>OW386285.2:324396872-326796872 GCA_936432065.2 Rutpela maculata
TATAAAGCACAATCACCACTTAAAATTTCAAATCAATATGTTTATTAAAACTGCTCAAATATACAATTGTTGCTAAAATTTTGAACCCTTGTGAAATTCTGTCATCAAAACCAAGAAATGTGTACGATAGCTCAAATTGTAGTTTTTTATAAGTACTTTAAGATCACAGAGAGAATTTTTTTTTCAAAATTTAAACCATTTTTAATAATAATGTCTGTTTTTCTTTTATGAAATCAAAGACGTTAAACGAGTAATGAAAGCAGATTTAAAAGCCAACTTTAAAAAAAAAATTAATGCGCTACTTGCATTTGGAGCTGAGATACTTTAGTTTTCACGTTTAGGTCACTTAGAAATAAACAAATCGATATTTCTTATTGAAATTTGGACTGGTAATTCTCCAATGTCTCTTATTTTGTCTTTGCTACTTGACAATAATCCACAATTGTTAAAAGATACTGAAAGTGGGACCTTTAACGATTTTGTTAGAGATTGAAAAATCACCAAATCTATCTAAATGTTATATTATGTTTTTGCAAACCGGACTTCAATCGCTAAATGGTCAAGTGGGTAAGGCGACTAGTGGAAGATTCGGATCAACGCCGAGAAGTACTAGTCGATTCTCTTCACGCGCTGGTTCACAGAGAACCGCATATTAACGCCAATTTCGACCGGGAGGCAAGAAATTCGAACCAAACGGTGCGTGTAGTATCTGGGGGTGAACTTGGACAAACGACTGACGTTTAACAACCACGTGAACGAGACGGTACGCAAGGTCTACTTCATATCCAGGAGTCTGACCCGCTCCTGGCCAGGGGTAGCGGACTTAACAGGACAAATAAAAAATTATTGTAGACGATGGTGATCAAGCCGGCTATCACATACGCGGCGCCGGTGTGATGCAGCATAGCGACCACGACAATGAGAAAACTTCGAGTTTTCGAACATTTTATGCGCCTCATCTCTGGTTCGGAGAGATACACCTTCCTCAGAGACTTCTATGATCGTTGCCATGACATAACCCCACTAGCGGACTACGTCCAAGAAATTTCTCAAAAAGTCCACGAATTTAAACTGCGCGATAGCCCGCTAACCCGCAACATAACCCGAATCAGACAGCATAATGCAATCCTCTTCGATATCCGACACCCCATACCATACCAGGCGTTGCCTATCTTCCGGCAACCCCTCTAGCTACACTTTTGTATACGAAAACTTCTTATTTCCCCACCTTTAATCTTTACTAAAACCTATAATCAACTTTCTCTATTCCTTTTGTACGTTTTATTTGTTTTTATCCTCTTTGTTATTTTGTCCTTTCTGTTTCTAAATTCTATCTTGACCAATAAATTCTCAAAACAAAAATATTTCAAAATATATCTTCATTTTCCTGGCGGCAGGAAGATCACCAAGGTGGAATTGTTTCTAACGGGTTTTTTCGCTGAGTTTTATTTTCCAGTGTTTTTCTTTTAATTAGTCAATTAGTTTTAGGTCCATGTGGACAGATTTTTAATGTAGTTTTTAAGTCTGCCTGCGGCAGACATGAGCACTAACCTATATATTATCTGCTTCTCCGCCCTACAATCACCACGACGCTGCACGTCGTAGTTGTCTGGCTGACCCCGGGTAATGTTCCGGCGAGGCGCATAAATGTATAAAAACTATTAATAAATTGTTATTGCTTATTGATTGAGCACTTTTTATTTAGGATGCGAGCGTCTCGGGTTCAAATCCTGCTAACGATTTTTTTTTATTATATCAGTGATATTAAAAGTTTTACAAATCTGTATACATGAACATAATGATAGTTGTTTATGTTAGGTTGATTTATCATTTTTGTGACAAAAAATAAAAATGTTATAAAAAAATTTAAAATGTGCATTATGTTTTTAAAGCCGCTTTATTCGATGTTATTTTAACATTTGTAGCTTTGGATAATCTTTAAATAGCAGAAACAAAATAATAAGCATTGGAGAATAATCAGCCTAAATTTCAATAAGAAATATAGATTTGTTTATTTATAAGTGACTTAAACGTAAAAACTAACGTATCTCAGCTCCAAAAGTTGGATTTTCTAATCGACTTTCATTACTCGTTTACCGTTTTTGATTTCATAAAGAAACCAGAGAGTTACTTGAATTTGTTTATAACTAAAATTTCGAAAACCATAAGCAACTGCAATAAAACGCGTTTAAATTTTGACAAAAAAAAATGTTTTTCTACGTGATCTCTAAGTATTTATAGAATGCTACAATTTGAGCCATCGTACATATTTCTTTGTCTTGATGGCAAGATGTCACAAGGGTGCAAAGTTTTAACAACGATTGTATATTTGAGTCGTTTTAGTAACTATTTTGATTTGAAATTTTAAGTGGTGATTTTACTTTATAAAAGCTATATCTATCCAAAACTTCGTTGAATATTATCCATTATTTTTGAAAGAGCAGTGATTTGTTTAAAAACTCATAATATTGTAATAATAATAATAATAATAATACTTTATTAACCATGTCGATACAATACAGTATATATGGCAAGTCAACAATACGAATAATTTGTATATAACATTACTTATAGACAATCAACAAACATAGTCACATCATAAAAAAATATGAAAACAAAATACAGGTACTACATGTACAGAATTAAAATAAGAAGTAGTTAAGTAAAGTAGAGTAGAGTTCACCGTTGTAAAAACTCTTTTACACTATAATACTCTCTTTTGATTAATATCTGTTTTATTGCCTTTTGTACTTGTCATAATTTTCAATATTTTTTATTTCCTCAGGTAAATTATTGTAAAAAGAAATACAGTTGTATTTTGGTGACCGCTTAAAACAAGTCGTTAAATGTCTTGGAATACTTAAAAAGTTGCCGTGTCTAGTATTATAATCATGATTAGTATTTAACGTCTCAAATAAGTTCATATTTTTCTTCACATACATTAGACATTTTAATATGTATATACAAGGTGCAGTTAATACTTTCTTTTTTCTGAAAGTATTTTTACAGCTTTCTCTATAACTCAGCTTAAAAATTAATCTAATAATTCTTTTCTGACATAGAAAAACTCTATCAAGTTGTGTAGAACTAGCCCAGCAAAGAATGTTGTGCGCTATATGTGAATATGCAAGAGCATAATACATATTTAATAGGCATTCTTCATTAAATGTATTTTTCATTTGCATAATAGCAAAATACGCTTTATTTAACTGTTTACAAACATGTTCTACATGGGTGTCAAATGTTAATTTAGAATCGATATACGTACCAAGAAGTTTGGTACACTGAGTTAACGTTATGTCACTACATTGTGTTGTATTGTCAGGTAATGGTTTTTGAATATAAAAATTTATGAAAACTGTCTTTGACTCATTTAAAATTAATTTATCTCTTTGAGACCAGATATAAACTTCTTCTAGGATTTTTCTTACTTGTTCTTGGAGCTCCTCAAGTGTATCAGAAGCTATGGTGACTGTGAAGTCATCTGCAAACATAGTAAGGTGCCCATTCGTTATTTGCTCAGGTAAATTATTAATATATATCATGAACAATAAAGGTCCCAAGACAGATCCTTGAGGAACTCCAAGTACTAGTTCTTGTACTTCTGACAGATCCTCCCCTAGTTTTACCCTCAAAGTTCTGCCTTCCATGTAGGACATTATCCAATTTAAAATGCTACCCCTAATCCCCACGCTGTAAAGTTTATGCTTTAGCAGGTCTTTATTTATGGTATCAAAGGCTTTCGATAAATCAAATTGTAAAGAAACAAGATATCTACCTTTATCTAGATTTACGTACACATAGTCTAGCAAATGACTCGTTGCTGTTTCTGTGGATCTATTTTCACGGAAACCATGTTGAGCTACAGTTAATATATTATTTTTCTGAGCAAAGAAGTTTATTCTATTATATATAGTTCTTTCGAATATTTTTGCAATGGCGCTTAAAATAGAGATTTGTCTATAATTTTCAAGTTCATCAGTTGGACCTTTTTATGGAGAGGTGTTATCAATGCCTGTTTGAGTATGTCCGGAAAGTATCCCTCATTTATTGACAGATTGAATAAAAAAGTAAGATGCTCAATAATGTTATCTTTAACCTGTTTCAGTAAGTTCGCAGTTAGGCCGTCAAAACCAACAGACTTTTTATTTTTTAAGTTCATAATTATTTTATTTATTTCATCTGCCGTAATTGGTGCAATATAAATTGATTGTTCATTTTGTGGTGATATTGTACAGGGGAGAGAAATATTTAAGCCAAAATGTTGGTATAACATTTAGGATGCATTTGTTGAGAAAAAATCAGCAAACATATCGAGTACTTCTCTTTTATCTGATACGGTTTTGTCTTGATATTTAAGACTGATGTCTTTATTTGTTTGGGTTTTCCGACCTAATTTAGAATTTACAATAGTCCATGACGTTTTTGATTTATTGGTAGAGTTGTTTATTTTTCTGGTACAATAATTTTGTTTAGCATTTCTTATATTTTCTTTGTACTTACTTTTTTCTTCAATATATATTTTTTTAGTTTCTACAGTAGGGTTCTGCGTCCATAGCCAATACAGATTTTTTATGTGGTTACTTTGTTTTACTATGGCTTGAGTGAGCCATTCTTTATTGTTTAATTTTTTATTTGTATAAACTGTTATTTTTTTAATGGGGCAACTGACATTATAGCACCATATCATAGTCTCCACAAAAAAACTGAAAGCCGCATTCGTGTCTAGTTAATACATGTCTTGCCAGTTTGTCCTACCCAATTCAAATTTAAAATGTGTTATATTATCTTCATTAATGATTCGCTTATTGAATATTACAGTTTCATTAGTGTTAAGTACTGGCTCTTTGATGTTTATGCTCAGCATATGTGCGAGGTGATCAGCAATGTTTGGATTAAGTAATTCACATTTTAAATTATTCTTAGGAAGATTTGAAACCATGTAGTCAATAGCGCTAGAACTTGTATGTCCGTAAACATTAGTAAATATGCGAGTATAATCACTAGTAGTAATGTTCAATTCAAATAACTCAAAGACATCTAATAGTACATTCTTATCATGACATCTTTGCTTCATGTCAATATTAAAATCGCCACACAGTATTACATTATCTGACAAATTGTAAGCAATGTTTAGAGCGCTTGTTAAGTTACTGAAAAATGTATATACATTTCCACTTGGCGGCCTATAAGCTGAAATAATAATGATCTTTTTTTGCCTATATGAACACAAACAGCACATATTTCAATATGACATTCAACGGATTGTTGTTTTATTAACGTGACTTCATTTACTTTTAATTTTTTTTCAACTATTATTAGAGAGCCACCATGAATATGATTTGTTCTCGAAAAATATGAACTTATTATATGATTTGAAAATTGTATGTACGTTAAATTATCAGACATTACAAAGTGTTCAGATAAGCACATGACATTTATATTTAAATCTGCTAATAATGCATCGATTTCATCTAGTTTACTAACCAGTCCTTGTACATTAACATGAAATATTTTAAACGTAAAATCAACATTACCAATATTACTACAAGTTGGAATACTATTTTTTAAATTATTCTGAAATTTGTTCACGAAAAAATTTATATTTTTTTATAAGAGCATCCTTCGGCCAATTATCAGTATTATATGCTTCATCCAATAAGTCATAATCGAATCCTATTTTGTTTTTCCATTTGGGAAGCATTTCGATTATACAATTATTCTGGGGAAAAATTAAATCAATATGCTGCTTCATCCCTTGTAAGCCAGTACCAGGTGTTACGCGACCAACATATATCCACGTTTTTCTACATACTGCTGTAAGGTTAGATTTACTTTTATTTCCAGTCCCAAAAAATACATTTTGTTTTTTTGGCGGATTAACTTGTTTATGATAAGTTAAAGAGTTTTTATTTGATGTGCCCTTTTCATTTTCACTGTGATTGTCTTTTGCTTTAGTCACTCTTTTTGTTAGATCCTTATCTTTAACTTTTTGGATATGTAGATTGCTTTGTTTTTGTCGAATCATATCATTATCAACTTTTTTGTTAGATGTGATTTTATTAAATGGTTCATTGGAATTTACAGTAGCCCAGCTATTTACTGTTGCCTTGTCATTTGTTACATTTTTATTGAAACATTTTTGTTTATCAAAAGACTCTCCATTTGTTAACAAATTTATAAGTTCTATATTGGACTCACGCAAATTTGTTACTTCCTCTTGAAGCTTGGTTACTTTCTCGTCAAGTTCTGATATCGCTGATTTCACAATATCACTAAACACTGTTTTTATTATGTCATTACTTAGTAAGTCAGCAACGTCAATTTCACAACCATCACTGTCTCTTGCATCACTAGACTTATTTGATCGCAAAAAATACATTTTAGTTTAAAAATTTACACGCAAAATTGGTATAAATAGATGTAAATATGAGAAAGTGTTGCCCGCTTTCCAAAATAATAATAATGTTCAATTTTTTTTAAATAATATTAACAATTGGAATGAATTATAGTTTATGTACTTTTATTGTACAGCTCAAAATGAACATTTTCTTTCTTTTTATTGTTTTCCATAGGACTTATAGATTTCGAGAAATTCAAAGAAAACCGATAGAAAACACGGTCTAAAAAATTAAATTGTGTAAATAAACAATACGCCGACCTCGCAGAAACTGCAAAACTGAGCTGTGAACTTAAGTTGATCTCCTGAACACGTTAAAATAGAAAAACTGCCCTGACCATACAATTCACATTAAAATCCTAATTTGACTCCACTAATGGTATAGATAAAAACATCACATCAATATTGACGTCTCAACACGGTAGCCTACCGGTCACTTTGATTATTATTTATTATTATTAAATATGTCAATAGGTATATTGCTATCCATCCTGTACAGCTACTTAGTCATTTGACCCGCAAATTACTTGTTTATTTGTATACATTTCACTAATTTTAGATCTTGCACATGGAATTCCCAAATTACTTTTTACTTTAAACGGTATGTGGTTTTCGTGTTGACATATAAGTGAAATAGTTGTTTGGAAATATATTTTTTCTGTTAATTGTATTTAGCAGTATTATTAGTAGTGTAGTGTGATTCGATTTCTTTTACAAAACCAAATATTTACTTAAACAATAAGAAATAAGATCAACGGTTCCAATTACATTTATTTTTTGTGGGTCAAAATGGTTTAGTGCTATAACTAGTTCTAGGGTGTCCCAGATTTAAAATGACATAGATTAATGAGAGATAGAACTTTGCTGAGTTCAAAACACCCCCACACTTACCCTTGAAAGTGAATGGTTTTCGAGATGATTCTTGACTGAAACTAAAATTCACAATATTTTGGAATGGGTGGACGTATATGGATAAAAGTTGGTACACATATAGTGTACTCCTAGTCCAATCAAGAGCATAATTTATTTTGGAAAAATTTCAGAACAGGATTCAATTTTTATTATTTTACGTTTAGGGCCAATTACATTACCCTGTATATCAGTTTTTTGTAAATGGCGGATAACTATTGAAATGTCTATGGATTATTGTGCGAAATACTATCATAATATTTGATGGCACGTTTATGGTTACTTCCTAGCAAATTTTCAAAAAATAATGGTGAATGACATTTAAATTCTACAAAATACATAAACAACTAGTTAACGTTAAATGGAAAAAACAAATAAAAACAGTTTGCTTAATCATAATTTATAGCACAAATTTTAAAAAGGCACTAATTATTTTATACACTGGAACAATTAATTAAAATTATAATAAATTTTCGAATTTTTTGTTGTAATTGTTCACGGGTATTAATATTTTCACTGTACACTAGGGTGGCCCATCTCTATAGGGGGCGAATTTTTTTTGCGTATTTTTTAAGTCTCACCCCACGAAAATATACTATTATACTAGGAATAATTTATGTCAAAGTTTCAGATAATTCGGTGAACGGTAACCCGTGCCGCATTCAGGTAGAAATTTGTAGATAAGATTTTATTACGGTAATACACTTAAATTTTACTTAAAATACAAATATCTACCTCTTTTCTCATAATGTTTTATTGGTGTAATTATTTCCTAGAAATTATTTGTTTTGGAAGTTTGGAAATATAATGCACCTACGGTAGGTTTTTATGTCAGTTTGCAATTGTGTTTTACAGTGGTGACATTATAAGTTCTAGCATACGTTCCTTTTTGAAAAAACATTTAACGATGGCTGATGTTAGATCCTTACGAAAGGATACTTTCATTTACTTAGTTGGACACTGTTCGTCACAAATCATTGGTAATAAATTGCCGTCTAATAGACAAGTATTACAAGTGCTCTTTTATAACATTCGTGAAGTGAAGCTAAGTGTACATGAAAGTGCTGAATTAACAATAAAAGAGTTTTTTGGGATAAAGCTCGCATTCCGACACGTCAGGATTTTCATTGTGTTAAACAACTAGATAAACTTTATGCAGTGTGGAGGAACTTACAAAAATCGGCTAAAAGGGCCAGTGCGGGAGTAAAGAAAAAAATTTCGTTGAAAAATTGGACGATCTTTTTGACATTTCTCATGCAAATGCATTGGAGTTGATGAAAATAGATGAAGATAAGCAGTTTTTAATTAACCAAAGAAAAAAGGGACGTCCTGGATTTATGCATGGTATTGATTACCAACTTGCTTCTCAAGAAAAATCAGCTGAGGAGAAATTACAGAAATTATCCGAACGAATGCAACGAAGTCAACAAGAAAAATCTAGATTAGAGGAAACAGTCACCTGTCCATCATCAAGTAGTAATTCAGCCGACTCCAACGAAAATGAAGATGAAATAATCGAAGCCCAAGAAGAGTTGTTACAAGACCAGCCTGGTCCGTCACAGCCAAAAAAGAGGAGATTGTATGGAACATGTAACATCATCACACCAAAAATAGCCGCTGCATTTGATGCTTGCAAAATAAGCGACAGGTATGGAGTCCATATTTTGACGGCAGCAGCAGAAGCACTAGGACATGACACCACATCTTTGTCCATCAGCAGAACCACACTTCAGCGCTCTAGACAACGTATCCGCGAAGAAAGAGCTAGAATATTAAAAACTGCCTTCGGTAATTCTGAATTGCCGGTCCCAGTCATCCATTGGGATGGAAAACTTTTACCTTCTCTCACTGGAATGGGAAATATCGATAGACTTGCTATCTTAGTTACTAGTGGAGATATTGAACAACTACTTGGAGTACCAGCTTTGCCCAATTCAACTGGAAGAGAACAGACTGAAGCAGTTTATGATGTGCTTTGTGAATGGAATTTGGACGAAAAGGTAATAGCTTTGTGTTGTAATACAACAGCATCAAATATGGGTTACATAAATGGGACAGCCACACTATTGCAACAAAAATTAGAAAGAGATATTCTATATTTTCCTTGTAGACATCATATTTTTGAAGTGGTTTTGAGAAGTGTGTTTGACACAAAAATGCCTTCCTCATCTGGTCCAAATGTGCCACTATTTAAACGTTTTAGGGAATTTTGGCCTAAAATAGATCAAAATAAACTAAAAACTGGATTTCAGGTATCAAAAATTAAACACATTTTACAACCAGTTAGAGCCGAAATTGTAAAGTACTATATGTCTTGTAGATTTAGGATAATATTTGGTACCATGTATGAAAAAAAACGTTTCATAATAAAATACACAAAGATAAAACGAGAGTTTTATTTCAAAAACTTCTAGTCTAGTTTTCTTAGACTACGAATTTACAGTAGTATGACACATGTCACAGTCACAACAGATAATGTCTTTGATATTTGTATGACTTGATTAGTCATTCTAAAGATAAATGTTGCTGATTAAAAAAAAAACAATGCATCAACCAAAGAATGTAAATAATTCCATTTACTTTTATTATTGCATAATAATGCATTCTGCGGCACCCCTTGCCTTCAATTTGCCTCAATAATATTTTGAGGGGACTGTTTTTTCTTCAAATGGAACCATTTGCAGGGGTGAGAAATAAAAAATTTCGATTTCGAAAAAGATGGGCCACCCTACTGTACACCTGTGACTTCAGGTGGCCCCATAAAAAATAATCCATGAGGGTGAGATCAGGAGATCTCGGTGGTCAGTTAACTGGGCCCCCTCTACCAATCTGTTGGTGTAACGTTGATTAAGATGCTCCCTCACCGGTACAGAAAAATAGGATTCAGCACCATCGTGTTGAAACCACATACCTCTGACTTGATGTTTTCTAATAAATTTGGTAACACATCTAATAAGAAATTTAAATAAACTTCACCCGTTAGTCTCCCTCAAAAAATGCGTGACTCTATTAGGTGACTATTGTATATTCCATATCAGACGTTTATGTTGAATCTGTGTTGGGAATTTTTCTGAAGCGTAGCATGTGGATTTTCAGTTGCCCAAAGATGTTGATTTCTGGTGTTGTTTATTCCATCACGCGTGAAGTGAGCTTCGTCCGTGAACAAAATTCTAGACACTGTTTGTCTATGCGCAACTACCCACCTACAAAATGTTAAACGCGGAACGCTATCACCGTCTTTAAGTCACTGAACTACTTGAACATGAAAAGGATATATATTTTTTTAAAGTTCGCCATTCTCTTGTTCTGGGAATTTCTAATTGACTGATTTTTCTGACGCCTACAGTTGGATTCATATGAACAATCTGTAATACTTCCTCTCACTGTTGAAAATCTCTGGGAACATGTTTTGCCTGTGAGGGAAATTGCCTATGTTCTTTACTAAATTTATACACCTCTGAAAATGTATGATTTAGTGTACGACGAGTTCGAAAACTTTCCGTCGCAAAAACCATACACATAAATCATATCTGTATACTCTTCATTTGTAAATTGGAATGGCATCTTGAAATTATTAGATTTGTTAATATAAAACCTTATTTTAATGACTCAATCGACTTATTTGAATACTTTAAGCTTAATTTCGTGACAGTATTTTGTACAATAATCCATAGACATTTCAATAGTTATCCGCCATTTACAAAATTTGATATACATTTTGATGTAATTGGCCCTAAATGTAAAATAATAAAAATTGAGTCCTGTCCTGGAATTTTTCCAAAATAAATTGATTGATTGGACTAAGAGTGCACTATATGTGTACCAACTTTTGTCCAAATACGTCCACCGATTCCAAAATATGGTGAATTTAAGAACCATAAAACACCCGAAAACCCCTCGAAAACCATTCCTTTCAAAGGTAAGTGTGGGGGTGTCTTGAACTCAGCAAAGTGTGCTCTATTTCTCATTAGTCTATGTCACTTTAAATCTGGGACACCCTGTATAACAACTTTGACGGATGGAAATGCGAGTATACGAAAGAAATATGCTCTGAACATTGAACATACCCATGTATGTCTCAGTCAAATACTGCTATAAATGAACTAAACTGCTGGTCAATTGAAACGGATCAAGCGAATTTTTAGGTTGAATTTAAAGCCACATTTTTTGAGAAGGAGGATATATATCAATATGCCATTTTCAGGATATAAGAGATAAATTATTTGTGAAACAGCAAGTTTTACCCGATTCTTTTATTTTGAAGCACGTTCCTGTCTACAGGATATAAAAGAAAATAGTGTTATTTTAATTAAACCTTATAATTACTGAGATTTCTCAAATAATGCGCATTTATTTAGCCACTGGTTTATGAGGAAAAGGAAAATGTCTCAAATTTTCGATATTTCTCCTATTTTTTAAAATACAGACTTTTTTAAAAACCTGCCATTTTTCCATTTCTTTGCCGTTAGGCCTTTTTGTGTCTTGCTTATGATGGCTCCTTTGAAATAATAATAAGTACATTTTTTTGCACTGTCAGTTCATGATGAACAAAAAAAAAACAAAAATATACGAAAAATTGTATGTGTCTTTTTAATAGAATAAAGTGGAAACAATAAAGAAAATATTTATTTATTTATATTTCCGAGCACTAGTATTGTTTACAATGTTAACTAAAGAAAAAAGAGCAATAAAAATAAAATATAGTAAGGAAAAAGATATTTTATCACCATGAACTGAAAGTACAAAAAATGAACTTATTATTATAATTATTTTAAAGGTGAAATCATAAGGTTTTATAATAACCCACAACAATCGGTTCTGATGAAACACCAAGACCCAAGTGGCAATTTAAATACTTTTACTTCCACATCCAATGGAAGTATAGTAACGACAAAAATTTTTAAAAAAAATTTTATTGTTCAAATAGGCTTAGAATGTCATGAAACGTCGAGATTTTAACTTTGAGCGAAAAAAAAAATTTCTGTCTGTCTGTCTGTCTGTCGGTCTGTCTGTAACTTTTTTTGTGCGCACGTTTACTCTGGAACCGTTTGAGATTTGGTACACATATGTACTTTAACGAGATCTAGAACTATATTTTCATCTTGTTCCGTCGAAGGGGTAAATTTGGGGTAAATAGGTAAATCAAGCAGGTAAGAGTCCATAAAATTGGTATTTAGTATATACAAGAGAAGCTAAGGTTTCAAAAAAAAATTTGGCATTAGCCACCCCCCATTACCACCCCCACCCCATTATTAAAGGGGATGAGAAAAAATGTGATTTAGTGCATGTACAAGAATCAGAAACCTCAAAATATTTTTTTCTTCATTCACTCCCACTACCAGCCCCTATCACCACCCCCACACCACTACCGATGTGGGGTATCGTTTTGTGGGTTTTTGGGGTAGAGGACTTCAAATATTATATTATTAAAGTTCCATAAACAATTATTTCCATATACAACATTTTTTCGTTGTGAGTGACTTGGAGAGAAAATCTGGATGTGGAGGTAGTGATTCCTTGGGCAGCGGTTTTTAGATTCGTTTGAGTTTTATCAGTGTTTTATATATTATAATTTATATATTATAAAACACTGACAAAACCCTTGTAAATCCAAAAGGTATTTAAATTATTACTTGGTGGCCCAACTGCAAAGAAAGGAAAAATCACCGATACATAATCTCCTCAAAAAACGTGACTTAAAGTCAACCTAAATTATAATTCGCTTGGCCAGCAGTTTAGATGTAATGATGTAGACGTTATACTCTTCATCAGATTATTGAATTTTCTGTATAATTATTGATATTTTATAGCATATTTTTAACAAGTTTTTTTGAAAAATAGTTAATTTTTCAGATATGATTGGTAATCTTAATCATCTCTCGATGATGTCATCTTGATTGGCGAAATGTTCGTAAATATACTCTGGATAGTATAATTTTGTCAAAGATTACAACACTTTTCATGTGCATTTTTTTTTCCTAAAAATGTTTCATAACTTTTATATTTACTGATCAATTTCTTTTTTAAATAATAGGGTTCTTTTTCTATCTAACACTAACTAATTGTCCAAACTTCAATAAAATCGGTCTTTTATGTTATGCGTTAACTTGCTCAAAAGAAACACACAATTTTTTTTACGTACCCTGTATATGCACCCTGTGTATTTATACAGGTTTTTCCATTATAAAAAAAAATCCAAGTAAAGTTCAAGTTCTCCCCAATGCGACTTTCAATTGTTATTCTGATATGATTTTTGAACTCCAAAAATAACGATGCTAAATGACGTTCTTACGTGGTACGTGGTAGTTTTATATATCCTGTGATAAACAAGAGCAAGAAAGAAAACAGAGAAATTAGGAAAAGAAAGACGGATGTACTGCTGCTACACTTCGTGAAATCTTATTTTTATCACCTTGTCGTGTGTCAACGTAGGGCATCGGTACCTATCGCTTCTAAGCGCCTATGCATTGCAGTGTTGATACGTCTTTCTTCTCCTAATTTATCTGTTGTCCTTCTTGCACTCGTTACTCTCAGGTCCCATATACAAAACTACATTTATCGAATCTGTATATTGTGGATGATAACATAACAATCCTGGAGAATTAAGTATTATTCCCTTGGAATACACTACATATTGCACCGTTGAACTCTTACGAGGGTGAATTAACTCCTCCCACGCTTTTTTATTTTTTTTTGTCAAAAATATTGCGCCCGGTCTACGCTCCTTTGCACTCCAAGATAACTAGCTAACGCCCTATCTGTTTTCTAGTTATTAACTTTTGAAGGTGGGGAGGAGGCTAAGTTAACAATTTTTTGGCCACATTAACAAGGAAAATGCAACAAAATAGTCTCATATTATAAAGAATAGCAAGCGCTCTTTTATGTCACCAGCAAAAAAGCAAGCGCACTTTATGGGGCCGTACTATAAGGGTAGATAAGTGAGGGGGCAAGTTTTCATGCCTTTAATAGAAACAATTATTACAGTTTTGTAGAGAAGAGCCTAGCGTTTACTTATATCCTGTAAATTACAACTAGCGCACTAACCCTTAAGGATAGGATTTTGCAGAGTGAGAGGGAAATATGCGATTATTTTCGGTTTATTATAAATATTTAAAAAATACCAAAGTTAATAAAGAATCTCAGTGGAACCAGTTCATGAAATTTTGCGCTCCAAGGAGAATCAAAATAACGCAAGAGACTACGATTTCAGAAATTGCATTAATATTAAGAAATTATGCTTGCAACATGAGAAGAAAAGAGGGCCAAGAATATAAAGAATGTGTTATCAAAACATTATGGAACTCCTCGGCAAAGATTATACAAGAAAAATTCTTCACTGAATATGATAACAAGTTCAATCCATTTACTGACATGGAATTTAAAGAAGCAAGGGTAGCTCTGCGATTCTAAAAGAAAGCAACTGCAGGAAATACAAGAAGAAAGAAAGGCTAGTGCTGTTGCTTTTACACTAGTAGAAGAATGTAAAAAACTGCAAAAAATCTGGGACGAGAATACGCCTGAAGGGCTTCAAAAAAAGTTCTTTAACATTGTAGCTAAAGAATTGACATGGCGTGGTAACGAAGCTGCGTCTGCATCCATTTATCACTTCAAGAAAGAAACTGACAATTCTGGAAACTTTACTAACCGAATTGAATACAATCCAGTATTTAACAAAACGAGTCAAGGAGGGGACAAAACTTGTTGTGATAGCAAATGGTTAATACCTAATACAGTAGATCCTGATGTATGTCCAGTTCGATTGTTTCTAAAACTAATGGGAAAACGATCAGATAATGTAACGACCGATAGATATTTCCTGACACCAAACAAAGTACTACAGCATGATATAAAAACCTTCCCGTAGATGTTAATACTATCTCCAAATGGACAAAGGGAACCGCTCAAAAAGTGGAAATTGATACCACCAACAAAAAAGTGACAAATCACTCTTATAGTTCAAAGCTGTAACCCATTTGGCGAACGCAGATATACCAGAGCAAGTCATGAAGATAACTGGTCACAATAACTCAAAATCCTTAAAGTCTTATTTACAAATGCAATCCCCACGACATTCTGAAATAGTAAATAAGATGAGAGGGATTGAAACATCTAATGTTTCAGTTTCCCATACCGAATGCGATAATTCAAAAGTTGTATATCAAAACTGTACATTTAACGTTCAAAATATGTACTGTAATAAATAAATAAATAATTATTGTACTGATGTATATCAAAACTGTACATTTAACCTTGAAAATATATATTGTAATGAATAAATAAATAATTATTGTAATTATAATTGATTGTAATATTTACTGTCAAACTGACAGATCGTTTAAAATTTTTTACTTTTTAAAAAAGTTATTTTCTGTTAACGTTCATTATATTCTCTCACCAAATATAACACGTGTTATGATTAATAATCGGTGATACCACTCGTTAAAACCTATAGAAAATTGAACTCGTGCTTCGCACTCGGTCAATTTTCATCGGTTTTACCTCGGGCTATCACCGATGATAATCATAACACTAGTTATATTATCCCCGATTTTACCATTTATGATTTTTTAAATATTTATAATAAACCGAAAATAAACGCATATTTCCCTCTCACTCCTCAAAATCATATCCTTAATAGGTTGTTAGTTATTAAAGACGGGAGCAACTACAAACTTTAGCAAATGACAAACTTTGCGAATACAACATATTACGTTTTGTACTGCCCTGACAATTCATAAACTTTTTTTAATTAAAATTTAAAATGTTGCAGCCCATAACTAAAACAAAGAGCTCCGATAGAGTTTTATAGACTAGCACGAATATAAAAAAATAAATACCATTAAGGCATACGTAAATTCCTAAGTTTTTCTAGTCTAATGCATCCAGTGAGGCAGAAAGAGAGTGAAAACTATTACGCCCTTGTTTTCATTTTGTGATCTCCTTTTCTGTTTTCTCGAACTCACTTTTGCTTTCGGGTGTTAACCTAAATATGACCTATTTACAAAGGTCAATTGAGGTGAAATGACCAGACGGTAACATCGATTTAAACTTTCGTACATTCCGTTTTATTACAATTTGTACGGGCGAAAAATAAAGGTAAATATATTTGCATATCTACAGAAATAGATAATCTAATGGGAAATGAAACCGACACTAGTAATAGTTGCAGTCATGCGTTGCCGATTGTGAATATATCTTTGACTAGCATTTTACTCTAATCTGCTCGAATTTTACCACTACGTAATAAATCATTTGGCATAGCATTTTTGATTATATATGTGGTATGTGATGGGTTATTAATGTAATATTGTAATTATATTTACAAATTAGTGCATAAGACTGTGATTGCAGAAGAACACACTACCGGGCGTCAAATTGATGCGACACCAATTTATTTATTAAGGGGCGCCAGCCGCGTTCTGCTCCGTTCTTCCACTCCCAGTTGGGTTCGAGATAAGATACATTTCGATCGACGAGTAATGGGTCAAGGCTGCACTACCTCAGATCATTAACGACGCTCTTTCAGGACGTGATTTCAATTATTCAATGACGTATTCGGATTATTGCGATTTTTGCATAAAAAAATTCCTATCGAAGATTTCTCTCCGACGGGATTGGAATTTGACGTGATACGTATGTATTTGCCTACTAATAATGGTCTCGGTACTTAAAAATTTCTGGATAAATCGCATAAAAGAATCCTTATCAAGCTCCCGTAAGGCGACCAGAACACTGAGTATCAAACTTAAGGAATCATGAGATTCCGATAAACTCAGTTATTTAGGTCTTCCAAACGAAAACTCTAGGGATTAAGACTAGCAACGGGGCGAGCGTAGAGGCGACTTCAATGTAAATATCAGTCGATATTCCGTTGAAGCAACGTCGAGCGCGGTTAGTACTTGGATGGGGTCCCATCTTGGGAAATACAGCGTTCTCGTCCCACCTTTTAGCGGCTTGTATATCAGTGTATACGAGGAAGTTACGTAATTTCAGACGAGGATTACGTAGTGGATATACCATCCTTCGGAGGGGATGTAAAGCAGGCGGTCCTTTGTCTATTAAATGTTAGTTTTTTTTTTTGAAAACTGATTTTTTGCATTGATAAGCTTGTTAATAAGTCAATCAAGAAAGTAAAATTAAACATTCCAATACAAATTTAAACTTAAGGCAAGGTTGGGGAAATAACATACAAGAAACCTTTATACTCGACAACTCCAGACGTTTTGATAATAATCGGGTTATATAAACTTTCCAAGTAGTCAATTTAGACAAAATCATTAGATCTATTCTTATGTTATTTTGAATGACAGCAATTTTTGTCTACCAATATATCCGTAACCAATGAATAACATTACTATTTGCGTAACTGGATTTGCTAGGGAAATCCGAGCGCCTCTACTGGCCGTCTGAGTAAACTTTCCATTCGCTTAGTGAGATGACGGGTGAATATGAGAACCATACCACCGCCGATGAAGACAACCCATAGAAGAGACATGACGATAACCCAACCACCCACCCACTACCCTGCAGGTACCGGACGAAACGCCGTCCAGTACCCGTAGTCACCTAGCTCCGTGCAGACCGAAAGTGCTAAAAAAGCACTTAGGCCTGCACTTCCTCGAGGTACATAGCTCATCCCTACCTAACCGATGATCCGGATGGCAGGATGTCAATTGACATTCTGCGTACCGGCAGTCAATCCCAGCCAAAAATACCTCCGAAGTTTCCGAACAGACAGATGACCCGGGGGGTGACAAGCTGGCGTAAGAAAGATCATCAAGACAGAAGAGCGCTAGAAGATGAAGGCCTTAGCCAGCAAGGTCCAACAAGCCAGGCCCCGGGGAGGTGGGTCAAAATCTTCCACACCGCTCACATTTGTGAGTGGGGTTAATGTAAAGAGCAGTAGTCCTGCTCGACCTTTAGATATCTGAGAGCGTCTTCATTGCGAAAGAATATTGGCGTCGCTCGGTCGATCAGTTACTCTTTAGAATTCACTAGGCAAACAATCCAAGACTCCAAGAGTGAAAATTTTTTGTGACCATGATTAAAATCAAAGCAATCGTGCAAAAACGCACGATGAAAATAGATATTGTCTTTGTCTATTGTATAAACGTAAGAATCACGGATTGAAGAAGATAACTGATACTTAACTGATAAGTTGTTTGAAATATGTCCGGGTATTCAGAGAATGTAGTAGATTCTTGTTTTTATCAATGCAAAAAATCAGTTTTCAAAAGAAAAAAAAATAAAAGTGAGTTTTCTAGAAAACGGCCAAGGGAATGATTTCAAATTTTACGGGAATTGTTTCGGGACAGATAAAGCTACCATTTCCCGTAGGAATTGAGAGAGTGCATGCATATTTCATTTAAAGGTGGTTCTAGCCTACTGTGGGTAGCTCGTCTCCTGGCGTCGGTGATAGACCCTGGTAGCGGAAATAGGCCGACGTTAAATAGTTAAAAAAAAAAGACTAGCAACAAGTCCTGACATCAATAAAATGTAATTAGTTCAAAGAATACCATTTATTTAATAAGTATGAAATAATACAGTGATTTTCAGCAGAATGATATAATATGAAAGAATCACGCCTCCCCAAATGACTTTTTAACCATACGAGTGAGAGCGTAAGCTAACAATCGATTTGGTAGAAAAGAGTCACGCAACCTTCCCAGAATTAAATATAAGCCTTTTTAAAAATTTATATGACTTGTAATATGATAATTACGGCTGACTGAAAATAACATAAAAATGTTTTACTAAAAAAATTTAGGTTCACTAGTTCTCGTAATGTGAGATTTCACGTACTAAAGCAACATTCAAGAGGACTTACTTACTACATAAGTTCGATAACGTTCGGTCAGTCCACGAATTACTTGCCCTTATGTTAGTGTTCAATATTGGAAAAATGGCAGTGACTCGCCTCTGAACGACTTTTAGGCAAAATGGACTTTTGAGTCTTTTGTGCACAAGGCAGTTTTCTCTTTAATTTTATTATTCGAAAAGCCATGTCATTGGCTTTCCTACCATTGCTTTGTATTGACCATCTAATGCACTCAACCAAATTACGAGTCGCTAGGTGAATCCAAACTTGTTTTATGCGAGAAACCGGCCTTGTGCATTTTCATTACTTTTTGTCAATTTTTGCTTATAGGTGATACGCTGCTTTGGCCAAATTCGTCGGTTTGGCCTTTTTGATACATTGCCTTGTTAAAATTTTATTGCCATTCTTTATAACAAGGTATACTGGTCCATGGTCAATATCTTCGGCGGAGGAATTAAAATTGAAAATATTTTGAATATTTTCAAAGTACTTTTTTGGCGTACTTTTAAAAAAGTATGTGATTCATTTTTCCATGACCACCATACACTTTCACTCTCATATCCTGGACCAAAATATATTTTCCCAAATAAAAATGCTTACCCGGTTATGCCTAATGTCTTATCGAACTCATAACGGTCCTTTTGGACTAGTCTGAGGCTCTGAAGTCCCTCAGACTCTTGAGAATGTCTTTAAATGAAATTTTTGCCTAAGTCGAAACTTCATTTTGGTTTCGACTTAGGCTGTCGATTCTGGGAGGTTCTATAACATGATCGCCAGGTGCCACCGTATGTGTGTGGTTCCTAGGGCTGTGGTTCCAATACTCCGGAGTGAAGTGAAGTGATGGTTTTTTTTAGCTTACGGTTATAAACAAAAAACAACATAAATTGACTCATTTAGTCAAATTTCATGTTTAATTGTTTAGTACGTTTACGCGAAGTAATCGCCGAAGTAATCGCCGAATAATTATAAATTTGAGGTCGATTCGATAAGTAGCTTAAGAAATATTTTGCTGTCGCGCTCAAAGTGCTGACGTCACTGAATTTGAAAGTCTGTCTCGAAGGTACGTTTACTTTGACAAAACCCAGCTATTTGTTTAATCTGCCAGAGCTGTACTTGATTCACGCAGCGTCGATGTTCTTGATTACTTTTAAAGCCTATAGAGATCCTAGAATATTCTGTTTTTTTTGCATTTCGCTCTAAAATTAAGAGAGCTTTTGGAAAACGTAATGAAAAAAATATGCTAAATGAGCCCATTGTCCCCTGAAAGACTGAAGATATCTAAGTAATTATTCTTTAAAAATAAACACGTGGATAAGATACGATAATAAACCCAAATAGCAGCTGTACGGCAGTAAAAAGAAAACCAAGATCGCAAGAAGCAGCGGTATAGCGTTTGTGCTGAAAACTGAGTATTTATATGGATATTAAATACCTTCTGAATGGCTGAAGGTATCCAAGATCGAAGTAATTATTGTTTTATAGATTTTAATATCTTAACCTACGCTTCACACTAATAATGTTTTTGGTAAAGCGAATTGCTACCCTTTTTTCATTTCTTCAACTTATAAAAAATGTTGAAAGCCTAGGAATAAACATGTAAAATGTTGGGTACAATGTGTCAAAAATTGAACAAGTGCGTAACGGTGGGGGAAAAAGCTTGCCCATTTTTAGTGCCGCACTCGTCACTTTTGAATTTAATTTAGAACTTCGAGAAATCGTCCTCTTGATTTTCTATGGTTTGATTTTAAAAGTTAATTAAGAAAACCATTTGTATATTTCTGTTGTACTTAAATATTGTAGTTTGTCAATGAAAATAGTTCCTAATTTCATTATTAGATCATGGCATTTAACTGAATATGGCTATATTCCTTAGAACAATGGGAAGTACCTGAAACTATTTTAAAGATTATACCATTTATGATTTTTAAATATTTATAATAGACCGAAAATAAACGCAATTTCCTTCTCACACTGCAAAATCCTAGCCTTAAGACCATAGAACATACAACAAGTTTTTATCTCTTCTGGACGGGGCCAAAACTTAAGAAACTGCCCTAATTGAATATTTTTCTATGCTATCGTTTTGTCTTGTTTTCCTTTGTCTTTTTTATATGAAATTTAAAATCACATTTTTAACATGACCGTATAAAACGTTGATTGTTGAATTAAATACTGTTACGCACTAAATAACACACAAGTTTTAGCTTCATTTCGCATTTCTTTAATTAGGATTAAATTTCGCGATATCAAAGCCATCTTTAATTAAACTTTTATGGTTAATTGAAGATGGTAACTTTTTATCGAATTGTGCCATTTTATCATCAAATACCGCAGCAACGATGACGCCTTATGTGAAAGAAAAGCTCTCTAACACAAAGTATTCACGTAACCGTGCCGTAACGCCTCCTTGGATAGATTTGACATTTGGTTTGCATTTGACAACAGCGACAGTGACAATTACTTTCAGAACTTGGTAAGCAGACATTAGAGGTTTTTTGACACAAACTTACACAGTTGACACTCATATCATCATATCAACCCACCACAGACTCATCAAATGGCGTACCGTTAGAATTATCTTTAAAAGAAGAATGCACATATGTAATAACGTATCGAGCGTTCTATTTAAAAAAACAGCCTCTGACCTTTACGTCCTCAACCACCCCGTTTTTGAAAACCTTCGATATCTTTTATAAGAAATCTAGAATATTTGGAAGACGTGAGGCTAAGATACTCTGTAGATACCTTCAACTTCAACTTCTCTGATTTAAGACTACGAGTCCAGATTGAGGCAAGTATTTACAGAAAAGAAGATAGTCTCATACTAAATATAAAAACCGCTGCCTAAGGAATCACTACTTCAGATCAAGATTTTTATATTCAAGCCTCTACCCATTTAAGTCTCCCACTACCATCCCCAACCAATTATTAAAGGGGGCAGTAGTGGGGTGCCTGATGTCAAAAAAATGTTGAGGCCTTTAGATCTTGTACACAGACTAAATCACAATTTTATTTTTACCCCCTTCAATAATGGGGAGAGGGAGTGACTGTGGACTGATGCCAAGAAAATTTTGAAACCTTGGCTTCTCGTACATACACTAAATCCTCATTTGATGTACCCTTAATTGCTTGCTTTGCTTATTTACCCCCATTTACCCAGAATAAGAACAAGATCTCGTTAGAATACATAAGGTGTACCAGATCTCAAGTCAATACCATAAACTGTTCCAAAGTAATCGTGTGCATAAAAAAAGTTACAGACAGACCGATAGACAGAAAATATCATTTGCTCAAACTTAAAATCTCGACGTTTCATGACTTTATAAGGCTATTTGAACAAAAGATATTCAATTTTTTTTACCGTTACTATACTTCCACTACACTTCGCTGATGGAGGAAGTAAAATATGGGAGGTTTTACTTCCACATCCAGTGGAAGTATAGTAACGACAAAAAAATGTTTAAACATTTTTATTATTCAAATAGGCTTAGTAGTTCAGTAATATAATGGTTAATATATCGGACAAAATTCATAAAGTTTTGAAAATTGGTAGAAATGTTAAGGATAGCACAAGAATTACTAAACCGAAAAGTTCTCACCTCTAAATAGTGTGCTTCATCCCCTAGAATGTCGTTTCCACTCCCATTTTGAGGTTTTCTAGATTATCTCGGGAACGGTGCGCTTTTCGATAAAAACACCTACATACAAAATTATTCCTTGTAAAATTCTCTATGAAAAACGTCTGTACAATTTTTTCCATAAAATTAATAGTACCGTGGGAAAGTTAACACACTAAATTGTAATCTTTACTATAAGCTACTTTAAAGTTCAATGCTTAACGCAAAAGCAGTAGCTACTAAACTTCACTTAAAATTGTAATAAATGTAGCGCTTCCACCCTCTCATTTCTCTAAAAAATATCGCAATTTGTAAAGAAGCGAGAGTATTGTATTGTTGCCACGCCACCCCAGAGGTAAAGTAACTGACCCCCCCCCCATCTTTATGTGGTGTCCCCTGTACACCTAATCCACTAATTATCAGAATGTTACCTGCGTTAATTAATTTTCGCCGTCTTCCATAAATTCGACATTCATTCATGCTTGTCCGTGGCAATACTTACACATTGTGAAGCAATGTAAGCCTACTTTGTTGCAACTGCACCTGTTTTCGCACCCTAATTTGTATGAACAAGAAATTAGTGTTAAAACAGATTCGGGAGCTGGTTCTTTTGCTGTCATAGTTGAGGTTAATATACCGCCGATTTTTTCCATCCCCAATCAGTAGCTTCTAGCGTAACCTTTTTCCATGTTTAATTTTGGTAAAAAACGCGATATGAGTGTTGTGGAGCAGCAGCAGAAGTGGTTTTTGATAGAGAATTTTATAAGGAATAATTTTGTATATAGGTATTTTTATCAAAAAGTGCACTATTCTCGAAATAATCTAGAAAACCTCAAAATGGGGGTGGAAACGACGTCCTAGGGGATGCAGCATTATTTAGGGGTGGGAACTTTTTGGTTTATTAATTCTTATGCTATCCTTAACATTTCTACCAATTTTCAAAACTTTATAAATTTTGTCCGATATAAATCGTTGTATTACTGAACTATAGAATATCATGAAACGTCGAGATTTTAAGTTTCAGCAAAAAAAATATATCTCTGTCGATCTATCGGTGTGTCTGTCTATCGGTTTGTCTGTAACTTTGGTAAAAATCTGGTTCTTGACAACCCCCAAGGAATGAGGTGGCGATCAAAGTACAAATTTTTGGTGTCCATATTTAATTTATTTAAATATGTTGGTTGTTCATTCTTATTAATTTTGTTGATCAAGCATACTTTTAATTGTGAATCATGAAGCATATCTCAGTGATCACTCAAACTGCTCCTTTTTAAATGACTGCATACCAAGTTATTATTTAACTAAATAAACCCATTTAAGCAGCAGCAAATACCTAACAATTTTATGCCGCAATGAGTTACACAGAGCTTGCCTTTGAAACGACTTAAAGAACAAATTGAAAAAAAAACACACAAACACTGTGTTTGATCTAACTAACGAAGCGACAGAGAAAAATTTCTTTGATGCTGGCGTATACGCAATATTTTAATTAATTCCACGATTAATACGGTGTTACATGTCGCTGGCAGTAAAAAAAGGAGAAATATTTGTATAATATACACTTCATGGCATACCTGCAGAAATTGAATTTATTCCTGAAGCATGAAACCTACGTACAACCCTTGTATTTAACGCGTTTTTTACGTACGGAAATTAGAAATCTTTACTTAATCTCATAGAATACTGATTTTAAAGATATGAATTGTAGGTAATTTTATTAGTTACAAATATTTTTCTGCGTTAATGCATAAATTATAAAATTTTAACCCATTTTGGAAGTTAAGATTATATTAAAAGGACGACTTCTGAAACTGTAATCGAGATTAGTAGGTGCGGTACGATGCGCTGTTTTCTATTGCACTTTAACTCCATGGGATGCCATTTGGCACAGTTGGTAACTACACCAAAGTGATTCACTTTCGTTGAGGATGCGTCAACATTTTCTCTTGGGATCCAAAATTTTTTGAGAAGAAAAACTTTACACTACAATCAGTTATATTAGTACAAAACATAAGTGTGACTATAATTTTTGGTTAAATGATATCTGATGAACACGAATATGATATCTGATAAATACGAATATGGTGTTTATTTTTAACTTCAAAAATTTACTAATCAAAGCGACCCGTATCTATGTTTCTTTCTTTTGTCAAGCTACGTGTAGCAAAATAAGGAAAATGAAATTATTACTTATTATTACTGTTATTATTACTTTTTTCCTTCTTCTTTTCAGGGCTTTCGTGGCCTCCGAGACCAAACGGTAGTCGCGCCGACTAATTCATTACAGCCTCTTTCCACGACCTGTGGAATTATTGACTGTAAACACCTGAATCATGTGCCGTAAGTAGACGAAGGGACCCCAAGATAACTGCTTACTGCATTTGGCCTGCCAACTATTCGGCCGAATTCTGACAGGCCGATATGTTCTTCAATTCTGAGAGAAGCGAAGTCTTCATCCCTCCGAGTACGCCGATTATTAGGACGACCATCTTGACCGAGTAGTCTGGGTACGGCACTTGGAGCTCGTACCAGAGGTCAAGATATTTGGTCCGTTTTTCCCCCTTCTCCGAAGCTATGTTTGTCTCAGCAGGTGCTGAGAATTCGATTACAAACATCACTTTGTTCTGATGGTCGAAGAGGACTATGTCAGGCTTGTTGGCTTGAATTAACCTGACAGTCGGGAACGAGTAGTTCCATCCTCGACAACGGATTCAATATCTCCGGGGATGTAAGGCAGCACTGGTGTCTGCCCCGTACGAGGGCCGTACAACACTCGTAATGCCACGTTATGGGCGATATTTCACTACCGGTGATTAAATCACCGTGATTAGGAAATTGACGATGGCAGCAGTGATGGAAGAACTAAAATCACTGCGATTAGTGATTTTAATAGCAGCACAGCAAATAACAACTATAGCCTCACCGTACCGTGTCAAAGGCTGTTTTCCAATGCCGGAAAAGTACACAATGAATGAAAGTACACTAAATGACAGAAAAACAAAAATGTCACAATTAAATATGTAAATTACAAATATTCCAGTATAAGAATAACTCATAAGTTTAAATTTATTATTTATTTATAAAATTCATTTAAAAGTTATTTTTTGCAACTCTGAACTGAAATATCAACTTTTTTATTAAAATGATATACTTCTCTCACTAGTGCAAAATCAACACTACTACTTTCATTTTATCTATCTCCTTAGTTTTGCCCACAGCCCTTGCGGACAATATCGGCAACTGCGAATATAGAATTCTAAGAAGAATTCAAATGACAACTTGCCAGTTGGGTAAAATTTAGCGCGACAGAAATATCACGAAACACGAAATTTGGCTAATGCTCTAATTGTCTCCATCTTCTTTGCGCCTATGAGAGATAGAAAGCAGACAATCAACGTATTGATGGTTTCAAGATGTGGGATTTTCTAAGAAATGGATTCACCGGAGCGACTCTCCAGAACGTATTCTCTCGAATTCTCTTATTTTTTGGCACATCAACAGAAGAGAGGATAATATAAAACTCTTCTTCTAAAGTGCGGTCAAACAGTCCTTCCGACACTAGCTCGTTAAATAGAAATTTTAAAAGAAATTTTAAAATTTCAAAGGGGATTCCATCATAGCCGGCAGTTTTATTATTTTTCAGTCATGATATAGCTTTTTGATTTTATCTTCAGATATGGGCGTGGTAAGTTCTTGGAGAAGCTCGTATTGTTGCATGATCTGAATTGTATTCAACTTCAGATTCCATACTCAGAATAGTTTTGTAATGTTCTTTTCACGTAGATATAATTTGTTCCTCCTCTTTCAGCAGCTATCCATTTTTGTTCTAAACTGGGCATTTTTTCCGTAGGGTAGTATATTTCTTTGGCAGTCTGAAAAAAAATGCGTTAGTCATGTTGATCGGAGAAGTGCTGGATCATTCAGATCTGCTTAGTAGGCATTTCTATTTAACTTTAGTTGCTGTACTGATATTTTTTTGTAACGTTTTTAACCACCGAGGCTGTATTTAGCTTGTTCCTGTATGATATGTATTATAACCTAACATGTAATTTTAGCTTGAAGGACTTTATGTTTGATTAAGCTATAAGAGCATGGCTAACAATTTATGAATGCGAAATACAAACGTAGGGAAATTGAAATAGTTACAGACATATATTATATATATATATATATATATATATATATATATATATATATATATATATATATATATATATATATATATATATATATATATATATATATATATATATATATATATATATATATATATTAGTGAAGTCAAATTAACTATCAGAATATGTGAATAAGGAATTCTCTGGCTACGGCAATTTTATTGTTTCAATTTGTTGTAGGTATAATGACAAGTGTTACGAGCAATTTTGTATTATATCGATCTATTGCTTCTTGTAAAATTTTAACAATTTATTTTTCAACACTGAAATTGTCTGCTATTTTCCTTATTATCTCTAGTCCTAGTAATCGTATCGCAAAAATAACAAATTGTTCGCTATAAAATTTTGAATAAAACTGGGCCTGTGAAAAAACTTTCTAAAAAATTCTTAATTTGTAAGAAAATTAAAACCACCAAAAATTGCCTTTTCTGACAATTGAAGAAATATAACGAAATGCAAATTTTAACAAAAGTCGGTGGAACTTTGCCCTTTATCAAACTAAATCTTCCTGCCAAATTTTAGCGCAACATATTTATTCAAACAGCTAAAAACCGATAATAATTTCGAAATCCCATCGCTTATTGGTTAAGTGCGTCGACTCTTAAGTGGACAATTTTTTTTTCAAAATCAGGTTTTTGCATGTATTTTATAATGGTATAAAGAAAAAAAATATCTTCATTTAGACCGTTTTTTAAAATTTGTTTATAATTTTCAAAATGACATTTATCTTTATTTCTTGTTGGGATGCTCTACCACATATATTTTCTTCTAAACAATATCCGTGAAATCTACAAAATAATACAATTATTCAGTATTTTACTGGAATATAAATCCTACGCCTATGACTTTTACATCGAAGGAGCAATTAGAAGGCGTTTTTAGCAAATAATGAGAAAGAAAAAAATATAAAAATAACATATTTTTCTGAAATCGATCGGCAATGTCTACATTTTCGGCGCGCCTCGGCCAACAATTTGCATCGTCGGGAATGTATTGCTTTCACACAATATACTATTTGCTGACGTTTCGAAAACCGAATCTGTTTCCTTTCTCATAGCGTATTATAAAAGTGTTTATGTTCTGGGTATATTAAATACAATAATAAGACAATATTTCAAAATTACAGTTATAAACAAATTCAAATAACTCTGTGAATTTTTTATCGAACCAAAAGCGGTAAACGAATTATGAAAATAGATAAAATATCTATCATTTTTCAAAAAAAAAAAAAATTATCTACTTGCATTTGGAACCGAGATACGTCTTTTTGAGTCTCAGTCACTTATAAATAAGCAGATTGATATTTCTTCTTAAAATTTGAACTAGTTTTTCTTCAATACCTGTATTTTTGTCTCAGCTAATTGAAAACAATCCAGAACCCCAATTGATAAAATATAGTGTATAGGAACCCGAAGGTCTCATCTTTAGCGATTATGTCAGAGATCCGAAAATCGCCAAATAGCTCTAAACGTTATATTATGGTTTTACAAATTTTAGTCTAGGTTTAAATAAATATCTGCTGAGTTGAGTTGAGCTGAGTTGGGCACTTATTTCCAGGATGCGAACGTCTCGGGTTCAAATCCTGCTCGTAAAATAATTTTTTTTATTGCATCAGCAATATTTAAAGTTTCAAAATGCTGTGTACATAAACATAAGGATAGTTGTTCACGTTAGGTTGGTTTTCCAAAAATTAAGCTTTATTCAATGTAATTTTAAAAATTGTAGTTTTGAGTTATTTTCAAATAGCAGAGACAAAAATATAAGCATTGGAAAATACCCAGATCAAATTTCAAGAAGAAATATGGATTTGTTTATTTATAAGTGATATAGACTCTAAACTAACGTATCTCGGCCACAAATGCAAATAGATTATTATTTTTTTTAGAAATATTTTAGATATTTCATCTATTTTCATAATTCGTTTACCGCTTTTGGTTTGATAAAAAATTCACAAAGGACCCCGCACTAAACCTAAGGGAAAATGGGTCTCAGTCGAATTGGATGAAAATTTGGTATAATGTAGTTTATGATGTCCTGATCAAAAGTCTTAAAGAAGCGAGATAAAAAAAAATGGACATGCGGAAAACGGGTTCATAGGATTATTGATTTCACATAGTTAAATATCACAAATATTATAGTTATATAGTGCGCACTGTGAATAGTTTGTGTATAAGGTGCGTCATTTAACTTGAGGCAGCCAACAGTACAAAATATGAAACAAAGGATAATAACTGCTTTTAGATCTATTACACAGGCAATTTTAGGAACAGTAGAAACATTTCATATGTGCATAGAGATGTGTGTCAATCAAAATGGGCAACATGTAGAGCATTTATTATAATTTTTTCAAATGAATTATTTGCAGAAACCTCTATTTTTTAAGTTTATTCTTGAATTTTCTATTTATTGCTCAATAAAACGAAAATTAACCATAGGGAAGTACTTAATAAATTTTCGTTTCTTATTTCTAGATTACATTGTCGAAAAATGTACAGGGTGTTTCATTTGAAAAAATTTACAAAATTCAATTTAAAAAGTTCTTAATTGAAAAATAATTTTTGGCCACCCTGTACAATTTTAGAAAGTGAAAATGATTCAAAAACCTTAAATAGATGTCTCTAAGAAAGGCAATTTTTTGTGGTTTTTATTTTTTTAGAAATTAACAAATTATTAGAAAGTTTTCTCATAGGCCTAGTCCTATTCAAAATTTTATAGCGCGCAATTCGTTATTTTAATTTTTGCGACACGATTACTAGAACCGGAGATAATAAGGAAGATAGCAGAAAATTTCAGTATTGGAAAATAAATTGTTAAAATTTTATAAGAAGCAATGGACCGGACCGATTTAATACAAAATTGCTCATAACACTTGTTATTATACCTACAACAAATTAAAATAATAAAATTACTGTAGCTAGAGAATTACATTCACAATTTATTTTGACTCCACAACAACTTATATGAGTTACATTAACTTTGGGCAACAGCTCGAAAAAAATGTATAGATACAGTTTAAAAACAGGTAGTATTTGCGGAAATATTTCACGAAGAAAACATGACATATGTCAATTGCTGTGATAAAACTGCAGGTGTGTGTTTCAAAAGATGATCTAGTTGTGTACTACCAATAATAACATTTGATTGGTGCAATGATCTCAAAAAATGGTCTTTCTCTGAATGTTAATGAATGAAATAATTTTTGTTTATTTTGGTACTGTCGTGCGCAAAAAAAATGGGACAAGTCTTATAACATATTTTCGCTGAAATATAGTTGTAACATTGTCAGTTATTTGTCAAAATTCATTGCAAGTGTGCAAATAGAGACAGATTTCATTAGAAAAAATAGTTGTCCTATTTTTTTTGCTCACGACAGTACCATCATCATCTAAAATTAAGATAATCATACTCCTGACACTCTGTATACTCTGTCTTCTTTTCCTTATCATCAGCTGTCATCGGAAATACTCAGTGTGGGACTCGGCGTTTCATACGATGTTATCTAATTCCACAACAATGACGTGTTATATAAGACTTCAGAGATAACGTCGTAATACAAAATTTATTATCCGTAGGCTATAAAAACTGCAGGGGATGAAAAATGTAGGAAGTGCGTGCATATACGGAAAAAGTGCGTCGAACTCATTAACAATAACAATAGTGTATGTGTGTGTGTGAAAGGTCGGCGACCGGCCAATAAACTGCCGAAATAACAGCTTGGGCCTGGGCCACTCCGAACATAAACATAACCATCAGCGCTCTTCTTATTGCATTTGTGGGACCGAACAAAGAACAATCATCCGACTGATAACTTTAATGAAAGATGTTAATTGTAACAATTGAAAAGATTTCCTCCTTTACTTCAAAATTAATTGTGGTTTGCTCATTATACATACTAATTACGCTACGGGTTTCTTTTAAAACTGCATCAGAAAATTATTAGTACAGTAACTAGAGGTTTTAACTTCGGAATAATGTCATATGAATTTGATTTCGTTTATTTTTGGCAATTTAATAGTAAATGCATCTCAGAAAAGCTTCTATATTATGCGGGGACTTGCTGATTTATAGGGAGGTGGATGCCACACCTTTTCATGCGTGGCACCTAAAAAATATATATATTGAAGCTGAACAAGAATCAAATTTTGAGAAGAAAAGGTTCTATGTAACTTTTCATATAAATTGATTGTTATTACGTTATTACGAATTAAAAATTGTGATTTTAGCTTGAGTAAAAAGCATTTCAAAACGGTTTTCGTCAAATAATTCGAAAAGTATTATAGTTGATTGATTAATTGATTGATATACCAACGTGCGGTAGGCATTGCTGCCATTCCCAAGTATACAGCTGGGCCCGCTACATCTATGCTGGGTTGGATTAAGGTCATGGTAAAGGAATGTGCGAAGGGAGGTGTATGTATTTGTGAGATGCGTTAACGCATTGTGTCATGAGGGAGCGTTTAAGCTCCTTTTTTGTGTTTTTGGTTCTGGATTTCTGCCTCTTCTAAGTCTTCTTGTGAAATATGTTGCCGCGTTGTGTCATGATATGGAGTGTTTATGCTCCTCTTTTTGTGTTTCTGCTTCTTCGAGCGTCCTTTTTCTGAGTCTTATTATTTCTCGGTTTCCGATGTTGGGTTGGATTTGGGTCATGCTTGTTGTCAGCAGCGAGCATGACTCATGGTACAGGAGTGGAGGATGGGCAATGGAAGTGTTTGTGAAATGCGTTGCCGCATTGTGTTCGTGATATCTAATGTTTATGCTCCTCTCTTTTTGTGTTTCTGCTTCTACAGATTTTTTTCGTCTCCTTCTGTGTCTTCTGATTCCTCCATTTCTGGTTCTGGTAGAGTATATATCGCTGCGATTTCTTTGTGGAATTCATTTTTCCCCTCCGCTTTCTTTCCCAGTATGTTTGGTCCGTCCAGTTTGTTCATGATATCCCGGTTGTTGTTTTCCATGTGTAACCCGCTTTCCCTATTTTTAGTGTAGAATTTTTCACTTATCAAAAAGCGCAATTTTGGAAGGAAATATTATGACCAAACTTTAAGAGTAATGCATTTGATTATTACGTGTGTTATGATAATATGTTCCACATAATGTAGAATTTTTTACTGGAAGATTTACAGAGGGATATTATACTTCAATAATGTATTGCCTCCATAAATTTGTCGACAAATGTAGACTTTTCAAGGGTTTGATGTTCCTAAACACTTTAATTTCTTAGAAATGAAAAGGGTACTTGCGATGTGTCATTTGTTTATTTACGCTCTTTTTATACACAGCACTGGTCACTAAATATTTTCATATATTAATTCTATTTCAACTTTGTTCTTTTGTTATGAGGCATTGATTTACGCGGAATTTTTTGAGCTACAATTCACCTAGGCTTTATCAAATTTAATGGCGTTTTCCTCGGTATTTTTGCGTTCTTAAGTGGGAACGTTTAAGACACATTCACTCGCACAATTCTAATTCGAAAAGTATTATAGTTAGCGAAAAAATGTTACAGACAAATAAGAAAGCAACCACATTGAAAAAAGTACTCGTTTAATTTTACGAGCTTCTTCATGTAGTTATGTGACCAGTGATAATGACTAGAATTTTGCAGACTGGATGTAAAATTACACCAGTTGTAAAAATACATGCGCAGTATGATGTGATTTTAAGTATATTCTTATAATTCTTCGACGTCTTTGAACATGAAGGCCGTAATTATACAATGTGATTTCACATGAATTTCGGAGCTTTGGTGACATAGTTACATGGAGACCATAACTTTATAATAGTTTTACGCGAATTTCTGATAATTTAGAAGCTTTGAGAAAGAATATGATCCGGTTTCGGTGACGTCATCAAAATACATTATTTTAATAATTTTTTATTCTTATGTTCATAATTTATCCAAAAACATCCTCCAACTGTTCCTATTAAAAGTAAAGATTATTTTCCAGTAATATACTGGATAATTGTACCGATTTTTAAATTCTTTGGGCATTATTTTTAGCAGGAATATATGTGGGAGAAAATCCCAGAAAGAAAAAAACTAAAAAATAAGAGAATGGCACAACTACCATTTAGACAATGTAAGTTTATTTCTTTCAAATATTGAATAAAATTGAAATCAAGCTGAGTAATACCCTAAATGAACTGGGAGATCTTAAATGTCTATCTCACGAGATATCTAGCAAATTTAGATCCAAATCCAAACGTTTTATCTTTTATAAATTGCCACAAAAATAATAACGCCTTATTTATTACTTAATTCTTACGTAATATTAAGATGCCAACATTTAAGACGACCTATTTTTTTAGGTTTTAATTAGCGAAACAGGACATCCTACTGCTACTTCCCCTTCGAATGTCCATGTCAAGTTGCTTATTGCACTAATGTTAACCCACATCACGCTCTTAGCATTCCTTACTACTATCATTAAAGACTATTTGCTTTTACCAGGTTTCTTACTTAAGATAGCCAAGCAAGCAATATTCAAGTAGTTTCATGTCTACTTCGTCTTCTCAGTCTCCACCTATTATACGAAGTAAAGTAAGGCATAAGAACAAAATTCTTTTTAAAATGCAGCATATCAAGCAACATACTAAATTCAATAATTTAAAAAATATTGTTTGTGTATCAATTCAATTCAATTCAAAAAGGTTTTATTATAATTAATAATACAAAAGTGCGCCTGAGTCAAGTCCCGATTCAGAGCCGACCACACCACCACGGCGCGCAACGTCGTGGTAGATGGGTGGTCGGGTGAAACGGGTTTAACTCCGGCTTAAACAATAAATGGATAAGTATAAGGTTAGAACTCCTGTTCTTTGGAACAAAAAACTTAAATCTAACAATTTGGCGAACTATAACTAGAATGAGTTTTAAAAACACTTAAAAATTACACTAAGGTTTTAGTTTGTACACCACACGCGCACAGTTTTAAAAATTGGATTATTGATACGGGAAAAGTCTTAATGAAAAAACCCGTTCGAGCCAATGACAGTATTCTTCCGATGGTCTGCCTGCCTTCGGAAAGATAGGGTGGAGAGGAAGTTATGATTTAAAAAGTTTGATTTACAAGAAATTATTGGTCGAGAGGGGATTTTGAAAGAGAACAAAAAGGGACAAAAGAACAGAAATTAACAAAATTAACAAAAAGGTGACTAATAGAGGGAATAGATGAGAGTAAAAGGTGGTGAAAGCTAAAAATGGTTAAATGAAAATTTTGGTATAGGAAAGATTTGGCTAGAGAGGTTGCCGAAAGATAGGCAACGCCTGGTGTGGTAATGGGTGTTTCAGGTTGAAAAGTATGGCATTATGCTGTCTGATTCGTGTAATGTCTCGGGTTAGCGGACTGTCGCCCAGTTTTAATTGATAGAATTTTTGCGATGTTTCTTGGACGAAGTCCGCTAGTGGAGTTATGTCGTGGCAACGTGCATAGAGATCTCTGAGGGAGGTGTACGTATCAGAGGCTGAAATGAGGCGCATAAATTTGTGTTCTAGTACTTGTTTGTGTATCAGTTTCTTGTAAAAACGATAACTTCGGGTAAATATAAAACTTTAACCTACCGGCATGCCTCCTACACTAATCGATACATTATATCACTTTATCAAAGAGTAACTACACAAGGTGTCGCAGTAAAACACCCCACCTTCATGAAATTCTGAATTAGAGACAGTAATTTTGTATGCCAGCAAGAAAAAATCTAAGATCTAATCGTTTAGCTGGTCACGCTAAAAACTTCTTTTGCATCAGCTAGGAAAACTAAGAAACCTTCCATCTAGAAATACGTAGTTAGAGAAAAAAAAGATGGGAGAACCCCATATCTTTGACAAAAATACACAGGTTGAGGTAGGTTACTCCATCTAACTATTTAAAATGAGAAATGTACTTACAATATTCGTTTTCTGATATCTGCTGAACAAACTTTAAATTTTTAAGGACGTTATTGTAAACCTATTCCTAAACAAGGATGAATTCATATGTTACTCCAATATCTTCAACTTAAGATCTCGCGGAAGCGCATAATCTGGTAAAAGCGTTTTCAAATCGGACGGTAACTTTTCGTGATTTTTTTTAATACGCGTTTTTTTGCCATAACGCTAATATACAAAAAAGTAACTCCTTAATTTCTTCACGAAAAAAAAGGAGTTAGGGGGATGAGATTTTTTTGAGGTAGGTGAAATAGATAAGAATTGATGGAGACGGAGGATGTGGGTGGTGGGCCAATTGGGGGAGGAGAGGGTGGTAGGGAAAGGAAAATTATTCAACCCCCTGTAACTTTTTTCCCTTCGTGCGATTTTGAAAAACCAAAATGGAATTTGTTCGCTATTACCTCTAATATATTTTTTTTTCAAACAAACAAGGGAAAAAACATGAATAATTATTTAACACCATCACGAGTTGTCGCGACCCATTTTTCTAGTTTCAGGTGTCTATTGGATATATAAAACAATTATTTTCGGATTAAATTGTTCTAACTCAAAAACGGCACAATGGATTACTCGTGTTGTCACTATATATTTGTTAACAAAATGTGTTAATATGTAGGTCAAATTTTGAAAGTGTAGAAAGCATTATTGTTTTTCTAAGGTTATGTCCAAAATTTCCATTCTCGAATGTAACTTGAGGGAAACTTTTTTATCTTTCGAAATAGATACCAAGTGTACCGAGAAGAAACGAAGATAAAAGATGGACGTAACTTTTTTATTTCAAACTTTTTTTTCTAGCATTAGCAATTTTTGAGAAAATTGCACCTGTAAAAAGTATCTCCTCCGAACCCTTCCCTTCGTACTCAAAAATGCATTTGAAAAAAAATGCAAAAGGTTTTCCCCTTCCACAAGCTTGTTTATTTGAAAAAAAAAATAAAAAAAACATTAATGAGTCAAATACTAGAGGTAATAAAGAGCAAATTCCATTTTGGTTTTTCAAAATCGCACGACAGGAAAAAAGTTATAGGAAGTTGAATAATTTTCTTTTCCCTACCCCCCCCCCCCCTAATTGGCCCATCCTTCTCCTCCATCAATTCCTATCTATTTCACCTACCTCAAAAAAATCTCACCCCCCTAACTCCATTTCGTGAAAAAATTAAGCAATTACTTTTTTGTATATTAGTGTTTCGGCAAAAAAAAAATTCACGAAAAGTTACCGTCCGATTTGAGAAATTTGCCAGATTATGCGCTCATGCGAGATCTTCAATTTTTTATTTATTTTTTTTTTTTCGTCGAGTCAATAATAACAAAGTTATCGTGGAAAAACGTGTTTTTGCCGATTTTAATTGCGAATTACTCCCCCATCCCGTGTGATTAAGCTGAACTAACTTGATACCATAATAAAAGAGAATGAATTGTCAAAAAAAAAATAATAATAAAAAAAAGTTTGTTTCATTTCAAAACCAGATCCGCTATGCTATATCAATTTTTCAAGTGTATAGGAATTTGTAACCAAGTTATTAGATCAACCGGTATTGTGGTTGATCAATTTACGCTGATATAAATGAACAAACAACAATTTTGTATCCAAATCAAACAACTGATACTTTTGTATCCTTCTGTATGTAGCACTTTGTAATTAACATAATATTGAGTTAATGGAGACACTATTACCGGATACGCCATTCAAAATCTTTGCCAAATTACATGAGTACTTTTTCATGTATTTTTTTATTTTGCAAATTACAGGAAATATGTTTGCAGCAGTAAGTACATATGTTGAGCTGTTTATTTCATCTTTTTAAAAGCCGTGTGGCAATATATAACAGTATATTTTGGTTGTACAAATGTATCAAGATTATTTCAGTTATGGGTGTAACTAATTAAATTAATTTTTTGTCTTCGAACACTAATAGTATGTGGGAACAAATCTTATCTCCAGCTATTATCGATTCATTTAATACCTCTTGAATGATTTCTTAAAAAAGGATCAGCAGGTGACAAAAAGTATATTATGGTATGAGTTAGATTATACATATGATATTTATTATTATATTCAGTGTTGAATATTCAAAAAAAAGAGTAATCAAATTAATAGGTCAAATATACCATAAACATGTTTGAAAATTACTTGACTAGAGGAAGATACCTATTTCAAAGCAAGAGATTACTTAACACTTAATATCTAACAAATCTGAGACTTTCTTTTGGGCACAATGTTGATTGGTTGATTTACCAGCGTGCGGTAGGCATTGCTGTCACTCCCAAGTTATACAGCTGGGCCTGCTACGTCCACGCTGGGTTGGACTAAGGTCATGCTTGTTGCCAGCAGCGAGAGCCACATGGCGCGTGGTAAAGGAATATGGGATGGGAGGTGTAGGTATTTGTGAGATGCGTTACCGCATTATGTCGTGAGGGAGCGTTTAAGCCCCCTTTTTTGTATTTTTTGTTCTGGGCTTCTGCCTATTCTGGGTCTTCTTGTGAGATATGTTGCCGCGTTGTGTCGCTGCTATCTGTGCTCCTATTTTTGTACTGTTTTGTCTGTTTCTACAAGTCTTCTTGTTCTTATTCTTCTGAGGCATCTGATTCCTCCGTTTCTGATTCTGGTAGAGTATATATCGCTCCGATTTCTTTGTGAAATCCATTTTTCCCCTCGCTTTTCTTTCCCAGTATGTTTGGTCCTTTCCCAGTTTGTTCATGATCCTCTCGATTGTTGTTTTCCACACCTCGTTGTTTATTTTATCTACACCAGGTGTGGTGTTTCTTCTAGCTCTGGCTATTATTTCTAGCAGTTGGTCTTTTGATGGTGGCTTGTCCAAGGGCCAGTGGTCTGTTTCTTTTATTAGTTTTGTTCGTTCTTTATTTGCTTTCTCTTCTTCCTCCAGCTTCTTGGTCCAATGTTGTATTGGTATGTATCTTCTCCTGTGGGTACTGTTGTTTCTTCTATATTTTTTCAGATATTTGAAGGTTTGGTTTAGTCGTTGTCCTGTTGGAAGTGCTTCTATGTTTTCGAAGAATGATTTACATTTTTCCTCGTCGTGGTTTCTCTCCGCCTCTCTTTTTTTCCTCAGTGCTTCTTTTAGTTTTTCGTTTATATGCCCCGTCGGCTGTTGTTCGCCTGTGACCTTCATCTTTTTTAGCTGTTCGTATTTGTTGTTTTTTTTTCCTTTCTTGTCGGGCTCATAGGTGATCTGTCCCTTTTTAACGTTTTTCTTGCTGCGATTTTTATTTTTGCGCCCATTGATGTCCAGTCTAATTCTTCTCCTGTCAGTTGGTTTTCTATTTCTTCACCGTATTTCTTCCGATAGTCTTCGTGCTGTAGTAGGGAAATATTCCAGGTACTGTGTAGTGTCTTGTTGTTTTCTTGACTTGTTTTTGCTTCTTTTATTTCCAATTTTCCGTATAGAATTTTGTGGTCTGTATTGATTTCTGCTGCCCTTTTTGCTTTAACGTTCTTGATCCTTTCTCTTATCTCTCTGCTTACCAGGATATGATCTACTTGTGAGGTTGATCTTCCATTGCTCCAGGTGTCAGTGCAGGTTTGGCTTTTGGCCCATGTGTTTCTTATTGTTAGGTCAAACATGTGTGCTAGATTTTTCAGCGCGTTTCCGTTTTCATTTGACCATGTGTGGAGTAATGTTTTTCCTATGATGCTTTTATCGTCCTCCGTCTGATCGTCTTTTCCTATATGTGCGTTGAAGTCTCCTAATATTATGATGGGCATTTTTCTTTTTTCGTTTCTTCTGGTTTCTTGAGTTACCTGCCTGAATACACTTCCTGCTCTCTTGTCTGAGGGTACGTGGACTATCATGCAGATGTTCTCCTTTCCATTTTGTATGATTGCCGTGACTATGTTTTCTTTTATATTTTCCGTCCTTATTTCGACGGGCCTCTCCCGTCTGGTTACCCATGCAACTCCTCCGCTGGTCTTTTCTTGCCCCCCCGTTTAGTTGCCATTTGTAATTTTGTGTGATTGCTGTTCCGTCTATCATGTGTGTTTCTTGTATGCATGCAATGTCGATGTTTTCTGCTTGCAAGGCCTCGTCGATTTTTTCCCTGTTAACTCTTCGTATGCATCCTCTGACGTTCCATGTTGCCAGAGTTATCCAGTCATCTGGTGCTTCCTGACTGCGTCCCTCTTCCGTTCTTTGCGATATTTGGTACCTGTTGATATTCGTCGTTTCCTCTCATTCTGGGCGGGGGGTTATAGCTATGCTTGGGGGTTTGTTTTTTCTAATCGTTCTGGTTCGTTTCTTTTCTGCGTAGTGATTACGCTGTCGTAGTGATTTCTGTTGTTTCCCTGCTTCCTGTACACGATCTCAATTGGCATGTTGTCGTCTTCTTGTTGGTTGTTGGTGAAAAGTTATGATTTCGCCCTCCTCTTGGTGTATTATTATTGTCCTTCTCTTCAAGTTTGCTGTTGCTGCTATCGTCTCCTGCCCACCCCAGAAACCATCTTTTCTCAGGTCCCCGATGAACGCCTCTATCTTTTCTTTGTTGGTGCTGTGTTGATTGTAGCGGGGTTCCAGTTCGTTGATGAACGGGGTGAAATAATCTATGTTGTTTTGTATATAGTCCGCTACTTGTTTCCGTAGATTTTTCGTGGCGTTGGTGTGTGCCGGGCTTGTTATGTTTTCTCCTTCTAACTGATGGCTTATTGGTCCATATAGACAGTTTCCGTCGCCATCGATTTTTTGTACCAGTAATTGATGTGTCTCCGTTCTTACGTTCTATAGTGGATACATTGTTTTTGTGTTTTCTGGAGAGTTGTTATTTCTTGCTTACTTTTGCTTATTCTTTACCTAAACTTTTTAATAAAATAAAATTCTTTAGCCTTACCAGAATCGAATTCGGGCAATTTTCAAAATGTCCGTCACGTTTCTTGTAAGCATTAGTAAATAAAAAAGTTATTTTAAGTTATTTAAAAAATTCTTTTCTTCTTTTTTATCTTTCGTAATTGGATAAAAATCTTGGGAAACACTGTTTCTCATCATTATTTATTTATATATTTTACTAATATACATTTCATAATAATAAAATATCAAATTGTGGAAATATAATTTTTAAATGACGATATAATACTACAAACATTAACACTTTCAAAAATAGCGAACGGTGGTTTAATGATTATATTATTTTTAATATATTTCAAAGAGATTACCATTTTAATTGACATTCCGCGAAAGGAGTTCAGATTTTATTTATACAATTTGGTTAAATTTCGCTTGTCCATCCTTTCAATTGGCACGGCGCTACTGCACCGTGGATGTTTGACTGGCTCCAGTCCAGGTGTTGGCATTGCTATGCAACTGATATTTTATAATAAATTTGTTGTTGGTGATAATGATGATGCATTGCAATGACAATGATTTGGTTGTAGCTACTGCTTCTTTTCACTTTCGAGTGTTTTTCAATTAAGCGGGCGTTATAAAATGTAAAATGTCCTAGTGTTATTTACAAAGACACTGCAAAAATTATTCTATAGAGTGTGCAACAATTATATCAAAAGTTTAACAAACCAGCGAAGAGAGCATTATTTACTTTAATTTTTTTTTGGGTGCCTTTGTCTTTTGTTATAGCAACAAGTTAAATAGTTTGTATATATAGTTAACATTAATTAATAATTTTTATTGTTTCGTTCGTTTCTAGCAACAAAATTCATAAAAGATGCTCAGGTGATATCGATGGCTTTTGAAAGAATATAAAGGTACCTTATCCAGACAGGAATAATAATTTTTTCAAGGCTTACTTAAAGAAAAGAATTTTTTAATTAACGGTACTTAGATACAACTTTTTAAAGTTGTGATACATCTTTGAAAAGCATATAAATAACATGGTTTAATGAAAGGAAAACCTAAGATGGTGTCCATTACAAAACGAATGTTAATGTTATTCTCGAAAACAAGTGACGATAGAAAAAAATGATAAAAATTATGAATAGGCATTTACGCCGGCCATAAAAAAAGCAAGTTTTATGCCAATGTCTATTCTTTTCTTCAACACAATTGGGTTCCAACGTATCAAATTACGTAGCGTCTTTATATTTTTAATTAGTTTTGTTTTAAGATCAGCATTAATTAAAATAGTTTCATCTGAATTTCTATGACCAATGTTAGCATACACATGGATTATCTTAAATTGGCCCAAGTATTGATCCTAAGGGATAACTTTATCAAAATAAACTTCCTTTTCTTATTCACAATATGGTGGCAGACCCATGAATTATTCTAATTAATCTATCTTTGCTGTATGGCACGTCTGAAAGGATCACCCCATCTGTCGTGGTTGCGTGTTAGGCTCACGACCTCACCAAAGCTGTTTCTCATCAGTTAATTGGCGACATTAGTCCAACGATTAGGAGGGGATCCTCTTCACCCTTTGCCATCTGATTTTTCCCGAACTATCATCAACCTCCTTTAACCAAAAAATGAGAGGATATAAGAGATGCGAAGCTGGACAGTCGCTTTAGGAGATGTATGGAGAATTGAATGTTGGTTGCGGTCCATGTCTCAGAGACGTAGGGAATGCTGAAGAAAACTAGAACGTAGCGGATCTGATCTTAGTGAGCTTCAATATATTTCTATGACGCCAAATTTTGCCCAACTAGCGGGTTGCCGTTAAAATTATCTATGTGTTTTATATGGATCTGCGAGTATGTCAACGTTAACATGATTAGATAACATACAACATAAAACGCTTAGAATCTGCATAGGCGTGATGCGCACTGCATGCGAAGCTTTCGACCCTCCACACCTTTCGTTAAGAAGAGAAGTAATAAGCGGAACATTTCTTTTAAAACAGCTATACTCTTCTACATCTTTATTACATAAAACGGCACGCTTAAACACTTTTGATTTAACGAACAAATATTGGATAAAAAAACTTCTCCCCCTCTCTGTTCAGCCTTTAGAGAACATAGCGAAATGATCCAAATGACTCTGACAGCACGTACATGTCTGAAATCGACTACCTTAGCCTATTTGCTGATATAAGCATTATTACTCCAAATTATTGCGAGAATACTCTTATCAGTTCTAATATTTTACAAATCGTGCTAAATCAATTCGAGAATACAGAACTTGTTTACACAGACACCTCGAAATCTATGTCAGGTACCGGTGGAGCTTTCATTGTAACATCTCGAAACATTGAATTTAAATTTAAGTTATATCCACACTACTCTATTTTTACTGCAGAAGCCACATCAGTCTACGAAGCTTTAAAGTATATCGACACTTCCACTTCCAGTGTTTCAATAATTCTATCAGATTCGCTTTCAATCTTCAATGGTATCAAAATCACTTTCCATCTTTGTTACAAAACCAACCCATATCTATTTAGAATAAAACATTTAATTTCACAAATAAAATCTTCAGGAAGAGATGGTTACTTTGTCTGGGTGAAAGCGCACATTGGACTACAGTACAATGAACAAGTGGATCTTTTGGTTAAAAAAGGTGCCAGTTTAGGTCAGCTTCTAAATGATGAGCTATGTATAAGTGACAGACAGATAATGTTGAAAACAAAGTCCAGACGTAAGTGGTCGGTTGTGTGGAAGCAATTCTGTTTCACAAACCTCACCAGATACACTTTAATTCATAATGACATCTCCAATCAATTTTGGCACGACGAATTTACCTGTTCTAGAAAATATATTACAACGTTGATACGTTTAAAGCTGGACCATGCTTTGCTATCTTCCACATTTATTTAAAATTGGAGTTTTCACCTCAGATAACTGTGAAGAGTGTAATGTCTTGGGTGACCTTGATCACGTGTTCTTTGGCTGTTCAAAATACAAAGTTTCCTCAACTAAACTAATACAAAAATTGTTAAAGATTGCAATACTTTCGCTCCATTTAACTTACTAAGCCTATTATAAATTGAGTCAAAGAAAATATATAATAGTCTTATGCTTTTTATAAAATACACTGAAATTAAGCTGTAGGTTAGTCTCGTAAACCTTTGTGTGTTTCCTCATGTTATTCCTCCTCTACTTTCCCAGGTTTCACCTGTGTTGTCTGAGTTATAGAAATGTCCTGATCGACCCCTGGATGAGAAATGTGTGTCCCCGTCATTTCCTATCGCTCTTCTTCCCATTTTTTATTATTAGATTAGGTTTAACTAAGTTTTTAGGTTATTAGGTAGTTTTTTTGTTTAATTTCAGTGACTGGCTGCATGGTCAATGACCTAAAGCCAAAAAAAAATATTTCTCGCAAAATCAACACTTATAATTATGTGTGCCAGTGTATTCTAAAAACTCAACCAAAGTGATATTTATTTCTTAAAAATAAACTAGTAAAAGTAAATGATATTAAAAAGGTATCAACTTAAATACATCGGAAAATTTGTTCAAAGGAAACTCTACATTTAGGCGATCGGCTCCCCATCTTTCTTCCACTCACATGTTATTTGAGTTTAATTAGATGTTATCGCATCGTTTTCATTTCCATTTTCGCCACCCGGAAGAAGTAAAACTTTCAGACCCACATCTGATAAAAAGTCAATAGTAGTACGGAGAAAAGTTCATTAACCTAATATATACGTGAAATGGTATATAGGAAGCTTGTGTTTTTAATTTTGTTGGTGATGATGAACGGTGCTTGGGAATGAAGATTATGAATATACCGTATGGACCCAACACAAGCGATAATTTCCGCCGTAGATACTGTATACTTAATATCCTTCATCTATGGCTATACTCTTGTAGGAGTAGTAGAATTGAAATAATAATAAATCCCAGGTACTTATGTGCTTACTACCAAGACTACCAATTGTTTACTTCCTTGTTTCAGTCACTAGAAAAAGTTTAACATCAATGTCTTATCTGGAAGTTGAGCGTAATATATGGAAATTGAAAAAGATGAGAACGTTCACTTTTGAGTTTAATTTCTGAAAATTGTTCTCTATTGTAACTCATTCTTGGAATCTGAAAAATACCCTGTCAATGCTATGTAATATTTTACCTAAATTGGGATACGTTTATTTGATTTGCGAGGCCTTACAAGTGAGGAGAAATGACTAGTATTTTTTTTTATAGCACTGGACATAGTCCATTAGCCAGTTGCATATATTAAAAGCTAACCTAAACAATGTAGTGGAAAAATTACTTGATGACTAACAACAATGACGTAAACAGGGCCACCTTCTTCTCGCCCAGGGGTCCATCAGGGCATTTATAAAGTCACACAAGATTAAGACCAGGGATAAACACATAATTGAACAATCTTGGTGCTAAAGCTTTTGCGGAGCTGGTTATCTGGGTGCTGGTTTCCGGGTCTTCTTCCGTGAAGACTTGGTTGAGTGCTTGACGTTTCGACTATCTTGTCGTGGTCTTCCTCTGAAGCGAATTGAGCTCTGTTTAACTGAGCTCCTCTGTTTATACGGGTTATCTGAAGGCCTGTTGCAGATCACTGCTCATTCGGAACATTGACTTCCACGTTATTGGTGATTATAGTCCGGTGTCACGATTATAGTGATTCAGATGTTTATTTATTTCAATGGCTTCTCTGTACCTTCTTGGCCAGTAATTCTCATCGAATTTTATCAAATAGCCGGTTTCTTCTAAGTGTTCGCCGATTTTGTAGAATTCCCCTTCTCTGGGTCTGATGTTTATTTGTTGTTTGGTCTCTCCGATGTAAACTTGTCCGCAGGAACATGGAATGCTATACGCTCCTGGTGTTTCTAGTTCTTCTGGACCTTGGTATTTGGGAAAATGTTGTGCCGCCACCTTCTGTTTCGCATTATATATTACTGTGATGTTCTTTTTCTCTAAAACTCTTCCGATTCTAACCGTACATCCTTGTATATACGGTAGGTAAGCTTTTGCCGTGTATTTCTTTCCTTATTTTTCTTCTTCTGCTCTGGTCGTATCTTGTCTCTTTACTGCGTTGTCTATGTCCTTCAGTTTGTATCCATTTTTCTGTAGTGATGTATTTAAGGTCCGATATTCTTCTTGGAGATGTTCTGTCTCGCAAATGTGCTTTTCTCTAGGTACTAGTGCGTTAACGGCGGGTGGTGGTGAGAATTTTCTGTATACTTTGTATTCTCATCCTCCATTGTCCTTCTTGAACACGAGAACGTCCAGAAATGGGAGTTTGCTAGCTACTTCTATTTCTATTGTGAATTTGATCTTATGATGTAAGCTGTTTAGGTAGTCCTTGAAATTCTCAAGTTCCTCACGGCCATGTTGACGTATAATAAAAATGTCATCCATATATCGAAACCAACATTTTGGTTTTAATTGGTAGTTATCCAAGGCGTATATTTTGAATACTTCCATAAATTAGTTGGCGAGTACTGGTGATTAAAGGTGAACCCATTGCTGCTCCATCTTTTTGTTTATTGTGGACAATTATCCTTCGTTCTACTATATGCATTTCCTCAACTATATGTGTATTTCCTCAACTAAACTGTCTGAAATTAGCTAAGCATATCTGAGGATCTCTCTCACAGATACAGGGGTTGGTAATACTTTTAATAAACACGTCAACTTTAATGCGAAAAGAGGTCATCTACAGTTTGATAAGTAATGTTGTGACAAAAAGAACGAATACCTTAATTACGGTATGTTTCGACGGCAGAAAAACTTGTTAAAGCCAGTCACGGAAATCGCAGTATATTGAAATGTAAAATGTCGTCTCGTCACGCAATAGCTATAAATAATTTACATGTCTGATTAAAAATTCTAAATTTTATTAACATAAAATACTAGATATGACTAAGACTATGTTCATTCAATATTGCCTTTTTTATTATTTCCCTCGCTTACGGAAGAGAAGTATTGTAATCATAAAAAAATCATACTCCGAGATTTCTCCTGATTTTCACGTTCCAGAGTATGTAGATTACTAAAATTAAAGCTATTTAATTTCGTCTGCCTTCCTGTCTGTCTGTTGGTCTAGCGTCCGTCTGTCCGTCCGTCTGTATCTACATCTACAAAACCACTTGACGGAGAAGAATTATATTTTGGTGGTAGGTGACGATACCAACGATGAACTGGGATATACTTCCGTTGAAAATGTAACTAGTCATAGTAAGGGTAAGGGTAAGGGATGATATTTTAAAAAATGTTGAGGCCTTTGATTCTTGTGCACACACTAAATCACAATTTTACTTTTTTCATCCTCTTTAAATTTTCTTGAAAGCGAAATAACACTTTTATGGACTCATTTGATTTACTTATTTACCCCAATTTACCCCCCCCCCCCCCAACTATTCAACGGAATAAGTTCCAAATATCGTTAAAATACATACGTACTTATACCAAATTTCAAGTTAATATCTTACACGGTTGCAGAGTAGTCGTGCGCAAAAAAAATTACAGACAGAACGACAGACAGACAGAAATTTTTTTTGCTCAAATTTAAAATCTCGACGTTTCATGACATTTTAAGCCTATTTGAGCAATAAAAATTTTCATTTTTTTTTGCGTTACTATACTTCCATTGGATGTGGAAATAATATACAGGATGGTATACAACTGTCAAAAAAAAATATATAAAAAATATTAAGAAAATGTGACGATAATATCGTCGATAATATTTCGCATGCAGTTAACACAACTGCCAAGAAAAAATATAAAAATATTATACAGATAAAATGTAAACATTTTATGTAAAATATTTTTCTTACTCCCTATAATCGCATAGCAAAGAAATAAAATGTAATAATGTATACGTCTTATTGAAAGTGGATGAAACTATCCTTTTATTAAGCTAAGCCTTCGTGCTAAATTTTAGCGAATTTACACTGCTAAAAATTCCATTCGCTTATAATGCATTGACAGTGACTCGTAGGAGAGCGTTTTTTTTTAATCCAGGTTTTGCAATGGTATCAAGAAAGAAATGTTTCTGCATTTTGCAAATGCACTTGTTTATAATTTTCTAAATTGTAGTTATAAACAAATTCATATAACTCTGTGCATTTTTTATGAGACCAAAAAACGGCAAATGAATTATGAAAGTATATAAGAAAACCAACAAAAAAATTGAGGCTCATTTAGAGTCTTGAGTCACTCATTATAAATAAGCAAACAGATATTTCATCTTGAAATTCGGACTGGTTGTTTATAAATAAATCGTTTCTTTTCGTGCATTTTTATTATCTCATAAAATAATTGTTTTAATTTTTGCGCTTTGTTTATTTTATTTAAAAAATGCAATGAATTTTAATTTTTTGTAACTTAATTTTATTAATTTCTTAATTTTTGTCATATTGGGCTAATTTAAATTATTTGTTTTTCACATGGATTTCAGTTAAGAACTTTAATTTAGTGTAAACAAATTTATGAAGCTCTTGTTTATGAAAAATAGGTTGCTTCTTTCATAATTTTGAATAATTTTGTAGTATTGGGAAGATTTTTTTCATTCAAAATGAATACATTTAAAAACAAGGTTTACAAAAATGAGGCATGAAATAAATATTTTCAATCATAAAATTATTTGAATTATTATTTCCACTACACATAATGGAGTGGAAGTATAGTAATGAATAAAAAAAAAACTGTTTTTTCTTTTGTTCAAATAAGCTTAGGATGTCATGAAACGTCGAAATTTTAAGTTTAAGCACAAACAATTTTGTCTGTCGGTCTGACTGTTCGTTTGAAACTTTTTTTTTGCGCATGGTTACTCTGAAACGGTTTATGATTAACTTATATTAACTTAAAATTAAATAACGAAATCTGGAACTGGTTTATATTTTTATTTTATTACGTTGAAGGGTTGGGGGTAAATGGAGGTAAATAGGTACAGCAAGCCCCAATAAAATTGGGATTTAGTGCATGTACGAGAAACCAAGGCATCAATTTTTTCTTCGGCATCAGTCACCTTATTCACCCATACTTATATCATCCCTATTGCCACGTCCACACCATTAATATAAGGAGTAAAAAATAAAATTGTGATTTCGTGTGCATACAGGAACCAAAGGCTTCATTTTCTTTTTGGCATCTGCAAATATCAATGTAATTGTCTTTTTTTACAAATAACCAGAATAAATTTTAACTTTCTCAGGGAATAAATCTGCTAAAATTATAATTTCTAATACGTTTTAAATAGATATCAGCTAAACAAATTATTTTATGTTCAATTACATTAGAAAATGGAAATATAGCCAAAAACAAGCAATTTATATTGCAAAATTTTAGTTTTGCCACATAAATTGTTTAAATTTTATATGAAGATTTAACCCAAAATTTCGCATTGCACTTGTACGCCGAAAAAAAAAATAACAAAATTGCTGCAGTAAGAAAATCCCTTATTCACATTTTTTCACGCTTAGTTTGAGTCAACCAGAAGCTGTTCAATGTACACATACTTATATAATACTCCGTATAGTTAGGAAAGTGTATATATAAGAAGACTTTGCAAGATATATATTTTTACAAATTGGGGATCGCTCAATTTCAAGCATTAGAAGTCTAGTCTTTTGTTTCCACTAATTTTAGAGCTATTTGATTGGCTACAAAAATAATCCTCAAATCAAATATATGGCTCTACTTTATTGACAGGTGCTTCTGGTATAATACTGACCAACATTGTGCTGATATAATTAGAGTTTGTCTCAAGAAATGGAAACTAATCCACTTCCATGAATCGATAGCGCTGATTTTTAATAATACTAACAGCACAAAAATACTCCAATATTTTGTGACTGACACGAACAAATTGCCTAGATAATTGAGACTGTTCATTCATTCTTCTTTTTGGAAGAATTAAAAAACAAAATTTTTAATTGACACCATTACAATTATCTCGACAAATAAAATGAAAAGAATATGCTAATTGGCCCGCGTCTTGAGCACGACTTGCCACTAATTATACAATTATGATTAGACATTTAGTGTAAAAGGCACGAAAATCTATTCTTGGAAGCTCTAAAGTGATAATTACACATGACAACAAACGAACGTATGTTAATTTGAAATATGATTACCATAAACACACAACTGATCTCAGAGCTCATTGTATACTTTGCATAGAAGACAAGGCAATAACAACAAATTGAGTTTAAATAAAGACCGATACATAAAGGTGTGGTGCCCTTAGGTAAGTGTTTCTAAAAGGCATCCCCGACTTGGAGAATACTATCTTTTGACATTGCCACCCTAATTTAAACGCATCCATAATACATTTCATATTTATTATTATACTTTGGCAGAAATATTAAGTATTATATTATAATAGACATAGCTTCTTGAAATTATATGCTTAAGTTGTAAAGTACTTATTTCTTATCTAGAAGATTTCTTCGGAGTACAATGGCCTAGTGCGTTATTGTGCCGTGTTAAAAATTACCAAATTAAATAAGTTTTACTTGGAGAATTGTCTGAGTCCACGAGTTTATTGGGCTTTTTCAAGGTAAAAATTTATCTAATATTGACCATAAAAAGACCTCTTAGTCATAATCTGAATAAGTAATTTGGCAGGTTGTAAATTACTTAATTCTACCGTATTAAAACTCAAATGAGGTAGCAGGCCCACTTTAGGAAGTATTGGGCATAATTATTATCTTTAAGTAATCAAATTACCATTAAAAATTTACCAAGAAGGACATTGTTCTTCCTTGGTATTCAGAGGCAAATGCAATGTTTTTGTTCCCTCTTGTACTACCCTAGGATTGTTCTCTTCATGCGCAAATAAATTAGTTCCTGTCATGCGAAAGTTAATAAATTGGTTTGATTACTCTAATATTATGCAAACCTTATAACCTCAACTCAAGAGAGCAATTAGTGCAATTAGTGCAATAGTCGATAATAAAGTATGCAGCATATTAAAATGCCCCTTAATAAATAAATTGGTGTCGCGTCAATTTGACGCCCGGTAGTGTGTTCTTCTATATTACTTCCACATCCAGTGGAAGTATAGTAACGACAAAAAAAAAATTAAAAAATTTTTATTGTTCAAATAGGCTTAAAATGCCATGAAACGTCGAGATTTTAAGTTTGAGAGAAAAAAAAAATTTCTGTCTGTCTGTCGGTCTGTCTGTCTGTAACTTTTTTTGTGCGCACGTTTACTCTGGAACCGTTTAAGATATTGACTTGAAATTTGGTACACGTATGTACTTTAACGAGATCTGGAAATAGATTATATTTTCATATTGTTCCGACAAAGGGTTGGTAAACTGGGGTAAATTTGGGGTAAATGGGTAAATCAAGCAGGTAAGAGTCCATAAAATTGGTATTTAGTATATACAAGAGAAGCTAAGGTCTCAAAAAAATTACCATTACCATTACCATTACCACCCTCACCCTCTTATTAAAGAGGATGAAAAAAATTGTGATTTAGTGTATGTGCAAGAACCAGAAACCTCAAAATATTTTTTTACTCCATCCACTCTAGCATTCGTCTTGGCTCGCCCTGTATATTCGAGAATAATTTCCGGTTTTTATCTAGTTTATTTATTTATTTTTTTTAATTTCTAGCTATTATAGAACTCGAGATATCGAAGTCCAACACACTATTGCTCCACCCTGTATATTCCAGATATACAGAGTATGTCTCATTTAACATCCTTGTAATTTTGTTATTTTTTTTCTGATTTGAAGCAAATTGGACTCAAATATAGAACAAATTAGATTATACTTATGACCAAAAAGACTTGCTTCCTACAAACGCTAAGCCTCTTATGATAGCAAAGTAAACGGAAAATTAAAAAAAAAATCATATTAGGCATTTTTTATCAGCAAATATTAATGAAGTTATTCAAAATTATTAAAAAAACCGAGGTCCAAAGTTTTATCAAAATTAATATTTTTTTCCGCGTATTCTAGTATCCCAGGTTGTTTACATTTGCAGGAGGTGAATATTTTTTTGGCCTTAAATCCTAATTTGTTCTATATTTAAGTAGAATTTCCTTCAACTAAATATAAGGGTGTTATAGATACACTCTTAAGTGCGACACAGTGTATGTAGATATTACAGGTATATTATTATATTCGTAGACTTGCCAATAAAATAAAAAGGAAACTCAGTTGCCCAGTTGGAATATTTTATGTTTACACAGTTGGATTTTGAAGTTTATGGAGTAGGAAAATTGTTGAAAAATAACACCCCAAAAAAGTTGGCTTGCTACGGCTCTGATAAGGTATATCTACAGTAAATTTTTGTTTGCAACTAAATTTCTTTATTGCATGATGAGAGAACAGCACATCAAAGTCATTTTATTTGAGTACACTAAATATTCTGGCCTAATAGTAGAGCGAATTGAAGTAATTCTGACTATACATGTTTGTTTGGATCGGTTAAAAGAAATCAAATAAAATGGTTAAATGGGTCGTGAAACATAACCTTTTTTTCTAGTTTGCCCGATTTCCGCCATTTTTTCAAGCTGGCCAGTTACGTATACACGAGATTAAGTGGGAATTTGAAGATATAATAGAAAATAAAATGAACTTTCCATCGATGTACAGAAATCTTAGATAGCACAATTCTTTAAGTACTTTTCCTCATTTACCTGCTCCATTCGGTACAACTTTGTTTGCATTAGACATTTATGTGCAATTTTTTTGTTAGTACAATTGTCATCTTTTGTTCTATGACACGTACTTATAGTACGAGAGTCCACCGAGAAAAATTGAATACATAAGCTGGAGAGTCAAAAATTGGTGGGGATGCTTATCAAGTCATTCTCTGAACGTGTGTAGTCGGTCATAACAATCCGGGTTGCAGCGGCGCAAGAGCAGCATTTTTTTGAGATATGGCTAAAACAATTTTTGAATGTGACGCTTACTCACGACGTCCAATCAAAAAAAGTTTGAGACAATAGTTTTTCAGTTTTGTTGGCTCTACATAATGGCACTACGGGGTTTTACTTTTAATGGGGTTTTTACCTAGTAACATGTTTTTTTTATATAATCAAACCCCTCCTTTTTATAGTTGATTTCGATTCTACGCCAAAAAATATGTCTTTTGGTCTTTGCAATTTTTTACTGCAGAAATTGGCCTCAAAGAGTCGAATTTTTCTACTTTCAATAATTTTTTTATGGCGAAAGGATACGCTTTGGAGACGAACACTAAAGAGAGAAGTTGTTTTTTCTTATGTAGAATATACCTCGATTTTTTCATATTTTTTTCTGAAAAAAAAATTTTTTTTCCAATTTTGGCAAAAAAAAAATTTTTTAAAACAAAAATCTGAAAAAATGCATGTATATTCTAAATAAAAAGGTAAAACAACTTTCTTCTTTTACAATTTTCTCCAGAGCGCATACTTTCGCCGTAAAAAAATAATGAAAGTTGAAAAATTCGAGTTTTCGAACGCGATTTTTGGCAAAAATTGACCTCGGGGTAAAAAATTGCGAATTACAAAAAGATTCTTATACTTTTATGGAGAATCCAAATCCCTCGCCAGAAATGTGGAATTCGTCGCCAAATGGTAGCCTTGTCAGATGAGCCTTTTAGTGGAGCTTTTCTCCTCATTCACATTAAGCTCCATAGGTTTGCCCTGGTGACCCTAGCCGTTGTTACGTTATGTGTATTTGACCTTGACACTCAAGCTTGTCTACCCTGCTCGTTACCGATATTCTTTCGCCGTAAAAAATTATTGAAAGTAGAAAAATTAAACTTTTGAGGCCAATTTCTTGCGCAAATTGGCCTCGGAGTAAAAAATTGCAAAGAGCCAAAGATTGATATTTTTTTGGCGTAGAAGCTAATTCCACTTTAAAAAAGAGGTGTTGATTATATAAGAAAACATGTTACCCCGTAAGAACTCCATTAAATCCCATTATGTGGCATTATGTATAGCCCGTAAAACTGAAAAACTTTTGTCTTAAACTTTTTTTGATTGGACGTCATGGGGAAGCGTCACATTCAAAAATTATTTGAGTCACATCATAGAAATGGTTGCCCCTGTGCAGCTGCAACCCAGATTGCTATGACCGACTACACACATGATTTGATAAGCATTCCCACCAATTTTTGACCCTCCAGCTTATGTGCTCAATTTTTGTCGGTGGGCTTGTAGAAGAACGCACTACCGGGCGTCAAAATGACGCGACACCAATTTATTTCTCAGGGGGGCCAGTCGCGTGCTACCCCGTTCTTCTACCTCCCAGGCGGGTTTGAGATAAGATGCACTGAAGATAGTCGAATAATGGACCAAGGCTGCACTACCACAGATCGGAAACGACGCTCTCTCTGGACGTGAGTTCCCTCGTTAGGGGTTTAGGTACCTTTTGAAAATTTAAATTTTCGGGTAAAAAAAATCCCAACCGAAGAATTTCTCTTCGGAGGGATTAATTTCTGTACGTAGTATCCACGTTTTTATCTGTTAATAAGGGATTCTACCCATGGGGATTTCTCAAAGAACGCATAAAAAAATCCCCATCGAACCTCCGTAAGGCAACTAGAAGGTCAAGTGTTAATGTGAGTTAACTCGACACATCCGGTTTTCGATACGAAAGTTCCAGGGATTATAGACCGTCAACAGGCCTCAAGATCAATTAAGAAACAATAGTTCAAAGATTCCGTTTATTTAACAGAAATGGTTACACAAAATTCTCAAGATAAGAATCGTGCCTTCTCCAATCAAGGCAATGGCTTTCAGACCGTACAAGCGAGAGCGCTTACGCTAACGATCGATTAGGTAGAAAAGATTCATGCATACCTTCTCAGAATCAAAATGCGAGTTTTTTAGAGAAGTTTGAGACTATTTGTAATTCATAATTCCGGCTGACTGATTTTAACTTAAAAAAGTTTTACTAAATGAATTTAGTTTCGCTAGAGACTACTTAGCTTTAAATTTCTTGTATCGTGGCGGTTCACGTACACAAACACATTCGTGAGGACTTATGACTGCATAAGTTTGATGGCGTTCAATCAGTCCACAATTTACTTGCCCCTATGCAGTTGTTCAATATTATCGATATGGCAGCAACCCACCTTCGAGCGACTTTTAGGCAAAATTGAATTTTTGGTTTTTTATGCACAAGGCGTTTTCCTCTATAACTTTGCCATTTGGAAAGCCCTGCTATTGGCTTTTCTACCATTGCTTTGTCTGGACTACTCAACGCGCTCGACCAAATTGCGAGCCGCTGAGTCAATGCAAACTCTTTCTATGCGAGAAACCGGCCTTGTGCATGTGCATTGATTTTTATCAATGTTTGTTTATCGGCACTACGCCGGCTTTGTCAAAATCATCTATTTTGCCTTTTAGATGCAATGCATCGCCAAAAATTTTATGCTCATACTTTAGAACAGGGCATTCAATGACCATACCTCAATGGTCCATGTCTTTGGTTGAGGAATAAAAATGGAAAATATTTCAATATATCTTAAAGTACATTTTCGGAGTACTTTTTAAACTAGCTTCGTGGTACTTTTGAAAAATTAATCTTTAAGTCCAACTTTAGCGTACTTTTGAAAAATCTATTTTCAAGCCAAATTTCAACGCAGTTTTTAAAAATTAATCTGCAAGTGAAATTTTGGCGTACTTTTGATAAATCGATATTCGAGCCAAATTTCGACGCACTTTTAAGAATATTATTTTTCAAAGTCCAACTTTGTTGCACCTCTGGAAAAAGTATATTATTCAAAAATCCTTGCCATTATATACTTTCGCTCTCATATCCTGAACCAAAAATATATTTTCCTAAGTGAAAATTTGGTGTTTCTTCGAACTTTCACCTGGTCATTTCTAACGCCTTATAGAACCCAAAACGGTCCTTATGGGTTGGTCTGAGCCTCTGCTTTAAATGAAATTTTTGCCTAAGTCGAATTTTGATTCTGTCTTCAACTTAGGACGGTTTTGGAGAGTTCTACAACAGGCTCTCGTACTATTATTTTAGTGTGAAGAAAAGTTCTGTGTGAATCAATTCGCAGCGTTTTTTTGAGTTTTGAGAGGTGATTACAGAATATTAAATTAAGCTATAAGAATAAGAAAAAAACTTACCTCTTATAGTGCTGGGCATCGTAGCATATCCTAGTCCAATATAAAGAAGAGATAATGTCTATAAGATGTCGCACTTTATTTTAAGATTAGTACTTATATTACTCAATTAAGATTTATGTACCAAAACCCATAAGTACTCACGGACGGAATATATTTATGTATATATAAAAAAATAATTACTGGTTATAAATACAGGTACTTAGGTTAGATTAAATGTAATTCAAATATTAATATTTTTTGTTTAAATAAATAACGAACCGATTACTTGAACAGAACATAAGGAAAAATTAACGAGTATTTCACTGCCAGATTTTTTTCTTCTTGAAAGTTCCAAAAATTTCACAAAACATGTTTGTTAATATTGTTGCGATGTGCCAACAGTCGGATCCATATTGTTGAAGCGATCCTGTAACAAGAAAAGAAATAAATTGCAACAGCAATAATTTTCAATTTATATTATTGTTGCCGTATTTGGTCAAAGTGCATTGACTTTTATAACTAGATGACATCTGCACTACACTACAAGCTTGGACATGTGACTCATAAAAAGTGATTATATTTTCAATTTATTAAAATGCATAACAGTGGTTTCTTGTTCTTTTATACGTTTTAAAAAATATATCTGACTATTTAATATGAGCAATCTTAAATACATTCGTTGATTCCAGGTTGACAACATTTGAATTTACATTTTATGTAGTAAACCAGTCTAATGGTGAATTTACACATACAGGGCATTCCAAGGTAATGTACAGGGTGGACCAAATTAGAGGGGATTTGGGGTTTTCTCTAAAACTATGGCAGGCGGACAAAAACCAAAAAAACCTGAACTCGATTTTCGAGAAACAAGCAATGGCGCTAATCACGATCGTCTATCTTTTTCGACTACCAAGCTACAGAATGTTTTTGGAAAATTGACATTATTGAATGACCTCTATATCTCAATTACCATGTGTCGAATCGAAAATCGAGTAACACATTCTTAAGGCACTTTTTTGAGTAGAATTCGTTGCTGATAAGAAGAAAATTATGCATGCATCAGTTTTCGAGATATAGACATAACTTGTATTTTTTTAAAGCCTGTTAATAATTTCAGTATTCGATCACAACTTAAATTAGCTATTAGCCCGTCGGGCAGAGCGCGAAAAGCCTTCTCTTTCTTGACCTACCCAATACTGAAGTATAACCAGATGGGACCTTCACTACTTATTAAAGCATGTTATTTTACATAGGAAATCAAAATTGACGACACTCTCCATTGGTCGAGACCGAAGATATAAGAAAAAACTAAAAAAAAAAGAAATTTAGAAATTTAAGATTTAATCAAATATAACTCTAGAACTAAAACAGATAAAAATACAATTTTTTTTTGGTTTTGACAAATAAACATTGTTTTTTAATTTGAAGTATAATTTATTGCAATAATTAAAAAATTAACATAAAAAAACTAGCAAAATTCAAAAAAGATACACAAATGAGCAACATTTTTCTAATTCTTAACTCGCCATAACTCGCTTATATAACGAGGTATTCAATTTTTTCTTTCACCAAAAACTGACAAATTTAATAGGCTTCATTTTGTCTCGATTAATGCTGGATCTAATTTTTTAACTAAAAGCGCTGCAGCCTTTGAAACACAACGAAGCACAGTACGGCGACGAAGACGCAAGGCTTCCTTTCCCGCCCCCGCTACTTTCTCGGTCCATCAAGAAACGTATTGGCTGCTGGCCTCATTATTGTCTGGATAAATATTAATAAGTATATACTATTTTACTTACATGTAGGCTATTACAGTTTATGTATATTGTAGATTCATTTTTATCGATGGAGAAAAACTACATGTTTGTTTTACGAAACTGCTGAAAGTAGTGAAAATCTAATGATAAAAAACCAACTGTTACTGGAATCAGGTCTAATATTAATTGTGCAAATGAAAGAAAATATGCAATCTCATTAAAATTTTCATAAAACAAAGTGGTGGCACTTATTTCGATACCGATTTCATTATTCTTGTCTGACATCTTTTTATAATAAATAACATTAGCAAAGATAATACGTATTGTCTCTGATATTAGTAACGCGATAAAAAAATGCAAGTGAGCCATCATGTAGTTATAATAAAGAAAAAAAATCAGTTTAAAATAAAATGGCATTGTCTGATTTGTGGAAAATCCAGAAAAATTAAGAATAAATTAAGAACATCTTTAAGTACCAGTTTGTACAGGAACGGGTGCGGAAACTAGAAAAAAATATATATTAAAGCTGCAGTGTCGCATTGTGATACAGAAATATAAGACAGGTTACATATTTATTCAGATTTATTTGGGCTAATGGAAATTATCATAAAATTTATTATGCAAAATATATTAGCAAAAAAAATTAAATGTGTACAAACTAAACAACTGAAAGAAAAAAATGAATTTAAAGTAGCGTTAAATATTTTATTTAATGAGGTTTATCTTGCTGTTTTGCAAAAAAGAATTCTTAACTCTAATATTTCTAAAAACACGCCTTAATGATATATTTGAAGAAATGACGGAAGAAAAATTAGATTATTATAGCAGTGGAAATATAAGAAAGAGATTAGAAAAGCATTTAAGCAAACAAAGTGTTTTGTGAAAACAAAGAAAATACAACAACAGTTCATTCAAGTGATAATAAAGCTAAAAGGATTTTTGTTGTCAGTCACAAGTAAATCAGGCGAAGAAAACTTGGTTCATGAGAATGAATTGACAATTCCTGATAAAGCTGCCGGTATCTTAAGAGAAGCTATAGCTGGATGTTTTAAAACTATAAAAAAACACGCCTACTAATCTCAATGAACATAAATGTAAACAAGAAATTTCAGATTTGTTATAAACATTTATGTCGTGGATACTAAATATGTCAGGACAAGACAAATTTGATTTAAACGTTATTTCTATAGTAATGGAATTTATATTAATACTTATGGAAAAAAAAACAATCAGCTTAGGCCATTTTTTTAATCCTTTACATATTACTACATGTGTTTTGTGCCGTCAGAAGAAAAAGAACTTAATGATATGCTTTATTCTTTTGGCTATGGTTATTCCTACGATGAAATACGTACATTTTTAACGTCTTTAGCTGGTCACGTATTAGTAAAAACTGGTGACGACATTTTTATACCACCTGGAGTTCCTCCAGTAAGTTCTGAAGAAAACAATTACCTACATTTATCGCAGCGATAATTTTGATCAAAAAGAAGACAGGCTAGATGGTAAAAATCCCACTGGGAATAGTATTATTTAAAAAAAAGAACAGCCTATTTACACAAGCATATTTAGATCGTCTATCCAATTTTATCCGATTTTAACCCTTCCAGTTTACATGAAAACAAAAATTTAGTTATGTACAAAAATCCAACTAATCGTTCAGAGCCTCTACGAGTTAGTGAAAGCATGGCAAATAATTGTTTTGATTATGTGGTTACCTCTGACATTTTATGGGAAATATTAAAATATACGAAGCAAAGTAAAAACTTTACTAGCTGGCATGATTTTACTTCCACATCCAGTGGAAGTATAGTAACGACAAAAAAAATTTTAAAAATTTTTATTGTTCAAATAGGCTTAGAATGTGATGAAACGTCGAAATTTCAAGTTTGAGCGAAAAAAAAATTTCTGTCGGTCTGTAACTTTTTTTGTGCGCACGTTTACTCTGGAACCGTTTGAGATATTGACTTGAAATTTGGTACACATATGTACTTTAACAAGATCTAGAACTAGATTATATTTACCACCCCCACCCCATTATTAAAGGGGATGAAAAAAAAATGTGATTTAGTGTGTGTACAAGAACCAGAAACCTCAAAATATTTTTTTACTTTATCCACCATATATAGCAGATTATTACAACTAATATCATATTATTCAATTTGAGTTGTTAATTTTATCATCTTACAATAAAGGAAGATAATTCTAAAGCTTCTGTTACTGCCGCTGATTGTAGCCTTGCGCGATTTATGGTGAACGCGGGATGTACCGGGAACGAGCGGGGAAGCCTCGCGACTCCGTCGCCGTAGCGCGCTTCGTTGTGTTTAAAAGGCTGCACCGCTTTTATTTACAGAGCTAGACCCAGCATTAATTGAGACAAAATGAAGTCTATGAAATTTGGCAGTTTTTGGTGAATAAAACATTCGAATAGCTCAATACATAAGCGAGTTACAATGAGTTAGACCTTTCAAAAAAATTAACAATTTGTGTACCATCTAAATCAACGTCAATTTTTTAATGTTAAAGTTATTATTTTTATAATAAATTATACATCAAATTAAAGAGAATCGTTTGTACTATAAAACTAAAAAATATATATAATTTTATCTTTTTTCGTTTGAAAGTTATTCGTGGTTGAATTTGAATTTTGTTATTTTCATTTTTTTTTGTTTTTTTCTTGTAACTTCAGTCTCGACCAATGGAGAGTGTCGTCAAAAGTGATTTCCTATGTAAAAAAACCTGCTGAAAAAAATGAAATGGGTTTTATTTGGTTATACCTCGGTATTGGGTTAGTGAACGATAGAGCCAGCCATCCGACGTACTATATCCAAAGATATATCATATGTCATATTTATCTCTAGAAAAAGTGGTTAATTTTCGAAAAATCTAATATATTTGTGAGGAGGCCATGGAAAACTATTAACAACAACACTTCTTATAAAATAAAATAATTTTGCCAAAAATAGGAAAAACTAAACTATAATAAATATTCGAATTGCCTTCCATTGAGATCTATGCATATTTATCGCATTTCTAATATATATTGAGAAGGCCATGGTAAAAAAAAAGAAAATCGAAATAATCACAAATATCAAAAACTAATTTGTGAATTAATTGTGAGTAAGCTTTGTTAAAAATGGTTCAATTTAGCGATGGTGAAAATTATGATATGATTAAGTGTTTTATAGAATGAGGAGAAGATTCAAATTTAGCTTCCGAGCTTTATTTTAATAGGTAAACTATAGATAGCAAAACTTTGTGCCAAAAGTGCCGTCTAAGTAATATTTTTAGATATCCAGAAAAGAGACAACCAGACATAAAAATGTTCAAAAAGTTACAACAGAACTTAAAAGATTTTGGATCATTTGTAAAACCTCGAGCAAAAATATATAATAAAACAGGTAGAGAAGCTGTAGAAAATATTGTTTAAGAAACTGTAAGAGAAAATCCTAATATATCGTCTCGCGAAATCTGAAAATTTAGGAATCCCAAAAACAACGGCGCTGCGTTGCTTAAAAAAAAAATTAGAATTAATCACCATCTATACCCAAACGACTTTCAAAGGCGTCTCGATTTTTGCCAGTGGTTTTTGCGTCAACGCAATGAAGTGCCAGGATTTGAAAGAACAATTATATGGACAGACGAAGCCCATCTAAGCTCCCAATATAACCCCTGCCGACTTTTGGCTTTGGGGTTATTTAAAAAATATTATATACGTTCTAATAACACAGAAGAATTGGAAAACAAAACATTAGCTGCGTTTCGGACAATAACTCCTGTCATGATTGGAAATGCAACAAAGGCTGTAAGGAGAAGGTGGCAAAAATGCATGGATATCAATGGAAGACAATTCCAACATTTACTGTAGTTTGGTTTTCTTATTTTTTGCAAGATTGTTTCATATTATAAGTGTTGTTGTTAATAGTTTTCCATGGCCTCCTCACAAATATATTAAATTTTTGGAAAATTAACCACTTTTTCTAGAGACAAGTTTGACATATAATATATCGTTGGATAGCTAATTTAAGTTGTAATCGAGTAACGAAATAATTTATAGGGTGTTCCATTTAAAAAAACACAAATTATGTTTATATCTCGAAAACTGAAGCATGCATAATTTTTCAAAAACACTCTGTGAAATTGGCTCATTCATTTTCAAAATTTAAACATTCTTCAATGCGAATCATTTACTCGAGATTGCTGATCAGTTTTTTCGTTTGCTCGTTGCTGTTTATACAAAAACCACAAAGGGGGTTGAAATTGATAGCAACCTCCCTTCTATTGAATTTTTCAATGTTCAGTGTCCAAATTTTATCATAAGCTCGTACGTTTATTGTTTCTGTTTACTCGTCGTTATTTACAACAACAAAAAACTAAAACGTGAGGAACTATCTAAACGTACCTGACTAGCACATTTCTTCATGCTATTCGTTTGCCCGTCATTACTCGTACATTATTTTCATTTGCTTATCATTTAAAAGTGCAAGAATGACTATTAACTTAAGTGGATGGAGGCGTTGCAGTTGAAATGCCTTCGAGAAACAATTTCTTTGTGGCTAATCGTTCACTCGTCACTGTTCGTATGCTTTTTTCATTTACCCGTTATTTTCTAACTGCGAAAATGACCAGAAACGTGAACAGTTGGGGGTGACGCTGTCAAAACACCTTATGTCATATTTTAACTGCAATAATAGCCAAAACTTGAGTGGGTGGGGGTGACATAGTTAAAACGTCTTCGTCAAACTTTTTCTGGCTGTTTTATTGCTGGTCATTTGCTCATCACTGCTCGGACACTCTTTACCTTTGCTCTTCATTTTTTAATTGGAAAAATGACCAGAGCTTTACTGGGTGGGAGTGATGCCGGCAAAACCTCTTTGAGAAACGATTTTTTCCTGGCTAAGCGTTTGCCTGTTGTTCGCTCATCATTTTTGTGTACAAAGACGACCAGAAACGTGAAAGTTTGTGGTAATTTTTGTAATTAAAAAATGATAAGCAAACGAAAAAAGCATACGAACAATGACGAGTAAGCGATTAGCCATGAACGCCATGAACGATTGTTTCTCGAAGGCGTTTCAACTGCGGCGCCTTCACCCACTTATGGTTAATTATTATTACTACTTAATAATTTTTGCAATGAAAAAATGACAAGCATACAAAAATAATGCATGAACAATGACGAGCAAATGATGAGTAAACGAATAACACGAAGAAACGTATCAGTGAGATACATTTAGATAATTCCTCACCTTTTAATTTTTTTTTTCATTGTAAATAATAACGAGCAAATCAAACTAATGCACTATTTGCACTAAATATTGTTAAATTCAAAAGAAGGGGGCAGCTATCAAATTCAACACCTTCTGTGGTTTTTCAATAAATAGCATCGAAAAAACTGCGAGCAATCACAAGCAAACAATTCACATTGAAAATTTTTTTAATTTTGAATTTTGGAGGGGGGGGGAAACTTCACCGAAGTAGAGTCGCTTTTGGGGAATTGGAGATTCGAACTAGTGCGACGGGTTATTCGGGGAATTTGTAGCAAATGTCTTCAGTCTCACATCTAGAACCTAGACCTACATCTATCTGTTTTCCTAATGGTCCATATCCCAAAGGCATAAAGAAAGATAAAGAAAACTAGGGCGTTATCAAGCCCGATTTTCGTGCGTTTGATTATATTTCTGTAGTCCAAATTTCGAGTTCTTTTTTCGCTCTGTCTCTCTCTCACCGCGTAGCTGAGTGGGTGGTATAGCATAAGGGAAAATGCGCGGAGAGGCACCGATAGAAAAAGAGAGGACTATCAACATCGATTATAAGATTCAGACAGAACCAACGATGAAGAAAACAACATGGTGGCATCACTCTTCCCCGGCTGACTGCTCAGTCTAGGAATATACGTCTATGCGTTAAATTTAACGCAAATTATGTAATCCATTCTACATTCTGATGCAACTCTGTATACATCAGAGTCATCGTATAACCATTTTGGTTGTGAATCTGAACAAACCAATTACAAAAATTGCAAATTGTGTTCTTGAACTTCCCTTATAGTTTCTTGAAAACCATAATAATATTTTAAATTTCTGCGAAAATAAAATTTCATACACGTTTCCTTTTATTTCTCATACAAAATGTTCCGCTTAACTGATTCAGTGGGTCCTCAAACTTGTTAAGCAGTTCCTATTATTCTATGTAAAAAGGCCTAAGATCCAAGAAGTTCACTTAACCAAAACCGGTAATAAAACCAATAACTGAACTCTAGTTTTTCACTCTTTGTAACAGTAATAAATTCAGAATTTTTATTTCTATATCACTCGCCATTTTTTTTTGGTGGAATTTAAGAACTAAAAACAAATATTAATTCTAAAGAACACTGTTTAGCGATTTTCAACTTTTACGTTACCAAATAGAAAAAACAGTTTCTGATTAGTTTAGATTAAATTTTCGGCAGAGATCTATACATTAAAATGTGCAGGTCGGATCGTCATTAGTCAGTTATCATCATTTGTATTAAAAGAAATACATGTATTTTTTGCTCAGCTTACCTGAACAATAATTTTTAGTCATTTGATTATTTCATTTATTATTTTATTATACTTAGTTATAGAGTTATAGAAATATATAAGAAATATAAAAATTCTCAAGGGATGCCAAAAATTCTCAGAGGAGAAGTATAATTTCAATTATATTAGATTTTCTTCCTTTTCAACAGTATAAATTACAGATATTATTGCCTCATCGTCCTGGAGGGACTCAGTTTTTATTCCTTTATATTTTATATGCCATTCAATGAATGCCCAAAAGGGGATTGTAGAGAATATTGAGGGGAGGGGTAAATTTTCCTTTTCAGGAATGTGTTAGGTTTAGTTAAGAGGTAAACATACTAAAAGTCCCCACCACGCTTCAGGGGAGGGGAGTCCCTTTTTTCGCTTATAACTCGGAAGCGATGCATCGTACGGGAAAAAATTTTCTATGTAAACTTAAATTATATTAAATTTCCTACAAGAATGTCTATATTCATCTTATTTCTATGTGTTATAGTTTCTGAGATATTCGCCAGCGAAAATCGATAATCAATAAATAAATACGTCTCTGAAATGTTTCTATCAAAACGGTTTACCGTGGTCTGCTAATAAATCACAGTAACAAAACAATATTTATTTTACAACACTCGACGTATTTACTAACGTAATATTCTGTCGAAATCTATACATTTCCTTAAATATACAGTGTGACTCACTTAAAATGAAGACACCCTTATAACTTTTTTATTTTGTTTCCGATTTGAATCAAATTTTACTCAAGTATAGAATAAATTAGGATCTACTTATGACCAGAAAAATATTCGCTTGCTACAAATGCAAAGTCACCTGATGTAAAATTTTATAAAACCATGTTTACTCTTCCGGAGTGTTGAAGATGTTGAATAGCTGCCAGTAAAAATATATGGGAACAGAATTTCTTTCAGTCCTAACTGCTGCATTTGGTAAAAATTTAATATATGCCACCTTGTATATTTCACTGGTAAGTTTTACTAAAAGTATGTCAATAATAGTGTTAATTACATTCCCAGTATTATTTCCAACATAGTTTCATTTTTTAGAGTGACGAGTGACCACCATATATATTTTTCTTTAAAATATAGCAGGTCTCTTGTTTTGACAATTGTATTGACTACATGCCAAGTATTATTGTTCTCCGCCACATTTTTCATTTAAAATATATCCCATTCCTTCGTTGGAGACAGCGTCAATTAACTACCAAATATTATTCTTCTGCGTCAAATATATTTTTGTAGATACAGCGTCAATAGACAGACATACACCAGACCGCAGACAGATAGACAGACAGACTGACGGAGTTGAAAGATCTGAATTTTCGTAACCTACATAGTCTGAAACATGAAAATCAGAAGAAAACTCTCGGATAAATTTTGTTCATGATTGCAATTCTTTCCTTCTGTAAGCAAGCAAAGAAAAAGGCACGTTTTTTCATCCAAAAATATACTTTCTTTCGCTATTTTCAGAGTATTTACCCAAGCCAATTTTCACAGTTAATTAGTTTTTATTTATTTGCTTTCATAACGATTAGAAAAGAAATTTTTGTTCTATGCCATTTTTCTATTTACCTGTTTATTTTTATTTATTCATTTATTTTACTTTACTTATTGATAAGACGATCAAAATAAATCAACAATATGTCCTCATTCTTGGGTATCACTTTCACATCGTGGAAGTACTCTAATCGATAAAAAAAATATTTCTTTTTGCTCAAATAGGTTCAGAATGTCATGAAACGTCGAGATTTTAAGTTTGAGCAAAAAAACTCTGTCTTGGTTGATCTCATTAAGTTGAAAGATTGGGAGTAAATGGAGGGTAAAAAGATAAAGCAAGCAATTTAAGGAAATGTATAGAGTTCATAAAATTGAGATTTAGTGAATGTACGAGAAGCCAAGGTCTCAAAATTTTTTTTGACATCAGCCACCCTCAGTACCAACCCCACCACATTATTAAAGGGATTAAAAAAAATAAAATTGTGATTTAGTGTGTGAATAAGAACCAAATGCATTAAAATTTGTTATTATATCAGCCACCACCATTATCGCCCCACCTCATTATTAAAAAGGATAAACAAATAAAATTGTGATTTAATGTGTGTAGAGTACAAGAACCAAAGGCCTCATTTTTTTTTTTTGATATCAGCCACCTCCACCTGACATTTGATGTGGAAGTAGTGATTCCTTAAGCAGCGGTTTTTTTTCACTAATTTCTTTACAGAATTACAAAAAATCTGGCATGCAACACGTTCCAAAAATTATTTTTTTTACAACTCATCAAATAATACCTACCTTTTTCTACTCATTTATAAATAACAATTGTTGAACATAAAAATTGAAATAAAGATACTGAAACGCAAAATTTGAAGACATTATGTGTTCAGAATGAATCTGAATCAAAATAAAAAGAACATGGCAGACTGATATATAATCACAGGACTTATGTGACTGATAAGGAACGTTCCAATCCATTTCTATTTTTGTTCTACCCCGAGTAAAATAGTTATATCTTATAAACTAGCGCTTAAAGGTTTATAAAAAAAATGGTAACAGTAGTAATAGTAGTAGAAGAATATAGGGAGAAAAAATATCAGAAAAATATCTAATTTTCTTTTAAGGATGACCTACCCATTTTATTCATTCCAAAAAATTATGTTGTGAAATAGTACTTAAAGATTCTACTAAAGATATATAGCGAGTGCGCCAGAGCGATATGATGAAAGAAGAAATCTGGAAAATATAATTCTTTTTGATACTACCATCATCAAACATCTTTCTTAATTTTTTCAATTCGAATTGATCCAGCGCTTCAAAAGATATAAATTATGTTCAATATTTTGAATATTTTTTTATTACACCTAACGGCTAATATTTAGTAACATTATAAATGCCATTAATAGCAATCAAATTTAGAAAACAGACATCATCCACGTTGGGGCCAATTGAACAATCTTATCCTGCTCTCCTTTAATAAATTTTAACATTTTAAACTCAAGTTTAAATGATCAACATCACAGCTTCCGTCCTAGTGTATTATTCTAAGCAAGTTTTTCAGTTGTCGTTTTTTCCTATCGCAAGAGCCAAAATAAAATTCCATCAGTGCTACAACACCTTGTTTTTACTAAATAAGTTAATATTCACCTCTTACTACTATTTTAATTGTCTCAGAGCCTAGTCATCATATTTATTTTTATTATATAATATGGCCCAGTCCATCAATTGCCACGGCGACGCGACGTTGTGAGTCGGCTGACTGGCATAGGTGCCAGAAAAACTAGTACAGTAACTAGAAGTTTTATCTTCGGAATATGAAACGGTTTTTGTTCGTTTTTCAGGGGGTGGCAACTAAAAAAAAACAAAATCATTGGAGTTGAAAGAGAATCAAATTTTAAGAAAAAAAGGTTCTATGTAACTTTTCACATCAATTGATAGTCTTTAAGCTATAACGACTTGAAAATTGGGATTATTGCTTGAAAATAGAGGTAATTCAAATAGGTTTTCGTCAAATAACTCAAAAAGTATTACACTGAGCGAAAACATACTAGAGACAAATAAGAAAGCTACTAAATTGAGGATGAATTTCGTTTTTAATTTATGTAAAGTTAATAGTTTCGGAGATTTGGAAGTATAAATGTGGCGTTCGAAAGTTAATAAGACGAAGTATTTAGTTTAAATGTTAAATATCTCAGAAACTATGGCACTTACGTCAAAAGCGCTAACAACCAAAATTAAAGAATATTAATTAGGCTTTCAAATGATTTTTGTCTATCTATATACTATAAAAAACAAAGAAGTTATGACAGAAACAATGTACTTTTTCATTTCTTTTTAATAAAAACGTCGCCATTTTGTTAATGTAAGTAGTCAGTAATTAAAAAAATATAGCCCCATATACTGTTTTTTGTTAATATATAGCATGACTTAGATGCTCAAATTTTTTCGTTCGCTTGCAACATTCTTGTTTCTCTGTAAATATCTCAATAAATATTAGTTTTAGAAAAAATATAGTGGACATCAAAAATGAAGCTTATGAACTGAGAATGAATTTGTTTTTTTTATGTACTTGTGTAGGGTTGATAGTTTCGAAGATATTTAATTTTAGAGATGACATAATGGGGTATTTCCCCCCCCAAAAAAAAATTCTGTAAACCATCAACTTTCGTTTTAAAATTTCATGATTTTTATTATTTTATTTTATATTTTTGAATATATATTCTATTCAGTTCTGTTTATAATTTTTTTCTATACTAGAATTTTTTTTGTGATTTTCTCCCCCCTTTCATCAATTTTAATTTTCGAGGAAAAACATTTTTGTTATTTTCAGCACGCGACTGTGTTAAAGCTCAAGGCCCAGATCCGCCATTGACATCCGACCGTTTTTAGGATGAACTATTTAGTTTAAAATGTTGAATATCTCAAAAACTGTGACACTTCCATCAACAATTGTAAGGAACAAAATTAAGGATAATTAATCAACCTTTAAAATGATTTTTTGTCTGTTTCTACATCACAAAAAATAAAGAAGTTATGACCGATTCAATGTGAGTTTTCACATTTTTTTAAACAAGATGTCGCCATTTTGTTGTTGTAACTGTTCAATAATTCATTTTTTTTTTTCAAAAATGCTGTTTTTAATTAATATATAGCGTCACCTGTTTAAAACACTTGTTTTAGAAAAAAATTTCCACCCTCCATTTTAAATCTTTTAATTTTAACTTCAGATTCGTAATCAGCGACTTCAGAAACATAACTATCCTACGTTTCAAAAATAAATTAGTAATACTTTTTCAAATATTATATATTTAAATTTAGCTTTAGGGTAAAAGGAAGTATCCGGTCCATATAGAAACTGAAGATCTTTTACTACAATAATAACCCATAAAGAAAAATTATCATTACATAAGAAATTATTCCGAAATTTTGCATATCTTTTACCTCTAGATACTGTACTAAACTGTGTTGTAATGTTTAATTTATAAGAAAGTCTTTTTGATTTGAATTGGTCAAATTTTAAGTAGATCTCAAGGTATGATTTTCGAATTGCTTGCTGGCTGTCGATGGTTCAAATATGAGAATATAGAAATATCATAACAAATGAGAATAAATGTAAAATGAAACAAACAAATATTTTTTTCTTCGTTTTTAATAGTCCGTAAAATTATACGGATTAGAAACGATAAGTTCGAAATTAATCAAATTAGTTTGGGTTTGACTTTCAGATTAGCTGTAACCACTGAACGTTTCATTAAGTATTTTGTAATATAAGGTTCATCCACCCCCGTCGGCAAACAAAATAAAGCGTCCGTGATTTCAGGCCTCTTGTTGAATACAGTTCAGACAGGAGACATTGAACTTGCGTGTGGGCCGCCAACAGAGTTTACGCACTTTTATTCGCTTTTTATTATTTTAAATATGACTTAATTCTTGTATAGAAAATGACTTCCGCCATCAGAGTTATGTCTGCGATCTCTACAAAGGCCCTTTGTTTTAATATCATAAATTTAAATCAACAGAAGCGAGCTTTTCAAGATGAAAAATGATTTGTTTTTATTTGTAGTTATTACCGTTGTGTGACAATGCAACGATCTGCGAATTTATAAAAGGTGAGTCAACAGGCCGTGGAAAATTAACTTTTCAGAAGTCGTTTATGAATGTTATTTGAAATTGTTTATTAGCCGTTTTTTATTTCGTATTTTAATACTTAATACTTTAAGAAATGTGAAGATGATATAGCTGACAATTTGATATTCATAACTGTGCTGTTTGTAGAATAGTGTTTGATAAAATTACTAACCGACATTTGCCATGATTAAGAGCAAAAAGCCACATCTTGCCTCTAATGGATAAGTCGCTTAATGTGGTATTATATAATGTGCTGCTGATGTGAGATCTCTCCCATAAAACATATCAAAGTCATCTACGATATTATGAAAGAAAATGAGTAGTTGCAACTCGAAAACTCTAACTCGAACAAATGTATCAATGTGATTTAAAATTGCTCCTACAGAGCCATACAGTAACATTCCTCATATATTCAGATAATATACATTTAAATCAGACTTTTTTCAAATCTGATTTAGGTACGAGTTGTGCTTTTTATCTTTCCCAATTATCAATCTCTGCAAAACATAAGCTTCTTAAGGAGAGCTTTATTTATAGTGCTGAAGCAACTGCCAATAAACTACTGTTATATTCTGTACTTGAATGGTATATTAAGAATTACCAACATTTGAAGAATATCAACTGAGATATCAACGTTATATCTGACTCTAAATCCATCCTAGAGCCTTTGACACATTTCTCCTATAAATATTATAACAGAACCTTATTTAATAACGCAGATTTACATAACAAAATAAGAAAAACAGAAAGAAGGATTTATAATCAAATTTCTTTGGGGAAAGAGCCATTCTAGAATTTTTGTAAATGAGATGGTTGATCAACTAGCTAAAGAAGTGCTTAAAGATATAGTAAAGTAATCTTTTCATCCAACCAATCTACAATGTCTTTTCAGAAAACAGAACCAGTTGAAGTGGGAGAATTTATGGACGGAATCCGTTACAAAACACAGCAATTACCACACCTTAATTCGCACTAATCTACCCTCCAATACTTCCATTGACAACACAACTCTTCAATACTACACATCAACAATAATAATTAGACTAAAATTAAATCATGCGCATTTCCCCCATCATCTCTACCACATTGGAGTCGTTCCTACTCATCGGCGACCTTAATCATATATTTTTTAATTGTAAAAATAACTGTCCGGATACAATAAAACTGATATCTATACTACTCATGTTCAGCTGCCTATAAATCTAACTACTCTCCAACTATCCATGTCATTAATACATTTCCTAAAAGAACCAAAATTTAGTAATTTTTAAATTTAGATACGTGTTAGTATGTAGGTGTATTTTACTATATCGTAGTACAGTAGTACGTAATGTTGGCTTTCCTTCATGTTAAAAACTCCTTCATTCCGAGGTCCTGAATCCGAAGTCAGAATTGTCAGTTTGGCTTGTTTTTCACTTCTAACTTCAAAAAACACCCCCCCAAAAAAAGTGGTCTAGCCTGCTGACCGTACCAGTGTGTCCTTATGTATTTGGACCCTCTGAAACCGAATCCGAAGTCAGGAATTGTCAGGTTCTCTCGTTTTTCACCCCTAACCCCAGAAGACACCCCCTAAATTAAAAAAAAGTGGTCTGACTGCGGACCAGATCACTGTATCCTTATATATTTGGACCTACTGAAACTGAATCCAAAGTCAGAGTTGTCAGATTGGCTCATTTTTCACCCTAATCCCCAAAAATGGACTGCCCGGCGGACCATACCAGTGTTTCCTTATGTATTTGGTAAGGATACACTGGTCTGGTCCGCCAGACGGACCACTTTTTTTTGTTTATGAGGATTATATATCTATACCTAAAATTTTTCAGTTTCTTGGTTTTCAACATTCTTGTTTTAATTTGATGATGATATGGCCTTAAAGAAACTTTGAGATGAAATAACGACAAAATTGAACTCAGTGATCCCAAAAACATAAACATAAATTTTTTACACCACTTTTTCTTAGTTTGATCTTCAAATGACCTTGAATCCGATGTGTTAGAGTCGAGCCAACCACGGATTTGAGGTCAGCGACCTAAAAAATCCACGTAAGCATTTTCCAGATATTTTAGCCGCTTTTTCTCAATTTGACCTCAAAATGATCTCAACATGCCTTGAAATGACCTCTAGATGTTCTTGAAGGGTAAAAATAACAGCGAATTTGAATTCAGCGACCTCAGAAACATAAACATAAATTTCTTCAAATTTTTTACACCACTTTTTCTCAGTTTGACCTTCAAATGACCTTGAATCCGATCTGATAGACTCCAGCCAACCACGGAATCGAGCTCAGCGACCCAAAAAACCCTTGCAAGCATTTTTCCAGATATTTTAGCCGCTTTTTCTCAATTTGACCTCAAAATGATCTCAAAATGCCTTGAAATGACCTCTAGATGTTTTGATGTTCTTTAAGGGTAAAAATAACAGCGGACTTGAATTCAGCGACCTCAGAAACATAAACATAATTTTTTTCAAATTTTTTACAACACTCTTTCTCAGTTTGACTTTCAAATGACGTGATGAAGCTTAACTAACCTCGGATACGGAATCAGTGACCCAAAAAACCTATGTATACTCTGGTAAAGTCTGGTGATTGTTCTTAGATCAAATGTTGACCTGTGTTATTAATACACGTGCTCTTACAATAGATCATGTTCTTTAAACATTTACCTGTGTTACGTAATTGCCGAAGGAGAAAATTGTGAAATATAATTGAAAAATTAAAGGATTTATCTGAAGATTAATTTAAATTATATGAACAATTTTCTCCGAAACAATTACACCTCAGTCTCCCCCTTTACAAAGATCTATTTTAGCACAACACAACAGAAGTGAGGTTCGACAGCTCGACTGGTAAGGATCTGAGAAGGGATAGGAGGAAAACACTTACTTTAAAATTTGTGACTCAATCGCTCAAGAGACGAAAACTACCTGTGTTATGTAATTGTTTCGGAGAAAATTGTTTATATAATTTAAATTAATCTTCAGGTACTTAAGTCGATTAATTTTTCAATTATAATTGTGCTTGTAATGTCTATCTAATTTTACTCCGATAAAGCTATATTACATTAACAAGGAGCTGATGAGAACGAGCTTCGGTGAGGCCGTGTGTGTGACAGGTAACCGCGACAGAGGTGTGTCAGATCTGCCATACAGCAAACGGATGACAACTAGAATAGTGTGTAGTGTTCACAAAACGTTTGCCAAGATGTTGTGAAGAAGAATAACTTTAGGTAAATCCTTAGTTGTAGATATTTGTTTATAAATATTCTTATTATTTAATTGTACGAACTTAATACTCGATTAACAGTAATAAAACATTAAAGAACTTAATTCATAAAAATTAAAATTAAAAACATATCTGAACATTGCAATTTAGTCAGTAATTAAATTAAACTCTATTAAATCTAACTCATTAAATACTTGAAGGTGTAAAATAATGCAACCATTAACATAAAATCTACGCGCAAATTGCATAAAGCATAAACAAATTTAAATTTGACTATATAAGCTTATTTCAATGTCAATGACATCGGCCACGCAGAGAATGGTGAACAAAAAGAGAGAAGTGAACTCTCGATAAACTTAACAAAAACAAGAGTAAAACTTTGTAATCGTGCATTCTTTTACGTATCTCGTATTTAGTTTGATGCTTTGCAAGTTCTTTCAATTTTGTTGGTTATATTATAAATTTATAAGTAAATTCGCCCACAATAAGAATATTCTTTTTCTGTTTTTATATTGTATTTGAATGATAATTACCGTTCCAAGCATACGGTATTTGCAAATTTATTTGTATATCTAGATGGAATTTACATTATTTGAAAATAATGTATAAATAATAGTTATAAATGAATAGTACACTGCTGATTGGAAACAAAGTTGAGTAAAGTAAAATTTATTATCCAAGAGACAATGGCGTTTAGAAATACATTCATCAATTATTAAATATAGGTCCATAAGGGCCAAATTTATTTACGAGTTTCTTCCAGAATGATGATTGATTGATCGCCCAGCGTACGATAAGCATTGCTGCCACCACCTCCGAGCTGGCTACGTTCACGCTGGGTTAGATTTGGATCATGCTTGTTGTCAGCAGCGAGAGCCACATGATGCATGGTACAGGAATGTAAGATGGGAAGTGTAGATGTTTGTAAGATGCATTATCACATTGTGTCGTGATACAGAGTGTTTATACTACTCTCTTTATATTTTTGCTTCTAGAGTTCTTCTTCTTCTAAATCTTCTATTTTCCCTCTTTCTGATTCCGACAGTACATATATCCCTGTACTTCATTGCATACGTTTCTGTCCTTCTATAATTGCTTCAACTCTTATTTATGTTGACGTTTTGTGTAGTTTCCTTATTCTTGTTGTTTTGCTAGTAGTCAGATGGTATTCCTTTCCGCCAGCTCTTTTTAAACTTCTGTTATTTTTGTTGCCTCGTTTTTAACTCATTTGTCATCGTTGGTAGTATGATGGCTATGTTCTCTTCATCAGGCCCCATGGTGGTTTACTTTTCTCGATGAAAAGTAGAATTGTTCTTGTACTCTTAAAACACGAAAGAGGCGAATCGTCTATTACTATTTCAGTAGTGACTGTTCGCGATTTGTACACGATGACAATGGCGCGGCACGTACATGATGTGTCTTCTGCCGTACGAGCGACTATAGTCTGTTTTTAAACCAGGAGGACTGAATATAGAAGTCACATTCACACCATAGAAGTAACCAGGAAATACACCAGAACCTTTTTGCCGTTTTTAGCAACCAACAATACACCACTACAGTATATTTGTGTGCATTTTATTACATTATATAATGCATCGACCTCTATTTGACCTCTGTGTATTTAATACACCATCCATTCCATTTATGCAATATAAAGGCACGAAGTAATTATCCACTTTTACCTTCAGATTTATAAAAAATGGATTAAAAACTGATATATAATGTGCAAACGATAAAATAGAAATTAAAACAAAGTAATTTATGTCATGAAATTAAAATTTGTTATATATCAAAATTTACGACTATTTTCCTGTGTAAAACTGGCGAAGGCGGATCCAATCACAGATGTATGATTTAGCGCGGTAAATTTGGTTTAAAAACAGCCTATAGAGCTTTTTCTGTGTCTTTGGGCTCTTCTACTGTACCAGGGAAGACTCTCATACATATCACGATCGTCGCGTCCGGGACTCTTTTTCTTATAATTTTTGAATTCGAAGAAGAAGAATCAACGACGAGAAGGCGGGACCTTCACAGCTTCTCTCTTTTTCAGTTGGTTCGTCAGATAAGTTCAGGTATTTCAATTTGTTTGTCGTCCTCAGCCTACTTTGCATTCTTCCCTAGCGACCAAACTCCTTTTGTAGACTGGTCTCGTATCATTATTAGACTCTTCTTGAAATTTATTTTCGGTCCAAATGCGGGTTTTTGTTTTCTAGAAAGTTGAGAATATCCTGCTTTTCTACTGTGAAGATTAGGAGATCATCCGCGTATGTTAATCTGAGCGAGGTTCTCAATGTTTCTGTGCCTTCGTTAAAAGTTGGTGTTTTTTTCATTGTACTTTATATCACTTGACTTTGGAACGTGATGAATAGTGGGGGGAATAGGTGGCATCGTTGGTAGACTCCTATATTGTTTTGTTTGGCTTCAGACGTTTGACGAATCCATTGAATTGCGGTGGTTTCGTGAAGATTGGCTTTTATTTTCCTATTTATTAGTGGAGGGGTATTCCTTTGCTGCGTAGGTTGTTGACTATGACCTCGTGACTGACAGTATTAAATACTTTTGGAGGTCTATCAGGAGTATGTGCAGTTTTGTCTCTCTCAATTTTTCTTCCAGGATACTTCTAGTGGTGTGCACATGGTCATTCTTTAACGCACCATTGACGAATGCTGTTTGGAGTTAAGTAGTCTTTCGATGTGTTTCTCTAATTGTTCGAGCAGGAATTGTGCTTAACATTTGTATCCTATACTGCAGATTGTTATTTTTCTGCAATCGTTTATACCCTGTAGCAAGTTGGTTTTGAGAAGGAATATTTGTATGATTCTGTTTCATGAAATATAAAATCCGTCTGAACGTTGAAAACGGTCTGATGAAATATTTATATAAGTATATCCTTGAGTATTAAAGAAAACGTTCTATATTATGACTATAGATATCTACCAACGTCTTGGTCCTGAGGACGCGACGGTGCTAAACTCTATCGGAAAATCGACTTAAGAGAATATAAGATTTACTTTTTATTTATCTAACTAGTACAAGTTAAATAGATGAAAATTTGTCACGAGAAGGAATAACAATATTTTTTTAGGCGGAACATATTTAAACATTATCATATTTTTCATCTTTTATTTCAAAAATTCACTCTAAATCAAAAAATATTAATAGCCTTTTTTTGAAGTAGATAAAATTTCTTTAATTGGGTTTGTTTTTAGTTGCTGCACCATAAAAATTGACATAGAAATTTTTTTCTGCGATGGGAGCAATTATAGTTATTGGCGTTTATCTTGAAAAATAGTATTAAATCAAACATATCAGCGAACACTTTTTAAAATAAATAGATTTTCATTCGATAGTATGATGATTCTCTAAAAGAAAATGGCAAAAAGGGATTCGTTACCACCAACATCTTCTGATGGAAGTACAACTCATTCGTTGGTTTATTACCAAACTCAGATGTGGCTTGGCAAAAAAAGTCCACGTAACTGAGAATGGAAGAAAGTTAACAAAGCACTTCTGCCCATCACGACCACCAAAGAATCAGCTCCAAATGTTATATTAAATTTAATGCCATGTAGTTGCACATGCACAGGTGATTGCAATAATAAATGTGGCTGTCGGAAAACTGTACATAGAGATAATAAGCTCTATGGAACATGTGTATCATCTTCACTTCCTGTAAATCTCAAGCTAGAGATCTTAATTCACTCAACAACAACTCCATTCTGTCACTTACCAATCCTCCCACATACATCATAGTACATGTTCACTGTAAGAAAGACTGGTCACAGAATACAGCCGTGTTTCACGCCTTTACCTATTTTACTTATGTCAAATTTTGTGTAGAATTTAGTATGTGATATTTAATTAAGCACCTAAAAATTGACAGAACGAGAATAATAAGATGTTAAGATGAGAATTTTTAGTTGCCGTTTGGAAAATCCATTTCACTAAAGTTAATTTCACGAGTCTTTATGACTAAAACACTGTTAGCATCATTTAACAGAACTAACGGATCTTACAGACCATGCTATTTTAAGAAAGATTTCTTTTACTTGACACTTCATTGATTTTTGTTCGAAAAATATAGAAAACAGGAGATAGTAACTCCTTTTTCATTAGTCATATCAGTTTCTTAAACAACTGTAATCGAAATATTTCTTTTTCAACCAATTAAATAAATAATTCTTTCATCGAAAAATAAATCAAGTATTTTAGTTTTTAAATGATTATTCTATCAACTACAAATTGAAATAGATTATACTAAAACAAAAACATAATTTTATTTCCTCAGGCCGATCCTTTCCTTCGCAGTTTATATTCGTTGTATTTTTTGAGCTCCTGGTTCAATTTATCGAATGACACCAAGTCGGGTGTTGGAAGTGAAGAACCAAGTCAATTTTTCAACATAATAGATTTGACAAATTATATTTTTTTCAGATTCAAAATTTGAGAACCATCGAATCTTCTCGAAACATATGCAATGGAGCTTATATTTGTACTGGAATACTGATAAGCGATATGATTTCGAACTATTTCACAACAATAGACGAGTGGCTGGCAGAAATTTCAGCATAACTCACCTTATGGTGTTTATATAAACATTGTCCTTATTTTAAGGACATATAATATGTACATGGGTGTTTTACATTTTATCAACAGTTCTTTTATGATTATATATAATTTTTTCATTCTGACGGACTTGTTAATCATCGTACTTGTGTCTCAAAATTCCCTTTTATCTATTTAAAAGCTTCTATATATGCAAAAATATATCCGGAGATGCTTCCAAAAGAAGCTGTGGTCCTCTGAAGAAAAACTTAAACAGTATATTCACTGAATACTTTACAAGCACTTTGGGACAACTTCAAGTCTTGGCTCACGATTTTGCTTTATCCAAGGTTATTATTTTCCAGCGTTAACCCAAATTAATTTTATCGATAGTCAAGGAAACCAGGCGTATCTTTTGTTTGTACATATTTTTGTCCTTTACATTTTTAGTAGTATTAACACTTATAGGAGATCTCTTCACGAAATTTACTTCTACTTCAGTACATGCAAAAATTTAAATAAACACAAATTAGTCAGAAATAATGAATATCACAGTTATGAAACACGACAAAGAGAAGATTTCCATATTTCCACCCACCGGCTGAATCTGTCACATAATTCTCCACTGTTACCCGTTATTAGACTTTTTAACAACCTACCTAATCATATTAAAACATGTCAGAATATTAATATTTTCAAAACAACGACAAAAGAAATATTAGCAATGCAGTGCTTATACAAGGTGAAAATTTTTAATTTGTAATTAGTTTTCTTTCATGTGCTGTTTCCATATACAATTATTGTATGTAAAATCTAATATAAAATCTAAATAGGGGGCGAGCGTAGAGGCGACTTCAATGTGAATATCAGTCGATATTCCGTTGAAGCAACGTCGAGCGCGGTTAGTACTTGGATGGGCTCCCATCTTGGGAAATACAGCGTTCTCGTCCCACCTTCTAGAGGCTTGTATATCAGTGTATACTCGGAAGTTACGTGATTTCAGACGAGGATTACGTAGTGGATATACCATCCTTCGGAGGGGATGTAAAGCAGGCGGTCCCTTGTCTATTAAATGTTAGGCAAGTAAAAGATCCCTACTCTTCTTAAGGGAAGAGGTTCGGCAAAATTTCCAGGTTGGGGTAGCTCGTCTCCTGGCGTCGGTGATAGGCCCTGGTAGCGGAAATAGGCCGACGTTAAACAGTTAAAAAAAAAAATCTAAATATTTTTAGGTTGGGATATAGTTATCACATATTCAACTTTTTATTCATGTTGTCTAGATATTTCATGATAATACTGAAATTATTTTATATTGTGACATCAGCGTTCACAATGTACTCAACATTTTTAATATATGCCCTTGCCTTGTGACCAGGTACTATTACTCACTTCAAATTACCGAGTAGTGTTATTGACAGTTAAAATTTGCCAATTTCATCATGTTTCCATCATTTTCGATAAATTTTAATGCCACAATCATGTTCGGCGACTAAAAATTAGTCGAAAAATAATATTTCTGCGCTTTTGTCAGAATGGGCAAAAAATTCCTTTTTTAACATTGTTCTTTCAACTTTTCAGAAGAAGTTAGTTTTCGTTTCCGGACAGACATGCTTTATCTATAGACTCCCTGGCTAACATCACAGTAAAAACTGTTCTCTTGACAACTGAGACATTTCACGAAAGAAAATTTGGTAAAAAATAAAAATTGTTAAAGTTACCTTGATATATACTTTAACAAACCAATTGTCACATATAGTCGTTATAATAATGTAAACACAATTAGAAACTATACAAATATTTATTTTATGTAATAGTTTTCTTATTAGGTACGTTTTACATGATTTAGTGTTAATAAAATTGTTCCCTAAGGAATATATTAATAATCTTTCTATAGAAAAAGACTTTGAATATGCAGCTGTAAAATACATGGTAAAAAAAATGAATATTTCTTAATCTTGACATTATGTAGAATTCCGGACGGTAATATTCCTATATTTTTTGACAAGCTAAATATTGTACTAGATATGCTATTAAAAAATCACAAACAACATAACATAATAGTATGTGGTGACTTTAACATACATTTTCTATTGCTCTCTGAACATCCAACTGAGCTACTAGACATCTGTAATTCATATTGCAAAATACCAACCATTAAGGAATGCACCAGACTAAAATCTTGTATCGATAATATTTGTGTAAACCTCTATATGAGAGTTCTGTGGTAAATAATGGTATGAGTGATCATAATACCCAAATGTTATCCATTCACATAAAAAATGATAAAAAAAACGAATTACGTGTAGACAACTCAATAATTCTAATAATATTCGACACTTTTGTGATCTAGTAGAAAACGAAAACTGGAGTGACATTCTATCATCAAATACTCATGATGCAAATGCTAAATTATTTTGAAATAGCATTCCCAGTAAAGACTATGATAATGAAAAACAACCAGAACTCTACAAAAAAAATGGATAACAACTGGCTTAAAAATATCAACAAAGAGATTAAAAGAATTATATACATTGACTGTAGACGGAAACGAGGATATAAAATTGTACTATAAAAAATACAAGTGGTAGCAGCATAAAGGTTTATGTTATGGGAGGAGAGGGTGCTTGTCATTGGGGGTTGGGGGTGTTGAGGGTGTTGGGGTATTGTATAGTAGGGGGAGCTTAGGGTGCAGTTTATTTAAAGAAAATTTGGTTTTTAAGTTCAAAAACATCTAACTATGTGTGCTAATGTAAACTGGTTCTATAATAATTTAATGGAGTTACATGGCGGGGGATGGGTTGGGGGAAGTTCTGTTTGGGATGGAATGGATTAGATATTGAATATACATGATAAAAAAAAATTCGAAATTTTTTGTCCAAAAATAAAAAGGGCCCAAAACTAGCCTTACAGGCCCTCCTCCTTTACTTTAAAAATGTAATAATGTAAAGTTTAAAAAAATAAATAAAAGCGAAATTATTAAAATCTTGGTTTTCTGTGTACGAATCGTAATCAAACAATATTTTGTGCACACTGCTTATAACGTCCTAACGTCAGATTTTATACTGCATATTGCTTGCATGTCTTATTACCTTAGATGAAATTTAAAATTGATCTATCTCTAAACGCAAAACAAGATCAGAATTGTTTTTTTATAAATCTTTGCTAACTCCGCGAATTTTCAAAAGAAAATAAATAGTATATAAGAAAAAGCATCAACAGGTTCTATGTGTTCTGTTATTTAACACGGAAATACCTCGTATAAACAAAATTATGGCAGTAGAGTTGTCCCTATCGTAAATATCTACTTACTAAATTTAATAGTCATAATATAACCGGTTATAGTAACATTAATGATTAGTTAAATTTCATTAAAACACAGAATTTTACGACCTCGGATCATTCATCACTATAATTTGTGCAGAGTGGGAACGATCAGTTAAAAATATGCCCATAAATTTCGAGAAGATGCAGCCAATCATCTGTGTGAACCGGTATCCACCGAAAAGAATCAGAAACATTCCAATTGAGAAGTTCATAGACCTTCTAAGGTACAAGGTCGGACACCAGCTTCTCTGCTTTTTCTTTTATTAAAAATGAGAGAATGCCCAATGAATTAAATCAATTGATTGTTGATTTATGCGCTTTGTTCATCTAATTTTGAAGGAAAGAAATTCATCTGAATGTGACTAAGCAGTAGCAGATTATAACTCGATACACGTAAATAAACATTACATATTTTAAAAATGGGTATGGACCTGTATTGATATATTCCGGAAATCAATGTTATAATATGTTTGTTCGGTCATTTAAGCCAGTACTTTTCAAAGTGTGGTTCCCCAGTGAGTCGTGAAGCAGTTCTAGGAGGGTGACGAGTGCATCAGTTTAGTTAGCTAGTAGTACCTAACTACTAGCTAACTAAAACAACAAAACCTTTTGACTAAAGATATTAGACATTTATTTAAACAAAAAGGACGATGTTAAAAAGTGAATAATTTTGGCCTGAGCTGGGCAACGGAAAATAGACACGGTTTTTGATAGCATTTTTCCCGTAGAATGCGATGATGTTTTTGGTTTGATGGAAAAATTGCGGGAAAAATGTGGAAAAGTTAAGAAAATGCTTGAGAATTTATAAACTCCTGTCTGAAATACTCACCAGTTAAACTTTTAAGATCTATAATATTTTATTCTAGGTTATTGTTGTTTCTTTTATTCTTTTAGTAGTTTTCTCATAGAATATGATGCTCTACTTCGCATTGCCGAAAAATGTCGGGAAAATGCAGAAAAATTAAGAAAATGCTTAAAAATTCCCAAATTCGAGCCTGTAATATTCAAAATTTAAACTTTTTAAGATTCAGAGCTTATTACGCGAAATTCAGGTGGTTTCTTGTAGTATTTTTCCCATGGAATACGAGGATCTACTCTCCTTTGCAGAAAAATGTTAGGAAAATGCGAACAAATTAAGAAAATGTTTGAAAACTTACAAAATCTAGTCTGCGTCATTCCCAAGTGAATCATATTAAGAACCAATATTATTAACTTGAGATTATAGTGGTTTTATCTCGTAGTAATTATCCAGTAAAATGAGGTTGTTCACTCTGCTTTACGGAAAATCAAGAAAATGAATAATAAACTTGTCTAGCTTGCAATATACATGAATGAAACCTATTAAGATCTAAAGTATTAAATTTGAATTCAAGGTAGTTTCTTGTAGTATTTTTCTTATGATACACGATAATGTATTTTGTTTGCGGAAAAATGTGAAAAAATAAAATCTATTAAGATCAAGTGTATTTGACTTGAAATCACGTTATTTTTTCGTAATATTTTTTACATAAAATTGTATACTCTATGTATGATCAAATTTAATGTTGTTTTAGGGAAAATGCGAGAATATTGTAAAGCATAACAAAAACCATTATATCAAGTGTATATGTTACCTATTACTAACTCAAATTAGAAGAATTTTTAGTAACTAACTTTTCAAATACTTCATGGTCAACACCAAAATCACTTATCACTTAAATTTTAGTCTTTTAATAGTTACTACCGATATTCTTTAGTTCTCCTTTCAAATATTTTTTTCCAGTGTTACTTCTTATTTTTTCAGAGCAGACGTTTTCTTGATTTTTCTACATTTTTCCGTCATTTTGACTCAAAACAGAGTAGACCATCATATTCCAACGGAAAAATACATGAAAAACCACCTCCATCTTGCATCTTAAAAGGTTAAGATGCTGATTATCTTAGACTTGATTTTGTGAGTTTTTAATTTTTACGCTTTTTCCCAACATTTTCCCGCAAAAAGGAGTGACCCATGGGAAAAATACTATAGAAACTACCTGAATCTCTCATAAAAAGCTCTGGATCTTACAAAATTTAAATTTTGAATATTACAGACTCGAAAAGTTTTTCCGCATATTCCTTACATTTTTTGCTAAAGCGTAGTAGAGAATCATAGCCTACTAGAAAAATACTAAAGGAAGACCACCATAATTTAAAGTAAAATATAATGGATCTTAAAAGTTTAACTTGTGGATATCTCAGACAGAACTTTGTAAATTCTCAAGCATTCTCTTAGCTTTTCCACATTTTCCCGCCATTTTTTCGCAAAACCGAACACTTTATCTTATTCTACGGGAAAAGTGCTATCAAAGACCGTGTTTATTTTCCGTTGCCCAGCTTAGGCTAAAATTTGCCACTTTTTAACATCCTCCTTTAATTTCCCGTTCCCTCGTACCGGCCGACCAGAAGCATTTCGCTATCATTGCTCGTCGAAATACTTTCAGCTATAATATCCCTAGGACATTGATAATGTACGTTGCTTGGTAATAGCCCTCCGCCTTCGGCGTCGCACAGTGGGGCAAATAGCTCATTTTTTGGACAAGCGATAATTCCCAAGCCTGGAATTAATAAAATTTAATTTTTTTTTTTTTAAACTGTTCGTTATAAAATTGCCTTTCATTCTATCGAGCCCGAATTTTGAAATTTCAAAATTAAAGGACTTACATTTTGAAAGTAAATTAAAATTTTATCAAAAAATTGTTTGAAATTATAAAAAATTGTTACTTGGGGTTTTTTTGGTTTCTAATCTCATTTCTGATCCCCGAATTTTGCGAGATAGCGGATCCAATATGGCGGCCATAATATTTTTTTAAATGAAATGTACATGCACAAACTGTTAAAAATTGTTACTTAGGACTTTCAAGGGTTTCTGATCGAGAATCTGAAATCTAAATTACGTAACATCGTAATCCAAAATGGCGAATCCAATATGGCTGCCATAATATTTTTTTAATTGACATGTAAATTCGCAAATTGTTAAAAATTGTTACTTGGGGGTTTTAGAGATTGCTGATCATGAATCTGAAGTCCAAATTACGTAATATCGAAATCCAAGATGGCGGATCCAATATGGTGTCCGTAAGTTAAAAAAGAATGACAAATCAAGAAGGAAACTGTTAAAATTTGTTTTTCGTTTTGAAGTTACACTGAGAGTAACTTTACAAATGTGAGCGATGTGATATATTTTTAGTGCATATCCAGATTTAAATATCTCATAAGAAAAGAGGAAATATTAATTATTTCATTTTAGCACATACTGGAAATGAATTCAAAATTACGAAATTTTAACTGTGGAATCAGAAACCTCTAGGAACTAATTTTTAGTGATTTTTGCATCTACGTCTTATTTTTTTTTAAATTTATAACAGCTATATTGAATCCGATATTATGGTTTCCAAAGTGACGAAACTAAAATATCCGAAACAAGATTAGCGAATTAAGCCCCTGAGTAAAAAATTTTAGCAATTTCTTTCTTGATTTATCATTCTATTTTAACTTACGGACACCATATTGGATCCGCCATCTTGAATTTCGATATTACCTAATTTAGACTTCAGATTCATGTTCAGCAGACCCTAAAACTCCTAAATAACAATTTTTAATAATTTGCGTATGTACATTTCATTTAAAAAAATATTGTGGCCGCCATATTGGATCCGCCATATTGAATCCGCCATCTTGGATTACGATATTACATAATTTAGACTTCATATTCATGGTCAGAAACCCTTAAAAACCCTGAGTAACATTTTTTATCAATTTGCGCATGTACATCTCATTTAAAAAAATATTATGGCCGCCATATTGGATCCGACATCTTGGATTTCGATATTACGTAATTTGGATTTCAGATTCGTGATTAGCAATCTCTAAAACCAAGTAACAATTTGCGCATTTACATGTCAATTAAAAAAATATTATGGCTTCCATATTGGATTCGCCATTTTGGATTACGATATTACGTAATTTAGATTTCAGATTCTCGATTAGAAACCCTTAAAAGTCCTAAGTAACAATTTTTAACAGTTTGTGCATGTACATTTCATTTAAAAAAATATTATGGCCGCCATGTTGGATCCGCTGTCTTGGTTTTTTGAATCGTAAAATTCGGGGATCAGAAATGAGATTAAAAACCAAAAAACCCCCCCAAGTAACAGTTTTTTATAATTTTAAACAATCTTTTGATAAAATTTTAATTTACTTTCAAAATTTAAGTCCTTTACTTTTGAAATTTCAAAATTCGGGCTCGATAGAATTAAAGGCAATTTTATAACGAAGAGTTTAAAAAAAAAAAATTTAATTTCATTAATTCCAGGCTTGGGAATTATCGCTTGTCCAAAAAATGAGCTATTTGCCCCACTGTGCGTCGGGCTATTACCAAGCAAGGTGCTTTAGATTGTCATAAAATTATGAGGTATTTGTCAATGTCAGAGATCAGAAAATTTTTTGAAATAATTTTATTGTCATAGTGATTGAAAATTTCCTTGGATGGTGTTATCAGGGTAATGTTAAAATTAATGGGTGATTTGTGACACATGACAAGAAATAACGAAATTTAATTGGTTGTTAGAACTGTCAAAAAATTTTCAGCTATAATATCCCAAGGACGTTGACAATACGAAATAATTTTATCACAGTTTTCGAAAGCACTTGCCCGACGCCGTAGGCGGAGGGATATTACCTAGAAGCAACTTGCTTGAGGAAGTTGTGATAAAATTATGAGCTATTTATCAACGTTCGTGGGGTATTCGCATAGAAAATTTTTTGCAATTTATTTTATTTATTTGTTCAAAACTATTTATTAAAAACATAATAATTAAAAAAGCAATTTGTAAAATTAAATGTAGATTATGTATTATGTATTATTTGGTGTGTGTTCCTCTATTATTATATTCATTAAATCGTTATTTGCAGTTCCAAATCGACATTGTCAAAAATAGTATATTATATTACTAGGAGTAGAACGCACTCTTTTTTTGTGTTGAGCCCAGGATTTGCGGCTGAGGCGAAGCCGAAGCCGCAAACTGGGTGAAACACAAAAAAAGGCGTTCTACTCCGTGTAATATATACTATTTTTTCTTCAAGCGTATTAAAATGCAAAAATTCATTTATTTATCATAAATGTACAAATATTCAAACTACAGTCTTACATGTTGACACAATATGACAAGTGGCTAGTGGATAGCGCGCCACCGGTGGTTTTCGGTATTAACATTGTGTTACTAGTAAAACAATACCCACTACGGCGGCGCTTTCGGAACTAACATTATGTTACTAGTAAAACAATGTCCACTACGGTGGCGTTCGGTACTAACATTTTGTTACTAGTAAAATAATGTCCTACTTCTACTTCTGTTTTTGGTGACATAATTTAAACATTTTAATACGCTTGAAGAAAAATAAATTTTAAATTATTGAACTGTCATTACTGTCAAACTGGATGACAAGTGAAAAGATCCCTTGGGGATCTTTTCAGTGTAATTTTGTTCTTATTGGCTGTTTCAGCACACGTGATTAGAAATGGGCGAATGTAATAGGATTGCTTTTTGAGTTAAAAATTTTCAAATTAATTATAGTAAACTTAATAATATATGCACTTCGCATTCATTAAGATGGAGTTACAGGCTCTGGGGGACGTGTCATTTTTTTTGAGTCGTTTGGGGATCGCGTTTTCAGTAAGTTTGAAAAACACTGATTTAAGCGATATGGGCATTACAGATGTTTTCTATTAGCGAATCCGTGACAGTACGATATTAGTTTACTGCAACTTCAACAACTTTGTTTCAAAAAATTTTAATGTTGTTTCGCTCGTGATCTCATACAAGGTGGGCCTTTGGAAATGAAACAGACAGGTTTTCAAGTAATTCAAATTGTTTTTTTTTTTAATACACCACAACTAAAAGTTGATATTTCATTTTTATCCTAGAAGAACATAAGGGCTTTTATGAAAATATCATTGGGTGGGAAGTCGAAAATACCACACAAAAAAGATGACGTAGCAAATGATTTAATTGTATAGTTTTGTTTCTGTTCGAGTTACTGTCTTTCTTTTTGAAAAATTAATGTTATTTTGTACCTTTATTACTGCTACTATACTTTCATCTCCCGTTAATTCTATTTTGTGGATAAATCCCATGGAAACAATTATTGACGCAAGTACTACTTTGGAGAATAAATTTAACTGGAGGTGAAAGTACCGGGTCTTAAAGTACTTGACTCTACTTATTTTTTATCAACTTAATACTACCATATCAGTAAATGGTAGAAGGGATTATATACATAGAAATAAAAAGTTTATCAAAAAAGTGAATGAAAATTCAAATCTTTAAATCTGTAGGAGTTGTTCATAAATGTTTCCTACTAATTCAACAAACTGTATCCCAAAATTATGTTCCATTGAAAAATGCCTATTAACTTTACTGAAATGTAATTTATTAAAAAAAATGTTTTTGTAACATAACTCCTTTATCCACTTGCCCCTTCAATTATAAATTTCCACCGTAGTGGAATCTAAACCCACTGCAAGAAGACCAGCTCTGATCCATTTTTAGAGCCACTCGGACAGTATCACTTCCGTGAGACAATATATTTTTGACAAATAAATTTAATTTGAACTTCATTTGAGAATCAAGAACGACTTAACGTATTTATTATAAGAATCAATCAATAAGTGTTGCTATTGCAGTATCATTACTTCTGAATGGTTTTTTACTTATTTTAAATTAACTGTCAATAAAAATTGCATACAACTGAAATACGATTTTTTTAAATTATTTTATTTCAGGTTTTACCAAAGTTAACTGGAAACTTTTACTGCAAATCTATTTAATAAACAAATCGCATTTAATAATGCTGACTAAACTAAATTAAATACCTTCAATCCAGTAAATATTTTCTTCTTCAAATGATGTCATATTTTCTAGGAATTATAGCAAAAATATATTATGGATTAACAGAATATGTTAATCCACTGATTTAGTTTTAAAAGTAAGAAATAGGGAAGGAAGTACTGCATACTTTAACCAAGGTTATGTTTCGGAATGAAAATATTATTGTTTATTAAAATTACTACACTCGATTCTGAATCAGTATTTTTATTGATTATATCATTTTTATTTGTACAGGGTTATTCATTATATATTGATCCCCCACTTTATTTATGTTATTATTGGAAATAAAAAAAAAGTTTCGTATAAAAGTTAGTAGAGCTCGAGGTAGGGCTGTATATGTATATTTTTTAAATGCAATTAAAAAAACAATTGCTTGCATAGGTCACGTGATGATATAACAATGAAGGTTTTTTTTTAATGGAAAACCCCATGTGTTTTTACAATTCCTTCAGATCTTTTTTCCCTGATTTCAAATATATACGGGTTGATAGGTCTATCATATAAGTATTTTATGGTTATTGAAGGAAGTACGTAATTACGCGGTAGGCTGTGACTGTTGATACTGTGACAACATTGTGACTGTTTAACATTTCGTATTATTACTATTTGATCAAAATGGGTTACACAAAAGCAGAAAAGTTTGACATATTTTTTATATATTTTTTTTACTGCTCATCTCAGGACTTTATTTTAACCTCCCCACAATAAAATTGTGGGAGGTTACTACAATTAGTCCAAAATCGAAAATTGAGATAACATCAAATCTTTACGTTTTGAGGTCCCAGGAACCCAAAAAAGTTGTTTTTGAAAAATGTCTGTGTGTGTGTATGTGTGTGTGTGTGTGTGTATGTATGTTGGCACGATAGCGGCGAAGCTACTAAACGCATTTGGATGAAACTTTGCATGAGGGTTTCTTTAGTGCTCCAGAAGATCTGAAAAGGTTTTGGTTGAGATCGGATTACGTTTAGTGCCGTTTTGGCACAACAAGTTGTTTATTTTATGCTTGCTTACAATTTGTAATTGAACCATTGAAAAGCAGTAAAAATTCCGATTTCAACGATATATCACACTTGCACTTTTGTAGGACGGTCAACCTCTGACGATGATAACTAATGCTTGCAATGACCTATTAACTTTCTATCGGGATTCAATTTGTAATCTCGGTTTAGTGCAGTAGTTTGTGAAAAATATAACTATTTTCTATAAGTTATTTGTGGTAGAATTTTAATATTCTTCTTATTATACCTGTTTGATTTAATCAAATAGGCGCATTATAATCGGACAATTTATTTTAATAATCAATGTACAAAAAAAAATTGTTAGATTTTAAATATTTATTTTTAACATGTAATATGCCACATCAGTTTTATAAGGTGATTGCTAGAGGTGTGCAAACTGTCATGTTTTCCATATGATTTATTACAATTTTATAGCAAAATGTTAATAAGGCCTTTGATTAAGCCCACAAAAATATTAAGATGTACAAGATGTAGGAACAGAAATATAATATAATGTATTTCTCAGGTTCGAATTAACTTTATATAGATTAGGTGACATATCAATTTTACTTTAATATACTAACCCCTTGTGGACTGATAAAAAACGACAAGAGATATAGTATAGGAATAGGAAATATTAATCAAATTAGCAGTGTTTTTCTGGTACTCCGTTGGGTAACCCATATGTATTTCGAACGTGCTGAACGCGACTGTCCGTTTAGTTTCATTGACCACCATTTTTTTGTGAATCGCGAAAATAACTTAAAAGAACTATAATTTAGGTTATTTTCGCGATTTACAAAAAATGGTGATCAGTGGAGCTAAACGGACACCTGATTCGTATTTAGCACGTCGAAATAAATATGGGTTACCCAATGGAGTCCCAGAAACAGATCACTTTTCACTTTTTTTTGTGTCTGTGTAATATATTTGCATACGCGATTTTCTAGAAAATGGCGGAGGATCGGATGATATTCATATATTACACAGACACACACAAAAAAAGAAGGTCTGTTTCTAGGACTCCATGTATTTAGACATGCTGAATACGAATTGGGTATCCGCTTAGCTCCGTTACCAGCAATTTTTAGTAAATTTCGAAAATAACCTAATTTATGTGTTTTTCATAGGTTATTCTCGCGAATTACAGAAAAATGGTAGCCAATGGAGCTAAACGGACACCTGAATCGTGTTCAGCACGTCGAAATACATAATATTAGTTCAGTAATATAACGATTTATATCAGACAAAATTCATACAGTTTTGAAAATTGGTAGAAATGTTAAGGATAGCATAAGAATTTCTAAACTGAAAAGTTCCCCTAAATAGTGTGCTCCATCCCCATTTCGAAGTTTTCTAGATTTTCTCGGGAACGGTATACTTTCTGATAAAAATACCTATATGCAAAATTGTTGTTCTGTATCAAAATATTATTATATTTTTAAGTGGAGTTTAGTAGCTACTGCTTTACCGTTAAGCATTGAACTTTAAAGTATATTGTAGTAAAGATTACAATTTATTGTGTTAACTGAGACATTTTTAACAGAGAACTTTATAAGGAAAATTTTTTTATCAAAAAGTGCACCGTTCCCGAAATAATCTAGAAAACCTGAAAATGGGGGTGGAAACGACCTCCTAGGAGATGAAGCACACTGTTTAGGGGTGGAAAATTTGCGGTTTACTAAATCATATGTTATCCTTAACATTTCTACCAATTATTTTAAAAACTTTATGGATTTTGTCAGATATATTAAAATATTAAATGTTATTTTATTGAACTATATGGGTTGCCCAATGGAGTACCAGTACCTTTTTTATTTTGTGGGCCTGTATTACACAGCCCCATAAAAAAAAATGTTTTTGATCTGGACGACTGACCATGGTATTCCTATGCATTTTTCGACGCTGAATCCGAATCCGAGGTCAAAAAAATTCGTATACCCCCAAACTTTTGCGCTACAGCCAAAAACAACCCCGAAAATGGGGTAAAACCGTCCCATACATCAGGATTCGATGGATTGATGTAAATGAATGGTGAAAAACATGTGAAAGGAAAATGTTTTATATTCACCAGTCACTTACTTGAATATTGACTGAAAAACTACCCTTTTAATGTGCTGAAAACTCCCCCTGTACAAGCATAGAGTATATAAATGCCAATAAATCGAGAGAAAAGTTAAAGTTTTTACAGTTTGGAATACAGTACATGAATCTTACGCGTGTCTCAAAATCACCCATATAACAGGGTGGAAACCACCCTTATATACAAATAGACTGCGTGAATACCAATAGATTGTGGGAAATGGAGGAGTTTTCGATGTTTTAATTCCAGAATAGAATCTTGGGTGACCCTGTTCTACCTTATTCTTAGTCGGTACAAAAACTACCTCTATAATAGGGTGGAAACCATCCTTTTTACGGAATAAAGCATAAATGCCAATAAATCACGGGAAATAACTTTTTTATAGTTTAAGTACAGAACATGAATCTGGAGTGACTCCCAAGGCACCTCGCTTACTCGTGACCCAAAACCTCTTCTATAAAGGGTGGTAGCCACCCTTATATAAGAATAAATTGCATGAATACCAATAAATTGTGGGAAATGTTGGAGTTTTCATTGTTTCAGTTCCAGAATAGATTCTTGAGTAACGTTGATCTACCATATTCTCACTTGGTACCCAAAATCATCTCCAAAAAACCACCTCTACATATTAAAATGTACATATGCCAGTTTTTCAATTTCTCTTCTCAGAATACCTTTTCTTCTCATTTTCAAATAATCTCCTGACTGGCTCTCTTTTATGTTCTTCGGGCGTGTCTCTTTTCATAGACCAACAGTAGTCGGCCATCATGTGGATATCCCACCTTCCTTGACACCGCTTCTCCATCTCCGAAATATCCTGGTGAAAGCGTTCGCCTTGCTCTTCATTGCATTCACCTAAATTTTCTGGATGGCGGACAACTGTTGGTCCATAAAAATAGACACACACGAAGAACACAATAGAGAGCTAATGAGAAGATCATTTGAAAATAAGAAAAAAGGTATTTTAAAAAAATGTTCATATTCTTCAGTCAAGCTGCATGTATTGCACGAAAAGGTTAATGCAGCTTGACTGAAGAATATGAATATTTTTTTAATCTTTTTTTCCTAGAATACCTTTTTTCTTATTTTCAAATGATCTTCTCATTGGCTCCCTATTGTGTTCTTCGTGTGTGTCTCTTTTTATGGACCAACAGTTGTCCGCAATCCAGAAAATTTGGGTGAATACAATGAAGAGCAAGACGAACGCTTTCACCAGGATATTTCGGAGATGGAGAAGCTGTATCAAGGAAGGTGGGATATCCACATGCTAGCCGACTACTGTTGGTCTATGAAAAGAGACTCGCACGAAGAGCATAAAAGAGAGCCAGTGAGGAGATCATTTGAAAATGAGAAGAAAAGGTATTCTGAGAAGAAAAATTGAAAAACTGACATATGTACATTTTATTATGTAGGGGTGGTTTTTTAGGGATGATTTTGGGTATCAAGTGAGAATAGGGTAGATCAACGTCACTCAAGAATCTATTCTGGAACTGAAACAATGAAAACTCTAACATTTCCCACGATTTATTGGTATTCATGCAATTTATTTTTATATAAGGGTGGCTACCACCATTTATAGAAGAGATTTTGGGTCACGAGTAAGCGAGGTGCCCTGGGAGTCACTCCAGATTCATGTTCTGTACTTAAACTATAAAAAAGTTATTTCCCGTGATTTATTGTCATTTGTGCTTTATTCTGTAATGAGGATGGTTTCCACCCTATTATAGGGGTAGTTTTTGTACCGACTAAGAATAAGGTAGAACAGGGTCACCCAAGATTCTATTCTGGAATTAAAACATCGAAAACTCATCGATTTCCCACAATCTATTGGTATTCGCGCAGTCTATTTTTATATAAGGGTGGTTTCCACCCTGTTATATGGGTGGTTTTGAGACACGCGTAAGATTCATGTACTGTATTCCAAACTATAAAAACTTTAACATTTCTCGCGATTTATTGGCATTTATATACTCTATGTACAGGGGGAGTTTTCAGCATATTATAAGGGTAGTTTTCCAGTCAATATTCAAGTAAGTGACTGGTGAATATAAAACATTTTCCCTTCCCATGTTTTTCACCATTCATTTACATCCATTCATTGAATCCTGATGTATGGGACTGTTTTACCCCATTTTCGGGGTTGTTTTTGGCTGCAGCGCAAAAGTTTGGGGGTATACGAATTTTTTTGACCTCAGATTCGGATTCAGCGTCGAAAAATACATAGGAATACTATGGTCAGTCATCCAGATCAAAAACTTTTTTTTTGTGGGTCTGTGTTATTATTATTAACATTGATTGCTGGAGGCCTTTTGAAAAGGGAGAAAATTATGTGAAATGGGGGAAAAGTCATTAATTGAAACAAATTCGAAGCAGCCTGATTTACATATCCCGCATCTAATTTTAAATATGTATTAATGCCTAAACAGAAAAAATGCTAGGGAAAAGATACGAACAGAGTATTTATTTTACGAAAAATTGCAATTTTTACTATTAATCGCATTAGTAAAGAGACGTTATAGATCACCCTACAAGGAAAAAATAACCAAAAACCAAAAATGTATAAAAGTTGACGGTACTTATAAAAGTGTTATTCGATGAACGATTTATAATTTAGCTGAGGAAAATAAAGTACGAATATACAATAACCATATTACCCTTGTGTCAAATTTCATCAAAATCGGCTCTTTAGTTTTGAAACTATCATGTCGACGTGAATACATACCCACATAGACACACAGACATTTTTAAAGACCGCTCTTTCGTATTCCTGGGACATACCTTCTTCCTTCCCTATTTTTTATGCGTGGGGAGATTAAGAGGCAATGCAATTATAAGATGTTCTGATATCCAATGTGTACATTATGAACTGCAGTTCCGAAAACAGAAATCTATCTTATAATAGTAATTCAATAAAACTAAGCATCAAAAATACGATTTCAACGATTGTTTGGAGGAAATGCAATCTGTATGTTATCACGAAGTTGTAGTAAAGTTTTATCCAACCTTGGAGTGGAGCGTTTATTGGAAATTAAGTTTTAATTTTGAAAAACGTGTTTTGTCTGGTTTTAATTTTTTTTTTGCAAAATTTTAAATTTGAAAAAATAGTTTTGTTCGACAATAGGGAGCAAAAATTGTTTTAAACAGTATAATAAATTCAGGTTTAACATATTTATTATCAACCTTTGCGTGCTTGCTTAAATCATAATCAAACTTCCTTCAATTACGAATAAAACTGCAATAACAATTTTGCAAAACTTGCATCCAATTTTTAACTTGATACAAATAGAAAAAATGCATAAAGTTGTAATAATTTAATAGACCAGAACTATTTCAAATTCAAAATGCGCCTGTCTAAATAGAGTAATTTTGTTCGAAAAAAATGTTTGTAAATAGATATACGTGTTGCTCAAAATGTAATTGCACACCCCCTGGGGTGTTGCTAAACGTGCCAACACACAGTTTTGCTAATAAAAGTCATTTTAACCCCCGACACAAAAAGGATAAAGGATAAGTGTAACGTATTTGTTTTGTATATCCGGTCCATGAGTCTGTGTGTCTGTCAGTGGCTTCATATCTCTTCAACGGATGATCCGATTTAATGTGATTTTGTTCATTCAATATAGTTTTTGTCGATAAGTTCATCTCGGTATACATTCAGGGAGTTGCGTATCATTAATGAAGAGTTGATTACTTAGGCACACAAAATTAAAAAGAAAATGTTTTTGTCAGAGATCAGAATACTACATTCCCATGTTTTTTGAACCGCTGAACAAAAATTTGAGGGTCAAATTACGAAATTTCAGACATTATTTTTTAATCACGAAAAAACTCATATTTAGGCACCTTATTTGCAATTTATCCGAAATAACAAATATCTGAGGGCTTAAACGGCTCATTAATTTCATCAAGCTATGTCTAGTATAAGGTGAGCAACAATTGGAAACAAGATTTCATTAGTCGAGAGTTCGACAAAGTCGCAGGTGATAATTTAATTTCATAAAACTTAATTTTGTGATAATAAATTTAAATTCCATCGGAATTGCATTAGAATTGGTAGTTAGGTATTTTAGGAGTAGCTGATAGTGAATCTGACGTCAAAAGTTAAGAATTCAAAATGGAGAATTCAATATAGGTATGATAATAGTAATATTTTTCCAGATTTACATGAAATTTGATAGGCTTGTTATCAAAGAAACCTGAAATTACCATGTATCAAATTTCATATAAATTTGCAAAAATTTGGCAATTATCGCACTCTATTCTATATTGGATTTCCCATTTTGACTTCCGAACTTTTGACATCAGAATTGACTATCAGCTGTTTCTATAAAGTACCTAACTACCAATTTTAATACAATTCTGAAGGAATTTGAATTTTTTATCACAAAAGTAAATTTTATGAAATTAAATTATTTAGCGACTTCGCCAAATTTTCGAATAATAAAATCTTGTTTCCAATTTTTGCTTACCTTATGCTTTATGCTAGGCGTAGCTTGATGAAATTAATAAGGGAACACCGCCGATCCATATGCTGTAGGTTAAAAATATATGACATTTGATGAGACGTTTAAGCCCTCAGATATTTCTTATTTCGGACAAAGTGCCTAAATATGCTGTTTTTCCCGATATCCCTGAGAGGGTGAAAACCACCTTTAATGTCAAAAAATCAATAATTAACAAAGTACTGAGAGTAAATTACTAAAATTTATATTATTTATGTTTTGGGGTCGCTGATCACGAATGTGAAGTCAGAAATTAAAAATTTTATGTTGCACCTTCAATATGGCCGATATAAAAGGAGTAAAATTGAAGAATTATTTTTCGTTTATTTTGAAAAATTAGGACTTTCTTAGCAGATTGTTATATTTTGAAACATAAAACTCATCCCCTAATAAGAAAAATAATGATTGCTACCCCCAAGAGGGTGGAAACTACCCCCAAAGTTAAAGAATAAATATAAAGGAAGTACTGGGAATTTATTAATGAAACTAATATTATTTATGATTTTGTCGTTGCTGATTACGAATTTGGATCGGGTTTTTGTGTAGCAAATTAAGAAAACAGTAATTAATATTTCCAATTTTATTAACTATATATATCGAGAGTAAAATTGTTATAATTAATCATTTTCATCTTATACATATTAATGCAATTACTTAAAAAATATGTGTGAATATCAGAAAAGTATACAAATTATGATTATTCCTTTGTATTTGAAAATATTGTGAGATATTACCGCCAAACGAGCAATATCGTAATTTTTTAAAACGGGGCGCGCTCCTTATTTCGGTCATATCTCCTAAACATTTTGAAGAAAGGTTTCTTAATCCTCTTTAAGGTCATGTAGGTCAAAATAGCACAGAAGTTGTCAGTTTTTCTATATTCATCTTAAATCCGTCAATAAAAAAAAAACTTAAGAGTTAACTTCAAACACTTCTGTCTCCTAATGTTAATATCTTTATTAAAAAAAATAGAAAATGCAATGTTTCCTTAGTTTATTGCCATAATTTTTTGTCTCTAGTAACGTTTAGCTAAGATGCTTCCTTGCTAAGTTATTTAACCTTAAAAACTTTAACCTTAAAAAAATTTCTTTTTTCAAAGATTTTCAAAATACATTAAGTGTAAAACCTTTAGGTAATGGTCAGAAAAATTTGAGCGTATATATAATAGTTAGGACTAACCCTTAATTCCCTAGTAATTCCTCTAATTCCTTACTAATTCCTCTAATTCCCTAGTAATTTCCCTAATGCACTACATCCATAAGTAGCTAACACCGATAGTATCACATTGCCTAATATTGAACCGGAAAGACGTTACAAAAATTGTAAGTTAAATAAAAGCTTGTAAAAAAAACAACGCGATTCTTTCTACATTAACTTACCTTCTAAATTCGAACATAATCGAACTTTCAGTTAAGTTATCGTGCTTACAAGAAACGTGGCGGATGGACGGACATTTTGAAAGTCGTTCAGAATTAGATCATTAACACAATGATATAAACATGTTTTCTTTCCAAGCAGTATTTTCTGCTTTAGAAATGTGCCGATCAAATTGCAATATACTTTTCGTTTTCGTATTTGCAAAGAGTATAATAAAGGGAATTTTATCTCCTTTGACATTTTTCCGTAAAATCAATAGTTTGTCAGCAAAAAATTTCCTGTTTCTCTCGGAAATGATTAAAAATATGCCCTTTTCGAAAACATATTTCGACAAAATGAGCAAATAAAACTATGAATATTTTTGTAAAAATTTGTATATTTTTTGCAATATATATATATATATATATATTGCAAAAAATATACAAATTTTTACAAAAATATTCATAGTTTTATTTGCTCATTTTGTCGAAATATATATATATATATATTGCAAAAAATATACAAATTTTTACAAAAATATTCATAGTTTTATTTGCTCATTTTGTCGAAATATGTTTTCGAAAAGGGCATATTTTTATATTTTATATATATATATATATATATATATACATATATATATATATATATATATATATATATATATATATATATATATATATATATATATATATATATATATATATATATGAAAATCGCAGTTTGCTTAGACGTTGTGCTTAATTTAACACCTGTCATGATTGGAAAAGCAACAAATGCTGTAAGGAGGAGATGTCAAAAACGCATAGATGTTAATGGAAGACAATCCGAACATTTATTGTAGTTTAGTTTTTCCCATTTTTAACAAAATTATTTTATATTATAAGACGTGGTGTTGTTAATAGTTTTCCATGGCCTCCTCACAAATATATTAAATTTTTCGAAAATTAACCACTTTTTCTAGAGATAAAATGACATATGATATATCATTGGGTAGCTAATTTAAGTTGTGATCGAATAATGAAATAATTTACAGGGTGATCCATTAAAAAAATATATGTATATCTGTATCTCGAAAACTGAGGCATGCATAATTTTCTTCTTATCAGCAACGGTTTCTACTAAAAAAGTGCATTAAGAATGTGTAACTCGATTTTCGATTCGACACTTGGTAATTAAGATATAGAGGTCATCCAAAAATGCCAATTTTCCAAAAACGCTCTGTAGTCGAAAAAGAGAGACGATCGCGGTTTGCGTCAATGGTCCACCCTGTAAACAGACGTTTTTTAAAAACCGCATTTTCGTATCCCTGGAACCTCAAAACCTAAAGATACGGTCACATCTTAATTTTAGATTTTGGATCATTTTTCTAGGTGGGGAGGTTAAAATGGATTTTAAAAGGAAGATTTCATCACGTGGATAGAAAAGTAACTAAAGTTTGATTAAAACTATATTTGAGATGCTTAACATCATATACTAAAACTGAACCAAAAGGGTTAGAATCTGCTATAGTGAAATAGTACTTCCAAACACCAAAACATTGATCACTACATCCGGTTGCTCGTATCACCAACCACGTTAACAACATCAATACGTGATTTTAAAAATGTATTATGTGATGGGAAGAAAGTTATGACAAAATATAATATATTTTTTCGCATCGGATTTGCCTGTCTTTCTCTCTCACTCTTGATTATAGCAAACCCAAAATAGGATTTTTAGCGGTTGTATAATATTTATTTATCTAAAATAATATGACTTTTGTTGTAAGAAATGAAACAATTTGTTTATGTATATACATTATAAGGGATTTGTGTCTGTTCACAAATGTAGTTTTTTATCATGAGATTAATAACAAATTAGGTATAACCATTATGAAAAAATTCAAACCATATAGTGTAGTATAGTAATAATGATAGAAGGTACCATAATAAATGGTAAAAGATAAGATAAGAATATACTTATACACATAAATTAAGAAGGTATGTACCAATAATTTATTTATGCCTAAATATTTACGACACGAGTCTGGAAATTTTATTTGCTTTACGTAAAAAATTTTAAAAAAAACGCAGGTATCTTCAATAATTTTTTTGCGTCAAATTTACGAAAATAATATCAAAAAAGCTCTTATTTTATACGTACCCTACGTTGTTAAATTTTATATTGCATAGTTTGCAATGGCGCTCAAAATATGACAAAATGTTTCATCGTTTTTTTTTGTAATTACTGAATAAAAGGAAAAGAACTTCTTAAGTGATGTGTCTAAGCTCCAAAAATTAAAAGCGCGGGAAATTTATGAGGTAGAAATCAAAGCATTGTACAGACACATAATTTTATCAGACTTTCTAGACGATGCTCATATTGATGCATGCATTATTTTTAATCAAAATTAGTATGGCAGATGAAATAATGTTTTACTTTTGCAGTATACCAATATTACACAAAAAAATGCAAGCTAATCGTAGTTGCACCCAAAATAATATCTAAACCCTGTTCCAGATAAAGAAAAATATTTTACAGCGTGTTGCTGTTCATTGTTTACTTTAATCATTGATTGTAATTACATTGTCCCTTTACAAAGAAACTTAACCACAGGTTTCTAACCGCATAAAATCACAGGGAATAAACGCATAAAGTATATCAGGGTTATTTATTTATCGCAAACATTGTTTACGTGCATGCGGAAACCAAATCAAACACAAATCTAGCTACCTTTGTACGATGTGAGTTAATATCCAAATCAAGATAGTGTTTATAACAACAAAAACAAAGCCGGAGTTCGGCCGGGCGGGCCAAAACAAACTCCAAAGTCACTCTAGATGGAATTTGCGGTCACGTGCTTGCACCGAACCGCCACTAGGATCACCACGTCCGAAAATCGCACACAGTACACAGTTAATAAGTCACAGGGGGTGTGATAAGCGAGGGTAGCAAAACAATATACAGAGCGAGCCCTATAGCACCTGTTGTTGCGCGGTGCGCTAGTAACTGAGCTGTTACGGGCCAGGTGAGGAGGCATCAGAGGTCACTGACATACCGTCGAGTAACGGACCGGCATGGCTAGCGGTACAAGAGCAGTTAGTTTACAGGACTGTGTGTATGAGGCAACGTCACACTGTCTCACACCGGAGCCGAAGAAGACTTGCCCTGCTGAGGCTGCAGCAACTGTAACCGGCGATCACAACGGTCATTGCTGCTGTGGTACGAGGTTGAGTCAAGAAATTTCAAAATGTTTTCAGGCTGGTGCTGGGTTCGGTGTGCTCTTTCGTGGTCCAGCAAGAAACCGTCATTAAACTCGGAGAGATACAGACGTCGGAGTTTTTTGGATGTCACGGTAGGTAATTTTCAATGGCGGTATCGGAATAATGATGCAGGAGTGGTGGAATTTTCTATTTTCTTAAATGATAACCAGCGACTGTTGAAGGATATAGGTTCTTATTGCAATATTCTGATATCTTTCACAATCTCAACAGGGTATATTTCGACTTTGATATTTTTATGAGTTTAAATATTTACCTTTTCAAGGTTATAAAATGTTTATTTATAATTATATTTGCCGTTTTCTTTTTAAAATCGTTTGCTTAAAAATAGGAAATATTTTTGTAACACTTAGCATATAGTTACAAACATAAATTCACTATCTTTAAACGTATTAAAATATGAATAATTTCGACTCTGTATTTAGTAGGTATTACAATGGAACTTATCGTTTCAGGCTATTTCAAAAAATAAAGGGCTCTAAATTATAAATTAACTTGTACAACTTAATGCAGTAAAACTAGTACCAAAACTGCTATTAGTGAGTCAAAATAAATTTTGAATAGAATTCTCTTGTTGCAGCGATTTTTTGTCTTTGGTGTGATAACAATTGGATTAAATCTGACCATTGTCACTCCTAGCTTGCATAACACAGATGTACAATCTAGGAAACAAAACAACGAAGCGGTAAAGACTGGAGAAGAAAAAAACAAAAAAACCGCGATTAAAGCATCCGAACGCATAAGAAAACGCCATTAAAATAATTGTCTTGTTCGAACCACAGTAATCATAGTATGTTAACCACCCTTATTTGTAATGTTTTTTGTACTGTTAGTTTAAATTGTTTTAAATATGTAATTAAAAATAGTAAATAGATTGTATATTTAAGTAATAGACTAAATTAAAATTAGGGAATTTTTTATTTAGAAATTTTTCGTTGCACTAAAAGGGATGTACCAGTATATAAGAGACTTTGAGATAACTAGTGTCGAAACATATACTTTAGAAAATTCTCAAGAATGTAAGGAAATTATTGACATTAATAAAAACACTCCAAATTTTAAGATAATACATCAAAATATACGCAGCATAAATAAAAATATCGATGAACTTAAACTATTCTTATGTGACTTAGAAACAGATTTAGATTGTATAGTACTTACTGAAACATGGTATATTCAAAATCAAGGATTATACAATATAGACGGTTACAAACTGATATATAATGAAGGTACCTTAAACCAAAATGATGGGGTAGTTGTTTACGTCAAATCAAATCTACAATATAGCTACGAAATTATACCGATAAATAACATAAATGCAATCCGATTGAAAATAAAATTAGACAAAAGAAATTATATGATAGTCACAGCTGTTTATCGATTACCGTCTACTGACCCACATGATTTTACCAGAGAACTACAAAATTATTTTCAAACTTTTGACAAAAATGATAGCTATCACATTCTTATAGGGGATTTAAATATAGATTTACTTCAAGACACCGAAATCACCACCGACTATGTTAATACATTAAGTGAATATGGCTACATATCAGCAATTAATAACTTCACCAGGATACAGGGAAATCATAGATCATGTATTGACCATATTTTTGTTAAATCTAAATACAACATAATCGAAACTATAATACCGCTAATAATAGAAACAGATATCACAGACCACTCTACACTCTTATTGCAACTTATCCTACCACACAGCAAAGAAATTGTTATTAGTCGTAATTTTATAAAACGCATAGACCAAATAAAGCTTTGTCAAATTCTTAGTGTCATAAATTGGGAACCAGTATATTTTGAAGCAGATATTGATTCTGCAACAGATATATTTATAAACGTTATTATAAGTGCCATAAATAATTGTACCAGAGTTAGGAAAATAAATAGAAAAAATACAAAACTGAGCCCCTGGATAACAAATTCATTAGTGAAATCAACTCACAAAAAAAACTCTATGTTTCAAAAGTTGCAAAAAGATCCCAATAACATCGAACTAAAAAGGCAATACAAAAACTACAAAAATAAGCTAACATCTCTAATCGCAAAAACAAAACATGATTATTATAAAAAAGAGATAAACAAAAAATCTGGGGACACAAAAAAATTATGGAAAGTTATTCAAGAAATTACCAAAACAAAAAATAATAAAGAGGTCATAAAAGCAATCGTGGACGAAACTGGTGTTCAGTTACTCGACGCAAAACAAATAGCTAACGAATTCAATAATACATTCTCAAAAATGGGAAAGAAACTTGCTGATAAAATAGCCAAAAACCCAAATTATAAATTAAATAGACCAACAACACCCAATTCAATCGTATTAAATCCAACAGATTCGCGAGAATTAAAAGCCGTAATACATACATTAAAAGATAAGAAATCTGTTGGAATTGACAACATGAAGTCGGAAACAATTAAAACAATTTCAGATTATATTGTTGAACCACTAGTGTATATTATAAATAAATGTATGGAAGCTGGATTGTGGCCCTCAGCCTTTAAAGACACCCTGATTACACCCATATATAAAAACGGCGATACGCACAAAACAGGTAATTATAGACCCATTTCATTAATAACTCATTTAAGTAAAATTTTTGAAAAATTACTAAAAAGTAGGTTAACTTCCTTTATTGATAAATACAATATACTATCAGAAAAGCAATTTGGGTTTAAGGCTAACGTATCAACGCAAGATGCTATCTTAAATTTAACAACAAGTATGTACTCTGCTCTTGACGAGGGCAAGCCGTGTTTGTGTATATTCATAGACCTTTCAAAGGCATTTGACACGGTCAGTCATAATTTACTCCTACAATCTCTGGAAGATATTGGAATCAGAGGCACTTCATTAAAACTATTTAAAAACTATTTAATAAATAGGCAGCAGAGAGTGAGAATAAATAATGTACTGAGCGACCCACAAAATTTAGAATATGGAGTGCCACAAGGTACCGTCTTAGGCCCTATACTCTTCAATATATACATCAATGGCTTGTTCTCGTTACAGAGTGGAGGGGATATTATTGGTTTCGCTGACGATACCGCCATCTTTTATAAAGCCGATACATGGGAAGAATTAAAAAATATGGTAAAAATTGGCTTCACAGTAATAAAAGATTGGTTTGATCACAAATTGCTGACAATTAATGTTGATAAGACATATTATCTCCCTCTAGCTTGTCAAAAATCGAAACTTCCATCTTTCGAAAATATTGCTATCAACCATCATGATAAAGAGTACACAATTCAATCTAAAACAGAAGTCAAATATCTAGGTATTATAATAGATTCCCACTTAAAGTGGAGTTCCCATATAAAATATATTATAAAAAAACTGCAGGGCATATTATATAAATTTAAATACCTAAAGAACATCCTGCAATTTCCACAAAAGAAAATGCTTTACCATGCTCTAGTTGAGAGCCACTTGAGTTATGGTATATTAGGATGGGGTGGGGTACTAAAAAGTCACATCACGCCTCTAGAAATTTTACAAAAACGATTTTTGAAACTAATATTAGCTAAAGACATGAGATACCCAAGTGATCTATTGTTCCGGGAAGCCAAAGTGTTCGATATAAGGCAACTGTACTATTTTAATATTAATATAAAACATCACCGCATAAAGCACTATATGCCATTAAACATACATAATTACGACACACGGCAAAGATATAATTTCATAGTTCCCCAAGTGATAAAAACAATTAGTCAAAGATCTTATACTTACCTGGCTCCAAAACTGTATAATAATATCCCAGAAGAGTTAAAAAATATTGTCAGTACACAACTATTTAAAAAGAAATTGAAAATTTATATTTTCGGAAAACCCAGAATACATTTTAATAACTATATTGATTTGAAAAATAATTAATACAACTAGTAAAAAATAAATAAGTAAATTTATCCTGTGGTATTCAAACAAAGAAACTTGTATAATGTAAAAAAAAGGAAGTATAATATAAATAACTCTGTCAACTCTCATTTCCTACATATCTTGAGAATTGAAAAATACCCTCGGAACTTTCAAAGTGTAGTGTCTAGTGTAGTGTAGAATAAGTGTCTGCTAAATGTACTTTTACTTATTTTAATGTTTATGTATTATGATATTTAAATTTATTTATGCTCAAAACAAGTGTTAACTCACTTATTGATCGTATATTTATTTACAAGTAAAATTTATAAAATATTTATATTTATGTACCAAACTAATACTGTAAATAAATTATTATTATTATTATTATTATTATTATTATTATTATTGTTTCATATAAAATGTAATCAATTTAAACATGTTGCAAAATTGAAATTCTCTGTTATTTACCTTATTATCTCCGGTCTTAGTAATCGCATCGCAAACAGAACCGAGTAACACCATAATATTTCGACTGAAACTAAACCTATACAAAAAAAATGTTCCGAAAAGTTAACTGGCTAAATTTTGCGTTTTGGTCATTTGTAAATAAGAAAATATATATTTCGCCTTAAAATATGGATTGGTTGTTCTGCAATGTTTCTGTATTTTATTCAGCTAAAAGGAACTTTTACTTATTGATTCTTGCATTTAGAGAACTAAGATGTCAGAGCATTCTTTTTTAATTCATCGTCTCTTTTGGTAGATTTTGATTATTTTTTAATTTATTTATAATTTTTCAACATTTGCCATATTGGAACCTCATTTTTCTTTGAGGATAAGATTTTGTAGAGTGAGAGGGAAATATGAGTTTATTTTCGGTTTATTACAAATAGTTTCAGATACTTTCCATTGCTCTAAGGAATAAAACCTTATACAGTTTTTATTATAAATTTTGTATATTGTTAAATTAGAAACTATTTTCATTGAGAAACTACGATATTCAAGTACAACAGAAATTTACAAAAAAAAAAATATATAGTTACATTCGTTAGAATAATAGCAATTATTTAAAATAGTTTTAAAGATTATACTGTTTGGTTTTTTAATTATTTATGATAAACTGAAAATAAACGCATATTTCCCTCTCACTCTGCAAACTCTTATCCTTAAATACTATTCTTTTGGTAGATTTTCATTGTTCACTTCAATTTAACGTGAAATAATTTATTTATAACTACAATTTCGAAAATTATAAACAAATGCAAAAAACGGTTTAAATGAAAAAAAATTATTTCTTAATACCATTTCAAAATAAATGTAAACCAATACTTAAAAAAATTGCCCTCTTCCCAGTCGATGCACTTAAATTACCTATAAACGATTGTTTCTAAGTCTTCTTCGATATTTAGCAGTTTGAATAAATATTTTACACTAAAATTTGGTACGAAGGTTTAATTCAATAAAAGGCATAGTTCATCCACTTGCGTTAAGATTTATGCATTATTATATTTCTTAAATTTTAAAAAAGGGTAATTTTTAATGGTTTATATATTCTTTTCTAGCCTACTTTCTTTGCTTTAATTTTGACATTTCAAACTATGTAGATTACAAATATTAAGGTTTTTCTAAGGTATCAAAGAGAGAGGGAAGTTTTTAGCAATTTAGCAAATATTTGTGATTTTTCTGGAGCAAGTTAACAAATTTTAAAAAAGTTTTCTTTAGGTTTAGTTTTCTTCAAAATTTTATTGTGGACAATTTGTTTTTTTTTGCAATGCAATTTCTCAGGATGAGTATAATAAAAAGATAACAGATAATTATTTTTCACATATGTGAAGCTCTAGTCAGATTTAATCCAAAAATTTCATACCACAATTATTCTCAGAACAAATTAAAATAACAAAATCGCTACAGCAAGAAAATTCCCGAGAAAATTCCTTATTCATCTTTCTTCGTGCTTAATTTGGATCGACTATATAATAAAATAATTGAGATGATAATGAAACCCTGCAAACATATTTGAAAGTTAAATGCCGAATGAAAGGGTACCACTTTGGGAGTTAATAGGGCAAAATGGTCAGTTTGTGGTCATGTTTCAATTTTTTTTAAAATTACAGGTTTTGTAATGCAAATGAAATAATAACGCATTGAAGTAACTAAGCAATTGTATTAAAAATAAAATTCGATGAATCCCAAGAGTAAGTAAAGAGAATTTTAAAGCAAAAAAATATATTGAAAATATTTAAATCATTTACTTAATTTCAGTTATTCACACTTTTTTAATTTAATAAGAAATTATCTACTGTCTGTATATTGGTACCTTAATCGGGTCACGCTAATATACTACTAAAGAAAACACTTTAAAACACTCATCATTGGATAACCAATCAAAACAACTACTCTTCTAGCTAATACTGACGAAGTATTGAATTACATGATAGGATTCCTAGCATTTTAAGGCAAAAAAATATTAAAAATACTTAAATCATTTATTAAAATTCAGTCATTCACAACAATTATTAAACATTACATTCTAATTCAACTCTAGAAAAGTTGTACAAGTTTTTTCGAATTCGTTAGTTCTCATCAGTAGAGTATAGAAACATTCATCCATTATTTACAAGCCTATTCTTGATTTATTTTTACAATTAATTATTTTGTATTTATTTGCTTTCATCATGATGAGAGAATATTAGTTAGGTATATTAAGCAAATTACAATTTACACACTTTAATATTTATTATGAAATTACCTACTGCCTGTATATTGTTGCCCTAATCTGGGCACGCTAATGTACTAGTTAGGTAAATACTTCAAAACACTTATTATTGCAGAACCAATCAAAACAACTACTCTTCTAGCTAATACTGACGAATTGAATTACATGATAGGATTCCTAGAATTTTAATGCAAAAAAAATATATTGAAAATATTTAAATAATTTATTTAATTTCAGTCATTCACACTTTTTTGTTTAATAAGAAATTATCTACTTTCTGTATATTGGTACCTTAATCGGGTCACGCTAATATACTACTAATTTTATTTCTTCAATTTTTTTTCAACAAAAAAACACTGAAATTTCAATTGTTTATAGTTTCAGTGCAACGACTCATATGAGTGTAAAATTTTCTTTACACTATAGGTTTTATATGCATTTTTTAATGGTATTTAAACCTTTTTTTTTGTCTATAACATTCAAAATTGTAGTTATAAACAAATTCAAATAACTCTGTCTAAATCAAAAAAAATAATGCTCTACTTGCATTTAGAGCTGAGATATGTTAGTTTTTGCGTTTCGGCCATCTGTAAATATATAAACTGATATTTTGCCTTGAAATTTGGACTGACTGTTTATACAATGTTTATACTTTTGTTTCAGCTGATTGAAAATAATACAAAATTACAAATTTTAAAATTGGTTCGAATAAAGCTTCTTTGAAAATATAACGTACTGTTGACACGAAAAATTTCTCTCCTTCCACTCATCGAATTTTGCAACTAGGCAATTAATTGAATACTTCCCTCAATTTTCATCGTATCTGGATATTTTTTGTAATTAAACGTCTCTTTTCGTATATTTTGATTTTTTCAATCGATTTCAAATAAAATAATTTGTTTAACTTTTGTTAATCAAAAATACTATAAATTTTTAATATTTTTTTTACAACTGCCTTCGAAAACGGCAAATAACGCACAGTAACCATGACTTGAAACTGTATTTCTTCACACGATGCGTACAAAAATTCAAGAAACACAGTACTGTCATGTTTTTCACACAGTCCTGTCGAAAACAGAACTGACAGCTTTTATTTGTATTTTTTGAAGTAGGCTAGCCTGTTCAGGTTCATATCAACCAACTTATTTAACAACTAAACATGACTTTTGAAGTCTTCAAACCACATCACTTTTAAAGAAATTTATTAAAAATGGTTGATCTGTTTAGTCGTAGAAAAAATATTGTAAACAACACATTTGAAAACACCTTTTCACACTCATTCGACAAGTGGATCTCGCCTTCAGGACCTCTATTCTGTAAAAGCGTGAAAGCACATTCCCGTGAGAAGTGGGCGGAGTTCACTTGAAAATGAATAAAAGTCTATTCTGTAACTACGGGAGTGATCACCTCGTACGAAAAATGGGTGAAATTACTTCGAAGCACATTTTTGCCTAAACCGTTCATTGTATGTAAAAAATGGAAGAGATCATTTTTGTGTGGAATTTGATTGTCTTTCATTTTCATAATAACCTCAATTGGCATCCGAGCCATAAAAAGTGCGATATTCGCAAAAAACATTTTTTGTGATCTTCGACCTTGAATAATTTTTTATGCCATTGTGATCTCGTTGCCGATTTATAATATTTTATTTAAAACACCAAAATAAATTGATTTAAACAAAAAAAATGAAGGATGTATTTTGTTAGATCAGAAGCCATATTTTTGTCTAAAATGACTGGAGTATAAGTAAACGTATCAAAAATAAAATTCGATGAAACCCAAGTTAGTAATACCCACAGGATAAGGGGGTATTGGAACAAAATTGACTCTAACATAAAAATTTCTTATTCCACCTTATTATTTACATTTTTCGTGTATTTTATTTTATTTTTTTTATCTATTTATTTATCATCGGCCTATTTCCGCTACCAGGGCCTATCACCGATGCCAGGAGACGAGCCACCCCCCAACCTGGAAATTTTGCCGAACCTCTTCTCGTAAGAAGAGTAGGGATCTTTTACTTGCCTAACATTTAATAGACAAGGGACCGCCTGCTTTACATCCCCTCCGAAGGATAGTATATCCACTACGTAATTCTCGTCTGAAATTACATAGCTTCCGCGTATACACTGATATACAAGCCGCTAGAAGGTGGGACGAGATCGCTGTGTTTCCCAAGATGAGTGGGTCACCCATCCAAGTACTAACCGCGCTGCATGTGTATTTTATTAATTCTATCAATTATCGATACTTTTATAAACTCAAAAAAAAACAAAAAAAATTAAGAAATTAAAAGTTTTTCTATCACATGCTTTCTAGAATTATTTGTAATAAATAATTAATATTGTAATTTATTTATATATACCAGAAAACTATTTTCAATTGAAAATATTAATTAATTATTTATCAAAAATACTGACGTTAATCGGCATGAGAATAACCGTATCTTACGATAGGTACTGTCACAGAACCCAAATTGATCATCGGATTGACAAAGTCTTCTTTTTTGCAAAATCTTCATCTTTGGATATTTCTACCAATATTTGAGTTCAAACATTCTGCCCTTTGACACTGCTTACAAATTATTGAGCATCTCAAGCTTGCAAAACTTGACCAAAATGTTATGGCACAAACTGTTGGTTTAGTCGGTATGAGACGCCGTATCCGCGTTAACCCATTTGGGGAGTGGCTTTTGGCCGTTTGGGCGGTGGGGTCAACTCGGAAAGAATTTAAACTACCGCCATCGTGTTCAGCATTCTCGAAAACGGGGGGGAGGCATAGTCTCGTTAGGCCATAAATTATTTACATACCTGTCCGACTCACAGAAGCCACTAATATTCCAATTGAACAGTCATTAGTGCAATTGCATAAAATCAAGTGAAAAATCTGCGTCACCTCCCGTTCTCGAGGATGCTGAATGCGATAGCGGTGGTTTAAACTCTTTTCGAGTTAACCCCGCCCCTCCAAACGGCCAAAAACCACCCCAGAAAGGGGTTAACGCGGATATACCATCTCATACAGACAAAATCTGCGTCACCCCCCGTTTTTGAGGATGCTGAACACGATGGCGATGGTTTAAACTTTTTTCGAGTTGACTCCATTCCATAAACGGCCAAAAACAACCCCTGAAAGGGGTGAAACGCGGATACGCCATCTCATACCGACTAAACCTGCGTCACTTCCCGTTTTCGAGGGTGCTGAACACGATGGTGATGCTGGATCTTCTCCCCGAAGCAAACTAACCTCTCAAATGGCTAAAAACTACCCCTTTGATACCCGGTTTAATGAAGTGCACCGGATGACAGAAAATGAATTATATGTTCACAGATCATTGAATACACACCGGATGATGATTCCAGGTTTCTTGATTGACAGTTCAACTGAAAAAATAGGCGCATACTTTGTGCCTAGTTTTTAGGTGGGAAAATCAGTCAGGTATATGGAATCACTGGTACAATATATATTTATTTACTATAAATACAAGTGGAATTACAGGGTTCTTATACCTCGTAGTGAACATCACATCCTTCAACTTCACAGGCTTCATCAGCCGTTTCGGTATCAGATTCGCTAATGTGAATTTCGGGGATCAGATTCGACAACATAATGTCATTATCGGTATCATTATCTTCAGTTTCAGGAATTTCATGTTCGTCTTCTACGATAGTATTTTGACAATCCCGCCCGTGACAATCGGAGCAAAAATCAGTACATGGTCATCCTAATTTTACGCAGGTACAGTTTTTTGAACACCCAGTTTTTCAAGAACAATGATATTCTGCTCTGAAAGATCTCTGTACTAGTTCTTTGTCTGAAAATTTCGGTTCAAGACATTGGTTGCGCTCTACCCATCCCCAGTCTACTGGATTGAGTTCTCTTCCCAACCAGCACTGACATTGTAGATAGACTCGTAATGCGTGTTGTCTAATCGAGTCTTCAGTGGGGGGAAACGAACAAATATTCATATCTTTGGGCCTTGTGCGCATGTATTCATATCGAATAGAATCGAAATCATCTACGGGTAGATTTTTCTTCAAATATATTTGGCTGACTAATTTTATGGCTATATCACCAAGTTCTTGAGGAGATGCATTCTCGTTGAGGAAGGTGTCACATACTCCGCGCAACTTGCTGTGCTTTCTCAAAATGTCCAAAAAATGTTTTTCCCGTGATTGTAAAAGGCCGAAGTTGTGTCACACCCACTGAAGGCATGGGCAAATATTATAATATTTCTAACCTCCGGTACTATCAAGCTAGTAGGCCCATATAATCTTTCTGGGTTTTTCTCTCTCGCTGGTTTTCTCAAGTAGACACGTGAATTTAAATCAGAAAATTGAGTTAAAAGGACTAATAAATCCACGTCATCACCGAGGATCACACTGGTTGAAGGTGCACGAGCTTTTTCGACTGCGGTTTTAACTATAAGTAAATCAACATCTTCGTTGGCTTGTAAAATCTCAATGAGTAACGATTTATTATGATTATTACTGAGAAAATTTGCTTGGGAGCAACCGGGGTTTTGGTCGTCTTTTAGATGTGTATTCAATGATCTGTGAACATATGATTCATTTTCTCTTATCCGGTGCACTTCATTAAACCGGATATCAAAGGGGTAGTTTTTGGCCGTTTGTTTGCTTCGGGGAGAAGATCCAGCATCACCATCATGTTCAGCATCCTCGAAAACGGGGGGTGACTCAGGTTTAGTCGGTATGAGACGGCGTATCCGCGTTTCACCCCTTTCGGGGGTTGTTTTTGCCCGTTTATGGGGTGGGGTCAACTCGAAAAAAGTTTAATTCACCACTATCGTGTTCAGCATCCTCGAAAACGGGGGGTGACGCAGGTTTTGTCGGTATGAGACGGCGTATCCGCGTTTCACTCCTATCGGGGGTGGTTCTTTAGCCGTTTGGGGTGTGGGGTTAACTCGGAAAGAGTTTAAACCGCCACCATCGTGTTCAGCATCCTCGAAAACGGGGAGGGGGGGGAGACATAGTCTCCTTAAGCTATAAATTAGTTACACTTTTCGAGATTTTTTCCAACTCACAGAAGCCACTATTATGTAGTTTCAAAAAGCGTAATAAAATGTTCAATAAATTGTAATCAGTACACAAGAACAGAACTGAACTAAAATATTTGTAAAATTGTTCAGAATGAACATTTTGATGGGGATTTTGCCAACGGATGCATGCGCCACTATCGACGAACTTGTCATTTTGATAAATAACTAATAGTCCAAGAGCCAGCGACAGATTTTCATGACCAAGTCCCTCTCAAGCGGTAATTAGTGGAATGCATCAGAGAGTTGTATTATAAAGCCTCGTGAACGTCAGTTGCGGTTCCGTGGGTGGGATGAGCGGCGGTAGCCTCCCACACGGAGAAAAAAAATATATTTTTAGTCATTTCCTCCTGACTAAAAATTTGTCAAACTATAGCTAATCCAATATCTTGAAGAAAAAAAAAGTCAGCTGACTATAACATGGTGTATTATACGTCAGCTGGTCGCTTGAACATGAAAAAAAAATTTATACATTCAATGATTTCCTCTCAACTAAAAATTTACCTGATGATAGCTTATATATGCTACTATGAATGAATATAAATGTCAGCTGGCTGTACCTCGGTGGCAAGAGCGTCAGCTGATACCTTGAAAGTTGTAACGCAGAAGTTAGGCGGGAGCATAATTAAGTAGGGAGTTCGTTTCTAAAGAAATGTTGATGAACTTTTCTCCTGATTGAATATCGATCGAAGTCATCCACCATATCAACAATTTTTTTACAGTTTTGGTTGGTTTTTGGCACCGAAAATTTATGGTTAGTGGTATACTCTCTGATAATTTTGTAAACACTGCGGCCACACACTCCTGTCATATTTGCCACTTTGTTTACAATTTCGTCTTTGAATAATATAGGATTTTCTTGAATCTCATGCTTATACACGCTTAAAATCATTTCCTTGGTCTTTACGTCGAAATGAGACTTTTTCGACCTTTTTTTAAGAGGAGACAAACAAATTTCTGTGGGCTCATCAGCTGTATCCATGCTACTAGACATTTTTAGGTGTCCTTGATATATTTGATACACCGAAAAAGTACTTAAACAAAACACAAAGTCAAAGTCTTGGTATACGCCCGAGAGGCAAACACACTTATTTAATATACTCCGAAAGCATATAAATAAAACACAATAATCATATCACAAGGTATGGTATTTACAAAGATGCAATTTAAACAATGACATGAAAAGTAAACAGATACAACAACGATGTACTTCCAACTGAGTCTGAGTACGCACCTGTACCGAAACTGCGATGAGTGTTATCAGCAGTTTATGGCCATTTGACCAATAGCATTACAGAATCCAGCACGCGAGTAGGCGATCACAATAGAATACGTAGTCAGTCGTAGAGAGTGTTCAAGAAGAATTAGCATAGTGACCGTTAAACACAAGTTGCCCAAAAGAGTATTGATGGCTCTTTTCTACCACCATACAAATCGGAGCTATATCAGCAATTTTTAAGAGCATGTTACATAGCTCAAATTTGGTCGCACGCACACCTGAAAGTCTATCTATCTATCTATACTCGTAATATATGGCTGTGGCTGCAAAGCACACCTGAAAGTCCCAACTACTGATGAACCTTCAGACTGTGGCTGGTTCAGTCATCTGGTTTTCTAGAACTCAGTTACCAGAGTCGATTGAAGAAATAACTATTCAGCCCGAAAAAGGTAACATTTTTTTGTTCATTTTGATTACAGTTCATCTCAAACTTATAGCAACATGAGGCCCAGTGTTTCAATGCAAAGTTAAGCACTTTATCCTACAAATAAATTAGCTAGAAGTTTAGAATATGCTTTTATTAAACACTTTGATATTGCAACTTCATATTCTAAACTTCTAGCTAATTTATTTGTAGGATAAAGTGCTTAACTTTGCATTGAAACACTGGGCCTCATGTTGCTATAAGTTTGAGATGAACTGTATGTTACACTAAATATGCATCTTAATATATTTTTTTAATTTTTGTACAGATGATGATGATGAAGACATGATGGCAGACAGCTCTGACAGCGACTCTGACAGTGAATCAGAGAGAGATGAGAGTGACACAAGCCAAAGCGAGAACGAAAATGATTAAATTACATTATTATTTTTAATCACTTCTTTAAAATGAATGTTATTTATCGAACAGCTAAATTACAATAAACTATAAATTGATTAATTTACTTATCTAAATATTTCTTTAGTTATTCAATTATATACTTATTAGTTTTAAAGTATCTATACAGAATATTGCTTTAATCGGAACACTCATATCGGAGCGCAATGCCGAATAATTTAAGATACGTCATTTCCTCCCGGATAAAAATTTGTAACCTGATTGTTAATATACTTCTGTAATTAATAAAAAAATCAGGTAGCAGTAAGTCTAGGGAAAACACGTCAGCTGATGCATTTAAATAGGCGACAGATGGTCCCGCCTAACTTCTGCGTTACAACTTTAAAGATATCAGCTGACGATCTTTTCACCGAAGTACAGCCAGCTGACATTTATATTCATTCACAGTAGCATATAAGCAATCATCAGGTACATTTTTAGTTGAGAGGACATCATTGAATGTATACATTTTTTTGTCATGTTCAAGCGACCTGCTGACGTATAATACACCATGTTATAGCTAGCTGACTTTTTTTTCTTCAAGATATTGGATTAGCTATAGTTTGACAAATTTTTAGTCAGGTGGAAATTACTAAAAATATTTTTTTTCTCCGTGCGTGGGTGGCTACCGCCGCTCATTCCACCCACGGAACCGCAACTGATGTTCACGAAGCATTATGATACAACTCCCTGATGCGTCTCACTAATTATCGTTCGAGAAGAAATAATTGACCAAATTTTCACCTGGCTCCCGGTCTATAATACATTCATGTATAAACAGTTTTTTTTTGTATTTATGGTAAATAAAATATTTATTTTTTATTTTATCGATTAACAGATTCTGTTATTTTAATAAAATATTCGACAATGACCTTTTCCTTGTTTTCTCTGTATCTGCAGCAACTGTAACTAGCGATCTCAACGGTCATTGCTGTTGTGGTACGAGGTTGAGTCAAGAAATTTCAAATCTGTTTTCAGGCTGGTACTGGGTTCGGTGTGCTTCTTTCGTGGTACAGGCTAAGAGACCATCATTAAACTCGGAAAGAAAATGATAATTTTATAGCCATTTTCGATATTTTATTAAAAACTATAAAAATTGTAAATTCAACACGTTGAAGTTGCTAAGTAAATGTATTAAAAATAAAATTCGAAGAAATAGCACATACCTAAAGTCAGCGTGTCCCATTTCAAAGTGATACAGCCCCATATCTCACAATTGGCGGATTAGTTTGAAATGTACACTGATGATAGATGCTCTCAAGACGATCACAATGACATAAATTTGAAATTTACCATAAGCGCGCGTACATAGAGGTAAAAACTGAGGTTGCTTTTCCGTGAAGTCTAATCTAAACTAATCTAATACCACCAGCTTAAAAAGCATACCCTAGACCCTACGCAAACCAAATTTTATTAAAACACCTCAAGCGGTTTTACAGTTACAAGCACATAAATGTGACATTTAACAAGAAGTAATTGCCTGTAACTCGGAGCAAGTTGAACGTAGAAGAAAAGTTTAATAAGATTTTTTGCTACAAGAGCAATTATTATCGCCTTAAGAGTATTTATTATCGGTCTAAAGGAGGAAAGTCTCTAAGGCCGGTTTTCGGTCTAATTTATTTCTTGAGGAAAAGACTCAAAAAATATTTTTTAAGTATCTACTAACAATATTTAATCGAAACTTTCCTCCACCATCCCTTTTCACGCCCTGTCTTTCAACCCTATAGGAGCAGTTTATGAAGATTACGTCGGACCTGATGCTGTTTTTTATCACTTTAACAAAACTTAGACATTTTGAGCTTTTTCAGCAGTCATTACTGTTTTGGATCGATTTTTATAAATGGGGGCTAGTTTTCGCCCCTCACTGGGGGGTATGTTTCATATTTATTATATGTGCGCTGCTGTTTAACCTTAATTTGTATAATTCGATCGATTAAGATATAACAACTATTCTCGTAGCTTAATATTTTTTTTACCCCAGTCCAGGGGTGTTTTTTGGCTCTAGCTAAAGATTTTGGGGGTGTACGAATTTCTCTGACCTCTGATTCGGATTCAGCGACCGAAAATACATAGGGATACATGGGTCTGGTTCGCTGGTCTGATTTTTTTTTCTTTTTGTGGGGCTGTGTTATTTAATAGTTTAGGGGGGTATAAATAAGGGACGTCAGTGCGGGAAAGTTTCGTTTGGGGTGGAATCGATTCGATATTGATAGTAAATAATAAAAAAAATGTTTTTCAGTTTTTTTTTTGTTCAAAAATAAATTAGGCCGAAAATTGGCTTTATGGACCCTCCTCCTTTCAATCTGATCCGTCATTTATACGGGCTCACAAAATAAAGAATAGTCTGTTACTTGAACTCCATTGGGTGACCCCCATGTATTTCGACGTGCTGAATACGAATCAGGTGTTCATTTAGCTCCACCACCCACCATTTTTTTATGACGTTTTTTATGAGGTTCTTTAAGTTAGAGAATATTATTTAGGTATTAATCAAATCACAACTTATACACTTTTTATTTATTACGAAATTACCTACTTTCTAATCTGGGCACGCAAATATACTAGTTAGGTAAATACTTTAAAACACTCATTATTGGAGAACCAATCAAGACAACTGCTCTTCCTGCTAATACTGACGAAGTATTGAATTACATGATATGATTCCTAGCATTTTAAAGAAAAAAATATATGTTGAAAATACTTAAATTATTTATTTAAATTTAGCCCATTCACACTTTTTTATTTAATATGAAACTATCTACTTTCCGTATATTGGTACCTTAATCTGGTCACGCATATATACTACTTAGGAAAACACTTTAAAACACTTAGTATTGGAGAACCAATCAAAACAACTACTCTTCTAGTTAATACTGACGAAGTATTGAATTACATGATAGGATTCCTAGCATTTTAAGGCAAAAAAATATTGAAAATACTTAAATCATTTATTGAAATTCTGTCAAGAATTATTGAACCTTACATTCTATTTCAACTCCAGAAAAGTTGTACAAGTTTTTTCGAACTCATTAGTTCTCATCGGTAGAGCATTGAAACATTCATTCATTACACAGCCACACAAAAAAAATAAAGTGTCTTGACCCCAGAGACTGACTAGGTAGACTTTATGTTTTTCGGGTCGCTGAATCCGAATCCGGGGTTCATTTGATCCCATGTCATTAGGTTTAACGTCATTTGAAGGTCAAATTGAGATATGACCGTGAAAAATTCCGTCAAAAATTTACGTTTATGTTTTTGAGGTTGCTGAATCCGAATCCGGGGTTTATTTGATCCCATGTCATCAGATTTAAGGTCATTTGAAGATCAAATTGAGATATGACCGTGAAAAATTCCGTAAAAAGTTTATTTTTATGTTTTTGAGGTTGCTGAATCCGAATCCGGGGTTTATTTGATACCATCATGTCAGAATCAAGGTCAAATGAAGGTCAAACACATGAAATTCAATAATACAATCTTTTTTGACCCCGGATTCTGAAAAAGCAGAAAATTTTACGTCCAAATATATCCTGAACGGTTTATGGAACCGATTTCTTAGGTTATTTGTTGGTTATCAAGCGGTCAAATGCTTACTTTCTATTTCTTAGCTGATATATCGATTGTAAATCGAAAACTTGCGTCTATGACTGGTGACCTTTAAGTTTTTATGGTCGCTTATCACGATCCCGGTATCCCTTTGATACCATGATGTATAAACTGAGGTCAAACGAAGGTCAAACGCTATAATTCGAATGATATAATTTTTTGGATCCTGAAAGATCATCTGCAGGTCAAACGCTATAATTCGAATGATATAATTTTTTGGATCCTGAAAGATCATCTGCAGGTCAAATACAGATTTCTTTTGAATCTTTCAACTGCATTGTGAAACCGTTAGTACTAGCGTTACCCGATGTACACCACGAGGAGGTTGCGTGAACGGATTTTGTACATCATAACGGGCTTACTCCGTTGCCCGCCGTCACCTCGAGGAGGTGCCCTAGATACAGACACAAGTGCTATGCTGATTTGGGTGTAAAGGTTGTTCCATGCAAAGAAATTTCATGATAAGTTGCACAGCGAGAAAATGAGTTCCATAATTACAGTGGCATGGTTTGGAGTTGTGAAGCTCAACAACTTTAATTATAAAGAACAGAATTTTTGCTATGAGAGACTAAGTAGGTAATAAAATTATGGGGTTCCTCGGTTATGGGATTATTGAGCAATGTGGTCATTCGAGTAAACGGATTCATCAGCTTTCATCACCCGTAATCCCCATTTTATAGCTATGGGATCAGGTTTTTAGAGCTATTAGGTTATTGGGTTATTGAATTTTGAGGCTATTGAATTCAGCAGATTTGGATTTAGGTCTTTGGACTTAAAAATGTAGTTTAAAACATCTCAAAATAGTTTAATACCTCCATATGAAACCCAAAGTTCGGTTGGACTCAGATCAAGACGTATTTGGACGTAAGATTTTTTGTTCTTTGAGAATACGGGGTTAAAAAATTTATATAATTCGAATTATGGCGTTTGACCTTCGATTGACCTTGGTTTATACGTCATGGTAACAAATGGATACCGGGATCGTGATAAGCGACCACAAAAACTTGAAGGTCACTAGTCATAGACGCAATTTTTCGATTTACAATCGATATATCAGCTAAGAAATAGAAAATAAGCATTTGACCGCTTGATAACTAACAAATGACCTAAGAAATCGGTTCCATGAACCGTTCAGGATGTATTTGGACGTAAAATTTTCTGCTTTTTTAGAATCCGGGGTCAAAAAAGATTGTATTATTGAATTTCATGTGTTTGACCTTCATTTGACCTTGATTCTGACATGATGGTATCAAATAAACCCCGGATTCGGATTCAGCAACCTCAAAAACATAAACATAAATTTTTTGCGGAATTTTTCACGGTCCTATCTCAATTTGACCTTCAAATGACCTTAAACCTGATGAGATGGTATCAAATGGACCCCGGATTCAGATTCAGCAACCACAGAAACATAAACATAAATTTTTTACAGAATTTTTCACGGTCATATCTCAATTTGACCTTCAAATGACCTTAAACCTGATGACATGGGATCAAATGGACCCCGGATTCGGATTCAGCGATCCGAAAAAAAAGTCTACCTAGTCAGTCTCTGGGGTCAAGACACTTTATTTTTTTTGTGTGGCTGTGTTATTTACAAGCCTTTTCTTGATTTATTTTTAGAACCAATAATTTTTTATTTATTTGCTTTTATCTTGATTAGAGAATATTATTTAGGTATTAAGCAAATCACAACTTACACACTTTTTATTTATTACGAAATTACCTACTTTCTGTATATTGTTGCCCTAATCTGGGCACGCAAATATACTAGTTAGAAATTAAATAAATAATTTAAGTATTTTCAACATATATTTTTTTTCTTTAAAATGCTAGGAATCATATCATGTAATTCAATACTTCGTCAGTATTAGCTAGAAGAGTAGTTGTTTTGATTGGTTCTCCAATAATGAGTGTATTTACCTAACTATTATATTTGCGTTCCCAGATTAGGGCAACAATATACAGAAAGTAGGTAATTTCGTAATAAATAAAAAGTGTGTAATTTGTGATTTGCTTAATACCTAAATAATATTCCCTAATCATGATAAAAGCAAATAAATAAAATATAATTAGTTCTAAAAGTTCTTTAGGTTATTTTCGCGAAAAATTGGTGGGTGATGGAGCTAAACGGGGACCTAATTCGTGTTCAGCACGTCGAAATACATAAGGGTCGGGTCGGGTCACCCAATGGATTTCCAGTAACAGACCACTATTTTTATTTTGTGTGTTATTAACAGAGATATCGGGGTGTATCAATTTGAAATGAGACAGACACGAGATAGTCATTCATACATAGCTTCTGTAGTATAGAAAATTAATTAAAATATTTATTTTTTATTTAGTCGATTCGAAGATTTCAATTTTGTATGCATTTAAGTACCTAGTTATTTTAATGTATATTATATTTTATTTCCATGAAAATTTCCATTTTTTTTAGATCAAATATTGAAAACGACCATTTTTCTCCATTAACCCTCAAAGCAGTTTTCACTCAGGACCCATGAGTTTTCCGAAGTTTTCCGATGTTCTTAAACAAATCTACAGTCTTCATTATCATCACAAATAAGTCTCTGTTTTTCTGTATCTCGGTAAGTACTTGGAAGGGAAACCTCCAGGAAAATACAGCGACTTCACCTCATCTTCTAGCGGCTTATAGTATACAACATGCTGTTGAGTATATAAGAAGAAGCTATGTAATTTAAGGTGGGGATGGCGTATTGGATATACCATCCTTAGTCGGTCCCGTGTCTATTAAGTAAGGTTTTCCTACACCTTCGCCAGTCGCTGACGACTGCGACCGAGTAGCCGCGACCGGTAGTAGCCACGACCTAGTTCCTCAAACCCGTTTTCCTAGCCTGCACCAATTAGTGTTTCTCGTTCTTGTGATCTGTGCTCGCGACAAAATGAATATTTCTAAAATGTCATTAATTTTAATGTTATTAAGTTATCAGGAGCATGAGGAAAATCTAAAACTTAAATTATGTCATACCACTAACTGTCAATAAGCCACAATTACAAAATAACAACAAATATTTACTTTCAACTGCTCGCCAGTGTACCCACCAATGAAATATGCAATGTATAATATAATATAGCGACTGGCGAAGGTGTAGGAAAACCCGCCTTTAGATGATATGCAAGTAACAAATCATTACTCTTCTTACAAGGGTTGGCCAACATTTTTCTTTTTATATAAACGTACTGTGTTATTTTCTCGTTGTATGAGATGAAACAAAAAAGTAGGTACTTACAGTTTATTGAAGGGAACAGGTTGTTCATCACATTGACAATTTGCTGGCACTTAGTTTGACGTCGCAGACCACTAATCAATAAAGAGTTAGATATTACTTAGGTACATGCCACAGACAAAATATTCAACAATAATAACTCGTTCAAGGAGTAGGTAATTTCACAAATAATTATGAGATATATAATAAAATTTAATAAACCGTCTTACCAAATGGTACTACTACGTTGGCAATATTAGAAGCATTTAGGTTAAAACTAACTCTGTTTGCCAGATACAGAAAAATTAAGCAATATCCACCTGGAAACTATATTTTTTTATCACAGTAAGTTCAGCTTTTGCTGTGATATATCAGTTATTAATCAACCTTTTTACCTTCAAGTGTTGGAGACACATGAAGGTAAAAAGGTTCTCACTTAACGAAAACACGCCTTCGTTAGCCAGCTCCTACGTAACTCCGAGAGTCAAGATAAAAGTAAGATACTATATAACTTGGGGCCAAAGGCGAATGGATTTCACCCACCCTTGTAAAATGCCCAGGCGGTACTTTTTTTTTTTCTTGGAGAGGGGAAATCTCAATGACGCCCACCGCTTAGAGTCTATCGCGGTGGGTAGTGCGGGACTTTAACCTCGCTAAAACCCCTCCCATTCTTCGCTCGACATCCTGGAACCGTCGTTAGACATTCGTCAGAATGCAGAGTTTGACTACCACCTTTCCTTTTAATTTGCAGCCTACAGGTCGCGCTCCTCCTTTTCTTTGGCCTCCATTATACTTTTCAACATTTTTTTCGTGGTCCACCAGTTTTCTCTCGATTCTAACATCAGGGTGATTAAGTTTCCACTGTTAAGACTACTCCCAGCTCTAAGTGGGCTTGCCTCCTGAGTTCTACCCACCTTGCACAATGGAAAATTGTATGCTCTGTAGTGTCCTCCTCAGCGCAGTACACGCACACGGCATCAACCGTTTTGCCAATTCTCCTCGTGAACTGCCTGAATGATCCATGGCCGGTTAATACCTGCGACAGGTGATAGTCCGTTTCTCTGAACTTACAATCGATCCACGGCTTTAATTGAGGTATAAGCCTCTTCGTCCATTGGGCGACTGTTTCTTCTTCATCCCATCTCTCCTGCCATCTCCTAATTGTGGCCTCCCTCTCCAGTTTCCTTCTCGTCGGCTGATGTCCCTCCCCCGTACTGTGAAGTACCCTTCTCTCCTCCACTAGTAGGTCGATCGGGGGGATGCCTGTTATCACCTGGATTGCCTTCGTGGAGGTGGTTTTGTACGATGACGCCACCCTAATCAGCATTCTCCTTTGGCTCCTTTCCAACATCTGTTTGTACCTTCCTATTCTTAATGCCTGATGCCAGACCGGTGCAGCATACAGCAGGATAGATTGTACCACATTATATAGCACGAGTCTTTTCGTGCTACCTGGGCCTCCTATATTTGGTAATATCCTGGCCATTGCCCCCGCCCTTTGTTCTGCCTTGTTGCATGTCATTCTTACATGCTCTCCGAACTTTCCTCGCACGTCTAACACTATCCCAAGGTACTTCAACTTCCTCGCTGGGTGTATTTGTGCATCTTGCACCTTGAAGCTAAGAGTCTGTTTGTTCCTGTGTCCCTTCAGCATTATTGCCTCCATTTTTTCCGGAGCTAAGGACAGTTTATGGTTCGTTAGCCACGCATCTATCTTCCTTAGTGCCTCATTTGTCCTAAGTACCAACGTTCTTTCGTCATCCGCGAACGTTAGGACGGCTAGGTTGTCCGCGAATTCCAGCGCCTTCGTATTTGCCGGTAGCCATATTTTGAGCACCCCATCGTACAAAACGTTCCATAGTGTCGGTTCCAGGACCGAGCCCTGTGGCACCCCCGTTGTCATATCGATAAAAGTTTTTTCTACTTTTATCTTTCGATTTTCGAAATAGTCTTCTATAATTTTTACAAGGTATTCATCCACCCCTCTTCTTCTAATTTCTCCTATTATTACGCTCCAGGCAGCCGAGTTGAATGCGTTTCTAACATCCAATGCTACTAAGGCGCATAGCTTGCACCTTGTTGTTCTAACCTCGTTTTGGATGCACTCGACTGCTTGGATTATCGACTTCCCTTTTCGGAATCCGTAATGTCTGTCTGAAAAGCCTTCCCCTTCTTCTATTTTTTGCACCAACCTGTCCCTGATCAGGCACTCGTATAGCTGGCCCAGGGTATTTATTAGACATATTGGTCTCTGAGAGCTCGGGCTGTCCATAGGCCCTTTGCCCTTCCACAGTAACACCACCTTTTTTCATTCCTCAGGGACCCTGCCTTCTCGGGCCAATTTGTTCACCAGGTCTACTATCACATTTGGTGTTGTTTTAAAGGCTTCCACCAGTGCTTCCGCCGGTATCCCATCGAGGCCTGGGCTTTTTCCTGTTTTGAGGTTGTGAACCGCGTTTGCTACTTCCTCCTCGCTGAACGGCCTTGATGGCAAAGCCTATGAACCTGTGATCGCTTAGGGATTCATCCTCCTGGACATGCCAATTTATCACCCGTTTGGCTATCCCCTGGGTTGAACATGTGATGTCTATATAACTCTGCTGCTCCCTGCTGCTCCCCTCTCGTCCAGGTAGGGATCAGTCCGTCGTTATGTACCACTAGGTTTATGGCCGCTAGGCATTCGCTGAGATATTCCTCTCTCTTATCCCATACCGGGGAGCCCCATTGCGGCGATTTTGAATTCAAGTCTCCTAGTATAATTTTCCCGCCTGGCCAATTCGCTACTATATTCATTATATTATCTATGTATTTCTTAAATACTTCAGGGCGTGCATTTGGGGAGGCATAACAGCACACTAACGAGCATTCCTTGATGTCAATGACTAGGAAGCTTGCTGCCGAGAAGACTCTTTTAATTTGTATGTTTCTGTTAACCAGGTATACTTGTTTTTATCCTTCAGCCACCTAGATCCTGCCCAGGCGGTACTGAACTTTTGGCGCGATATTTCCCACGGTCTCCCACTCTTTCGGTACTACAGCAATGCGTGTAAATCTCACATCGGCGAATTTAAAAATTATTCCCCGGGCGTTAGCACTGAATACAGGATGCCATTACAGACTTTAACCGTCAGCCTGATTCCAATTGTTTCAGTGGACAAAGGCAAATTGAATCATTACAATCTCTGGATGTACCACCCGTGTCGTCAAAATAACACGAAATAATAATAAAATAAAATTTCAAAGAAAACTGATACATAAACCACCAAATATGAAAAAAGCGCTAAAATCACATAAAAACGTCACGTTTTCATATTCTTCGTTAGCAAACTTTTCTGATGCCCAGGAAGGCAAGAAAGCATGGCAAATTATTCGAACTATCTAACTAACGAAACAATGAGCTCATGTAGAGGTCGCTACGATCAACAGAGCCGAAGGTATGAAGTCACAAAGTAAGCGTAAAATTCATTATTTTTTAGTTGCAAGTACGTTTGGTCACACTGTTATCCGGTACTGGGTTCGATCTTTACCTCCGACAATGGCAACGTCGTGACAAAAAATAGGAAATAAATTTTAAGCATGTTTTACAAAAAAAGAGTGTCACATGCTCCCGTACTATGTGTACTTAATCTTAGTGGCACCATTTAAAGGTGAATCGTGCTGTGGTCTGCAAAATATGAATCAAATAGGTATTCGCAGTCGACCACGTCCGGCTGCAACTTCTACTCGTTTTAAGATGTGATCTCTTTTATTTTTCCACAGAGAGTAAACCACTTTTTTTTATAAAATTTATGATACCAATTAACCAAATTTTCTTAAAGTATCCTATCCTTTGCTTGTTGGTTCAAACATCTGCACTAATAACGACAATATAAGAAAAATTCAATATATATTTTTTTAATTTCAACAATTCGTGTCTCAAAAATGAAGAATTTTAGGGCACCTGTTAATATGAACTCTTTTCCTTAAAGTTAGCTAAGGAATAACACCCTCAAATATTTGACCGTACTTAAGTATAATCTTTCTAATGGAAACATTTTATTATTTTTTTGATCACTGATCGTTATGGATGAGATCTGTTTAATATATGATATTTTTAACACAAACAATTATTTTACGTATTTACAGCTCACAGAAAGTAGCTCGGTGGGTGAAATGCGCAAAGAAAGAAGAGAGAAAATCTGTTAGAAACAGATGGTCGCATATTAAGGATAAGATTTTGCAGAGTAAGAGAGAAATACGCGTTTATTTTCGGTTTATTATAAATATTTAAAAAAATCATAAATGGTAGAATCTTTAAAATAGTTTCAGGTACTTTCCATTGCTCTAAGGAATACAACCACATACAGTTTTTGTCATAAATGTTGTATATAGTTAAATACCATACTTTAATAATGAAATTAGGAACTATTTTCACTGGCAAATTACATTATTCAAGTACAGCAGAAAACGTTAAAAAAACATATATAGTTATATTCGTTACAACAATAGCAAGTATCTAAAATAGTTTTGAAGGTTATACTCTGTTTGGTTTTTTAAATATTTATAATAAACCGAAAATAAACGCATATTTCCCTCTCACTCTGTAAAATCCTATCCTAGTGCAATCTGTGACAGAAGTATGAGTTTCGAAATAGAGCTTATTCATAATTAAATCAAAACATACATTTTTCCGTATTTAAACTATACAGCAGCGATTTCTTAAGTCTGTCGTGTCGTTTTTTTTTTTTTTGGCGTAGAACCAGTTCAAACATATTAGGTTTTTTTGAGTATGTCACCGGGCATATGAAATCATATTTTACGACATTTTTTTGTGGTCTCGAACTTTTTAAATCAATAAAAAGTGAAAAAAATGTATTTTTAAAGAAAATTGTTTTTTTTTTTTGTTTCCACCGCCATATCTTTAAAACTATTAAAGGTACCGAAATTTGTTTTGTGTCAAATTAAAGCACACACTGTAGCGCTTTTACCAATATAAACGGTTTGAGCACAATTCGCACTTTCATTTCTCTAAAAATCAAATAAACTAAAAATACATATTTTGTGTATTGAAATCTTCACCAATCGATAAACTTTTTTATTTTTGAAAATATTTGCATACATGCAGCGAAGAAAATAAAGCTTAATAATCACAAAAGTTTTTGAAAAAATATGTTTTTGCCTAAAGTGTACCGTTTGGCAACAGCGATTTTTTTAATCAGCGCTAAACGCGACATTGGGACGCAATTAATACACCTCGCATGCAGGTTGGTCAGATCGCGTAGAAGTAGCGTTAGTTGAATCTAGATTAATATATGGCATTCTAGGTTGGGGTGGAGTTGCTTACTGTCATCTAAAAAATTAGATATCATTCAGAAAAAATGTGCCACCCCCTCTCAGGGGGTGGCACTTAAAAAATATATATATTTATTGAAGCTGAAATAGAATCAAATTTTAAGAAGAAAAGGTTCCATGCAATTTTTCACATAAATTGATAGTTTTTAAGTTATAACGACTTCAAAATTGCGATTTTAGCTTAAAATAAAAGGTTTTAAAAAAGGTGCTTTCAAACGGCTTTCGTCAAGTATCTCGAAAAGTATTACTTTATCGAAAAAATGCTATAGACCAATTACAGAAAGCACCCTACAAACTGGGAATTAATTATATTTTTTGTTTATTGATGTAGGATTAATAATTTCGGAAATATTTAAGTTTATATTTGGTATCCAAGGGTTTCGAAATTACCTTTAAAGTTTAAAATGCATTTTTTTTCTAAAGCAAGTGCTTTAAATGAGCAAAAAAGAATTTGAGCATTTAGGTAATGCTACATTTTAACGAAAAACTGTGTTTGAGATAATTTTTTTAGATTATTGGCTAATTAGAGTAACAAAACGAGTAAAAAATAATTTGAAAGCGCAATTAATTGTCTTTAATTTCCTTTCTTAGCATGCGTCACAATTTCTGAGGTATTTAACATTTAAACCGCATTTTTCGTCTTATGAACGTTCGGATGCCATTTGTAAACTCATATCTCCGAAACTATTAAATCTATGTAAATAAATAAACAAGCGAAATTCATTATTATTAGTTTATGAGCTTTATTTTTGGTCTCTACACATTTTTGAACAAAACTAATATTTATTGAGATATTTGGAATAGGAAAAAAAATACGTTTTATCGAAAATACCTTTATAGTTTAAACTGTATTTTTTCTAAAGCAAGTGCTGTATACGAACCAAAAAATTTGAGCATCTACGTCATGCTGTATATTAATGAGAAACCGTGTTTGAAATTAATTTTTTTTTTAATTACTGGCTAATTACAGTAACAAAATGGCGACGTTGTTATTAAAATAATGTGTAGACGGACATTGCTTCGGTCATAACTTCTTTGTTTTTTATGCTACTTAAACAAATAAAAAAATAGTTAAGAGCTTAATTAATAACCTATTATTGTATCTATTAGTATCCTTGGCGTAGGTGTCACAGTTTCTGAGATATTTAACTCTCACTCTAAATAGTTATCTTACGAACACTTGGATGCCAAACGTAAACTTAAATATCTCCGAAATTATTAATCCTACATCAATAAACAAAAAATATAATTAATTCCCAGTTTGTACTTTCTGTAATTGGTCTATAACGTTTTTTCGATAAAGTAATACTTTTTGAGATACTTGACGAAAACCGTTTAGAAATACCTTTTTTTAAGCTAAAATCGCAATTTTAAAGTCGTTATAACTTAAAAACTTCAATTTATGTGAAAAATTGCATAGAACCTTTTCTTCTTAAAATATGATTGTACTTCATATATTTTTTAAGTGCCGCCCCCTCAAAGGGGGTGGCATCCACCCCCTATAAATTAACAAGCCCCCGCTCAATATAGAAACTTTTCTGCGAAACATTTACTATTATACTGCCAAAAATGAACGAAATCCGTTCAATATGACATTACTTCGAAGTTTTTTTTACCTCTAGGTACTGTACTACTACCACCTGTCTTTTTATTATTAAAAGGAGACTATTTAATATTTATTATACAATTTCTTACTATTAACAACATATGATCAATACTACTGTACAATATATGAAATATTGAACAATAATATTGATCCCCTAGATGCTTTTGATCACTACTGGTTTTGTACCTATTGATATAAGTTAAACTATTATATACACCCCGGCCGGGATCGTCAGATCGTTGCAGTCGGCAGGCTTGCTACAGCCGAGCGCGCAAGAATATGACTTTGGCCCGTTAAAAAAAATCGCTGACTCAATACTATGAACGGGACATGAAAAATTTTTATCCTAAAAACTTTTTCAACTATTGGCTTCAATTTGTACGCAGCATGTATATACAAATTTTCATAAATAAACTTTTTTCTCGATTGCCTAAAATTACGTTACTGAAAATAACAAGTTTGAGTTTCCTATTATTTTACCAACTTAAAAAAAATCGGGTTCACGTGGGACGTTGTTCGAAGCGCTATTGTGTCTACTTTAATCTAAAAAAAAAATAGCTTGATAGCACAAATATTTTCAGAGATATAGCGGTGGAGACGTTAAAAAACATATTTCATTAAAAATCTATTTTTTTGAGTTTTTCCGAAATAAAAAAGTTCTCGACCACCGAAAAATGTCGTAAAAAACGATTTCGTGTACACGATTATCTTACTAAGAATCCCACTAAGTCTGGTTTGGTTCTACGCCGGTTTTTTTTTTCTCGAAAACTAAGCGACTTTACTTCCAGATTTTACTCTACTACTAGTTGCTACTGCGCATTCAGTAACCAGCCGCCAAGCTACTTTCTGTGAGCTGTATGTGATTTTCAATACAAATTAATACATAAGGTATCTTTTCATTTGTATTTTTTATATTATTAAATGAAAAGTGTATAACTTCCTGATCGTAGTTTCATTTTAAACTCTTATCATTTGTTTTGTTCAGTTTCAATTAATTAAATTTTGCATCATAAAATAAACTTTTGTTTATTTACTGATAGGAACAGTTTTCTAAAATAAGGCTTGCAAGTAAGCTGTAATTACACTTTAAATAAGCATAATTGATTTAATTTGAATTTCTAGCTAAAAGTATTAAAAACTAATTTGCCTAACAAATTACAGGGAACGAAATTGCCGTGCGCTCCTAAATGGAGGTATATTTATAATAATATTGTCGGAGAAAATAAAGAACAACTAAAACTAAGACTTTCCTTGATGAATATTCTTTACTAAATTCAGTCAGTAATAATTTTTAAAAAATTGTATTTGCATTGAAGTTTAATTTATTCATATTTTCAAATTGCTTTCAAAACTAGTTTTGGAATATGTCATTCCTTGAAATGCTGAATGTAAAGCCATCTAAAGAATTCATTAGTTTGTGATTTTCCTAGTCTTACTTATGAGTTGAAATACAGAGAGAACTTAAATTAAAAAATCAGCAGCTACTGGAAGCGGCTGGAACCTCCCCACCCGGTGAATCTTTGAAGCCGAAAAGAGCACTAAACAATATGAACGATCTCATTTAATTATATTTATTAAGTTGAAATATTTTTTTCGTATTAAATCAGAAAAAAAGTCTTGCGTTCGGTGGGATTTGGACCTAAGAACTTGAGTGTTAAATTTATAGTCTGCACAACATTAATATTTTATTCAATGTTTTTAATACAAATATATGCTTCATCGGATCCTAGCCCGGGGCCAGCCAGACAACCACGGTGAACACCGCCGTGGCGAATGTGAGGCTGGACGGGGTAGGTCCGGTTTGGCTTGGAGAAAAATAGAAAAGTAGCTCCTGTCTTCTGTAGACAGGCTTAAAGACTAGGGTAAGATTATAATGTGTCCACATGGACCTAAAATTAATATAAAAATAAACACAATTCTATAAAAACGTTCGTAGGCAAGAGCACTTAATAATTTTGATTATTGATACGGGAAATAACTAAACGAAAAAACCTGTTCGTTGGTAATGGGATGGATGGCAGGGATGGCCATCTTTGGAAAAAACCATATAACTCTTGGTGGACAGCTTCCCTGCCAGATGTAGCCAGGGTAGTGTTCATGGTGGATCGTTTAAGTTTGAGTTGGTATATTTTGTTTTATCTTTTATCCTCGACCAATTTTTCACTAAATCGGTCGGGGAAGTGATAGCTGTCAAATTTTTGGTTCCAATGTTTCTCTGGGGAATTTGGTTTTTGAAAAATGTTTAGGTTGGTACCAATGTCTTAAATTATTTTTAGGTTATGTAGAATTATTTTTAGGTTATGTTGCCGGAAGAATTTCCGGCGGGATGCCGGAAGTAGCGGAAATAGTTTTTAAAATATAATGTCACTGTCACTTTTAAAGTTTTATTGGAAAAAACTCACCGAAAGCGTTCCGGTGGGGTTGCTTAAAGTAGTATTACTATGAGAAGATGCCAGCAAAAAATATGCGCAGAAACGAGTTTGTGCGCTCCATCATTCTAAACCAATGAGAAAGAATTACGTGACATTCAATGTTAACACCAGTGGCGGCGGTGCCCTGCAGTAGAGCAGCGGCGACGGTAATAATAATAATAAAACAACTTTATTATGCAAAGTTTAGTAGAACTTACTATTCTCACACTTCTCCTGAACGAAGGTTACTTGTAACAGTTGGCAAGTTTTAATCTGCTCCATTTTCACAGTTCCTTGACCGCGAAACTTTTATTGCAATTACACATTCCTATACCCCAGATAAAGCTATGCCACTGGTAAAAATATTCGCGCATTTTGGCTCCGCCCTGGAATCTTTTCATAGTAATACTAGTCTACACTTGTAGGGCTTGTAAGCGGTTCAGGATGGCCTCTCACACCATTCGTGGGCTTTATAAACGTCGAAAAAACTTGTAGTCTCTCGATGCTCCTGACACGTCAAAAATACTCAGCATACAGTCTGCACGCTTTAACACACTAGCAGAGAACTTATACCACAAATGGACCCGTAGTATTTTTTGTGAATTTTCCTTTGAGTCCATTTAATAAAATTTGACATTTTTCTGAAAAGTGATATTTTTCCGAAAATTTGGCATTTTTTGAAGTGACATTTCTCCGAAAATTTGACAATTTTCAAACATTTGACATTTTTCTGAAAGGTGACATTTTTCTGAAAGGTAACATTTCTTCGAAACTTTGACATTTTCCTGAATTTTTGACATTTTTCTGAAAAGTGACATTTCTCTGAAAATTTGACATTTTTTCGAAAATTTGACATTTTTCTGGTGACATTACTCCGAAAATTTGACAATTTTCAAACAGTTGGCATTTTTCTGAAAGGTGACATTTCTTCGAAAATTTGACGTTTTTTCGAAAATTTGACATTTTTCTGAAAAGTGACATTTTTCTGAAAATTTGACATATTTCTGAAAAGTGACATTTCCCTAAAAATTTAACATTTTTTCGAAAATTTGACATTTTTCTGAAAAGTGACATTTCTCCGAAAATTTGACGTTTTCCTAAAAATTTGACATTTTTTAAAAATCTGACATTTTTCTGAAAAGTGACATTTCTCCGAAAATTTGATATTTCTTGGAAATTAAAAAAAAAATTTCGTGACTCGTCTTGTAGAAATATTTTTTTGATATCATCATCAGTTCGCCTGTTATAAGAATTTTATGCTTTTACGACGTCATCAGAACGAGGTGTATTTTTAGTTCACTCGTATTTCATCCATCTACAATATTTCCATCTACGTTTCAAACTTTAATTGGATGTTTCCAATAGTTAAGTCGATATCTGCACCAGTTTCTAAGAATTTTTCTTATTTGTGACATCATGTGACGTAGGTGTATTATTAATTCACTCGTAATCCGTCCGTCTACAATATTTATACCTACGTTTCAAATTTCAGTTCGATATTTTCAACTGTTCCCGAGTTATCAGCCGAAATCACTGAACACCTCTGTCATTATTAGAATATCACCCTGTACATTGCACTGCTTTGAGTACAAAACAAGTGAAATTTTTGTTTTTTAATTTTTTTCACGGAAACCAAATCGAAAAAGTGCAAGTGTGATATATCGTTGAAATCGGAATTTTTACTGCTTTTCAATGGTTCGATTACAAATTGTAAGCAATCATAAAATAAACAACTTGTTGTGCCAAAACGGCACTAAACGTAATCCGATCTCAACCAAAACCTTTTCAGATCTTCTGGAGCACTAAAGAAACCCTCATGCAAAGTTTCATCCAAATCCGTTTAGTAGCTTCGCCGCTATCGTGCTAACATACATACACACACACACAGACATTTTTCAAAAACAACTTTTTTTGGTTCCTGAGACCTCGAAACGTAAAGATTTGATGTTATCTCAATTTTCGATTTTGGACTAATTGTAGTAACCTCCCACAATTTTATTGTGGGGAGGTTAAAATCGCAAAAATCGTTAGAATATGATAAAACAAGCTAAAAACGTAGGTACTCTTCGCCAATTTACTGAGCTTTTTATATAATTGTTACACATTCTACTGGATACTCTTCGTGGTTTTCTTGTAAATAATGTTAGTTTTTGGACGTCCTAAATTTTGACACCAACTTTGTTGTGAAAAAAATTTATTAAAAAAAAATTGAAAAAAAAACACCCGACCTGTCTGAGATTCGAAGGAAAAACTTTAGCCACTGGATCATCACACATTGCTACAAACGTTGAATGTCTATAATATATATATCATTCGAGAATCATATTTTCAACGCATTAGATATATTATTATAAACTATATAGGTATTAGTAAAATACATAAACAAAAAAAAATATATTATTGAGATCACATTTCGCAAGATTTCTATTCGAGTACAAGCAACAGAAATTAACAAAATATTTTTTTTATTTAAATGATTAATAACTTTCTTAAGTATTTACTGACTAAATTTCTTCAAAAACGATACGGTTTTTCCGCTAACTAACACTAATTTGCTTTCCAAACTGCAATACATTCGGACTATTCTTTATTAAATTATCATGCTTACAAGAAACGGACAGACAGACAGACGGACATTTTGAAAGTTGTTCAGAATTCGTTCACTAACACAATGATATGAAAATTTTTTATCTACGAGCGATATTTCCGGTTTTAGAAATGTGCCGATCAAATGCAATATATTCTTCATTTTTGCGAAGAGTATAATAAGGAGATGAGGAACTTGGCGGTAGCTCGTTTTCTGGCGACGGTGATTGGTGTTAGTTAAATTATTAATAAAACTATTTCTTTGCCATAACGGTCGTGAAATAATACTTTATTTTCTCATTAACGAACGTAAAGCAAGGTGGTATAAAGAGTTGACCGAAGAGAGTCGTGTACGTGTTTTTCTTTTGAAGCAATTCAGCGGTAGTCGTTCAGAAGCTCGCTACATTCCAGATGACAACATTAAATGAACATTAGAAATAATTTCTGTTGGCACTTTAAAAATAAAATAATTATTATTTTGAAGTAGGGTATTAAAAAATAAGTGATAATCTGAAAAAATCATTAAAAATCATTTTTTGTCCAAATTGGCGAGCGAGGAGGAAAAATATGAAAAAAAATTTTTTCTTCAAGCGTATTAAAATGTTTAAATTATGTCACCAAAAACAGAAGTAGAAGTAGGACATTGTTTTACTAGTAACAAAATGTTAGTACCGAACGCCATCGTAGTGGACATTATTTACTAGTAACATAATGTTAGTTCCGAAAGCGCCACCGCAGTGGGTATTGTTTTACTAGTAACATAATGTTAATACCGAAAGCCACCGGTGGCGCGCTATCCACTAGCCACTTGTCATATTGTGTCAACATGTAAGACTGTAGTTTGAATATTTGTACATTTATGATAAATAAATGAATTTTTGCATTTTAATACGCTTGAAGAAAAAATAGTATATATTACACGGAGTAGAACGTCTTTTTTTGTGTTTCGCCCAGTTTGCGGCTTCGGCTTCGCCTCAGCCGCAAATCCTGGGCTCAACACAAAAAAAGAGTGCGTTCTACTCCTAGTAATATAATATACTATTTCGTCCGGGTTTCAAAATTGATTGAACTATAAATAGTATATTATATTACTAGGAGTAGAACGCACTCTGTTTTTGGGTTGAGCCCAGGATTTGCGGCTGAGGCGAAGCCGAAGCCGCAAACTGGGCGAAACACAAAAAAAGGCGTTCTACTCTGTGTAATATATACTATTTTTTCTTCAAGCGTATTAAAATGCAAAAATTCATTTATTTATCATAAATGTACAAATATTCAAACTACAGTCTTACATGTTGACACAATATGACAAGTGGCTAGTGGATAGCGCGCCACCGGTGGCTTTCGGTATTAACATTATGTTACTAGTAAAACAATACCCACTGCGGTGGCGCTTTCGGAACTAACATTATGTTATTAGTAAAACAATGTCCACTACGGTGGCGTTCGGTACTAACATTTTGTTACTAGTAAAACAATGTCCTATTTCTACTTCTGTTTTTGGTGACATAATTTAAACATTTTAATACGCTTGAAGAAAAAAAAAATATTTTAACCAAAATTGATGAACATGGAAAAGGAAATGAGAAAAAAAAATTGGGGACCAAATTATTATTATTTTTTTTTAATAAGCAGAGAACTCAAAGAGCTCGCGATGCCCCTCACGTCCTAGCGCGCGCCTCTTCACGCATTGTCGCCCCTAGGCTATAGCCTAGTTAGCTTTAGTTATAATCCGGCCCTGCTAGAGTCACGGTAAATGACAGTGGGCAGCAGTATTTACACTATTGGATCGAGGCTACTTTAAAGGCTCAACGCCAAATAATCTAAAGTGCAGATGCAGCAGCTTTAACGATCTTGTATCTAGGAACTAACAGCAGAAGCGTCTAACCCAGAGTGAGGGGCTACACCACCGCCTGATTAAAGTGGGTGCCTGTCACCAATAGTGCAGAAAGCAAAGGGAAACGGCTGCATGCAATTTCTTCCAAGAGCTTTAATGAATATGTACCATAGCGAGGCCTCGGATAGGCTTCTCTTTTTAACGCTGTTTCCAGGAGAGCAGTGTGAAACTGGCTACTGGATGCAGGGAGTTGGTCCGCCAGGCTCTCTAGGCAGTATTTTATATTAGTGTGGAAGTAATGAAAGCAAGGCAAGAAATCCGATTCGTAGCCCGAAATACAAGACCTAGAAAAACTTAGTATGCTGTAGGCAGGACTTGCAGACTCAAACATCAAAATAGCAAGTCTCTCTGAAATGCGTTAGGAGGACTCCAGACATTTTCGATCTGCGACGCACAGAAACCCTACTGTGCCACTCAAATCTCTCTACAAGTTATCAAGTTAAAATTACCAAAAACTTTTTTCTTAAATGTTCGTTTTAAAATTCTCTATCAATCCGTCGAGCCAGATTTTTTATTTTTTGCTACAATTTTTTATAATTTTTACCTAAAATTAAATTTTTACTAGAAAAATATCGTATTTTTCAATTAAAATTAGTCTAGGTCACAAATATGAAGAGATTCGCATAATTTTAAATCTTTATTTTACAAATACATAATGGATCTGTTATAGTAAATTTTTCATTTCCTTTTTTATTCTTGACAGTTGCCAAAATCCCTGTCAAATTTAAAAATTTACAAGTTTGTCTGGTAATTTTGAAAATAATGTGAGTTTTCATAGAAGAAGAGATATATAAGTGTTTTAAACTTTCTAGTTCCATAACTGATATTTTGGGAGCTGTCAAAATTTCTGTCTACTTAATGAAAATGCCATTTAATAACCCAAGTCTACAAAAAAAAGCTGTAGTCCTAAACTTCTCTGAAGTATTTTGATGCACCGAAGCCAATTTTGAACAAACAAAATTTTCTATCGCGTCAGTTTTTGTCTACTAAAAACAAAGATCACTGATCCCAACTTTTCTGAAGAATTTTGATGCGCTAAGGATAATTTTGGACACAAAAATTTTTTCTATATGTCTGTTTTCCTGGACCATCCCTTTCGTCCCCTAAAAAGTGCAAAGGAAAGGTTTTCTCCTAAGATTCTCACTAATCTTTTTGAAGTATTTTGACGCGCTTAAGCCAATTTTGAATACAATTTTTTTTTCTGCCGTTTCCCTATACTACCCTCTTTTATCTCCTAATTTCTTCTTGTGCAAAATTGGTTTCAGAGCGTCAATACTTCAAGAAAAGTTTGGTCAGTACCTTTGGACAACATCTTTTTTTTTGCTCTATTTTAGGGGACAAAAGGGGTGGTGGAGGGAAACTACATGATAGAAAAAAATTGTGTCCAAAATTGGTTTCAGCGTCTCAAAACACTCCAGAGAAGTTAGATCAGAACCTTAGGACAAATAAGACCTTTGTTGCATTTTTAGGGGATACAAGGGGGTCGTAGAGGGAAACTGACATTATAGAATTTTTTTTATACAAAATAGGCTTCAGCGCATCAAAATACTTTAGATAAGTTAGATGAGAACCTTCGGACAAAACCTATTTTCTAGGGGATAAAATGGGTGGTAGACAAAAACTAACGAGATAGAAAAACCAAACCAAAATTGATGAACATGGAAAAGGAAATAAGAAAAAAAATTGGGAACCAAATTATTATTTTTTTTTTTTTAATAAGCAGAGAACTCAAAGAGCTCGCGACGCCCCTCACGTCCTAGCGCGCGCCTCTTCACGCATTGTCTCCCCTAGGCTATAGCCTAGTTAGCCTTAGGGATAATCCGGCCCTGCTAGAGTCACGGTAAATGACAGTGGGCAGCAGTATTTACACTATGGGATCGAGGCTACTTTAAAGGCTCAACGCCAAATAATCTAAAGTGCAGATGCAGCAGCTTTAACGATCTTGTATCTAGGAACTAACAGTAGAAGCGTCTAACCCAGAGTGAGGGGCTACACCACCGCCTGATTAAAGTGGGTGCCTGTCACCAATAGTGCAGAAAGCAAAGGGAAACGGCTGCATGCAATTTCTTCCAAGAGCTTTAATGAATATGTATCATAGCGAGGCCTCGGATAGGCTTCTCTTTTTAACGCTGTTTCCAGGAGAGCAGTGTGAAACTGGCTACTGGATGCAGGGAGTTGGTCCGCCAGGCTCTCTAGGCAGTATTTTATATTAGTGTGGAAGTAATGAAAGCAAGGCAAGAAATCCGATTCGTAGCCCGAAATACAAGAGCTAGAAAAACTTAGTATGCTGTAGGAAGGACTTGCAGACTCAAACATCAAAATAGCAAGTCTCTCTGAAATGCGTTAGGAGGACTCCAGACATTTTCGATCTGCGACGCACAGAAACCCTACTGTGCCACTCAAATCTCTCTACAAGTTATCAAGTTAAAATTACCAGAAACTTTTTTCTTAAATGTTCGTTTTAAAATTCTCTATCAATCCGTCGAGCCAGATTTTTTATTTTTTGCTACAATTTTTTATAATTTTTACCTAAAATTAAATTTTTACTAGAAAAATATCGTATTTTTCAATTAAAATTAGTCTAGGTCACAAATATGAAGAGATTCGCATAATTTTAAATCTTTATTTTACAAATACATAATGGATCTGTTATAGTAGATTTTTCATTTCCTTTTTTATTCTTGACAGTTGCCAAAATCCCTGTCAAATTTAAAAATTTACAAGTTTGTCTGGTAATTTTGAAAATAATGTGAGTTTTCATAGAAGAAGAGATATAAGTGTTTTAAACTTTCTAGTTCCATAACTGATATTTTGGGAGCTGTCAAAATTTCTGTCTACTTAATGAAAATGCCATTTAATAACCCAAGTCTACAAAAAAAGCTGTAGTCCTAAACTTCTCTGAAGTATTTTGATGCACCGAAGCCAATTTTGAACAAACAAAATTTTCTATCGCGTCAGTTTTTGTCTACTAAAAACAAAGATCACTGATCCTAACTTTTCTGAAGAATTTTGATGCGCTAAAGATAATTTTGGACACAAAAAATTTTTCTATATGTCTGTTTTCCTGAACCATCCTTTTCGTCCCCTAAAAAGTGCAAAGGAAAGGTTTTCTCCTGAGATTCTCATCTAATCTTTTTGAAGTATTTTGACGCGCTTAAGCCAATTTTGAATACAATTTTTTTTTCTGCCGTTTCCCTATACTACCCTCTTTTATCTCGTAATTTCTTCTTGTGCAAAATTGGTTTCAGAGCGTCAATACTTCAAGAAAAGTTAGGTCAGTACCTTTGGACAACATCTTTTTTTTTGCTCTATTTTAGGGGACAAAAGGGGTGGTGGAGGGAAACTGACATGATAGAAAAAAATTGTGTCCAAAATTGGTTTCAGCGTCTCAAAACACTCCAGAGAAGTTAGATCAGAACCTTAGGACAAATAAGACCTTTGTTGCATTTTTTAGGGGATACAAGGGGGTCGTAGAGGGAAACTGACATTATAGAATTTTTTTTATACAAAATAGGCTTCAGCGCATCAAAATACTTTAGATAAGTTAGATGAGAACCTTCGGACAAAACCTATTTTCTAGGGGATAAAATGGGTGGTAGACAAAAACTAACGAGATAGAAAAACCAAACCAAAATTGATGAACATGGAAAAGGAAATAAGAAAAAAAATTGGGGACCAAATTATTATTTTTTTTTTTTAATAAGCAGAGAACTCAAAGAGCTCGCGACGCCCCTCACGTCCTAGCGCGCGCCTCTTCACGCATTGTCGCCCCTAGGCTATAGCCTAGTTAGCCTTATGGATAATCCGGCCCTGCTAGAGTCACAGTAAATGACAGTGAGCAGCAGTGTTTACACTATTGGATCGAGGCTACTAAGGCTCAACGCCAAATAATCTAAAGTGCAGATGCAGCAGCTTTAACGGTCTTGTATCTAGGAACTAGCAGTAGAAGCGTCTAACCCAATGCGAGGGGCTACACCTCCGCCTGATTAAAGTGGGTGCCTGTCACCAATAGTGCAGAACGCAAAGGGAAACGGCTGCATGCAATTTCTTCCAAGAGCTTTAATGAATATATACCATAGCGAGGCCTCGGATAGACCTCACTTTTCAACACTGTTTCCAGGAGAGCAGTGTGAAACTGTCTACTGGATGCAGGGAGTTGGTCCGCCAGGCTCGCTAGGCAGTATTTTATATTAATGTGGAAGTAATGAAAGCAAGGCAAGAAATGCGATTCGTAGCCCGAAATACAAGAGGGCTCTTGCAGCTAGGAAAACTTAGTATGCTGGAGGAAGGACTTGCAGACTCAAACATCAAAATAGCATGTCTCTCTGAAATGCGTTAGGAGGACTCCAGACATTTTCGATCTGCGACGCACAGAAACCCTACTGTGTCACCCAAATCTCTCTACATGTTATCAAGTTAAAATTACCAGACACTTTTTTCTTAAATGTTCGTTTTGAAGTTCTTTATCAATCCGTCGAGCCAGATTTTTTACTTTTTGCTACAATTTTTTATAATTTTTACCTAAAATTAAATTTTTACTAGAAAAATATCGTATTTTTCAATTAAAATTAGTCTAGGTCACAAATATGAAAAGATTCGCATAATTTTAAATCTTTATTTTACAAATACATAATGGATCTGTTATAGTAGATTTTTCATTTCCTTTTTTATTCTTGACAGTTGCCAAAATCCCTGTCAAATTTAAAAATTTACAAGTTTGTCTGGTAATTTTGAAAATAATGTGAGTTTTCATAGATGAAGAGATATAAGTGTTTTAAACTTTCTAGTTCCATAATTGATATTTTGGGAGCTGTCAAAATTTCTGTCGACTTAATGAAAATGCCATTTAATAACCCAAGTCTACAAAAAAAGCTGTAGTCCTAAACTTCTCGGAAGTATTTTGATGCACCGAAGCCAATTTTGAACAAACAAAATTTTCTATCGCGTCAGTTTTTGTCTACTAAAAACAAAGATCACTGATCCTAACTTTTCTGAAGAATTTTGATGCGCTAAAGATAATTTTGGACACAAAAAATTTTTCTATATGTCTGTTTTCCTGAACCATCCTTTTCGTCCCCTAAAAAGTGCAAAGGAAAGGTTTTCTCCTGAGATTCTCATCTAATCTTTTTGAAGTATTTTGACGCGCTTAAGCCAATTTTGAACACAAAATTTTTTTCTGCCGTTTCCCTATACTCCCCTCTTTTATCTCCTAATTTTTTCTGGTGCAAAATTGGTTTCAGCGCGTCAAAATACTTCAGAAAAGTTAGGTCAGTACCTTTGGACAACATCTTTTTTTTTGCTCTATTTTAGGGGACAAAAGTAGTGGTGGAGGGAAACTGACATGATACAAAAAAAATTGTGTCCAAAATTGGTTTCAGCATCTCAAAACACTCCAGAGAAGTTAGATCAGAACCTTAGGACAAAGAAGACCTTTTTTTGCCTTTTTTAGGGGATACAAGAGGGTCGTAGAGGGAAACTGACATTATAGAATTTTTTTTATACAAAATTGGCTTGAGCGTCAAAATACTTTAGATAAGTTAGATGAGAACCTTCGGACAAAACCTTTTTTCTAGGGGATAAAATGGGTAGTAGACAAAAACTAACGAGATAGAAAAACTTTTTTTGTCCAAAATTGGCTTCAGCGTGTCAAATGCATCAGAAAAATTAGGTTAGGACAAGTACTTTTTTCTACTCCCTACATAGAAAATACTATTTTGCTACCTCATTTCAGGGAGCAAAGTAGTACTTTGGCTCCCTCTGGAAGCAAACAAGTAAAAACTTCAAATAGCTGTAATAGTAGTGTATAGACTTCTTTTATGAAAATGTATAAACAGTTTAAATCAAGGTTTAAATTAACATCAGTAACTAAATATTGTTAAAATTTATGGTACAATTAGTTAAATTACTAATGGAGATTCCCCCTGAAAAAATATTGGTTCTGCTGGTGAAAATCAGTTCCTGTTTGTTGTTTTCCAAAGTCTTGGTCGCTGATGAAGTACTTGTAGAAACAAAATTTTCAAAAACAAGACAACGTTTTTTGGTACTTGAAGTACTACTTTCTTCCGTAATTATTTGGCTGGCTACCTCACATTTTTTAGAAATACAATCATCTAAGTACCCTTCTGCTACTACGTTTGTTCGCCATCCCCCATGTCTTTTTAGAGTGAGAATATCACTTCCAGCATTGACTAATAACGTAGCTGAAGTACGGCGGAAACTGTGTCCAGTATAGCCTTTCGAATCATCCAAATTTAAAAATATTGCTATTCTGTATGGAATTTTGGCAATTGTGTTTTTGCCAATTACTTGGTTTGTACATTTCCCTTTAGCATAAGTTACAAAAAATCTAGAATGACATGTTTTAGGGGACCTACAGTCCAGATATTTTCTATACATATCCAAGACAGATACTCTGTTTAAAATCTCATTTGTTATTGTAAATGTTCTTTTGATATTAGTTTTTGAGTCAGGTATTTTCACCACCAAAATATCGCCTTTATCACTGATATCCTCAAGTACCATATTAACTAATTCATCGCTACGGCATGCCCCAGCAATTCCAACGCACGACCTGAAAAAGGAAAATGCACTTATGACACTGCCTAAAATGTCACTTAATTGTCATTTTATATATACTTTCTAATAACAAATACTGCGTTACGTTTCTATTTATTATTCAACAATAACGACCAATCTTACCTTCATATGTAATTAAGTTTCATCTGGAGCTTCTGCAATAAACTTGTTGATATCCTCCCTTGAAAAAGTATTACATTATTATAAACTTTTTGGAAGTTTGTTTATTTTGAAAACAAGAAGCAACCTTAGCAACGTTCCATGTACTTTGATTTTTAAAAATATTTACTTATCTAAATACTTATTATGACATTTTGACATATTTGGTTTTTTGATTGTCATGCATAAGAAAATATAATAAAATATATGTAAAACCAATGTAAAAAACACTGTAAATGGTCGTAGAAAAAATCATATGTATTACACAGGAGCAAAGTGCCATTTCCTCCATTGGATATTGATGCCCTCCGCTTCACGTCGGACATCAAACTATCCGCGGGAGGAAATTATGCTCTTTTCTCCCTTGTCATACAAATAGCTATTTTGTAGACCTGTGTTATTAAATGGCATTTTCATTAAGTTTATAGAAATTTTGACAGCTGCCAAAAGTGGAAACTTTATTTTCATATCAATTATAGGACTAGAAAGTTTTAAAACACTTTATATATCTTTTCTATAAAAACTCACATTATTTTCAAATTTACGAAAGACACTTGTAAATTTTTAAATTTGACAGCGATTTTGGCAGCTGTTAAGAATAAAAAAAAAGAAAATGAAAAATCTACTTTGGTTCTGGATCGATTATGTATTTGTAAATTAAAGATTTAAAACTAAGATCGTGTGAATCTTTATATATTTGTGAAATGTAGACTGATTTTAATTGAAAAAAAAAAACGATATTTTCTAGTAAAAATTTTAGATCAAGATTATAAAAAATTGTAGCTAAAAATAAAAAATCCGGCTCGACAGATTGATAGAGAACTTCAAAACGAACATTTGAAAAATAAGTTTCTGATAACTTTAACTTGACGACCTGCAGAGTGATTTGGGTGGTGGCATAATAAGGTTCCGTCCCACTGTGCGACAGGAAGATTCTGGATCTCTAAAGAAAAAATTCGATCAGTCTTCGGATATAAAGCTGTCACTGATCGGACAATCTCTTTAAGGATCAACACCAAGTCAAAAATACTGAATTTGATACAAATATAGGCACCCACAACTGCTACTAGTGGAGGAACCGTGTTACGAGGATCTACAAACTTTATGGCGCACTATTCCAAATAAAGAAATTAGCATTGTTTGGTGTGATTTCAATGCCATAGTCAGTTCCACTCTACAAGATGATCACTTGTGAGTATTTGTTGGTAAATTTGATACTGGGAAACGAAATGAAAAGAGGGAAGGGTAATTCTATTTTACCTAAACAATTCTTATGCGATAGTTAATACTATATTCCAACAACATCCACGGCACCTTTACACTTGATTGTCACCTGGCGGTAACAGAATCAAATTCATTAGGTATAATTGAAACTCGGTGGAGATCTTTAATAAAGTTCAGTAGAAATTTACCTGGTGCTGACTGTGTTTAAGATTATCATTTGTTCATGAGCACCTTCTCGTTAAAGCTGAAAAGTGTTGAAGATAAATACACAAACATTTTCTGAACGTGGGTCTCCAAAAATAAGTTCAGTTAATGTATAGCTGAAGGCAACCATTTACATAATGAAGATCTAAATGCCCTGTGGGATTCCCTACAGGTAATAACAGGAACACGAAGCAGGATACAGAGAAATGGGAATCAACCTTGGATAACTGCTGAAACTCTAACCGAAGTACATGTTAGGAAAGACCTGAATGTCCAAGATATCAACAGTGTTTGGAATTGGAATAATATAGCAGACTGACGCGGAGAATTCAGGTTCCTCGTCGTAGAGATCTTGCCTACAAGACGTATGTAAAAATTTTTAGACATAATGTTCACCACAATTATAGCAAGGACGTTTTCCGAACAATAAGAGTGACTAAGTGAATTATTTGTGACAAAACGTGACCAATTAAGAACTCCAACAGCACTATGAAAATTGACAGGGAATTATTGGTGTTTGGCGCTAATACTGCGAAAAGCTTTTCGAAAGCCTAAGACAGAAGATGACTGGTAGCAGGACCATGAACGTGAATATTCAAACCAAAATCGGATGTGGAAGCAGCCATACAAAAACCAAAGCAAAGCAATTTGGATTGACAATATCACGCTGAGCTGTTTCAGTGAGGCCATGTGCCTAGCAGGCAAACGCAGTAGATGGCCTGGTACTATCAGACGTGCTCTTCGTTAAAGACTTGCTATATAAATAATACATGGATCAGATAACATCTCTTGAGACGTTCTGAATAAGAAGATTATTCTTAAGGTACTTGTATACTAAAATGAACTTTTACAGTTTTAAATATAATTTGGTGTACTAATAGGTAAAGTTTCGGAGTAATCTGTTATGCAAATTTGACCATCGTAGGCAAAGATGCCTTACTTGACATAATAGAGCTCGGATGCATGCTAGGCTAAGTTAATTTTCGCTCTTAATACCACAATTTTTTTTAGAAATATGCTTCAAAAAACTAGCATAACATTAACTAATTTCTATCCATGTATATTCCAAGCATCGCTACCTTTACTATTTGCTTACCAAATATGAAATCTTACTCAAATAATTATAGTTTTCCACTAGTTGTTCTCAAATTTAATGATTCATTGATATGACGAAAAATATAATATGCACCGCGGGTCGTACGCGCGATTTTTTGGTCTCGAATACTTGCAAACCTCAACTCTACGGGCCTCGGATTTCAAACTGTATTCTCGACCAAAAAAAGTGCACTTACGATCCTTGGTACATAAATAACTATAAAGTTATGTATCAATAAAGCAGCTGTTGAAATTGATTTGCAACGGTGGCACGAATATTTAAATTTTTGAAAAGTAACTAATTGTAATAAAATAATTGTGTTGTATTTTTTTATTTGTTTTTGGAGTTGCAGAATTTTATTTATATTCGTTTACTTCATGCACTTTTCTGTAGGTGCAACCGAAACGAATGAGCAATTTTTGCAAAAAAAACACTCCAAATTGAAAGTAAACCACAATGTTTTGCACTTTTTATGTCTTCCAAAGAAAGAATTAATGAGCGTTCTAAACATTTTTGAGTTTTACCAAGTTCCTTTGCGTTAATCATACGATTTCTTTCGCAAACATGATGTTGGAATTCGGTTGAAAGGATAAAATCGGGTTTATTATTTTTAATGCTTTTTTTGGTCTTAATTGTTTTTTAGGGCACATTTTTAAATAATCTTGTCTTTATATTTTAGTTGTCCTGAAATTTTTAAATATTTTGTATTATCATTTAAGGTTATTCTATTTCTAACTTAATCTAAACTGAAAAAAGTACATTTTGCAAATATTAACAAGCAGTAACAAGCAGATTAGCATATGACAGTCGTATTTACTACAGTGTTGCCAAATCTTTTTACTCTATCTGTCTCGCGTTTTAATTTATTAAATCCACCGCTAGATTTAGTATACAAGAACTTTAAACAAACATTTATTTATTAATACTCTTCACAATTATCAAAAAATGCATTCTTTGACAATACAAATTTGCATAATAATTTCCTCTAGAATGAATACTGAAACATGTCAAAATACATAAGTTAACGACTTTATAGTAAGTCCAAATTAACAAACAGTGGCAATGACTAAATTTTGTACAACGGTTATATAAATAAATAAATATACACATTTTATTATGTTATTAACCCGTATTCGAAACCATAACAAATGAAAATTACTACAATTCGTATAATTTAATTAATAATAATCATTACTTAACGGTATGCAAGATATTTATTTACATATTTCCATATTAATAAGTATTTTTTATTTAATCCCCAATTCAAACAGATATTATTATTACATAACTGTTACACATCTAAATTAAGTACCATACTTAATACCGAATCGATTTATAATTGTTAAAGATAAGAATCAGCAAAACAATATGGCTCTCCATAGAAACTCGTACTAGACTTTTTTCGTTTTCTTTTGGAGAACCACTTTTTTAAATCCATTGATATTAGACCTAATATCATCATATGTATAAGAAATAAATCATAATGCTTTGTCCTTTGGGGATTATACGCGCTAAAACTAGTGTTAAGAAATTAAGAAGTTCTCAGTGCGCACTTGTTTTGTAATAATCTTATTAAAAATACCTCCTCCTAGCAACATTTTAAAATTAAACTAAAAACATTATATATGATCTAATCCACGTAAAGCTCGTTCGAATCTGCATTTTGGATATTTTATACACGCTTATATTTTCTTTTGGTTGACACCACTGTATATTTTCTACTCATTGAACGTATATCGGGTCTTCTTCCTTGGCAATATTGTCAACAACGCTCTAGATATAATTTCTCTCCGTCGTTTTCTTTTACTACTTTTTAGCGTGACCACTCTATATATTTTCAATAAAATTATAACAGGTTTCTTCTTTGGTAATTGTGTTAGCTACATGCCAAATATTGTTCTCCTCCGTCATATTTTTGTACATTATGCTTTTAAGAACGCCGATGTCTTTTTCATAAGAGGAATCCTGCGCTGTCGACAACTGCGATTCAAAGAAAGAATGTTAATATTTCGTTGTTTAGTGGTAGGCAAGGCCGCCGAGTCCAATCATACAGTGTTGTCAATGTGTCCAATCTATCTAGTTTTAAAGTAAACATAATAAAATGGTGTAGTGAACGAGGTGATAAATTAAGTGTTTAATGAAATTATATTATTCGCTATTATTTTAATTACTACAGTGGTTAAAGAAATTTTCTATAATAAATTAAAATATTGGTAATTTTTAATCTCATCTTTAAAATATATTTTTTACAGACAGTAAATTACTGAGATCTGTAACGTCTTCTCAATAAAGACACAAGGAGTTTCAAAAAACCGACCTGGACGCCCTACTTTTTCTAATAAATGGAATATGGAATAATCGTGGTTTGTGAAAAAATGCTAAGATAGCAATGAGTAAATTAATATGTCAGTTGGTGTTTTCATTTCAAATCTGATTAAACAAGGTAAAAGTAAAACTGTTTTATTATTTTTAAATGACAGTCTTGCAATGCTGAAAAACCCGTGTTATTTAGAAAACAAGTGAGAGCTATAACATTGTCTTTCCCCTTCTGTTTATAGTTGTACTGTCTAAACTGAAAATTAGAAGTTAGAAAAAAAATTTTAAAGGATTTTTTACTTCTTTTGGGCCAACATGCAAAATATTTGTACGTATGCAGCGGACACTCCATATAGAAACGGTTGATATTTCAGAGAAAACCATACGGCAAAAGGCGAAAAAGACGCCCTCGTAAACATTATGCAGATATTGTTGTAGAACCTCCCTGAACCGACCAAAGTCGAAGAATACATAAAAACTTCGACTTAGAAAAGATTTATTTAGAGGATAGTTAAACATATTTAAGGCATCAGGGCCGACGGCTGGCACAAAAGGACTCGTACACGTTTGCAGAAACGAAAGGCACAACAAGGCGCACAATTCAAAGTACGCCAAAATTTCACTTACGAAACGAAACATAATGAATTTGGGGGTACCATTCAAAAGAATGACAATAGAATTTTGATAAGGCGACGTGCTGAATAGGCAAGACCGAAAAATGTAGCAAAGACGCGTAGCACCTATATGCAATTACACAGCCCTACAAAAAATAAAGTGGTCTGTCCGACGGACCAGACCAGTGTATTCATATGTGGATCCGCTGAAACCGAATCAGAATTGTCAGATTGGCTCGTTTTTCACCCATAACCCCAAAAAACACCCCCAAAAAAAATGGTCTGTCCGGCGGATCAGACCAGGGTATATTTATGTATTTGGACCTGCTGAAACTGAATCCGAAGTCAGAATTGTAATATTGGCTCGTTTTTCACCTCCAACCCCAAAAAACACCCCAATGCAAAAAGTGTATCCTTATGTATTTTGACCTGCTGGATCCGTATTCGAAGTTAGACTTGACAGATTGGCTCGTTTTTTACCCCTAACCCCCCAAAAACACCCAAATGCAAAAAGTGTATCCTTATATATTTTGACCTGCTGAATCCGTATTCGAAGTTAGAATTGACAGATTGGCTCGTTTTTTACACCCAACCCCCAGAAAAATGATCTGTCCGGCGGACCACACCAGTGTATCCCTATGTATTTAAATCCGCGATCAGATCCCAAGTCAGAATTGTAAGATTGGCTCGTTTTTCACCTCTGACCCCAAAAAGCATCCCCAAAGCAAAAAGAAAGTGGTCTATCTGGCGGACTATACCAGTACATCCTTATGTATTTTGATCTGCTGAATCCGTATTCGAAGTTAGAATTGACAGAGTGGCTCGTTTTTCACCCCTAACCCCGAAAAACACCTCTCCCCCCAAAAATGATCTGTCCGGCGGACCATACCAATGTATCCTTTTGTATCTAAATCCGCTGAAACCGAATACGAAGTCAGAATTGTAAGATTGGCTCGTTTTTCACCCCTGACCCCAAAAAAACACCCCAATGCAAAAAGTGTATCCTTATGTATTTTGACCTGCTGAATCCGTATTCGAAGTTAGAATTGACAGATTGGCTCGTTTTTTACCCCTAACCCCGAAAAGCACACCCCCCCCCCAAAAAATGATCTGTCCGGCGGACCATACCAGTGTATCCCTATGTATTTAAATCCGATCCGATCAGATTGGCTCGTTTTTCACCTCCAACCCCAAAAAGCACCCCCAAAGCAAAAAGAAAGTGGTCTGTAAGATTGGCTCATTTTTGATCACTAACCCCAAAACAAACAAAAAAGTGGTCTGTTCAGCAGACCATACCAGTGTATCGTTACCAAATACATAAGCATACACTGGTAAGGTCCGCCGGGCAGACCATTTTGTGGGGGGAGGTATTTTTTGGTGGGTTGGGGGTGAAAACGAGCCAATCTGACAATTCTAACTTCGGATTCGGTTTCAGCTGGTCCAGATATATAAGGACACACTGGTATGGTCTGCCGGACAGACCAGTTCTTTTGTTTTGGGGGTGTTTTTTGAAGTTAGGTGTGAAATACGAGCAAATATGACAATTCCAACTTCGAATTCGGATTTAGCAGGTCAAATTACATAAGGATCCCCTGGTATAGTCCGCCGGACAGACCACTTTGTTTATATTTTGGGGGTGTTTTTTTGGGTTTGGGGGTGAAAAACGAGCCAATCTGACAATTCTGACTTCGGATTCGGTTTCAGCAGGTCCAAATACATACGAATACACAGGTCTAGTCCGCCGGACAGACCATTTTTTTTGTTGTGGACTGTGTTATTAGACAAAAATTAGTAAAAATGGTCAATGTCGGTTTCTCGAATAAAACAAACTTAGATTCATCCAGCGACTCGTCACTTGTACGAGTGCGTTAGAGAATCGACAGAAAGCTGCATTAGTCAAAACAAATGCAGGTTTTTAAAAATGGCGAAGTTATAGAGAAAACCGTGTTGTGCATAAGTAAGATAAGAAGGTCATTTGCAAAAAAATCGCTCGAAAGCTAGGCAGGAAAGAAAAATAAACTCATATATAGTTGAACTATGTTCTTGTGAACGATATCATCAATAAAAGGAACCTTAAAGCTGACTACTAGTGTCCCAAATTTTTTTTAAATAAAATATTTTTATATTATTTTCAGTCAGTCTCAAAACCAAAGTAACTTCATAACCTTCTAGGGAAATTGTGCGAGTCTTTTTACCAATCAATTGTTATTGCACGCTTTCTATTAACGTCCTCTATAAGAAGCATTCGTCCTTGCCCTGCTTGGGGAGGCGATTCAATATAAAAATTTCATATTATCTTAAGATCGGATTGCATAACATTATTTGTATTCTTTGAATCAACCAATAAATGGTACTATTTGAACTGTTGCATTTTACTGATTGAATGATTAACTTTACGTGTGTTAGGTCGGAGTTGAATATCGGGCGTCTCTTGACCCAGCAAGTTTGTGGTTCAATACACCGATCGGATCGCGAAAGCTCGAGAGAGATTTTCTATAAGAGTGATTAAGAGATCTCTAAGAACAAGATCATCTACAGTGTTAGAAATATAAGCCAAAGTGTATCACCAGAGAAGCCAAATTGAGAGAAAAGACAGTTAGCAATTTACGGTAAGTACAGCTTTTACCGTTCTCGGCTATCAAACATCTCTTAAATATATAGAACTCAACTGGAAACAACCACACACAATCAAAGGGGAACGCGACTGGCGTCCATAATAAATAAATTAGTGTCGCGTTCATCAGACGCTGTGTGTAAGTTTCTTCTACGATATCACCAAGGAGCTGATTGGGAAAAGCTTTGGCATGGCTGGGTGCTTAACAGGCAACTGCGATAGATGGCGTGATGTTGTCAAACGTACCATACAGCAAAGAGAAAAATTCATGGAATTCAAGCAAAACGACTGCGAGGCGTTGTGAATAAGTTGAAGAAGAACGCAGAAATAGCGTGTTTTTTTTATAGTCGGGGGCTCCTCCCTAGCATTTTGCCTAGTTGATGAGGTCGAGAGGGGAGTACGTTAACCGCTCCTTTTTGTTCAGCACTAAATCCCTTCACAGGATTATTTTCACAGTTTTTGGAAATTATTTTATTAATTGTTGATCGTGCAAAGAGCAATTTTGTAGAGAAGTAAGTTCTCAACAATTTCTCTCCTAGACGCCATTTTGTTGAACTAAGAGTTTACGAGATATAATTAAATTTAGAGCAAATACATTTTTCTTTTTGCTTTTACAGTAGCTTAATTTCTGTAACTATTAAAAGACAATAAACACTTAGAGGATGCTTATTTCATTTCAGTGAGCATTTTTTTAGAAATTGTTTATATAAAGAGAAACAAACTACAACTAAATAAGATGATTAAACATTTATTTCACAAACTAAATAAATTATAAGATTATTATTTTTAAATTATTAAAATTAAGACCTCTTTTATTGTCACGTCTATGTCTTTGCTGAATGCTCTGACACAAAAGGACCGCAATTTATCTATCTTATACATTCATGATTATAGACGTGATATTTTTTTTTCCTATTTTAATTTGTTTTATAGGATGCAGCAACTTCCATCGAGATTGAAATTATCCGGGAAGTAAATAATACAAAAGTTTCTCATATGATGAACCACACCGTGTAGAAAATAAACATTGCTAAATTGTCTATATAGTACATTTTATTTGTTTATTGATTCCAGTAGCTAATTTAATAAATAGACGCATACGTACTGGTACATTTCCTGATATTCTTAAAATATCAAAAGTCATACCACTACATAAGAAAGACTCAATAAATGATGGTAAAGCTTCAGGTCCTTCTCAATGTTACCTACGTTTTCTGAAATTTTAGAAACTACATTAAAAATGCAGTTAATTTGTTATTTTGTATCAAATAACTTATTTAGTTCAGTCAGTTTAGTTTTGGAACTAAATTCTCCACATTAGCCATAAATAAATTAACTGAAACAATAAGTAATAATAATAATAATAATAATAATAATAATAATAATAATAATAATAATAATAATAATAATAATAATAATAATAATAATAATAATATTTATTTTAAAATGTATTTTACATGTTACAATATTTTTTTAATAGTATATACTAGAGCTAAATATGCATTCACATGGGTTTTACATTTGGGATAAATATTAAGTAAGCCCCACCGTAAGTTGTTAAAAACTTGAGTGCGGGTGTTGTTTGAATTGTCCATACATATACATACAGATATGTATTTATATATATTCAATGTATGGTTAATTAATTAATTTTATAATCTGTACATATGTAATAGTAATTTTAGGTATATTGAATAAAAGTTAAGTAGGGTCAGGTGGCACAGCAATGTAAATTTTTACCTGAAAATACTAGTTTCCATAGTTTTGATTTTGGTTAGTAATGGTTCTTTTTTATCGTGCTATAATTTGTCGAGTGTCAATGAAGTTTTCTAGGTAGTTTTCTGGTAAATCTATTATCCATGCCTTTATAAGTGTTTTCAGGGTTGGTTTGTTTTTAGTTTGTTTTAGTTGCTCTTGGGCTATCGTATATAATCTAGGAGCTAGATATGAGAATGATTTTGTTCCAATCGTTTTCTGTGCCCTGGATATGTGTCGTGTTCTTATGTCGAGTTTCTGTTCAGTAATTGGGGGATTATATTTTATTTGGTATTTTAGCAAGTTTTAGCAATATAGTTGACGAATGTTTAGTATTTTATACTGTTTGAATAGTTGTTTACTCGGAAAGGTTATGGGTTTTTTAAACATTATTTTTATTATTCTTTTATGGCATTTTATTAATGGATCTAAATTTGTTTTATTTACTCCACCCCATCCGATTATGCCGTATTTAAGTATTGATTCTACAAGGCCGTAGTATATTATTAACCGTTGTTTATGGTCAAGAATTGTACTGACTTGTTTAAATGTATAATAGAGTCACCTCAGTTTTTTACATAAGTATTCTATTTGGTAGTTCCACTTTAGATGTGCATCAAGTATAATACCTTCATGATCAAAGCAAATAAATAAAAAATAATTAATTGTAAAAATAAATCAAGAATAGGCTTGTAAATAATGAATGAATGTTTCTATACTCTACTGATGAGAACTAACGAGTTCGAAAAAACTTGTACAACTTTTCTAGAGTTGAAATAGAATGTATGTTTCAATAATTGTTGTGAATTACTGATTTTCAATAAATAATTTAACTATTTTCAATATATTTTTTTGCCTTAAAATGCCAGGAATCCTATCATGTAATTCAATACTTCGTCAGTATTAGCTAGAAGAGTAGTTGTTTTGATTGGTTTTCCAATAATGAGTGTTTTAAAGTGTTTTTTAAGTAGTATATTAGCGTGACCCGATTAAGGCACCAATATACAGAAAGTAGATAATTTCATATTAAATAAAAAAGTGTGAATGATTAAATTTGAATAAATGATTTAAGTATTTTCAATATATATATTTTTTCTTTAAAATACTAAGAATCCTATCATGTAATTCAATACTTCGTCAGTATTAGCTAGAAGAGTAGTTGTTTTGATTGATTCTCCAATAATGAGTGTTTTAAAGTATTTACCTGACTAGTATATTAGCGTGCCCAGATTAGGGCAACAATATACAGAAAGTAGGTATTTTCATAATAAATAAAAAGTGTGTAAGTTGTGATTTGCATAATACCTAAATAATATTCTCTAATTATAATACCTAAGTATTTCACTTGTGTTGCCTGTTCAACTTTAGTATTAGTGTTTTCAATTTTTATCTTGGTGTATGGTGGAAGACTGTTTTTATATGAGCAAAGGAGTAGATATTTGGTTTTCGTTATGTTCATGGTGAGTAGATGTTGGTCAAACCAATTTTTTATAATTTTAATGTTTTTGGATACTTTTGACCTAACCTCGTCCCACGATTCTTCATCAAAGAGGACGACAGTGTCGTCCGCAAAAGAAATTATTTCTCCGTCAATTTTTAATTTCAGCAAGTCGTTCAAATATATATTGAATAGAACCGGAGCGAGGACTGTTCCCTGCGGTAGACCGTATGTGATAATTCTCGAGGTGCTCTCATCATTGTCTGTGTTGACTTTCTGTGTCCTGTTACTAAGGTAATCTTTTAGAACTGCATATATCTTTCCTCTGAAACCTAGGTCATAGAGTTCTTTAGCATTAAAGGATGGCTAATAGTGTCGAATGCCTTCGCTAGGTCTATAAAAACACATAGCGATGGTCTTCCTTTATCTACCAAGTTATAGATTGTTCCTGTTACGTGCGCAGTTGCATCGTCTGTTGATGTTTTTTCTCTAAAGCCATATTGTCTTTTTGACAGAATATTGAATTTATTTAAAAATCTACTGATCCTTTTTTTAATGCTTTCTCAAATAGTTTTGATAAATTGGATAGTAACGAGATAGGTGATAGTTTTTTGTTTCTAATTTATTTCCACTTTTGTATAGAGGTTTTATTTTCGCGATTTTAAAGTGTTGAGGGCAGATACCGGTTTCGAAGATTACATTTATTTGATGTGCCATTAACGGCGCTTTTGATTAATTCAACGGTTACTTCGTCAAAGCCCGGTGCTTTTTAGTTTTTTAACTCCGATATATATATTTTTATTTCGTCGCTATTTACATTGCTTAAGAAAAAGCTCCTCTCTGACGTTGTATTTTCATATTGAGTATCAGGTGGTATTATATCTTTTGCCAGTAATGCTCGTGAACATGTGCCCGTTCAGTATATTTTTGGAAAAGTTCCTAAATGGCGTTTTTACTTGATACTCCAGGCGATTTAGACTTTTGCTGCCAAATTCGTGGCATGCGAATTTTTTTTTATTGTGTTTATTTGGACGTCTTGAATAAACACGTGGTAGTTACGGCAAGATACACCTGGAGGATTTCTTGAAAATCACGTAGGAAGGTCGCGGAAACCGCGCATTCGCGATTAACTTAGTTTTTATGGCTCAAACGGAACAACGCCATTATAAAAGTTGTACATCTGTAAATTCTCTACCTTAAAGGTACTTTACATTTTTTCGTATGCCTAACCGTTTTGGAGATATGACTCGGACTAAGTGCAAAACCTCTTTCGCACCACATATTTCGCAATTATCTTGATTTCTATGTCTCAAAATGAAAATTAAATATTGCTGTTATAGAGCTTGGTGATCTTTATTCTCTACCAGAATGTCTCACACACTTTATTTACATTTACTTACAGTGAATAAGTCAAAAAATGCATTCGTTTTCGCACCACCCTAGAGGTAGAATGCTCGGTGCGCTTTTTTTACATGGTTCCCTAGGAGGTCTAATCCATGCCGGATCTTAAATTAGTCATTATTTCCGATTCCTTCGGTATCTGAAACGCTATAGTCCAATGACAAATCGTTGTTATTACTTTCATTCTGATAAGATTCTACGTCGTCCACTTCGTCATTCATAGCAATTATAGGTGCGGTATTCAAACAGAAGTGACCGTGGCAATAGCCACAAGCTGTTGAACAATTCAGTTCTACTTTCCTACAGCTACATTTTCCTGCACAATCCTTCGTACAGTTGCAGAAAATTTAATTTAACAATACGTCTGGTGCTGGTGGTAACTGCGTTGGTACTGGCTGCAAAATATCATTCTACAGCCCCACCGCTCAGGATCGATGTCTTTTCCCAACCAGTTTGAACTTGATAATATACTCTACACAAATGCTGCTGAGCTGCTGAAGATGTTGGAGGAAGTGATGCGTTTTTCACTTAATCCGCGTCGTATCTCCAAAACGGTTAGGCGTACGAAAAAAATGTATAGGATTTTTAAGGTAGAGAATTTACAGATGTACAACTTTTATAATAAGTGTTGTTCCCGTTTGAGCCATATAAACTGAGTTAATCACGAATCCGCGGTTTCCGAGATTTTCCGACGCGATTTTCAAGAAATCCTCCAGGTGTATCTTGGCGTAACTACCAAGTGTTATTCAAATAAACAATAAAAAAAAAAATTTTTTTCGTATCGTTTAATTGTGACAATCAAATTTTTGTAACAAGCAAATTAAGATTCATTCATAAACCTATATTCAATCACATCTAAGAAGTTAACGATGATTCAGAACGTTTGGACTTTGTGGATCGGAGAAAATATTCTAAGAGAGAGACGGTTTGTTGAAAACATAATTTTTTCAATGAGGCAACCTTTCTTATTAATGTGCCAGTTAATATGCAAAATTCCAGATATTGGAGCAGCGATAATCCAAATTTTCGTATACAGCGTAGGAGACAATATTCGAAATTAGTGTTCACTTGCATACTATGGAAGCATTGAATCAAATTTTTTTGAGCAATATTTAAATCAACATTCAACATCAACATCGTCACATGTTCTTAATTATTTGAACAATTTACTCCTAGCAAGTCGACAAAATGGCACTTCCAACAAGATAAATGTCGACTTTATCCCACCCTCATTGTTCGTCAGTGGTTAAATAATCAATTTGAGGATAAATGGATCGAAAGATAAGAATCGATACCTTGGCCACCTAAGAGCCCTGATCTTAAGACTATGAACTTTTATTTGTAGGGGTACTTTGAACAAAAAGTGTAGACACACATGATTCATAATAGTATCAATCTCTTAAAAGCTAACATAAGAGATGATATTGTGGATCTACCACTAAACCAAATACGAAACAGTTACTGAGAGTTGAGAGCTCGAGTAGAACTAAATGCAGAAGTTGATGGCGATACTTTTAAATAGCTTTCTTTAAGCATAAACAACCACAATCTGCAAATCCAATGCTAAGGTTGTACGGAAGGGGGTTAGATATTTGAAAAAACAAAGACACACACATACTCCTGGTATTGACAGTGCCTGGGCTGAGGACGGAACCCAGTACACGATATACAGTACAACCAGAGTATTTGCCACACAATATTAATCAATCTATTAATCACAGGGCCGGCCTGATCTAACTCGACGTCCTAGGCAAACGACTTGAATGGCGCCCCTTTAAACAAAAAAAATCTGAACAAAATAAAACACCAATATAAAATAATAATGTAATTTTTAATCAAATAATATATTTGATTCACTCAATACAGGCACAGATAAAATTTGCTTAGAGGAGACTATTTCCACTTTCTTTTGTTGTAATTAAGACTGAAAAATGAAAATTAATTAACTAGTTAAGTCTACAACTACATAATTTTCATTTTCCTTGCCTTCATTTTAGCAAAAGTGGAAACAATTTCCTTTAAATCAATTGTTTCAGCTATTTCCTGTTCAACTGATAATGTTGACAGTCCCACACGTCTTTCTTGAATTATTGTAGAACGCAAGTAAGTTTTAATTAGTTTTAATTTGATAAAACTGCACTCACAACTGGCCACAGACACAGGAAGTGTCAGCAACACCCTTAGCGCAGTTAGGTTAAATTAGATACGTTATCTACTAGTTTATTTTCACAAATGTAATTTGAAACTTCCTTTGGTGTAATGTTGTTTGGAACTCTTCTTGCAATAGCTTGCAATTCGCTGCATAACTCAGTTGCATCAATATCTTTAGAGTCTCCACGAGTCAGAGATTCTTCCAACTTCACAGTGTTCCAAAACAGCTTTGGAAGTTTTATTCTGCAACTCATGAACATATAGAGACATCTAAAAACATGATTAAGCATTTTTATGTGATTAAACGTCTCATCAATTGAATTTATTGTGATATCGAGAATGGTAAAATAAAAATTAATTTTAAACTGTTTTTTCTCATCATTTATGAGGCTCATCTTCCGCCTCATAAATAAACTGCTTTTCTTTTTTCTCAAGCGGACAGGCTCTGCTTCTGGTATACACGACACGTGAATGTTGACTTCTTCTGAAATGTCTCGCGCATTTACCAACATTTTCTCGAATCTCAAATCACTTCTACAGGAAGGTTTTTGTTTTTAGTAGAGCATTTGTAGCAGCGTTAAGGTCAAATTCTTTTGATTGGAGAAGCTTACTGGTCAAATTGATTTCGAACAAAATGTTGTACCATACAAGAGAAGCAATAAACTTGAAATCTGCAATTTTTTTAGCAATTCACTGAGCCTCAATTCGAGTTTGATTTCCACATGAATCAATCAAAGTATGGTCTTCGTAAATATCCATGAGCGCATCATGCACATCAGTTAGTTGATAGTAGTAATGGACGCAAGGCATCAGTTTGACTTTCCCATCTTGTATCGCTCAATGGTTTCAGTGTCAAGAACTAGACACATGACGCAGTAGGACTCTCCAACGATGGGTTGAAGCCGAAAAAAACACATATACATTTTGGACCAAATCGAAAAATGATGTAGCTGCCAGACAACATTTGGCAGCATCATTCACCACAAGATTTAGTGTGTGTGAACTGCAGGGCACGAAAAAAGCACGTGGATTTTTATCTAAAATCCTTTTCCGAACACCACTTACCGTTCATGTTGCTTCCATTGTCATATGCCTGTCCATATGCCTGTTCTAATGAGAGTGACATCTCATCTAACTTATCAAGAATTTTTTCAGTTATGCCAGCGCCAGTAGTGTCCGTAAGAGGAATAAATCCTAAAAAATGTTCTTTAATTTCAATCTTACACTTACATTCTTTCTCATTATCAAATCGAACGATGATGGTCATTTGTTCAACAAGACTTACGTCAGGTGTGCAATCTAGAATTATTGAATAATATATTTAGCAGAGTGAACAGAATTATTTTTTTCTGGACAGCATTAGCCAACAGATTGAACAATCCATTTTGGATGTTTTTTCCGATGTAATGAATGTGAGTCTCTTTATTAGAAACTTTTCTAATATGTTCATGCATTAAAGGATCAAATAAAGACAGATATTCAACTATTTTCAGAAAGTTTCCATTTCCAACAGTTAATACTTTGTCATATGTTCCACGAAAAGGCAAATTTTGACTCTCACTGATGCGATTAACCTTTTCAGAATTTGTTTACAGTATTTTTCCTCGTCTCTTATTAAGCGCAAATTTTCGTCATCGATGGTTTTATTAATATTCAACCTAAGCTCTATTCGTGATTTGATAATATCATAGATATATTCTTCCAGTCATTCACCTCTTTATTACAGATAGCAAATTTTCCATCTGTAGAAAATGGCTTACAGCAGAAGCTGTACATTTTTGACTTGCCATATGTACATTATTTGTATCTTAAATGGAGAAAAAATATTTCTGTTCTATTTTATTGCTATGACTCCACACTATACAGCAATACAGCGCGCGAGCTTACCGCCCCGCATGGTCGTGTCGCTGTCGCTCGTCCCGTACCCTCGCCATGCCGCCCCCAAATTCGAGCGCCCTAGGCCGTCGGGTTGTTTGCCTATGTGGACGGGCCGGCCCTGATCATTCAATAACGATTTATTAACAATTTTCATATACATTTATGCGCCTCACCGGATCCTGTATGTGTTAAGTCTCGAATTAAGTCAGAGTTAAAGGGTTTGTACATTAGGAATTTTTGAGAAGTCTCATCGATGTATTGTCGCATCATTTGCGTAAGCCTATGCAAATCTATGGTTATATACCTAGGCGAATTTGTTAATACACGCAGCAGCTTGTTTTGAGTTCAAGTAATTTTACAGTTTTCTTTTCAGAAATTACTACGTTATTTTTAACTTTGAAAATATTTTAATGTTCATAAATTGTTGATAAAAAGTCGTCAGTCGTCAGTATAGTGTTTTATTTTTTGTGTGGCGATTTGGCCATAAAAACTGTGGGAATATATGGTGGTGTCGTCGGCATACAGGAGAAGGTTTATGGTAGGATGAGTAGGGATATATAGGGAGATATACGGAGATGTATAGGTTAAACAGGTAAGGAGAGAGCACGGAACCTTGAGGGACCCCCGCTGAAAGTCTATGTGGATCATATAAGGAGTTGCTTATTCTTACCATTTTTTGCCTGTCCCAAAGGTAGTTCTTAATGAGGCAATCCAAAAACCTATTGTGGTTTGTAGAGTAGCCCGTTATGCCACAAGGTATCGAAGGCGCGTTCAATATCTAAAGGCGCCGTTATACGGCGCGTGGTTCGCCGAACCTGGTCCGACGAACCACGCGCCGTCTGACATGGGTGGTTCGCTATTAGCTCGCGCTTCGCGGTGCGTGCTACTGCGATCCATCGGATGTCGGTAAACTTGCACGGATCAAAGGATACAACCAAATGCATCACGAATCTGAATGAACTACGTACTGTATTGACACCTTCAATTCAAGGCGCCGTTACACGGCGCGTGGTTCGCCGGACCACGAATCTGGTGCGTGGTTTGGCGAACCACGCGCCATATAACGGCGCACAGTGCAAAAAAAGCATTTTTTGGACAAAAATCTGCCTACAAGTCAAATCTTAATCAATTTTGATCTACCTTATCTTAAAATGTAGGTTATTGGCTACACTTTTAGAGCATACTGCCTAAATTGTAAATCCCGATTTCTTAACCTCAAAAAAATGTATCAAATATGAGAGAAATCACTTCTTTCTATTTCTACAAGTCAAATCTTGATTAATTTTGACAATCCTGGGCTTAAAATGCAGGTTATTAGCACCCTTTCAGCGTATAGTGCCTAAATTGTGAACCCCGATTTCCTAACCTCAAAAAATGTTTCAAATATGAGAGTAATCACTTTTTTCTATTTCTACAAGTCAAATCTTGATCAATTTTGACAATCCTGGTCTTAAAATGCAGGTCATTAGCTACCCTTTCAGCGTATACTGTCTACATTGTGAACCCTGATTTCCTAACCTGAAAAAAATCAACTAAACATAGCTTTTTTCAATTATCTATCACTTCAATTGAAATATTGGCTGGATAGATTAATTCTACAATCAAAAAATCTCCAACTGAGACGCATTATTTGGACAGGTAAATTTTGTACATCTAAAGTTCATTTTTTTATACATCATGTCTTCCTACTATACAGTTAGCATCAGCGTTACCCGATGTGCACCACGAGGAGGTTGCTAATCGGATTTCTCACATGATGTAGCCCTTAAAAGGGCTGATTTTTCGTGTATTTATTTCGCTCTATAAAAGCATACTTTGAGCTTCATCAGACAATTGTGTCACACCTTTTTTCCCCTTTATTCTACAACTACTTACTAATGGATCTGAATTTACGAGCATGTATTTCAATATATCAATATTTGTGAGCGATCTTTCATTCATTCTGCTATGCTGTGATCTTGCTTCTCTGAAAACTTTGTTGTTTCCTTCTTGAGACTCTTCAGAATAAAAACCTATCGGCAAATCAAACGTTTTTATAATATCTGCTCCGTGAATTAGTAATTTATGTATGGATGGTGGTATCTTATACCATGGATATAGCTCTATATGTAGCTTAAAAGTTTGCAAACAGTACTTCTTAAATTTAGGGCAATCAATCATTTTTCCGCCAGTTATCACTTGCAGAATATTATGGAACCTCACAATAAAATTTTCATCCAAGCCTGTTATTTTTGCAACTGCTTCAGCTTGACGCATAAATGCGCCCAGTATTGGTTGTTCCATAACCCTGTCTAACTACATCGACTGTTAATGAAAGTTTGGATTTCAAATCACGTTGAATTTGATGCTTTCTCTTTTTTTTTGTTCTTTTTCTTCAACTGTTCTCGCACAAAACTTTTTAAGATCTTGATTATAGGAAACGTGTAGTAAAAATTCCAATATGCGAATCCACATGTGCAGAGTGGATAAACCGAACTTATAGAACGACTCATTGCAAGGTAACTTTTTGATATAACTTAAATCATTGACAAATTTAGATCCTACACCACATATATTGCAAGAGGTAGAAGCTTTTTGGTTGGTCAAGTAATTACATATTTTCCCATCTATCATTGTACATTTTAAATCGAAATATACATCTAAAGTAATTGAATTCACTGTAATGTACTAAGTTTTGACTTTATTCAACAAATCATTGTGGTACTTATACTCTCTTTTAACAAGAGATTCGCGTTCTTTTGAAAATTTGAATTTGATGGTTCTCCAGTAATGTACTGATGAAGATGTTTCATTTGTCCAAATAATCTTTTCTGCTGTTGCCAATTGAAGAGGTACAAACGAAATTAAAAAAAATGCGGCATCAGAATTTTCGCAAATTACTTCAATTGAATCTTCTTCGCTACACGAGACATGCTTATTAGAAGCTTCGTCACGAGAGTCTTGGCAAAAACTGTCTCTTTTAGTACCGCAATCACTGGATTTGTCTCTAGACCATTTTTGGTTTGTCATTTGATTGGAGCGAGCTCCATCCATATCCCACTTTCCCTTCAATATTATTTTTTTACTACGAAGCTCTACAAGTTCACTCTGTTTCAATTGTGATAAAATTCGTTCAACAGTGTGTCCTAGTAAAGAAATAAAATGTACACTTGCTCCATTGACAGAAGCCCTAATATGTTCACCATTAAAAGGATAACATTTCTGTTTAGCTGTGACAATCTCAGAATACAGTGGATACGTATTGTCTTTACTTATTAATTTATTATATTTTCTTCTCGTCAATTTCAAATCAGTAAACATTGCTAAGGTATTATTCAGACGTTTCTCTCTTTCCTCGCTTGAATTTACAATTTCAGATTCGCTTTCAGAATCGATTGGAGTATTTTCGAGTGCTAGTGCCAGTTCTTCTTTTGAGAACGATGAAGAAAGTTCTTTTATTCGCCTCTTTTTAGTTTTTGGAGCCCCTTCTTCGTATGTTAAGCGTGGTCGACCTAGTTTGGGTGGAGATTGAGTAAAGCAAGATTCAGTCTCAAATGTTTCTCTATTTTCAATATCGAAATCAACAATAAAATCAGTTTTTAAAAATTGTTGGTATTTTGTAAGAAAAGCTGATTTTGTTCTTTTTACATTATTCCATTTTCTGTCATAGTCAGGAATAAAGAAGAATGTATACAAAGAATGTATACAAAAATAAACAGAATAGAGTTAGGGTGCAGTATGCAATATGCAATAAGTGACACCTGCATCTCAAAGCATCAACCAGGAAGAGATGGAATCACCTAAGCACGAAATGCTTGTTTTGTGAATTGGTCAATTTTTTCTGTATCATCTTTAATTGCTTTTCATCAAATTTAGATGTATCCCTAATGTTATTTAAAATTAAATTTTTTTTTGTATATATTTGTTTATCACCATTCCAAATAATTTCACACAACTTTTTTATCTTGATTTTATATTTCATTTTTGTAACAATGTTTAATTTATATAAAACAATTTAAAATTTAAAGATCTGTTTCTTCATAGATATTAGATATTAGATATTAGATATTAGATATTAGATATTAGATATTAGATATTAGATATTAGATATTAGATATTAGATATTAGATATTAGATATTAGATATTAGATATTAGATATTAGATATTAGATATTAGATATTAGATATTAGATATTAGATATTAGATATTAGATATTAGATATTAGATATTAGATATTAGATATTAGATATTAGATATTAGATATTAGATATTAGATATTAGATATTAGATATTAGATATTAGATATTAGATATTAGATATTAGATATTAGATATTAGATATTAGATATTAGATATTAGATATTAGATATTAGATATTAGATATTAGATATTAGATATTAGATATTAGATATTAGATATTAGATATTAGATATTAGATATTAGATATTAGATATTAGATATTAGATATTAGATATTAGATATTAGATATTAGATATTAGATATTAGATATTAGATATTAGATATTAGATATTAGATATTAGATATTAGATATTAGATATTAGATATTAGATATTAGATATTAGATATTAGATATTAGATATTAGATATTAGATATTAGATATTAGATATTAGATATTAGATATTAGATATTAGATATTAGATATTAGATATTAGATATTAGATATTAGATATTAGATATTAGATATTAGATATTAGATATTAGATATTAGATATTAGATATTAGATATTAGATATTAGATATTAGATATTAGATATTAGATATTAGATATTAGATATTAGATATTAGATATTAGATATTAGATATTAGATATTAGATATTAGATATTAGATATTAGATATTAGATATTAGATATTAGATATTAGATATTAGATATTAGATATTAGATATTAGATATTAGATATTAGATATTAGATATTAGATATTAGATATTAGATATTAGATATTAGATATTAGATATTAGATATTAGATATTAGATATTAGATATTAGATATTAGATATTAGATATTAGATATTAGATATTAGATATTAGATATTAGATAGATATACTGATGGTATTATCAATATTTAAATAGTGTCTTCGATATATCTCCACGATAATTAATGTCAATAAAAGATTCGAGTTTTGTTATTTATTTTAGTTTGTTATTTTAGTAATTTACAAACCACTTTTATTTGTAGGTAAAATTTTAATTCATTGGCTAGAAAAAAAATGTTTTTATAACAAACTATGGTAATAACTGAAAGTAATTTATAAAACATGTTAATAAAATTTTGAGTAGGGTAATTATGGTTTGTTGAATTTTTTGATGTTAGGAAATCGGGGTTCACAATTTAGGCAGTATACGCGAGTAGCGAATAACCTGCATTTTAAGCTCAGGATTGTCAATATTGATCAAGATTTGACTTGTAGAAATAGAAAAAAGTGATTACTCTCATATTTGATACATTTTTTCAGGTTAGGAAATCGGAGTTCACAATTTAAGCAGTTATACCCTGAAAGGGTGCTAATAACCTGCATTTTAAGCCCAGGATTGTCAAAATTGATCAAGATTTGACTTGTAGAAATAGAAAAAAGTGATTACTCCCATATTTGATACATTTTTTGAGGTTAGGAAATCCGGGTTCACAATTTAGGCAGTATACGCTGAATGGGTAGCTAATAACCTGCATTTTAAGCCCAAGATTGCCAAAATTGATCAAGATTTGACTTGTAGAAATAGAAAAAAGTGATTACTCTCATATTTGATACATTTTTTGAGGTTAGGAAATCGGGGTTTACAATTTAGGCAGTATGTTCTGAAAGTGTAGCCAATAACCTACATTTTAAGCCAAGGTAGATCAAAATTGATTAAGATTTGACTTGTAGGCAGATTTTTGTCCAAAAAAGGGTTTTTTTTTTCCACTGTGCGGCGCCTTAAGAGTTACATGACAATACACTGCTTCTTATTGTATGAGCCAACGACATCCTGCACCACTTTTGCTAGCGATAGCGACCTTGTGCTATGACCTTCTCTAAAACTAAACTGGTGCACCGGCGAAGTTTAGCTATTTTTTGCTTAACAACCGCAACACGACCCTCCTACCGAAATACTGCGATTTAAGCATCGCGGCCCATCTTTTTTTAATTTTATTTTTAAAAGTAATTATTTTTTTAATAGTTTGGGATAATTTCCTCTCTAGGTTTTTGAGTGAAAATTATTGTTGTTTTATCACGTGTATGTTGGATGGTTGTGGTAAATTTTTGAATTTCTACATTAATATCTTCTTCGGACTACTGGGTCAAGTGTGCTTGCCTCTCAACCAAGCCGTCATGTCAATTTTTATGACATGACAATTACAATCATGCAGCAACTGGTACACATACTACGAAAATCCACTATAATTGTATGTGCATCTCCCCTCACTCTCCAATCCTATGTAAGGATGTTTTCTTATAGATTAAAGTCTACAGAGCAGTTCTAAACATGTTCCTAAAAAAGGAAAACTGACTGTACGTACATAATGGCGGCCATATTTATAAAAAAAATTATTGCAAATGTTTTTGTCACTTAACACAGAAATTAAACAAGCTAAAAACGTACTCTTCGCCGCTTTACTAAACTTTTTATATAATTGTTACACATTCTATAGGATACTCTTCGCAGTTTTTTGTAAATAATGTTAGTTTTAAAATTTTTTAATTTCATAGAACAGACTCGGTGCAAAATAAAGTAAAAATTAAAAAAAAACATGCCATACCCCATGTGGGTTTCGAACCTAGGACCCTCGAATTCCGAGCCAAAAACGTAAGAACCACCTAACACGTAAAAAAATGTAAAAAATGAAAATTTTTATAAAAACATAAAAATCAAAAAAAAAATTCTCAAATTTAAACCATTAATAACATTTTTATTTACTGATCGATTTTGTTCAAAAACAATAGGGTTCTTCCCCTAGCTAACACTAACTTATTGTACAAATTTCAGTACAATCGGATGTTTCTTTCTTAAGTTATCGTGCTTACAAGAAACGTGACGGACGGACAGACGGACAGACGGACGGACAGACGGACAGACGGACGGACAGACGGACAGACGGACATTTTGAAAGTTGTTCAAAATTCGTTCACTAACACAATGATATGAAAATTTTTTCTCTACGAGCGATATTTACGATTTTAGAAATGTGCCGATCAAATACAATATACTCTTCGTTTTTGCGAAGAGTATAATAAGATGGAGAAAAACTTTTTGCACAAAAACAAAATGCGTAAAATTCCTTACAGTTTTGTTCCTAATTTATAACAACATTCTCAAAGCTGATGAGAAACAACTCTGAAACACATGTCTTTATCATTTTTGTTCTTTTTTTTTAATAGTACTAATATCTGTTTTAAACATTTTGGAATTAAACTTTAACTCCTTTCCTTGAAAATCCATTTACATTGTGAGAAAAACCTGTCAATCTTGACAGATGTATGTAATTGGCTCACACTTAAGAAATCTGAACTTTTGTAAAGTCACCACATTTGGGAAGAGAAAAAAGTAACGGATTTGATTTTGTCACGACCTACCTTGAGATGTGTTCTCTTTATTTTTGTACAAAAGCGTATGTCAAAAGCAACTATGCTTTTCGATTTATTTAAAATATATTATATATATATAAATATATTATTATTCTTATAGTCTTTGGTGTCAACTTTCATCACTTTAATTTTTCGTATCTCCTCAAATATCATTTAGTACTATAATATATATCACAAGGTAGACTACGAATTTCTTTTTACTGAAATAAAGTTCATAAAAATTGGAATAACTAACTAAAACTTTTTTCTTCTACAATAGAAATTAAGCGGGATACTAAGTGTGGCACTGATAAAATAGAGACATACAGTACAATTACTATTATTATTATAATTTAAACTAAGTGCCTGTATACAGTTCTTTCAAGAAACTTGGACACCAATGGACGGCACACTTGATCATTTACTTTAAGCATATTTTGACTTTTGCAGTTGGCATGGAAGTCATTTAAAAGTTGATGAGCTACGGTGTAAACGAAACAGTTATATGAAATCTTGATAACACCATGTATAACTTAAAAGGTATACCGTAGGATTCATAATTTAAATTCATACTTACGCTTTTTTTTCAATACCTGTCGCTTAACGGAGAAACATGAAAGACATTCGGTCATCAATGTACATAATAACTCAATGAAGTGTTGCTATGTGCGAATATAAAGATTATTAAAAAAGTATGTTAATTATATAATAGTATATACTTAATTGATGAAAAACTAGATATGCTTGTACAGTACAGTTATAATTGAGCGGGTTTAATAACATTAAATTCTATTCTATTGAGAATTATATCTCAATTAGAAGAAAAGTACTTGGTAATTTCAGGTTAAATATTTTTTAAATTAAGTTTTATAGTGCCAGCAAAAAATAGGAATTATTGTTATAGTGAAACATGAAAGATTTAAAGCAAAATATTTAAGGTCTTTCTAGAATTCTGGTAAATCTGGTCTATTGATTTTCCGGAATGCAAAATTGTCCTTCACGAAAAACAAAAAAAAAATTCATTATACCCTACCTATATTATATTTATTATACAGTGTATCCCCGCATGGGGAACTGTAAACTTTCTCATTTTTGATTTGCCCAGAAAAGTCATTCTTTATAAAAAGTTTTGCTTGTCCTAGGAAGTCATAAACAGTTGTCAAACTTTAGATCAAATTATACATGGTATTCTAAAAATTAGAAAATATGAAATCGACTTTAAGCAAACTACCTTTTCTTACATTTTTATTAAAAATGTTATTTAACAAAGTTTTTGGTATTTTTTACATCTCCAGTGGAATCAAATTGATAAATTAACTTACTAGTGGAGTCAAATTAGGACTAAAAAATTCGCTATGTGAATTGTCTGGCCATGACAGCTTTTGTGTTTTAACGTGTTCAGGGAATCAACTTAAATTCACAGTTCAGTTTTACAGTTTCTGCGAGGTCGGCGTATTGTTTATTTAAACAATTTAATTTTTTAGACCGTGTTTTCCATTGGTTTTCTTTGCTGTGCGGCATCTAGAAGCTGCTGACATCTATCTAGATCATTGCAGAATATTGTACAGAATTCTAGAATCACTAAACTTATCTAGGGGTATAGATGAAACTCGAGAAAGAAACATTTCTTTGACACGTTCAGTTAACCAGAATTACAACTGTTTCTAATAAATACAAAATTGTTTGTTTGAAAATTGGTTGTTTAGATCTGAAAGAAGTGAAACAAAGTGTATTTTGGATAAAAAAAAGTACTTTTCTCACTAGCGAAAAAATCTGCAAAGGTATTCATGCAAAACTTCCCGCTTATATATATTTAATCATTATCTTTTCTATCGAGTTACTACCTTGTATATATTTTTTTAATAAAAATATATAAGTTTTCTTCCCGGTAATAGTAACAAGTAAATTTCGAATATTGTTTTCCTCCATCGTTTCTTAATTAATTATTTTTTAGGATGAATACCCTGCTTATTTTCTTGGCTAAAAGTATATCAGGTTTTCTTTCTGACAACTACACTTCAAATGTTATTATCGTCCATTATTTCTTGATTGACCACCCTATATATTTTCATTAAAAGTATAATCAGGTTTCTTTCTCGGTAATCGTGTCAACTACATTCCAAATATTATTAATCATGGGCCCCGGTACCAAATTCACTAGCGGTCCCCCGCGCCTAATAACACAGCCCCACAAAAAAAAAGTGGTCTGTATCTGGACTCGCTGAAACCGAATCCGAAGTCAGAATTGTCAGATTGGCTCGTTTTTCACCCCTAACCCCAAAAAACACCCCCCCAAAAAAATTGTGTGTCCGGTGAACCAGACCAGTATATCCTTATATATTTGAACTTGCAGAAACTGAATCTGAAGTCAGAATTGTCAGATTAGCTCGTTTTTCACCCTTAACCCCAAAAAACACCCACAAAACAGAAAGAAAGCGGCCTGTCCGGTGGACTATACCAGTGTATCCTTATGTATATTGACCTGCTGAATCCAGATTCGAAGTTAGAATTGACAGATTGGCTTGTTTTTTACCCCCGACCTCAATAAACCCACCCCCTAAAAAATGATCTGTCTGGCGGACCATACCAGTGTATCCTTATGTATTTAGATCCGTCAGAATTGTCAGATTGGTTCATTTTTCACCTCTCCAAAAAACAACTCCAAAACAAAAAGAAAGTGGTCTGTCTGGCTGACTATACCAGTGCATCCTTATGCATTTTGACCTGCCGACTCCGAATTCGAAGTCAGAATTATCAGATTTGCTCGTATTTCACACCTAACCCCAAAAAACTCCCCCAAAACAGAAAATGTGGTCTGTTCCGCGGACCATACCAGTGTATCCTTATATATTTGGAGCTGCTGAAACCGAATTCGAAGTTAGAATTGTCATATTGGCTCGTTTTCATCCCCTCCTCAAATGGTCCACCCGGCGGATCAAACCAGTATATTCTTATGTATTTGGTATGGTTCGCCGGACAGACCACTTTTTTTGGGGTTGTTTTTTTGGGATTGGAGGTGAAAAGCGAGCCAATCTTACAATTCTGACTTTGGATTCGATTTCAGTGAGTCCAAATACATAACGATACACTGGTATGGTCCGCCGGACAGACAATTTTTTGGATGTAGGGGTGTTTTTCTGGGGTTAGGGAAGAAAAACGAACCAATCTGACAATTTTGATTCGGATTCGGATTCAGCGGGTTAAAATACATAAGGACACACTGGTATGGTCCGCCGGACAGACCACTTTTTTTTTTGTTTTTTGGAGTTGGGGGTGAAAAGTGAGCCAACCTGACAATTCTGACTGCGGATTCGGTTTAGAAATTTAAAAAAAAGTTTTGTCAAAGTCTCTGACTGGACCCCGCTACGGGCCCATCGAATGCCAACGGGCCCTCGCGCTTAATAATTGATGAGCGGGGCACAGTGAGAAATTAATGAGTTTTCATTTTCAAAATTCCACTCCGCGCTCAGTTTTTGATCAATTTGGATGAAAATAGGTGCAAAATGTTTGTGAAAGCTGGCTTTTTATCAGATAATTGCGGGTTTTACAATTAAGATATTATGTGCCAACTCTCAGTGAAAATTATTAATTTTTTAGCGAAAAAGACTTTAAGTCAAGTTAATTACTATTTAATTTAATTTTATTATTTAAGAGTAGTTACACCCTAAAGAGGTGAATACATTTTTTTTCAGTGAAAATCTATCAAAATTTCATCCGTTAATTAGTTTAAGGGCAAAAAATTTAAAAAAATCATATTATGTAATTTTCATTTTCTTTTAATTTAGGAATAGTTTTTCCTTGTATTAAAATTTTGTTAAATTGTAATCAAACCTAATGAATTTTCAAATTATTAGTTAAAAAATATTGCGAAAAGAGGTATTTTTTGCTAATTTAAGGGCGCTGCGCACATTTCCAGGCTATTCGACCCCCGAAATTCGTAATCAGCGTCCCAAAAAACATTCATATAAGTCATAAAAATCCGTTTAAAAAAACTACACAAATTATAATAATTTTAAAATTTCTATAATTTTCGCGGGGTTCTGACAGCTTTTCATCCAAATTGATCGAAAACTGAGTGTGGAGTGGAATTTTAAAAATGAAAACTCACTAATTTCACACTGTGCGAGGGGAGAAATTTGAAAAAGGGCCTCTCAGAAGCCAACGGGCCACCGCGCTTAATAATTGATGAGCGGGGGGGGGGGGGGGGGAGAAATTTGAAAAAGAAATTTCGTCAAGATCTGTGGTAGGTCCCTTAGAAACCCGGGCCCCTAAACTGAGTGCCCGGGTGGCCTGCTTCTAAATATATTTTTTTGGATGACCACTCTGTAGTTTGTTAACTAAAGGTATATCAATTTTTCTTCCTGGCAATAGCGACAACTACAATCCAGACATTATTTTCCTGCGTCATTTTTTAATTACTTTCTTAGAGTAACCACCCTGTTTATTTTCACTAATAATATAGCAGATTTCCTTCTTAACAATTGTTTTAACTCCGTGTCTTTATTGCCCTATCTTACATTATTTTCATTAATTATTTTTTTCGGGTGTCCACCCTGTACATTTTTCATTAAAAATATATTCCATTTTTTTATATGAATTGCATAATGGCGTGGAAGACAACAAAGCAGCAGACCGTTTGACGAAGTCAGCCTTCGGTTTGCCAAGAAGCCTGATTCCATCGGAGCTGCAAGACTGGGGCTATGGCACAGTTTAACAACTATTGGGCTCAGGCCCTCGGAATGAGACAGCCGAGGCCTTCGACTGATTCTACCGTAAAGTGGCCGCTTCGGCTCGATAGAGAGCAATTGAGATGGATGGTAGGCCTCATAACAGGAAACTGCTCTCTAGCATCAGCATGCAATGTGAAAGATGATCCCACCTGTCATATGTGGATGAAACCATAACTCATATTCTATGCCATTGTGCACAAATAGGAGCGGAGCGTCAGGGTTTAGGTATTTCGAAAGGCAGTTTCCACAGCCAGAGGTACTACGGGATCTACCCTGGAATGGACAGCTCTCCTTTGTAGAGAGCAGTGGTCTTTTTTAGGGGATTCTAAATGTCGCGAATGTAGAACGGGCCGATAGGTCTGAGTACTGCAGATCTTCAGATTTTCTCGTGTCTCTAATAATAATATGCCAGTTCTTCGTTGGCAAATACCGTTTTTCTTCGTCTAGCGGAGACATAGCGTCAACAGACAAAAGACGAAGTAGAATGACTTTAATATTTTCGTTATCTGAAAATTCGAAGATGTCTCGGAGGGTGATTTTTTCACGGTTATTAAAATACTTCCTTTAGGTAAGCGAGGAAAGTAAAAAATATGTTATTTTGACATTAATAGTAAGAACTAAAAAGTTGACATTTTAGTACAGAATTGTAAAAATGTAATTTTGACAATGGTAGTAGAAAAAATCTGATTAATAGTGAACGATTTGGTCTATGGGTTTATAATAATATATTTTTAAATTTGCGCTGGTTACATGTTACAGTCGCATTAAATTTTTCCTTCGCCTTATACTTCACACGGCTAACTGTTTTGGCATGCTAAGGCTGAGTATTATTTTTAATATCATTAACAGTACCTGTATGTAATTGCACAAACACATGTATTATATTATTTTTGGGCTTGGCAGATGTCAATTAATAAACATAAAAGTTCCTCTGTTAACGTTGCTATTAAAAAGTAAATATACAATAATTTGACGGATATACTACAGAAGAGGCTGGCATTCCATCTGATAAATGAGTTAATGTTTTGTAACTGTATTTTTTATTAATTGAAACCTGACAAACCCGTCAATCTATCTATCGGTTGTGCATTTTTTCTATACAATTAACAAAGCTGTAACAGGAATAATTTGTAATTGCTTCAAAACTAATTGGAAATACATTTTACAGTTGAAGTTTTTCAACTGCGGCTGACCGAAATTGTGAATATTGAAAAAACTTGTTTACGAATACCTGCCGCGCAAGGAAATTATACACATAATAAAATGTTACGGGAAGCGAATATGTAAATTTTATTTCGAAATTTTGTAACCCAACGGTAAATACGCGTACCTACACATGTTATTAACAATTCCCACACTAAGGTTGGATTTCTGAAAATAATTTTTATGCCTTTTTATGTAAAACTTCATTCGAAAATGGTTCGTACCTACTATCTTTGTACAGTAGGTTCTCATATTGGGAAGAGGTAGATGTCCGACCAAGCATTTTTGAATTGGGTGTTCATGCTCATTATATCCTGCTTCGGACTAAGTTGTGCTGAATACTAGTAAAATAATATATATGAGTATTTTAGATAAACGGTAATAGAAAATAAAGGATTTTCAAAATTGTGAAATTATGTTATACTTAAACAAGTTTGACCCTAATTATGGCTGCGTAATCGATGTATGACTGCGTAGTCGATAATAACACAGGCATACAAAATGAAAAAAGTGGTCTTTTTCTGGTACTCCATTGGGTAACGATGTGCTGAACACGAATCAGGTGTTCGCTTAGCTCCATTGGCCACCATTTTGTAAATCGCGAAAAAAAACTAAAAAAAAACTCGTAATTTACGTTATTTTCGCGATTTACTAAAAATTGGTGGGTATCGGAGCTGATTCGTATTCAGCATGTCGAAATACATAAGGATGGCCCACTGGAGTCCCCAGAAACATACCTTTTTTTGTGTGCTTGTCTGTGTAATATATAAATATCACCGGATCCTCCGCCATTTTCTATAAAATCTAGTGTATAAATACAGGGTGTAATTAGTTTCATGTCATTTAAAAAAACTGGTAATGGGGACCGACTAGACAAACAAAAAACCTTTATGACTTTTTCCTCTAGGGGCGTTTTGAAAAAAACTGACGTAGGTCAACAATTTGAATATTAGGGTAGGAAACATTTGAGAACCACTGCCTTTCTGGGTCAATGGATGTGCAGTTCCCTTTAAATTGTCATAAAAAAGTGCAAAGATTACCGACCGATTCGCTCTCGCGGGCACGCGGCGGCCAACGGTTGCAAAGCAAAGAAGGGCGGAACCAATTATAAAAATGTAAATAATTCGTTATCTCTTTTTGCAGAACTGCAAGCAAATAATGGGCGTAGAAGTTTAAACACAGCATTTCTTTACATGTGTGTTTTTTTAATTTAGAACAAAATATTGAAGCTTTTATTGTTGTTCATAATTTTTCAGATTTAAATGTGGTTTATTAATATTTGTAACCTAAATGAGTGTTCTGGGTTAAAAGCTTAAAAAATGAGAAATTATTGCTTGACATTGGGAAATACAGAGTTAGACGTTTGAGATACGATAACAGAAAACAATTATGTGTATTTAAAATTAGGAAAAAATCTGATTTATTTAACGAATTGTCGATCGGGTATCGAAAACTGAAATATTCGATAAATCTAGAACTTACCAATAAATTTGTTGATTTACATAAATTGTTCGAAATGGCTTCCGTCTGCATCAATACACTTTTCGGCACGTCGAACTATGGACATACGCACCCCGTTTAACACATTTGGTAAATTAGGATCATTTTTTATGGTTTCTACGCACATTAAAATACCACACTAAATTATCAACTAACGTTGTCAATGAAGAAAATAAAAATAAAAACTTGGTCCAATATCCAAAAAGCAACACAAAAAGAACGAACAAGTAGTGTCTGTACGTAATCAAGAACTTAACGACTTGAACGGTAAGTCAACAAAATAAATCCCAGCTAACAGTTTAGGTGTTGACGACTTCAGCTAAAGGAAATTCGACCAAAACAGGTTGAAATTAGGTAATTTTAAAGTTTAATTGGTTAAGTCGCTGTGTTCCCTATTAGGTACAGGTAAATTATTAGTGAAATTAATGCCTTAATAGGTTATGACAAATATTTTAGTAACTATTTTCACCTAATAGGGGAGAGTAGGTAAAAAGTGACCTATTTGAAACAATTCGGCAAAGGAAATAGGGGAAATTGGAGACTTAATAAGTAATATTTTCGTTAAATAACTTGTTAAGTAATTTTGTTAACGTTTTCAATATACCCTGATAGGAGATATTAGTTAAGTGTATTGAAATGACTAAGTAGGTGATGGTACGTCTTGAAGAAAGCTTCTTGGACACCTAATAAGGGCCCTAAAAATACTTATATTTCCACCAAAAAGTCAAAATGACTTTATTATTCAACCAATAAGTTATTTGCACCTATTGGTCAAAATTATTAATTACTTATTTTGTCGAATTTTACCAACAGAAGTGTCGCGCAGGAAACAGCGTATAGTATTAAGAACTTGCCGTCATTATTCATGTTTCTGTGGTCCAGTGTGATTGTGTTACCATTTCGTTCATTTCACTTTCTCCGTAATAACTTTAAAACACTATGAGTAAAAGAAAAGTAACATACACGACCGATTTTTATCGCCAAGTTAAGAAAATAAGAAGTAACAAGTAAAATTGAAAATTTTTAAAAACCCCCCAATCAATGCATCTAATCGTACCAGTTTCATATGACCGAATCAAAATGAGGCCTAAATCATGTTCGGCTACCATAATTATCTGCACATTTTCAATGTTACTGCAATCGGACAATTTCTAGAGAAGTTCAACATGGCGAATTCAAGATGGTGACCAAACATCAAGATATAATATTGCCTATAACATTCTCGACAAAATACTCTTTCAAATAAAAAAAACTACGTCAAAATCGGATCACCCGTTGAAGAGATATGAAGCCACAGACAGACGGGCAGGCAGACAGACAAACAGACAAACAAATATACAAACAAACATGCAAACATACGAGTCAAACTTATAACACTTCTCTTTTGGGATCGGGGGTTAAAAATGAAATATAGTGGAAAACTGTGCGCAGCAATAATTATCCTGTTAACGTCTCTTGTACACAAGCCGCGAAAGCTATCCGTGAAACCATGATAGGACAAACTGCAGAAAATTTACACGCTTTATCATCTCGTTCAGATATTGAAGATCCATCTACATCTACGTTTTTGTGCCGTCGCGCCGCGTCGCACCGACACAACTGAGGTATTGGGCGGCACAAACTCATTCACTAGTCACCTACTGTATCCATTATTTTATGCTCTAAAAAAGACATCCATTTTGCAAATCGGAGTTCAGATAAATAAGCAAACTAGTTGAAATTAAAAAAAAAATAACTCTGAACAAGTAATAATTTTGGTTTCAAGTTGATTCATTGTTTAATTTTTTGGCACCTCCGGCGCCCTTTGTATTATGGCGCCCGGGGCGGTCGCCCCGCTCGCCTTGCCTCCTGCCTTAGAACCGACACTAGTTTCATCGATAAATCAGCTGAATTATCAAAGCACTTTTTAAAACAGTTTGTATTTTCCGAAATATCCAATTTTATGAACACTATATACATTATGTTCCATGCATGACCATGTTGTGGTTTATAAAATAAATATAACTTTATACATATCCATATTTTGATGTATAGAAACCTGTTTTCCACGTAAAAAGCTGTATTCTTTCGTGCTGAATGAACTGATTGCAATCACTAAACAGCCAATCAAATCGAGGAATTTTTGAAATCCTCGATCTCTATTGGTTGCTTACTGATCGTGTTCAGTTTGTTCAGCACGAAAGAAAATAGCTAAAATAAGTACACTAAGGGAATAGTCTGAGCACAAATAAACACTAACAATCGAATAAAATAACCTGTTGGTTCATGTAAGATCTAATATGTGAAATCTCCTATTATGTATGGAATAGCCACCAAAACAAGACTTGTTAGGTTGCAGATAATCCCCAATAGGTGAATTTAGTGATATACGTAGAATTAACGAGATATTAAGTGTTAAGTAGATACATTAAAACGGGGGCCAATTGGTGTAACATAACGTAATTAGGTAAATAATTACAATTATGTGAACAAATATTGGTAATATTAGACACTTATTACCTAATAGATGGCAAAAATAGCTTGTTTTTCACTAATCTCTAAAGATGAAGTGAAAAATATTGGTGGAAATTAAGTTCTGACACCTATTAAGTAACATTGCAAGGAAGAAGACATATTTATTCGAAAATACGGAACATCGAAAACTCGCCATGAAAATTTAAACTTTTGTTTTTAGAAATAATTTAATTCATAAGTATTCATTGAACATATTGAGAATTATTGAATTATTATAAGCTTGAAAAAATAGAATACCAAGTCAAAAATAGAAAATTAAAAATTTTATATAGTTATAATCATTTTTTTTTCTTTATAATAATAGGTATTTTTAAAGGGCTTAGTAATATTTCAAGGTACAATGCCTAATTTCAACAGAAAAAAATAATTCCCTAGTAAATTCTCGCGTATATACAGTGCAAATTAAACAAGAGTCAAGGATAAAAATATGTCTCATAAGTAGTTAATAAGTAGTTATTATTATCAACCATTATATAGATATATAGTTTTACCTTTTTGACGAATCAGTTTTAAAGCAAGTATGAAAGGTAGCAAATAAGTAATCCGCTACGTAGATTTAATGTATTTTCGGCATAAAGAAGGTGTCTGACAACCTAACCTAATAGATCCAATAACACCTATTCAGCTTGTTTTCCACGTCAAATAGACGTGTCAAAAAACACCATTTAGGTTGATTCGATGTCGAATTTATGTCCTATTTCACGTATCGAAATTGGTGGCGTCTCCTGTTCGACATCGAATCGACGTCGAATAACACCTAAATTGTTAGCTGGGATCTTAACTGTAAATAAGTGGCCCAAAATTCAAAAAGAACAAAAGCAACATACAAAAACAACGAACGGGTTCGACGTGTGTACTTAACAAAGTACCCACAGAAACTAAATTATTGCACAAGGGAGAGTCTAGTTTTCTTCAGATCTACTAAGCACTCAGAAAACGCCAACGTCTTTCACCTTTACCACACCGCTAAAGACCTTACCTTACCTAGTTTTAAAAAGCCATAAAAAGGTGTGATTATCAACTTATGTCCTCGCCGACGCGCGGTCTCTAACAAATGAGCGCGACACTATTAGCGTATTTGATGGTTAGAGGCGCCGACATATGCGAAGATAAAAGCCTATCCCAACATTCCAGCAGTTCCCAAACAATATTATTGAAAATTTTCGAAATTTTTGTTAATTTTTTTTTAACTATGGGTTTTAGACCTCGTGTTATATAAGGTTTTTTTGTTCGTTTAGTCGTTCCCCACCACCAGTTTTTTTAATGACATGAAACTGATTACACCCTGTATATTACACAGACACAAAAAAAAGTGAAAGTGATCTGTTTCTGGGGCTCCATTGGGTAACCTCCATGTATTTCGACATGCTGAATACAAATCAGGTATCCGTTTAGCTTCATTAGCCATCATTTTTTTGTAAATCGCGAAAATGATCTAATTTATGAGTTTTTTTTAGGTTATTTTCGCGATTTACAAAAATGATCTAATTTATGAGTTTTTTTTTTAGGTTATTTTCGTAATTTACAATTCAATTTCAATTCAATTCAAAAAGATTTATTAACATTTTAGTTACAAGAAATGCGCCTGAGTTAAGGTAAGTAAAATCGGCTCCTGTTTTAATAAGAAATAAAACTAAAACCTAACAATTTATTGAAACATAATCATGAACGATTTTAAAATACTTAGAACTACTTAGAAATAAATAGAAAATGGCGAATTTTTGTTTAAGCGCGCACACGCGCGCTGGCGCACTCGCGCTGGCGCACACGCGCACTGTCTTAAGAGGTCGGGTTACTAGTACGGGAAAAACTCAATGAAAAAACCCGTTCGAACAAATGACAACCTTCATCCGATGGTCTACCTGCCTTCGGAAAGGTAGGGTGAAGGGGAAGTTATGATTTAAAAGGTTTTGATTTGTAAGAAGTTATTGGTCGAGAGGGGATTTTAAAAAGAACAAAAAGAAACAAAAGACCAAAATAGAAACAAACGAACAAAAATAAGACTAATAGAGAGAATAGAGAAGGGGTTTGAGAGTAAAAGGTGGTGAAAGGCAAAAGGTGGTGAAATGGAAATTTTGGTATAGGAAAGATTTGGCTAGGGAGGTTGCCGAAAGATAGGCAACGCCTGGTATGGTAATGGGTGTATTATATCGAAAAGTATGGCATTATGCTGTCTGATTCGTGTTATGTCTCGAGTTAGCGGACTGTCGCCCAATTTGAATTGGTAGAATTTTTGGGATGTTTCCCGGACGAAGTCCGCTAGTGGGGTTATGTTGTGGCAACGTGCGTAGAGGTCTCTGAGGGAGGTGTACCTACCGGAGTCTGAAATGAGGCGCATAAATTTATGTTCTAAAGTTTCCGCATTGTCGTGGCCGGGATGCTGCACCACACCGTATGTAATGGCCGGCCTGATCACCATCGTATACAACAATTTTTTATTTGTCCTGTTTAGTCCGCTACCCCGCGCCAGGAGCGGATACAGACTCCTAGACATGGAGTAGACCTTTCGTACAGTCTCGTTAACATGGATGTTAAACGTCAGTCTTCTGTCGCGATTTACAAAAAAATAGTGGCCAATGGAGCTAAACGATTCGAATTCAGAACGTCGAAATACATATGGGTTACCCAATGGAGTACCAGAAAAAGGCCACTTTCTACATTTTGTGTGCCTGTGTAATCGAAGAGACTTGACTTGACTCTCACCCCGAGATCCTGGGGTTTAATTCCCCGCCATGGCACTGGGATTTTTTCGGAGGATGAAATAAATTCTAGTGCACTCGGATGCTGGGTATGTGTCCCTTCTCTCGAAATGTGTAGCCCTCTCCGCATAAAGTCAGTTCAACTCTTCAGAAATAAAGGGGGTTATATTACCCGTTTCAAAACGAAAAGAGTATATTGCATTTGATCGGCACATTTCCAAAAACTGTAAAAATCGCTCGTAGACAAGAAATTTTCAAATCATTGTGTTACTGAAGAAATTCTGAATAACTTTCAAAATGTCTGTCGTCTGTCTGTCTCTCTCTCTCTCTCTGTCCATCCGTCACGTTTCTTGTAAGCACAATAATTTTATAGAAATGGGAAAATATAAGGACCTCAATAAAAAATTACAATCAAAGAAAATTGTTGACTTGCCATATTTGGAAGCTGATTTTTCAGAAGTTACACAACATTTGTAATATTGCTTATTCTAACCAGTAACAGTTGCTAATTTAAAGCTTTCTTTTAGTTCTTTAATTTAAAAAATTTGAAACAAAATATGATTTCAACAATGAGTGAGCAACGATCTATACTGACTCTAGAATTTAGAGTTGCATCAAATTTTGATTTCGAAAAATGTTGGAAAATGTTTTTAACCACCTTCCAGGCCATCTCACTGACCTTCTTAAGTCTATAAGATCTAGATTAGTCTCGGTAATGGAGACAGGACCCTACAGTTTATAATGGAATCTGAACCGCACTAACCACTGAGCTACCGATCCCACTCAAAAAAAATATCTAAATCTAAATCGCTTCGCATATTTTTATAAGTTTCTTAATTTGTTATATTCTGGAGTTCATTTTATTATACTTGCAAATACGAAAACGAAGAGTATGTTGCATTTGATCGGCACATTTCTAAAACAGTAAATATTGTTCGCAGACAAAAGATTTTCATATATTTTCATATTTTCATCATTGTGTTAGTGAACGAATTCTGAACAACATTCAAAATGTATGTCCGTTCGTCTGCCTGTCTGCCCCTCCATCCATCCGTCCGTCCGTCATGTTTCTTGTAAGCTCTATAACTTAAGAAAGAAAAGTCCGATTGTATTGAAATTTGGACAATAAGTTAGTGTTAGCTACAGGAAAAGTTATTAATTATTTAAATTTAAAAAAATATATTTTTTTGATTTTTATGTTTTTGTAATTGAATAGAAATCTGGTGAAATATTTTATTTTAATATCTAGGTATTTATATATTTTAATAATATACATTTCATCATATAATATACAACCGTGGAAATAAGATTTTAGCTCGTCCCTTACAATGTAAAAATTTACATTTTTCTATATGACAGGTGGTGATGTAGTTCTTACAGATAGATTTTGGTATAGTTTCTTTTTACACCGAGTTTTGCAGCGACTAAGTTCGTACTATCAAATTAAAAGTGTCTAAAACTGCTATTAATTACAAAAAACTGCGAGGAGTGTCCTATAGAACGTGTAACAATTATGTATATAAAAGTTCAGTAAATCGGCAAAGAGAATGTTTTTAGCTAGTTTTTATTTGATTTTAATAATAGAACATGCCAATTTAAGAACGAATTTATATTGGGGGGTGGGGGGGGTCATGAACATCTTTTGCACTGAGGTCAACTTATCTCTAGATCCACCCCTGTGGATAAGCAGAAGAGAAAGATTAATTTATAACATAAACATTATTTTATTCCCAAAACTAGTTTCTTTACATTGAAATGCTCTACCATTCCATTACATATGAAGTTTTTATGATTATCGGCCAAGAGAATTACTGCACCAATCTTCAAAAAACTATTTGCTAGTTATTTTTTATCAACGAATTGCTTTGGTTTATCCAAACAATTATTCTCAGTTTGACTTTACCTCCAATTATTTACGTTTCAATACCCCTGTATATTTTTTAAATTATTGATAAATCTTATGATGCAAACAACTAAATTTACATAAGTTGTTCCGTCATCTTCTCATAAATAAAATAACTGAAACCGCTTCTGTAAAAATTATGGAACTGTACTCTTAAAGAATTCATTAGAATACAGTAAATCACGGTACAGTTGGCGCACAATTAAAAATTACCAATTAAGAAGTTATCTTGCACTGTGTCGTTCACTTAACGAGTCACTGTGTCATTGAACTGACTATGATCTGGAATCAAATAGTTTTACGTAAGCAACCATTACAACAAAACAAAGCTATATAATAATATGTCATTTAAATAATCATATCACAGAGTATACGTAAAAGATATAGGTAAGTACTGTAATATTTCTCCTTTAAATGGAAACACTACATAGTCACTTTGATCAGATTTAATCGTCTCTTATTTGAATTTGTAATTTTATTGAATTATTATAATATGTTGTATGAACTATTTATGTGTCAAATTTTATATAAAATTAATACAATGTACAGGATACCCAGTACCCACTTAAAAACATTATCTTAGTCATTTTAAAATGATGTAATTATTATTTAACTTAACCAAATTTGATTTTAATCACCGTCCACGTCTGGTTCTATAACGAAGAAAATTATCTATTTTTGAAAAATACATATTAGCGATTTATCAGACACTAGTCACCTGTGAAGTGTACAAAAAAAACTCCCGTGGGCTCTTTGATGATGCAAGTGTGTAAGTAGTATCAATTTCTTTGTTTTGCCATGTGGAAACATGGTGAACAAGATAAAGGTTTGTTCAGCTAGGACCAATTTACAAAGCACTTGGGCCGATGAAAACCACTGCACTCTCTGAGTTACACGCATTTTCGAGAGCAGATGTAACAGGGTAATTTGCCAATAATGGTAAAGTGGTGGAAAACTTCCATTCTGCAAATGATAAGCTGTTAGAAGCTAAATTAGGGACTTCACTATATCTCAATGAAGATGACCTGGCTAGTCTGGAGGAGTTCATTTATTATATTTCTATCTCCAAAAAACATTAGTAAGATGATTTTTCACCCACCAACAGTGTTACGATGATCTGCACTGAATTCGGCTTTGTTAGGGGCTCACCTATAGTGTTTTTGGTGGAATGAGGACCTCACTCAGCATCCTAATAACCCACCACCTTTATATTTCAGATGAAATAAAGTAGATAGAACATACGTGCCAGTTGCATGTTACATGTCTTGTGCTTCGGAGCTTATATTGGAATTTTGTCGCTGTTCATGCTCCCAAAGACATTTCTCTCCTCCTTGTGCGTGTTAGTCGAATAGACTCCAGTGTACCGAAATGTGTAAATGTGAAGGTAATCCAGACCGATGTGATAATATGAAAGGGTTCGGGCAAGACGATAAAAAAAACTTGGGGCTAAGTAAGATTTATATTGAAAGTGAGGATGATTGTAACTAAAAATATCACTGTATTAGTGAAAAAAACTGTTTATCTATATATAATTAACTTTGTAACGATTTTATTTTTTGTTCATTTTTTTATTAAACCTTAAAATTATATTGATACCTTTTGATTCAATTGTTATCTTTTAATTTCCTACGTTTAAAACATATGGGACATGAAAGTATTTGTTGATATTATTATGGTATTAGAGAATATTATTTAGGTATTAAGCAAATCACAACTTGAAAAAACGTTCTAAAACATTTTTCGCTAGTGTCCCCTGAGAGCATGAAGAAAGAGTATATTCTCAATGACCTGTCGGATTCCAAACTTCAAAAGAATACAGTTTTTGCGAGGTTTAGTAGGTATACTTTTCGATGACTTGTATCTAATGCTGCGAGATGAGCAAGAAATATTTCCTAATAATTATTATCAAAGAATTGTATATTTTAATTACTGTATTCACGATAAGAGTGTCTGTATCTTTCTGTATCTTCCTATCTGTTCAATGATGATGTTCGCGTCTTCGAATTTATTCTTTAATGTAGATATAAAGCGACCTTTATTCGAGGCATTTGGTAGATATAAAGTGACCTTTAAGGGGCGAGCGTAGAGGCGACTTCAATGTGAATATTAGTTGATATTCCGTTGAAGCAACGTCGAGCGCGGTTAGTACTTGGATGGGTGACCCACCTATCTTGGGAAATACAGCGTTCTCGCCCCACCTTCTAGAGGCTTGTATATCAGTGTATACTCGGAAGTTACGTAATTTCAGATGAGGATTACGTAGTGGATATACCATCCTTCAGAGGGGATGTAAAGCAGGCGGTCCGTTGTCTATTAAATGTCAGGCAAGTAAAAGATCCCTACTCTTCTTAAGGGAAGAGGTTCAGCAAAATTTCCATGTTGGGGGTAGCTCGTCTCCTGGCGTCGGTGATAGGCCCTGGTAGCGGAAATAGGCCGACGTTAAATAGTTAAAAAAAAAAAAGTGACCTTCATTTGTGGCATTTGTGGATATCTGTAAGTTGTCCAGATTTTAACCTAAATTGGTCCCTTTTATTTCCTTTGGACAACCATGGGCCATTGAAGACATCCAATGGCGATCTCAATTAGTTTCACAGGATGTTTTGCTTGATCTGGGAAACAGTTGGGATCATGAAATCATCAAAATTGTATCTGCTGCAATAATAGAAAAATGCACTGCTCTCGAATGTGCAAATGAGGTGTGGGACTCAATTCATCGAGATATTGTACTACTTATATCTTACGCTTTCAAATTTTATAGAATTTGATTTTCTTTTTATATCGCACATTATAAAATAAATAGTAATTTAATGGAATGGCGATGGTCTCTTTTCTCAACTCTAATATATCAACTTCAAGATTGTTAGAATAAGTAAATTATTTTTCTTTCTCATTTTTGGACCGTTTCATTCTGTCATTTGTTTGTAGCCGATTTATGGCAGCACTGAATCGAAAATTTTACACAACAAAATTGAATGTATCACATAACTTCTCTTCCGTCATTTTCAACAACAGCTAGTTAATAATAATACAATATATCATATATATTAAGTACAATAATACCGACAGAATCTAATAATAATAATCTAGTAACAATAATCACATTTCAGCTGCAACAAGACCTGACAGAGCCTTTATATCGTTATCTCCCCATATGGCAACACTGAAATAATATAAGGCTGGATCGTTATATAAACTAAAAGATATTCAGGAAATATATTTATATTACGCTTTGCAAATGTTCAACATGATAATCTGTAATTGGCGATACTATGGATTCTACTGTTTAATAAGAGTTTTAACACGAACAATTCGATATTACACATCTTTCTGTTTAATAAAATTATTCATGTAGACACTTATACATCAGGAGAACGAGAAAATGCGTAAATTCATAAATATATTTGCGTTATTACTTCCACATCCAGTGGAAATATAGTAACGACAAAAAAATTTTAAAAATTTTTTATTTTCAAGCAAGCTTAGAATGTCACGAAACGTCGAGATTTTAAGTTTGAGCGAAAAAAAATTTCTGTCTGTCGGTCTGTCTGTAACTTTTTTTGTGCACACGTTTACTCTGGAACCGTTTTAGATATTGACTTGAAATTTGGTACACATATGTACTTTAATGAGATCTAAAACTAGATTATATTTTTATCTTGTTCCGTCGAAGGGTTGGGGGGTAAATTGGGGTATATTTGGGGAAAATAGGTAAATCAAGTAGGTCAGAGTCCATAAAATTGGTATTTAGTATATACAAGAGAAGCTAAGGTCTCAAAAAAAAAATTGGCATTAGCCAATCCCATTACCACCCCCACCCCATTATTAAAGGGGATGAAAAAAAATTGTGATTTAGTGTGTGTACAAGAAACAGAAACTTCAAAGTGTTTTTTTACTTCATCTACCCCCACTACCACCCCCTATCACCACCCCCACCCCGCTACCGATGTGAGGTATCGTTTTATAGGTTTTGGGGGTAGAGTATTTCAAATATTATATTATTAAAGTTCCATAAACAATTATTTTCACATACAAAATTTTTTCGTTGTGAGTGACTTGGATAAAAAATCTGGATGTGGAAGTAGTGATTCCTTGGGCAGCGGTTTTTTTTATTGTATACCCCATTGGATGTGAGTCGGTCAGCCCACCAGCACTCAGTTTCACTAACAAAAGTATTTTGACTTGCTTAATGCTGCAAGGAATTCATATAGCTTTTTGAAAAGGAAAGATGCTACTCTAAATAATGATACCATTTTTAGATTGGTTTGAACTTTTGTTAACTTCTAAAATTACCACAGGTCTCTGCCAGTTGATCTGTACGTACGTACATACGGAAACACTCTAAAGGTCGCAATCCTTAACGAATCCACTTGAATGGTTTTCAATCGCTTCTTCTCTTATCAGAATAGAACCCTACTGAATTTCATAATGATTCGTAAAGTAGTCTAATTATTATAAATTATTATTTAACACCGTCACCGAGTTTTCACAGCCCATTTATCCCAATTTCAATGTCTATTGGATAAATAAAATAATTATTTTTTCACTTAACTCGCTCTAACTCAAAGACGAAACAATAAAATGGTTTTAAACTTTTACCATATTATCACTACATATTTGTTGACAAAATGTGTAAATATGATGGTCAAATTTTATTAAGAGTAGAAAATATGAAGGCTGTATCTATAAAATGCAGCAGCAAATATAGCAAGAGGGAAACTTTTTATCTTTTGAAATAGATACCTACAACTCCATCGAGAAGAAATAAAGATAAGAGGCGGACGTAACTTTTTTTATTTGAAATTTTTTTCTAGGATTAGCAGTTTTCGAGAAAATTGTATTGATTATTGGTCCGGTACTGTAATTATAGCTAGAGAGCTGGTAGCAATACGGGTATATGATTTCATTGTAATTAACAATAATATGGAATGAAGCTAATGATATAACAGATCGATTCGAGCAGCTACCGAGCTTGACTGCTGCTTTTTATTGTACTTCGCATTGCTTTTAATTTGTTAGTTTTTATATCCATAAATAGAGAAAAACATTGGCTGACGTTGCTGATTTTCAGAAATATTCTCAATTTACAATTAATTATTTTTATTTATTTGCTTTTATTAGAGAATATTATTTAGGTATTATGCAAATCACAACTTACACACTTTTTTATTAAAAAGGACAAAAAAAAAAGGTCTTGTTCTAAGGTTCTGATCTAACTTTTCTGAAGTATTTTGACGCGCTGAAGCCAATTTTGGAGAAAAAAAATTATACTACCTAATACCATGTCTTTTTTTTTCTAAAAGGGGCAAAAAGGTCTTGTCCTAGGGTTCTAATCTAACTTATCTAAAGTATTTTGATGTACTGAAGCTAATTTTAGGCAAAAAAAATTTCTATCGTGTCAGTTTCCCCGCCATGCCACCCCTTGGAGATAAAAGGGAAGCTGACACGATAGAAAATTTTTCTTTGTCCAAAATTGGCTTCAGCGCGTCAAAATACTTAATAAAGTTAGATCAGAACCTTAGAACAAGACCTTTCTTTTGCCCTTTTTAGGGGATAAAAGGGATGGTAGAAAATACTGATGCGGTATATATTTTTTTAAATATCAGAATCAGTTTCAGCATGTCAAAAAACATAGGATAAGATGGTTCTGATCAAAAGAACAGCCCTCGTTTTTTGTCAGCCTGTGTAATTATTAAAAAACGTCAGCCAATGAAAAATCAGAATAGCAGAAATCGGCCACTATTTTTTATGTTTTTTACAAATAAACAATGCTTCCTATAAAGTGGCTGACTTGGTAAAATAATATAGAAGCTATCTATTATCCCCTTTTTGAAAATTCTCCCGTTTTAAACGCAGCAGTATATAGGTGACTGAAGTTTGTTTTATTGTTTCTTTATCACTTTGCGAAAGTTTTGATATAAGGTAGGTACACCGACAATAAAATCACAACTTTTAGTATATCATCAATTATTAGAAATAAAAACAGTTTTCCACTTTTTTCTTTGTTAAATAAATTTTGCATAATATTTTAGATTCCTTCTACCATTTTACCTTGCCTTCAATCCTTAATAGTGCCATTCCTTCACTGTTGGTAAATTTTGTATAACAACAAATTAACCATAAATTAAAAAAAAACAATTAAAGTAAACATCATTACATCATACACCTCGGCAGATTTATTAAACTTTTAATATAATTGTTGCACATTCAATAGGATACTCTGGCAATTTTTTTATAAATAATATCCAAAACATCTAAACTACAATATAAAGTACGTCTTTCAGATTCGAACGACCTTTACGTAGGTATCAATTTTCCCCTAACATGTTATTACGGTATTTTTAATTAAACTGTATTTCCCGTTGGGCGTTGCTGAATACCCAAATAAACACAATGACTTCTGACTTAAAAAATATCATGCGTAGAATAAAATCGTAGGATACTGCTATTGAAATTGAGTCATATTTTTTTTAATCCTTTTATTTAACGTCGGCCTATTTCTGCTACCAGGGCCTATCACGAGTTGCCCCCAACCTGGAAATTTTGCCGAACCACTTTTCGTAAGAAGAGTAGGGATCTTTTACTTGCCTAACATTTAATAGACAAGGGACCACCTGCTTTACATCCCCTCCGAAGGATAGTATATCCACTACGTTATCCTCGTCTTGAAATTACATAGCTTCCACATATATGGTAATATATAAGAAGCTAGAAGGTGGAATGAGATCGCTGTGTTTCCCAAGATGAATTTCACCCATACAAGTACTAACCCCGCTGAACGTTGCATCACTGGAGTATCGAAATACAATCACAGTCAAGACGCCTGTACGCTGGCCCCAATTGAGTCATATCCGTTGTACAAGGTGATCGCCAGAGACGGCAAATCTGTCTAATTAAGAGGGAGCAAGGTGATCAAATCAGAGGGGAGCAAGCGGCAATGAGTCAATGTGAAGAGAGATCTTCGTAATAAACAAATTTTAGCTAAAACTTTCTTCAATAAAAGTGTTACTTATAAGAATTTCAGTTTAGTTACGCCAGCCGTTTGGCTAAAAACTGCTTTTTCCCAGTCAAGATTTTCAGTATAGTGCTTTTCAATAGATGGTGCCACCTACAGCAGCATCTGCATCATGTAACCAACATAACCTTAAATTTTAAATTTTTCAAGTTTATTCTCATTTTTAATGTAAATAATTTTTCAATATTGTTGATTAATAAAAATAGACTGCTAATTACAGGTTAGATTTCCAACTTACAAAAAGAGACCTATTTTATTAGGACAAAAGTATTTAGAACTTCATAAACATTACACTGAACTAGACTTTAGTTGAAAATACGGGAACCAGGCAGAAATTTTAATAATAGCTGCGTAAAACTCTTAAATCTTAATAAACACATATTTTTGAGGTTAGCTGTGACGTCACGTGCAGATGTCCTATAATAGCCACATTGCCTACGTTTCCCTCCACTTCAGCTTTAGCTTTACCGATGAAACTTTGTGATTGGCGTTGTCTCCTCTTAAGCACAAAAGTACGAAAATACATAAAATATCGGAGCCGTAGTGTCGGAACAGTGTATCTATCAGATAAAGTTTGTTCAAAAAATTTTAAAAACAAAAATAGGTTATACCTCAAATTTCCTTTAAAAGGTAACTGTTTGTATTTAATGAGATTATCATAAAGCAAATGAGAGTTGCAGTCAGGCGTTGCCGACTACGAATACCTATTTCAATGACAAAAATAAAATGTTGAGTGTATATTTAATCTCAGTGATACTTTTTAAAAGTGAATTGTGAAGTATTTGTGCAAAATATTTGCAAATAGGTACTCATAGTCAATCACGCCCGACTGCAACTTCTACTCATTACCAAATGTTCATTAGTAAAATACGTAAATAACACAGGCAATAAAAAAAGTGGTATTTTTCTGGTACTCTATTGGGTAACCCGTTTGTATTTCGACGTGCTGAATATGAATCAATTAGCTCTATTCCCAAGTAACAATTTAAGTTTTATCACAATCTACAAGAGGTTATTAAGTCTATATAATAAAACTGATCGTAAAACTGTTTATACTAGATAATCTCTTAAAAGCTACAATAAACCCGGCATAAAACCAAAAAAGACCTTTTATAAAGGTTAGAAAACTATCAATAAAACCAACAGTACTTTAGAACCCAAATCTGCAAGATGTCTTCAAGTCTACCATAAAACCTTTTATAAAATCTTCTTAAAACCGTTAGTCCTTGCAATCAAATTTTAAGCTTTAAGTTGCTTTGAGAACGTCATAAATAATTGTGTCTTTAATAATTCTTTGTCGAAAACTTGTTGCACTTAAACTGTCTAAATCAGAAAATGTCGCCAAGTAATAAAATATGCCTGTCTTGATTGAAATATCTGCATGTGCTACCGTTTTAAAATTTGATATTAATAAACAACCTAGTATCAAAAAATTGTCAACGCAGACCACTTTATTGATAAAGTATAACAAAAAAACTTTTAAAAAAATCACGCGCCTTTCATTTGTCAGCTTATTAATTATTATTTACAATTAATAAAAAAAAATAGTAACCCTAGTTTTAGCTTACTCAGTATAATTTTTGGCTTTTACAGGTTTATATGACATATTAATACATTTTAGATAGTTACAGGCTAAATGTAGACAGTAAAAATAAAAAAATATAACTAAACACTGTTGCTCCAACTTTGTTAAAATATGTCTGCCATAGTTAACAGAAAGAAACATGGCTGAAAAATTAATAAAACCGTTTATTTTAATATAATACTCTATTAAGAGTTTGTGGCTTTAGGAAATATTTTTATAAAACAAAAAAAGGTTTTGTTAAATTCCAATTGCTCCACTTTATTACTATTTTAAAGCCTGTAAGACTTTACCCAGCCTTACTACTCTTCTTTAAGACCTTTAAGATTTGTCTCTGAAAATCTCTAATCCAATGTACTTAGCTTAGATAACATAACCTAAAACCCATATTCACAAAATGGCGTTTACTATGTTAGTGGGGGAGCTATACAACAAAAACCATAAGAAAACTGCAAATTGTGACAAGAACATGCCCTTTGCTGAGAATGTAGATTAAGGTTAGGCAATAAAAATAAGATGGGGAGGCAACGCCCAAAGTTGTTATAATCCAAAATGGCGGCTATTTTTCAAAATGGCTACCCGTATTTTGTTTTTGCTACATTTTCTTTAATACACATGATGCAAAATAGTGTTTTATATCAATTTATATGTTTTAGGTCAAGGATAACTAAATAGATTAAGTAATAATGTATTAAACGTAAATTTATTTACACAAAGTGTTAATTCATAAATATAACAAACCAAAAAGTACACTTTTAATTTTATAAGTTCTGCGGAATATTTCTACCAACACCATTGTTATTGTTCACATTCATTCAAGCATTTGCACAATAATGTGCACGATAAACCAGCAGTTCTGCAGCTGCACTTGTTTTTGCAGATTTTGCAAACACTTTAACAACTTTATGAGTTCGTTGCAGGAATCAGAAATTTCTGGTAACTCCGACCATTTCAACTGCCAAGATTCATTATGCAACCACCATCTCCAATCGTTTGGTGATGGTACACATATTGTGCGTTTATTTGCTTGTCCCTAAATGTGTCCAGCTTGGAAAGTACTACGCAATACTTGTTGTAGTAATGCACCCTTTATTGGTGGACGACTTTCTAGTGGACGATTTTTGGTCATGAACAATTCTTGTCTTGCTTCATTAACACTGACCTTGTCACTAGTTGAACAGTAAAGGAGTACTACGTACCTTTCAAATATGTCAACAATTTCATTAGGAATTGAATTATGTGGTTGTGAGATGAACGAAAATGCTTCTTTGAAGAGCATCCATGTCTTCCAAGTTGATTTTTTGGACTTTCCTGTGAAACTAGGAATGCTATCACAGCCTGTGAAAGCGTGGAATCCTGGTAAAGCAATAGCCTTTTCCATCCCAATAGCTTCAGCTATTGCAGGAACCGGAATAAATCTGTAATTCTTTCCTGTTCCAAACGCAATCCAAAGTTTATCAAGACCCGCTGCTGACAAGGTGAAAAAGTAAGCAATTGCTAAAACTAAGACATCAGTATCTACAGTGCGTATAGCAACATTCTTGTAGCCGTTTTCTACCAAGTCTTGAAGATGCAGTATTATTCTTGAGTCCGCTTCTTCATGACCAATACAAGTAGCACCTATGAGGGAAGTTTATGCATTGATATTTCCTTTGACGTCTTCACCTGATGTTGTTATAACCTGTACGTTTGTGATGGTATCTGCAAATAAATTTCCAAGTAGACTGAAGAGCTCTTCTTTGTTCTTTGAATTTCTCAAGAAGCCGTGCCAATTTTTAGGTATAGGTACATGTGGAAGTACTTGTTTCCTAGTTCCTGCTCCCCTCTTCTCTCTAGTTTCACCTTTGATACTTGGTGTATCTATCCCAAACAAGATCAGTTCTTCGACATCCGAAGGCTGCGATATCCTTACGAATGTGAGGGAGAAATTGGTTTGTATAATAATCAGCAAATGTCTTTGAAGCTTGTGGCCTCAATATGTTAGTAAGAACTGCACCATCATAAACTAAAGCGTCACAGGTTCCTGGAAAGGCATGCTCATTTAATGTTTACAGTGTCTTCCAAAATGTGCGCAAGGTCGGATTTATTGCCTAATCGAAATTTACCATTACTAGAAATGGCTGATTCTCATGTTTGAAAAAATTCTTCATATCTAACTGACGATTCTGTGTAACTGGAAAATAGCTGGACATCTGGTTTTAAAATCTACTATTTTTCTTGCTAAGGGTTACCTCGGGAGTACTGAACAGGGGAAAGTTGTTCTTTTTCAAAGGTTCAAATATTGTTGAAGAGCTGTAAATATGTAAATACGTATGCGTGATGTGACATATGCGACACTTTTGCATGATATGTATGAAGAAAAGTGTAGCAAAAACAAAATACGAGTAGCCATTTTGAGACATAGCCGCCATTTCGGATTATAACAACTTTGGGCAATGCCTCCCCATCTTATTTTCATTGTCTGACCATAACCTAAATTCATACCAAAAGGCTTATTCTTATCACAATTTGCAGTTTTTATATACGTAGCTACCTCACTATGCGTAGCTACCCCACTATGCGTTATATGCCCCTCTCTCTAAGTTTAAAGGCGTAAGTGGGGGAACCAAAGGATTTATAAGTGCTTTATAAAAACCAAAAAGTTTTAACGTAGCTTAATGAAGCTACCAAAAAACTATTCGGTTTTAAGGAACCTTTACCAATTATCGTCAAAAGCAAATAGTATTTATGATTACATATATTAAGGGTAAGACTACTAAAGAGTTATTAGTTTTATTGCTTGAGGCAAGGCAACATAATTAAAGACGATCAAGAAAAATCTGCATTATTTAATGACTTTTTTATAAACATAGGATGTAAAATGCAAAGTAAGATAGAAAATAAATAAGATATTTTCACCTAAAAGTTGGACAAACAATTCTATATATCTGAACCCTGTAAACGAGAAAGAACTCATTACACATATTGCAACACTAAAAAATGATTCAGCTCCTGGTAAAGACGGAATAACCGCAATACTTATAAAAAACGTGTATAAAATATTCTGAAACCGTTCAAACATCTAATAAACTTATCATTTGCTACGTCTAAAATTCCTACAGATTGGAAATCTTCTCTTGTCACCCCGATTTTCAAAGCAGGTGACCCACAAGTCTTAACAAACTATAGGCCAATATCTGTTATTAGTAATTTTGCGAAGATATTTGAAAAGTGTTTAAAGCTTAGGTTAATTAACTTTTTAGAACAGGAAAATATACTTTTTGAAAAACAATTTGGTTTCCGAAATAATAAAATACTGAGGATGCAGTATTTGCATTAACTAATAATCTTATCAATAATCTCAATAATAATAAAAAGTGTCTTGCAGTATTTTTAGATTTAGCTAAAGCTTTTGACAAGGTGAGTCACACAATATTATTTGAAAAGCTTGAAAGTGTTGGAATCAGGGGCGGACCACTAAAACTGTTTGAAGATTACCTAACAAATAGAATGCAAAAACTAAAACTAAATAATGCTATAAGTAATGGACAAATAATAACAACTGGTGTACCCCAGGGTACAGTACTGGGGCTTATTCTTTTCCTTGTATATATGAATGAAGTTGGAAGTTTACCTATAGAATGTAGTGTTATCTCTTATGCTGATGATGCTGCATTATTGTTTTATGCTGAAACATGGTCAGATGTGTACAAGAGGGCAGAAATAGGTCTCAGTGCGACGCTAGAGTGGTTATCTCTCAGCTTGTTAAGTCTTAACACATCAAAAACTCATTTCATTACTTACTCCGCATCAGCTGTTGATCAACCTGAACAACAGTTTTTAAAAATACATACACACAATTGTAATGGAAATATTAACAAATGTATCTGTCCAACAATATAGAAAGTAGAGAAAACGAAATACTTAGGAATAATTATTGATCAACACCTGAAGTGGAATGAACACGCAAATTATTTAACAACAAAGATAAGAAAAGTCTTCTACAAGTTTTATGAGTTGAGAGATATTCTGAACAGAAAATTATTAAAAATATTATATATGTCTATAGTTGAATCAATTCTAGGTTACTGTATATTATCTGGGGAGGCCTGTATAATAATGCTGTAAGAAATCTTTGTGTCTGTCAAAATACTGTTTTGAAAATAATTTTTAGGAAAGAACCTTTGTTCTCAACCCTTCGACTTTATAAGGATACCGGCATCTTAAATATTAGAAGTCTTTATGCTTTCTGTTGCCTTAATTATATTATAAAAATCCCTGAATTACGTCTAACTATTTCTCACAATTATCAAACTAGGTCTAACGCAAACGAATTATTGAAAATACCACTCTGTAATAAATCTGTTTCCCAAAGGTTTATAACTTATTATGCACCAAAATTCTACAATATACTACCTGAGTCCATAAGACATGTATTATATAATTGTAAAAATTTTAAAACTGAAACCAATGAGTATATTCTCAAATTTTCTTCTACTTATATAAAAACTGTTTATGGATGTGATCTTACTATGTCCCTCCTAGCTAATATTCTACACCTACAGCTATAGCAGTATAGCATGTCATCTTTTCACTTAAAAGGGAGGATACTCACACACAAACTGGATATACAGTTTAGGTGAGGTTCCCCTTTTTATCATAAGCAAAAATACAATGTGACTATAAATGTGTATGCATATAATATGTATATACACTTGAATATATTGTAAATTTTGTTAACATAATGTTAGATGTATTTTGAATATGTAAATTTGTAATTTATAAACCAGAGAATAAAGCTGTATTATATTGTATTGTATTGTATTGTATTGTATTGTATTGTATTGTATTGTATTGTATTGTATTGTATTGTATTGTATTGTATTGTATTGTATTGTATTGTATTGTATTGTATTGTATTGTATTGTATTGTATTGTATTGTATTGTATTGTATTGTATTGTATTGTATTGTATTGTATTGTATTGTATTGTATTGTATTGTATTGTATTGTATTGTATTGTATTGTATTGTATTGTATTGTATTGTATTGTATTGTATTGTATTGTATTGTATTGTATTGTATTGTATTGTATTGTATTGTATTGTATTGTATTGTATTGTATTGTATTGTATTGTATTGTATTGTATTGTATTGTATTGTATTGTATTGTATTGTATTGTATTGTATTGTATTGTATTGTATTGTATTGTATTGTATTGTATTGTATTGTATTGTATTGTATTGTATTGTATTGTATTGTATTGTATTGTATTGTATTGTATTGTATTGTATTGTATTGATCATAAGGAGTACTTAAAGACCATATTTTAAAACTCCCATAAAACTTAAAGATTTATAAATGTCTACCATAAAACTTAAAATATTTAAAATCCACTATAAAACTTAATGAGTTTATTGTGGTTTTGAAAATGCAGCAATTAAGTGGCTATAAAACCAATAAGTCTTAAAGAGCAAAGAGGTTTAACAAATTGCTTTAAAGATAACTTGAAGGCCTCTTTTAAGTACATATTATCTGCAGATAAATTGGTATGCACAAAAGAAATAATAAAACCCAGTTCGGTTTACCTTCCTAAATCTGTGATAAAACCCGATAAATACTTGTTTGCATTTAAATTGTTACTTGCGTTAGCCACCATTTTTTTGTAAATCGTGAAAATAACCTAAAAAACAACTTATAATTTAGGTTATTTTCACAATTTACTAAAAATTGGTGGGTAACGGAGCTAAATGGTTACCTGATTCGTATTCAGCAAGTCGAAATACATGGGGATTGCCCAATGGAGTCCCAGAACCAGACCTTTTTATTGTATGTGTCTGCGTAAATTAATATCACCGGATCTTCCGCCATTTTCTAGAAAATCGCGTATGAAAATATATATCACGCAGACACAAAAAAAAGTGAAAAGTGATGTGTTTCTGGGACTCCATCGGGTAAAGTCTATTATATTTCGACATGCTGAATACGAATCGGGTATCCGTTTAGCTCCGTATCCCACCAATTTTTAGTAAATCGCGAAACTAACCTAAATTATGAGTTACTCTTAGATTATTTTAGCGATTTACAAAGAAAAGGTGGCCAATGGATTTAAACAGACACCTAATTCGTGTTCAGCACGTCGAAATACATATGGGTTACCCAGTGAAGTACCAGAGAAAGACATTTTTTTGTGTGCCTGTCTAATGGTAGGAAATATCATTTCAGGATTTCTATTCATTATTCTAGCTAGTATTAACCTACTGTCAAAAATTACACTTTACAAGAAACATGGACAGACAGAGATAGACAGACAGATATTTGAATGAACTAATGTAATACGCGTAACATTTATTGGATGAAACAACTTTCGGGATGTGCACTTTTTGTTTTACCAATGATATTTAAATTTCGGCCTACCACTAATAGATAGATAAGCATCTGTACAATTATGTCACATTTTATTTCAAGATTTTTAGTGACCTATTACAGGCGAGGACAATTTAAAATGCTATTATATTGACCTTTTGTTTAGCTTCTACACAGTGATCTAAAATACGGTGAAAAAAATCTGTGCAATCATCTTCGCATGACATGAGAAAGGAAAACCATACTGTCATCCAATGCCTCTTCTTATTATTCACAATGTCTTAACAAACGTTTTGCCATTCACGCATTATTCTAGTTGGTGCCCGTTTGTTGTACAGTATGTCTGACAGCATCCCGCCATCTGTCGTGGTTGTCTGTCAGGTGACACAACTCTTTCCCATCATATTTTGATAGACATTAACCCAACGTTTTGAAACGCATCCTCTTCGCTACTTGCTATATGGTATTCCCTGAAGTATAAACCTTTCTAAGTTTTAGGGAACACATATTTCAAGAAGAAGAATTGAGCTGTTAGTCCCATGCGCTCTCCAAAGAATTCATAACAAACATCTCGAAAGCATCAGTTACACCATCTGCGTCGTTCATTCCTAAAAGTTCATGTATCTGCAACAAAATGCAAACATGGTAGCCCCATATTGGATTCATCATCTGGAATACTTAACTTTTGATATCAGATTCGATATGAGCGAACCCGAAAACTATTATATACCAAATTTCATGCAAATCTGCAAACGAAATTACAATACAATCATGAGCGCCGTATTGAATCAGACATTTTTAACTTTTAATTATTCGCATCAGAATCGGTATTGGCTATACTAAAAATCCCCAACATATATATCTGGCGACATTTGAATTTTGACCCGTTTTTGACGATCTCTGCTCCACTGTCCTCTAGTAATAGAAGTGGGTTAGAATGACCGAATATGAACTTCTTTTCTTTAAGGCTATGAATGTCCGCTCTGCATAATAATGGGTCTCGATTTCTGAGGTAACACATGGAATTCTTTAATTTCCAAGTCACCCAGTAAGAGCAACGATGCAATTGTAATAAATTTTGAAAATATTTTCCAAATGTGGCGAAGGCGCCAATGTCGCCTATACTTGTGAATATAGGCCCCAAATAGCTATAAGATTTGACAAAAAACATTCGAGATGAACTTACAATAGTTTCATCTGGATAGGCATATTTAATCGTATCAGTGGCGGATGGAGAGAGAGGACGATGGGGTGTTCATGTTGTAGAACCTTCCAGAATTGACCTAATAGCCCGGGAGGTAGCGTTGCATTTTTGATGGTGAGTTTACGCCGCTTGATTTTGTGTTTAATCGATAGTCTAGATATGGCTAGCAATAGAAACAAGCGTCAGCTATCAGAATCGTGGTGGACCTGGTCATGAGAAAACTTTTATTATGTCGAAAAAAAAAAAAATTAAAAAATGATTTCAGGTCGTTTGAAAATTTGTACAACAAAAGTCAGCTGCGTAGTTAATGAGGAATTATACGTCAGCCGCTTATATAAACCTGTATAAAAAACAATTGTTGTAAAATCATTTCAGCTTCAATGAAACCTATACAGCTAACTCTTTTATTAAAATGATAAAAACAATCGTCAGATATTCTCTCAATGGCCGAGGGATTAAAAGTGCCGAGCGAGCTTTTAATCTGAGTATGGTGCAATCCAATGTATGATCTAACTGACGATCTTTCCCCTCTTTATATCAATAGCTGACGTACATTTTCATTTAATATATTGTTTAAATAATCATTTCTATAAATTTCAAGTGACTTGAAATCAATTTAAACTAAAATTTATGATTTTAATCTACTTTTCATAGCATAGACGGATAGATAGACAGATAATTTGATTTACCAGAAGTATACATAGTACAAGGTATTGTCACAATTGCTTTACAATACTCCAGAGTGAGAAAATAATTAAGTAAAAATTAACATATATTTTTTAATAACCAGATAAGCTTAATTTGAAAACAGCTATAAATTATCATCAATATTACACACAGACAAGCAGACAAACATTACATATAATAACATAAAAATATAAAAATACATATAGGAAAAGGAAAAACAAGAACTACTAAAACGTAGAATAAATATCACAGGTTTTGATAAGATATACATGTAAATATCTAGTTTGATCAGTTTGCGGTAGATTTATTAAAATCTTTCACGAACTTACTCATATTAAAATAATTTTTTGTTAGGTATTCCCTTAATCGGTTTTTCGAACACAAGACCTTTGGATTGCCAGGCAAAACTTTAGCCAGTGGACCACCACATATCACTACAAAAGCTGAATGTCTGTAATATATATCATTCAAGTATTATATTTCAACGAATTAGATATATTATTATGAAATGTATATATTAGTAAATGTATAAACAAAAAAAAATTATCGAGAATAAAATTTCGCAAGATTTCTATTTAAGTACACATCACAAAAATTAAGAAAATATATTTTTTAAATTTAAATGATTAATAACTTTTTTGTTTATTGATTGATTTTTTTCAAAAACAATGGGGTTCTTCCCCTAGCTAACGCTAACTTACTTTCCAAATTTCAATAAAGTCGGACTTTTCTTTCTTAAGTTATTGTGCTTACAAGAAACGTGACGGACGGACAGACGGGCATTTTGAAAGTTGTTCAGAATTCGTTCACGAACATAATGATTTTTTCTCTACGAGCGATATTTACTGATTTAGAAATGTGCCGATCAAATGCAATATACTCGTTAATAAAGAATTTTATTAAATGCATAATTACACACGCATCGGCATCAAGCATCACCCTATCCAAGTGTGGTTAGCCGATGATAGTGGTACCTAACTAGCTTCATGTGATTATATTTTACAGTACATTTTTATGCAAAAATGGCTTATAACATAATATAAAGGAAAACTGTAGTTGCCCCCCTCCCTCTATTCGACAAACAAAATCTAGATCCCGTTATTGAATGGTTCTCGAGTTTTAAATATAGTCGGTTAAAAATGATAACATGATCCAAGCAATTGAAACCTTATTCTGAAATTGAAATTGCCTCTAGACGTGGTGATTTTAAGAAGCATTTAATTTTCAAAAGCACCACAGTAGTTTTATTGTGTTGGCAACTCTAATATCGGCTATTGAATATTCCCAATTTCACTAAAATCCAGAAAGAATTCCGTTTTGAAATTTCTGAGTAACCAACAATAGAAAAATATCATCCTAACAAGGCTGTAATATTTTCTTATATCTAATTAATTTCTTCATAATTCACAATGTCCATTTCTTATTAACATGCTTGGTGGCTCAAACACTACTATAAGGCTGTAAAATATTATTTTAATGCAAATATTCTTTTCAACTAAGAGAATTCTTTAATGAGAGCTATATTTTAACTTGACTAATGCTTACATATACTTCATCCGCCATCTATATTCTAGTAGTTGAAGTTTTCAGTCTTTGAGAATTGTTTTGGAAAGAAACCTTGATAACTTAATCGAATAAATCCAATTGTAATAAAGAACTTCGATAATACCTATGTGATTATTTTGTACCTTTGTTTCATAGGTTATCGCAGAGCTTTTGACAATGTGAAATGGGACAAATTGTGAGTTAAACTGTGAGCTGAGAACACCCACACATCCAGACACATCTACTCCTTATTATTCGCCAACTGATGAAAAAAATCTGGTACAAGTTGACAATACCAACTCTGACAAATGCAAAATTTTGTAAAGGCGAAACGGGGCTTTGTTCTCTCACCAATTATCTTTAATTCCTACAGTGAATATGTGATGATAATAATAACTCTTTATTCACAATTAATTGTACAAAGGAGAAAATAATACAAGTAATTGTAGAGAGCGTCTGGTTAAGACCAAACAGTATATGCATAAACTTATATAATATAAATACAAATACCACATACACAACGACTGTTGTATATAACATCATTGCACAATACAGTATCGGAAAGTCCTTCCCAGACAGCACTCGACGTCTCTAATACGTACATTTTAGGTAATATTTTGGTCGGTACGTACCAAGGCGTAATGTACGTCTTGAGTACGTATTTGTATGTACGTACAGTGTACGTTTACACCGTATGTCTCTAAAACATACTTTTCTGGAACACCATGGATATAAATCGAAAACAACTAGTTCATGTGAATTTAGCCCAGTGAAAAAAACACGGTCGGCAGATAATACGGATATGGAATGTTTTGTAGCAAAAACAGAATATCACATATTCCGAAAAGAATTTGTAAAGTATTTATTAAGATAAATATTTACCAACATTTTTTTCCGAAAATTTCACAACAGTCATATTATAAATTATAATTATAAAAACAAATCGTACAAATCTGACGTTATCTCAATTTTCGATTTTTGACCAATTTTAGTAACTTCCAGCAATTTTGTGGGGAGATTAAAATAAGCTGCCTTTATTTTAAATTGCGCGCCAGGTTGCGTTGATCCTTTGTGGCTTTTAGTGCATGATCAGTGCGAAGTGCGATGTCGCGGACAGTGTGCTGTCAAATGTCGTTAGTGCCGTTGCCGTTTTGTGTCCCAGGAAGAATAAAATTTGTTAATCAATGCAAGAAAGTTACTTAGCGATTGTTTGTTGTTTGTAGTTAAATTATAAATTACCTGTACGGACAAAGGTAAGTCAAATATTTCTCTATATAAGGTATGTTAAATACTATCTCTTTGTTAATCTGAGAGTTTTTGATACGAGAGCTTAGACATTTTTTTATTAATGGCGGACTGTTATGCAGTAGAAAATCATTCACTTTATAGAGCATTATTACAAATTATTTTATCATTTTCAAGTCCAAGCAATAAAGATCATGTCCAATTAATGTATAGGTCATCACATTGTGTAGCTTGTATGGATGTGACGAACATACCTAGTTACAACATTTTGGCTGATTAGCCCATTAGGCAATAATTTTTACAAAATTATACCTTTGTAATTTTCTAATGAAAGTGATAAAATCGATAATACTCATAAAAATGACAATAATATTGACGTGTGGTTCCAAAATGAGTTTTAAGACTGTATAGGTATGTATAGATACGATGCAAAATTTGTACATTTTATAATGTGAAACGTAATGATACATATAAATAAAGATACTTATCTAACGAAAAAATTCCTGCGTTTAGTATATTTTTTTGTACAAAATTTTGCATCTTGTCATATCCCTTTTATAGAAAATTTACAAGACAAAAGATAACCTATAAATAAAAAAAATTAAATCTTTCCTTTGTTTCATGCAAAATTAGAAAATAACTTATTTATCTGTTTCTTCAATAAAATATTTGAAAGCGTATAAAATATAATCGCACTTTTTTTTGTTCAAATAGGCTTAAAATGTAGTGAAATGTCGAGATTTTAAGTTTAAACAAAAAAAAATTTCTGGCACTAACATTGCATATTACCACTTCTGAAAACATAACTGCTGCAAAATGTTTCATTTTTGCTTGAAGTTTTATGAGTGGTAGTAAACCACTATTTTCATAAATTTCTTGCGAATATAAAAAATAGTGTATGGATCAATCGTAGTTGTTTTAAAAAAATTAGAGTAAAACTGAAAATAAATTTTAAAAAATCAAAAAAAAAATCCTGATTATTTAAAAAAAAAATTAAAATCATGATTTTTTCCAGCCCTGATATATTTGTATATTTTCAGAAAGTTATAATGTAGCAAGAAAAAAGTTCAAAAAGGCAGAGGACACTAGCGATTTGAATACTGATGTTAATGAAAAAGAAAGAAGAAAAATAACCAGAAAAAGAATATCTACTTCTTCAGATGAAGAGAATGAAATACCAGATAGACTTTGCAGATAGACTTTGTTCCATGGTGCATACAAAGAACAATATAAAAATTAGAAAGGTATTTTTTAAAGCCAAAGTTATGTTTTAAGTTATTTTGCACAGCAAATAACATACAGGGTGTAACTTAACTGCATGCATATATTTCAGGATGATTCCTCAAAAACAGCTCAGGAATAAAGTTCTAAAATATAAATATCTACATGCAATTAAGTTAAAGAGCAAGATTAACAAATACCTATTTATTTGAATTTTGAGATTCCTCCGACTTATCCCTTTAGAAAAATTCTCCTCATTACTTAAAAAAATGTTTAAATTTTGCAACGTTTCTTCCGAATCAATTAGTAAAAAAATTCATCAAGTACTGACTAATTTGATGTCATCTCTTTCTCTTTATTGGGACTTTTTTTGGTCCTCAGTTCTTCCAAAATGTCAACAACATAGATCGTAGATAGTGTTGTTGATAAAGTATATTTTTTAGGGTCTTCCCTAAAATAAAAATGATACTATAAAATACATTGTGTATTCACGATTTAAATGAATTGTAGCAAATTATATAGGACACACTGTATATATTTTATTTTTGTATTTTATATATATTTTATTTATTTTTGTATTATATGTATACATATATTTGTATATTACATATAATAAATATTTTTGACGAATTTTGAGTTTTTTTTTTACGCCGGCTCCACACATTAGTGCCAACGTTGGAGCCAACAGCATTCGTCCAATGTGTGGATTGACGAAAGAGCATTGGCGTCAATTCTTTTTTGTTGATCTACACATTGGACGAAGCTGTTGGCTCCAGCGTTGGCCCCAATGTGTGGAGCCGGCGTTACGTTATTTATAACGTACATATAACGTACTATGTACGTCCATATTCTGTCCTATAATGGCCTATAAATATCTTAAAATGTACGTGTTATGTACGTACAATATAGTGGAAATCTAACATCCCCGGTACGTCTCATGTACGTATTGTGGACAAAACCGTACATATCTCGTATGTAAGTTACGCCCAGTGTGTACGTAATTAAAACGTCTTTAAGATGTAAGTGTGCTGTCTGGATTCGTTTGGTATCGCTGGTATTAACCGACCGCCCACAATAAAGACGTCTACCAGTACTCTAGCAGAAGCAAACAGTGACACACTCCTCGCTTGCTCTTATTGCCGTACCCAAAAGAAACACTTTCCGATCTGTATACACTATAGTGGCAGCTAAAAATCTTGGGGTCCCTATAATAAGAGAGTGAAATATAAATAGCAAAATAATGTACGTGAAAGAAACGGATATATTAACATTGATGCCAGAGGCACTCCAGCATGTTAAGAGTTCCGCCAGAGATCAAACAAACCAGATGTTTCGCTTAATAATATTCCCTATGTAACCAGTTTCATTTTTTGTCATCTGACGTATACCTTCCAGGATTCTGCGCAGAAGACATAAACAGAGGAACCTTGCGGTTGACATGGAAGTTAAGACCAGCGAGTATAATCTCACAGGAGGGAGTGTTTAGTACTGAAATCTCAGAGATACCGGCTATTAATAATTTTGGAATGTGGTGTATTGTATTGAAGGTTAGAGTTGTTATTCTTATACATTTAAGTGGTTTTTTAAGTATTTATTAGGTGACTTTTAATTATTATTACGTATCATATCTGTGACTCTATACTCGCTGGTTAAGACTGATTGGTATCATGCACAGATCACTGCACAAATTGGTACCTTCCACGAGTTGATTTATTATCTAAACCATGATACGTCATAAGTGAAACATCTGGTTTGTTTAATCTGTGGTTCCGCCCTCTATTCCCTCTTATTGTCCCTCCTACGCCTTGAGACATATGATGAAATTCCGAAAAATTGATTAGTACATTTCAAGATAAGCAGGGACGCTGCTTGAGCTTAGTGCGAACGCGAGCAACCAAATTTTTGGCGCCCTATTTCCTAATTTCGAATGAAATTAATAACGTAAAACATAATTAAAACAAAAACGCCTTGGGCTTGTGCTGCTGTTGGCGCTGTTGCCAGAGTGGTTCGTTTATAGGTAATCCAGGAAAAACTTTCTGGTATAAATATTATATTATATATTTGGTGATTCCAGCGCCCCTGATAAAGGGCGCCTGCGTGCCCTGCACGCCTTGCACGCCCGCTTACAGCGTCCCTGAAGATAAGGTGGGGTGTACTACTCTTATCAAGAATGATGTTACGCGTATTGGAGTTTGTTGGAGAGTAGTTATTTGATGCTCAATAACTAAACATGCTATTTTATTTTTGCACATTTTTAGCCCTACAGGCCCGTGGAGAGCCAGTATGGGCCCAGGGGTAAAATCAAATTGGCGGACCTCCTTCGGCTGGGACACATCAAAAATACTAATTTTCAATACACAATTTGAAATACAATTAACACAAAAATGTATTTAACAGTGAAGCTGCCGGGCCCTTTCGGGTCCGGGCCCCGCGGCTAAAGCCCTGCCTGCCCCCCCCCCCCTGTCGTCAGGTCTGTAGCCATGTACGTGACGTGAAAATTAAACTAGTATTCCGTACATAAATAACATAAATCTGATAATAAATAATATGAAAATTCTTTAAATAAATCCAGATTACAGCCATTTTAGGTGGGGATGCCTAGGCGTATCCACTGTAGAGATGGGATAAAGTGGGGTAAATAAGAAAATGAGAAATCAGATGAAATCCGTAAATTGATTAATACGGCTTTATTTGTAATTGGTTTCTTGCTATTTCTTGCTAAAATAACTTTATTAAGAGTGGTTTATAGAAACATCATGATTTGTTACATTTATTTAGATTTATACTGCGTATTTTAACGTGGTGTAAAATAATTTACGTTATCCCGATCTCCTCCAATGTCAAATATCTGCATGCTTTGCCGGCAAGCAACAGGTCAGAAGCCCCTCCCACAATCTACACGTGGGCACCTCCCGCTGGGCTGTCTAAATTGAACAGGCAAGTTAATATGGGCGTGCCGTTTTTTTTTATCCATAGTTCATCCATGTCGTCAAAACATATTCTTTGTCTAATTATGAAGAAATGACAGAAACAGAATGAGTTGACGTAAATGCATCACGAATAAAATTCAGTAATAAGATGAAGGATTATTTAGATGACTAAAAGTAGCTAAGGAGAAAAGTGGCAACAGCGTAGGTTAAGTCTGTTTCTTTTCAGCATCTTATTTGCCCATTTCCCCTTCTACCTTACATTAGCAATATTTTACAATGCCACTACTCTGTATACACATAAAAACAAACAAATTCAGTAAAAGGTAACGTTAATTAGAGAAAAATTCTGCAAGAGAGTAACAGTTTCTATAAATAAGTAAGGTTTTGAGCCCTTTTTGAAAATAATGATGTTTTGAGAAATTTTTTATCTCAGTTGGCAAAGCACTGAATATTTTACATCTGATAAAATATATACTTTTTTGATAACGTGCTATCGAATGTTGATTTGGTCGTTAAGTGAATAGAACTCTTTACTCAACGATTTGGATAAGATTTTTTTTTAATCTTGTGCAGTAATTGTGGCCAGACAGATATTTTTGAAATGTGGGCAATGTTTTATAAACAAAATAGCTTAGTTCATAAATATCTGTGCCGAATTTTTAATTCTTTGAATGCTGCTCTGCAGGATTCCCTTTTTGATCTTAGTTAATATTCGCAGTGCATATTTTTGGAGAGTAAGGACGCGTTGAGTAATTGCTTATTCCCCAGTTAATAATAGGTACCGTATCGCATCTGAGAGTGAAAATTTTGCATAATATAGACTAATTACAATATTTTGACTACAGTGGTTTACCAGTGATAGTAACAAGTGCGTAGTTTATTACACAATTCATCAGTGCGAATATCCCATTTTAGGCCAGAGTCAAACCTGAGTTATGGAAGTTGAACAGGTCAGAATTTTGAGTATTTAAAATAGCATGCGAAAGTTGCTTGAAGAGATCGAAATGGTTTTTTGCTTATTCAAATTGATGACGTTTTTTTCAGACCAGAGAATGCATTTATTGTATATTTTTTCTGCTGAAGTTATTGCTTCTGTCCCGTTGATTTTCATGATTAGAAAATTTGTATCGTCAGCATAACATACTATTTGTAAATTTTCAATTTGCCTTTACAAAATAAACTAGATTATTAGCAAAAATAATGTATAATAGAAGATCCAGGATGGAGCCTTGTGGGACACCCTGGGTTACCTTCCTAGGTTCACTTTTGATGTCATTGATTTAAACAACTTGATCTTGATTGCTTAGGTATGATTTTATAAATGCGCCGTGTGATGGAGACTGATAGGTTCCCTTTTGATGTCATTGATTTAAACAACTTGATCTTGATTGTTTAGGTATGATTTTATAAATGCGCCTTGTGGTGGAGACTGATAGAGTGGTGTAGCTATACATGGAACCAAGATTTCTTACTTGAATGTTTTTTCATCACTAAACGTTTGTCAAAACATTGTGAATAAGAAGAGAAGAAGAATAGAAGAAAAAGAAATGATCATTTACTCAACAGTAGTTTTGATGACTGATTGATTGAAATTCCAAATACCAAATGAATATGTACTACATTTAACCTAATTTTCCACTGACTGAGTTTTAACTGAAAATGGGTTTCAATCATCTTTATACTCGAATTAAATCTAGAGTATTGTAATGTTTGACAACATTAAAATTAAAATAAAACAAATAAAAATGACGGATACTGATACTTGTGTTGACTGTTAATCAATATTATGATTTCAACACATTTTATTTTATTTAATACATTATATAATATACGTCAAGCTTTTTTTACATCCTCGCTTGAATTATTACATACTGCATGTCTACATGACTCTACAATATTCACTATTAAACAAGATATTTTCTTAATCAATTAATAAATGGATATCAAACTGCACTGCATTTTATCCTCAATGGCAATGTGTCTCTCTAGAGTAATTAGTGTACAACAGACTAATATTTTAAATGCAAATTGATTGGAGTGTTAAGAAATGGATGTGGTTTAAGTTTAAGTATAGCTGTTCTAATGGCAGCAGTTGCACTTCAAGGAATACCAAATTCAAATAAATTAAATTTTACTATTTCGAGACAACTCCGCTTCAGTCGTTCTATTATTATATTTAACGTGTCCCTAGTTCTTATATGTTCCGCTTCTAATGGTTTACCTATCACCAACAAAACAAATTCAAATCATAGAACGAAATTTTCTACAATTAAAACAAAATAAAATCTTTTCTGAATTTAGCAAATCTCCTTTGTTAGCATTTCCTCACCAGTAAAATGTAATCCAATGAAAATATGAAAATATACAACATATATAATTGATAATCTTCATGAGAATGGATACTCTAGCCAATCTAGCCAATCTAAAAAAAATAGGAAACAAAGGGAAAGTTCTTTTGTTCTTCTTATTTACCGAAGCTTTACCCCGTTTATATAAGAAAATAAAAAACTCCTTGATAGACAGCTAGGCTTTTCGCCTGCTTGTGCCCCTGTCAACTTGACAGGACAGTTTAAATATATTTTCCCTTCAGCTGTAATATACTTAATTACATTCTTTGGTGTTTGTGGTTTATAAACACAAAGTAAACATATACACACTACAACCGCACACTACCGCAGTCCTCAAATCCATAGCCAAGACAGGTCTGTAGCTAGGGGGGTGCCGAGCACCCCCTGAAAAACTTTGAGCACCCTCTGTAAAGTTTTTCACGTTATAAAATGATTAATATTAATATTAATTCATACTATATTTTACGTTTTTTTTTTAAATTCTTGTGTTAATTTTTCATATTTTATACTCCTCCTTCTTTTTACTGGTACCTAATAATATGTAGATATGTTAAATAAACAATATAAAGAATGTATTTAAGTTATTGATGAAATAAATCATTTACCTCATTGAAATTCCCCGAGCACCCCCTACAATTTAATTCTGGCTACAGGCCTGAGCCAAGACTGTCAGGAAGAGAGTTAAGGCGGCGTTCCACCAAACGGACAAAATTGCAACAAAACAGAAACTCTGTCGGTTTCGACAAAACAGCAAGCGGAGTTTCGAAAATCAGAAACAGTCCGGAGAATTTGAGTCGCCAGCAACTGTTTTCGTCGACAACTGAAAGTCCCTTCGCGTGGCGGAAAGATCAAATGGTTTCTGTGTTTTGTCTTTGTTTTTGTAAACAGAGTTCGTTAGGTAGAAATGGCCCACACCAACAGTTTTGGATCCACTAGATTTAGCGAGCTTTCAAATTCGGTACTGGATATTCTTATGAAATTATGAAAAGAAGATCATAACTTTCTCTCCATTTCTCTCATCAAGTCGGTCAATATTTCTCCCGTTCTATAATTCCTTCGCCGTTTTAAAAACGAACTTCCCCAGTAAGTACCTTGGCTTTCTTCGTTTTTTCTTTTGAAGAGATTGTAATAAACAAGCTCCTTCTGCGTACACACTTTCCCAAATCTTAACTCACCTGCTTATAGTTCTTCTATTATTAAACAATTTACTTCGTGTCTTTTCCCTATATTTCTCATCAAACCTACATACACATTACACCCACATTTATGCAAAATATGATATATAACGTAACATCATATAGTCACCTTATCGCCTTCGGAGTCCTTTGGAGCAAAATAGATTGCAACTTTTGATCAATATACTTAAGCCACTTATCCCCAAAGTTGAAAATAATTTCAACCAAAAGCCAAAACTCCTTAATTTTGTGCGAGGTCCTTTACAAAATATTTTTAATTTTAAAAATCATGTATACGCCAACTAATAATTCATTAGACTATGAATTCTCAGCCCCCCCCCGCACGGGTACTGAGTTTAGCCCCCCCCCCCCCCCCCATCAATTATTAAGCGCAGGGGCCCGCCAGTGATCTTGACAAAAATTTTTTTCAAATTTCTCCCTCCCCGCTCTTGGGGAACTGTGAATTTTTACATATTTTACAGCTTTACTTTACAGTCTACTGCGGTATTTATCTTCTCATCTCCATAAATAAATGAGATAGAGAAATGCTCCATATCTACCTATATAACAAAAAAAGTTCATGATCCTACAATGCGTGGTTCAGAAGTTATGAGAATTTGGAATTTGATGTTGTTTAGAGAATTACTACTAGAATAAAGTATTTATTCTATTAAATGTATTTTTGTACTAATAGTGCAGGAAAAATAAATTTTGACCTCGAAAAAATTAGTACGAGCAAGGAATTTGGTTGAAGTGTTCCACTTGTCATCCTAATGAATATACTAGTCCCCTAAAATCGAAGCTGTGCTTCGTCCGCCATATTGAAAAATGGCGGCTTATTTTCAGGTTTTTTTATATAACCCAGACAGCACAGGATATCCATACGGCGTCCATTTCTTGTCCATATCATGTCCGCATGTCCAAGGACAGTATGGATATCCAATGGATATCTGTTTTATGTCCATACATGGATGTCCGTATGGGGATATCCAGTAGATGTCCATTTCTCATCCATTTATTAATATTCCTATTCATCGTCCATTAAGGGATATACATTAGATGTCCATTTCTGATCCTTTTATGATTATCTGAATATTGTCCATGGAGAGACATCCAGTGGATATCCGTTCTTATCCACCAACAAATATCCATACATTGTCCATTAAGGGATTTACATTGGATGCTCGGTTCTGATCCTTTTACGACTATCTATATATTGTCCATGGAGAGATATCCAGTGGATATCCGCTCTTATCCATCAACGAATATCCGTTCATTGTCCATAAAGGAATATAATTGGATGTTCGATTCTGATCCATTAACAAATATCCGTACTTTGTCCATCGAGAGATAGCCACTGGATGTCTGTTTTTATCCATCAACGAACATCCGTACAATGTCCATTATTGGATATATGTATGTGGTGCCCATTTCTGTTCCATCAGAGAATATCCGTGCATTGTCCATCGAAAGATATCCAGTGGATATCTGTTTTTATCCATCAACGTATATCAAAAATTGTCCACTCCAGACACCACATAACACCCACTGAATGTTCATATTAAGTCCATGACTTCCCTGTAGCACAAACGGTTATCCACTGGATGTCCCACTTGTGGATTAATTTTGATCTTTTTCTTTGGGCAACCATTGGACATACAATGGACATCCACCAAAAATTCATACTTTCTGAAAAAGTTATATAGCAACTTGCACCTCATATTTGAAGAAACATTAAGTTTTATTAATTTTTTAAAGATAGTGTAATTTCAATTTTAATAATTTGTTTAATTGTGTCTCTATTGCAAGAATTGGTACATCATTTACCACATATTTTACTAACTATTCTACACGCATAAAATGCTGTGAGAGGCCAAACTGTTTACATTTAATTGGAATATTTCGATCAAGCCCATATTACCATATTTATGTATTTGCAAACTAACGATTGTTTAAAAACCGCGGGCTTTGTAGTTACAAATTATGCTCGAGTTGGTCAACCTGTCCCGTTGCAGTTTACAAATGGCTTAAGTCCTTTACCGTTGCAGATAGGAAAAAAGTCAAATAAAAAATGTAGGCAATAATAAAACAAACAATTTTTGATATTAACAGTTTTTTTCTCCAAATCGAACGGTTTTTGAATTATGAGGTGCAGAATGTTATTGAATTTTCAAAAATCCCAATTGTGTAGAAAGTACACTGTAAAATGTGTGTTTATAGGTTGTAAGTAAAACAAAAAACATTTTTGTTAGGTGTATTACCATTACAGAAGAAAAATGTACTATAATTATTATGCAGCCTATAACAAATGGAATAAAATACGAAAATACGTTATAACATTAGTTCGTCATTATCAATGTCGTCGTCAGGTAACATATTTTCTGAGTTGCTGAAAGATAATCCCTGGCAATATTCACACATGGCATAACACTAACTGATGATGAGCACTCACAACGTTTTGTGCATCCCAATTTGCAACCAGTAAATTGCTAGGTGCTGGATCTAAACATGTCAAAACTGATTTCAAAGCCCCATGGCTTAACTGCCCAGGCAGTCAGCTCTAAATTATTACCCATCCACTGCTGGACTTGGAGGTATGATCGATATGAGTGATTGGCAGCTACTGCACTTGTAGGAGGTAACACTGCCAAGTTAAATTTGGAATGTAATTGCTGCTTACTGATCAGACGATTGTATGAAAAATGTCTATACTCATCAAGCGTTTGGAACTTTGTTGCCCCATAAAAGGCAAACAGAAATTTTTCCCCTACAGCCGCAATGTCATCTTGGGATACAACATCCTCCATAAATAATGCAACAGTCTGTCGCAGATTCGGGTTTTGTTCTAAAAGGCGTAAGCCTTTAATTTTGCTCTTTCTAAAAGGCGCAGAGATTGTGTCACAACCTGTACTACCTGTACACCTCTTCTACCTGGACACCCCGACTTCTTAACTGGACGGCTCGATATTTATAAGAATTTTTTTATTTGCACTGTTTGCAAGAAATTCCGTTTGCGTTGTTGTGGTGACAGTATTCAAAGTAATCTCACTTATGTTTGTATCTGCTGATGTCCTTCTTGCCGCTCTTCTTTCTTGTTCGTTCCCCTTCGTTGTTGGGTACACAGGATAACCATCAAATACCACAACGCAGTTACCTCCATACCGGCTAATGATGTGTGAGGTGTAATTGTTAATGATGGCGTGAGAGGTTGCGGGTCTGAGCCAGACAATACTGTGAAGAATATGTCCCCCATCTAGGACGCAAACACAGTTGTCTATTTCTGGTGATTCCTCCATTTTAAAAGCTGCGACAAGTAATGATTTCTTGCCTTTCCTCATACCAACATCATTGAAGAGAGAAGTAGGAGAAGGTGCGAGTTCATATTTGAAACATTCTTTTAGCTCCTTTGTTCCTTTAACTACACACACAATTCGGTTGAATAGCTGTTGTGGGTTCACAGCAACAATATTTCCCTCATTTAGATTGATGAGTTCATTAACGATACAGCCTTTACTTTGCTATTTCTTCGAATTATGATCCCACAAAAATTGTTCCTTGACGACATTGAACGTAGGCCTTTTTGAAGTGTTTAATCGCAGTTTATAGTTTGATCAGCTACTAACCCTGAAGATAAGGTAACCAAATTTTCACAACGCTGGTTAAAGGAATTATGCTGTTGTATCCAGTTTATAAAAGTTTGTTTATCGCGGATGTCTCTAGCTTGTGGACTTGATCTTTCTTCAACGTGTTGTTCTGAAGTGTAGGAAGAAATGCCAGAAAAATATATACAATGCAAAGTGTTTAGAAGACAGCTCATCATTCAAAAACCGTTTGATTTAGAGCAAAAATGTTAATATCAAAAATTGTTTGTTTTATTATTGCCTACATTTTTTATTTGAAACTTTTTATATACAAAAATCTGAAAATGGGCCGCCATTTTTCAATATGGTTGGCGTAGCACAGCTTAGATTTTAGGGAACTTTTAGTATAGTTAATAAGATGATAACTAAAACATCTCCACCAAATTTCTTGTTTGTACTATTTTTTTAGGTTTATTTTTCTTGCACATAAATGTAAGCATAACATTTTTATATTATTTTATTAAAATGTTTTTCTAGCTCTCTTGCGTATTTATCTTATTATCTCTAAAATATATATTAGACTGGAAGATATACGTTATATCAGTACTGTCCTTAAATATTTACCTACATAATAAAAAATATTCGTGATTTACAATGCGTGGTTCAGAAGTTATGAGAATTTGGAATTTGATGTTGTTTATAGACTGTAATATCCAGACCAATCGAAGTATTTCGTCTATTAAATGTATTTATGTACTAAATGTAAAAGTACATTCGAAATGTAAGCGGCGAATTTTATATTCTTTAAAAAAATATTTCTTTTTGTAAATTTAGCTTTGATTATATTAATTGTAAGTAAATAAAATATATTCTACAAAATTTACACCTTTGGCAGTAAGCAAACGGACATCTCCTGCAGACACACTAGTGCCGCCAGCTAGCTTATTTATGTTAAAGTAAGCCTTTAAAAGCGTAGTAATTTTCCATTCCTGCTACCCAACGCCTCGATTCCTGCTACGCGTGACTATTGGAGCCACCTATCTGTAACTAACTTAAGCATCGCCATCTCAACTGCGGTGGGGGCGTCATCAATGTAACTTACCTCGGCGACGTCCGTATTTACCTGCTCACCAGAGTGCAGGAAATTCGGGCAGCAATTCCAAATCCATACTTTTACACATGTCACATTCCATGGATTGCGCTATACGCATGGTGCGCAGTGTAGGTACAGGTTGTCTCTTTTGTTCTATGACGATTACTCCGCGGCCTAGCGTATTTTGTTTCGTGTAACTAAATATTGATAAGATAACAGGTGAAGGTGCTGTCATCAGGCGTGATACGTTTACCATTATGTGAGAAATTTAGTGAACGTATTGATTTTAGATGTTCTGTTACAGGTACACAAATAAGTGTTTGTGGGTGAAAAAGGGATTTGTGTTTTTGTGTTTTAAAAAAAAGTGAAAAGTTTTTGTGAACAAAATGACAACACTGGAATTATACACTAAGGTAAAAATTTGTTACAGTTTAATTGTCTTTAAAAATGTTAGTAGACTGACCAGTATAGCTCCGTCGTGCATTCAAAAATTTAGAACGCGCTGTAAATAAGCAGCTGAAACCCCGACGTAAACCGGTCTGGGCATTTTTGCAAAAACCTTGTATGTGTATAATACAAATTGCCAATAGGTTAAGGTGAGAAAAAGTTAAATAGTTAAATGTGCAGTTTGTAACAGCGAAACAGCTTGTACTTTATTTTATGTACATGTACATGCTCGATTTATTTTTATAGGGATTTTGATTGCAAAACGTTGTAATGATTTAAACCGTGAGGTTAACTATGTCATTGATACACTTTATTGGAATTGGAATTACAAAGGATTTTTATACAATATGCCCTAGATTTTGCCGTTCAATACTAGCAAATAGTACAATTAATAACTGTCAAACCCAACAATTAGACAGGTTCTGAAGAAAATTAAGAAGCATTTTAATGGAAAATTATGAACCTTACTGGGTATTCACAATTCTTAAATAATTTTGGGTGAAACTTAAACTGTTCTGAAAAACACCTTAAACTATTTTGTTATCAGATGGGTTCAAAAATATTAACCTTGAAAATGATAATGGGAAAATTAAATAAACTCAAGGATAGAATTTTTCAGAGTGAGAGGGAAATATGCGTTTATTTTCGGTTTATTATAAATATTTAAAAAATCTTAAATGGGTATATTCTTTAAAATAGTTTCGGATACTTCCCATTGCTTTAATAAATACATATACAGTTTTTATCAGAAATTTGGTTAAATGCCATGCTCTAATAATAAAATTAGACACTATTTTCATTGACAAACTACAATATTCAAGTACAACAGAAATTTACAATAAAACAAAATATAGCTGTATTCATTAGAGCAATAGCAAGTATCTAAAATAGTTTTAAAGATTATACTATCTTTGGTTTTTTAAACATTTATAATAAGTCGAAAATGAACGCATATTTCCTTCTCACTCTGCAAAATCCTATGCTGATAAGTGCTTTAGTTACAGCTTATGACTACTGTAATTGAGAATCATATTGGAATTTCTACTCCTAAAGTACCAGCACCTTTTTGTTAGTATTTATATACCCACATTACTTCAGCATTGAATTTTCATTCCGCCTGTTTATTTACATACTGCCTACGTCAAATTTGTTTAGAACCAAATTATAATACTAAATGCATACAGCAAATATTGGTTTAATTATAAATTATATTGCTACTTTATATTATCAAATTAGAACTTGTTTTTTTTACAGGTACTCATTTTATTTAAATTTTCTAAATATTAATTTTTTTATTTTACCACATATAGATATAATATTTTTATTGCATTAACTGTCGCCTCAGCATAATGAAAACATATTTCATTTTATATGAAAAATTATATATCCTTGCAGTACACATTAGGCAACTCCCAATCCAAAGACTGCCCGGACTAGGGTCTAAACTTGGTGAAAAAAATTTTTGGAGTCCTTTTTTCAGGGTGCCCGCTCAGAATTGTTCCGTTCGGAGTTCCGTTTAGTTTAAAAATAATTCCTATGAAGTTTGAAATTCATGGAATAACGGGAAGTCGTAGTTATACTCCTATTAAAGTTAAAAGGAAAAAAAATCTTTCGAAGAATGATTTTCAATACATTTACATAGTTTTTAACACCCTTTGAAAGAAATTCTAGTTTCTTGATCGATGCGTCAGAGGTACCATTGCAGTTTAATACCTTTACCATTTGTTATTTTACATTAGCTGTATTATTTTTTCTAAAAATGCCCTGCTGTTTTTGGTGCCAATGACCACAAATGATTACAATTTTTTTAGTACGACCTATACTTGTATATTTTCATATATTTTGCGATATTCACACAGATCTTAGAAACTGCAAATCTTGATCAGGAGTATTGGACTGCAATTGGAGCTTGAGTCGAGTTTGGTTGTTTCACTATTAGATTTTATCGAACAAACATTTATAGTCAGAATTACTTCAGTTCGACCCACTATTAGGTCAGAATATTCAGTGTACCAATTTAGTGATGGGCGAATTTACCTCAAGTTGTCCACAAATTTACCAACATGAGGAAAGAAATTAAAGTAAATTCGAAGTCAAGAGTAGGCAATCAAAGACATTTTGTTCAAGAGGTTAAGGCAGTGAAATGTTGCATTGTCCTATTAGTAAGATAATTTCAGGTCATCTTAAGGTTAATATTACCTATTATTGTCCTAGATAAAGACCTATTTATATCAGAAGATAGATTGCATGTTGGTGAATGGCAGAATAATTATTAGGATGAAACATAATATCAGATGACAACTTTGATCACATAATGCCTACAGCTGTAGTTACTATTATAAGTAATAGGGATATAGGGAATGAAATGATTTTGGTGTGCTATTTTCTCCTCATGCAATGCAGAAATTTCGTTTCAATCAAAAATTTCTGTAAGCTTATTGCACTTCTAAAAAATTCGTACACTCGTGAAAAAACTAAAATTAACAAAAAAATTCAAAAATGATCAAGTGTATATAATAATCTAACAGCCTAATATGAAGTATGTTACAATTGAGACTTGAAAATTTAATAATCTTCAATTATGAACCTAAAATTAAATTTCTTTAGGTCGAAGACGAAATTTTCAAATGTTTTTGACTTTGATATTCATATTCTCTAATTAAGAAAAATAGACGTGAATGTAAATAATATCAATATAATATCTCTACATATTTTTAATCACTAGGTCAAATGTCCTAGTTTGGTAATTTTTATCACATCCGTGACCTAGATGTGTAACAATTTGCTGCACGGTTTAAATATTAGCATGATAGTCGGAGCAATGAATCTTTGAACTGACTAATGCAGGTAGCAATCAAAGACGATCGTTTGTATATTGACGTCTCACTCCTTACAATAGAACTTCCTGCAATAGATATAATGATGTATGTCTTCCACAGTCTACGACCTACATACGTTCGTCCTGCGCGTTATATTTGGGAGTAATAGTAACGCGTACGTCTAGACTACATAGAAGCGCATCAATCTCATGATTCAATCATCAGTGGCGCGCGTATTGTTTGTCTTCGTAGCGCAATTAATTTATTACTTATAAGTACCTGAATTCTCAAGCTACTTTGGTTTTTTGTTCTAAATGAGTCTACTGCCAATGACAATCTCATGTTTTTATATCTAGTCTAGTCCAACTTATTATAATGAATCATTATTAACAATGTTATTAATTATTGTTTTAATAATAGATTTGCTCCGCCTATGGTATAAAATCATTGCCAAATTAGTTCAGTCAAAATAGGATGATGATGTCAGTTCAAAGATCCATTACTCCAACTATACTGGGCGTCCAGAGAGTGACTGTAGCGCTATTTTCATCAAATACATCTTCTAGAACATTGTTTAATTCACATGCATAACTCAAAAATCTTATAATTATGGTATAAATCACATCTCTTGGGATTCTTCGAGAAAATTTTTATTTCTAGGCAAACCATCACTCGCTTTTACATTATCTGGAATCAATCTTACAAATTCTTTTACAGACAGCAATTTTCTTCACAATACTTTTCTAGTTAGTAGAATATCTATATGGTTTGAACAACATCTTAATATGCTGCATACTTTATTATTGGCAATTGCACTAATTGCACTCTTGAGTTGAAGTTATATAAGATTTACATAATATTAGTATTTATTAAGAATGACAGGAACTAATTTGCGCATGAAGGAAACAATCCTAGAGCAGTACAAGTGGGAACCAAAGCATAGATCTTGCTTTTGAAGACTAACAAGTTTCTTAGTAAAGTTTTATTTAAAGTGACCATTCTTCCCCCATTAGGGGGTACAGTCCTCTTTTGATGGAGATGTCCCCCAATGTGAGTGTCCCCCAAAATGCCCCCCATTCCCGTGGTTTCACTAACATAATAAAAACTATAAATTTCGCCCCTCCTCTAGCTAAAAATTCACATTTCTCCCCTCCCCCTCATCAATTATTCATCCTGGATTTTTTTTCCATTATGTCACCCATTAACAAGATTCAAATATGGTTACTTTAGTTTTAATGGTAATTTAGAATTGTATATTTTGTCAGTATTTCCAATAGGTCAATTATGATGGTAATTTAGACTCTATGGTTATTTAAAAGTAATAATTGTGTCCAATATTTTCTAAAATGTTCCTATGAATTCATTTGATTTTCAGGAAAGTAGAATTAAGCAATTTGCCACGTGCCAAATTACTTATTTACTTCATGACTAACAGGTCTTTTTTATTATCAATATTAGGTACATTTTTACCTTGAAAAATGCCCAATAAACTTGGCTCCAGAGTTGGAAAAAAACTGTTTTTCTTTACTTCAAACAGTTTTTCTTATTTAATACATTTTTTCAGTATTTCAAAAAAAAATGTTTAAAACAGATTTAGAATGTTTAAAACTCTATTCAACTAAAAGTAAATGGTGCCAAGATACTGTGTCTGGTACTACTACTTGATCCCAGATGACGCTCTTAAACGGATTTTACAGCACTCTACAAAGAAAATGCTCAGTTTAGTGCATGTTACCACTAACCATTTCACTCATATGAGTAAAACTACAGAGGCTATTTTTTTGTGAGTGTGTTTACTGTTTATATTGGAATTATGTATCGGAATGGACCATCATCGGTACTTTTCCTGCTTTTCCACAAACTCCAAAAGAATACATTTGCTTTGAACTGTGTTTTAAGCAGTTATTTAAAACATCCATATGTTTTAAACATTTGTGCGGTGTTTTAAACATGTTTTAAACATGCCAACCCTGATTCTAACGGCATTTTTCTAAATAAAACTTACATTAATTTGGTATTGTAAAATAACTTAATTTGTTTATGACTTATTGATACATTTTTAAGGATAGGATTTTGCAGAGCGAGAGGGAAATATGCATTTATTTTCGGTTTATTATAGCTAATTATAAAACCAAACATAGTATAATCTTTAAAACTATTTTAAATAATTGCTATTATTCGTATATATTTTTTATGGTAAATTTATTTATTGTAAATTTCTGTTTTACTTGAATATCGTAGTTTGTCAATGGAAATAGTTTCTAATTTCATTATTGGAGTATGGCATTTAACTATATACAAAATTTATGATAAAAACTGTATAAGGTTGTATTTCTTAGAGCAATGGGAAGTATTTGAAACTATTTTAAAGATTATACCATCCATAATTTTTTAAATATTTATAATAAACCGAAAATAAACGCATATTTCCTGCTCACTCTGCAAAATGCTATTCTTAAGGGAAGTTTTAGATCTTTTTTAACTCAGCATATTAACGCTTAACGCTATTGCACTCTGAAGAAATCTTCTATGCAAAAAATAAGTACGTTATAACTTAAGTACATATATAATTTCAAGCAGTTATGACTTCATAGTTAGTTGTTAAGACAAAATTAAATAATTCTCGACGTCATGAAATTATTGTTGTCTTAGTGGTTGGTTTATATACTTATTGCTTGTTTGCTGCTTGAGATGCTAGCAGAAGTAAAAGGAAAAAGTGGCGCACGGCACCAATATGTTGATATAAAGAAAGGTAAATACTTGGATTCATATAATGTCTATATCCACACAAATTATATTTTTCATAAAAATTTGTTCCTCCTAACTTAAATTTCTGGATTTGTCTATGCAATATAATTACCAAATTTCATGTCAATATATTTACAAATAAGAATAAAGTAAAAAAAAATGAGCTAAACCTAACTCTAATTAAAATGTGGGTCACAACATTTAAATTAAATTTCACACAAGTGGCCAGGTAGCTTGGCATGGCCCTGAATTTTTGAATGCTACTTTTTTTTGTGGAGCTTCCTCCTTGGAATCTGGAATAAACTGGGTCCCAGCGCTGAATAATAAACTAATTACGTTCAAATTTTAAGAATTTCGTCACCTTCTGCATGTTATGTCAAATTATTAGTTAGTCCTATTAATGTCCAGGCAAGCTCAAATTTTGCACAATTTTTTGTTCACCAAATGGAACAGTTTTATAAGGCGTCGTGAACATTTGAGAGGCGAAAAATAAGGGCCACTCTAAGTGTCTGTCAAAAACAAACCTACATTGCCTTTAACATTTAAGAACATCTTTATTACGATTTTCAATTTTACATTTTGATGCCTTATAAGTTGTGTATGTCATTTATTTTAGTTACAATAATTTATACATACATACATTTCGGGCGTTATGTGTTATGTATTCTCGGAACCGCGGGGAAATGACCCGAAGTGGTTATTGGAAATTGACTAACTCAAAGAGAATATTGAAACTTTATTCTAAAATAACTTTGCCAGGTATTCAATACTGTATTACTTTAATTTTTAATGGTACAAAAAGTATGAAGGACAGAAATAAATTGCTTTCATACTTTCGAGATTATATAAACGGCGGAGTGCAATTTAATAAATATTTGTGTAGCATTGAGCATATTTTAAAAGTAAATTTTAAACATTATTAAAGTTATATTAGAGGAACTAGGTAAATCAAAGTTGCTGGAAATAATTTATGACAAAGGACGATGTTTTATAAAGTTCATTAAAAGATAATTTACATAAACCGATTAGTTACAGGTGCGGATTTAGAAGTAACTTCTCACAGCACCAGCAGTAATAAATATTCAAATTTTAAAAGTTTCATGAAATATATCTAATGGTTTGAGCACGATACACTGAAGAAAATATGTTCGTAATATTAATGAATCGGTTCATCAGCTCAAAATTAAGGAATCCGTTTATTAATTTAGTGTATGTTTACATAGTATTAATAAATGTGTACATTGTATTAATGAACGTACATTATATCAATAAACAGATTCATAAATACTCAGCCAATGAACCTGCATTCATTAATATTACGAACATATTTTTCAATGCAGATTTGCTCAATCTGTAAAATGATAATGTGTTGGCAACCGCAGTTGGCACTCGGCAAATACAGAAATCCTCAAGGCACCACTAAAAATTTTAAATTTCTGTGTTAAGAAATAGTCTAACCGTAGAACAAAAAGAGGTGATCCTCTCAGTCAGACTTAGTGGGGAGAAACACACAATTATCAAATTGTGATATATAAGAATTTAGTGCACATAACACTGACGTGCTTCAAAGCTCTCAGCAACTCGCTTTTTGTGGAAAAACTGTATTTTCTACATTGTATTTTTCACGAGATGTCAACGTCATTCATTTACTGCACGATTAGTATGTAAGCTCTTTCTATACCTAATACATTTTATGCCTTTAATACCGATAACAAAATTGTTGTGACTCCATGTCATCGTCACTGAATGAAAGCCGACTTCACCACCATATGTGTCACGTTGGAACTAGCAGGAGATCTGTTACATTGCTCTTCGTTCGTTTCCTTCGCTTGCTTTGTATTTTTGCATTTTGGTAAGCGAAACAGTGTGCATTTATCAGAAGCCTAATAACTGCATAATTACTGTAGGTACATATCAAGTAAATTAGGTATTACCTCATTATCAAAATAAAAATTATTTATTATTTCGCTTAGCGATCATTATTATGCTAGTTATCATATTATCGAAGTAAATTTTAATCATAAAAGCAATATGTTATAGCCTTGAAGCTTGTCAGTGTTATATGCACTATACTTTATATACTTATTTGATAATTATGTGGTTCTTTCAATTAAGCTTGACTGAATAGCCGGCCACTCACAAATATTTCTGAACGCTCTTGGCTCAGGACATATCATCAGGCGCCAGACATGGCTCATGTGTTGAGGGGTAAAAGTATTCGCGCTCCTAAACAGCCAGTCCAAATTGACGAGTCCAGTGTCTAGTCCTGTTAAATTGTGTTATGTTTGTGGAGCGTTGGATATGGTCCTGCAAGTTTCAGGAATTAGGAAGTTTCCTATTTTAGAAATATCATGTACATTCAACCTCATTTAGTAGTCTTTCAGATAACTAGCCAAACAAAAAAAAATTATCTCGATATCTGAAAAGCTCACGAACTTATTCAATTTCTTATTTGAATACTTCGCCTCGGCTGAAGTCCACCGTGACGTCACAATACATAACGCGCTGACTTGCCATTCTGGCGGCCTGCCGTATGTTCCCTTTATTTAGTGTATGTGCTCGATTTTCTGAAATATCACAAAATGTCACTTTTGATTCGTTCGTGCCGAGCCGAATTTTCGAATTTCGCCATGCAATTTACGATCAGGTTTATCTGGAAGACTTCCTCTTTACGTCGCGACATCATATGGCTGTTTCAATGGTGTTTTTCGAAAAATATGAACGTGTCAAAATTGCATGTTTTAGCAATTTTTTTGGCTCTCAAATGCAAGTTGGCTATAAACTGCCGGTGTCTGCCAGCGAGTATAAAGGTGCCCGCGCCCGCTCGCTGTTGGCGGAGTCATGTATTGTGACGTAATCGAGCCTCAGCCCAGATGATCACAGCATTTTAAACTTGGAAGGACCATAACTTTTTTATTTATAGAGATAATTTTAAAAAAAATTACAGATATTTTTTAGATTTTTACGACTATTTATTACGAGAAAATGAGAAAAATGAAAACTTCCTAATTATGTATCCCAAAGCTTTAGCTGAAATTGCGGAACTAAATAAATCTTAACTGCGGCCAGTAGCAAGAAACCTAAGTGTGGCTATCAGTCGAGATTCTGCTGTTATAAATTTTCTCATTGGTGTATCTTATCTAATTAAATGTGATTTTAAGATATTAAACAACTCACCAAAAAACCCACAATCCATGCGCAACTCATCTGGGTCGATTGATCGTAATTATCTTAGTAAATTCAAGCGAGCAAGTGAGTATTTGTATTGTGTATTCGTTTCTATTCTTCAGCCAGTTTTTTCCCACTTCCCTCTACGTTTCTCATTTTCTACTGATTCAATGTATATTAAAGCCATGATTAAGGCTTTATTCCCACTTTCCATCTCTAAATATATTTTTTTGAACTTACGAGCGCGATAAAACTTTCAAATACATCAGAAATCTAAGCTCATCTTAATTTTATCGGAATGTGCTAACAGTCTCATCCACAAACACACACACTTGGAATGTTCGTCACAGACTCTAGTCTAAGTATTCCTATTTAGCCTGCCAGTTAATGGACAATGGCGTTCCTGACCTGTCAAGGATTAGGCGTCCGTACTTAATGTGCAACGCGCCAGAATCTTTCCTAAGACGCTATGTGCGTGGCCGACCATTTTTTTGTTCTATGATTAGCTTTCCTCTCAACTCCGAAATTTTATATTTTTAATGTTTTTTTGGGATATCACTTCTTTTTATTTTACGTTAGTAAGCCTTATATTTATATATTATTTATAGTTAATCTAGTGTACATAGATGGCACATTAGACTTGTTCTGACTTTTTTCAGTCTGGTTTATACTCTACATCTTTAAGTGCAGCAAACCAAAAACTACAAATGCCAGGAGAACTGGTTGAGGCCCATTGTATAGCTATTCATTTCTTAACAGTGGCAGACGTGTTTTGCAGCAAACCATAGAATTACAAATGTCGGGAGAGCTGGTTGAAGCCCATTGTATAGCCATTGTTGAGAAATGAATGGCTATATAATGGGCTTCAACCAGACATACGGTCTGACGACTTTTCCACCCACACCGAGAGATCTGACTATTAAAGGTGTAGAGTAAAAATCAGACTGAAAAAAGTCAGAACAAGTCTAGTGCGCCATCTATGGTACACTAGATTAACTATTAACATCTAGGCACTGCGCTTTGATTGTTTCAGAAGTTAGTAATCTGCATTCGCAGTTATTGTAATGACTTGAAATAGTCAAACTTTGTAAAACATTTACTTCTGAACAATCTTTACCATCTTGCATATATGGCACCGTTAGTGTCTAGTACTCACACTCCATAGGAAAGTCATGGAGTATTAGTTGAAGCGTATGTATTTTCGTTCTTTCTCTACCGTATGGCACTGAGGAGCCTGGGAAGGTGAAATGCGTCTGCCACTGTTGACCAATTAATGGCTATACAGTGGGCTTCAACCAGCTCTCCTGATATTTATATATTATTTAGGTATTACTTAGGCGAAATTTCCATACTAATAAGAAATTGTAGTTTGTAGTTTTTTTACTTACATTGACATGCTAATATATCAATTTTGTGAACTAAAAAAAATAAAGACTTACTAAAACAACTTTCACATTCAGGTTATAAACTGAATAATTAAAAACGAAACTTCAAAACATTGGCAACGACATTTCATTCTTTTTGGAAATCTTCAGGGAGCCATACGAATACGTTAATTAATCTATACATGTACGAAAAATAAAATAGACACAGTAAACAGATTAATGTTGATATTTGATTACATTTATACCATTGACAAGCCAATCTTTTTCTAGATACAATATTTTTTTCATTTTATTGCTTGGTAGATAAATATCCATAAAGTTTGTATAAAATTCTAAGACACAGGCGGTACTAGTTTGATATTAATTCCTATTGCAGAAATTGCTGGCTTTTAAAAATGGACCGATGATTTAATTACTAGCGCTTAGTTGACAAATTAGGGGAATCTGAATACTCCGCAGTCCACGTGGAGTCTCGTTAGTTCCATTACAGGTAACACCGTGCTGTAAACGAGACAGGCCAGTATTTAAGTGAGATCATTGCTTTGTGACGAAACAATAGATTTATCTCGAGATTTATAGTTTTTAAATTTTTGTTTTAACATTGATTTGTCGAGAACGCTAGGCAGCATAACGAAAATGTTATTTGGAGATCACTTCATGATGAAATTAACAATGTATGCAGTGATATACCCACTTGGAGTTCTCTTGACGACTTAGACAACACACTCAGAAAAAACATTGTTTAATTTAAACAAAATATATTTAACTCAAATGAATAAAATCCGCGAGCAAATATATATTTAAACAAAATAAATATTTATATTGATTATTAACATGAATGTCTCTTTTAGTCAACAATACGTTCATTTTACTTAATAAATTATTTTGTTAAATGAAAAGAAATGTAACATCTTAATAAGTTGATACCGTTTTAAAATAAATTAGAGGTTTATTTAACTTAACAATATTCTTTTGTTAAGTTATTTGAATGGACTCTGAATGCAATCGACATATTGTTTTAAGAAGTTTACATTATTTTGTTGAATTAAATAACGTCTACTATTATATTTGAGAAATTACTGTTTCTCACAACTAAATAATTTATTTGTATTTGTTTTGTTCTTTCAAAAGTTTCTTTCAAACTAACTATTGCATTGTTGAATTGTGTAAAAGTGGATTCAGTAGGTGGATTTATTTGAATGCACATCATTTTTGTAAACTTAAAGAATATATTAATAGTTTGTTGTATGAAACAATATTTCCATGGTATTTCAAATAAAATTATTTCTATGAAGCAATTAATTTATTTCGCTTTAGAAGACAACCAACTTAAAAAATGAACTGCATAAGTTGTTACTTTGTGATAATTAATCGTGATATAATAAAAACATCTTCACTTTATTTTTTATCACTTATTTATTGTAACTTTCACCTTATATACTGCAGTTTAAGTTCATAATATGTCATTTTCAAATCATTCGAAAAGCGAATCGCTGCTTTAAATCTCTAAAAGTGGCACGTTGGATGACGACACGGCAGTAATATAAAAGCTGCAGTAAATAAATGATTAAAAAAAGTATTAGTGTTTTTATTATATCACCATTAATTATCACGAAGTGACAACTTACATTGTTTAATTTTAGAACAAAGCTTATTTTCAATTCACTAAAACTGTCCACATTAGTGTTTACTAATATTTTTGTTGTGGAGAATTACTCAACTCTCAAAACACTTACTTTCAACTAAAAATGGAAAAACAATAACGCAGTTGCACGATACACGGCGTGGCGACCGCGTTACCGTTGATTCGGGCCGGGAATTGCTGGGATAGGGTATTATTCCCATGTGATTATTTTGTGTGCTGATCGGTTAATTCCACAGGCCCACAAAAAAAAAAGTTGTCTGCGCCGGGGTACTGACCATACCTATCCCTTGTATTTTGGGCCGCTGAATACGAATCTGACCTTAGTTTTTCCCCTATACGTCAGGTTTTTTTTTAACAACAAATAAATATATAAATATCACGATTCAACAGACCTTATTTTGCTGCTAAAAAAAACCGGACGTGTAGGGGAAAAACTAAGGTCAGATTCGTATTCAGCGGCTCAAAATACAAGGGATAGGTGTGGTCAGTACCCTCGCGCAGACCACTTTTTTTGGTTGCCACTGTGCCTCACTCAGTGTGGCACAATAACCCCCAAAAAAAAGTCATCTGCGCGGGGGTACTGACCACACCTATCCCTTGTATTTTAAGCCGCTGAACACGAATCTGATCTTAGTTTTTCTTCGGCACGTCAAGTTTTTCTTTTAAGAGCAAATAAATATATAAATATTAAACTTTTTTGCTTTAAAAAAAAACCTGACGTATACGTGAAAAACTAAGGTCAGATTCGTGTTCAGAGGGTCAAAATACAAGGGATAGGTATGGTCAATTCCCCGGCGCAGACAACTTTTCTTTTTGTGGGCCTGTATTCTTAATAGTGGAGAAGAAGATATTTTGTTGTTTCAAACATTTAAGAAATGGTCTTAAAGTAAACATTATTTAATTAAAACTAAGAACTATACAAAGTTAAGCAAAAGCGGCCTAAAACAAAAAATATTTGTGTTACTGCAAAATGGCTCGTTTATATATTCTACAAAAACTTCTCTTAAATAGAGCGAACAGTATTTTTAAAATAATTATATCTCTTCTTTATTTTAACCCACATTCATTTGAACAAAATAAATTTATGTATTTATTTAATCATATTCGTTTTTTAGTTTGGAAAAGCTTTGTTTACACAAAACAAATTATCCATCAAATGTACACAATTATAACAAATTACTTAGTTGCAACGATATGTGCAACCTCTTGATAGATCAAGAAATAATGTCGTAAAAAAATCTGTACAGCATCATTTACCTGTAGTGACTCAAAACATTATTTTGAGTATATACGAAAAATTGTTATTGGAAAATAGTAAAAATTATTATATTGTACATTATACATCGAAATTTTTCAAGAAAATTCATGCATAATTTTCTTGGAGTCCGGTCCTGCTAAGCATGATTAGAGCGGATAAGCTTTAACCTTTTTCATTCGTTTTTTGCATAGAGATAAAAATCAAGAACAGTAAGTTTTACATTTTGAGTTTTACATCATTTAGGTATTACGAAAGCGAAACCTTCATGTTGATAAGAAATTACCTATTTTTTAATTTATATATTTTCGTTCTACTTCTTAACATGATAATGTAATTAATAGTATTAGGTAAAAAATCTTTTATTAACATTACTTAAAAATTCGAAATATTTTAGATTCTATCTCATTAAACCACATGAAATAAAAACTGCTTTATTTTGTTTCTGATATGTACGTCATGTATTTTATTGCTAGGGAGATGTCCCAAAAAGTTGATTATTTGATGCCGCTCCATTTGATTCTATTTCGTTGGGAACATGCTTCCTGATCACGTAATCGCAAGTCAAACAACGGAACCCGGGTGGGACTGAGAAATACACTGTTATTAATTAATGATAAATAATTTAAAAATAAATAATTTGATGCTTGCTGAAATTGAAATGGCGTAAAGTTTATGATTGAATAAACATAAAAAACCGCTGCCCAAGGAATCACTACTTCCACATCCGGATTTTCTATCCAAGTCACTCACAACGAAAAAATTTTGTATGTGAAAATAATTGTTTATGGAACTTTAATAATATAATATTTGAAATCCTCTACTCCAAAACCCATAAAACGATACCCCACATCGGTAGTGGGAGTGGGGGTGGATGAAGTAAAAAAATATTTTGGGGGTTCTGGTTCTTGTACACACACTAAATCACATTTTTTTCATCCCCTTTAATACTGGGGTGGGGGTGGTAATGGGGGTGGCTAATGCCAAAATTTTCTTTGAGACCTTAGCTTCTCTTGTATATACTAAATACCAATTTTATGGACTCTTACCTGCTTGATCTACCTATTTACCCCAAATTTACCCAAAGTTACCCCCTAACCCTTCGACAGAACAAGATGAAAATATAATCTAGTTGTAGATCTCGTTAAAGTACATATATGTACCAAATTTCAAGTCAATATCTCAAACGATTCCAGAGTAAACGTGCGCACAAAAAAAAGTTACAGACAGACAGACAGACAGACATACCGACAGACAGACATACCGACAGACAGACCGACAGAAATTTTTTTTTCGCTCAAACTTAAAATCTCGACGTTTCATAACATTCTAAGCCTATTTGAACAATAAAAATTTTTTAAAATTTTTTTGTCGTTACTATACTTGCTCTGGATGAGGAAGTAAAATTATCGTACCGAATACACCTCGAGCATTGATAAATATTCAAAATTTTGTCGTAGAGAATGCTTCAAGCGTATTGCTTAAAGATAATAGCACTCGGCCTACGGCATCGGGCTATTACCAAGCAACACATTTTCAGCAGTCTCTATGACAAAATTATCTCGGTATTATCAATGCTCTAAGTGTGAATTTGCAAATCTTAAATTGTAATGTAATGTTTTTTACCACTTATATATTTTGTGTATACTGTTTAAGTAATTTTTTGGATGTGCTGAAATATTAAGTTTTTATTAGTTATGAGCTAAGTTTGTTTAACTGATCTATTTTACATTTGTATGTCTAATGAAACGGAATAAAACTTACTTACTTACATTTATTTTTCAAAACCAGTGGCGGATCTAGAAATTTCAATAATTTTTTTCTCGTCTGTGGCCCATGGGACCCATACGAAATATGAGAAATAACATCTAGAGAAGCACTCCTCTAACGACCCCTAAAAAATTTTGAAAAAGCAGTTAGCGAAAAAATTTTATTATAGGTGAAAATTCCATGCTCACAGTTCCAGGCATATACATTTATTCTTGTTTAATGTATCTAGAAACTAACAAAGTCGGCTTTAGAGCATCCCAATTTAGTCATTATTATCAAACCAGAAATAAAGAAAATTGTACATATCCTAAGCACCGTCTAACTCTCACTGAGAAGAGACCCTATTACGTAGCAATAACATTTTTATTGTATTCCCTACAAGTCTCAAAGATAATTTTCATCTCAACTGTTCCAAGAAACAAGCTTTCAGGTATATATGTGATATTGAGCCTTACTCCGTTCAAGAATTTGCAAATCTTAAATTGTAATGTAATGTTTTTTACCACTTATATATTTTGTGTATACTGTTTAAGTAATTTTTTGGATGTGCTGAAATGTTAAGTTTTTATTAGTTATGAGCTAAGTTTGTTTAACTGATCTATTTTACATTTGTATGTCTAATGAAACGGAATAAAACTTACTTACTTACATTTATTTATCAAAACCAGTAGCGGATCTAGAAATTTCAATAATTTTTTTCTCGTCTGTGGCGCATGGGACCCATACGAAATATGAGAAATAACATCTAGAGAAGCACTCCTCTAACGACCCCTAAAAAATTTTGTAAAAGCAGTTTGCGAAAAAATTTTTCAAAATTCTTGGCTCAATGATAAAAAAAATAGTTCGAAATTTAACATACTAACGGAATAAAAAGCTTCAACGTTATTTGAAATCATTCCATATTGTAATATGCAATAGTTGTAATAGTAATTTTAAAAAATCATCGTCAGACCACGGTTAGTTGCTGGATTAAATAGTCAACAATTGATAAACCTGCTGCGCGGTCTGACGAATTTTCCACCCACACCGAGAGATCTGACTATTACACAGCTCTACAAAATAAAAAAAGTGGTGTGTTCCTGGAACTCCATTGTGTATTTCCCCATGTATTTCGACCTGCTGAACACGAATAGGTGTCCGTTTAGCTCGCCCAAATAACCTAAAAAAAATCTCATAATTTAGGTTATTTTCGGGATTTATTAAAAATTAATGGGTGATGGAGCTAAACGAACACCTGATTCGTATTCAGCATGTCGAAATACATGGGGTTGCTCAATGGAGTCCCAGAAATATACAATTTTTTTCTTGTGTGGTGTGCCTGTGTAATATACGAAAACACCGGATCCTCCGCCATTTTATAGAAAACCGTGTATGAAAATATATTACACACACACACACACAAAAAGTGAAAAGTGGGCTATTTCTGTGACTCCATAAGCTCTATCTATTTCGATATGTTGAATACGAATCAGGTGTCCGTTTAGCTCCAATTTTTAATAAATTCCGAAAGTAATTATGAGTTTTTTCTAGGTTATTTTCGCGAATTACAAAAAAAATTGTGGGTTACGGAGCTAAAAGGACACCTGATTCGCGTTCAGCACGTCGAAATACATAGGCGGTCACCCAATGGAATTCCAGGAATAGACCACTTTTTTATTTTGTTTATCTGTGTTATTTTTGTGCATGTTTACGTATTTGCTATAACATATATGAATTTCAGCATTTAATTTGAAAGATTTTTTATTTATTAACTTGTGCATAATGGTCTGACTGTTAACCCACCATTGTTCAAGAATATGACTATGATTTTTATGTTTACTCAATCATAAACTTTACACCATTTCTATTACAGCAAAATTATAATTTGTTTTTAATATTATCAATTAATAACAATGTATTTCTCAGCCCCACCCGGGTTCTGTGGCTGGCCATATGACCCTTGACCTTTATGCCGTAAAAGAAACTATACTGAACAATAACAATAAAATAAATATAGATAGCAGGCAGCACCATTAAGCCATCTAGAGGCGACACTCCGAGTTGCAGCGACTAGGTAATGAGAAGAAAGATGCTGAATAATACGTGTCAACAATTAAAAAACTGGAAATATTTTTTATGTGACGCCTGAAAGTGTGGATATTATTAAATACTCACATATTCTAAAGTAAATTAAGTCACTTTATAACATAACCGCAAACTTAAAAGATCTTCTAGAGAAGCGGCATATTTTATTCTCACGTACCCAAGAAATGTCCAAAATGTCTCTTAGTAATCACGCTTAAAACAAACTTAAATGTTCATTGTTGTCATAAAAAAAAAATCAGAAGTATTTTAGTGGTTTAAAGAAAGTAGTAAATTTGTAACGGTTTCTTACGACTTATTTTACAACATTCTGTAGATCATTTAACAGAATTGTCAAGTAATCATGTTCAAGGCATATCTTCGTATTTACCATTGATATAAAACTATAAAAGAAAAACGCTGAATTTTTTCACGGGTTTGATGAAATTAACAAATTTGTGATGGTTAGATTCATTAGTATAGTAATTATAGTTCATTCTTTGGTTTGTAACTATAAAAAGTGTTACGTTTTTGATGATAACTGTTGACAAATATTGAATAATGAAACTTAAAGTGTATTAAAGTATTAAAACTAATTCTGACAAAATTGTTTTTTGGATATCTCAAAAAGATCTACTGAAGATACCTCCAACTTTAAAACGAAAGAGAATACGTCATAAAGAAGTCTGATTGCTTATTCCTTTTTCATTTTTACACTTTTTCTTCTACTTTGTACTTGTTTTTCTTTTTTTTGGGAAATAATCCATGTCTTCATTAATCGAATCGAATCGAGTCGAGTCTGGTCTAGTCGAGAGACCCCCGTCGAGCCATATTCTACAGTTTGCTTAAGCAATCCAGAATGATTGAACAAACAAAAAATATGTAGTGTCTCCCACTTAAAGTGAACACATGCCCATAAACTCTTTATTTCTTGAGAATCAACTTTTTTTTACATAACGACGCGGAAGTCGCATTTTTAGACCATATTGCAATATTCCAAATCTGCATAGTGTTCTACGATTCTTTCTATGCCTCCAAGATTCTAGGAACTATGTTAGGAACTCGGTTAGGAATTTTGTGATTCAAAATCTAACATAATAGCGTTAATCAGCTCTTTCAGGCCTTTGTACCAAACTTCATTTAAAGGAATCATTATGTGTGAGTGTATGTATATGCAGTGTGTCCCACTTTTCATGGAGCCACCTTCATATCTCACTCATCTGACATCCGAATATTTTGAAATTTTAGTGGTGAATATATACCTATAAAGTGAGCCTTGGGACGTAACCTCATTTGATTTTAGTCAGAGGCGTCCGATTCTAGGATGGAAAAAGATGTCGATGTAAAAAAAGAAGTATTAGCGATTTTTTTTAGAAAAAACCCAGTAAGATATTCTTAATCAGCACCTTAAGAAACCACTTTGTACAAAATTACAACGTAGTGGGTTCAAAGATATTTGAGAGGCCGTCAATAAAACAATTTTTTCAACCAAAAACAATTTGTATTTATAAAACGGATTCTCAAATGAAAAAAATGTATATTCCATTTTTTGTTCAAAATAATGGATTCTACTAGTTTGAATTGATTTTACAACAAAATAATTATTTATTTAATAAGGCAAAAATTCTAATTTGTACATACCATACCATTTTTCTAACAAATAATCTTCAATAAAGACCTAAGTAAGCCATGAAACAAAAGTTATTGCAAGTGTCAATTTATTGTTGAACGTAAATAAGTTAATCAGCTAAAAACTCATGTGAATGCTGGTTTAATGTTTGATAATAAGTGGAGTGTAAATTTTGTGTGTAATAAATATGGTTCGGCGTTTGATAATGCGAGAAAAAGTGGAGTTAATTCGTTTAGTCGGAGATAATGCCAGTTCATTTGGACACGCTGCTGTTGAATTTAATTTACTGAATCCTGACCGTCAGCTTCCCATTCGTCATAAATTGCACTGCGAAGGAATAATTCTACGCTCGACTTTTTTTTCGGAATCCTACCAATATAAGTTTGCTTAAACAAAATAAAACATAAAATACCTAACCCGAGTTAACTCGGGATATTAATCATTTATGGCATAATTTAAAGTTTTTTACTGTGTGGTATACTCGGAAGCATGGTGTTACACACAAAGCGACATCACAGTCTGGACACCAATATCTGCTTTCTCGCCGAGTTTTCTTACCTCTGGTGTTCCTTACGTTACTGCAAACTCCGCATTGTCTCGTGGGGTTGGCCTTCTTCTCTGTAGCAAGTACAATACTCAGGAAAATGACGTTCAAATAGGTGTGATGGTGGTAGAACTATTGATGGTCGGCCTTTTTTGCAGAAAACTCAGCCTTATGGCACTTTTCTATCATCAACTTGACAACATCCATCCTATATGCGGACTTTTTTTCACCTTCCTGTTTATAAAGAGAAAAGAGTTCCATAGGGCTAAATCCAGAAGATAATAAAATATTTTATTATAATATTTCTTTCCCCGTTTCCTTCCATCCCTAATTTTTATCAAAATTTCGTTGCGAAAACTTCCGAAAATTTCCTCCCGAACATTTATTGGAAAGTTTCCTTGGAAAACTTAGCCTTATGGCACTTTTCTATCATCAACTTGACAACATCCATCCTATATGTTAGTGCAGACTTTTTTTCTGTTTATAATAGAAAAATAGTTCCATAGGGCTAGATCCAGAAGATAATAAAATATTTTATTATGATATTTCTTTCCCCGTTTCCTTCCGTCCCTAATTTTTATCAAAATTTCGTTGCGGAAATTTCCTCCTGAACGTTTATTGGAAAGTTTCCTTTACCCATCTCTGCTATTTTTTACTGACCTATTTTATCCAATTGTTAATTGTTGGCATACAGAATCAAAACTTCTTACCTACTTACTTACTTACTTTACAGTGGCATAACTAGGGGGGGGGGGGGTGCACTCTGCCCCCCACCCTCATGATGTGGCGCCCCTGCTGCAGGGTTCATAACGACCAGGTGCCTAAAAATGCGAGAAAATTTTTGAAATATATTGAAACATCAGAGAATTTTAGTAATTTTTATAAAAAATCAGAGGACTTTTTTTAAATCAGATCTTAATACTTCAGCAATTTTTTAAAATCTTCGTTTTCTAATTGCCTATCGACCTGTCAAACCAGATTTTGGATTTTTGTTCCTCATTTTTCAAAATTTTTTAAAAATCAAGGACAAAAATCAAAATCTGGCTTGACAGATCGATAGGCAATTAAAAAACGAAGATTTCAAAAAAAACTTTCCGACTGCTTAAGTATTAAGACCTACAGATTGATTTGAAAAAAAAGTCACTTTGGGGGCACTGTGCATCGAATGGTCTGCAGCATAAGTTTTTTTAACAATTTCATGTAATAAATTACTGGAAAAAAAAACATTTCTATCAATTGACTTCATTTTATTACATATTTATGTTAATGATAGGAGCACGCCGGTCTACAATAATAAGGGTGGCAGAGAATCATTTTCTATCATACTGTAATGTCAATAAAGAATACAAAAAAATCTCAACTTTAAACACCTATTGCATTCACAATTTTTTTAACATAATTAAAATGCTGCTGCCAAGCGTTGTTCTGCTAACGAAGTGACAGGAGTTTGTTTTGTACACATAGTACACATGATCGAAAAAAAAACAAGTTAAATGAATATAGTAAATAAAGGTATCGCTGGCTCTCGCACTATATGGTATACATAAAGAAATAAATTCATCATAAATAAAAGAAATACTTTTGTGGCAAGAAATATAAAGTTTGTCGTAAATAAATTATTACAAACTCATTATTTCTTGCCACAAAAGTGTTTGTTTTATGTAAGAATTTATTTATTTGCGTATACAGTGTCACCGTGTCATCATACGGGAAAAATGTTTATTAGTCAATTTAAGATTTTGATTTTAACGATATTTTTTGTTTAAAAAATAATGACAAATGTGCGCAAAGGCAATCACGTGATTTTCTTCTTGTGTTATATTTGACATTTGAAAATGAAAATGACGAAGAATAGAGTTATTTCTGAAAGTTTCAAAAAATGTGAAAGAGAAAAGTATTTTAAAATTTTATATATTTTATATACTAGCATTGGCGCAACTAGGGGTGGGGGGAGCAGGGTGGGCCGGGCCCACCCCAAACTAGCCACGGCCCATCCAGAGGGAAGAATAAAAATTAGCAAAAAAAATTTAAATTTATCGACTAATGTATCACTAAATTATTCGGAATCCATAATCCATCCCCAACTTCTATACCAATTTGACACAAGTGATTTAGGATTTAGGTTTCAGTTTCTTGTGAATTTTAATGTCGTATTTTTTTAATAAAAATTGAAAATCTGAAGCGTATATGTATTAATATGTTCCTAATATTAAATCTCTTATTTTTAAGCGTCGTATGGTGTCAACATCACGATAAAACCATTCGAAACCAATAATATTTACATATTTGCTACTAGCATCGAAATTTCACTGTAACATTAATCTCAAAATGTTACTATACGCCAAAGGCGGCCGGCTCGCCTTTTATCCAGCGTTGCCAGAGCACGATGACTTCTTTTGTCAAGGTCAAGGTCATTAAATGACCTTGAAATGACAAAAATATTTCGCCTGCGGCTCTTTTCCCTGCAGCGCTATTACTAACCGCCCCGTATACACATAGATATCTACAGAACACTTAAGTATCTTATGCACGAGCCGCCACTGAACTTCGCGTTTCAAACACAAGGGGCCTGGCCACCCCCAGAAAAATTCTCTAGTTGCACCAATGCCAGCTAGTAAAACTTTAATATATTTTTTTGCGTTTCTTAACCTAATATATTTTTAACTTAACCGAACTTAAACAAACTTGTATAAAATTGTTTATTTTTACTAAACCCATCACTAAAGTAGGTGGAAACGTAAGGTGAGTTGTGCCATTGGAGTCTTCACTATTGTGTTTATTTATAGTGGCAGTGTTGCGAATTGTACGATAATTATCGTTTTTGTACTATAATTTCATCCGTTGTACGATATACGATAGTACATGTCGGAATTTTTAAATTTATAAAAGTTTCTGTTTCGTTTTTCTTAATGTTGTCAGTCAGTGAAAATGTACGATAATGTACGATAATTTGAGCGTTATCTTTATTATAATTTTGTTCAGCACAGTTCGCAACACTGCATAGTGGTAAGTATGTATTTAAATTTATATAACCTCTCGAGTGGAAAATGATTTGAAGTTATCACTTGTAACCAGCGCTGCGCATGTGTAAACGAGAAAAACCATCGAGTTGACCCAGTTAACTTTGGCGTTCTAGTCAGTGTTGCCAGCGTCAGCCCGTTCGTGCATCTTCTAGTCCCTTTTTGCAACTTTTAGCATGTTGGCACCACGCTGCAAAATATAACCCGTTTTAGGATCGCCGCAGTGTCTCCCCCCCCACCGCTCATCAAAAAAATTTTGCAGTAGTTTTTTTTCTCAAATCCGCCGCACCGCAGTGTGTGGGTTCTTTCTCCCGAAGTTCGTTTTAGACTGGGTCTATCCAGTTTTGTACTTCTAGTTATGTTTGATTTTTTAATTTTAGTCCGTTTTTCTTCAATCCAGCCTAATTTAAACTAGAATTTAGCCCGAAAAATAAATCAATACCGGCAATACTGGTTCCAGTAAAACTCGTTTCGTTTTGATCATGAACTGAAAAACTGTTAAACCGAAAATGCAAAGTTTAACCAGAAAGGTTTGGATTAAATTACCACTGTAATACTAGCGGTTAGTAATAAAGTTTTCCCATATGATGCGGACTTTATTGGTGGCAATGTATGAAACAAAAGATTCTTGGTTCAAAACATTTTATTCTATGCCTAGGACATCTTAACAATTGCATTAGCCAAGAGTTGGTGCCGGTTACGATTCTGTCATAACGTTTCCTGGAACAAAAAACTTAAATACCTGCCTGCGAGCTCGCCGGCATAGTTTAACGAACACTATTTAAAATGTCAAGCAACCGTTCCCACGGTTGAATCGCGGTTTAGCGATGCTGCATGATGCATTTATCGTAGCTATATCTTGTTTTGTTATCTAAACCACAATCAATAACAATAATACTTTGAATGCTCGAGTTAGTACTTTATAACTGCGACTTTGTTTGTAGTACACTAGGCTATTTTTAGACCTGTTCTTTCACTTTCACTCAAAGGGATTGTATATCAGATTATTTCTCTTATACAGGGTGAGTCTTTGCATCGGAAAACAACTTCATGTAACTGTTATAGTGATGGTGGTGTTTCATGAAAGAAAGTATACAAAAGCAAGAGAGATAATCTCTCCTTTCTCCATAAGACATAAAAATGAATGATATTTATTTGCTGAGTTAATATTCAGTAAGGAGGAGAGAAATAGGAAGAGAGAGATCGGATAAGGAAATATTTAGATATTTTTTGAATACATATTGCCAACCCAACATAAAAGTGATATAAATTTCTAACTATGAAGTAGTTTTCATAAATACCAAAACATTCCAGTACTGCTCGACGTGCGTAATGCCAACCGTGTTGGCAACCGGAGATTATGAATTTTAATATATCCTGATGATGCCAATATGGTTGGTAAATAGCACGTCGAGTATAACATTCGAATGTACTGTTCTAGTGTTTTTTGTTTGTGGAAACTACTTCGAAGACAGTGTGATAAAAAAAAATTTTATCCCTCTCCTGAAAGACGTAAGTACGCAGAATTCGGTTGTTGACGAATTTTCAAAAGTGGTGAAATATAGTACTTCGGGTGTTAATTCCGTTATATATTTAAGTTAGAAGTAAAATTCGAGGCACAACATATTTATTTTTTTTTATAACTTAACTTCGACTATTTGAATGTACCGCGAAAACTGCAGTGACGTCATAAGCATAGTTAGCTCTGAACGTATAATATGTAGACGAACAAGTTGACAACAGACAAAATAACCTCATTTGTCAAAATTTAAGTTGACGTTGAGCAATGTTTAATGCATGAATATTAAAGACCAGGATTACGGACGTTTATGGGAATTCCGATGAAAATCGATTCTCAAAATGTGAAGACTCAAGACGTGCCACAGGTGGCGCTAGTAACACTAAGTTCGCGGATATTGTATATTGTCAATTGTTATATTATTTGCGTTGTCGTTCGGTATTGTTTATATAATGTCTACAAATAATATAAATTTCTCTATACCAGTATACCGGGTGTAAACGAATAGTGGGCCACCCCTGTAACTTCCTTGTTTTTAAAGATATCGGGATGAAATTTTGTATGGTGAAATTAGGTAATATTTTCAACTTTTTGAGACCTATTCGCCATATTTATAACTTCCGGTTTCACCGGAAATGGCCCCAATAGTCTTTTCTAAATGGACCACCCTGTATGTTTTTACATTGGCCGCGAAGTTAGATATAAATCATAAATTTCTTAAGAAAAATTGTCATTCCTGCTGGTAACGATTACACATTACGGAACTTTTGCTACCGTTTAACCCCTACTAAATAGAGCTTTCTGAATATCTGGGTGGCCCATATCATAATGTTTAAAACAAATGAGTCATTTTGAAAAATGTGATTTTAATGAGTTTACAGCATCCTGTATGGTGTATTATTGGACATATTGACGTTTTCGTATTTTTTATATGAATTACATTGGAACAAAAAATAATTTTAACATATTCGCAGCCATCTAGATTGACAACTAAAATTCGAATTATTTTTCGTGCAACACTGTATAAATTGTTCAAAATAGTATAAATATATCCAAATGCGAAATATATCAAAAATGTAAAAACATACAGGATGGTCCATTTAGAAAAGACTATTGGGGCCATTTCCGGTGAAACCAGAAGTGATAAATATGGGGGATAGGTCTGAAAAAGTTGAAAATCTTACCTAATTTCACCATACAAAATTTCATCCCGATATCTTTAAAAACAAGGAAGTTACAGGGGTGGGCCACTATTCGTTTACACCCGGTATATATTCAGTAAGTGAAACAAATGGGAAAAACATGCGCAATTGAAGGGTGTAAGAGTGGTTACACTGAAAAAATTTTTCACAACGTTAGAAAGACGTCTATGTTTCAAGTACCCAAAGTAAGTGACTATTAAAATAATTTAGTAGTGTTTAAAAAAACCGCTGCCCAAGGAATCACTACTTCCACATCCAGATTCTCTATCCAAGTCACTCACAACGAAAAAACTTTGTATGTGAAAATAATTGTTTATGGAACTTTAATAATATAATATTTGAAATCCTCTACCCCAAAAACCCATAAAACGATACCCCACATCGGTAGTGGGGTGGGGGTGGTGATAGGGGGGTGGTAGTGGGGGTGGATGAAGTAAAAAAATATTTTGAGGTTTCTGGTCCCTGTACATGCACTAAATCACAATTTTTTTTTCATCCCCTTATTAATAAGGAGGTGGGGGTGGTAATGGGGGTGGCTAATTCCAAAAATTTTTTTCAGACCTCAGCTTCTCTTGTATATACTAAATACCAATTTCACGGACTCTTACCTGCTTGATTTACCCATTTACCCCAAATTTACCCCACAACCCTTCGACGGAACAAGATGAAAATATAATCTAGTTCTAGATCTCGTTAAAGTACATATGTGTACCAAATTTCAAGTCAATATCTTAAACGGTTTCAGAGTAAACGTGCGCACAAAAAAAAGTTACAGACAGACAGACCGACAGACAGACAGACCGACAGACAGACAGAAATTTTTTTTCGCTCAAACTTAAAATCTCGACGTTTCATGACATTTTAAGCCTATTTGGACAATAAAAATTTTTAAAAATTTTTTTGTCGTTACTATACTTCCACTGGACGTGGAAGTAATTACGTTGAAACTTAAGTTCAACATTACAGTGTCAAGATTATTCTCTATCATTGCGAAGTATATTTTTATTGTAAGATTTTTCATCACAAATGTTTTTCACTCGGTTTTTCAGTAAAGAAATATTTCGTTTCCAGTTGTTTCCTAATCCCATTTTTCTTTGTCATTTTCTCTATTTTATTTTGTTCTAATATTCACGCAAAAATATTACAGGCTGTATAATTTTTAAAAAACTTAATAAGGTTCTGGAGAAACATTATTATTGCAAAAACAGAAACGCTTGTGTTTATTATTTTAAATAATGAATAGCGCTGCCAACAATAAAATAATCTTTCATCACAAAGACTCTTTATAATAGTCACGAGTAACGATAATCAAATAACGCGATTGCATATAAAATTCATATTTTTCCGCGTTCCAGTGTGATAATGAGAACTGTGCCACCTAACGTGCGGCTTCTTTCTTCCAGTTTCACGGACATTTTGAAAGCACTTGGTGCGTCATCCTTTTCTCTAGTATTCATGGTTTAATGCGTGCTAACTCCTTTTTTCTATCATTCATGGTTTTATGATTAACTTCTCTGCAGACTGCCGTTGTGATGGCATTGGGTTAATATCCGTGTATTTTATTAATTGATACTGTAATGTAATATTATAAGTTACTATTTTCAATTTTATGTTGCTAACGATTTTTTAATAAAAAATGGTATTGTTTAACATGGATTTTATTGAAATACTGACTCAGTGCACCAAGCGGATTATAAGGCAATTCCAATATATCAAGCTGAGCACGTCATCACTAGTGATATTCTGACGTCATAAAGTACTAACTCAAAATTATATCAACGTGTAAATTCCGTATGCGTAGAGAGATCACCTAAGTTGGTTAAGCTTGCGTCGTGTTCCATTTTGTTGTATGTTAAATTAATATATCAAGCTGAGCCCGTCATCACTAGTGATATTCTGACGTCATAAAGTACTAACTCAAAATTATATCAACGTGTAAATTCCGTATGCGTATAGGGATCACCTAAGTTGGTTAAGCTTGCGTCGTGTTCCATTTTGTTGCATGTTAAATTAATGTTGTTTTAGTTTGTTTAATCAGTGAAAGTTTTATAATTAGGTGAAGTTTAGTAAGTGTATTTTTCAATATATCATTGTGAATAATTTACTTTCTCTGTTCTTATCAAAACGAGTAAAGTTCAAAGCTACTTTGAACTCCCGCCACCAGAATAAATATGACGTCACATTTTCGATGTGATGTACAATGCTTGGTAGAAGAGAATAGAATAGAATAGAATAGAATAGAATAGAATTTATTTTGCCATTCTTTTGATACATAGATTATGTACGTTTGGCACGTCTAAATAACAATATATACTTAAATAATTCACACATATTAAAATAAACAATTTGTCTGTCTCGTTATGGCAATAAAACCTAAAATTAAACACACAAATACACAAAAATACACATTAACAAAAGAACTTATAAATAAATATGTATAAAAACAAACAAACCTCTTATAAAAACTCTGTCCATACAAATGCAACACAATGGATTAAAAAAGTAATAATAGTAATAACAAATTATCTATTTAGAAGTTCGTCAACACTATAAAATGCATTTGCTATTAATAGTTTTCTTATTTCTTTTTTAAATAAAGATAAGTTCAATTCTCTCATAGTTTTAGGAACGCTGTTAAATAAAATAATACAATTATAGTGCAGTGAGTTTTGGGATGTCGCTGTTTTATACACTGGGATCACCAGGAGATCTTTATGTCTTGTGTTATATAAATTATTATCTCCGGAAATGGAGAAAGTGTACAAATTTGTTTTTGCAAATACCAGACATTTGTAAATGTAGATACTAGGACCTGTAAAAATATTATATTTTTTAAATAATTCCTTACAACTGGATCTATTATTTAAGTTAAAAATTAGTCTTAGTAATCTCTTCTGGGAAACAAATACTCGTTGTATATGACTTGAACGGCCCCAGGCTAATATATTCAATGATAAATGTGAATATGCTAAAGCATAATACACACTTAACAGACCTGTCTGGGCAATTATATCCTTCAGCTGTAAAACAGCGAAGTAGGCTTTATTAAGCAATTTACAAATCTCTATAATATGCAGTTCCCCTGTTAATCTGCTGTATATGTAGGTGCCTAGGAATTTTGTTGATTCAATAAAATTTATGTTACCGCTAGAGGATAAAGCCCTTCTAAAATTAAAATTTATAAAAACGGTTTTTTCATCATTCAAAATAAGCTTATTTCTCTGGCACCATGCGTGTACATCGTCTAGAGTAACATAAATTTCTTGATGCAGTTCTTCCTGTGTGACAGCTGATACTGAAACAGTGGTATCATCTGCATACATCGTGGTAACGCCATGTTGAATGTAATTTGGCAGATCGTTAATGTAAGTAAAAAATAATAGAGGGCCTAATATTGAACCTTGGGGGACCCCCAAAGTTACGTCATGGATATTTGATTGAAATTCATTACACTTTACTACTAATTTACGATTTTCCATGTAGGAGTTAATGCAACTTAGAAGACATCCTCGTATACCAATAGCTTCCAATTTTTTCGACAGTATATGTCTGTCCACAGAATCGAAAGCTTTCGATAAATCGAAAAACAGCGACACAACATATTTGCCCTCATCTAATTCTTTATAAATAAATTTAAAGAAATGTGCTGATGCCGTTTCAGTTGATTTTCTTGGCCTGAATCCATGTTGATATTCGGTCAGTATTTTATTTTGTTCTATAAATGACATGATACGGTCGTAAATAATTTTTTCTAATATTTTCAAGCACACGCTTAAAAGAGAAATTTGCCGATAATTTTCAACATTATTTTTACAGCCCTTTTTAAAAATGGGGATTATGGACGCAATTTTAAGAAAATCAGGAAATTCTCCGCTAACCAGTGACATATTTATGAGGTACAAAAGTGATGGTATATCGAAAGCACTAGATAGAATACTGACATAATAAATGTAAATTCATGATTCTATCCCTGTTGTACTTAGCTACTTCTATAATTTTTTGGTACTGTATTTGTTAGAAAAAAAATACTACATTTTATATTGTTCAAAAATCTATTTTTATATATTTAGTCATCAATAAAATGTTATCAGAGTTTTTAATTTGAATCACCATGTATAGCGCGTATTATCTTGATTTAAGTACTCTCGGTCAATATCATTTCGATAAAATGTTAATTAAACTGATTAAATAGTAGTTTAGATACCTTGATTTTATTGTTTAAGCAGGGTTCATAACAACCTGGAGAATCTTAAAAATTAGAGGATTTGAAGTTGTCTAAAAATGTCCGGAGAAAGTCAGAATATTTGGAAAATTTATTGAGAAATAAGGAAATTTTAGTAATTTTTATAAAAAATCAGGGAATCTGAAAATTTTTGACGAATATAATATAAAACTACGAATAATACGTTCCAGCATTTCATTAAACAGTAAACTGTGTTTCACTATTAGACCTGGAAAAAACTTCCAAGAGTCCTGGAAAACCGAAAACAGTTAAGGAATTTTAGTTTGAAAAATTTCTATCGACTCTGTTAAATGAATATGAATAAACGATAAAATACATTCCCGTTATCTTATTCTTATGGTTTCGAGGTAAACATGTTGATGAGTTATCTAATTAACTTTAGAATAGTGCAAGTATACTTTTAAAAAATGCCACATCGTAGGTATATTTTAAGTAAATGAAAAAACATTTTACTCTGAAATGAATGAATAACCTCATTTATATGAATACTGTGACCCTACTCAGGATACCCTAGCCATACAACTTAGGTATAAAGACAACTTAAAACAACATTTTAATACGCCAATCATTGGAAAGTGAATGAAAACAACTACTTACTTTTCTAGCTAACACTAAGAAAATATGAACTACACTGTTGAATGATTAGCATTTTAAAACAAAAATGAAATAAAAGTTACGTCAAATATTTATTGAATTATCAACCCCTCACAACTATAACGAGGTTATTTTCTGAAAGAGAATTAGGTATCTTTATAAAAATTCTCAAAAAGAGACCAAAAAGTATAGCCAGCTTATTCTATAAAAAACTATATTTTAAAGGCAAAATTCGTAAATCAAATAAATGCACTTTTGATAACTATTTAACAATAACAAAATTCATTTGCAAAGGTAAATCAATCGGTAGAGCATTGAGATATACACAGGGTGTGGACAAAGAAAAATGTGCTAACGATAACAATATTCTACAAACAACTATTAGATAAAAGTTACACACAGAGAGCCAGACATAAAATAACATAGTAACAAAAGATATTTAGTAAAAATGTAAGAAATTGGCCAATTCCGAGTATTATAAGATATATTTAAATATTACAAAGGAACTATTCATCCGCCTAATATAAGAAATACTATAAAGAAACTGCTTAAGAATGAATAACTATATATTACCAAGAATTATGAATTCCAAAGCAAGGTAATAAACGTAATTAAAGTTATATAAAGAAATATTTACATGAGCTTTAAACAACAAAAACATAGCACTCGCGAAAACTATTCCGTCTGTTTATTCAAACAATAAACACACCACCACAGATAGTAGACAACCCCCAAATCCATAGCCAAGGCTGTGCGGAAGGGGGTTACACATAGGTAGATAAAAGTTACAACCGTTCTATTGTCTAGTGGCACTTGAAGTTAAAAGGAACGCACTTCACTATCGGTGAAAATGTTGAGAAGCCGGCAACAAGATACTGGGAATCGTTGATAACTAAAAGACGGAAAATAAATATTTATGTACTTACAACAACTGCTGTAAACTATAGGAATGGTTGCAGCACAAAAATATAAATTGGCATCAGCTGTATTTACCATCAAATACAAAATTATACCCTTCTAAGCATAGTGAGCACCGACACTATAAGATCCTTTAGTATCAACTACTCGCACAACAAACATAATTACTTTACCAGTTTTTCATTAATTCTGCTCGAAATAGATGATGTTGTTAATATCTTATTTTAACTGTTAGATGAGATTCACCATTATTAGTTAATTAACACTATTTAACAAATGCAGGGTGTGGCGATCAGTTCACTTGCTGGGTAAATATAAGTCACCAACCCCAGGCTCAAGTAACCAAGGATCCAGGAAACAAAATATTAAAAAAATAACAAATTTAACAAAAATTATAATTTTAAAATTTGAATACAAATATTTTGAAACCCTTTTCGAATCTTATTTAATAGCATTACACCGCTATATTGGTGACCCCGACGCTTCACGCATTGTATGCCTCCTGAAGCAGAGGAAGAATTAATGGTGAAGACTAAAGTTTGATTTCTCTTGACAGTATTTTTACATAGTTTTGCCGAAAATTATCTCTCATGAATTTCCTAGACAGCTGTGTCAGTTGCGACAAGACTATGGGGCCAAAGGAAACTGCTCGCGCTACTAACCGCTGTTGATTAGAAAACAAATTCAAATTCGTAGACTTGGAAATATATATTCCCAACATTATCCTAATCAATCCTAGACGACGAAGAAGCAAAACTGTATTAATTTAAATCAATCCTAGACGGCGAAGCAGCAAACTTTATTTCTCTAGTAAGTGAATTGTTTTGCCATTTATCATTATTTCTTCGTTACTAAAGGGAATTATGTCAGTCATTCAACGTTGACGTCTCAAAAAATCTCATTCAAAAACATCACAAATAGCATATTATATTCAATCAATTCTTCAATTAATCTATTAGTCATCGATTTATTATTTCACCACTTTTAAAAATAGCACCTCCTACGGAGAATATTTTAACCTACATGGCTGATCGTATATGGAAGTCATGTAAAATTCTATGACTTCCCTTACCTCAAATTCAATTTTTAACGTTAATCCAATATTTTCTACATCAAATTTTATTACAACTTTTCAAGATACACTGAATCAAGTATTGCACGAACAAGAAATCTTTACATCTCAATTACTTGCTATTGAATCTAAAGTGTCTTCAATAACTTCCGCTACTCCTACAGTTTCTGGAACTTATTTATTGCGATAGTTGTAGAAATCGACTTGGCTCAAGAAATTGCAGAGGCTCAAGGCCCCGTTCTAACAGTCGAAGTGGTACCAGCGTTAGATATAATCCTTCTAATGCCAAAGTTTACTATTACCATCAACTTTATGGTCGTAAAGCATTTGAATGTCAAGGAGATTGGTGCACTTTCACCAAAGATGTCAAAACCGACAATTAAAAATTACTAAATGTCAATAATATTTTGACAACTGACGTTAAAATTTCGGATAGTAAACCTCGTCTCTTTATATTTGATAATACTAATAAAATAGAATTCCTCATTGACACGGGCGCTGATTTATCAATTATACCTCTGAATCTATTAACGAATACTAGGAGAAACCCCGATGTTGTACTAACAGCAGCTAATGGTTCAGTTATAGATACCTTCGGGAAGAAATTTTTGAAAATTGATTTAAACTTACGTAGGTTATTTCCTTTCGTTTTTAATATAGCAGATATAAATATCGCCATTATCGGAGCAGACTTTTTAGCTCATTTTGGTTTAGTTGTTGATTTAAAACATAGATGTTTAATCGACAATATGACTAGTTTGTCAACATATTTATTTTCAAACAATGGTCCGTCATATTCTCCTAAGTTATTTAGCATATCAAACGAATTCACTGCATTACTTTTACAATTTCCTACTTTAATTAGCTCTCCAAATTACAATTTGCCAGTTAAACATTCCGTTGAGCATCATATTGTTACTGAAGGTCATTTACCTTTCTCACGCCCACGTAGGTTGGACAGCGTTAAATTCAAGATAGCTCAAGACGAATTCAATAATATGGTAGAATTAGGTATTTGTGTACCTTCTTCTTCTTCTGTATCCTCACCATTACACATGGTTGAAAAAAAAAAGCTCCGACTGGAGACCTTGTGGGGACTATCGTCGTCTAAATTCAATTACTGTTCCCCACCTCCATGATTTTAACTCGCAGTTGTATAATTGTGTTATTTTTTCAAAAATAGATTTGGTACGTGCTTATCACCAAATACCTGTCGCAAAAAGTGACGTTTTTAAAACAGCGATTACTACTCCTAGTTCGGAACATTTAGAGCACTTGAAACTTGTTTTTCAGAGGTTAGAATTGTACGGCATAAATATTAAACCGTCAAAATGCATATTAGGTGTCAGTCATTTGACATTTTTAGGACACAATATTTCTTCAGCCGGTATTTTACCTTCTTCTGAACGTATTGATATCATAAATAATTTTCCCTTACCTACTACAGTCAAACAACTTCAGCGTTTCATAGGTATGGTTAACTTTTATCATCATTTCATACCTTCTTTCGCTGAAATTTTAATTCTTTTACATGCACTTTGTACTAGATTACTGCATGATAAAGTTAAAATAATAAATGATTGGCCTACCAACTGTCTTGACAGTTTTTCCAAAGCCAAAGCTGCTATAGCTGGCGCAACCTTTTTAGCACATCCACGTTGTGATGATAGCTCGTTTTTACCGCTGACTGTTGATTGTTCTAATGTCTCTATGGGGGCAGTTCTTGAACAGCGTGATGACGAAGGTGTACTTGCCCCATTAGCCTTCTTCTCACGAAAGCTTGCCTTGGCACAAACAAAATACAGTTCCTTTGACAAGGAACTTCTTTCTTTATTTACAGCGATTAAACATTTCAGATTTTTACTTAAAGGTCGCACATTTATTTGCTTTACTGACCATAAACCTTTGGTCAAAGCATTATTCACTAAAACTGAAAGATCTCCCAGGCAAATTAGACATTTAGAATTCATTGCTCAGTTTGCCTGTGAAATCCGACATATCAAAGGGAAAAATAACATTGTTGCAGACACTTTATCACGTGAGCATGATACGTTTTCTTTACAACAATGCATTTCCCCAATTTCAGCCCAAAAGTCTAACCTAGTTGATATTAACTTTGACTTAAATTTATTGAGCGAAGCTCAAAAAGATGATTCTGACCTTAAATTTTTATTATCAGATACTTCATCGAACACGAAGAGAACTTTTCATTTAAAGAAAATTAAAATTCCATATTCAGACAAGTTTATTTGGTGTGACGTTTCTCGCCCTAAACTTCGTCCTTATGTTCCTATCGTTTATAGACGGACAATTTATGATATTTTTCATGGTTTGTCTCACCCTGGTATCAAAGCGACTAGAACATTAGTTTCTACCAATTATTTTTGGCCTAAAATGACTTCAGATTGTAATCTCTGGGCAAAAACTTGTATTAGCTGTCAAACTAGTAAAGTGACAAGACATACGAGGAGCCCGATTACTGACTTCGATATACCTAAAGGACGATTCGACCACATACATATAGATTTAATAGGACCATTACCTCCTTCTAAAGGTTGTTCTTATATTCTTACTGTGATCGAGCGTTTTACTAGATGGCCCGAAGCTTATCCACTTCAGGATATTACTGCGGAAACTGTAGCGCGTACGTTATTTCAGAATTATGTTTGTCGATTCGGTGTCCCTGTCACAGTGACAACCGACCAAGGCGTTCAATTTGAATCAAAACTGTTCAAAGAACTTTCAAAATTTCTGGGATTTCATAGAATTCGTACGACACCATATCATCCTTCCTCGAATGGAATCATTGAAAGGTTTAATAAATCTCTTAAGACCAGCTCTGAGAGCTAAGTCTTCTACACCACATTGGGTAGATGAACTTCCTATCATACTATTAGCTCTCAGAACCATCCCTAAAGACGATTTGCAATGTTCCTCCGCAGAACTCGTTTTTTGGTCAAACTTTACGAATACCTGGTGAATTTTTTATTAAATCATATACTTGTCCGGATATTCCTTATTTTATTACTAAATTACGTACTTCATTTAATAATTTAACGTTCATTCCACCTGTTCACCACGTTAATTACAAATCATTTTCAGCCCAGACATCTCGAATTGTAATTTTGTTTTCGTTCGGAAAGAACGTTTTAAAAAATATTTTACTCCGCTGTACGATGGACCATTTAAAGTGTTGACCCGTACAGATAAATTGGTTACTTTTGTAAAAGGAACTAAAGCCGTCACGGTAAACATTGACAGGATTAAACCAGCATATTTATTATCAGACAAATGTGATGTCACTCCACCTTCGATTAAGAAAGTTCGTTTTGCTATTGACAAATTGAATGACTGACTGATCTTTTTATTAGCGGGGGAGTAGTGTGGCGATCAGTTCACTTGCTGGGTAAATATAAGTCACCAACCCCAGGCTGAAGTAACCAAGGATCCAGGAAACAAAATATAAAAAAATAACAAATTTAACAAAAAGTATAATTTTAAAATTTGAATACAAATATTTTGAAAACCTTTTCGAATCTTATTTAATAGCATTACACCGCTATACAGGGCTCAAATTTTAACCGCTATTGACTACTTTGCGAGCCTAAAGACCGCTTTGGAAGTGAATACCTTACACTAATTTGCGGTTTTATATTATCCCTACTTGCACACTACCTTCTAGGCCAAGCGTCCACATTATGTCATAACCATGCCCGCTTATTGGAGGAAAAACTCACGTTGGTGCTTGTACCCCTCATTTACCGCGAGAATCTAGAATGTTAAAAATGTCGCCTCGTAAGCAACAAGAGGTCCGATAGGGCCGGCGTTAATCTTTTTTTGACAAAACTAACAAAATAGGTAATTTTTGTAAGGAAGATAAAAAATAATGTAATTTAATGGATTTTAGTAGAAATTTACGAGTACTTAAAAAGGTGACCGTTACACAACAAATCAATCTCGTATTCAGTATTACAACCCTAGAAGTGCTCGCACATGCTTGAATATGTACGGGTTCTTACGTTTATTTGAGTAGGGAGAGTAGGAAACAGTGACGTCTGTTGGTGCAAAATTCGTTTCAATAGCACCGTTTTAGTCATGTGCATCATCATGTGTTAGCGAACCTTTACACCTTCCTCATCAACGTTAGGAAAATCTTTTCCTACAAATGCACTGTAATTATCGTTTATTCCTGTATTCTTAGGTTTTCATATGGGGCGAGCGTAGAGGCGACTTCAATGTGAATATCAGTCGATATTCTGTTAAAGCAACGTCGAGCGCGGTTAGTACTTGGATGGGCGACCCACCTATCTTGGGAAATACAGCGTTCTCGTCCCACCTTATAGAGGCTTGTATATCAGTGTATACTCGGAAGTTACGTAATTTCAGACGAGGATTACGTAGTGGATATACCATCCTTCGGAGGGAATGTAAAGCAGGCGGTCCCTTGTCTATTAAATGTTAGGCAAGTAAAAGATCCCTACTCTTCTTAAGGGAAGAGGTTCGGCAAAATTTCCAAGTTGGGGGTAGCTCGTCTCCTGGCGTCGGTGATAGGCCTTGGTAGCGGAAATAGGCTGACGTTAAATAGTTAAAAAAAAAAAAAGGTTTTCATATCCCATAGGACCCTTTAATCTTTATAGAAAGTAGAGAGTTGAAATTGTCAAAAATGTATGTCACATTTTTCTAATGCGAGGCAAGAACTTTATGTATAACTTACCTGATATTTTATTGATATTATAGTAATTTCATCTGCTAATTCTTGTGATGTTGCAAGTGTACAACCGTTTCGAAGAAGAACGAACAGTTTTTCCTTCTACAGATTCTTGTTTCTCCAGAAGTAGGTACAGGACCAACTGAAGATGCTGCAGCAGTCGCTGAATCAATCACAAGTACGGAGCGTAAAGAGTCATTACTCAACTTTCGTTAGTTATGTTTAGTTTATTCTTTATTTTATTTAGTTTCATTATCAAGCCTCAAAATGAACTACTAGATGATTATTTGTCTTCAGTTACCAGTTGTCTTTTAATATTTAACCAATATAACCCTAAAACCTTAGGAATTCTTAGAAAATTAAGGCAGGCTTTTGAGATTTCCAGTAAAATTTCACAAAGTGGGTTCATCTGAAGTAGATCACTCGAAATGACAACCAAATTCAAACCGTCATAACTTTTAGACTACTCGATGTATATCGATGATTATTTTTCGTTTTAATTGTCGTTCTTTTCTCTCCATAATCCCTGTTTTTTATTTGAAGACCACAGAGGTAAAAGGAGGTATGTCACAAAAAGTCAGTTTCGAAAAAAACATTTTTTAAGTTTGAAACCTCGCTGACTTTTAGAGTTTTATTTATGATAGTATATTAAACATTCGTTAAAAGCGTTCTTCCAGTATCTATTAAAGGAAGATCTGTGCGACATGAGCCGTGGTGAACAATACTTGCTTCTATTTCTCTAATAGAGTGTGTTAGAAAGGTATATTTATTGATATAAGGTAACTGTTTAAAAAATGTCTCGCAATTCCTTATGATTTCCTGAAATTTTTCAAGATACTGTTAATTTTCACCTCCTTACTTTTATTCATTAGGTCGTTTTTAATAGGTTTCGATAAAAATACAAAGAGAATAGCATACACCACATTAAAACATTATTCACTTAAAATTAAAATATATGGACCTCCCTCGTTTTTAACATTTTCCTTGTGGACATTCCGCATTTTTTCCCTGTGTGCGATTTTTCAGCTTGGTCTACCAGATGGCGATGTCAGCCGACTTCACGATATCTTGTGACATATCTCCTTTTTCCCCTGTGGTTCTCATTTGTTTTTGAGTTTTTGAATTCGTAGAGGTCAATTATGTGAGAAAAATTATTTTTTATTGATGATGTGCATCTCCCTGAATGTCTACTGAGATGAAACATTGCCAAAAATCTTATCGACAAGCAGCAGTGTTTCAAATAACTCGAAAACTAAGTTTCTAATTTAAATCACTGAGTTCTCATTAAGTACATCTTAATAATGTGTAAGAGTTCCATATCGATTTGACCGCTGCGGGGTCAATTTCACGGGGTGAAAGGTCGCGAAAACAGTATTTTGATCTTGAAAACGGTGGACTTTTCGAAAAAAAAAACATAATTAACTAATTTGTAGCTGAGATAATTTGCTACAAAAACGAATGCAAAACTTTTTGTAGGAACAACTGTTCACGAGATATAGCGCTTCAAAGAATCGAGAGCGTAGTAGAGGTTGAGTGACAAAAAAAAAATTAAAAAAAGACACATGTTACACTCTCGATTATTTGGAGTGCCATATCTCGTGAACGTTTTAGTAGCAAATTATCACAGCTAGAAATTAGTAAATTATGTTTTTTTTTTTTTGAAAAGTTCACCGTTTTCAAGACATTTGCAAAATACTGTTTTCTTGACCTTTGACTCCGTGTAATTGACCCTATTATACGGACAAAGCTCACAGCTGTATTAAATAAATGTAAATAAATACTTAACAACTAAATGTACCTACTGTAGGAATTTAACCAAAAATCAAAATCAAACGAAAAATACGAGGGGCAAACCGCGAAGGAAATCTGGTGTACACTCAGAAGGAAATCCAAGGAAATCATAGGCAATCCGAAGAAATCTTAGGCAATCCCAGGAACTCTCAGGAAACCTTTTGCTTTTCGGATTTCTCCCCTCCCTGCTCTTCAAAAATTTTTTTGAAAAAAATTCGAGGAATTCTTAAAGAATTCCGAGGAAATCTTAGGAACTCCGAGGCAATCTTAGGAAATCCCAATAAATCTTAAGGAAATCCGAAGAAATCTTAGGCAATCCCAGGAGTTCTCAGGAAATCTTTTGCTTTTCGGATTTCTCCCACCCCTGCTCTTCAAAAATTTTTCTGAAAAAAATTCGAGGAAATCTTAAAGAAATCCAAAGAAATCTTAACTCCCAGGAAATCTTAGGAAATCCCAGGAAATCTCAAGAAATCTTTTGCTTTTAGGATTTCTCCCCTCCGCTCTTAAGGAAATCCGAGGAAATCTGGAGGAAATCTGTGTAATCTTCGTCAAAGAGCGTAAAAGCTTTGTCTGTACATCAAAATTGAAAAAAAAAATAAAAAATAAATAAATAAAAAAATTAAAATTAAAAAAAAAATTAAAAATAAAAAAAATCAAGCAAATTTAAAAATATGTTAAAAAAAAGTTAAAAAAAATTAAAAAAAAAAGAGAAAAGGACAAAAAAATAAGAACAAAATCAGTTCAAGGAAAAAAAAAGAAAAAAAAAGAAAAAAAAAGAAAAAAAAAGAAAAAAAAAACATATACCTATACTATATCTAATCTACACTAATAATACTAACAACAATTATTTCATATTATCTCTAATCTTAGTTATAATTGAAACGTCTTTAAATAATAACTGTAATGTAGTTATTGGCATTTAAGAATATTATAAAATGACTTGCTAGTTGGATATATCCAGTGCCATTGAAACATATACACACACACACACATCGGAAAAATGTAAATTATATAGAGAAAACAATGACAATAAAAAAAAGAGTAATCGAATTATATCGAGTAGTTTAAAAGTTATGGAGATTTGTACTCGGTGATCATTTAGAATGATCCACTCAAGACTTTCATGAATATATATTCTCACAAATTATTTAAAAAGTTCTAATAATTCGTGAGAATATGATTATTAGACTGTCTCTACAACTAGCTCGTTAATTATATTTTACTCCGTTCAATCGTTATTTTAAATTGAGCCTCCTCCACATTTAAACTCCAATAGGATCTTGTCGCACACAGTGCTAACGTGCTAACACTACTATCCTCCTTTCCCGGCTAATGTATAGTATTTAAGAATTTTATCTTTCAATTGTCGACATCATTCTGAAATGCATTGCCTACACTAACTGAATTTCTATTTGTACCCACGGTGAAGATGTACCCAGACACTATGACATAATAAAAACTAAATAGTTTTTTTCTCCCCAAAGTGCGAAACGTTATCATCTACTTAATTGATATAATGGTCTTTTCAATTATGAATAGTGGAGTAAACAGAAAACAATTTTAGAAATTGATTTATTTATATTTTTGTGGGAATATTTTTTTCGTTAGCACTCCTTGGACGTGCAATTCGATTATCGTTTCAGTACTCCATAAACACATTTAGAACTTGTATGGTTTTGATTACTTCCTGCAAATTAAATTCAATAGCAGTGTGGTATCTAGGAATTAAACTCGACAAGTAAAAGTGAAGTTGACCTTTTATAGATACATTTTTCCATTACTGGAAACACTGCATTTTGGGATATTTAACCTTTAAATAATATACGAAACCGGTCGCTATTAAAATATACGTACGTATGATTTAAAACAATTAAGTGGTCAATGACGAACGACTAAATTTGCCTATAAGCAAAATCTGTATAACAAACAAATGATTGAGAATTGCAACAATATATGAATATTTATCAACAAATTATTATAATAAAACAAACAAATAATATAAATTTTATTTGTTTATATGCTACAGGTTTTCTGATAACACTTAGTTCATGGTCAAAGTTAAAATATCGACACATACAGGCAATATTACCAACCGAGACAAGATTTTTAATTAATTACAATTTTTTTTTACAAAAACCAAGATAATAAACTACCCTTATGTGATTTTTTCTGAGAAAATTAATAATGACATACTGTTAGGTTTATAATATACTATTAACGTAGAATATTGAGCAACATTTTTAAAGCAATTTTTTTAAAAAATCGAAATTTTCGATATTTTCATATCAGTAAACTATCCTTGGTTTTAAGGATAGGTGAAAAATTAAAAAACGTCTGGAGACATTTACAAAACAATTCTAGATATCGAATATAAACTAGATTGGTCAATTGGTTTCGATGTGTTTATATTAAAAAATACTTTTCAGTGTCTGTCAACGCTTGTACAGAGTTTTCTCTAGAAATAATTTTTTGACGTTAAAAACTGATGATTCATCTAGAGAGAATGCTTGCTTCAATGTCGAAAAAGTGGTCGATTTTTTTACACATACAACACATCGGCCTTCATTTCCACAGAAATGAAAATATCTGCCAATAATATTATCTACACCAAAATTAGCTTTGTCCTAATGACGTAACTTTACCCATATTTTTGGAATCTTTTCTAACATTTTGCCACCTAATGGTAACCAAAATAAGCCACTTTGAGGCCTTGCTCCAATGTCGTAAGCAAAAAGTAATCCGGCTGCAGAATTAGTGGTTGGTTGCTTCGTGTTCCCGACAAAAGTCATTTGAATCGACTTCATTTTTATATTCTGTACAATTTTACATTCTGAAGTTAATCTAATCTGAAGATCTAGAAGGTTTAATTAAACCAAATAGTTGAAAATCTACCTTTTCAAAGATGCTTCTAAAATGTCAGAGTGTGCACTAAGTACTCCACACGATACAGTTTAGGAAAAACATACTGCAATCGCCAATTATTATGAAGCCGCCGGACGCAGATAAATCCCACCGGTTTTTTCTAAAACCGTACGTGTTTAGTGTAATAAATATATTACACAAATCACGTACGGTTTTACAAAAAATCGGTGGGATTTATCTGCGACCGGTGGCTTCATCATAATTGGCGATTGCAGTACATTATTTGGTATTTGTCTTAAACACTTTTTGTCTAATTTACTTAATATATACAATTTATCAAATTAGCCGTGGAACACAAAAGTATGCCATATACCTTAATGGTAACAAGATATAAAATTTAATATCTGGTATAATTTTTAAGATCAATATTATTTTTATACAAGTATTATTAAATATTTTTTATGGCCCCTCAGATGGTGTAAAAATACATGGGGTGTTCGATTAAAAAAAAACAAGTTAGTTGAATTACATGTAATTCAATACTGCATCAGTATTAGCTAGAAGAGTAGTTATTTTGATTGGTTCTCCAATGGGTGTTTTAAGGTATTTACCTAACTAGTAGATTAGGGCAACAATATACAGAAAGTAGGTAATACATAAAAAAGTGTGTAAGTTGTGATTTGCTTAATACCTAAATAATATTCTCTAATCATGTTGAAAGCAAATAAATAAAAAATGATTGTAAAAATAAATCAAGAATAGGCTTATAAATAATGAATGAATGTTTCTATACTCTACTGATGAGAACTAACGAGTTTGAAAAAATTTGTACAACTTTTCTAGAGTTGCAATAGAATGTAAGGTTCAATAATTGTTGTGAATGACTGGATTTCGATAAACGATTTAAGTATTTTCAATATATTTTTTTGCCTTAAAATGCTAGGAATCCTGTCATGTAATTCAATACTTCGTCAGTATTAGCTCGAAAAGTAGTTGTTTTGATTGGTTCTCCAACGATGAGTGTTGTAAAGTGTTTTCCTATGTAGTATATTATCGTGACCAGATTAAGGTACCAAATATACAGAAAGTAGATAATTTCATATTAAATAAAAAAATGTAAATGACTGAATTTAAATAAATGATTTAGGTATTTTTAATATATTTTTTAGCTTTAAAATGCTAAGAATCCTATCATGTAATTCAATACTTCGTCAGTATTAGCTAGAAGAGTAGTTGTTTTCATAGGTTCTCCAATAATACGTGTTTTAAAGTATTTACCTAACTGGTATATTAGCGTGCCCAGATTAGGGCAACAATATACAGAAAGTAGGTAATTTAATAATAAATAAAAAAGTATGTAAGTTGTGATTTGCGTAAAACCTAAACAATATCCTCTAATAAAGCAATGCAGATAATTTTTTCACTAAGAAATGTTCCATTCTTTTTCGCAGATTTCGTAACATAGACGTATGACCTTGCTTCAATAATTTTAAAAATGTGTTGATGCTGAAATTTACACTGCACTTTTCGGATACGCTTTGATTAAGCAATACCTACCTACCTGTAGTATTTGTTAAGAACAATTCTAGGATTAATCGAGCAACACCTAAATCTAGAAAAAATAAGCTTTCCATAGGTTTGAAAATCATTAATAAATAATAAATACAACTCTGCAAAGGCGGTGTAAACGTAAAATTAATCAATTTTCAACAATTCAAAAATTTTCGAGACAAGTTTTTTGTTTTTTTTTTGCAATCGGTACGAGTCTCGTCCCCCACATTTGGACCCACAAAAAATGTTTTATTCTATTTATCCGGTTACTTGCATCATTTGAATATTTTCGAGTCCCTCCTGTAACCTACAAAAATTCCTAAAATATTAAATTTGGCGGTAAGACGCATAATAAAACGTACAGGATGTTTAGAAATTTGTTGAATGTTGTATGTCGAGTTGATGCTAATCTTTATACGGCTGAAGTTAATTTTAAATTTCATTTAAAATCCATCAAAAATTGATACCCCGTTAAGCCTAGAACTACAACAGTGCCTGAAGGAAAGAATTGGAATGTCGAACCACCGCCTTGAAAGTATTTACCTACCTAAATAACCCAACTGGCGCAAAGAAAAGGAAAACTTTCCTTTTGCGAATTCTGATTCAAAAACTATGGCATTATGCATAAAAAATATAATAATAAGATTTACATCGGCATTTCAAATAAATAAGGAGCTTGAAGAAGAACCCAGAAACGAAGTTCCTAACGCCCAATTATGAAATCAGTTGAATCAGTTGAATGAAAAACTAGTGGAGGTGCCATTAAAAGAGAAGCTTATCGCTGTCTTGCAGTCCAATCAGTAGTTGACAATATTATTTTCGTCACCAGTAGGAAGAATGACACTCGCACTCGCAAAATTACTGGATATAATAAGAAATTATATGACTTTTTTTGAAAACTAGGGTGTCGTGGGCGCTTTCTCGATCTAAGCTATCAATATTTATCAATGATTCCACCAACGAGCGTAGAATCTGTACGAGCATTTTCTTGTTCAGATGTCTTTTCAAGTAAAATACGCTCATAATTGGATGATGATTGTCTGAACGCATTGGTGGGCCTTCGCTTTCATTTTACAAGAAAATTAATTCAAAAATGAATAGTTATTTTGACTTTTTCGTTTTTGGAATACTGCCTAATGACTAAGTATATGGTTTATTATTTTTGAATTTTTAATATATTCATTTTACTTTTAAGTTTATTTGCTTTTATCCACTTGTATTTCTGCATTATTTAAAATTTGGGACCATTTTCGAGACTTCGGAAAAGTTCCGGAACTTTCGGACAAGGTTCCGAAGTCCTGGAAGCCTTTTAGGTCCCGAGACTTGGAATCCCCAGTTTTTAATGAACTACAGTTAGACTGCATGCTCATATTCGCCATTCAATGATTCCTGTATTACGGAATATGAAACTATAAGCTGTTAGTACAGTTAGTCAGGACTGGAAATTTGCATATTTACATTTCCCTTATTCAAAATGTAAAATTTTGCATATCGATTTTCCAAACTTTGCTGAACAATAACATCGGTTATAAAATCGACCAATTCTCTTATCCTTAACAAAAACACAAGCCACTCTCAACAACAGTTTTTATATAGTCAAAGTGCCCATTCAAGTTTGAATAAAATGGATAACTAATAACTTAGATACGAACTGGTGGGCAGTAAAAGTAGGACATGCTGTATTTAAAGACTACTATTATTATCATCATTATGTAAATACTTATGTCAAATATTGCTACCATAAATGTAACAAATAATAAAAGTATGCCTATGTTGGACAGTTAGAAGCAGAACAGTGAAAGTTCAATGAAACATTAAACAAATTACACCATTGTAGTACGAACAGGTCTCTGGTACAAGTAACATTTAGACGTTATTTGGATATGTCGTTTCATGAGGACTACTTTTCGGCCCATAAAAATGGTTCTGAATTTTGTACATGATTAAGTAGGTACCGGAACCGTAGCTGTTTTCATGTACTATTTATACTACAAGGGCAAAGTTTAGGAGTGTATAGAGAAATTCGAAACAAAGAGAAGTAAATGTCAGCTTGTGGTGTTGTTGAGTTGTATCATAGAATTGTGGCTTTTCCCGATATTTTTTCAACATCTAAAATATTTATAAACAGTCTGTTGTACTTACTTTCTTTTTGGTCGCGCTTCCTTGTTGAAAGACCAAGGGTGTTTTTGGAAAAATATGATAATAAACAATAATAAATTGTTTAAAGAATTCGTAGGTTCCGTTAGCCAATTCTTAATCGACACAATAACTAACTTGTGAAACTAAGAAAATGGACAGCCACTGGACGCGGTTGGAACCTCCCCACCGGTGGACTGATTTAATTTTTTTGTCGCGAAATGAAGGAAAACAGTCAAGTGTAACATATCATAATAACATCTATGAGTGGTACAATAAAGAATGGATATTATGTTGAAAAATAAAAAAGTGTATGGGCTTAAAGGACACCAAACGTCATCCGATCTGCACCAATTTCTTCTCAGCTCATGTTCGGTGCCAATATTACTCTTGTATACAATATTTCTGATAAAATCACAATTTTATGTTAATGTGACTTCAAAACGTAAAGATATGGTCTTATCTGTATTGTCAATTTTGAACCAACCCTTATTTATGAGTAGGAAGGTTAAAAGATGAAAATTTTACAAATGTCTAGCAAAAATTATAATTGTTTAAATAAATTATAATTGTTACAACAATTTGAAAAAACGTTAAAATATTAACACAAACTAAAGTATGAGTAATTTATTATAATTTGTGCAAAAAATATCATAAATACACAATAATAATCCCCCTTATGGGGTCACTTTTAGAATTCTATAAAAGGTTCTCATGGGTGTTAAATTTAAAAAGGAATTATTTCTTTGGGCAATTCTGAAGAGGGGACTAAATACAATTTTTATTTTACTATACTTTCACGATACTATCTCAAATTTAATGAAAAAAATGTATTTTCCTCATAAGATATTCATGGGACGTGTTAATATTAACCGATTTTGCTCAAATTTGGGGATATTTTTTTTGGGGATTTCGAATACATCTGGATGGTGAGATAAAAAAAATAAATTTTCGACTGGTATAAATCTGACCCACCCTAATTTACATTCTAATAGTACGGCAGCCCGTTACCAAAAACCTCTATCAAAACAGCTAGCTTTATCGCATGGAAACTCTATAGATTATGAAATTCTAAGACACATTGTCATACGACAAAAGTTCGAAAAACGATACGGGTGGCTGGCAAACGACCTTCCGTCTGTCGAAAAGAATGTCGTAATATTTATACCGCGACGAGACAGTTCTCGATTAATTCTCGTTAATAATGATGAACAAGACATGAATTAATGGAGAACTGCCATTTTCCAATAATATCAATCAAAGTTGTATCAAATTGGAGGCTAAAATTATCAAAGCAGCGAGGCTAAAACTTTTTCTATTTAAAGAGTGGGGTATGTTAAAATGATAAAAAAAATGTGAACTGCCGTTTCCCGTTGTCCGTAGCTGCGCAAAATCGATTGAAGTCGTCTATACGTTGGGCGTGCTGGCGCGGCGGCGCGGAGGACATAGAGATGCTGGATGACTTGGAGTGTATCCGAAGCCATGTAGCATCTCCAGCAGAAGGTATAGAACGCGTGTATATCTAAATAAGAGATGACAGCTGCTGGGACCGAGGATACTGCATTGTCATTATACAGAGATACTATACTCCATATAGTGCCAACGCAGCATGCCCGGGCAGCTCGTATCAGAGTCTCTTGGTGTTTATATGCGCGCTCCGGAATGACGCGGCGGCGCGCGCAATGGAGAGGCCAGGTGGAATAAGAAGAAGACGTGGACTACGGAGACGAATCAGAAAATGAGATATACATGAGTGAAAGCTCAAAAGTTCATTTCATATTCTTTTGCCTTCTTAATGATATTTGGAATAGCCTGGAGTGGAGAACTGCTGGCCGCGATGACTTGATCAGCTCTCAAAATTAAGCAACATGCGAATGTAATCACTCGTAACTGGACTAGCAAAAAGTTCCGTTCGAACTTTCTTGTGGTCAAGAGACATCGAAACTATTCGATAATGAACAGAACTGCCTCGCCGCGGTGACCAGAATTTTGACCGGTGGCTATTTGTCATTATTTCGGTCTTTGTAACTCGGCGTATAAGTCAAAAGGGCAGTTCTCAATTTTTCCTCATCATATTTACTTCCCTCGACAAAAAGACAAATGAAACTGCCTCGCTGAGAAGACCGAGATGACCGGTTTTTCTTTACATGTTCAAAAGCTCGATTTGAACCCTTTAGGGCAGGTAAAACGTTCCGTCACTCTGAACTTTTCTTCTCAGCTCTCCCAGAACTGATGAGACACGCTGAAATTATCTTCGCTAAGGTAACTCGAAAATGCCGTACTATAATGCTTTTTGGCATGCAAATGAATTTTCGAAACATTTAAAATTTTAAAATCGATCCTTCAAATGCTGCATAATTTTAGAATAATAATAATGATAATACGTGTTGGGAGAAGGGGAACAAAGAAGCATTCTTATGTAGAGAGATAAATACAAAGACTTGCTGTTCGAATTTAGTAAGATGTATCCAGGTTTTGAAATTAAATTGGTGGTCTTGATAATTGGAGGTCTTGGTGGTGTTAGACTGTCTTTTCTTAAGGAACGCCATTTCCGTCTATAGATCGGTTCCCACGACGCTGGCGTTCAAAATGCAAAAAGCAGTTCTGTTAGGTTCACCCCGTATTATGAGGTTGCACTAGTCTGCATTTTAGGAAACGCCAAGATCGCGCCAAGTCTGTCTCATATCGCCATTGTTTGAGATGAGATTAAAAGACTAAGATGCAGTACTACTTAGGGCTGATTGTCGTGATGGGTATTAAACAATAGGATAAATGTTATAAACATTATAATGTTTATAACATTTATCCTATCACGTAGATGTTTGCAAATGTTCTGTTAGAAAAGGAGCTAAAGTATATAGCTTAATTCTTGGTGGTAATCTCTTTTTGATCAATGAACAGTTTCAATAAAACTTTGCTTTAAGGTTTGGAGAAGGTTGGAATCTTCGATGTGACGCTGTAAAGTAATTCTCTTATATTTTGGTGTTTGTGGAACCTACTTCGGAGACTAAAGGCGCGTCCTCATTATCGTCGGCTTTGCCGATCGGCATGGCCGCCCAGTTTAGATGCTCGGCTTTGCCGAATTCAGGCGACACGTCCACATTTATATCGATGCCAGAGGCATCATCAATTTATATAGTTCAGTTAGTCGCCAGCAAAATGTTCGACAGTGACGATGTTATCATTTCAACAGCAATTTTTATAATGAAGGTAAATAATAAAAAAAAACGAAGAAGACCAAGGAAGTTTTGGGTACGACCAAGTCTGCGCCCACTCCATCTCACTGCACGAAATCAACTAAGGTATATTCTATAAAATAAAAACAACTAAACTATCTGCAAGCCGGCTGGCTTACATCTCCACTAGGTAAATCTGGCCTCGATTCTTTTGAAGTTTCCGACAACAGGCGGTAAATGTTTCAGAATGCCGATCGGATTTCCATGCCGAAGGCACAAGTCGAATTGTACGTACTCACTTGCCAACAAAATCCGGGCAACCGTGCCATCGGCAAAGTCGACGATAATGTGGACACGCCTTAAGAAGAGACAACGCCAATCACAAAGTTTCATCGGTATAGCTAAAGCTGAAGTGGGGCGAAGGGTAGGCAGTGTGGCTATTATAGGGCATAAGAGTATTATGCAGCTATTATTAAAATTTCTGCCTGGTTCCCGTATTTTCAACTAAAATCTAGTTCAGTGTAATGTTTATGAAGTACTAAATACTTTGTCCTAATAAAATAGAACTTTTTTTGAAGGTTGGAAATCTAACCTGTAATTAGCAGTCTATTACTTCCACATCCAGTGGAAATATAGTAACGACAAAAAAATTTTTAAAATTTTTTATTGTTCAAATAGGCTTAGAATGTCATGAAACGTCGAGATTTTAAGTTTGAACGAAAAAAAAAGTCTGTCTATCGGTCTGTAACTTTTTTTGTGCGCACGTTTACTCTGGAACCGTTTGAGATATTGACTTGAAATTTGGTACACGTATGTACTTTAACGGGGTCTAGAACTAGATTATATTTTCATCTTGTTCCGTCGAAGGGTTGGGGGGTAAATAGGTAAATCAAGCAGGGAATAGTCCATAAAATTGGTATTTAGTATATACAAGAAAAGTTAAAGTCTCAAGAAAAATTTTGGCATTAGCCACCCCCATTACTACTCCCACCCCATTATTAAAGGGGATGAAAAAAATTGTGATTGTGTGTACAAGAACCAGAAACCTCAAAATATTTTTTTACTTCATCTACCCCCACTACCAAACACCCCCTAGCACCACCCCCACCCCACTACCGATGTGGGGTATCGTTTTATGGGTTTTTGTGGTAGAGGATTTCAAATATTATATTATTAAAGTTCCACAAACAATTATTTCCACATCCAAATTTTTTTCGTTGTGAGTGATTTGGATAGAAAATCTGGATGTGGAAGTAGTGACTCCTTGGGCAGCGGTTTTTTTATTAATCAACACCATTGAAAAATTATTTACGTGAATTTTTAAATATCTGCTTGGAGCCAGTACGGCTCGTACGTTATTAAACTGAAAAAAAGATATTCTTCTAAGTTAATGAATACTACACTTCTATTGAAGAAAGTTTTTAGCTAAAATTTGTTTATTATGAAGATCTCTCTTCACATTGGCTCGTTGCCGCCTGCTTCCCTCTGATTTGATCGCCTTGCTTCCTCTTAAGGTCAAGTGATGTGCGGGATGCATACAATGTGAGCGAAAATAGGATCTGAAACAAAACAATTGGTTAATTATTCATGTTTTATTTTGTAAGTTAAACCTAAAAAATAAGAACGATAACAAGAGCCCAAGAGGTATGCTATGGGAATACACTAACGTTATGAAAATTTTGTTTAATATACGAACTTCCAACTTTGACGCTATTGCACTCTGCTATCATTCCTCAGCAGTTCGAAATACACCCTGTTATTTTTGGCAACTGATTTTGCAAATCGTTTATATCGAAGATCGTCGAGAGTTTCATCTTGTTTATAACCGCCATATAGAACTATAAAAAAACGTTCGCCGACAACACTGAGACACTGAGTAAAGCGAGATCGACTTTTTCATTAGGAAATAATGGAACTCCTGAAGCCACCTTTGGATGTTTCTCGAAGCTTGTGATCAAATTCATTTTACCCATGTGTTAAGGTACTGATATGGTATCACAGCCTGAGAATGCATGAAGAAACAACAAGCCACTGTCTCCTGTAAAACCCTTCAGAATTAAGGAAATTAAAAAAGTATAAATGAAAATTGTTCGTCAAGAGATCCTCTACAAAAAACATGTGATGTATTTTTTTGTTAAAACTGAAGAAAAAAGTTTTAGCGCTTAAAAGAAAATTTTGTGACAAAATTCTATCTTCTAAGGGTATATAACTTTTTAATTATTCAATTTACGACAAATTGTTTCTCTGGTAAAGTTGTAGAGTTTGATTCTAAACAAAAATTGTCTAAACATCTTTTGTAAGATGTACCCTTACGGAGATACAGGGGAAAAACTGTTTCTCTTCTTCTCTTTTTTGAAAATGGCGGCCAAACAGCTACAACGGAAACTCAATTTTAAACTTACACCGCTCCTCCTATATAACGAAAAAAACCTTGTCCTACCCAAAATGTAATAAGTCAAATGTAACATTTCAATGTACTAATTATGCATGGGTGCAAAGGCGTGGTCAATAATACGTAGAAACTAAATAATTTAAAATTCAAATTATTAAGTAAAGAATTCTTGAACTACCATCTTATTGATGGTAACGTCACAACTCATATAAATGGCAAATTGTTTACATCTGTTATCAATAATTTATGAATTCAGATCGTTTTGTTTCGTCCCGTCTTTCGCATGTTCCGGTGTTGGAGGAATCAGGACACTCAAGGGGACACGCAAGGAAGGGTCGAATGTTATTAACAAATAAATAAATGGTATGATTTTCGCAGCTGTTTGATTTCATGGTGCCATCGATGGTAGCAGCTTAAATACAGCCGATGTTGAGTTAGCAGAATTTGGCGATGAAAGAGATATTCGGCATCCAACAGAACCAGACAGTGCCGAATACATGCATGCCATTTATGTGTTTCATTTGAATTGTTGGATTTTTATTATTTTTTAATAAATTGTAAAAATTTTGTTAACACACTTTGTACTCTTGTAAGTTTGCATATAAGTTAATGATGTTTTATATTTTTTCAGTGAATAAATGACTTCTGAGGGTTTTGTTAAAGTGTCAACAAATGAATTACTTACCATGTGTACATAGAAAGTGGGAAGTAAAAATATATAAATATTTGATAAACATACCTACATAATATGAAAAATAGTGACCAATATACTTTTTAAAATAATAATCTTCCCACGTTCAATATTCCAAATTTTTTTCAACCTCGTGATATTCATTATATATTATATGTTTGAACCTTTCTGAATTCATGGTGACAATTCTCCCAACGATGTATGTCTGTGATACTAGTGTAAGTCCCTCCTGTTTTTTCCTTTTTATTTTATAGGAATTTTTTATTTCTAGATTCAATAATTTAATTTTGACATTGATAAATCTTGACATAACACTTTTAGATAAGCCAGTGTGACATTGAAATGAAAATATAATGTATTATGTATAATCGTATACCAAATGTGCCGGCAACTAGCAACAGATTATTATAAGCGACTTGACCACGGTATATATAAACATTTATGGTAAAAATAATAACTTGTCAGGGGAAAAATTATTTGACAAAACTGGTTTCACAAATAAAATGTTTTTTACTAAAATTATTCAAGGTACCTATTGTGCCAAAGAATGAGTATGAATAAGAGGAGAATGATTCGGTATTATTATGGTGATGATGGTAACATTCTTTTCCTATACTATAATATCCATATACTTTGAAGGTCAGTTGTTCGGTAGTAAGTAACTTGCATTTCTTGATAAATAAAAAAGTTATGCCATTATATATACTTAATTGTGAATGTTAAACGGCATCCTGTAATACCAAACTTGTTTTTGAATATATCCAATAACTACAAGTTTATTTAAGAATCTAATATCACAAATGACTTCACGTTTTACGGGGTACTATATTCTACTAGCAAAATATATAAGCAGACCCGGCTCCCAGGTAGTTATGCCAGAGACGGTCTTCATACACAGATACATATAACGTTTTGAACAGAGAATCTTATGCTTCATATATAAATAAATAAATAATATACCTATATAAAACAAATATAGTTGCCTCAACAAGAGATATTCTGGAGGGCCATTGAGATAAAGCGGGTCGTTGAAAAGCCAGCACCGTGCAGAGGAAATACGGGCCTATGGGAGAAAAATATGGGCCTCCCATTCAGTAATTTCATAATGTATTTGGAACTAGATTTAAGCGGGGAAAAATGTATACTACAAATTTTCATTTGAAAGCCGGGCCCCCTGGGGGGGGGGGGATGACCTCTTTCCCACCCCCCTTTCGTCAGGCCTGTGAAAAGCTTGCTGACAAAGCAGCTAAAGCTGATATAAGCGATAGGCAAAAGTTAGCGCTATTCTCCTCGTTACTACTTACTACTATCTGTATTTCATCAACTATACTTTTGTGATAAGAAATAAAAAGTTTGTCATAAAGCTCGTAAATAAATTACAAACCAAGTTACAAACTTATTTTCCTGATTTCAATTTACTTCTATGTGGAGAATGTATTTATTTGCGTATATATTAAACAATTCTTAATTTGAAACATTATTTTTATATGTGCAAGGACCTCACTATAACGTAAACAGAAGCTCCTTGAAATAAGAAAAGAAACGAACGATTATTAGTCACGTGATTGATGGCATCTGTGTCTTCTAGCCGGTCAATTTCTTATAAAGTATTACGCGATAACAATTTGAGATGCGAAAAGCGGTTCCAGTTATAAGCGCGACAGTTTCAGAAAAATACCACGACAAAATAACGTTACTTTGGAACGACCGAAATAATCCAGCTGGCTTTGTTTTCAACAGCCGAATGTCATACGTAGATCGAGTAGATATAGTCACGTCTAACGTTTTCAAGATATGTATCTAAGAAGATTTCGAAAAATGCCACAGTCTTCTCTTCGAGCCAGTTACTGGCATGGAGATGCATTTTAATACAGTTCCTGTACCGGAGTCCCGTAAAAATTTTAGTACTGAGTTGTCTAACCAACAGAATCGAGTGAAGTACATATAGGAAAGTCAGAAAAAGTTGGGTAGACATCATCATATTCTGGACCGGGTGTTTTAGACGCCATTTTCCAAAATGGCCGACACCTATTTTATTTTGTATATATTTCTGCTCCTGCGACAGTCATACTCGTCATTTAGGTGTCTAAATATATGTTTTTAAGGGCAAGGAATCGATTAAGATGGTTTGTGATGTTGCCTGATACTATTTATTAAAGAAAATCAGTACCAAAATTTTACAGGACTCCTCTATTACAGGACGTAATATGCAATTTAAAAACTGGCCCACTTTACTGTAATATTTATGCTGATACATCCTAAAAACTGGAATGTTCATTTCATAAAGATATTTTTATTTTACAGGTAAACTAACAGTTAGTACAGTTAATGGAAGGAAAAGAGTACAAGAAGCAGCCGCCATAAGATGTCATCTAATTGCAAAAAGGCTGAAAAGTGTGGCTTCTGATGTTGTGTTTGTATATCACGTGACAAATCAGTGCTATAAAACATATACTTTACAAAAATCTCTTGAAAAAAAATAGCAGCAGGAAAGGCTAATAGTGAAGTAGCTATCATCTTTAATTCATCTGAATCACAGAATTTATTAGCAAATCTAAAGTCTACTTTCTGAAAAGCCTCTCTGATTTCTTTTGCAGCAGCTTTGATGTTATCTACTTTCCGCATAAGTTTGATTATTTCATTAATCCCTAGTTTTGACGAGAAAACCATCAATGACTCATTTTTACTATCAGATGAACTGAAGCTTATTTCATCCTCGTAATGTCATTGCAGTCTTAGTTTAACTTCGTTATTTCTAATTACGCTTCCACCAGCCAATGCATTTAACAATTCACGGATTTCCGTTAGTGTGAAGCCATATCCTTCTATAAGCTTAGGGCCTATAATTTCCATTTCTTTTTCAAATGCCACATATTTTGATGAAATGGTGAACTGTTATTTAACGTTTTTCATAGCATATTCATATTTTCTTAAATATGCTTCCAAACAAACTTTGTGTTACATTAAATCTGCACCAAACACTTGAGTATCCGAATCTAGATCTGCCACATGAGTATTAGGCCAGGCTAGATAAGTGCCAGAATTAAAAAAAATAATAATAATTCGTTACAGCAAGCTGATAGCAGAATATTTTAGAACATATCACAACTAAAGAAGAAAAAATAATCCGAACCACCTGCGGTTATCTGGGGTGAAATAGGGTGGGTTTTTAGGGGTGAAAACCGGTTCTTTGCGATTTATGGCTTAACTACGCATCCTATCAAAAAAGTTAAATGTAAATGTTGTAGGTAATAAAAATATCTACAACTTGTGTGGAGGGCATTTTTATCCTAACCTCAAAATTTTTAGAGATACACGCAAAAAAACCCCTTTTCGATTTTTTATTTTTTTCTTCCACAAAAATAATTCGATTCAGCTCAAACTTGGTGAAAGTATACCTTTTGGTGTCCCACATAAACACTACTTTTTTTGGAGGAAAATATTTAACGGTTGTTGTTTAATTCAATTTAAAGAAAAAAAAAGTGAAATTTTCAACTGCGATTCCTCATAAAAGTACTTGTCCGATAGAGTTCGGACAGGGCTCATTTTTTTTGTTTTTATGTCTACTTTCAATAAATAAAAAAATATATATATATAGTGCAATGGAAAAAATTGCCAGAAAATCGAAAATTCCGAAAAATGCCCTTTTTCGTTGTATGCTTTTTAATTATTATCAAAAATTTGTTATTATTTATTACAATTAATATCATTTTGTAATATCAGTGTATGCTACAAACAATAAGTAAAATAATTAATAATTAATTACATTCCTCAACCACGTTTGAATTATTAGACAAACAAAAAAGTATGATCTTGATTTCTATGCCTTCTATTGTAACTGTATTGGTAAGGCGTATAAATGACCGCATTTTTATTTATTTGATAATCTACATATACTTACCTTTAATTTTGATTGTTAATAACTTTTAAATTGCAAAAATTGATAAAAATTGCTTTGTTAATTTTTATTATTAAACATAATATAAATAATTTTTTGTAAAAATAATAAATGTACTTTTTAAAACTAAAGACTAAGAAAAGGCAAATATGTGTATATATACCCACATACACATACATCCGCACATATAAAACCAATTGCTATCTTATAAAATTTGGAGAGAGAGGAAATGAGATTTAATCGTTTTGCGAAATTTATTTACAGAAGTTGTTTTCAGTTGGTCATCTATATTATTGTAGATCGAGATTGCGTTATATACAAATGACTGTACTTTTTGAGTTTAAATACAAATCTGCAACAGCTACTTTGCATATTTTGCAAACGATATTGCGTAATCTTATCAAGACTATACAAGACTAATACTATATTGCAATAATTTAAAATGGGCCCAAGATTTTCACACAATTTTTTTCTTACCTTAAAATTTAAAATACTTATATTAAAATATAACGTTTTCAATGAGTATTATGCTTTTTTTAATAAAACTGCCACGTGCTCCGTGAAACGCATCTTATAGTCAAAAATAAGACCTAAATGTTTTGCTTCATTTAGAATGGGCAAATATTGCCCATTGATAGCGATCTTTAGATTTGCCTTCATGTATTCCCGTGTTTTATTAGAAGTAAAGCACAGTACTGCACTTTTGGTGCCATTTAGTTTAAAACTGTTTTGATTAGCATAATTATGAATAGAGTCTGATTAAATCAAGAATATTTATTGTGTTTTCAGAAGGAAATTTATAAAACAATTGAGTATCATCGGCATAACATTGGACTTTACCATAATTGATATTGTTATGAATTTGTTAATTTTAATTTTTTTTTTTTTTAAGATACACATTTATTAATTGACATAAACTCTACGCACATAAATTATTATAATGTAAAAGGTTAAGTTGAGTAGCTATTAAGCTAGACTTCACCTTAGTTTAGAAATATGATGTAAATTTAATTATAAATAAAGCCATTTTATTATTATTGTTATTATTATTATTGTTATTATTATTATTATATTATTATTATTATTATTATTATTAATTGTATGTTTACTACAAAATGTAAATATATTAGAATCATGTATTAAAAATTTATTTGTAATTATATAATACATTTATTATTTTTACAAAAAAATATTTATATTATGTTTAATAATTAAAATTAACAAAGCAATTTTTGTCAATTTTTACAATTTAAAAGTTATTAACAATCAAAATTAAAAGTAAATATATTTAGATTATCAAACAAGTAAAAATGCGGTCATTTATACGCCGTACCAATACCGTTACAATAGAAGGCATAGAAATCAGGATCATATTTTTTTGTTTGTTTAATAATTCAAACGTGGTTGAGGAATGAAATTAATTCTTAATTATTTTACTTATTGTTTGTAGCATACATTGATATTACAAAATTATATTAATTATAATAAATAATAACAAATTTTTGACAATAATTAAAAAACATACAACGAAAAAAGGCATTTTTTCGGAATTTTTGATTTTCCGACAATTTTTTCCATTGCACTATATAAATTTTTTTTATTTATTGAAAGTAGACATAAAAACAAAAAAAATGAGCCCTGTCCGAACTCTATCGGACAAATACTTTTATGAGGAATCGCAGTTGAAAATTTCACTTTTTTCTTTTTTAAATTGAATTAAACAACAACTTTTAAATATTTTGCTTTAAAAAAAATAATGCTTATGTGGGATACCACAAGGTACACTTTCACCAAGTTTGAGCTAAATCGAATTATTTTTGTGGAAGAAAAAATAAAAAACCGAAAAGGGGTTTTTTGCGTGTATCTCGAAAAATTTTGAGGTTAGGATAAAAATGCTCTCCACACAAGTTGTAGATTTCTTTATTACAACTTTTATAATCAACTTTTTTCGATAGGATGCGTAATTAACCCAGAAATCGCAAAAAAACGTTTTTCACCCCTAAAAACCCACCCCATTTCACCCCAGATAACCACAGGTGGTTCGGATTATTTTTTCTTCATTAGTTGTGATATGTTCTAAAATATTCTGCTATCAGTTTGCTGTAACGAATTATTTTGTTGTTCAACCCTTATCTAGCCTGGCCTATATAAACGTCATCTTGAAAATAGATTGCTGCAGATAAAAAATATTTTGCTCGTTCAGATTCACTTATACGAAACTTGTCCCGGGCACCATTATGATGCCCACATACAATACATCGAATATGTGTTGGACGCACAATTGATGAAGAAGGCTGTCATGGGAAAACAGACGATCTTGTTTTCCTGAAGATTTCGTCATTGGCATGGTCATCTTCACTTTCTGATACTTCAATATTAGCCTTTTCCGCTGCTATTTTTTCAAAAGATTTGTTTAAAGTATACGTTTTATAGCACTGGTTTGTCACGTGATACACAAACACAACATCAGAAGCCACACTTTTCAGCTTTTTTGCAACTATGTCATCTCTTATGGAGGCTGCTTCTTGTACTCTTTTTCTTCCATTAACTGTGATAACTGTCTTGTTACTGTCTACAGCCTGACAAATAATGCACTTCTCCACGTCACAAGGGCGGATCCAGAAAGGTTTACTGGGGGGGGGGCACTGCGGCCGTACGATCAATAATTATATCGACATTTTCAATATTCAATAATAAATAATATTAGATCCTATTCTTCTCGGGGCCCTCGGGGGAGGGGAAATTGCCCCTGGTGCCCCCCCCTGGATCCGCCCTTGCCACGTCAAATGAAACATTTGGATTTTCTTGGCGAACAGTTGCCAGTCTCATTCCCATCCTTTGATGATCATCCATTTTCATCAATGTAAAATAAAAATATCTTTATGAAATGGACGTTCCAGTTTTTAGGATATATCAGCATAAATATTACAGTAAAGTAGGCCAGTTTTTAAATTGCGGATTGCGCCCTGTAATGGAGAACTGCTGTAAAACTATTAGTACTGATTTTCTTTAATAAATAGTTAGGCAACATTACAAACCACTTTAATCGATTCCTTGCCCTTAAAAATATATATGTAGACCCTTAAATAATGATTATGACTGTCGCAGGAGCAGAAATATATACAAAATAAAATCGGTGTCGGCCATTTTGGAAAAAGGCGTTTAAAACACCCGGTCCAGAATATGGTGATGTCTACCCAACTTTTTCTGACTCTCCTTTATGTACTTCACTCGATTCTGTTGGTTAGACAAATCAGTACTAACATTTTTACGGGACTCCAGTACAGGAACACGACTATTTTTAAAAATGTAAGTTTTTTGAAAATAAAAAATTTGAACTTTATCCCCTTAGTGTCTAAAAGAACCCAAAATCGAAAAAAAAAGGTGACGCACAGTGCCTCCTTGATACTTGACAAAGAATTAAACATTTTTATTTCGGCCGCCATCTTTGATCGTTCTATTTGACTTACAACGTCCGGATTTGATGCATTATATTTGACCATAGATGAGTTCTATTTTTGCCAACTTTGATAAAATTACTCCTTCTTATCGAAAACATATTCAGTTTTGATTCTTTCGGCCATTTTTGGTGTTTTCTATTTTTTTCTAAGATGGTGGAATGACCTATACATATCGGGCAGGCCTATTTTTTTTAAAGAACTTTATTTCAAATAAGTCAATATTTTTAAAATTCCCATTCGATTACTAGTACAAGTTATATTAAGCAGATAAGTAGAAAATTCGTGAAGGCGCGTCAAAAGTGTATATATCTTTTGATGCACCAGGAATTTTTGGGCGCAAATATTTTTTTCGTAATCACGAGGCCATAATACATAAAAATCAACAATAAAGTTTCTAGTCGCCGAAAATAATCAATTCAGCTGTACAGTTGAGGTACAGTACCTAATCAGGTAATAAAGTTCAAATAACTGGGCGAGGCGACGCAACGCGCAACGGTGAAATTTTATTTCATAATTTTTAGTGATCTTTTTGGGGGCAGTTCCATTTTTTTTTCATTTTTTTTTTTTATTATTTAAAAGAATAATGCTCGTACAATCTAAGATTTCTGTGTATTCCTCATCGCAAGCGGTATTATCTGACAGTAATATTAAGCATGAAAATTTTCGAACTACGATTTTGTATTTTTAACTCAATAGTAAACAAAAAATATTCTAACCTTGCGGAGGAATGGCATCATTTAATGGGAGAGAACATAGTACTGTGTGGTATCTTTCCAAAAGCGATTAATTACCACATAGTAGCGGCTTCACCAATCAATTTGAGATAATGTTATTTTAAATCCATCAATATTTAATTACTTCATATGTACACTTGAGTGAACACAGTGTTGCAATTTGCATTTTTTGCTGGGATATCATTTACTCAACTAGATACTTTCCGGATATTTGACACCCACATTGCCTTGATATGACACGGGTTTATCAATTAGTTTTTCTTTCATGGATTGTTTGTTTAAATTGTTATTTTGGCATATAACTACGCTTGCAGCACTATCGTTTTGACGCAAATAAAAATTTTAATTCATGTGGGTACTACTATTTAGTGTCCAAAAACCAACGATTAATTACGCTTATAACTTATAAATGTTTGCATTTTTCGTTAACGTAGTAGGATGCTGATGTATGCAGGGGCGTCTCTAGGGTTTTTTTGGGCGAGGAAGGGACGTTAATAATTTCTCATTACAGAAATTATCCCAACTACTCTTTTATATTTATATATTGTAATATTGAGATATAGAAACTTATTAGCAATAAGAAAAATACTCTTTTTTGAAGGCATTTATCTATATGAATATTATTTAGCAAATCGCAACTTTTATATTTAAGATTACTAAATTTATAAGACTTGGGAAATAATTCTATCACTCACTACACTACTGCTTGTAAATTATATATACAGTGTGTTTCACTTCTCGTGAAGACACCCCTGTATCTTTTTTATTTGTTGCCGAATTAATTTCAAATTTTTATCAGCCATACAAGTCCATAAGGTGACTTTATTCAACACATAAATGCCGTCTAAATCTAAAACGCCGGCCTACTGCGATAAAAAGAAAATGTCAATTTTCGAGAAATCATAGTAGGCTTAGAGATAGACAAAAATTTTGTTAACAAAAGTTGTTCAGAATCACTTGATATGCCCCCCTGTAAAATTTTGTGAAAATCGGAATATTTTCAAAAAATAATTTTTTGTTTCACTTCTCGTGAAGACACCCCTGTATCTTTTTTATTTGTGGCCGAATTAATTTCAAATTTTTATCAGCCATACAAGTCCATAAAGTGACTTTATTCAATACATAAATGCCGTTTAAATCTAAAACGCCGGCCTACTGCGATAAAAAGAAAATGTCAATTTTCGAGAAATCATAGTAGGCTTAGAGATAGACAAAAATTTTGTTAACAAAAGTTGTTCGGAATCACTTGATATGCCCCCCTGTAAAATTTTGTGAAAATCGGAATATTTTCAAAAAAAAATTTTTGTTTCACTTCTCGTGAAGACACCCCTGTATCTTTTTTTATTTGTGGCCGAATTAATTTCAAATTTTTATCAGCCATACAAGTCCATAAAGTGACTTTATTCAATACATAAATGCCGTTTAAATCTAAAACGCCGGCCTACTGCGATAAAAAGAAAATGTCAATTTTCGAGAAATCATAGTAGGCTTAGAGATAGACAAAAATTTTGTTAACAAAAGTTGTTCGGAATCACTTGATATGCCCCCCTGTAAAATTTTGTGAAAATCGGAATATTTTCAAAAAAAAAATTTTTGTTTCACTTCTCGTGAAGACACCCCTGTATCTTTTTTATTTGTGGCCGGATTAATTTCAAATTTTTGTCAGCTATACAACTCCATAAGGTGACTTTATTCAACACATAAATGCCGTCTAAATCTAAAACGCCTGCCTACTGCGATAAAAAGAAAATGTTAATTTTCGAGAAATCATAGTAGGCTTAGAGATAGACAAAAATTTTGTTAATGAAAGTTGTTCAGGATCACTTCATACGCCCCATGTCGTCTAAATCTAAAATGCCGGCCTTAGAATAATTAAAATTAAAATCTAATTACTTTAATGAGTTTTAACATCTGTCAACAATATGTAGGTTGGTAGGATGCTGTCATATAACGAATTCTTTTTGAATTAAATTGGTGGCCCTGAAAAGGGCCGTTGTTTTTACAGAGAAGACTACTAATAATGAATGATAATATTGTCGGAAAAAAAAATACAGATAAAGCAAAAGCCGCAGTGTTAGAATAGTTCAAAAATAAAAGAAGTTAATGGTTTTTTTTTACTTATTTATTATATTGCGCCCCTTTCCACTAACCCACCCTCAAGTGTAATGCACTTCTCAATCCGTTTTCTGTTATTTTTTACAACTCTTCGCAGTTCTTGAGCTGTAACTTCTAAACATGCTTGCCTTATCCTCTCACAAAGCTGCTCTATATTTTGAGGTCTGGTCATATAAACTTTGTTTTTAATGTGACCCCAAAAATAAAAATCCATTGGAGTGAGATCAGGTGATCTGGGTGGCCAATGTATTAAAGGGCTATTTCGTCCTATCCATCTTTGGGGAAAATGTTCATTCATCCATGCTCTCACTACTACGGAATTGTGGATAGATGCTCCGTCGAGTTGAAAATACAATTGTTCCAAAGGAAAATCAACAATTGCATTCCAAAGATCATTATTTAAAAATTCTAGTAAATTTAACGCATTTATATTTTGAAAAAAGAAAAACGGCCCTATTATTGTTTCGTTAAAAATTCCGCACCACACATTTACTTTCTGGGAATATTGCCTTTTACAATTTATTATCCAATCAGGATTTTCTACTGCCCAGAACCTAGAGTTTTGTGATGACACTACCCCGTTGGTGGAGAAAGTTGCCTCGTCCGTGAAAATTACTTTCTTCAAGAAGTCTCTATTGTTTAAATAATTACCTTGGATCCATAAACAATATTCTAATCTTCTCTCTTCATCACCTTCCTCCAAGGTATGTAAAAATTTTGGTTTAAACGGTTGTAGCTTATGGCGTTTTAAACATCTCCAAATTTTTGATGCCGACAAATTAAGGTCACGAGCCACATTTCGAAGACTGGTAGTGGGATTGGCGTTAAACGCCGCTAATATAACATTATCATCTCCGTGATTTCGATTAAGATGTACTCTCGGTTTAAGCACATTGCCAGTTGTATTGAACAAGTGACATATTCTTGCTACGGTACCATGGTGTATTGGTTGTCTTAGAGGATGTCTTAAATTAAATTCTTCTGCTGCTTCTCTTGAAGACCGTACATTTTCACCGACTATCTTTATTATTTCAATTTTTTCACCAGTAGTTAAAAGTATTCTAACCATTATGAGAAAAGATATGAAATAAGGAAACTTTAGTATGAATAAAATTATTAAAACAAGAAAAACTAACAAACTCCACAGAAAATAACAACAATCACTTCTGTCATGAAAGCAATGACGAAATAAATAAAACAATACATATTGACAGTTAATTTCACGGCACTCTTTACATTCAACGCAATAAAACCGTCCATGTTCCTAAATTTCTGAGCCGATAAGGAGGAAGGATATGATGGACAGTTACTTCTCCAGAAGAGAGATAACAAAAAGAAAAAAAGAAAAGATATTACATTCAATTTGATATGTAAAAATAAAAAGCCCTTTTAGTGTCTTATTGAATGCTGATTTTTGTTCACAACTTTCATTTGTTGGAAAAAGTTCTCTTTATGTGTTCTCTTTTTTTGAAAATATTCCGATTTTCATAAAATTTTACAGAGGGGCATATGAAGTAATCCTGAACAACTTTTATTAACAAAATTTTTGTCTATCTCTAAGCCTACTATGATTTCTCGAAAATTAACATTTTATTTTTATCGCAGTAGGCAGGGGTTTTAGATTTAGACGGCATTAATGTATTAAATAAAGTCACCTTATGGATTTGTTTGGCTGATAAAAATTTGAAATTAATTCGGCCGCAAATAAAAAAGATACAGGGGTGTCTTCACGAGAAGTGAAACAAAATTTTTTTTTTTGAAAATATTCCGATTTTCACAAAATTTTACAGGGGGACATATCAAGTGATTCCGAACTACTTTTATTAACAAAATTTTTGTCTATCTCTAAGCCTACTATGATTTCTCGAAAATTAACATTTTATTTTTATCGCAGTAGGCAGGGGTTTTAGATTTAGACGGCATTTATATGTTAAATAAAGTCACCTTATGGACTTGTATGGCTGATAAAAATTTGAAATTAATCCGGCCACAAATAAAAAAGATACAGGGGTGTCTTCACGAGAAGTGAAACAAAAAATTTTTTTTTGAAAATATTCCGATTTTCACAAAATTTTACAGGGGAACATATCAAGTGATTCCGAACAACTTTTGTTAACAAAATTTTTGTCTATCTCTAAGCCTACTATGATTTCTCGAAAATTGATATTTTCTTTTTATCGCAGTAGGCCGGCGTTTTAGATTTAGACGGCATTTATATGTTAAATAAAGTCACCTTATGGACTTGTATGGCTGATAAAAATTTGAAATTAATCCGGCCACAAATAAAAAAGATACAGGGGTGTCTTCACGAGAAGTGAAACAAAAAATTTTTTTTTGAAAATATTCCGATTTTCACAAAATTTTACAGGGGGACATATCAAGTGATTCCGAACAACTTTTGTTAACAAAATTTTTGTCTATCTCTAAGCCTACTATGATTTCTCGAAAATTGACATTTTCTTTTTATCGCAGTAGACCGGCGTTTTAGATTTAGACGGCATTTATATGTTGAATAAAGTCACCTTATGGACTTGCATGGCTGATAAAAATTTGAAATTAATTCGGCAACAAATAAAAAAGATACAGGGGTGTCTTCACGAGAAGTGAAACACATTGTATAATATACGCTCTTTATTTCATCTACCATTTTGTGAGAAGAAAATTCTCCCAACTTGAAGCTTGGATTTCCCAACTCGACGACAATTATTGGGGGGGGCGTCAGAAATTTTTCGATCCCAGGAATCTTGAAATGAGATGTATGTGATGACTGACGAGGCTTTACATTTTGAGCAACCTTTATGATAGGAAGAAGTTTCGAAAAATCACTGGTTTTCTAAGTATATAAAAATCACCATAACATATTTTAAATGATGATAAGTAGAGGATAATTCCTTTGGGGCATTTCTTATAGTAAATCAGATTGATTTAGATGGTAATGAAACACATTTGTTTCAAAACATAAACATAAATATTAACTTTATTTTTTCAAGTAAAAAAAAAGTTGGCTGAAACTGTTATTTGTAAATTAAAGATTTTGATATTTGTGTATATTATATAATTTATGTGTAATAATTTTGTTGTATGTTCGACTGAATTTTATACCGTAAATTGTAGACATATAGTTACATTTACAAAAAATAATGAGATTTTTGTTACTAAAAAAAAAGTTCGAACCTGTTCGAAATGGCGTTCGAAAAGCGCCCCAAGCTTTTATACTCAAATATTATACATAATTACAAACACGGCTTACACTAAGGCCCTCATGGGGTAAACAGAGAGGACAGGATCGATGATTATTTTTTGCTTTTTAGTACAGTATTTATAAAAGAGTGTTTTTTTTTTTTAGTTTTTTAAACTATTAATTTATTTTTCACACTTTAATCTTTACACAAAAGTGTAAAATTTTCTTTAAAAACACTGCTCAGTATATTACACTGATGTTCCTAAAGTGGACAAGCGTTAGTCTATGTGTATACCCATTCCGTACTCTGAGGTATTACGCATTAATAACATGATATCTCCCGATGTAGCTGCGAGAAATTATAAAACAATAGTGAATGTAAAATGATACATCGCAGAAAGGAAATGTTTTGAAAGGTTACAGGTTATAGAGACTACTTTCACTTACTCGGTAAATTTAATAAGTTTCATCAAGTTAAATAAAATTGGATCATTTTTTCAAACCCTTTCTAATTAATTAATATTTTTGTTCGTACACATCATTACAAAAATAATGGTTATATTTGAATAACTAATTAATTAGAAATATATTTCCATCAACGCAGCCGTGGGATTTTAACACATAAGAATTTATTAACGTTATTATTATTCCTGTACCTATTCGACATTTTGTTAATAGCAGTTGTTTTATTTTTAAATATAATCGCGTGTGTTATATTTTTAATTCACACGCAACAATATTGCTTTTACAGCTAATACGCAACATTTTATTGGTTGAATTAATGAGCATCCCCAGTGCCGGTATGAGGGCATGGCGAGGCGGGCGACCGCCCCGGGCGCCATCGTGCCAAAATCCAAAACTGTATTGAAAAATCGGGGAATTTTATAAAAAATCAGGGAGTGTGAATTTTTTTTTTCTATTTTGCGTCCCCGCCCATCAAAAAGTTTCCGCCCCCCGCACATCAATTTTCATTTTTATTTGCAACTTTTTTATACCGCCTTTTGAACGGACTGTCCCTCCTTCCCAAAAAGCTGGATACGCCACTGGGAAAAGGCGAGATCAAAGGATCTCGCCCCTCCATAAAATTCCTTAGAACCGACACTGAGCATCCCCAGATAGTTATCACCTCAAGTGATATCATATCCCCGTAAAAAACATTAAAAACAATTAATTTCGGTCTGGTGGGAAAGGCTAATCATAAAAGAAGTGATATCAATCACACAAGCTTACTCGAGAAAATCACACAATTACCAAATTGTGGTATATAAGTATTTAGTTCAGGTAACACTGTCGCGCTTTATGTCTCTCAACATCCCGCTTTTTATAGCAAACTGTGTATCCCTAGTAACAATTTAAATGTCTTTTAGATTTGCCCCTAAATGCAGTGAGCCGATTTATCTAAAAATATTCTAAATAACAACTGTTAAGTTTAATTATATAATCTGTTTCAACCATTTAGGTTTTGTTTGACTGCAATTCAGCTTCAAAAGCGATTTGACGATCTAATAGCTTTGTTTTATAATTTAAATATACGATTATTTTGTTTTATTGTTATTTTATTAATGCTTCTAAAATGCTAATTGATTATATTAGAGTTGCAGAAAACACTATTTGGTTGTCTGCAATTGAACTGTTTTATAAATTTATTATTAAAACGTTTTTACAGCAATATTATAAAATGTCTTATAAAGCAGTTAAGAAATTATTTTAGAAATGTTTCCGTGACTAAGCTATAAAAGATTTCAGCTTATAAAACTAAATCATTTTAGAGCGCTTTTTTAGTAACGTTCGGCAGTATTTTCAGCACCGTTATAAATATACATTAAAATTATTTTATAATTGTTTCGTATTATCTTATAAAACAATTATATTAAAGCACTGTTTGGGCCAGTTTTTCTATTGAAAATAAATTGTTGTTCCAGAGTCTGCTACATAATTATTATAAAGTGTTGCAATCTACTGCAATATGGCAACGGCAATAAAGTAGTTACAAAATGAAATTGTTTACGTGAACATAAAGATGCTGCTGCTAACTATGCAATAAAATATATTTGAAACAATTGATTTCCTGTGTCAGCTGTGTGTTTATATTTCATCAGAACTTATGTCTAACACTGGGCAGACTGGTGTAGATCGTATGTGCTAAAGTAGAAATTAAAAATGTCAGACTTAGGACAATGGAAAAAACTTTAAAAAACTAATTTTTAGGTTAATTATGCAAATTGTGCCAATACTGTCCCAGTGGCTACATTTACAACACAATTCTAACATATTTATCATAAAAAAGTTGCCGAAATATCGCGAAAGTAAATAATTTATTGTATAAGAATCGCGTAAAGGATACCTGGCAGAATATTGGCCCGCTACGCACATATGCATGAAAAATAACACAGCTGTTTTCTGAGATGAAGTGGGCTCTAACTAAATGGGCACAACCGCATTGGAAGATTTTACTTTACGTGTATAATTTTTCAAATTTTAAATTTCGTTTTTACCTCTTTAATATCTAACAGTAAATATATTTGCCTGCCTGGCAGAAAGTGTGCACCACATGGGAAACTGTTTTTGTTAGTGAGTTATCAGAAAATTCTATCCTTTATAAAAAGTTCTGTATGAAGAATAATTCCAATACTACAAAAAACATTACCGGACCCAAGGTTATCCGCCATATTGATCAACCATTAATCAAAATTCTACATTCATTTCCGTCGCTTCTAATTTGAAATGTCCTCCTTCGTTACCTCTATATTCAAAGGATCAACCCAACCTTTCTATGTAGTACACAGCCTACTAACTAACATAACCTAACCTAATCTAGCTGTCATTCTTATATTATTATTATTTATTTTTTCATTTAATTTAGGAGTGAAATTTTCTTGCCGAATCCCCCACTTGCTTTAATTGATCATCAGAAATGTTTCAAGCACTAGGGAGATTACTAGTGAAGATTTGCATAAAATGAGCAAGGGTGTTACAATGAAACTTAATACGCAATTTAGCGGTAATAGTTACAATAAATTACAGTTTTTATCAAAATGTTTATTCCCGTTATTTTTACAGTTATTTTTCTTGGCTTATAAGTTATAACAAAAATGCAAAATAAGACATTTGTGAATTTTTTTTTTTTTTGTATTTTTCATTTAAGATACGGCCCTGTCACAAGACCGTCCCTCTAAGACACATTATTTTATAGATGTTTTGTAAGAATCGCCTATAGTTTAATTGTCTTAAAATGCTTGTATTTAACGCAAAAGTATTTTATAGAAGGAAGCCATTTCATGAGACCAGCGTTCGGGGTCGTAAATATGACAAGACATAAAAAGTTTAAAAATCGCATTTTCATTAGTATTTATGGCAATTAATAAGTACGTGCTAGTTATAAAATTATGATGATTAAAGCAAATTGGCATTAAATTTCATTACAAAAAAAAATTAATGTGAAATCGATTTTTATAAAATTCCAAAAATTATTAGAAACCTTCAGTAAACATGAGGGGGCACTTAAAATTCATCAAAAACACTTGGTATAATTCACAGTAAAATTTTCTTCGCATCAAAAATTGCAAGCTGTATGGATTAACATGTCTCTAAAATAATTGTTAAGTAAATTCTCATCTATTATCCAGTAAAATCACTGAAAGCTTGGTACTATAGAGATCAGCCAATTATATATTTGTAAGTATATGTATGCGACTTCTTGAATACATTTAAGAAATCGTTTTATTCTGTTAGTGTTCTATAGCAATAATAACAGTGAAGTATGTGCTTTATAACTCAATTAAATGAAGCTTCAATAAAACTGTTTTATAGTGGCGGTACCGAATTTTCTTAGAGCCTGCGGAATTGTTTATACAGTTATTTTGTAATGGTTGCAATAGCCTTTATAAAATATCAACAATGATTAAACTATTTTATAAGATGGTGCCAATTTTACATTTATAGCTGTCGTAATAACGTTTTTAAAGTGTTTCTGAGACTAATGTTGTTTTATATAAGGACCCCGCAATAATCTTATGGAAATTGGATTTCGGTCAAATCGTCTGAATTTTGGATATGTTTTAGGTTTCATCATTCCAAGCAAACTCTCAATGGGCACAAAGCTCGAAAATCAATACTTTGGCTGCTACGGAGCTTGAAAGCTCCAAAGCTCCACCATAGATTTATTTATTCGTGTAGTCTTTATAGATTTTTAAATAACTTATTTTTTCGATTTTAATGTCTAGGTTTATGTTTTTGAGGTTGCTGAATTCAAATCCGATGTCAAATTGTCCAAATTGACACTTGACAGCTGTCAATTAGATGTCAAAGCGCCTTAATAAAGTGCAAATCTTATTTTTATGTTATGAATTTATGCTGTTTAGGTAACTCAGTTCATGTATGATGTGAATACAATAATTCGACAATTGGCAGCTATCAACAGGCTGTCAGCTAGCTGTCAAAGTGCAATAACAAAGTGCAAATCTTATTTTTTTGTTATGACTTTATGCTTTTTAGGTAACTCAGTTCATACATGATGTGAATGTAATAATTCGACAATTGGCAGCTGTCAACAGGCTGTCAGCTAGCTGTCAAAGTGCAATAACAAAGTGCAAATCTTATTTTGTTGTTATGACTTTATGCTTTTTAGGTAACTGAGTTACCTAAGCTGCCAATTGTCGAATTATTGTATTCACATCATACATGAACTGAGTTACCTAAACAGCATAAACTCATAACATAAAAATAAGATATGCACTTTGTTAAGGCATTTTGACAGCTAATTGACAGCTGTCAAGTGTCAATTTGGACAATTTGACATCGGATTTGAATTCAGCAACCTCAAAAACATAAACCTAGACATTAAAATCGAAAAAATAGGTTATTTAAAAATCTATAAAGACTGCACGAATAAATAAATCTGTGGTGGAGCTTTGGAGCTTTCAAGCTCCGTAGCAGCCAAAGTATTGATTTTCGAGCTTTGTGCCCATTGAGACTTTTGCTTGGGATGATGAAACCTAAAACATATCCAAAATTCAGACGATTTGACCGAAACCCAATTTCCATAAGATTATTGCGGGGTCCTTTGTGTCAGCGTTTATAAAATACCAAATTGCTAGTTGTGAGGTTGGCTTTGACATTTAGAATGAACTTTAACTTAACCTCAAATCATCCACCGAAATATGTCTATAACCGTTCTCTATGAGCAATAATATTTAAAATTGTGTAAGGAAAAGAAGCCAGTAGCGTAAAGAAAAATTCATAGTCATTCGCAAAGATGCAACCAGGGAGGGAAATTGAAAATTATAAGTTAGATTTTAAGCCGTTACCAGGCAACCTATAGCTTTACTAACCTTGTCTACGTCAAGCTGCAATCAGCCGTTACCAACTATACTAACCTTGTCTTCGTCGTGCTGCAAATGCAACATGCTCTTTTCACGAATTCAGGCCCCATATAGGAAGCTAAAAATATTTTCAATGTTAATATTTGAAGCTAAATTGCTTCGTTTACACGCTAGTTTACAGCAAAGCCAAACCGTAGACACAAATATGGAAAATATAGTTTAGCCGCCAATTCGCATTTTTTTTATCGTAAACTATATAAAACAACCAAAAGTGACGACTATTTTATTACAGTTGTTATTGAACCGTTGCATGAGCTGTACAAGGCATATTGTAGCTGATTCAGGAACCCAAATAACAATTGAAGCCATTGGGTTGTTAAATTATGCTGTCACAACGTTATAGCAATAAAAATAATAGGCCTGTCCAACACGCTGTCACTTTGCTTTGTTTGTACTACAGCAGCCATCTTTTGTTGGTAAGTTAGGGTTTTTGTCAGGCCTAAAGGGCACCATACACGTTCAGCAATAATGTCATTCCAGCAGATCATTACAGAAACATCATTACTAAAAATTTCCCCGTCATTCCCTGTCATTATTTTTCACACCTTACATGTTCATTATTTAAGAAAAAAGCATATCTAGCTATAATTATTGAATTAAGTATGATTGAAAAAACGCGAAAATTCAGGTAATGAAATTACTGAACGTGTATGGTGCCCTTTAGGCCTGTCGAAAACACTAACTTACCAACAAAAGATGGCTGCTGTAGTACAAACAAAGCAAAGTGACAGCGTGTTGGACAGGCCTATTGGAATAAAAGATTTTGACATTTCAAAGACAAATTACAGCGGTATGGCGGTCATCTCAACGTTTCGCAGTTAAAATTCAGCTGTGAAAACTTAATGGTCCACACTGTGCTACCAGTGGATACATTTTGAGGTTTCCCTTCATTTGAACTTCAGTTTGTCGGTTTCAACTAAATCAAGTTGAATATGTGCTGTGAATCGATGTCAAGTCTAGGAAAAACATTTTTGCCAGAAAGAGATGCAAGACGAGTTTAATGTAAAAAATATAATAGTACGGGAGCCATAGACCAAAATTTCTCCTCGTCGCGACGTGGACAAATCCATAAAATCTGTTTATTTTAAGGGAAAATAGAAAACTTTGTTATGTAAAGCAAAGCTCTGGCGCGTTGCGGATGTGGTAGAAAAACATTTTCCATCGGAAAAAAATCGCGTAATTTTTGTATAGCACCTCGTCCGTTTTTAATGAAATCCCTTTCAAAATATAAAAACAAACACCAATCCATGAAGAACGGAAATTTTTAGCTTTGATATGTAGTATTAGTTGTTGGCTTGACCGAGTTACAGCGATATGGCTAAAACTTTGTTTAGATGGTTAAACAGGATCTATACTTCCTAAGAAAAGTCTAAGCGGACATTTTCCATGTTGTTGTATACGAAAACAGTTCACGGGGGAAAAGGTTGAACTCAAGGGGTTATGTTTCCTACGTGCCTCTTTGCTTTACCTCCCTATCGACCCTTTCCCCCGTAGAATTTCAATCAAATCACTTCAATTTCCTCTTCCCTGCTAGTTAGATTTGCGTCTGTATTTTCCCCTCTATCTACTCTTCTGCATGTGAGTGTGATTATGTGTGTATATGAGTCTTTTCACCCACCCAAGTTACATTTGCAAGATTCCGACAAATCACAGAACATGAAAACACGAAACATCCATCTTGCGACTTTCTAACGCGACGGAAAATGGATTTTCTGGGAACAACAATGCAGAAAACGTCCATTCCAATTTTTCTTACGTATGTCTAAATCCTACCAATGAGTGGTCGCGGAAACCCAAAAAATTACATTTTACAAATTCATTCACTCCCACGAGCAACGTTCAAAGTGTCCGTTTTCATTTTTTCATGTTGTTTCGAGCGGAAATTTTCAAATTACACTGAAAACGGATGGGTCGCAATGACAAAATTTTCCACTTTCTTTATTGAAAAATTTTCCAATTTTCTCTTCATTAGCCGCTTGCATATGGCGAAAACTGTCCGTTCAAATTTTTATAGAGATTCAGACACCATCTTTCAACACAAAAACCAGGAAACAGACGTGTCGCGATAACAATTTTAGCCCATTTCTTTTACATGTTCATTATTGTTTTTCGATCATTTAGCAACATTGAGGACTTCCGCCATAAAGGACTTTTTTCTTTATTTGAGTATGAACTGTCCGAAAAAGTTTGAAATTCTCATGTAGCGATGGTTCGATGGTCGATGGTTCCCGTACTATAATTTAATTTTCCTGCTCTGCGTTTAGTTTTAAGTTCTTGAAAGCTTCTGCGTATCTCCTAAAAATTTGAGTTAATAAAGTCTTAATTCCCTATTGATATAAATTATATTAGTATCATACGTTTTTCGTATAATAAACAAATATAAACAGTAAAGGATGGGCACATAATTAATTAATTAATGATATCACTGACCGTCACCTAATGCCTGCTTTAATCGATAATCACTATTAAGCGGTTAAATTAAGGCAGTTATTTTTAGACCCACTTATCTGATATTAGTAATATAATTAGTAATAAATCTCAAAGTCGAGGCTACACGAAAAGGTAAAAACGCTCTAGATTTTCAAAGGTCAGGAAGTGGGTGCAGTGAAATGCAGACGTAAATTACAACGCCACGTACAAATTGTTAAGCTGAAACTGATTTACATGTTAAATTTAAATGTAGGTTGTTTGCGCCGCATTGCCACATTTAGAAGGAATATATTATTAATATTAACACTTCATTTTTAGCTAGATTTTTGTTGAGAAATATATTTTTATTTAAAGTTGTTCAATTTGAATTTACTATACAGTGCATACAAAATGCACACATAAATATATACAGAGTGAGTCAGTAGCGTGTGGGAAGTCAATTTGATATATAATCTCAGATAAAAATTATTAGAGATGAAGAGTGGCATATTTTAAAATTATTTTTCAATCTACAAAATGTTTCACAGAATGGTGGCAAGCTAATAGCAAGATTTTTTTAATGGAACATCCAATACAATCTACAAGACGTACTTTCGTAAATTTGAATGTCATTTTATTTTGAATGTTGGTCAAGACCATAAATTAACTTACAGGAGTCTCAGAGTTTAACCTAATTCTACAGGGTGTTCTCCACGATGATTGAAACGTTTACATATTTAATTCATTATTCAATTTTTTCAAACGGAACACTCTGTGTATATATTTTTTAAATGTTTCGGCAATTAATTACCTACATACTGATACTTGAGGTATCATCGACTACTTTTTTCCGACAATTTCAAGTGAAAAAGTCTATTATATGAATGCACACCATTTATGTACAAGGTGATCTACCATGATATGCGGAAAATTTGTCAATAGGTTGTCCCCACCGAAAGGAGTTAAAAAAATTAAAAATTAAAAAAAAATTACCAGAAAAATTACCCTATTTTTTTTTTTGTAGAAATGCGCCGCCAATGACTTTAACCAATCTGACGTAACTTTTTGGTTTTAATCAAATCGCACTACAAAACTAGCGAAATAAATCGAAAAGACATTGACCCTATGCTAGTTAACTCTACACAACAAGTAGATACAAGAGATATTTACTTAAACCCGTCAATAACACAAAAACACCAACTTCGGCGGTGCTTTGTACTTGCCGGTGTCCTGATTGTTTGACCGAAAGCAAAAAACACGGCACTTTGACCGTACTCACCAGCGTCACTTTTTATGCCAATTAAGGAAATGTAAACATCTCCAATATATTCTTTCACAAATAAGTGCGTCGCCCTATTACTGGCTTAGACAATAACAGTAGTGTATCTTCGTAAGTTTTAACCATTTTTAATATACTAAATTACCTCGGAGCACTCTAAAATTTTGTAGGGGCTTTCCCACATTGAAGACTAATACACCATTTTATCTTCCGCATATCATGGTAAATCACGTTGTATAGTAAACCCCCAAACCTAAAGCCAAGGCTGTCCATATATTCACTATTTTCCTTTAATTCTTTATTGCACTTTTTAATATTTTGTGGGTTCAACTGCTTTGAAGAAAGTGCTCATTGATGCTCCACAGCGCAGTAACTTCTCATTTCGCAAAAATTGAGGTCATTTTATAGAAATAAATGTTTCCGAATTTCTGAAATGAGACGAGATATTTTCTACAGATGGCACAATAAAGTAAAATTTTATAACATGTCTGAACCTGCCGTACATGGCAAAAAATACATTGAAACTTTTTGAAACTTTTCTTAAAACTCAAATACAAGTACACAAACGCACACTTAAACAGAATCAATTCGTAATATAATTCTGAGTAGTAATATACATACTATGCAACATTTTTTATAGTTTTTATAGTTAAAGACACGTACTAACAGTTAAGGAATACGATATTATAAGATTATGCACAAGAGACAATTTGTCTAAAGGAATACACTGTGACAAACTCAATACCGAAAGTCAACACTTCTATGCAATTTTCTAGCATTGTACACATAGAGCTCAAACAGACAATTTCTTTTAGTTCACAACTTCCAATGATCCAATTATCGATATGTATATTAATTTTGACTGATAGAGAATTTTTTTTTCCTCTTAATATTGGAGAATTGACCGCTGTGCGGCGTTTGCGCTCTTAAATTATTATTATGATTGTGGATTTTTGAATTCTAATTATTTAATTAACTGCATTAAAATGTATAATTTGTATTTTATAGGTGTGAGACATTTTGTAATAGAATTATTAAAAAGCAGCCTCTGTCTGAACCTTTTGGCGCAGAGGTTTATTTCATCAAATTTTTAAATAATTTTTACAGTGGCAAAATACCCAACAAATATAAGACATCATGAATATGCCACAAATAATGAATTATAAACAATATTATAGTTATTTAAGATACAAGTGTAAAAAGCCATTCTTTATTGTGCTTTTTATAAGTGTGTCTTTCAACGCTTTATCTTCGATCGTGCCAATTATTGTAAGAAATGGGCAATTTTTCATGAATATTTGTAAAACTGTATCAACCTTTTGTGAATGTCACTTTGACGGTTAATATTATTCGAGTTGTAATTGAAGTCGCCATTCTAATTATGTTACTTCATGGTCGTGACTGAAAATCAGTAATGATAGTAATAGTCCAAGATCCCAGAGCTACCAGACCTACGTCATTTTAGCAAAGCTAATATTTTGACAACAAATAGTGTAATATCTAGTTAAGAACGTATGCGTATTTGCTAGTTTGAAAGTGGGGCCCTTTTGCAGAAAACAGGTACAAAAGGTACATAAGAATTTTACTCAGTACGTTAAATTATGATAGCTGGATTGTTTTACAAGTGACACGCTAACTACATGGTGTAAGCGTCAGCCTAAACTTTATCTTTAATTCTCTCTTTCCTTTTCTATTTGTTCGTTTTTATGCTTCTGTTGTTTTTCTTTTTTGTTCTTTTTGTCATTTTGTTCGTAAATTCTTTTTAGGACGAGAAAATTCTTGAAAATTATAACATTTTAAACGATACTTTTTTACATTATCATACTTCCTGGAGGCAGGGAGACCACCAGTCAGCAACCCAAATTTTGTAAGTGCTTTCTCAAGTGTTGTGTTATTTTTAATTAGTTTTAGGTTTTAGGTCTCTGCGTAGACAGCAATTTTTAAAATTATCATTAGTTTTTAAGTTTGTTTATAACAAACAGGAGAGCTAATCCCCCTCCCCCCCCCCCGTTAACCGTTAAGCCGAACCGGACCTGCCCCGTCTCACCTTACATTCACCACAGCACCACGTGCCGTGGTTGTTTGGTTGGCCCCGGGCCAGGATCCTGCAAGGCACATAGTTGTACTAAACTTAAGAATAAAATCTGTTTTGTTTTGTTTTTTGTTGTTATCAGCCTCCAAATCCGAAGGTCCGAGGTTCGATCCTGAGCGTTCTCAGCTTTTTTTTTTTCAACAAATATTAATTTAAGGTGGCGATTACCAAGAAAGAGACAACCGAAAAGGAAATATTTATTATTTTTGGCCATAACTTTTTTTCTTAGTACTTATATTTGAAAATAAAACTGAGAACTCTCAGGGATCGAACCTCGGACCTACGGATTTAGGGGCTGTCAATCAATCAACAGTATTTATTCAATATATAGAGTACAATATGTGCCTCCTCGGAGCCCAACTCGGAGCCAGGCACACGACCAGGACAGGTGACGTCGACTCAGCTTAGAAATAGTTCGAGTGGGGGGCTAGAAGCTCCTGTCCACCGCAGGTGGACTTAAAAACTAGGTTAAAATATTTTATTGTCCACATGGACCTAAAAGTAAATTAAAAATAAACACAACACTAAAAACATTGGCGAACGCGCACTACACAATTTTGGTTATTGACACGGGAAAACAGAGGCTGACGCTTACACCATGTAGTTAGCGTGTCACTTGTAAAATAATCCAGCTGTCATAATTTAACGTACTGAGTAAAATTCTTATGTACCTTCTGTACCTGATTTCTGCAAAGGGGCCCCACTTTCAAACTAGCAAATACGCATACGTTCTTAACTAGACATTACACTATTTGTTGTCAAAATATTAGCTTTGCTAAAATGACGTAGGTCTGGCGGCTCTGGGATCTCACTCTATAACTAAGGAAACGATATTATAAATAAACTGTCGTAGTTGAAGTCGCCATTGTTGTTCTTGAATGTTTGAATTAAAATATCAAGTTAATAATGTTTGATGGTGATTACAGTAATGTAGAAGAGTTTCAGAATACTCCCCCAGAAGTTATGGAGATTGGACAGTGAAGAATCTTACGGAAAATGTGTTCCTTGCATATTTTTCAGAAAGAGCAAAGCATATAAAACCTTCAAGTCTTTGGTCGGAATATTCAATGGTGAAAGCTTTACTGTTAGCTGAAAAGGACATCGATCTTAAACAGTTTTCTAAATTAACCGCTTATATGAAGCGGCAGTCTGTAGGATATCGTTCCAAGAAATCTAAAGTGAAAAAGTAAAGTAAAGATGAAATATACACATTTGTAAACGAAGCACCTAATGATAGATATTTAATGATGAAGGTTGTAGCAATTTTTGGCACTGCCGGTGCATGCAGAAGAAACGAGTTTACTCGTTGGTGATGTGCAAGATATTGGTAATATGTTGATAATGAGAATTCTAACATCAAAAACAAATAAACCTCGAACTTTTATTATTGACCATAAAACGAGAGACTTGGAAAATATGGTTGAAATTTATAGAAAATACTCCACTCTTAGGTCACCAGCAACAAAACATGATCGACTGTTTGTGAACTACCGTAATGGAAAGTGTTCTGTTCAGCCGATAGGTATTAATACCTCTGGGAAAATACCAACCGAAATTGCGAGATATCTTGGGTTGCCCAATGCACATGAGTATACTGGTCATAGTTTCAGAAGGTCACCTGCCACCATGCTTGCAGATGCAGGAGAGAATGTTTTACAGCTGAAGAGGCATGGTGGCTGGAAGTCATCGACGGTGGCAGAATCTTACGTTGAAGAATCAATTAAAAACAAAATTGAGATTATCACATCGAATTTTGCAAAAAGAACCATCTGAGGAAGCAAGCTCAAACGATGCCATTGACGCTAATGCCTACATCGGGGAGTCACGAGTTGCCTAGAATTCATATTGAAAATTGTGCTAATTGCAAAGTAGAAGTAAATATTGTGTAAAAATTAATAATGAATAAAATACTGTTGTCCTTACTGATAAATTTTTTAGAAATCGTGCAATTAAAGCGTGCAATAAAAATTTTTATTGCACAGTTTCTTATAAAAGGCCACTTTTTACACTGGAAATGATGTAAAAAACTGTTACTTTTTATACGATCGTAGATAAAGATCATTTTTAAGTATTCAAACATTAGAAGCTGTGATGGAAGAGTTTAGAAATTTTGATACAACTTCAATGAAATGTATGTTTCTCAAAAGTAACCGGAATTATTGAAATCCGTTTTAAGTTTCGAAAAATATGACTTACGCAAAAATAAACAAGGAAATACCTGATCGGAAACCACCTCAAATAATGCATCAACATCAGTACAACTCAAACGAGTTGCAGTCGGGCGTGGCCCAACTCGGATAACTGTTTGATTAACATTTTGAGCGAACATGTCACAATTCAAGTTTACGGGGTGCAAAAAAGAATTCCTCTATTCAGGCCGCATTCTAACCCAAAGGGTGCATGCCTTATTTCCTCCTCCAGCACCAGAAAACCAATGTCGGAATGTCTGACTCAAGAGTGGGGCAGGAAGTTACAATGTGCAATGTACCATACAGCGTCTAAGTGACGCGATACCAATTTATTTAATAAGGGTGCCAGTCACGTTCTCCCTTGTTCGCTCCTTCCCAGGCGGGTTCAAGATATATGAGATATTTGATAGCTAAGAAATAGGCCAAGGCTGCACTTACGGTAGATTACTAACGAAGTTCTCTCTAAAAATTGGTTTTTCTCTCGATGCACTTTTTCTTATTTATCTAACGTTTTAATGGATTTTATGCATAGAGATCTCTGAATTTTCTTCATAAAAAACCTTCTCGAGCTTCCATAATGTGACCGGGATATTGAGATACAAACTTAGGGTGCCTGAGACACCCAATTTACTCAATTCCCGCCTATGAAACGAAAGCCATTTATTGATTAGGTTTAAGATAAGTACAATTAAAATTATGCAATATCCTATCTAATAAATTATATAATTTGAATGGAATCGCCTTCCCCAAGAAGGGCAAGGTCGACCACCTCTTCTAGAGAGTATTTGATGCTAACATACAATGGAGAGCGAGCGGTAGCAATCGATTTGGTAAAAAAGATTCACACAACTTTCTTAGAAATTCATGAAAGCATTTTTGGGTTTCGGGTCTGACTTGAAATAGTATTAAAATATTTTACTTAGAATTTTGGTACGCTTGTGATTAGCTTCAAAGTTTTTTATCGTGATTATATCATTCACAAGAACAAGTTTCATTTGAGTTCAACAATACATGAGTTATTACAACTTTCTGTCTATCTCACGACGTACCGCTCCTCATATAGGTTCAATATAAGGGTGACACGAATTCGTCTTCGGGCAACTTTTTGGAAAAATGACTTTTTGTCTTACTTATGCACAAGGCGGTTTTATCTATAACTTTGTCATTTGAAAGACCTGCATTTGGTTTTCCTACTATCATAGCTTCGTACCGATTATCCAACGCACTCGTCCAATTGACGAGCCGCTGGATGATCCAAATTTCTTTTATTCGAGAATCCGCGCGGCCTTGTCCATTTTTACTAATGTTTGCCGCATTTTTCGGTTTCGCCCTTTCAGTACGTTGCATCGTTAAAATATATTCATTCTTTTGAATGATATACACAACGACTCTATCTCCACTTTCATTGTGTTTCGTAAAGCGATTAAAAAGTAAAAAATGTTCACCAATACTTTCAAAGTAGTTTCATAAAGATTAAAGCCTAAGGAACAATTTAAGACATGTCCTAAAAAAAATTGGCTGCACTTTCAAAATGGCATCCATTTAAAAAAAAATTGCAAATCTGGTTTTTGTCATTTAACACAAAAACTAAAAAAGATGGAAAAAAGTGCATACAATTTTGTTCCTATACAATATTTTGATAGGAGTTACCATTTTCCAGATAAATGAGTCCAAAATTAAGAAAACATGGGAATTCATATATCGGTAAATCACAATAACTGTGACAATTAGGTATTGTAAGGTATATAATATAACTTTATATATGCAGACATTTATCTCGAAAATGGTAACAATGTTATCTGGAAAATGGTAACTCCTATCCAAATATTGTATAGGAACAAAATTGTAGCAAATCTTATGCATTTTGTTTTTTGTCCTGAAAGTTTTTCTCCATCTTTTTTAGTTTTTGTGTTAAATGACAAAAACAATATTTGCATTTTTTTTAAATGGACGTCATTTTGAAAGTACAGCCAGTTTTTTTTTTTTTAGGACATATCTTAAATTGTTCCTTAAGCTTTAATCTTTATGAAAAACATTGTCTCCAAGGATCGGATGTAATAAATTGTTCCTTAGCCTTTCCAAGGATCGGGGGGAGGGTGCACGGCACTTAGAGTGGGCTCCCGTAGTATTACAATTATGCATAATTGTAAGTTTACACTTGCAATAATAATAATAAATGATTTTATTGACAGGAAATAAATAGATAAAAATGTACAACTCAATTAATTAATTAATTAATTACACTAGTAAATACCTATCATAATTGTAAGTTTAAACTGACAATCATAAAATATTTTCTACTATGTTCGTTCCACGCTTTTGTAGGAAAAAAATTTGATTGCAAATATTTAGTAAAAGTAAAAAAATCACGCATTTAACATTGATACATCACGGTCTATAAAAACAAATTAAAATTACTGGAAACGAGTATGACGGTGACTTTTTATGCGTTCACCTGTACATGTACCAATACGAATTTCATTATATCGCCAATAATAAGTACGGTAAAGTTTATTAACCAGATAGCACGTTGAACGTTCACTTTTATCGGTTTTTTCCATTTTATTTAATTCTGGCTAAAGCAATTTCACCTCTGACTGAGTAAAATACCAATTAGCAATGCTCCCATATTTTATGATTCTTTACTTCTCCATTCACTCAACGTCGGATTGCAGCAGGTCCAGCGGCGGGGTGCTTAGCAAATAATAGTCCGGTGAATACTCGAGTCCGGTTGGTGGTCTCTAGTTTTATTTACTTACAGATAGTTTTTGTAATAAAATATTTTAAAATGAATATTCTGTATTCATGTGAACGCTCGTTTTATGAGAAAGTAGACGAAGTTCTCTTGAAAACCAAAATAGCGTATTCTCTAACTATGGGAGCGCTCACATCACGAAAAAAGCGGAGAACTTGCTTTTCTTGGTAAATGCTATTCCCGCGTGAGAGTGAAAGTATATCCTCACTTTTATATTTATTTAGTATTCTATAATTATATTACTTTTAAAAGTTGAATCTTGTGCTATATAAATGTAGAAATTAAAGGAGGGTAGACATTTCCAATTTACTTATTGCCAATGAGGCACTAAGAGACCTTCAGATCGCTGAAGAAAATGCTTAAGAAGAACGTCAACTTCTTCACATAACCAATCCCTTCACTCGATTTATAAAAAAAATCGAGTGAACAAAGAACTTGCTCGGAATACTATTCAAGTTGTCACCTTTATGCAAGCATAGCCTAGCCTAGCCCAAGACGAATTATTTAATTTTTTCAACTCACACACCAATTTTACAGTATTGCATGCACATCATAGACAGGGCCATAGCGAAGGGGGTATGGAGGCACTCTGGGAAAGAAATGTGATGTGAGCTCTCTCCTCTCACGACCAATGCTCACTCACTTTCACTGAAATTACAGAATAGCCGCCCTGATGTACCCAAATTGTAGTATTCGATAGGCTTTAAATCTGGACTATAAGGTGGATCGGTCAAGTTTGTCCCACAGCAATCGAATCCAATTACGCATCATAATTTTGCGCACATTTTGTACAATTTTGCCCTCTCTTATTTTGCTTCCACCAACTTTGCAAATATTAGAGAAAATTAGATGGATTAGATGGCCTCACCAAAACTCTTTCCCATCAGCCCAACGTTTAGGAGGGCGCCCTCTTCGTCTTCTGCCATCTGGTTGCTCCTGAACTATCAACCGTATATAATTCTCACTCCGGTTAATGTGAGGAGAAAATGAGAGGTTTGGGAGAATATGATACTGGAGAGTCGCTTTGGGGAACGTATCAAACATTTCTAGGCCCACATCTTGCAATCATCAATTCGCCGGCGCCGTCTATCTTCCTCCTTAATGGTCCACATCTCAGAGGCGTAAATAAAGATCAAAAAAAATCATTTTTATTGTCCTATTTAATTCTTCAACACCTTGTTATTTTGGAACGCGTTGTCCGATTTAAAAAAAATGTGATATGGGCTCTATTTGACTATTTTGAAAAATTTGTAGTATTCATATTTTCAAGACCAAGACTAAGTTTCCCAAGGTGTGTCGAAATTTCGAGATCGACTATTAGGCAATTGTTTATCGGCATATTCGATGCGCAGTTGTCTCGCACATGTCTGTACAAAATTTTAACTCGATACCTCATATAGGGTCTCCAAATTTTAAAAATTTGACTGGTTTTGTATAAAAGTCTGTTATAAAGTAAGTCTGTTAACAAACGAGTGGAATAACAAAAATTTAGCAAAGTATTTAAAAAAAAAATTTCTTCAATATTCACACTATACGCATTTTTTGTAATAGTCGAATCAATGAAAGTTTTCACTTCTTAATTCTCAGCAACAGCTCCGATTTTGATCACTTTTTTAAATGTATATTTTTTAATCCTATTCAAAATCAGAAACATCCCATGTGGGATGGCACCCTTTCTCGGGGGTGGAAATTATTACATTCAAAATATCCGCAGACGTCGATATAGGAATACATCCTAATCAAAAAATGTTTTTTCAATGAGTCAATACTACTTTTTGAATTATTCGTGATTGAAAATGTTGATTTTTCATGCATGTTGTAGAACGATTTTTCACTAATAACTCGAAAACTTTAAGTTTTACCAAAAAATTTATTATAAGCAAAAATAAAGCTTATAAAATAATAAATCTGTTGATTTTTTTTTTTTTTTAATTTCTGTAGATGCAATACGAACCGAGTTATGGCCCGTTGAAGCTGACTTCTTGTTCGCCGAAAACTGATTTCGATCCTTTCAACGTTAAATAATGGAAAGACGGAAAATTTTTGGAAGAAAACATATAAGACTTTTTTAAAGTACTAGAAAAGACCTTTAAAATGAACTTTGGTAAAATTCGTTAGCATAAAAACTAACGGAGTGTTGATGAAAATAAAATGGTTGTCTCTTTCTTTCGGAGAAAAAATCAGCAATGAAACCAATGGCTTTACCGCAAGAATTGCAATTGAACGTAATCCATTTACAATTTATTTTGTTTAAGTACTAACAATATATTCTAGAAGTTTGACCGGTTTAGGATGCCTATATTTGGAAAAAAATATGATTTAAATTTGAAATGATTTTTGAAATTTCTTAAAAATTTTTTGTTTTTTTACAATAATTCAAAGACTAAAGAAGATACGTAAAAAATGCTAGAGTACAAAAATTTAAGCCAGGACCATCTTCCCCGAGCCCTTTAAACTTAAAAATCTCAAAAACGAAAGGTTCAAAAAAGCTCAATTTTACATGCCTTGTAGCCCATAAAGTTCCCTGTAAAATGCTTTCTGGAGCAATTGAATAGCTTAAAAATTAAGGAAGTTATCATTGAAAAACCAATCATAGCGCATCTGCTCGGGAAACGCTGATAAGTCTTCGACACGGCTCATTTTTTTCAACTGTATCTCTTTAGCAGCTCCGTACAGTAATATTGTGTAGTACTTACCGGCTTCTAAAATTTGTACTCTAGCATTTTTTACGTATCTTCTTTAAGTCTTTGAATTATTGTCTAAAAATGAAAATTTTTAAGAAATTTCAAAAATCATTTAAAATTTGAATCAAACTTTTTTCAAATATAGGCATCATAAACCGGTCAAACTTCTAGAACATATTGTTAGTACTTAAATAAAGTAAATTGCAAATAGATTACGTTCAATTCCAATGCTTGCAGTGAAGCCATTGGTTTCATTGCTGATTTTTTCTCCGAAAAAAAGAGACAACCATTTTATTTTCATCATAACTTACTTTAGTTTTTATACTAACAACTTTTACCAAAGTTTTTTTAAAGGTCTTTTCAAGTACTTTTAAAAATAAATTTTCCTCCAATTTTCCGTTTTTCCGTTAGGTATTTACAAAAAACAAAAAATGGATTTTTCCTGTAAAAGTTGTTATTATTGTTTAAACAATATAAATAATTATCAACCCCGACTGTGAGAAACATTTTTGAACTTAAATTTTCAATAAAAACAACTCAATGTTTTATAAATACCGCGAAAAAAATTTTCAATATATATTTTTTTGTAAATATTGTTATTATTGTTTAAACAATTTAAATAATTATATGTGCCACTTGGAATATTTCTGATTTTGAATAATATTAAAAAACACACATTTTAAAAAAAGTGATCAAAATCGGAGCTGTTGCTGAGAATTAAGAGGTTTTGACCATTTTTTTTCTTCATTGACTCGACTATAACTCCTTTTCAGATTTTGAAGGATTTTGCAGGATCCTCTTTAAATGTTGTGGTGTTATTTTCCTGCAGTTTTGTTCAGTCATCAATCTCGCCTTCATTTTTTAACGTTTTGTGGTTTCGTATGGTAAACCTTTCTTTTAGATTTTCCCCACAGAGAAAAAAATCTTAAGGTCGGGTAAATCTGAGCCAATGAATAAGAGAGCTATTCCATCCAATCCATTTGCTCGGAAAATTTTCATTAAGCCACCTACATACAGCAACCGAATAATGTAAAGAAAAAAAAAATTTTTTCTTTTTTCTTGGTCATTTTGTATCTGATGTGCCTTAAGTTGAATAAGTACCTTACCGATTTTCCGATTTAGTAAATCTAACACTTTTATACAAGAATTTTAAATTTGGGTATTGAATATCATTTCGTGTAGTGATATTTGAGACAACTGCGAATACGCTATCTAATTTGTCGATTTAGAGGGCTTTGACAATATGAGAATTACAAAAAAAGTTTCAAAATGGTATATTAAAAAAAAAAAAGAATTTAAATCGGGGAACGCATTCCAAAATAACACGGTGTTGCGGAATGAAGTAGCACACACTGTATATAACAACAACACAACACACACACACACACACACACACATACACACAAATTAAAGAAATAAAGGTTGATCTCATTTTTATTATTACCAAAATATGATGTTAAGTACATATTCTTATAAAGAAATTAGTTAATTTGACGTCATTATTGGGAAGTAAAAAGGAAATATATTTTTTTATATAAAATTTGTTTGGTTTTAAAAAAATTATAATTAAAATGTGGCATATAAAACAACAAAAACAAATAGAAAATGTATTTACTTACATTTATATGTATTTTGTTTTATCCACGCTTTCAACAGCATTGGGAAGTTTTAATTTTTTACAGTTCTGGTTAACATAAATTACACAGGTCTACAAAAAAAGGACTCATCTAACTTTTCTGAAGTATTTTATGACGCGCTGAAGCCAATTTTGGACAAAAAAAATTTCTATCGAGTCAGTTTTCTTGGACCATCCCCTAAAAAGGGCACAAAAAGAAGGTTTTGTTTGTCCTAAGGTTCTGATCTAACATTTCTGAAGTATTTTGATGCGCTGAAGCCAATTTTGGATAGAAAAAAATTTCTGTCGTGTCTGCCACCTCTAGGATATAAAAAGGGGGTAGTAGAGGGAAAATGACATGGCAGAATTTTTTTTTGTTCAAAATTGGCTTCAGCGCGTCAACATACTTCAGAAATGTTAGACCAGAACCTTAGGACAAGACCTTTTTTGTAGACCCGTGTTATTAATGTCTGTGACATGCTAACAAATCAGTTTTTCCATATTTGTGAAGGGACACATGCTTCTTAAATCTAGTTATAATTGAACGATTAGTTTGTCCAACGTAATTTAAGTTGCAATCTAAATTCAAAAATCGCTTGCATAGTAAGACTCAACTTAAGCTACGTTTTCGTTTTCGTTTATCGAAGCCTTTTTCAGGCCGTTTGTAAGTCCGATCCTGCGTAGCATAAAACACATATTTCAAATAATCAAATTGTATATAGGAACCATGACTGCTAAATCTTTTACTAAGTCAAACGCAATATTAAAAAACTAAACACATACCGTGGCTCATTTCGTGAATGGTAATTTGTACCGAATGAACCTCATTACGATAATTCGAATGAACTCTGAAAAGTCAACATTCGGGACAAGATAACTGTAAAATGACAAATGTGAAATGAATAATAGGTAAAAAAAACGTTGAGAATGAAATTCACAAGTTTAAGGCAAACACGTTTTAACCGAGACAAAGAACTATTTTAACATCATGAAAAAATGGATATATTATTTAAAAAATAAATCACCTACAACTAATCACTATTATTATTTTTGCCGTATCTTGTTTTCTTAATTTTTCTTAGATACTTAAAATAGCAAAAAGCATCCATGTTAAAAACTTTATTGAAACGGTTCTATTACTAAATTTTGATGGCAGCCATCGTTTTGGGGTTATTCGAGTTTAAATATTATAAGCCGAGCACGTGTGTCGATTGTTTCTCAAATTACACAGCCCCACAAAAAAAGTACATTGTACCAGAAACCAGACCATCGTACCCCCACGTATTTTGAGGTCCAAGTTAACTTCTATAGGGTAATTTTTTTGTAAATAGCAAAAAAATGTTTTTTTCGCATTTTATCTGGAGTTGTACAGTTTTAAAATATTTTGAAATATACATGGTGGTCCATTTAACCGTCATCAAAAGCAAGATCCAATTCAAAAGATCTTAAGAATTTGTTTTGTACCACTTCGGTTTATTCAATTTGATTATAATATAAGGTAGACCATATGTGGAAGTGTATTCAAATAGTAATTGTACGTATATAAGCAGGGTTAAATTGATTAATTTAAATCGGGCCAACCGTGCTTATAATAATAATATAATAATAATGATAATGATAATGATAATGATAATGATAATGATAATGATAATGATAATGATAATGATAATGATAATGATAATGATAATGATAATGATAATGATAATGATAATGATAATGATAATGATAATGATAATGATAATGATAATGATAATGATAATGATAATGATAATGATAATGATAATGATAATGATAATGATAATGATAATGATAATGATAATGATAATGATAATGATAATGATAATGATAATGATAGATGTTTATTTGACTACATTATATACATATCATACATTTGTAGCAAGCAAGATATTTCAGTTGAGTAAGCTTAAAAACATTGTTTACCAGATAAAACATTTTTAAAATAGGCACATACTAAAAAGGATTCTTGGATTGGATTTGGAATTAGCAGGAGGGTGGTCAAAAACCACAGCACTTAGGCCCCATTGGACCCCTTGTACATCCTCCCTCTAGGCAGACACTCGCCTAGGCCTTCAACCAACCTAATCTTTCGAAGTAGGTGGTGATGTTGCCTAGGGGCATCTCCCTTACATTGGCCAAGGTAGGCCAACGCTCTCCCAAGATGGATTCTCTGATTGATGAGACGGCTGAACAGTCACAGAGTACGTGTTGAACCGTCTCATCTTCTTGTTCACAACCTCTGCAAAGAGGTGTTTCGCTTAATCTCATATTGTATAGGTGTTTCCTTAGCGGACAGTGTCCAGTCTGGATTCCTGTTATAAAACGTAGATTCCTTCTGGTCATTGCCAGGTAGTCCATTGCTGTTTTCTTGTTGGGATACGTGAGTAGTTCCCTAGCGAGCTGACAGCTGCTTGTTTCATACCACAGCTTCTTAAATTCGTTGTGAGTGTTCTCCTTAATTAATTGTATTGTCGTCGTAATCGGTAACAAACTGGCCGGGCCTGGTCCAAAGATAAGTTGGCCTGCTGCCTTCTTGGCCAGTTTGTCGGCTTTTTTGTTGCCACTGCACTGTGCGTGTCCTTTCACCCAGCATACCGAGATGTTGTTCGTACTGGAGGCACCCACAAGTGCTTGATGACATTCCCATACTGCTCCTGTGGTTATTTTGTAACTTCTCAGGGCTAGTAGTGATTGTCTACAGTCTGTGTAGATCCTGATTGTTTTGCCCGTAGTTTGTCTGCGGACAGTCTCTTTTGCGGCTATGGTTATGCCCGCCAGTTCAGTTTGTACTATGCTGGCTCGCTCATCCATAGTCCATTTATATTGGATTTGCAGGCTTCTGGAATATATTCCACATCCTGCCCCCTCCTTCTTCCTTGATCCGTCTGTGAAAATGTTTATCACACCTTCACCAGCGGTCTCGTTTTCACTATTTGTCTGTATTGCGTAGGGTCTGTCAAAGACAAATCGGGGGGAGATACCATCTGTGCATGCCTGTAGAAGAGGCGTCTTCCTGACAGCCTCGTTCCACAGGCGACTTCTGGTCTCCCCACAGCCTACATTTGGTTGTAGGCCAACGGACTTGAGGCGTGCCATTGTTATTAAGGCCACTTCTCCTAGATATAGATCCAGTGGTGGCAGACACAGCATTACCTCCATTGCTCTCGTTGGCGTTGTTCGCATAGCTCCTGTTATGCTTAGGCAGGCAACTCTCTGCACTTGGCTGAGCTTGGCTCTCGCTGTAGTCTGTTTACTCTTAGGCCACCAGACCACAGCAAAGGATTCTTTTTTAATACAAAGAATAATGTAAATTTCATAGAAGTAAATAGCATTTACAGTCAGTAACAATGAAAGAATATTGAATTATTGAGATGCATTATTAGAAACACTAACAGCAATGGGCACTAGTTCATAATAATATATAAAAGATAAAAAAGGTTTAAAACGATTTGAAATGATTTAAAATCTGTGAGTATCCGCCATATTAACATACAGTTTATAAGTTGATATCAAGTTCGGTGCCCATGAATTCATCAACAGAATAAAAACAGTATGTAAGAACATGGGCTTAATAATTTTATTGAATTTATTAGTGGTTAAGTTTTTTATTTATTCGAGTAACCTATTGTACAGTTTTAAGTTAAAGGAGTTTTTAACCGATTTAGTAAGACGGTATTTAGGTGGTTTTAGTAAGTTTGCTGACCTTGTATTATGATTATGGTAATCAACTGGCCTGTCATAAAGACTAACATTTTTGTGTATTTCTATCAATGAGAAATATATATACATATAAAACGAAGGAGGAGGATGAGGTACGATCACCGGTATAAATTCCGACACTCGATCAGTGAAACGAAGCAGCGCTGAGCGGGTCCTGCATTTGGATGGGTGATCTCATCCAACAGTCGGTAGGTCACCAACAGAAACAATCCCGGGTCGTTGAATCGCCAGAAAGGTGGTGGATGACCCAGGGTAGGTTAAAGTTGGTGGCCGAGGACCGTGGTTTGGAGTCCACGCTAAATTAGAGATTCCTAGGCACAATGGACTATTCCGGCCTAGTTGCCTAGTAAAAAGCAGTACTACTACTATAAATCGAGGGAATGGGCATAATACCATATTTTATAAATAAAGTTTGACAGTGTTCATTGAGATTTACATTTGCAATAATTCTAATGGCTTGTTTTTGTTGTCTAAAAATCCCGAGAGCATTGCTTGAGTTTCCCCATAACTTATATGAGAGTGAATCGGTGAATAATATGCCGATAGTAATGTATTATTATTTACCACATATTTTAGACGTCTCACAAGAAATAAGTAGCTAGCCAATTTACTACTGAGTTGCTCAATATGAGACGACCAGGTTAAAGTATCATCGAGGACTACGCCTAAAAGTTTGGCGTTGTCCCCTTTTGTAATGTTATTTGTGGAAAATAGTATATTATATTACTAGGAGTAGAACGCACTCTTTTTTGTGTTGAGTCCAGGATTTGCGAAGCCGCAAACTGGGCGAAACACAAAAAAGGCGTTCTACTCCGTGTAATATATACTATTTTTTCTTCAAGCGTATTAAAATGCAAAAATTCATTTATTTATCATAAATGTACAAATATTCAAACTACATGTTGACACAATATGACAAGTGGCTAGTGGATAGCGCGCCACCGGTGGCTTTCGGTATTAACATTATGTTACTAGTAAAACAATACCCACTACAGCGGCGCTTTCGGAACTAACATTATGTTACTAGTAAAACAATGTCCACTACGGTGGCGTTCGGTACTAACATTTTGTTACTAGTAAAACAATGTCCTACTTCTACTTCTGTTTTTGGTGACGTAATTTAAACATTTTAATACGCTTGAAGAAAAAAATAGTTTTTGAGTTTTATCACGATTTAGTTTTAGCATATTGGAGTTATACCACAGTTCAGCACGACTTTCAGTTTCACATATTGTTTCATGTAAATTTGCCAGACATTTATCTGAATCGCGTAGGGTAGCGTCATCAGCAAACATAATGATTTGACTAGGGAACAATAGAATAAATCGTTGACATAAATAATGAATAGCAGTGGCCCCAATGATAATGATAATGTTAATAATATTTATTGACCAAAAGATACACGAGGTATGGTATGTCAGTACAAAAAAATATATGTATATAAATATAGATAAATGGATACATATTGAAAAATAATAAGTATAAGATCCAAAGACAAACATGATTAACGAACAATTACATATGTTATTAATTTTCTTCCATAGAAGGGAAGTTACTCGCTAGTTCGCTCTAAAACTGTCGTACACTATAAAAAGCTCCATTTATTAATTTATTTTTAAACATGGAGTTTTCGTAAGTTGATGTTTTGTCTTGGTGCTAAGGCTTTCGCGGAGCTGGTGATCTGGCTGCTGATTTCCGGGTCTTCTCCCGCGTAGACTTGGTTGAGTGCTTGACGTTTCGACCATCTTGTCGTGGTCTTCGCTTCAGAAGAAGACCACGACAAGATGGTCGAAACGTCAAGCACTCAACCAAGTCTACGCGGGAGAAGACCCGGAAACCAGTAGTCAGATTGATGTTTTGTGTTTCTTAACAGATGGCCATGTCTAGTATTATGGTTATGCGTGAATGAATTCGAAGTAAAAAGTGCTCACTTTTGGCAGCTGTCAAAATTTCTGTCAATTTAATGAAAATGCCATTTAGTAACACAGGTTTATAGAAAAAAGGTCCTAAGGTTCTCATCTAACTTTTCTAGAGTATTTTGACGCGTTGAAGCCACTTTTGGACAAAAAAAATTTCTAGAGTGTCAGTTTCCTTCTACCATGTACTTTTATCCCATAAATAGAAGCAAAAATGTTCTTGTTTGTCCTAAGGTCCTGATCTAACTTCTCCGAAGTGTTTTGAGACGCTGAAGCCAATTTGGGACACAATTTATTTTTCTATCATGTCAGTATCCTTCTACCACCCCTTTCATTTCCTAAGAATTGTTAGAAAAAAAGGTGTTGTCCTAAGGTTCTGACCTAATTACTTCCACATCCAGTGGAAGTATAGTAACGACAAAAATTTTTTTTTTTATTTTATTGTTCAAATAGGCGTAGAATGTCATGAAACGTCGAGATTTTAAGTTTGAGAAAAAAAAATTCTGTCTGTCTGTCGGTCTGTCTGTAACTTTTTTTGTGCGCACGTTTACTCTGGAACCGTTTGAGATATTGACTTGAAATTTGGTACACATATGTACTTTAACGAGATCTAGAACTAGATTATATTTTCATCTTGTTCCGTCGAAGGGTTGGGGCTAAATTGGGGTAAATCTGGGGTAAATAGGTAAATCAAGCAAGTAAGAGTCCATAAAATTGGTATTTAGTATATACAAGAGAAGCTAAGGACTCAAAAAAATTTTGGCATTAGCCACCCCCATCCCATTATTAAAGGGGATGAAAAAAAAATGTGATTTAGTGTGTGTACAAGAACCAGAAACCTCAAAATATTTTTTTTCTTCATCCACCCCCACTACAACCCCCTATCACCACCCCCACCTCACTACCGATGTGGGGTATCGTTTTGTGGGTTTTTGTGGTAGAGGACTTCAAATATTATATTATTAAAGTTCCATAAACAATTATTTCCACATACAAAATTTTTTCGTTGTGAGTGACTTGGACAGAAAATCTGGATGTGGAAGTAGTGATTCCTTGGGCAGAGGTTTTTTTTCTGAAGTATTTTGTAGTGCTGAAACCAATTTTGCACAAAAAAAATTTAGGGGAGAATAGGGAAACTGATCTGACTGAAAAAATGTTGTGTATAAAATTGGCTTCAACGCGTCAAAATATTTAAGAAAAGTTAGATGAGAACCTTATGGTAAAACCTTTCTTTTGCCCTTTTTAAGGGATGAAAGGGATAGTACAAGAAAACTGACACTGGCTTCAACGCGTCAATATACTTCAGAAAAGTTAGATCAAAGTCTTAGGACAGACCTTTTTTTAAGGGGATAAAAACTGACGCGACAAAAACTGACGCGACAGAAATTATTTTTTGTCCAAAATTGGCTTCTGCGCGTCAAAATACCTCAGAAAGTTAGATGAAAACCTTAGGATATTTTTTGCAGATTTATGTTATTAAATGGCATTTTCATTAAGTTGGCGGAAATTTTTACAGCTGACAAAAGTAAAAACGTTATTTTTATATCAATTATGGAACTTGAAAGGTTTAAAACACTTGAGAATCACATTGTTTTCCAGATTACCAGACACATTTGCAAATTTTTAAATTTGACAACGATTTTGGCAGCTGTCGAGAATAAAAAAAAGGAAATGAAAAATCTACTTTGGCAGATTATGTATTTGTAAAGTAAAGATTGAAAATTGAAATTGTGCGAATCTTTATATATGTGTGACCTGTAGACTGATTTGAAAAAAACAATATTTTTCAGAAAAAATTCAATTATAGGTCAAAATTATAAAAAAATTATAGCCAAAAATCTAAAATGTGGCTCGACAGACTGATAGAGAATTTCAAAATGAACATTTAAAAAAGTTTCTGATAACTTTAACTTGACGATCTGTAGAGTAATTTGTATGGCACAGTAGGGTTTCGTCCCACTGTGTATCTCCCAGTAAATTGAATCTTATTACCTAATATCGATATTGAGGTGGGTGTAAAAATGAACAAATAACGTATTCAAATGTATTTTCAACCGATTTCAATATCGATATTAGGTAATGAGGAGGGTCAATTCTCTGGAGGCGGTCATTCTTTTAAACGAATTTTTGTAGACACAGATCAACATCAAAAGTCAACGAAAGTGATTATACCATCCGTCTATTAGAATTAACAAAATTCAATGATTTAAATAAGATATTCTTTTCATTAGAAATATAAACGACTATTTTACTACATTTTCAACTTCATAGAGCATGAAATTTTACTAGGTACTTGTTTCATACACACACGCTCTCAAGTTCAGCATGGTCAACTACGTGAAATTAGTGAGTAAATTGTATGTTTTATCGGTATGGTTGAGATAGAAGTTAAAATAATCGTATTTGTAATTATTTAAACAACACATATAAAACACTCGTACATTACATTTAATGTCATATCAGGTAAGCGGATTAACTACAAGAGATTTAAATAACAAAAAAAACACCAAACTACGAGTAGTCAAAATGATGTATTCATAACAGAAAGGCTTGTTCTAAGGTTCTGAACTTCTGAACTTTTCTGAAGTATTTTGATGCGTTGAAGCTAGTTGGGCACAAACAAATTTTCTATCGTGTCAGTTTCCCTCTACCATCCTATTTATTCCCTAAAAAATGCAAAAACGAGATTTTCCTTCATATATATTTTTAAATTTTCTTAAGTTATAAGTACATGATGTCGACATTACCAAAGTTTGAATCTTGACATTTTGTTCAACTGGCAAATTGCTGATGTTGCAATCTGTATTCTTCTTGGAACTTCATATTTACTGTTGCCAATATCGTCCACAAGGGTCCAAAGTATACCATCTTGTTTAGTATCTTACAATAGCCTATCCTTAACGTATGCAAGGAGTTTTGATTTAAGAAGGTTCAATTTTTTTCATCATTCATTGTTTCTAATAGTTCGAACTTGAAATGTACGAAAGACAAAACGAAATCGCTTTTACTTGGTGTTACTGAAACTAAATTAGATGTACACAGTTTTTACAAAGCTACATTTAAGAAGAATATTTTCCCGTTAAAGAAATTGAAAAATGTTCCAAAGAAAGCTCAGAAATTCGAGATCTCGTCGACGCCTTGTCAGCGGAAGTAAGATGAAATTCTAAAAAAACTAACAACTTTCATTTAATAGGGTCCATTGACCATTTTTTTAAAATCTTATATTTAAGTACTTTAAATTTTATTTGGCCCGTATTTTTTTATTTTACAATCTAAAGTCATTTTAATAATGAAATTAATTTTTTAAATTAAGAAATTTTGAATTCGCGCCCATCGCCACGTCAGACGTGACTGCATGCGCAGTTAGATAAAGGAATAATCGACGGGCGTCGTTTGCTCTGCTTATTTGCTGTTAGCATATAGTGTAGTCAATAAGATGTTTTCACCTCCAATTTGAATGCTCTTGAATGGATTTTGATAAAACCTTGTGCAATGTGTTTGTAATGACATTAGGATCGGAAGGGTTCCGTAACTTGTAGAATTAGGTCAAAAATGAAAGAAAAACAATAAATTTACCTTTTTTAACGCAAAATAAGATGTTTTTACTCTTGTGAATTTTTTCGAGATATGGCCACTCGAAAATTCCTAAAAGTGGGGGAGGGGAAATGTAAAAGTTGAAAAAAAAATCTGAAAAAATTCATGTTATCGAAGACTTTTTTTATTTGAAACTTGTCTGTAAAGTGCATTTTCAGCGGGTTATTCCGGAAAAACATGAAAAACATCTTATTTTGGGCCAAAAAGCGCAAATTTAATGTTTCTTTTTCATGTTTACCCAATTCTATAAGTTACGGAACCCGTGATAAAAGGGATGTTTTCTATCCCTTCCGATCATTTGCTACTCTAATCATTTTTTCAACTTTTTTATTAACGTCATTACAAACAGATTGCACAAGGTTTTATCAAAATCTTCATTAGCACTCAAATTAGAGATTTTGGTTATTTTAGCGCTCTGTTGACTGGACTAAAACATTAAAGTTAGTATCGATGTGAGTCATTGTATTTTAAACAAATACTAATCTCAATTTTTTTAACATTTCGGGATTCGGCATTTAAATAGTTCAAATTGTCTACATAAAACTCGTGTACCATATAAAAATCCACTATGGGTAAATTCTCTGAAGTACCTTTCACAAAATTAGATTCCATTATAAACCAATATTAAACACACAATGTAAATGTAAACAACAAATCAACAGAGCACCACCACCAACATGATAAATGAAAACATGAAAATTCTCTAGAATTGTATGATCATCAAATATTTACCGCCTTTTTATTTTCAAAACCAATTTGTTCTTGCATGTGATGATTAGAACTCTTTTTAATATGATATATGCAATGTATATTTAATATACTTTTTGATCATATAACAATATTTTGTAAGTTTTGTTGAGGGAAACGACCCCATTCTGTTTCATAAAATAATATATTTTCTTTGAATCGTTTCAGGGAGCAAAAGTATGGATTCCTCATCCAGAAAAAGTTTGGGAAGGAGCAGAGTTACTAGAAGATTACAAGCCAAATAAGACTACGCTAAACGTAACAACCGACGATAAGGAAAATAAAGTTTTAAATGTAAAATCAGAGAAAGATCTTCCATTTTTAAGGAATCCTGCAATACTTATAGGTGAAAATGATCTCACATCTTTATCGTACCTTCACGAGCCCGCCGTACTCTATAATCTGCAGGTCAGATTTTGTCAACATCGAGATATTTACACGTATTGTGGTATCGTCCTGGTCGCCATCAATCCTTACGATGATCTTCCCATATACGGTAAGTTGTAAACTTAATAGCGACAAGTAAGTTTAGTTCTTGATAAAAATTCATACAGCCTGGAGACGAAGAGAATATTGTTGAAATGACTTTAAATGAGTACTTGTGGTTAATAAATCTTGGACTAAAACTTTTTTGGAAACTCATCCTTGCAAGTATTTCCCATGCATTGATTAATAATATCGAACTTAAATCACAACAAAATAGACTTCAGGCATATATCAGCCAGTCAGTTTACACATAGTTCAAGATATAGTACAGGAACCAGTGGCACTTTTAGTTGCTATTTTTGTTTAAACTTGGTTTAACATTTTTCGATAATATTAATGTAACTTAATCATAAAACAAACTCCTGCCACTTCATTAGTGGCCCAGCGCTTGGCAGCAGCATTTAAAATATGTTAAAAAAGTTTTAATGCTATACGTGTTGAAAGCTCAGAATTCTTGTGTTCTTTATTGATATTACACTATGATGGAAAATTATTTATTGTAGACCGGCGTGCTCCTGTCATTAATATAAATATGTAATAAAAGGAAAGTCAATAGACAGAAATGTTAAAGTTATTTTTTGTACCAGTAGTTTATTGCTTAAAATTGTTAAAAAACTTAAGCTGCCGGTCGTTCGACTAAACATAGCTCTGACAGGAGCAAAAAATCGATCGTCAGGCGTTGTCCCGCTAGTGCGCCTGTAGGACTCGATTTTATGAAAACACAGCCTAAATATAACACAAAAAAAAATATGAAATTAATTTTAATCATATGTTTCAAAAAAGAGACTCCCCTACTAATATAAAAACCGCTGCCCAAGGAATCGCTACTTCCACATCCAGATTCTCTATTCAAGTCACTCACAACGAAAAAACTTTGTATGTGAAAATAATTGTTTATGGAACTTTAATAATAAAATATTTGAAATCCTCTACCCCAAAAACCCATAAAACGATACCCCACATCGGTAGTGGGGTGAGGGTGGTGATAGGGGGGTGGTAGTGGGGGATGGATGAAGTAGAAAAATATTTTGAGGTTTCTGGTTCCTGTACATACACTAAATCACAATTTTTTTTCATCCCCTTTAATAAGGAGGTGGGGGTGATAATGGGGGTGGATAATGCCAAAAATTTTTTTGAGACCTTAGCTTCTCTTGTATATACTAAATACCAATTTCATGGACTCTTACCTGCTTGATTTACCTATTTACCCCAAATTTACCCCAATTTACCCCCCAACCCTTCGACGGAACAAGATGAAAATATAATCTAGTTCTAGATCTCGTTAAAGTACATGTGTGTACCAAATTTCAAGTCAATATCTTAAACGGTTCCAGAGTAAACGTGCGCACAAAAAAAAGTTACAGGCAGACAGACAGACCGACAGACAGACAGAAATTTTTTTTTCGCTCAAACTTAAAATCTCGACGTTTCATGACATTTTAAGCCTATTTGGACAATAAAAATTTTTAAAAATTTTTTTATCGTTACTATACTTCCACTGGACGTGGAAGTAAAAACAAGGAAATTATGTCATCTTTGCAAGGCTTACTTTTTGTGTGTGTACGAAGCTCGTGGAACATTACACTATTAGAAAGAAACAAAAGTTGACATACTTCTAAAGAAAATATTTACAATAGGCGTCACAATTAAAAAAACCGCTGCCCAAGGAATCACTACTTCCACATCCGGATTTTCTATCCAAGTCACACAACGAAAAAATTTTGTATCTGGAAATAATTGTTTATGGAACTTTAATAATATAATATTTGAAATCCTCTACCCCAAAAACCCATAAAACGATACTCCACATCGGTAGTGGGGTGGGGGTGGTGACAGGGGGTGGGAGTGGGGATGAAGTAAAAAAATATTTTGAGGTTTCTGGTTCTTGTACACACACTAAATCACTTTTTTTTTTCATCCCTTTTAATAATGGGGTGGGGGTGTAATAGGGGTGGCTAATGCCAAATTTTTTTTTGAGACCTTAGCTTCTCTTGTCTATACTAAATATCAATTTTATGAACTCTTACCTGCTTGATTTACCTATTTACTCCAATTTTACCCCAATTTACCCCCCAACCCTTCGACGGAACAAGATGAAAATATAATCTAGTTCTAGATCTCGTTAAAGTACATATGTGTACCAAATTTCAAGTCAATATCTCAAACGGTTCCAGAGTAAACGTGCGCACAAAAAAAGTTACAGACCGACAGACAGACAGACCGACAGACCGACAGACCGACAGACAGACCGACAGACAGAAATTTTTTTTTTCGCTCAAGCTTGAAATCTCGACGCTTCATGACATTCTAAGCCTATTTGAACAATAAAAATTTTTAAAAATTTTTTTGTCGTTACTATACTTCCACTGGATGTGGAAGTAAAATAATTATTTCGTCTCAAAAATTGTCACTTCTCTCTGCAAGAGCTATATAAAGCCAGCTAGCTGGCTTCTTTTACAACTTTGACCTTCTTGCTGAACTTCCTGATGTCACACATGACTTCGAACTTGTTTCATTTATTTCAAGCATAAAATGTACCCAAAAAATGAATCTTATAACGATGACATATTCCACAAATAGTGATGGTAACGTACCTGACGGAAGGTGCCCCACCAAAAATTGATATTGTGAATTATCATCTATCTATAATACTTCCACATCCAGCTTTTCCATCCAAATCTCACAGTGAGAAAAATTTGTTTAGGGAACCTTAATAATATAATATTTGAAATTGTCTACCCCAAAAACCTATAAAACGATATATCACATCGGTAGTGGGGGTGGTGGTGGGGGTAGTGGGGATGGATGAAGTAAAAAAAATATTCTGAGGCCTCTGATTCTTGTACAACAATTCTGTTTTTTTCACCTTTCTCAAAATAATGGGTGAGAATGGTAATGGGGGTAGCTAATGCCAATATATTTTTTAAGACCTTAGCTTCTCTTATACGGTGGGTCCCCGGATTGAGTTTGCGATAGGTGTAATATATTAAAAAGAAATTAGTACGTCTTTCATTTTCTGCAGTCTGCAGATTTTTACCAAATTTCAGTTAAAATGGGATCTAACTCGCGGAGTTAATCAAGAAGAAAATAAAAGAAAATAAATCATTGTAGGTAAACTGGTCTTTCTGTTAATTTTACGCAAAAATTCTGTTTGGATAAAATATTTAGCATCGAAAGTTAGAGCCATATGCCAACTTTTACTGCATTTGAACAACATAATAATAATAATAATAAGGAAATGAGAAGTGTCTAATTTATTGGAACTACTTGTTTCCCACCGTCAGGCAAATACCAGCCAACAAGCCTGACGTAGTCCTCCTCGACCACCAACTCAAGTCAATGTCTGTCGTGGAGTTCTCGGCTCCTGCGGAAAACAACATTGTCTTGAAGGAGGAGCAAAAACGGACAAAATATCGAGATTTGCTCTTCGAACTCCGCAGACTCTATCCAGACCATACTGTTAAGATAGTGGTACTGATTATAGGAGCCCTCGGTGGAACGAGACACACACTGCTTTCCGAACTTAAGATCATACCGGCATGCCGAAATTCGGCAGAGGTCTTAGCCGGCAGAATGCAGAAGGCCGTCATCCTCGGCTCAGGGCACACGATTCTCGGACCCAATAGTCACTTACCCCACGGGTGTGGGGAGTGGCTGCCGGTACTATACCAGCTCCCCTCTGTGAGGGTCGGAGCCACAGAGAAGGGTGACTGGTTTTTAACTAAAAAAAAAAAATTAATAATAATAATAAGAAGAAGAAGACGCGCAGCTCGCAAACGGAAGCATCCTACGACATTTGGATGCCGGAGAGACCTACACGTACCTGGGTGTGGAACAAGATCACATCCAGGACGTGAAACAGATCAAGGATACTCTCCGCGGCAAGTACAGACACCGGCTGCGAAAGATTTGGTCTTCCGAACTTTCGGGTAAGAACAAGGTGTCTGCAACTAATATGCTTGCCGTTCCGATTCTGCTCTACTCCTTTGGAGTAGTTAAGTGGACACAAGATGAGTTGCGCCAATTGGATAGCGATACCAGCAAGATGATGCATGTTCATAGGAGTATCCATCCTAGGTCGTCCGTTCCTCGAGTGTACCTCCCACGCCAACGGGGGGGCCGAGGACTCTTAAGTCTGGAGTGCACGCATGGCAGAGTAGCGCTGAGTGTGGCATGCAACATTTAAGGCAGCACGCAAGGCCGCAGATGATCTCGGTCTCATATTCGACTTCAGGCGAGGAGGCCGGCGAGGTGCTGATCCAGAATCAGTAACTGAGTTGGCGCCAAATCGTCTGAAAGCCCAAATTAAAGCTGCCGAGCAGAGAAATCTGTTCAGGCAGGACATCGATAAGCCCATGCACGCTGTATTCTATGACAACATAGAGACACTGGGTTTATCGACGAAGCTGACCTTTGGTTTTTTACGGTCAGCAGGGCTAAAGTCGGAGACCGAGGGATTCATTGTGGCCTGCCAAGATGGTGTTATTAATACCTTGGTCTACCGCAGTCGCATTATGGGTGTGAAGGTCCCTGACGTTAATTGTAGGACCTGCTGTCAGGCGCCGGAGTCGCTCATTCACTTACTATCTGCATGCCCGATTTACGCGACTTCGGCCTACATCCATAGGCACAACGCGGCTTTACGAGTGCTATACTACTACCTACGGCACTCAAACCAAGTAGACCAAACACCAGTGCTGCCTTATGTCCCCGGAGAAATCGAGTCCGTTGTCGAGAACGATAAGTGCCGAATCTATTGGAACTACTCGTTCCCGACAGTCAGGCAGATTCAAGCAAACAAGCCTGACATAGTCCTCCTTGACCACCAAACCAAGATGATGTATGTCATCGAGTTCTCGACACCTGCCGAGACAAACATCATCTTGAAGGAGGGAGAAAAACGGACTAAATACAGAGATCTCCGGTATGAGCTCCGAGTGCTATACCCAGACTACTCGGTCAAGATGATCGTCCTGATAATCGGTGTACTTGGTGGAATGAGGCCTACGCTGCTCTCGAAATTAAAGACCATACCAGCCTGCCAAAAATCAGCCGAGTGGTTGGCAGACCAAATGCAGAAGGCAGTTATCCTGGGGTCCCTCCGTCTTCTTAGGGCACACGAATCTGGAATTTACAGTCACTAACCCTGCGGGATGCAGGGAGTGGCTGTAGATAATTCGCTGGCGCTTCTCCCGTGAGAATGTCGGAGACACGGGAGAACTGTACAGCATTTCGCACGCGGAAAAATAATAATAATAATAATAATAATACTTCTTGAAGAAATTAGAAGTTACAAAGAATTAGAAGAAGGGTGGAATTATGTAGTAATTTAGGTGGGGTACAATTTGAATAGGTTTTTAGTTTAATTCGTTGAAATTGTTAATTGTATTAAAAAATAAAAAGCTATTTACTCTAAGTAGTATTATTTTTTTTTGATAAGTTGGTATATGGCTGTAACTTTCAATGCCAAATATTTTATCCAAATATAATTTTTCCGTAAAATTAACAGAGCGACCAGTTTACCTACAACGATTTATTTATTTATTTATTTGTTCTTAGATTAACTCCGCGAGTTAGATCCCATTTTAACTGAAATTTGGTAAAAATCCATTTTACGTCAAGCAGTCTGAGACTGCAGAATATGAACTCCGTACTAATTTTTTCTTTTTACTTATCGTAAACTCAATCCGGGGACACACTGTATATATTAAATACCAATTTTATGGACCCTCATTTGCTCGATTTACCTATTTATCCCCATTTATCCCAATTTACCCCCTCCCCCCACCCTTTAACAAAATAAGATCAAAATATAATCTAATTCTAGATCTCGTTAAAATACATACGTGTACCAAAGGACCACGCACTAATTACATTGAAATCCGGACTCAGCCAAAATTGAAATGAGTCGTTAAAAATGATTTCAGGTTCCAGAATACAGATTTGGCATAAAAAATAAAAAAAAATTAGCAGATTTTTCACCAGTCACATCTGAAGGTGTCCCTTTTCGGGTAAACAAGAAAAAGGCAAAAAGCCCAAAAGTTCTGCGACCGCACCGCAGGACATGTACTCCCCCATTTTCGAGGGCGGGGAACATGATGGTGACAATATTTTTCGACCTACCGTCCAACTGCTACCTTTAAATCGAAAAAACGGACCCCTTTTCCGCTTGCGAGGGCTTGTCGGATTTTTTTGGTCAATTTGAATAAAATAAGTAAATATTGACTACAGGTGACCTAACCCATTCTCGGGGGTTGAAACTACCCCCACCCCCAATAATGAAGTGCCACGAAAACAACGAAAATCAGCTGGAAAGCGGCCCGTTTTCGAGGCGAGGAATACGATGGTGATAATATTTTCTAACCTACCCTTCACCCACTAATCCTTATCTGAAAAAAAACCCTTTTCCGATTTTCCGGTGCTAGGCTTGCGAGAGCTCGTCGGATCGGTTTTTTTTTGGTCAATTTGAATAAAATAAGCAATTATTGAGCAGTGGTGATCTAACCCACCCCCGGGGGTTGAAACTACCTCCACCCCCATAACGAAGTGCCATTAAAATAACGAAAATCAGCTGGAAAGCGGTATACCCTCGTTTTCGAGGGCGAGGAATGAGATGGTGATAATGTTTTCTAATCTACCCTTCACCCGTTGCCCCTAGACATGAAAACCACCCCCCTTTCCGATTTTTCCATACTATGCTTGCGAGGGTTTGTTCTATTGGGGTTTACCTTTCCAAATGATTTTCGTTGTTTTCGTGGCACTTCGTTATTGGGGGTGGGGGTTTCGACCTCCGGGGGGTGGGTTAGATCACCTGTGGTCAATATTTATATATTTCATTCAAACTGACCAAAAAAAAAAAATCCGATCCGACGAGCTCTCGCAAGCCTAGCGCCGGAAAATCGGAAAATGGGATGGGGTTTTTTCGACTTGGGGGTAGTCGGTGAAGGGTAGGTCAGAAACACCATCGTATTCCTCGCCGGGGGTATACCGCTTTCCAACTGATTTTCGTTGTTTTCGTGGCACTTCGTTATTGGGGGTGGGGGTTTCGACCTCCGGGGGGTGGGTTAGATCACCTGTGGTCAATATTTATATATTTCATTCAAACTGACCAAAAAAAAAAATCCGATCCGACGAGCTCTCGCAAGCCTAGCGCCGGAAAATCGGAAAATGGGATGGGGTTTTTTCGACTTGGGGGTAGTCGGTGAAGGATAGGTAAGAAACACCATCGTATTCCTCGCCGGGGGTATACCGCTTTCCAACTGATTTTCGTTGTTTTCGTGGTACTTCGTTATTGGGGGTGGGGGTAGTTTCAACCCCCGTGAATGAGTTAGGTCACCTGTAGTCAATATTTACTTATTTTGTTCAAATTGACCAAGAAAAATTCGATCCGACAAGTCCTCGCAAGTCTAGCATCGAAAAATCGGAAAAGGGGGCGGTTTTTTTCGATATAAGAGTAGCAGTTTGATGGTAGGTCGGAAAATATTGTCACCATCGTGTTCCTCGCCCTCGAAAACGGGGGAGTACATGTCCTGCGGTGCGGTCACTTTTGGGCTTTTTGCATTTTTCTGGTTTATCCCAAAAGGGACACCTTCAGATGTGACTGGTGAAAAATCTGCCCATTTTTTATTTTTTATGTCAAATCTGTATTCTCAAATCTTTCATTTTTAACGACTCATTTCAATTTTGGCTGAGTCCGGATTTTAATGTAATTAGTGCGTGGTCCTTTGAAGTCAATATCTTCAAGATCTAGAACTCGATTATATTTTGATGTTATTCCGTTGAAGGGTTGAGGGGCAAATTGGGGTAAATCGGAGTTAAATCAAATTAAGCAAGTAACACCTTAGGCCGTTGAAATTAATAAAAAAAAGGTAATTTTCAAGAAGTTTTATCTTCAACCTTGAAATCTCGACGTTTCATGACATTCTAAGCCTATTTGAACAATAAAAATTTTTAAAAATTTTTTTGTCGTTACTATACTTCCACTGGATGTGGAAATAATAAAGATTTTAAAAAAATGCAAGATCGGCATATAGGTATGTTTGATCATATACGTGCCAAATGGTTCCCTGTATCTACATTAGACCAACCCAAAAAAAAAAAACTTGTCATATTTTATGTCTCACCCTGTAAAAATGTTCCTTTTTATGTAAAAGAAGAAATGCTCTTTTGATTAAAAAAAAAATTAATTTTAAAATGTGCTACCACGCTGTAAAGTACGATATTTCAATCATTTTGCGTTATCTACAAAAATTAGGCTGCGGGCTTCATCTAATATATGTTTTTTAGTGCCAAAGTGGTTTTTCTAAATATTATATAAATAATTGAAAATTATCGAGTAAAATTTTTTTGTAAGAAACCCGACAAAAAAAAATACTTTAAAATGTTAAAAAATGGACAAAAGGAAAATCTCATATAAATCTGCTTTAGGCCTGCCGAAAATACTTTTTCAATATGTTCCAAAACATATCTAAACCAAAATTTACTATAATTACTTGCAAGCGAGCAGAAACTAGAGTGCGAAAATTAAAGTTTTCAGGGTGTATTTCACAATTTTACTAATAAAAGCACCAAAAATATATCATTAAAATTGTAAATAACTAATGAAGTTACTTAAATAATATTTTTTTTCGTGGAAAATTATATTAAACATAGAAAATATTGTTTTTTGATGCCCCGGGTTTTTAAGGATAGGCTTGAATTTGTTTAACTTATTCACCATTGTAAATAATTATTATTAATAATAAATTTTTAATTTATTATATATATTTTTTGTTTTTGTACATTTCTTTGTTTCCTCACTTTGTGTTATCAGTAAAGCTTGTTTTTGTTCTTCATCTATTGTAATAACATTATTAAATCGAGAAGTCAACACAATTTGACATTCAGCAGAATCACCACAGAGTCGGCAACGCTTCACCAAACATGTAAATGTATATACATAATAATTTCATTGAATTAATGAATCAGGTCAATGAATGATAATTTATATTTTCTGTACATTTGTAACAATTACATTAGATGATTATAACAAAATAATTAACTGACATAAATTTTAATTTAATAATTTATCTCAGGGATATCCATACGTCACATCTTAATGACTATAGTTTTTATTAAAATGTTCTATTATTCACATCAAATATTTCTCACAGTTCTCTAGGAAAAGATTTCTTTGTTGAAATCGGCACTTTCTTACTTTTACTATTCTGTTCTAGTTTTATCGATATTTTAACAAACCTTTTAAAATGAATACATGAGAATAATTGTATACTTACATGGGTAGAAATAGAAGTAGCCGTTCGTTTACAAAAATAAAACAGTTTTTTAATAATGATCTAAGTACATGCTTGCAGAATTGATTATCTATTAGTTATTAAGTTGAAAAATATCGGATTATAAAACCTTTTAAAAACGATTACATAATAGGGTAAGTCAGTAATTACGTGTCTTTAAAGTAAGTAATTATTAGACACAATCTCTTTTTCTTACTATCACTTTTAATAAATGTTTTTTTTTTAATTGTAGATATCATTTTGATGGTCTTTCACTTCCTCATTCACATAGTATAGCAGAAGTGTAATAACGATAAAAAAAATAATTTTCTTTTGTTTAAATAGGCTTAGAATGCCATAAAACAAATGTCGAGATTTTAAGTTTATTTCTATCTGTCTTCTTCTCTTCTTCTTCTTCTTTTAGCGGGGCGACTGAGAGTCGCCGCACTCAGGCCTTGTGGCCCATTGTGCTACCGCTACGAATTTATTGAATTCCCCTATTCAGGTCGGATTCTAACCCAAAGGCCAAAACCCTTCCTATAGGGGCATTCCTTATTTCCTCCGGCACCGGAAAGCCAATGCCGAAGTGTTTGTGCCTCAAGTACATAAGACTAGGGCAGGAAGTAAGGACGTGGATGGAAGTCTCCTCCTCGTCTCCGCAGAACCTGCAGTCGGGGTTGTCAACCACCCCCATAGTGTGCAGGTGTTTTCTGAAAGAGCCGTGTCCAGTCAAAAGACCTACCACGGTTCTGACCTGTTTCCTGTTTAGTCGCAGGATTTGTTCCGCTCGCTTCGGCAAGGGCCCCGAGATCAGGAGCCTCGCTTGCCGGAATCCTGGGTAGGAGGCCCAGAAGTCAAAGAACTGAGACCGTGTCCAGTCTTCTACTGACTTCTTGGCATTTGATCTAGGGTAACCAAGAGCCGGCTCCGGACCCAGTAGGGGCCTCTGAGAGCCCCCTCTGGCCAGAGCGTCTGCCCGCTCGTTACCCTCGATGTTGCTGTGTCCTGGCACCCAGAGAAGCTTGACCCAGTTGGATGAGCCAAGTTCACAGAGAGCCTGTCTACAGTTTTGAACCAGGATTGACTTGGTCCGGACTGATGCAAGGGCCTTGAGGGCCGCTTGACTGTCGCTACATATATATATGTGCCTGTTGGAATATTTTCTTCGGATATTCTCCTGTGCGCAGACCAAAATAGCAAAAATTTCGGTCTGGAATACCGTGGCGAATTTGCCCAAAGCATAAGAAGCTTCAGCCCTGGGCCTTTCACCATATATCCCCGCTCCAGCACTTTCCTCAAACCTCGATCCGTCTGTAAACCAGACGATATCGGCGGGCTTAAGTATGTCCTCGAGTGGGTTCCAGTCTTCCCTTTTGGGGATGACAACCTCAAAGGGTTCTGAGAAGGAGAAGGAAGGCACCATATCATCACTCCTGGCCTCCAGAAATGAGTGAGTCCCTATCGCGTTGGAAAGGGCTCTAGTGTGTCCTAATTGTTCTCCTCCGGCCTTCCACTGACCACCGCACCTCAGCCTGTAGGCCGCTTTCCGAGCCTCGGCCTCAATCACCAAGTGAAGGGGCACGAGGTCCAGAAGGACCTCCAGAGCTGCTGTGGGGGTTGTGCGTATTGCTCCTGTGACTCCCAAACAGGCGAGTCTTTGGAGTTGTCTTAGCTTCTGTTGAATATAAAGCCTGGTTACAGCAGGCCACCACACAACAGAAGCATAAGTGATCATTGGTCTTACTATCACAGTATAGTACCACATTGTTACCCTGGGGTTTAACCCCCATGTTTTTCCAAAGGTCCTTCTACATACCCACAGGGTTGTAGTGGCCCTTTCTATCTGTCAGTCTTTAACTTTTTATTTCTCTGAGCACCGTTACTCTGGAACGGTTTATTATAATGTCCATAGAATTGGAATTTTCTGTATATAAGGTGATCTACCATGATATGCAGAAAATTTATCAGTAGGTTGTTCCCACCGAAAGAATTAAAGGAAAATTAAAAAAATATTACCAAAAAAATTACCATACTCGTCTTTTGTAGAAATGCGCCGTCTATGGCTTTAACCAATCTGACGTAACGCGATACAACCATATCACTTTATCAGACTTGGAATTGACACTATTGGCAGCAAAGCTGAAGAGGGTAGAAGTGACTTTTTGGTTTTAATCACACCACACTACAAAAATAGCGAAATAAATCGAAAAGACATTGACCCTACGCTAGTGAACTCTACAACAAGAAGTAAATATAAGAGATATTTATTTAAACCTATTGAGACGTGTTTCCATCCCTAGGAAACCACCCTTGCAAATTCCGTGGGTTCCAAAAATTATAATAAGAGATAACCACTAACACACTTTATTAAATAATTTACTTCACAATACTTAAATGTACTTTACTGACGAAAAATAATAATGTTTATCACTTGTTTTCACTTTGGAGCCTTAACCTCACTTGTCAAATCAAAAACTCTCCTCCTTCTCCGCCGAGAATACGGCCTTATATACCCCTAGTGATTGCTTCCTGAATTATTCTAGAAGCGGCGAGGCGTTATCTAGAAGTCTCTTTTCTCTAATGTTCCAGAACGTTTCTACTCTTTCTACTGTCTCACATATGGCATAAAGTACAACATGTATTTTGTGTTGCCTATCCCCAAGTGGTGGATATTTGTAACACTATTAATAACACAAAAATATCAACTTCGATGGTGCTTTGTACCTGACGGTGTCCTGATTGTTCGATCGAAAGCAAAAACGCGGTACTTTGACCGCACCCGCAAGCTTCACTTTTTATGCCAATTATGGAAATGTAAACTTCTCCAATACGTTCTTTCACAAGTAAGTTCATCGCTCTATTACTGACCACAGACACGTTACAATAGCGTATCTTCGTAAGTTTTAACCGTTTTTAATATACTAAATTACCTTGTAGCACTCTAAAATTGAAGATTAGTACACCATTTTATTTTCCGCATGTCATGGTAAATCTCGCTGTATACGAGAAGCCAAGGTCTCAAAATATCTTTTGGCATCAGTCACTTTCACTCAGCCCATTAAACATTATTAAAGCGGCCAGCCATCTCATACCACTTGCAAGTGGTATGAGATGGCTGGCACGAGAGCTCCTTTAAGTAGGAATAAGTCTTTCGGCTGGTGTCTGTTAAAATCGAAACTTTAGCGTTTTGTGGCAATACATAGTTATTGCCCTAAAGCTTGTAATACGTAATTCAGTGCTCGGCGGGGCATTTGTCCGGAGAATAGCTGTTGGTTGCAGTCTGGTTTTTATTCCTTATTCCTTATATATTAAAGAAATGTTTAGAGGAGTTCGACAAAATATTTCACTAGTAAATATTCTGCTCTCTAAAAGGTGTGCTTTAGGTAACTGTAACCAAAATCGAACAATTTCATTTTTAATGACGAGTTTGTGAAGAGTAATGTCCGCAGACACTCCTTCGATTAAGTTAATGTTCTTGGACTATATGAACTAAACCTGTTTTCATTTATTTTAATAGCTAGATTACAGGAAAAGAGTTTGACTTCATTGTTCAACTCTTCACAATTATATTGCTCTATGATAAAGGAAATGTATGTAGGTATACAATTTTTACTTAGCTTAATGGTATTTGTTTTTCACATACATTAAAACATTAGAATATTAGCACATTTCAGACAAACAAATACCATTAAGATTTAAGGTGTAAAATTAACAAAGCGTGAATAAGCAATTTTACGATCTAAGGTTTACTGGTATAAATTCTAGTTTTGATTGGAATTATCAAAAGTAATGTGGTATATACGGGGCACTCGAAAGGTTACTAAATATTAAAAAATACAAGAGAAAAAATATCATTTTATAATGAAAACATAGAAATTACAAGTATATTTTATATTCAAAATTATTTAGAGAACAAAAAGATATTAAAGCAAAACATTTGCGAGATAAGGGAAAAATGTCAAAGTATGTAAAGAGAATACTATCCAGGTAAAGTTGACTATGCACTTGTTAAGCGTGTAAAAAATGTCGGTATCTTTGGCGGTGCGGTGCGGTGCGGCGTATTTGGTGGTCACAGGCGCCGACATTTTGAATACTTAGTAGACTTGAAGACAACTATATTAAGCAAATCACAACTTACACACTTTTTTATTTATTACGAAATTACCTACTTTCTATATATTGTTGCCCTAATCTGAACACGCTAATAAACTAGTTAGGTAAATACTTTAAAACACTAATTATTGGAGAACCAATCAAAGCAACTAGGGGTGACATGCAAAACACAGTTTTTCGATCATGCAACGTACAATATTTTTTTCGGCCGACACTGCCATACAAAATGAATTTTGTATTATTTTCTTAATAAATTTTCTAACAAATATAACGACAAACAATACACTATTAATATAATAACTAATTAAATAAAATATTTTTACGACCGACACCATTATACAACTTCAATTTTTATTATTTCTTAATAAATGTTCTAAGAAAAATACAACTACAAACAATATTTAATTATAGGTATAAATTAATTTGTAATATTTATTATGTTTAATGCACAATTATGAACGTTAGATATTTGAAGGAAAGAGGTGCTTGATATACTAGGAATTGCCACACTTTTCGTTGTGATATGGACAAAATTGGTTTGACATACATTTTCTCTGGAGCATCCTGCTTGGATTTTGTTTGCAATATCAACTTTGTTTTGGATGGAATTTTCCACTGCTACGGTGGAAAATATCCATCCCCTATGCCTTTTAAAATTTATAATACCACCGCCTTTATCTGCTAACAAAGTCGCTGAGCTTCGACGAAAGCAGAAGCCTGGGAATTCGTCTGGATTTTCTAATCAAAGGTGCTATTTTTTTAGGAGCGTTTCCCAAAGAATGCATTCCTGCAACTTGGGTTGAACACTTTTACACTGTTATAAAATATGAAAAGCCGTCTATGGTTGGTGTGCGGTGGTCTTAGTTGTAAATAAATCCTATATAATTGTCAATATCTTTTTGAGTTTACAATAAATGATTTGTTTTGGTTTTGGAGATATTGATAATCTACATCGTTTCCTTATTCTCGATATCATTCAACGCCATACGAACTAGTTCCTCGCGGCGACATGCACCTACGCAACTCATAATTAAGACCACCTAAAATAGAAATAAAATGTAATGTAACTAGTTTTTACTTCACTTTTTCTTTCTAGCATACCTTGAAAATAAGATATTCGTGATCGGGCATCGGCATTATTCAGAAAGGTTTCAATTTGTTCTCTTGCCAGAATCTTAGATTTCTTCGTTTTATAACCAATAGACTTATTTTTTATGAACGTTATTAGTTTGAAAAACTTGCTAATGTCTAAATTTTTTTGTGGCCAGCATCGATTTGAGCATTGAGTATAAGCTCCATAACGTTAAAGAGGCCAATTTTTGGGATTTTTCAGCAAAATAAGCCAAAAGGATTTCCTCACTTACACATTTAACGTTTGTTGAGGGCACGAATTCTTAATTGCTTAGTAGGCCTTCTCGTTTCGCACATTAGATTTTTCAAGTAAAATATATATCGGTTGTCGCCTTCGAATCTAGGAAAAAAAAAGTCGTGGAAAAAAAATCCGCGGATAAAAAAGCCACTTTACACAAAACACATGAACATAGAAACTATCAAATATGTAAACAGATTCGATCCTGGGAACGGAAAAAATATCCGCGGAAATAAAATCCGAGGAAAAAAATCCGTGGAAAAAAAAGCCGCGGAAAAAAAAGCCACGTAGAAAACTGCTGATAGCAAAGCTACGTTAAAAACTTATGAACGATGAGACAAAATATGCAAAAATAGAATTAAAAGGTAAAGACTCGTAGAAGTAGCTTCTTAAGAGAGTGATTTTTAAATCCCATTCCACATGCTTAATTCGGTTGTGTGGTTTTCTGGGAGCTCAGATTCAATTCCACTCTAGTTTTCAGTTAATAACACCCAAATGCCTCTATCTATACTATTCCTAATATTTGAAATACATATTAACGCGTATTTTTCAAACTTTGTGAAAAATCGAAAGAAAATTTTTGAGAAACTTGCAAAAACCGCTGCCTACACTACTTCCATATCCAGACTTCCTATCCAAATCTCTTACAATGAAAATACTATATTTGCACTTCATATGTGGAAATAATTGCTTATGGAACTTTAATAATATAATATTTGAAATCGTGTACCTCAAAAACCTATAAAACGATATGCCATGTAGTGGGGTTGGGGATGGTGGTAGAGGAGTGTTAATAGCGGTGGATGAAGTAAAAAAAAATTTTGAGGCCTTAGATTCTTGTATACACGCTAAATTACAACTTCATTTTTTTCACCCACTTTATAATTGGGTGGGGGTAGTAAAAGTATGGTAAGCCATTACATTATTAACTTCTTTTATATATACTAAATACAAATTTTATGAACTCCACGTGCTTGAATTACCTATTTACCCAGAGTAATCGTGCGCACAAAAAAGTTACAGACAGACCGACAGACAGAATTTTTTGCTCGAACTTAAAATCTCGACGGTTCATGATATTTTGCCTATTTAAACAATAAAAAGCGTTAAAAAATTTTTGTCGTTACTACACTTCCACTGGATGTGGAAGTAATTTAGTACTTTGTAGTTATCGATTTCGGCTGCTCCATGCCGAAACACAGTATCTGACAATTTTCTAAAAAATGAGTTTTATGCATATAGGTACATACTGTGTTTAGGCGCATCTTTAGAGCTGGTCTATTTATGTTATATAAAATTATACGCCATATCATCAAGATATAAAGCGACATTACAGATAGCATCATATTACAGTATTAGATAACAGCTTCCTTTGAGAATTGCTTATGTAGATATTAAGTTTCATTTTAACTTCTCACAATATTATGCTGATTAGCTAGCTTGCATTTCCTTTGTTCAACTTTGGCTGACACATCATTTGAAAACTTATAAATAAGACTAACGAGCATTTGTACCTTCAGTTATCATACTCACTTCATATTAAATGTATCATACATAAATTGTATCTTTTATTGAGGAATCAACGTTGATTCCTCATGTAACCAAATAAAAAGTTTTTAAAAAGTCAATCACGCAAACAGTGATCTAACAAATGGCGCAGTCGTACGGATCTAACTAACATCGCGTGTTCGGGAGCCTAACTAGTGGTAAACGTATCCAGCGGAACAAGGAGTCCATCTGCAAAAGGTGCCTAACCATTGGAAAAGAACCATTAGAACAAGGAGAACTTCTTAGCCGTGGTGGTGGATCCCAATCCTTTAATTAGAAGAACCTACTAACCAGATGAAGAAAATATTCACGTAAGTCATTTTAAGAATCATCTCGCTTATTTTATTCATAACCTATTTAAGTGAACAGTTCTATTGTCAAAGTGAAATCCATTCCTTTACAAACGCAACGAAACAAGTTAATTTAATTTTAAGTTTATTTATTTTCGTATTTACGAAACATTGTGTATTATACAGCTAATATACAATCCATTTACGCACGCAACTTAACAAGCTAATTTAATCTAAGTTCGTATCATACTGCTGATACGCAACCAATTTCTTTTTGTAATCCAAATAATTTAAATACAAAGCAAAATGCCAGACAGAGCTCAACCAGAGACAGCTCAACCAATTGTACCGGCACCAGCCGAACAACAACAACTACTACAACAACAACAACAACAGCAACTACAACAACAACAACCAGAGCAAATTGAGCCTTACAAGCTCTCTGAAGTATTTTCATTGATACCGGAATTTGATGGCAACGCCATTAATTTACAAACATTTTTAAACTCATGTCAGTGTGCACAAAGTATGGCAATCCATGACCAGAAAATTTTACTAACAATCCACATCAAAAATAAGTTAAAAGGCAAAGCTGCCGAATTAATTAATTCACGCAACCCTGGCACCTGGCCAGAAATCAAAGCACTCTTGGAAACCCATTTTGGGGACTCCAGAGATCTAACGGCCCTGATTCAGGACCTGCAGCGCATTCACCAATTGCCAGGCGAATCCGCATTAACATTTGTATCGCGTCTACAAACGCACAACGCGAAGATGCACGCTGCAGTGCAAAAACAAAATCTCACGGGAACACAAAGAACTGCACAATCAGACCTTATAGAAACCATGACGCTTAATAATTTGTTAACGGGCTTAGAACCAAACTTAGGCCGCATCATACGTGCCAGTAACCCTCCAACCATACTAAAAGCTGTTAGCAGAATTCGGAGAGAACTGCAACTCTCCTATTTTGAACAACAAAAATTTCCGAAAAATAGTCCGGTCAAAAATCCCAATTTACAACCCAAACGACCAATCTCTAATTTTCAACAGAAATTCTGCTCATTTTGTAAAAGAAATGGACACGTCATAAACGAATGTCGTACAAGGCAACAGCAACAGTCTATGCCATCGACATCAAACTTCCAGAGACCAAATTATCAAGGAAACCCAAATTTTCAAAATTTTTCTCAAATCAATCAATTTAATCAGAGGACATTCCCTCAACCTAATCAATCTAGTCAACCACAACAAAACAGGCCCTCAGCCATAAGACCGAACCCGAATTTCAATCAGCAAAGACCCTCTGCTATTCAACCAAACCCAAACTTCAACCGTTTTAATCAACAAAAAACGCATCATTTAAATTACGAACCTTATGAAAACCAATGCGATTTTAATCAATACAGTGACTATTCTTCTGATTATCAAACTGCAGAAGATACTTACGAACATTATAACTTTGAAACCAACCAAAATTTCCAAGAGAATTATACAGCTAATTCTCAATACGAACAGTACGAGGATTATACTGCTAATCCTCAGGATTTTCGTTTAGACCCGGAGTACCCCACGGATACTCCAACACAACAAACAGACCAATTCGAACCAATTACGGAACTAGAAACTCAAGTACAAACTATGAATCTCAACGACAGTTTCGACCCGTCCCTGAACTTCCCAGAACAGAAGTTCTTTTAAATACACCCCCGCATACCTTACTAACCGTAAACTCAAAAAATCTCTATTATATGAAAGACGCAACTGGTAAATTTAAAATCTTAATTGGCACAGGTGCAGGCATATCAATTTTTAAACCTAAAACAGCTGAAAATTATAGACGTAGATCTCCTGAAAACGTAATTATACAGGGTATTACCGATCAAAAAATTTGTATCAACGAATCTGTTCTCATCCCCTTTTCAGATGAGTCACACAAAGTTTATACCTATAATCTAGATATAGATTTTGATGGACTACTAGGCGCGGACTTCCTAGAACATTACGAATGTAAAGTAGATTTTAAAAACAAACAGCTAGTCACGAATTTTAAAACCGTACCACTATTTAAAGTCACGGAAGAAACTACAGTAAATTTACCTGTACAACCAACCAGTAACTCTAACATCAAAAACCAAAATTTAAATTTAGGCAACATCAAAAATTTAATTTCTATCGAACCTCGCATGGAAAAAATCTGTAAATTAAAATGTAACCTGCGAAATACCGAGGCTATACTGTTAGCCCAGGAAAACGAGAAAGTACGCTTACCAAATGCTATTGTCAAAATCGATCACAATGGAGAATTTTTAACTTCAATAATAAACGCAAACGCCATCCCAAAAACCATAAACTTCTCAAATCTTAACCTGGAACCAGTACAAAAATTCAAATCAATTTTTAATTTAAATACTCAAAATTCTGACCAACACTTACAGACAGACAGATCCTTTGAAATCAGGAACGAATTGCGCTTGGATCATCTAAACGAAGAAGAGGCCGAAATAGTAACGCAGCTTTGTTTAGACTTTCAAGATATATTCTATTTAGAAGGAGACAATTTGACCTTTACCAACGAAATCAAACACCCTATTGACACCAACAATTCCCGACCGATATTTACGAAATCGTATCGCTATCCTCAGGTCCATAAAGAAGAAGTTAAGTCCCAAGTATCGAAAATGTTAAGTCAAGGTATTATTCAACCCTCAATCTCACCTTGGTCCTCTCCTGTCTGGGTAGTTCCCAAAAAACTGGACGCTTCTGGTAAACAGAAATGGCGCGTTGTAGTCGACTACCGCAAACTCAACGAGGTTACAATCGGTGACAAATATCCTCTGCCCAACATTTCCGATCTTTTAGACCAACTTGGCAAATGCCAATATTTCACAACCTTAGACTTGGCTTCTGGTTTCCACCAAATCGAAATTAATCCCACAGATATTCAAAAGACTGCTTTCACAGTTGAGAACGGTCATTATGAATTCGTGCGAATGCCATTTGGACTCAAAAACGCTCCATCAACTTTTCAAAGAGTTATGGATAACATCCTGTTAGGTATTCAAAATGAACGATGTCTCGTCTACATGGACGATATTATTATTTACTCCCCTACAATTCACGAACACATTTCCCGTCTAACTGAAGTCTTTAAACGCCTTCAAAAAGCCAACCTCAAAATTCAACCAGACAAATGCGAGTTTCTCCGCAAGGAAGTCGCTTATTTAGGACATCTCATTACAAAAGACGGCGTAAAACCAAACCCTTCGAAAGTTGACGCTATCTTAAATTTTCCTCAACCGAAAAATCCAAAAGAAATTAAATCATTTCTAGGCTTAGCCGGATATTATAGACGCTTTATTCCTAATTTCTCCAAGATAACCAAGCCCTTAACAAAACTACTACAAAAAGACGTACCATTTCTCTTCAACAATGATTGTATAAATTCTTTTCAAAATTTGAAACAAACATTAACGACAACTCCGATATTAATCTACCCCAACTTTGATGAACCTTTCGTTCTAACCACTGATGCGAGCGCATTTGCCGTCGGCTCGGTGCTGAGCCAGGGGCCTATTGGCAAAGATTTACCCATTGCCTATGCTTCTAGAACCTTGTGCAGTGCAGAAACAAAATATTCAACGATTGAACGCGAGCTTTTATCGATAGTATGGAGTGTAAAGCACTTTAGACCATATCTGTATGGTAGAAAGTTCAAGCTTGTCACTGACCACAGACCACTCACCTGGCTATTCTCTATAAAAGATCCAGGAAGTAGACTTGCCCGTTGGCGACTCAAATTAGAAGAGTACGATTACGAAATAATTTATAAACCCGGCAAAATCAATAAGAACGCGGACGCACTTTCCAGAATCAAAATTAATCATTTTTCCGAATGTTCCAAATTCTATTCAAAGGTTCTAGCCACGAATGACGAAGAGTCAGACGACGACGAAAACCCAGACGATAATAACGAAATCACTAACGAACAAATTTCTCAAGAATTTGAAACTTTCGCCAACTTATATAAAACGACATCTTTAATAGACTATTCAAAAATCAAAGCCTCAAACAAACAACTCTTATACCGAGAACATAAAGATATTATAACCTTCTTCCAACAAAATAACTTACAAGACCTACATCACAAAATTATCGAGGACATATTTGAAGAAAACCCCGAATTTCATAACGATAAAATCAATATTGTATCGAGCAAAACAGTCAGACATAGGAGATATTTTATCATCCCTCTACCTTTTGATATCGAATCTGTAATTGAACATCTATTTTTGGTATTATTTAAAAATCAAGATGTCCTAGATCTCTCTAAGACATACTTTGTCGAAAATAATTTAGACCTCCCCATACTTGAAATCCTATCATTCATTTTTGCGGAAAAAGACTTAAAAGTAGTAATTTGTCAAGATATCGTCAGAACTGCCGATGAAGATGAAATTCCGATTATATTGGAGCAAAATCATTTTGGTAAAAATAATCTACATCGCGGAATAAATGAAACGATTAGAAGAATTAGAGAAAAATACACTTGGCAAGGTCTAACTAAAGACGTTGAAAATTTTATAAAAAATTGCGAGACTTGCCAAAAGACTAAAGTATGTCGGAAAAACCTTAATAACCCTCTAGTAGTCACAGAAACCCCAAGAACACCATTCGAAAGAATTAACATCGATTTGTTTGAATTCCCAACTCGAAATTACGCGTTAACTATTCGCGATGAGTTAACTAAATTCACGCAAGCCTATGCAGTTCCGGACAAATCCGCAAAATCCGTCGTAAATACCTTGTTGTTATACTTTCAACATTACGGTACCCCGCTAAGAATCCATTGCGATTACGGTGGCGAATTTGACAACCGCTTGCTCAAAGATCTCTGCACCCTCTACGACATAAAATTGACTTATTCAAGCGTAGGACATCCCCAATCGAACGGATCCATAGAAAGATTTCATGCTACTCTAGCTGAAATGATAAGAATTCATAAAACTGAAAATCCGAACGAACATCCTTTCACAATCTTACCATATGCAGTAATATGCTATAACAATTCAGTAAATAAAACACACGGTTTCACCCCATACGAACTTGTATTTGGACATACATCCAACAGACCACCTGAAACTTTGTATAACCAAAAAGAGTTAATAACCAAATACGTTAGGGATTTAAACAACAGAATATCCCACTACTATAAAATAGCCCGTAGTCGAACGCAAGCTCAAAAGGAGAAAGCGAAAGTTCGCTTTGATAGAAATGTTCCCCAAAAACGACCCGAATACAAAATAGGTGACTTAGTTTACGTAAAAGAATCACAAATCAAAAACAAATTGCAAAACAAATTTAACGGTCCCTTTAAAATAAAAGAAATTTTCCAAAATTCTGCTGCCTTATTAAATCTCGAAACGAAACAAGAAACCAAAGTAAATTTTGATAGAATGAAACCATATACTGAAAATTAAATTTATTTTCAGGTTTCTCCTGCTGTTCAGCACTCTGTCAATACAAAATTACCCCAATCAATAACACCGTTGGTGTATACTACCACCAAGACACGGACATCGTGGTGACAAATGACAAATGGACTCTACTAGTGCATAAAAACATTTCATCCCTCAAACTAGCTTTTGACAAAAATCAAAATATCTTAGACAGAATCTTGTACACTCTCCATAATGGTGATCATAAGTCAATTATTTTTACGAGTGAAATTAAAACAGACTTTAACCTTTTAACACAAATATCCAACTCTATAAAAATGAAATTTGACGAAATCTTTTCAGATACAAAAAGATATAAACCAGGAATACTTAACGGTATCGGTACAATATTCAAATCCATAACTGGAAACCTAGATGCTGAAGATGGCCAGTACTATACTAATTGTATAAATAAACTAAATAACGACGAACATCAATTGGAAAACTTAATAAAAAATCAAATTTCAGTTACGACTTCTGTTATTAAAAACTTCAACTCGACTATACAAAAATTACAAATTGACGAGGAAACGTTTAACAAAGATCTCGAAGAAATCGAACGCACAATTCAAACCATGACTCAAGCTATTGAGGCTGCTCATATAAAACTAAAATTCTTATACATTTCCGAACAACTAATGGCGAGCTATTTGTATATCGAAGATAATTTAAACGACATTCTAAATTCAATAACATTTGCCAGACTAGGAATCATTCACACGTCAATCATAACCCCTAATCACTTAGTGACAGCACTACAAGAAGTTTCACAGAGCTTACGAAGGAACAATTTGCCTCCCCCCATTAAATTATCGGCAGTTGCTAAGTATTTGGATATTATTGAATTACAAGCGTTTCAAATGGATTCTAACTTAGTATTTGTTTTAACAATACCACTTGTTGAACCCCAAAATTATAACACCCATCGCCTATATCCTATCTCGATACTTGATAACAGAACTGGTCTACATCACATTTTATCTATTTCACAAAAGTTTATCGCGAGAGACGATGATTCTTTAATGTACATACCTATACAAAATTTGAAAGAATGCAAACCTCTTTATTTTGGAACCAAACTATGCTCAAACCTATACGCTTATCCCATCGATCAAAATGCCATATGCGAAGCCAGAATCCTCAAACCACTAGCTAGACTCCCAGAAAACTGCCAGACCTCCTTCATCATCAGCCAAGGGTACAATGTCCAAGAACTTGAAGACAACTCATGGCTAATAATTAATTCCGAACCACTTCACATTACCATCAACTGTCCAAAGAGAGAATCCACAACAGAGCTAATCAACAAAAATTCCATCATCAAACTACAACCAGGATGTTACGCCTACGCAGGCATCACCCGAATACAAGCCAGTGCTAAAGACTTTTCCGAAATTAAGGACAATTCACATCCTATCCAAATTCCTTTTGAATGCTGTAATCACATGCCCGACAAAATCAAAATTCCAAAATTAAAACCTCTCAAATTAAACAATCTCGACGTAGAAGAACTAGATATTGCTAAAAACAAATTGGACCAATATTCCAAAGACCTGGATGACCTCATAAACGAACCTTTTGTGACCAAACACATATCTTGGTTCACATATTTCATAATCACTCTCATCATTCTATTAGTTCTACTTTACATAACCTGTAAATGCAGAAGAAGAAGATGTGGAGCATTGCGAATCCAACCCTCAACGGACAACCCTCCTTCACCTCCTTCAGAGCGAAGCAGAGTTTTTACCAAATTTCCTAGACTGATCCCTCCAAGAAAGCGACCCGGTATTAAACCTCAAGAAGAAGAGGACATCGAGTTAACATAGACTTTCATATGTGGAGTTTTACCCTTGTCTATTAATTTAGACCATTGTATTTTATTCTTATTACATTTATGTAATGTACTACTCGCTTATTATTATTATCATCTACCAATTTTAACTTTTATGTATTTTATTATTTTGCTTTGTATTCATTCAACATTGTTTCAATTTATTTTGCATTATATTCATTTAACGTTTTTAACAATTTTCAAAAGTTGCTGCATAACATCAACTTTTTTATTAAGGGGGAAGTTGTTATATAAAATTATACGCCATATCATCAAGATATAAAGCGACATTACAGATAGCATCATATTACAGTATTAGATAACAGCTTCCTTTGAGAATTGCTTACGTAGATATTAAGTTTCATTTTAACTTCTCACAATATTATGCTGATTAGCTAGCTTGCATTTCCTTTGTTCAACTTTGGCTGACACATCATTTGAAAACTTATAAATAAGACTAACGAGCATTTGTACCTTCAGTTATCATACTCACTTCATATTAAATGTATCATACATAAATTGTATCTTTTTCACATTTTTTTTCACCCCCTTTTATAATGGGGTGGGGATGCCAAACATTTTTTTGAAACATTAGCTTCAACGGAATAAAATTAAAATATAATGTAGTTCCAGATTTCGTCAAAATCCAGACGTGTACCAAATTTTTAGTCAACATCTTAAACAGTTCCAGAGTAATCGTGCGCACAAAGAAAGTTACAGACAAAAGACAGAATTTTTTTTTGCTCAAACTTAAAATCTCTCGACGTTTCTTGACGTCCTAAGCCTGTTTGAACAATAAAAGATTTTAAAAAATGTTTTGTCGTTACTATACTTCCACTGGATGTGGAAGTAATAGACAATATAGCATGACAATACATTTTCTTAGAAATTAATAAAACAAAAGTGAAAGCGTGTAAATGAATTCTATTTTTTTTGGACTACAGTCGTGATACACACATTGGCTGTGGGAGCCGCTGGCGAAGTCGGAGAAGAGAAGCGCCTCATATTTTAAATATACAGATTTTAAAAAATTTTAAATTAAAGACAACAACTAAAAAAAAATTACAAACATTAACTATGATGCTAGCCCTCAATAGACAGGATGCTGCGAGCTCAAAACCGCTTCTACACCACCAAAAATACGTATCGTCTTTTATTGTATAAGATAAAATTAATAAATTACTTTTTATCTGTAACTTTCAGTTCAGAATACAATCTTCAGTCTGATATCTGATAGGCAGTTAAAACAATCGTCTTTTATTACCTAAAATATTGAAATTCTACAGAGAATATGATTGGGGAAAAATGTGCTTCGTTTGATTTGTTGTGGTACGGTAAGTTATGGAAGTTTTATGATTGCCCTTCTGAAGAATTTTAGAATAACTGGTTGCTGTGTCTACAGGGTTTTATCAATAAGTCTGACGAGTTAACGAATTTTATGTAAAAAGTACCTACAAGCTCGAAAGTAGAAATTCCACACTACGCATATCACCACCAACCTGTATGTGCAGAGTGTTTGGTACATCGATAGAAAGTTTTAAGAAGGTGGTAGAAAAGGTCATTTAGATTCTATGTGACCAAATACAGAGTGATTTACCATGACATGCGGAAAATAAAATGTACTCTTCTATGTGGGAAAGTCCTTGCAAAATTTTAGAGTGATCCGAGGATTTAGTAATTTTTGTTGCATTAAAACTTGCAAAGATACGTTACTGTTACTTGTCTGCGGTCAGTAATAGGGCGATGAACTTACTTGTGAAAGAACATATCGAAGATGTTTACATTTCTTAATTGGCATAAAAAGTTAAGCTGGCGGGACGGTTAAAGTGCCGCGTTTTTGGCTTTCGGTCGAACGATCAGGTCACCGGCAGGAACAAAGTACCGCCGAGGTTTAGTGTTTTTGTGTTATTGACGGATTTAAGTAAATATCTCTTATATTCACTATTTGCTCAATGTCTTTTCGACTTATTTCGCTATTTTTGTAGTGTGATTTGATTAAAACCAAAAAGTCTCTTCTACCCTTTCCAGCTTTGTTGTCGATAGTGTCAATCCCAAGTCTGATAGAGAGGAAGGGGAAGTGATATGGTTGTACCGCGCTACATCAGAACGGTTACAGTCATTAGCGGTGCATTTCTACATAAAAATAAGGTAATTTTTTTGGTCATATTTTTTTTAATTTTTCATTTTTTTAACTCCTTTCGGAGGGGACAAACTACTGATAAATTTTCCGCATGTCATAGTAGATCACCTTGTATGTATATACACTATTATATCACAGATTTTGAGATATCAGCATTTTTAGATATTTCACCCAACAAGGTCCCGATTTGACACCTTCCGACTTTCAATTTCATTCATAGCGACGAATGAAAGAACTTGTTTAAGACGTTGAAATACCGCGACCACCTAATGATATAGGTGCGAAAATTACGGAAGAAATGAGATTAGGTGTCACCACCACATAAGTGAGAAGAAGAGCACGTGGATGTATTAGAAACAGTGGTTCGTATTTTGAAAATTTTACTGGCTACAGTAATATGTCTTTTATTGGATGTAGTAGTACAATTTACATCATTGGAAATTGGATAAAACAGAGAAGTTTAAAAAGGTATTTGAATGTATTTCATGTTTGCTATTTTTGAGAAAATGCTCTTCGAATTCTACAGCCAATTATTTTAATTTGCATACAAAATTTTTTATTGTCAAATTTCGAACTATTTTTTGTATTGTTTTGAGAAGGTACCTACCCATTGAAAATTAGAAAAAAAAATTTAACACGGATAAAATCTTTCAATAGATAATGACATTTGTTTACTAACAGAAATTTCAATAATAAACAAATATATGTAAAAAGGCCGATATATCAAAATTTGTACTACTTCGTTTGTGGAATATATGGTCATATAAATTCTAAATGATCCCCTCACCTAATTAAAACTTTCTATCTATGTACCAAACACACTGTATACTATATGCAATTTAATAAAAATTGTGTTAAAATGATTGTTTTTTTTTTTTTCATCAAATACATACCAGTTTTACCAATAGTTTTCTATAGTTCTATTTTGTAACGGTTTCATTGTGTAAAATTTATTTGTATGAAATTTTCTAATGAAAATACATGTTAGCTATGAATAAAATGTCTTAAAATGTCATTTATCTGCTTATTATTCATATCTATGTGGATATGTATATCTAATCTATTAATCTCATATTTGACAACTTTGGATAAAAACATTAGGTGAGTCATTTATTATAGACTGATAGTAATTATTTACCAGTTTCCTAATTATTGTTATCAGTTTAAGTTAGTAAAGTATTTCAAATATCTGGTTGATTCATCCAACTATAGGGCAAGCATGTAAAATGATTGTGTCTGAAATTAGTAAACGGGAATAATTGGCATACACCATAATAAGAAACAAAGGTACAGCAGCTACGGACACGTGTTTCGAAGTGATTGCTCCTCATCAGCGTTGCGTAGCTATGAGAATGTTGTTATTTAAAGAAAAAATTTATAAACACATTTTTGCAGTACTATTTTATACATCATTTATATTTATTATTATTTAGGGGCGAGCGATTGTATTTCGATACTCCAGTGAAGCAACGTTCAGCGCGGTCAGTACTGGGATGGGCGAAATCCATGTTGAGAAACACAGCGATCTCGTCAGCCTATACGCTGAAGCTATATAATTTCAAGACGAGGATTACATAGTGGATATACTATCCTTCGGAGGGGATGTAAAGCAGGCGGTCCATTGTCTATTAAATGTTAGGCAAGTAAAAGATCCCTACTCTTCTTACGAGAAGAGGTTCGGCAAAATTTCCAGGTCCAGGTCCTGGCGTTGGTGATAGGCCCTGGTAGCGGAAATAGGCCGACGTTAAATAAAAAAATGTTTATTATTACACTTCTATTAATTATTTTGTTAAAGTAGAAAACATTATGAAGATGGGATACATTTTTTACATTGTTTTTCTCAGGCAGTAAATGTGTGAAATTTTTGTCTTGTGAATGTGGAAAGTTCAGAGTTACACTCACATTTGCATTTGACAGAAACATAATTTGAAAAGGTTTGGTCATATTTCGAAGGTTGCTCAATTCTCTGAGTTTTGGTAAGAATCAGAAACTATATAGACAGGGGTGTAGCGAAGAGGGGTCCAACTTTGTCAGATTTGGCAAAAGTTGCAAATTTGAGATATAAGTTGGCAATTTTTATTTCGGTGGAAACAATTTTTTTTTCTCCCCTCGCTCATCAATTTTTATTTCGGTGGATTTTTTTTTAAATTAACATTTCCCGGGCTAGATCGGAAAGTGATATTAGAGATCGGCAAAAGCTTTTCCGATACCTGTTATTCTCGTTACTACGGAAAAGAATTTGTGTCAATTGTTGAGATAAGTGTCAAATAGATAAATACACTTAACTTTTACGAGTTTTCAAAAATCAATTGACAAATTATGGAAAATATGAATTCAGATTTTGAAGCGTTACGAGCAGAAACTGAAGTTGTATAAAATAGTGTCGGCCGTAAAAATATTTTATTTAATTAGTTATTATAGTTTGTCGTTGTATTATTTAGAAAATTTATTTAAAAAATAATACAAAATTGATTTTGTATGACAGTGTCGGCTAAAAAAAAAATATTGTACATTACACGATCGAAAAACAGTGTTTTGCAGGTCTCCCTAAGCTTTCAGAACTCACCTGCGGCTCGCCTTGGAATCTGCTTGGGTGGAGCTGCGAAACACCTCGTTCCGCTCATGTAACGTAAATTACGATTTCGTCATACCTCCCTCGTAAGTATACTCTAATTCCATTGTTTTGTCGTTCGTAAATGACACTTTATATACCAAATACTTGTTGTCATTGGCAACGGGTCATTATTTTTCATAACGTCCCTAGAGAGATAAAGTAAATTTGAGAAAATTTTCTTTTTTATATAACAAGCATTAGTTGTTGTTATTTGAATAGAAGCCATGTCCTAAATTTATTTTATAGACGGTTTCCATGAACATTACATACATCGCTACCTTTATTATTTGCTTAGCAAATATGAAACCTGACCCAAATAATTATAGTTTTCCACCAATCTTCTCAAGTTTTTTTTTAGTTTAATGATTCATGGGTATGACAAAAACATAATATGCACCGCGGACCGTACAATGCACTTACGACCCTCGGTGCATAAATAACTATATGCAACAGTGTGTAAAGTAATGGAAAAAAGGCACTATTCACTTGAATGCATACAATATTTTTCTACTACCTAAATGGTTACAAAAAATATATGTATAAATTAATTTATAGATAATGTACTTTACGCAGTAGTGTAATAGCGAGGTAGTTGTTTATAAATTTCGATACCATCGCCATGCTAATCTAATTTTAAATTAGTGAAACTACTCAAAATCTTATTATTGTTAAAGAACACTAAAAAATATGATATTTTACAATAATGTACTTAATGATAATGAATAAATCTAAATAACTAATTTTTAACCATTAAATGTAAGAGATGATTATTATAAATATTTTTTTACTTTACGCACTACACAGCGTGGGTAAAATAAGTCCTTTATGCATGGTAGCAGACATTTTTTTGGTAGTTTTAAGGGATCCTTTCAGATCTAATTTAAAATTTTAATATCATATATTTAATAAATGGCATAAAGTGTGTTATTTTCTGATTAATTAAGAAAATATTTTTATTTTGGGTCCCTTCCTGATATTTTATTAAAAACCTTAGATGGTGAATGATTACTATAACCAAAATAAAACATTTGTATAACTCTCTATATTTCGAAAACAGGGACCTCTTAGCCCTTTCTATTAGTTCCAGTGACTTAAGGGTTAATTTCTCGGAAAAAAAAAAAAATAAATAAACGGTATTCATGTATATAGCTTTATTTCGAACTTGTGAAAAGTCTCAATCGATAGCGTGCCGGCGTCGCAAGTTATTTGAGGTCAAAGGACACGAAAATTGAAAACTGACCAACGGAATGAGGAACAGCTACTACTCAGGTTTATTTTTTATTGGTTGTATGGAGGGACCTTTTGTGAATTACTGATGTGAACTACCTACTCTAGTCGCAGGGGCGGCTGGTGAAATTTCAACAATTTTTTTCTCGTCTGTGGCGCATGGGACCCATACGAAATATGGGAAATAACATCTAGAGAAGCACTCCTCTAACGACCCCTAAAAAATTTTGAAAAAGCAGTTTGCGAAAAATTTTTTCAAAATTCGATTGACCCCCCTAGGTCTAGGGACTCCTGTTTAAAATTAATTTTTTTTGTCATATACATTTTACTTTTCATAAAAATACAACAACAGGTTTTGAAGTTTATGAAAATATTTTCATTTTTAACTGAAACACAATGAACTGAAATTTTGTAATTTACAATTTAACAAATGATAAAATTTCAATTCGTTGTATCTCAGTTAGTAATGGAAATATTTTCATAAACTTCAAAACCTGTTGTTGTATTTTTATGAAAAGTAAAATGTATATGACAAAAAAATTAATTTTAAACAGGAGTCCCTAGACCTAGGGGGGTCAATAGAATTTTGAAAAAATTTTTCGCAAACTGCTTTTTTAAAATTTTTTAGGGCTCGTTAGAGGAGTGCTTCTCTAGATGTTATTTCCCATATTTCGTATGGGTCCCATGCGCCACAGACGAGAAAAAAATTGTTGAAATTTCACCAGCCGCCCCTGTCTAGTCGTCATTTAAGCACTGGCGAGGTATTACAACGTATACTTTATATTTTTCATTTCTTATACTTTGCTATTGTATAGACAGACTAATATAAAGTGGAGTATACGCTTTGCTCGGAAGTTTAGCAATGCTTTATTTTCTAAACCGTTGGCTGTACTACTACGGGAGCCCGCCCTAAGTGCCCGTGTGCCCCCCCTCCGATCCTTGGGGACAATGTTAAAAATTGGCTGCACTTTCAAAATGGCGTCCATTAAAAAAAAATTGCAAGTATTGTTTTCATCATTTAACACAAAAAATTAAAAAGATGGAGAAAAACTTTCTGCACAGAAAACAAAGTGTATAAAATTTCCTACAATGTTGTTCCTATACAATATTTGGATAGGAGTTACCATTTTCCAGATATATGATTCAGCTCTTAAAATGAAATATTAAATTCAATATAAAACGTAATACTACGGGAGCCCACCCTAACTGTCCGTGCAGCCCCAGATCCTTGGGGACAATATTTTTCAGAAAGATTAATGCCTAAGGAACAATTTAAGACATGTCCCCAAAAAAAAAAACCGGCTGTACTTTCAAATGGCGTCCGTTCAAAAAAAAATTGCAAATATTGTTTTTGTCATTTAACACGAAAACTAAAAAAGATGGAGAAAAAATTTCTTCACAGAAAACAAAGTGCATAAAATTTCCTACAATTTTGTTCCTATACAATATTTGGATAGGAGTTACCATTTTCCAGATACCATTGTTACCGTTTTCGATATAAATGTGCGCAAAATATAATATTATTATTATTATTAATTTTTTTCAGTTCATTTTATTTTTTTGTTATGTTAATAATATAAAGTTATATTATACGCCTTACAATAATTGTCACAGTTATTTCCTCTAAGTGATTTACCGATATATGAATTTCCATGTTCTCTTAATTTTGGACTCATTTATCTGGAAAATGGTAACTCCTATCAAAATATTGTATAGGAACAAAATTGTAGAAAATTTTATGCACGTTGTTTTTTGTGAAAAAAGTTTTTGTCTATCTTTTTTAGTTTTCGTGTTAAATGACAAAAACAACATTGACAACAGTATTTTTTAACATATGGCCGCCATTTTGAAAGTACAGCCAGTTTTTTTTTGGGGGACATGTCTTACATTGTTCCTTAGGCTTTAATATTTATGAAAAAAATTGTCCCCAAGGATCGGTGGGGGGGGGGGGGGGGTTCACGTACAGCTAGGGAGGGCTCCCCGACTATACGTGAAATAGAATATTGTGCAACAAGTATTGAAAAGTTATTTTCATATGTGTCGCAGACTATACTTTTTCTACGACTGTCCACAGTTTCTGTATTCAAATAAATGCATTTCTGAATTAACTTGAAAATCAAAGTATGTCTATAATTTGACGTTTCTAAAGCGAATATTGCAGAACAACTTCAATTGTTTACTTTGTACTCTTATAATACAAGCATATAAGGAGCGTGTGAATAGTTATTTATGTACCAAGACTTGTAAGTGTATTTTACAGGTCGAGAACACAGTGCAAGTTGAAGTTCGTAGGATTGAGGTTTACAATGTTCGAGACCTGTAAATACGCGATAAAAGCCGAGGTGCATACGACGTTTTTCGTATTACTAGAAATATTACAATTTTTAGGAATATTCATTCAAAATTATTATATTTCAAGATTTGTCGAACTCATTTATTAGTTGGCTTAGACTCTAATTGGAGTGTTTGCTTTCTGCCATGGTTACTGTCAATAAGTTGTCAAACTGATAACTTTATAATAATTTCCGCTATTCAGGTTATTTACGTGAGTTTTTTCAATAAAAATCTGGATTATGATGAAAATATCGACATTCAGAAAGCAGCCAAAAATGCGTGTGCTTGGTTGGTGCCAGAATTTCATTATTATTATACTCTTCGCAAAAACGAAGAGTATATTGTATTTGATCGGCACATTTCTAAAATCGTAAATATCGCTCGTAGAGAAAAAATTTTCATATCATTGTGTTAGTGAACGAATTCTGAACAACTTTCAAAATGTCCGTCTGTCCGTCTGTCCGTCTGTCCGTCTGTCCGTCTGTCCGTCTGTCCGTCCGTCTGTCCGTCCGTCACGTTTCTTGTAAGCACGATAACTTAAGAAAGAAACATCCGATTGCACTGAAATTTGGACACTAAGTTAGTGTTAGCTAGGGGAAGAACCCTATTGTTTTTGAACAAAATCGATCAGTAAATAAAAATGTTATTAATGGTTTAAATTTGAGAATTTTTTTTTTGATTTTTATGTTTTTATAACAATTTACATTTTTTACATTTTTTTACGTGTTAGGTGGTTCTTACGTTTTTGACTCGGAATTCAAGGGTCCTAGGTTCGAAACCCACATGGGGTATGACATGTTTTTTTTTTAATTTTTACTTTATTTTGCACCGAGTCTTTCACCAACTAAAGTTGTTCTATAAAATTAAAAATTTTTAAAACTAACATTATTTACAAAAAACTGCGAAGAGTATCCTATAGAATGTGTAACAATTATATAAAAAGTTTAGTAAACCGGCGAAGAGTACGTTTTTAGCTTGTTTAACTTCCTTATTACTTTACTTGTTTGCCCTAGGGCATAAAAGTAAATTTTGTGCCTTTTTGCCTGTGGGCTGTAAGTGACACTTTCATAACACTGACAGACGTCAAAAAATGACACTTACAGAGCTGGTAGTACAAAAAAGTAACTTTTCGCACACTATGAGAAATCAATAACTTTCAAACGTAGTTGTAGTTAGCAGTGCGTTGTTAAACACTTTTCAAAGCAGTTAATGAAGAAATATATAAAATATGTGTAGATCATTTTGAGATCTACAATTTTAGTAATAACTACAATTGACCTCCCACCGGAAGGAAACCAGATATTCGCGAGAAACAGATATACGTGATTTTCAACCTCAAATAACTTGTGACTCCGGCAAAATATCACGCGTTTTTTAAAACATCAAAATAAAGCTATGCCTGATGTCCCACAAACGTGGTATAGCTCCAGTTTTTCTTTATTTTTGCAAATAAATTAAAACTTAGTAGCAGAAAAAAATAATTTATGTACAAAGGACACCGCACATTTCTTATGTAAATTGAGGTACAGTCAAATTGGCTGAATTTTTAATATGTTGTAGATTTCGACCTTTCTGATCAAAAGGTTTCATGGGCCCAACTCGATTCTATGTCTAGTTTCCGAGATACAGCTCAAGAAATGTACAAGAATGACCTTTTGTACAATTAAAAAAATTTCGAATTCATGATTTTTTTCATACATTTTATATTGTGATACGTTCTAATAGCCCTTTATAATATTTTGTACCAAAAACATTTGTTGTTTTAATAAAAATAGCGTAGAAAAAATTGAATTCTGAAAAATGTTGGCGAAGGCGCCGATAAATCTGTATAAAAAAGAAATCGGCAGCTACTCGAAGCGGCTAGTACCTCCTCACCCGGTGAATTTTAGAAGCCGAAAAGAACACTAAATATATATTAAGGTATCAAGTTATAAGGATAATAACGTACCGAGGTCGGCAGTGTACATCCCGAGGGCCTCCGGCCCGAGGGAATGTACGTAGACCGAGGGCGTCATTATCCTATAACACCCGTGGTGCCTCCAACGTTTAATGTCCTACATGTCTGTTATTTAATTCGAATTTTTTTTTGACATTTACGATTTATTAATTTGACATCTATTATGTTCAGAACGATTTGATTTAAAAGAGAGTAAAAATCAAAATTGTTTGTAAACGCCGCCGTTGCATAGAAACGCATTTTGTTTGTCAATAACGCTATCATAATTTACTTGTTTTGGGTTGTGTTATAATTTTATAATGCCCTAGGGCGTTATAGATATTCATAACGCCCTAGGGCGTTATTTTTCATTTAATGTATCTCAAAATAGGGTGGTTATTGTAAAATAACAGACTTTTAGGACATTAAAATATGAACGATCTCTTTTAATATATTTATTAAGTTGAAATATTTTTTTTCATATTAAAACAGAAAAAAGTCTAAGACCTAAGAACTTGAGTGTTAAATTTATAGTCTGCACAAGATTAATGTTTTATTCAATGTTTTAATACAACTATATGCCTCATCGGATCCTAGCCCGGAACCAGCCAGACAACCGCGGTAAACACCGCCGAGGCGGGTGTGAAGCTGGACGGGGTAGGTTCGGTTTGGCTTGGAGAAAAATAGAAATGTGGGATAGTAGCTCCTGTCCTCTGTAGGCAGGCTTAAAACTAGGTTAAAATTATAGCCCCACATGGACCTAAAATTAATATAAAAATAAACACAACACTATAAAAACTAACTTCGTAGGCAAGAGCACTTAATAATTTTGATTATTGATACGGGAAACACAACTAAACGAAAAAATCCGTTCGTTGGTAATGGGTGGTAGGGATGGCCATCTTTTGGAAAAACCATATAACTCTTGGTAGACAGTTTCCCTGCCAGATGTGGCCGGGGTAGTGTTCATGGTGGGTCGTTTAAGTTTGAGTTGATATATTTTGTTTTATCTGCTGGCCTCGACCGATTTTTCACTAAATCGGTCGGGGAAGTAAGCTGTCAAATTTTTGGTTCCAATGTTTTTCTGGGTTAATTTGGTTTTTGACAGTTTTCGAAAAAATATTTTAGGTTGGTACCAATGTCTTAAATTGTTTTTAAGTTATGTAGCACTGTTTTTAGGTTATGTTGCTGGAAGAATTTCCGGCGGGATGCCGGAAGTAGCGGAAATAGTTTTTAAAATATAATGTCACTGTCACATTTAAAGTTTCAGTGGAAAAAACTCACCGAAAGCGTTCCGGTGAGATTGCTTATTCTTGTAGGGCTTGTGAGCAGTGCACGAAGGCCTCTCACACCTTCTATGGGCTTTATGAACGTCGAAAAAACTTGTAATCTCTTGATGCACTTGACACTCAAAATTACTCAGCATACAGTTTGCACGCTTTAACACACTAGCAGAGAACTTATACCATAAAGTTCTCTGACACTAGTCTATTGAACAGAGAGTACAGTAACTATACAGAGGTGAAGGCAAGCCTTCCCGCCAAAACCAATTCAATTCAATTCAATTCAAAACAAATTTATTAACAATTATTGTTTACAACAGTGCGCCTCGGTCGAGGTCCGGTTTAGAGCCGACCGCACCACCACGGCGCGCAACGCCGTGGTAGATGGGTGGTCGGGTGAAAGGGCTCGGCTTTGCCAAAACCAAATTTGTGTACTCATCGCCATTTTTTTTTTTATTGTTTAACAATCAAAACATTTATGTTGACACTGTTGACGTCTATCGTGTTAAGTTTGGATTTGTGAATTTTATTTCCACTCATTTTGGGAGATTGAAAATATTAACCGAGAATTAAAATTCTAATAAATAAAAGCTAGTGTACAACTCAATTGAAAATAGGCGCCGCCTCAAATGGTAATATTTTTCAATTCAACTCGAAATACACTGTTTTTTCAGTGTATCCTTAAATGGGGATCTGCACGTGACGTCATGGCTAACCTCAAAAATATATATTTCTTAAAATTCAAAAGTATTACGTAGTTATTATTAAAATTTCTGCCTGGTTCCCATACTTTCGACCAAAATCTAGTTCAATGTAATGTTTATAAAGTTCTAACTAGTTTGTCACAATAAAATAAAACGCATTTTTGCAGGTCAGAAATCTAACCTATTAGAAGAAATAAATTAACAACATATTTCTCTCAGTGTAGACGCAACTGGTACTCAAGGTCACAGAAAGCGAGCCATCAAAACTCAAAGGAACCGCCAAAGCCTTCGCCTCTGTGTAGTTACTGTACTCTGCGGTTAGACTATAAAATATACCTTACACAAGAAGCGTGTTATTTGGTTTTTTAATTTTTTTCACGGAAACCAAATTGAAAAAGTGCAAGTGTGATATATCGTTGAAATCGAAATTTTTACTGCTTTTCAATGATTCGATTACAAATTGTAAGTAATCATAAAATAAACAACTTGTTGTGCCAAAACGGCGCCAAACGTAATCCGATCTCAACCAAAACTTTTTTTCTGGAGCACTAAAGAAACCCTCATGCAAAGTTTCATCTAAATCCGTTTAGTAGCTTCGCCGCTATCGTGCTAACATACACACACCCAGACATTTTTCAAAAACAACTTTTTTGGGTTCCTGATACCTCAAAACGTAAAGATTTGATGTTATCTCAATTTTCGATTTTGGACTAATTGTAGTAACCTCCCACAATTTTATTGTGGGGAGGTTAATAACATGTGAAAAAAATATTCGGTCAAATTAGTTAAAACATTTTTTCACATAAAGTATGTGTCTTCCTGATCAAAAAACTTTAATTAAAACACTTTCGGAAATCGCCCCTTTAACAACTAATACCCCATCAATAAATTACAAGTTCGACAAGATACAGAATTTTACAAAAATTTATAGCATACGAAATAATTTATCTGCAAAAATAAAGGAAAAACTAGAGGTATGCCTTGTTCATGTTACACCCGGTATACAAAAATCCAGTACACTTTATTATTGCCAGATTGATCGTTTTTATTCCTAAAGTTACTGGGCTATATATTGGGATTTACGGTCACCTCAATGTTCTCTTTGTATCATTTAGTGAAGTACGATCCTTTCTTCACGAATTAGCCTGTATATGTAAGTACATAAATTTTACAAATTTTGTTTTCTAGATATCGACACGATACAAACCTACCGAGGTCAAGCAATGGGTGACCTAGATCCCCACATATTCGCCGTGGCCGAAGAAGCGTACACAAAACTCGAAAGGGAACAAAGGGACCAAAGTATCATCGTATCAGGAGAGAGTGGAGCTGGAAAGACTGTTTCGGCCAAGTATGCCATGAGATATTTCGCCACGGTTGGAGGAAGCGCCACCGAGACGCAAATAGAGAAGAAAGTCCTTGCCAGTAGCCCAATTATGGAAGTAGGTTACTTTAAATTTATAATATACAATTTCTGAGAATAGAAATGCGAGAATTTGTAATGCCGTTTGGGTATCAGCCAAAAATCTCGTAAATATAAAGTAGTTGATAGGCAGTAACTTCATTGTCTTGATTTCAAGTTAAGACTTAATTTTCTAGCCATGGCGGTGTTTTCCTTCAAATTAATACAGTTCCTTCTCGTGAAATTATATGTCGGCTTATAATTACTAATTTATGTTTTTCTACGACTGCTCTGAAAGGTGTTTAAAAACGCACTGCTAACTACGCTTGAAAATTATTATTGATTTCACATAGAATGTGACAAATATTTAATGCACACTAACATTGTGTTTGTATCATAAGAGTGCATTGAAAAAATTTACTTATTTCATGATAGAAAGTTTGGTAAAAGGAGTTATGGCGAAAACTAGCGACCTGGGGGGGGGGGCGAGCCGCCATTTTGATGTAAAGGTGCAAAAAACTCGTTTTCAAAATAATTCGGCAACGCTCGATCCTATGAGAAAAATGTTGAAAACAAAATTGAAGAGGACAAAATTTCCTTCATCTTTTGTATTTACATTTTTATTGTAAGTCTAATGTTTAAGGAGATACAGCGTCAGAAAGATGGATTTAAGAAGAAAAAATATTTTTTTATTAAATAATGTACGTTTACAACACAACATATGACGGAGCACCCTGTATAAACATACAAGCAAAGGAAAAAGAAAATAATTGCAAAAAAAATTAGAATATTTCTTGGGACTACCTAGATAGCGATAAAAGCTTTGTAGAAATAACAGGCCAACAAAAAAAGGGGGGCTGTTATTTTGAACAGAACCATCTTATCCTATGTTTCTTGACATGCTGAAACCAATTCCGATATTTAAAAAAATTTACCGCATCAGTTTTCGTCTACCACCCCTTTCATCCCCTAAAAATGCAAAAAAAGGTCTTGTGCTAAGGTTCCGATCTAACTTTTTATAAGTATTTTGATGTGCTGAAGCTAATTTTGGTCAAAAAAATTCTATCCTATCGGTTTCCCTCCGCGGGCTGCCTCTAGGGGTTAAAGGGAGTTGTAGAAGGTAACTGACATGATAAAAAATTTTTTTGTCCAAAATTGGCTTCAGCGCGTCAAAATACTTCAAAAAAGTTAGATCAGAACCTTAGAACAAGACCTTTCTTTTGCCCTTTTAGGTCAAAAAAACTGATACGGTAGAATTTTTTTTAATATCACAATCGATTTCAGCATGTCAAAAAACATGAGATAAGACGGTTTTGTTCAAAGGAATGCCAATGAAAAATCAGCATAGTAGATTTCAGCCACTATTTTTTTATGTTCTTTACAAACAAACAAAGCTCCCTGCAAAGTGTCTGATACGGTAAATTAATATAGAAGCGTTTCTTACCTCATTTTTGAAAATTCACCCCCTTTAAACCCAGCAGTACACAGGTGACTGAAGACATATAGATTTCAGCCGACTGCATTTATACCAATGATATATTGACAAGCAAGTGGCTGACACAATAAAATCATATAGGAGCTTTTTTTTACTGCATTTTTAATTAACTGTTAATTAAAAACTCAGCAACGCCGTAATGACTGAAATGGTTTTTCCGGCTTTTTATTATGACGTCTTTACACTTTTCAACTTCAGTCACACAATAAGATCATATAATAGTATATTATATTACTAGGAGTAGAACGCACTCTTTTTTTGTGTTGAGCCCAGGATTTGCGGCTGAGGCGAAGCCGAAGCCGCAAACTGGTCGAAACACAAAAAAGGCGTTCTACTCCGTGTAATATATACTATTTTTTCTTCAAGCGTATTAAAATGCAAAAATTCATTTATTTATCATAAATGTACAAATATTCAAACTACAGTCTTACATGTTGACACAATATGACAAGTGGCTAGTGGATAGCGCGCCACCGGTGGCTTTCGGTATTAACATTATGTTACTAGTAAAACAATACCCACTGCGGTGGCGCTTTCGGAACTAACATTATGTTACTAGTAAAACAATGTCCACTACGGTGGCGTTCGGTACTAACATTTTGTTACTAATAAAACAATGTCCTACTTCTACTTCTGTTTTTGGTGACATAATTTAAACATTTTAATACGCTTGAAGAAAAAAATTTCTGCCACCAGCTCCCTAGCTATGAGTCTCATTCCCGTAGCTTTTTTACCAGCTAGCACTTTAACTTTTATTGTAACATATTTTATATTTTTAGGCTATTGGAAACGCAAAAACTACAAGAAACGACAACAGTTCAAGGTTTGGAAAATTCATAGAACTACAATTCAATAAACAGTTTCACATTAATGGTGCCTCGATGAGAACGTATTTATTAGAAAAATCAAGAGTAGTGTTTCAAGCCCCGGATGAAAGAAATTACCACATTTTTTACCAGATTTGTTCGGCTAGGCAGCGATTACCACATTTACATCTGGGTAAGTAATTAATACAATATGTTTCATGGCTGATTTGAATGCGGTTATAAACGTGAGGGGTAATAAAAACCAGAAAATGTTAGTACATCTTTAAGAGCGCTCCGGAGTGTGGTAAATTTGCGAATCGTAATTACTGTCATATGAACCGTTATTTTAAAATTTGGTTTTCACTATTATTTCTTTTGAGATGTTAGAATTGTGGAAAATGGAGAAGATAATTCAAAAAAAATATATATACATTTATTTCCTTCATTTTTGTTTTTTCTGAGAAAATTTTTGGTTTCCATAAAGGGTATTTAGGAATTATCCCTGTGACAGAATTTAAAAAAAAATAAATTATATATTTTTAATTTGCAACCTAATATATCAAGGAATTTTTGCTGTTGAATTACAATCAAGATTGTCCGTTTCATTTATCGTTCTCCCTCGAAGAGAATCCTTTGGCCGCAGAACGTACAAGATGATCGCGAGTAGCTATAAAAGTAATGTGTTTACAATTTACTAGACATAAGCGTACTGAGCGAACCCTTAGAGATAACGCACTTTATTTTTAATTACTTCCACATCCAGTGGAAGTATAGTAACGACAAAAATTTTTTTTAAAATTTTTATTGTTCAAATGGGCTTAGAATGTCATGAAACGTCGAGATTTCAAGTTTGAGCGAAAAAAAAAATTCTGTCTGTCTGTCGGTCTGTCGGTCTGTCGGTCTGTCGGTCTGTCGGTCTGTCGGTCTGTCGGTCTGTCGGTCTGTCGGTCTGTCTGTCGGTCTGTCGGTCTGTAACTTTTTTTTTTGTGCGCACGTTTACTCTGGAACCGTTTGAGATATTGACTTGAAATTTGGTACACATATATACTTTAACGAGATCTAGAACTAGATTATATTTTCATCTTGTTTCGTCGAAGGGTTGGGGGGTAAATTGGGGTAAATTTGGAGTAAATAGGTAAATCAAGCAGGTAAGAGTTCATAAAATTGATATTTAGTATAGACAAGAGAAGCTAATGTTTCAAAAAAAATTTTGGCATTAGCCACCCCCATTACCACCCCCACCCCATTATTAAAGGGGATGGAAAAAAATGTGATTTAGTGTGTGGGCAAGAACCAGAAACCTCAAAATATTTTTTTACAACTAACAGCGCAATTTTTAAAGACAAAATTATGTAAACCGTTTTGCGATAACAACAAAAGACCGATTTAATTGCTTTGTATAATTTATTTTTGTGTTCATTATTAATGTGCGTGAGGTGAGGTACGGTACCGGTTTCAGTGAGTGGAAATCGATCGGCGAAGTCGAGCACGCCGATACGAGTCCATCACTTGGATGGGTGACCGTAACTCATCTCACCGTCGTGGTTAAGTGGTTTCAGTGATAGAGTAGCATTAGCTAAACTTCGACAGGACGTTAATCTAAATAAGGCATTAAAAAAAATAAAATAATGCTGATAATTTGACTGAGACATATTAATACATATTTTACAAGGTATAACACGCCTACGACTTATTAAAAACAGTTGTAAAACTCTCGGCGACGCGCAATAAAGTCAATAAAAAATCCATAAAGGAAGGTCATAAAACTCATTTAATGGGAATACATTATTTGATATGAAATATCTACAACGTAGCCCCTTGTTTAACGTGAAGATATTTACAATTGAGATAGATACAAAACTAGCGATGACGCTATCGACTCCCGATTGCTCTTAATTCGCCTTTAGACACTGGACCGACACATTATTTTAAGAAATGGTTAAGGTGATTATTAAAAACCTTTTTAAAATTTTAATTTCTATTTCCTTTCCCTCTACTTTGCGTTAGTAATAAAGTCTGGCGTAGACGACTGCGAATACCTATTTGATTAACATTTTGCTCTAATACGGCACAATTCACTTTTACATGGTGAATATTTTTACTTGAAATTTCATGAGGTTGTTAATATCCATAGAAAGCATATTTTTCCAAAATTATATCTAAATTGTTATTAATGTTATAGTACAGTCGAATTGATTTAATGTAATTTTTTTCGGCGACAATATTTAGTAGGAGAACGAGCAATGTCTAAGATGCACCCTCTATAACACTCCCGAACAACCACCTAAAAAAAATTGATTCTTATGTAAATCGACCCGGCGGATCCGATTTTGGAGTTCGCCAGACAATCCGGAATTGCGAAATTAGTCAAAATCGGCAATTTCCGAAAAATATCAAATTTTATGGAAATTTTTTAATTATTCTTATCACCCTATATTTCCTTTAGTTTAAGTCCGATTAAATTGAAATTTTTAGTAGACCTTTGTTATGATGACCGACATGACAGAATTGCAAAATAATTTACGTGTTATCAGTAATATTTTTTTAAAAAGTTGGTGACACGAAATTTGTTAAAAATGCAGAAACAACATGTGTTCGATCGAGAAAATTTTTTTGTTTTTGAAGATAGATGTATATAGTAAGCTACAAAGTTGTAGCCAAAGAACCAAAGAAACTTTTTTATTTTGGTGATTTTTTTGATAACATCCTTAGTTTTCAAGAAAACGGTGTTGCAATATAACACTTTGACAGCCGCGTCGCGTCGCAAGATAAAAGATTGGGTTGTCTTATACCGCGGCTTTGTTTCTTGCCTTTCAGAACGCCCCGCCTGGCAAACAGATTATATATTGACTTAGGAATCAAATTGGAAGCACAAGTTTTAGTAATATTTACAGGATCTTTATTTTGACACGTCATGAGTTCAGCTCTCAGGTATTTTGCAAACTTTATACATTTGTTTGCAATTTATAAGGCTAATTTTGGGTCGTACCTAATACTGTCTCAGAATCGGAAGACGATTGAGCATTTTTTAGAGAATCTACTCCATTGAGAACTGTTTTTGTAGAACACACGTAGCTAGATAATTTGCCACTGCGGAGCAATACCATAACTTTATCATTAAATTGTTGCTTCAATTTGTTAATTATTTCGTCTGAATGAGGATAAGTTGGGTACAACTCGACGTTTGATAACCTTGCTTCTTTCTGTAACGTGGTCCTAATATCAGCAATGGTAAGAACTGTGATTCGAATAAGCAATGCATTTTCCAAACTTGGCAACACTTTTAGAAAAATTTCATTTAATGTTAAAGTTACCGATTTATTTTTAAATAATTCAAAGTACACATCACACATTGTGATAAGAATTTTCATTAGCAATCATGTTGATACCAAAGTCTTCAAAACCTTGTATTCTATACAAAAGTTTTTCATAATTTTTTTTCTTGGCTTTCGCCCAAATTTCATTTTGCATATTAAATGTTGTCACTTGCTTCAATTTTCTGGACCCTTTAGTATCCCGATTTTTATTGCAAATTATACAACGTTTTGGGCTTTCAACGTTCTTCCTTTTTTTGTCACAAGTATTAGCCACATCTGTGCTTTCTGCTTTTTGTTTGTAAGCTTTTGGGTGTAATTTCTTCTGCATCTTGCATGATAGACAGGACATTTTGACAAAAATAAATCCCTTTTTTTCGGTGTAATATTTCAACTTAAGAGAGATATCATCCGACTTTATAGAAACTGCTTTAAATACAGAGTCCAGTCTTTCTTCTGTAACACCCTGTACAGTTTCTTTACTATTTTATTGGCAAAATATACATTTCATAAAGTTTAACTCTGGGTTTAACTGGAAAGTCATTGTTCAAAGAAAAGTTAAAAACGCGCACAAAACTGCGCAAAAAATTGCTTAAAAGTTGTTCTTTGTTCAAATTAAATATTAAAACTAGTTTAAAATGTCTGGAAAAGAAATTCCGTTACTTTAATATGCACTTTACCATCTATAGCACTTTCCTAGCGCAATTATAATTATTATTATAGCTGCAACTCATCAATTTTCAATAAGAATAAGCGTCATAAACCACATAGACAGCTACTCCCGTCCATCGGTTAAAAACAACTAACTAAACGTTTTATAAACCAATATTCATCACTAGGCATTATTTTATTCACATTATTTTATTCAATCTATTTCAGATTCTCTAAAAAATGCTCAATCGTCTTCCGATTCTGAAACAATATTAGGTACGGTCCAAAATTCGCCTTATAAATTGCAAGCAAATGTATATAAGTTTGCAAAATACCTGAGAGCTGACCTCATGGCGTGTCAAAATGAAGATCCTGTAAATATTACTAAAACTTGTGCTTCCAATTTGATTCTTAAGTCAATATATAATCTGTTTGCCATACGGGGCGTTCTGAAAGGCGAGAAACAAAGCCGCGGTATAAGCCAACCCAATCTTTTATCTTGCGACGCGACGCGGCGGTCAAAGTGTTATATTGCACCACCGTTTTCTTGAAAACTAAGTAAGTTATCAAAAAAATCACCAAAATAAAAAAGTTTCTTTGGTTCTTTGGCTACAACTTTGTTGCTTACTATATACATCTATCTTTAAAAACAAAAAAGTTTTCTCGATCCAGTATTTGTTGCTGCATTTTTAACAAATTTCGTGTCACCAACTTTAAAAAAAAATATTACTGGTGACACATAAATTTTTTTGCATTTCTGTCATATCAGTCATGATAACAAAGGTCCAAATTGGCTCTCCTAAAAATTTCAATTTAATCGGACTTAAACTAAGGGAGATATAGGGTGATAAGTTAAAATTAAAAAATTTCCATAAAATTTGAGATTTTTCAGAAATTGCCGATTTTGACCAGTTTCGCAATTCCGGATTGTCTGGCGAACTTCAAAATCGGATCCGGCAGGTCGATTTACATAAGAATCAATTTTTTTTAGGTTGTTGTTCGCGAGTGTTATAGAGGGTCCTTAAAATGCATCGTAGAGATCCCTCGTTCTCGGACTAATTCCACCTGAAATTTTATTGTCGATTCTTATATATTACGAGAAAAATATTTATGCCCAAAAATTCCGTGTACGTCAAAAGTTATGCACTTTTTGACACGCTTTCACAGATTTTCAACTTATCTGCTTAATATATCTTGTACTAGTAATCGGATGGGAATTTTAAAAATACTGGCTTATTTAAAATAAAATTCTTAAAAAATATACACCTGTCCGATACGTATTGGTCAATCCCGCATCTTGAAAAAAAAGAAAACACCAAGAATAGCTGAAAAAATAAAAATTTAATATCTTTTCTATAGGTAAGAGTAATTTCACCAAAGTTGACAAAAATAAAACTCATTTATGGTCAAATACAATGCACCAATCCCGGACACCGTATATCAAATAGAAAGGTCAAGTATGGCGGACGAAATAAAATTTTTAATTCTTCGTCAGTTATCAAGGAGGCATTGTACGTCACTTTTTTTATTGTACGGTATTTTATGTACTTTTAAGGGGATAGAGTTAATTTTTTTAATTGTCAAAAAAATGCGTTTTTTTTTAAATTTTCAAAAATGTATTTTCCTTGATTCTCCTTTTGTTCACCCAATGTTCATCGAATAAAATTAAATATACTATAGAAAGTCTCGTATAATTTCAAAAATTTAATACAAAATAAAACTTCATTAATTTGAAAAGGAAATTTATTAACATACGCATGGTAATAATAATAATAATCCGTTTCTAGCTAAAAGTAAAAATAAGGATAGCTTATGAAATTATTGCGCAAAGAGTTAATAGATAATGACTTTAACGTTAAAATATGCAGATAAGACGGCGACACTATAATCGTTAAAACTGTTATTGATTTGAAAATCGATGACAATCAAGTTATAATAGTTGGTGAAGATATTGACCTTTTGGTTATAATGATTGAACTAGCATGGAATTATCATAAAAAAATCTATTTTTACAAACCTAAGATTAATAAAATAACACAGCCACACAAAAAAAAAAGTTTATTTTCCACAGGTGAAAGCCACTTTTCCCCATGTTTTTTGGGCCTCTGATTCCAAATATCATGTCAAAAATATATGTTTCACTGCTCAGTTTTTCAAAAATTGACATATCATCTCTAAGCTCGGGGTTAAATGGCTATTATATCTAATAAAACGACACGCGTTGAAATGAAACTTCTGAATCGTTTAAAATGGCTCTTGTCGCATACTCCCAACGTTAAACCCCTAAATGAAAAAAGACGACCTCTTGTTCTGATTTTTCCGTAGTACGCTTGTGAGGACTTGACAGATCAAAGTTATTACAGGCAATATAAGTCGAGTATCTGTTGACCATGAGACGCCTAAACAACCCCCAGGGTTGGAACCACCCCCTCCCTGAATGACAAAACATTCGAAAACACTGCGAAAGGGCCGAAGAACGATTTCCTCCAGTTTTCGAAGGCGAGTAACACGATAATTGTAATAATTTCCTCCATATTCTGGAACTACCTCTAAATGCCCTTGTGAGGGCTTGACAGATCGGGGTTAATACAGGGAATATTGAAAATCGAGTATCTTTTGACCAAGAGACGCCAAAACTACTCCCGGAGGTGGAAACCACCCCCTCCCTGAATGATAACACATTTCGAAAATACTGCAAAATGGCTGAAGAACGGTCTTTTCTCGTTTACGAGGGCAAGGAACACAATGGTTGCAGTCCTTTTTCCCCACCCATCTGGAACTACCTGTAAATGAAAAGAGCTACCCCCTGTCCTGATTATTCAGCACTATGCTTGTGAGGGCTTGGTAGATTGAGGTTATTACAGGGAATATTGATAAATAGAGTATCTTTTGATCAGGAAACGCCAAAACAACTCCCGGAGGTTAATACCGCCCTATCTCTGAATGACAAGTCATTCCGAAAATACTAGATAGATTATATTGAAAAAAGTTAGCAAAGCAGGATTTGCACTAAGATGTTTAAGAGACCAACTTCATCTAGACAGTTTAAAACTATTCTACTTTGCCCATATACAATCAGTGATACAGTACAGCATAATTTGCTGGTACCACTCCGTGGATAATGAAAAAATCTTTCTCTATCAAAAAAAAATAATAAGTACTATGCTGAATCTCTCTTATAACACTCCTTGCAGGGAATACTTAAAAAATCTGGGCATAATGACCGTTCCCCGTCTATTCATATTTAACATAGCAATGCATGCAAAAAAATGTTTAGTTCTTTTCCCAAAAATAGAGATTTTTATACCAATATGGAAACCAGAGGTGAAACTATTTAAATATCCCAATACACAGAACAGCATTCTTTGAAAAGGGACTATTCAATAACTGCATAAAAATTTACAATGCGCTGCCTAGAGATATCAGACAAATACAAGTATTGGCAAGTTATAAGTATGTGTGTGTGTGTGTGTGTTATGTTAAATGGCACTGGTCATAAACCAAATAGCCAGACATTTGTTGTCTATTCAACGGATTGTTAAAAATAATCAAGAGAGAGTGGAATAAAAATTACACCTATTAAAATATGTAATAAATAAAATTAATATACATTTTCATTTAAAAATTCCAATCAAATAATAATTATCAAGTATAAACTGAATTGTTTTCAAACATTTGTTACAGAATATTTGTTCAGATACATACATATATATACACAAATCTACATACATATACACATATAAATATTTTTTTGTTTAAACTTTTTTTTTTTTAATATTTTTATTTCTTTATTTTTTAATTACCCTTCATGGCCACAGTTATTACCTATTAGTATATTCCCTTTTTTTGTTTTTTTTTTTTGTTTTTTTTTTTGTGCCTTCTTTATACTTCTATTATGCTAATATTTCCCTTTTTTTTTTATTTTATTTTATTATTTTTTTTCAAAACACCTACGACAATTACTATCCTAAAATATAATATATACACTATATACATACATACGTATATATTCACATATATACACATACTTACTTATATACTTTTACCTAACTGGTTTACAGCTCTATTTTGTTTTTTATTATAAATTCATAAAGTATTTTATACACATATTTGTTTTCTAATGCTAATAAGTTGGGGAGATTTGTAGGTAGTGAAATATTGTTGCGGGCAAGTTTAAAAAACATTTCACTTATTTCCTAGAACTTTAAAGGACATTCCATCAAGCAATGTTGTAAATTGCCTTCTTCTCCACAGGTGCAGTACGGATCTTCTTTGAGATTCAGTTTGTATTTGTATTGAGGGTAAAGACAATGTGAACTTCTAATTCGACACATTACTCTTACGAAATTTCGATTAATTTCACCATTAAACCAAGGATGTCTGATTTTAATTTTTGTCTGAAGTTTTTTGTAGTTTTCTCCTGCTGGGTAATTTAGATAGTGCTGCTGCCAATTTTCTCTAAGTCGTTCCTTTATCAGCCTATTAATTAATATCTGTGCTGGGAATTTTAAAGTTAGGGATGATGTTACCAGTTTCAGTTGCTTCCTTTGCTAACTTGTCAACATATTCATTTTGTGTAATACCTGCGTGTCCCTTTATCCATGTTAGTTCAAGGGTCTTGTCTCGTTGTACTAATTGGTTGTAATATTTTATAATATCAATTATTATATAGTTTGCGTCAGACCTTGGATTACAATTCTGTATTTTCATCGCCGCACTCTTACTGTCTGTGAATATAACAAATTTATTGTTCTTCTCATATTCTGAGCAATATTTAATTGCCTCCTTGATTGCTACTAGTTCTGCTGTGTAAATAGACGAGTTGGTTGGTAAGAGGTACTTTTTAGATATATTTTCGTTTTCATGGTAAACAGCACAGCCGGTTTTGTTGTTTTTGAGTGAGCCGTCGGTGAATATATACTCGTAGTTGGTCCAGTTAGTGTTTAGTTTTGATTTAAATATTATGTTGTTTAACAGTACGTTATCTTGAAGATCTATGAATGATGTTCTGGGTAATTTTTCATAATTTGAATATTCTGGTGTGAAACAAGGAAGAATGTCCGACTGATGTATTTCTTCTTTAAATTGAGATATCCATGTATAGCTTTCCACTAATAACGGCAATTTTTTATTTTCCCAGTACTTTGCTGTGTGGCCCAGTATGATTAATTTGTGTATATTTTCAACAACATCCTTATTCCTGCTGTAGATTTTCAGTAGTAGGTTATCGCTTAATTTTTGCCTTCTGAGGTGTAAAGGAGGTTCAGCGCATTCGGATTCTAGGATGTTCAAGGGGGTGCTTTGAAGAAATCCAACACACAGTCTGAGACTTTTGTTTTTAATTTGTTCAATTTTTTGAAGGTGAACTTTTGCTGCTGATCCGTAAAAGACACAAGCGTAATCGAAGATAGATCTTACTAGAGAACGATAGAAAGTGAGACATATGTTGGGGTCAGCTCCCCATTTTTGGTGACTAAATACTCGTAAAATATTAAGTGCATTTTCACTTCTTTTGCAGATATAATTTATATGTTCTTTCCAGTTCAGTTTCTTGTCTAAAATGACTCCTAGATATTTAACTGAAGTTTTATATTTAATTTCGAGATTAGATATTCTGATAGTGTTGGGCGGTTGAAATTTTGTTCTTGTAAATGTACATATTGATGATTTTTCTTCGGAGATTGGAGATCCATTTTTCTCAAACCATATTTCTGCTTTTCTAATGGCATTTGCTAGATTTCTATTGCAATAGTTGATGTCATTGCCCTGAGCTCTAATTGCATAATCATCGGCAAACTGATATACTTTAATATTGGTATTGGTAAATAACAGTTCGAAGTCATATGAATATATTATGTATAACAAAGGGCTTAAAATACTTCCTTGAGGTAGGCCTGTTGATGTCTGCCTTGGTCCAATCAGTTCGTCATGGGTTTTTATGAAAATACTTCTAGTGCAATAGAGCTTATGGATGTGCAAAATTAGCTTGTTGGGTAGTCCAATTTGCTTCATTTTTTCTGCGAGTATATTAAGGTTGACGTTATCATATGCCCCGGTGACATCTAGGAAAACCACACTGGTTGACTCGTTCTTTGTGAATCCCAACTGAATGTCCGAAATTAAACTAGCTAAATTTTCTTGAGTCGAACAGCCTTTTCTGAATCCAAACTGCGATTTCGGAAGTATATTCTTACTTTCTAACCAATATTCTAAACGATTCTTTATTAATCTCTCGTATGTTTTTAATACGCAAGAAGCCAATGCAATTGGTCGGTATGAGTTACAGCTGTCTTCCGGTTTGTTAGCCTTCAGGATAGGTACAATAATGTATTCATACCAGTCTTTTGGGATTTGAACATCGTTCAAATATATGTCGTTGAATATATTTAGGAGGGTGATTTTAGCTGATCTAGGTAAATTGGAAAGCATCGAATAGTGAATGTTATCTTTACCAGGAGCCGTGTTGTTATTTTGTTTTAGAGCACTGTCTAGTTCTTTAAGAGTGAATGGATTTGACAAAACGTTTGGTTGGTCTATGCTGTCCAGAAGAGGGCGTTGTGGAGTTACAGTTGGGGGGGCTAATTTACAGTGAAAGTTTTCCAACCATTCTGCTGAGGAATCTATGAGTACGGTGTTTTTTTGAGGTCGATTTTTAAAACGGTTAAGTTGTTGCCATATGTGTTTTATTGGGACATTCTTATTTAAACTTGAACAATAAGAACGCCAGCTTTCTCTTTTGGTTTCTTTTATTATTCTTTTAGCGATAGCATCAGATTTTTTATAAGTAGTTATATTTGCTATATTAGGGTTATTCTTATATTGTAAAAAGCAATATTTTCTATGTTTAACGGCATTTTCACATTTGTCATTCCACCACGGTTTTCCTTTATTTTTTTTGGTATTTTCTGTATTGTTATATCGAGGTATGGATTTCTCAGCAGACTGGTTGATAACATTTGTAAGATTTTCGTAGTTTACTACATCATTTCTTATATTATCTAAACACTCAAGAGAGTAAGAGTCCCAATTAGCTTTTTTTATATTCCACTTTCTTTGATTTTTAAACACAATCCAGTTTAGAACTAATTGACAATTAATTAAAATCGGAAGATGATCCGAACCACAAGGATCTGATAAGGTAGACCATTCTAAATTGTGGTACACTTGAGGAGTACATATTGTTAAATCTATAGCACTTTTCTGTCTAAAATAGTTACCTATGTATGTTGGGCTACCGTCATTTAGAATTGTTAAATTGTTATTATCTAATGAATCTAATAATGTTTTTCCATAAGTATCACTATAATCACAACCCCACGCAATATGGTGGGCGTTAAAATCTCCACCTACAATAAAAGGTTTTGGTATACAGTTAAAAAAGGAATTCCAATCATTTGGATTGATTTTTGATTGCGGTGGGATATATAATGATACCAATGTCAGCTTACTATTTTTATCCAGATCTATTGTAATGCAGACTTGCATACAGTTGTTGATTGTAGGTAATACTATTTCCGAGTATTTTATTTGTTTTTGGACGAGGATTGCGACGCCTCCCTTTCCGTCTGCACGGTCCTTGTGAACATTATTAAAATTATGAAAGTTGGTATATACATTGGGTTTAAAACATGTTTCCGACAGTAAGGCAATGTTGATGTTATTAGTGGACAGTAAATTTTCTAAATTACCTTTATTTGCTACTGCAGAGCGACAATTCCATTGGCAAATTTTTAAACCGCCTTCTTTTATATTTAGAGAAAAATGAGATATATATTTTTTTTGTCCATAACACATCAAATAAAAGTATTTATGTTTAAGTGAATGTAAACATTAATTAATTTGTTTTAAGACGATCTTTTATAATACTAAATATTTCAGCTCCTTCTAATTCTTTAAAATTATTTTGTTTAATAATATCTATTACGAAAATAACCAATTCTAAATTTTTTTGTACAGGGAGTTCATTTTCTTTTTGGGTAGTGTGTGTTTGTTCTGATTTATTGTGTAGATTTGAATTATATATGGGACTGTTGAATATTCCACCAGAAGTTTGAGGAAGGTTGAGTGGTGATATTATTAGATTTCTTTGTGTTTCTGTGATATCTGGTGTATTGGGTCGTGTTTTTTTCCTTGGAGTGGTTGTTATCTGTGTAAAGCGGTTTGTTGTTCTTTGATGTGAATTACTGTTGTTATATAATAAAGGGGTTATATCTACGTTATGATTGTGTTCATTGGAAAGAATAGAGGCGTATGTCATTTTTGGGACATTTTTCTCAGCATCCTTATAAGACGAATTTGAGTGTGACATATATTTTTTAATCTCTTTCTGTCGTTTAAATTCTTGACATTCTTTAATTTGATTAGCAAAATGTTTTCCTTTGCAATGAAGACATTCCGGTTCATCTAGAAATTTTGTACAGGTTTCAGAGTTGTGATTGTCTCCGCACTTAACGCACCTGGCTTTACTTTTACATTGGCTACCTATGTGACCATATCGAAAACAATTATGGCACAAAATGACTTTTTGTACATACGGTTCAACATTAAATATAACATGATTGATCGAAATATATTTAGGTAATTCTTGTGCTTTAAATGTAACAACTACTGTTTTCGTGAGTATATATTTAGCTTCGTTATTTTCCATGATTTTTTTATGAATGCGTCGTATTGATTCTACTTCAAATTTGCAATGTAAATCGTACGGTTTGATTTTTTCTTTAAGATAGTCAACAGAATATTCGGCATCTATTCGAAAAAACCCCCTGTCTATGTAGTATAAATTTCGGTATATAAATGTCTAAATTATAAACTCTTAAAAAGGACTGAGCTTTGATCAATTTATTAGCCGATTCAGAGGTTTTAAATACAATTCGTACTCTATTCTTTCCAATTGATTCAATTGTTTTTATTTTATTGTCAATTTCTGGTACTACTTTTAAAACAATATCACCTACCTTCACTGGATTTAATTTTCCATTAAAATCTGATATATTATTTTCAACGTAAACATGAAATGGTCCGGTATCGGTTTGTCTGTATATATAAATTGGTCGCTATGCTCGTTTTTGTGCCGGAGGTATCGTTGAATTATCATCGGATACTTCACGGTTATTTTCCGTTTGTCCTAAATTATGAATAAGATTACTTACTACATTATGTCGATTTTGTTTTTGTTTTAGACTACTACCCTGTTCTTGTGTATATTGGATATCTTTTGAACTCGTGTTGCCCTCTTCTTGTATATTTTCCAGAGATTCGCACACTTCCATAGTTATTAACTGGTTAGTTTCATTGGGGGGGTTACCCCCCTTAAAGACACTCATAGTTAATTTATTTTAGTCTATGCCTGTAGTTTTTTTAATAAACACTTTGTTTAATAAGTAAACTGAACCACTAATAATTAAACTTAACACTACTAAATTCACTAATTCACTTATGTAACGCACTTATTAGTAAACGCTCCGACTTGTACGAGGTCTACTATCGAACTGTGAAGTTATAAGTATAAACTTAAAACGTTATTAATAGATAAAGCATACTACTACTACCTAAATGAATATTTTATTGACACGTAATTGTTGAAACTTTTTTTGTATACTGATGTTTGCTGTATTATTTTTTAGTGTGTTTTACATATTCCTAGTTATATCTCTGTATAAACTACCTGACCAATTATTCTTTTCTCCTGTTTTGACGTTATTAATGTTTCTCTGGAAATTTATGACAATAAATGATTATTATTATTAATATTATTACTGCGAAAGGGCCGAACAACGGTCTTCTCTTGTTTTCGAGGGCGAGGAACACGATGGTTGCAGTGGTTTTTCCCCACCCTTCTGGAATTACCCCTAAATAGGAAAACTACCTTTTTCTGATTTCTCGATACTATACTTGTGAGGGCTTGACAGACCGAGGCTATTACAAAGAATGTTGATAAACCGAGTACGTTTTGACCAGGAAACGCCAAAATAACTCCTGGGGATTGGAATCACCCCCTCCCTAAATGACAAAATATTCCGAAAATACTGCGAAGGGGCTGAAGAATGGTTTCCCCCATTATCGAGGGCGAGGAAGTATTCGCCGATAACGAGAGAAACCGTTATTCAGCCCTTTCGCAGTGTTTTCCGAATGTCTTGTCATTCTGACATGGAGTGGTTACAATCCCTGGGGTTGTTTTGGCGTCTCCTGGTCAAAAGATGTCCGATTTATCAATATTCTTTGTAGTAAACCCGATCTGTAAAGCCCTCACAAGCGTAGTGCAGAAAAATCAGAACAAGCGGTAGTTTTTTTCATTTAGAACAGTGGGAGAAAGTATTGCAATTATCGTGTTACTCGCCCTCGAAGACTGGAGGAAACTGTTCTTCATTACTTATGTAGTATTTCGGAATGTTTCGTCATTCAGGGAGGGGGAGATTTCAACTCCCGGGGGTTGTTTTGGCGTCTCCTGGTCAACGGATACTCGACTTATCAATATTCCCTGTAATAACTCCGGTCAGTCAAGCCCTCACAAGTGTCTTATGGAAAAATCAGAACAAGTAGTAGTTTTTTTGGGGGAAGAAGTACACCACCATCGTTTCCGTGGTACGATAAAACATTGGGAGTGTGTGACGTGAGCCATTTTAAACGATTCAGAAGTTTCATTTCAACGCGCTCGTTCTATTAGATTTAATAGCCATTTAACCCCGAATTTAGGGATGAAATGTCAATTTTTGAAAAACTGATCAGTGAAACATATATTTTTGACGTGATATTTGGAATCAGCGGCTCAAAAAACATGGGGATAGGTAGCTTTCACCTTTGGAAAGTAAACTTATTTTTTTTGTCTGGCTGTGTAATTGACAAACATTATGATGAAAATATAATTGTCTGCAATTCCCCTGCAATTGTTTAAGAGTTTATTTCCAAGTCCAAAAATGGTTAGTTCTGAGAAATCCGTTACTATTCGGGTGGCTTGAAACTGAGAATGGCTTAATGGCTGATGTTAGGAGTGAAAGTAATGCTTTTCCTAAAAATCTACTAAGTGATATTTCTTGGGTATGTAAGAAAGACTGAAAAATAATCATTGTAGCTGTAGAAAACTGAATATATAATGTTCTATTCTATGTGTCTATTGTAAAGGAAATAATTGTGCCAATGCTTCTTCTACCTTCGATGAATCGGCTGTCTATGAGGAATGCGGTGAAATTATGGTATATGATGGTAATGAAACTAATATGGTATATTTCATTTTGTTTTGATGAAAATTGGGTGAAAAGAAAGAGGGTCAAAGAACATTCATTTTTGAAAATAAAAAAAACGCACTTGACAACTAAAAAAAATGAACTGTATCTCCTAAAAGTGCATAAAATGACGTACAATCGAAAAAAAAAGTGACGTACAACGACTCCTTGATAGTTGACAAAGAATTAAACATTTTATTTTGTCCGCCATGTTTGACCGTTCTATTTGACATACGGTATCCAGGATTGGTGCATTATATTTGACCATAAATTAGTTTTATTTTTGCTGACTGGTGAAATTACTGCTTCTTAGAAAAAAGATATTCAAATTTTGATTCTTTTAGGCAATTTTTTGTGTTTTCCATTTTTTTCCAAGAAGGCAAATTGACAAATACATATCATTTTTAAGAATTTTATTCCAAATAAGCCAGTATTTTTGAAATTCCCACCCGATTACTAGTATAAGGTATATTAAGCAAATAAGTTGAAAATGCATGAGAGCGCGTCAAAAGTGCATATAACTTTTGACGCACAAGGAATTTTTGGGCACAAATATTTTTTTTGTAATCAGGAGGTCACAATACATAAGAATCAACAATAAAATTTCAGGTGGAACGTTGTCGCCGAAAAAAATCAATTCAACTGCTCTATTATGTTACATTGTTTAAAAAAGCGGTTATTGGCTTCTCATTTTATTATTATTTTTTTTTTTTTAGGTTAAGTACGTATTTAATAGAGGCCTTGTATATACAGATCTGTTCGAAATTTTATTGCGAACAATCTCCATTTTTTATTTTTTCAACGCGATCGGAAATATTTGCAAAAAACAGAAAAATCGATATTTTGCTATTTCAATTGTTTAAACGAATATATTTCCGACCTCGCCTGTAGTCCAAGACTTGCAGCCATACTTCAAGAAAATCTCTTTCCCCAGTCACTTTCTTTATTTCAATTTCTAGCTTCATTTTTAGTCCAAATATTTTTTAATCAGATTTCAAGATGATGAATTTGTCAATATGAACCACTGCCATTTGTATGCCTGTAAAATGTGTTTTGAGTCAAAAAAAGAACAAACCGGTTTTAAAATTATATTTTTCCGCCAATATTTAAGCCCAAGATAACAATTTGGTAGCAGTAATATCAAATAGTATTTCTTAGTAAAATGCATGGAAAAGAAATGTTTTGAAATATTGCATGTATTAAAATCTTTTATCGTATTTTTTTTTTCATCTTTTTTAGTAATCTATTTTGCTTTATTTCCAGATGATGTCAAAATTTGATATTATTGCTACCAAATTGTTATCTACTGCCATTCTTAATCAAATAGTTGAATTATGGTATTTTAATTATGTACAAGTTAGTAAATTGTATGTGTTTTTCCTAATCATACTTTTCAATTCTCGTGTTTACCTAAAGATGTAAATTTTTAATATTTATTAATCTGGTCGCAATTAATGAAGATAATTTGTGAGCTATAATTTTCCCTTATTCTATTTATTTGAAATCCACTCACATTAGTACAAATACATGAACTATGATCAATTATATTGTACTACAGTCCTGTAAAAAAATTATATTTAACATGTAATATTACGGATATGCAACCAATTTTACAGAGAAGTGGTATCACAAGTTATCGGCTTAGATTAAGAAAGAAATGTGGATGAAGTATGAGTACTGTTTTGTGTCACATACATAATTTGTTCATTATTTATATTGGAACGAACTCCATTTATACATAAACGTAGATGATTTAGGTAGAGAAACTTATTGTTCAAGAGTCATTCGTATTTTAGAATCGACATGCTTCAATATTTCCATTTTTATATTCATTAGCGTATTTTGTAATGATTTTAATCAAACAGTATAGTCTATATAATGAAGACCGAAATAGTGTAAATATTTCTTACAAAGACGAAATTACCCCCTCCCCCTCATTTTCGAGGGTGCTGAACACGATGCAAGTGGTGGGAGAAGTTTTTGACTGACGCAACCTCCTGAAACGGCCACCCCTTTTATGAATCCTTTTATGTTTTCATATATAAACGGGTCTGGAGAGTGATTTATCGACGGGTTATACTTGAAATAACATAAAAGGGGGGGTTATAGAGTAAGTGGAAAACAGACAGCAGGCTAGAGGGTTGATTAAACCCTCCAGAGGGATGGAAAATCATTTTCTTTCAAATGATTCGGTTCAAACGCATATCCCCCCGTTTTCGGGGTCACTGATCACGGGAAAAATATTCATCTTTAGTTCCAACCTCTCCTCTGCGCGTTTGAGGAGGTGTTGAAGCTAAAGATGAATATTTTTCCCGTGATGAGCGACCCCGAGAACGGGGGATACGCGTTTAAACCGAATCATTTGAAAAAAAAAATTTCCACCTCTCTAGTTCTGCTGTCTGGATTCCACTTCATCTATAACCCCCTTCCATGTCATTTCAAGTATAACCCGTCGATAAATCACTCCCCAGACCCGTTTATATATGAAAACATAAAGGGATTCATAAAAGAGGTGGCCGTTTCAGGTGGTTGCGGCGGTCAAAACTTCTCACACCACTTGCATCGTACAACAGCACCCTCGAAATTACATAGACTAGTATCCTTATTGTCACAATAGAATCGAAAACATTAGTCGAATATTTTAATACTGTTTATATTTTTAGCCTATTTATCTGTCTACGCTTCTAATTGTGATGCTTATCAAATGGTTTTTCCGAAATGGAGCTCCCTTCTTAAAAAGTTTTGTCTTTTGAAATAATATACACTAAATAAAAGCTATTTGAATTTAACCGAATAATCAAGTTTCCTTCTTAAAAAGTTTTATTTTTTGATATAATAAAAACTAAATAAAAGCTATTTTGAATTTAAGAGAATAGTCAAGTTTAATCGTAAGTAATATCACTGGTGCTTAAAACTATATCAAATTTTTTTTCGAAAGCGTTGTTGCCTGGTAACATAAAGAGTGTAAATTGCCAGTTTATTATCTGATTATCCGAGCGCTTTAGCGGGAGGGATTTAATCTTTGATAGTGAACTGCCAATTTACAAGAGTTATATTACCTTTTGGCAACTTAGCTTGAGCAAAAATTTTTTAGAGAAAACTTAAAAACACGAGTGGTATTTGGGGAGAATATTTCACAAATAAATAATTCATTAAGTACATCTTCAATAGGTATTATATTTTGTAATTAATTACCTTCAGACGTTTTCTTTTTAAAGTTTACTGACGTTTATTTTCAATTTCATCATTAATTTGATATAAAGAATATTTCCAAACCGATTCATATGGTCAAAACAATAAATTTGAAACAAACGCAGTAGAAACTACGCAGAATTCACTATATTTTAAACATAATAGTGACTGTTTCGGTGGCAACTATTAAATAAAACGAGTTGAAACATTAGATATTATAATATATCGACTGGATTAAGACCTCTCAGGAGTTTCTGAGGTGTAATATGACGAGGAACGACAGAGAGAGCACTATTTTATTGCCGATATCCCGCCTATAATACATTGTGCACTCATGGTTCCTGAGAAAATAGAGCGCCATCTAGCGTTACTAGAGTTATATTCCAGACAGCATAATAAATGTTCATTTACACATATTTACGTAAGTATTTAATCCTTATTTTTAACTTAATAAGTTTAAAAATTTAATTCAAGTTTGCCTTATTAAGTAGAGAGAACTTTAAATACAACAAATTATAATGTTTAGTGCATAGCTTTGATTCAACGAGTTACTTTTTGATAGTTTACCATATGTAAGTACATTTTTAGTTTGTTTCCAGAGCGAATTTGTTTACTTGTACATTTTAATAAATGATTTGCTTATCTCGTAGGCATTTCTATTTAATTTTAGATGCTGCCAGTGACAACTATTTCGTAACTACTTTATTATGCTATTGAAAGCTGTGTTTGACTTGTTCCTGTATGAGCTATATTTAGTACAATCTTTGTATATAATTGTCACCTGATTGAAAAGTAGGCAAATTGAAATAGTTACAGATAGACAAGAGTTGTTATAGCCTATATATTTCAGATGCGCTTCGCTTTGGAACTGAGGGTTGTTTACTATATATGTGGTGTGTTTATGTTTATATTTACTACTACTACTGGAAAATACAATATTACACTTTACAAGCTACTTTAACAATAAGCAATAAGCTAGAGAAAAATGTCTGGATAAAATTTAAAAGCAAGTTTGAACCTATTTGCGGAAAATATTTCACGAAACAAGACATGACAATGTGTCAAAAAATTTTCGCAATATTTGTCGACGCGGCGACACAAAAAATTAGAGCGATAATTTTTTCGTGTTGGTACTGTCAAACGCCGATCTAGATTGGATTACCACTAACCACTGACGTTTGATTGATGTAATGTTGTGAAAAGACGGGCTATCATTGGGTAGCACGGTAATGAGTGAAATAATCGGTTAAACTGTATACCTACGCCGCATCTTTTTGAATATTTCGTTTAGCATTTGCTCAATAGAGAAATTTTTGAAAATTATATAGAAGTACAAGTTTGAGTGAAAATTAATAGACAAGGGATATACAGAGTGGCCAAAATCAGTTTACCGATTTGCAGTTGTAACTAATTATAGGCGAGTGCACCTCAACGACCGTCCTAGACCCTCATTTTTATGATACATCGTAAGTACCTTGACATGTTAAGAGACACTAGACACTGTATGAAGGAACTGACTTAATTTAACAGCAAAATGGAGCTTCACTAGTTTAGTGTTGTAGTGCGAAAATTCTTGAATATAACTTTTGTCGAATGCATTGGTCGTGGAGGAACGTGGGATTAGCCTGCGGGATTACCTGACCTCAGTCCATGTCACTTCTAACTCTGCTCTGGAGAGTTTTAAAAACCTCGTATTTACAACACAACCGACCAGTATTGATCGTTGAAGTGACATTATAATCCAAAGCGTTTGCAGCTCTGTTGCAGACAGATGCCAAGCTGGCATCGACCACCATGGGGTCATCGTTTTTAAAATAATCGATAATGTTTCTTAACTTATAATGGTAATAAATTGTATTGCCAAATTGTTTGACTAATTATTTAACACGGCAAATCGGCAAACTGAATTTTGCGCCACCCTATATGTAAAGATTACTTTCAAAATAGAAATGGGTAGATACAATAAAATGTATAGTTTATTTTATCAATATCTATTTTTTTCATAAACTTTAAACGGTATTTATTTCCATTTTAAAGGTGCGAGTGCAAATTTTAAATATTTGACACTGACAATTCAAACTGTTTTTATTGTTGAGCCGGCAAAAGCTATGTGAAAAATAACTCAGTATTTTTGTAAAATAATCCCTTATTATTTAAACAAGTCACGTAGTACAAATTTCATGTTTCTTATTAGAAGTAGTCTTCGTCCACTCAAACTAGGAAAAAAAAGCCGTTTTAGAGAAAAATTTAGAACAGCAGTTTCTCTGCATAGGTACTCAACTTTTAGAACATTTTTTTGCTTATGCGCAGAAAAAAAAAGATATGAATTTTGAGATATATACATGTATATACGTTTTTCGTGTTTTTTTCATTTAGACTTTTATATCTCGAAAACTACACGTTTTTAAGGCTAAACGGACATAAGTAAACGTGTTTAGAATACGATTTTCTACATTTTTCCGATTATCCCATTGGCTTTTCCGGAAAAACGACATGAAAAATATATGTGTTTTTTATTTTGAATGCAAATATGTCGAATAGAACGCGACTTTAAGGCTAAATGAACAAATAAACTTGCTCAGAATGAGATTTTCACATTTTTTGATTATCCCGTTGGTTTTTCCGGAAAAGCTTCTCGAAGAATATGTATATTTGCTTTTTGTGTTTTTTTTTTTTTCATTTGGACGTATATATCTCGGAAAGTACGCATTTTTAAGGCTAAATGAACATTAGTAAACTTGTTCAGAATGTGATTTCCTACAAAAAAGTTCTATATATTTGAGAGATATATACGCCAAAATGAAAAAAAAAGCAAGTCTATATTCTTCAAGAAGCTTTTCCGGAAAAACCAGTGGGATAATTGGAAAAATGTATAGGGGCTTTTTTGTAGGAAATGTCATTCTGAACAAGTTTACTTATGTTCATTTAGCCCTGAAATCGGGTACTTTTCGAGATATTTGCATTCAAAATAAAAAAAAAAATGAAAAAAAAAACACATACAGACTGTCTATTTTACGAGGGCCACACCAAATATCTCGCTTAATATCTATTGTAGAAGAATGAAGTTTTAGAAACAGTTATCCCATTTTTTGTGAGCTATATTTCAGTAAAAGAAATTTGAAATCCATAGCCTACTTTATGAGATATATTACAAAAACCTGAAAAATAGGAAAACCACAAACGGTTATAGCTTCCTTATTTGAGGAGATACGAAAAAAGTTAAAGGAATGAAAGTTGACGGCAAAGACAATAAGAATAATAACGTGTCACAGAAAAATCGAAAAATGCAGTTGGCTTTGACATACGCTCTTGTGCAAAAAAGAAAAATACAAATCTCAAAGTAGGCCATGACGCCATTAATTCCGTTATTTTTTTCTCTTTCCAACGATATAAAACGTCACAGAAATTTTAACCGATAGTATCAATATTTAATATTTTACGAATACCACAATTCATATAATTGAATCGTAACAATCAGCTGTGCCATAATAGTAAAAATTCACTTTATAATAATTATAATTCCGTAATTATTTATTACAATTTAATACAAACCAACAAATATCTCATAAATAAAAATACAAGTACAAAACGAACATCCAAAGAAAAAAACGAAAAACTATGTATAACAGTACTACCTACTACTATATTGAAAAGAAATCGTGTGTATTTATTTTTCTAACTACAAATGCTCAAATTGTGCACCATGCATTCTGACACATAAACGTGCTCTACGAGACACGTCACGCATTACATTTTGGAGCATTTCAGGAGTAATTGCCTCACATGCGTTTCGAATTCTGGTTTTGATGTCCTCAATATTTTCAGGGGCAGTTTGAAATACCTTGTCTTTAATGTAACCCCAGACGAAAAAATCCAAGGGAGTAATATCTGGTGATCGAGCTGGCCATAGAATGGGTCCATAGGTGCCTATCCAGCTATCTGGCATAACTTGATTTAAATAATTTGTACATATTACAGCAGTGTGAGGTGGAGCCCCATCTTGTTGAAAATATGAATAATTTAATCTTTCTGCCAATGTTAATTCATAAAGAAAATCTTGAAATTCGTTTTGCAGGAAATTAAGGTATCTACGAGCGGTTAATTTGCCATCATAAAAATAAGGTCCAATTACTTTAGTCCCTAAAGACCCAACCAAACATTCGTAGAAAATCTTTCTTGGAAAGCAGTCTCTCTGCACCAATGTGTATTTTCTCGTGTCCACTTATAATGCATATTTCTATTGAAAAATCCATTATTAGAAAAATTTGATTCGTCCGACCAAAGAATTTTGCTACATATCAGCGCGTCATTCCTTTTTTTATTTAATAACCATCTACAAAATCTTACTCTCCTTGGCTTATCTCCCTCATTTAAATGTTGAACTTTCCTCATTTTGTAGCATCGAAATCCGTTTTTTTTCAATATTTTTCTTGCACTGTTTCTCTGAACGACAGTTTCTCTGAATTTGTCTCAAAGAGGTTTCCTCATTTTGGTTAACATAATTCAATACTCTATTCACTTTTCCTACATTATCCGCAACATGCGCTCGCCTTACTACTTTTTTTGAAAATGAACCGTGCGTTTTTAGATTTTGAACTAACTTCCTAAACATAGTTCGATTTGGCTGCGGAGCATCTGGAAATCTATCTCCGTAAACCGTGACTGCCATCTCAGCGTCAAAATTGCACTGACAATAAATGCTAATCATATCGAATTTGTTATTATTGGTGTACACCATAATTACTGTTATAAAATTTGTCTTAGAACTCGACAACGCAACATACAACATACAACAGTGACAATCTGTCAAATTTGTTAATAACTGTATACATTGTTTTTCACTAATTATGGCACAGCTGATTGTTACGATTCAATTATATGAATTGTGGTATTCGTAAAATATTAAATATTGACACTATCGGTTAAAATTTCTGTGACATGTTTTATATCGTTGGAAAGAGAAAAAAATAACGGAATTAATGGCGTCATGGCCTACTTTGAGATTTGTATTTTTCATTTTTGCACAAGAGCGTATGTCAAAGCCAACTGCATTTTTCGATTTTTCTGTTACACGTTATTATTCTTATTGTCTTTGCCGTCAACTTTCATTCTTTTAACTTTTTTCGTATCTCCTCAAATAAGGAAGCTATAACCGTTTGTGGTTTTCCTATTTTTCAGGTTTTTGTAATATATCTCATAAAGCAGGCTATGGATTTCAAATTTCTTTTTACTAAAATATAGCTCACAAAAAATGGAATAACTGTTTCTAAAACTTATTCTTCTACAATAGATATTAAGCGAGATATTTGGTGTGGCCCTCGTAAAATAGATAGTCTGTATATATTTTTCAAGTCGCTTTAGTACAGTAACTAGGGGTTTTCTTCGGAATAATGTCATATTAAACGGATTTCGTTCATTGTTGGCAGTATAATAGTAAATACTTCACCGAAAAGTTTCTATATTGTGCGGGGGCTTGCTAATTTGTAGGGGGTGGATGCCACCCCCTCTCAGGGGGTGGCACTTAAAAAATATATATATGTATTGGAGCTGAATTAGAATCAAATTTTAAGAAGAAAAGGTTCTATGTAATTTTTTACATAAATTGATAGATTTTAAGTTATAACGACTTCAAAATTGCGATTTTAGCTTTAAAAAAAAGGTATTTCCAAACGGCTTTCGTCAAATATCTCGAAAAGTGTTACTTTATCGAAGAAATGTTTCAGACCAATTACAGAAAGTACAAACTGGGAATTAATAATATTTTTTGTTTATTGGTGTAGGATTAATCATTTCGGAGATATTTAAGTTTATATTTGGTATCCAAGTGTTTCAAAATTACCTTTAAAGTTTAAAATATATTTTTTTTCTAAAGCAAGTGCTTTAAATGAGCAAAAAAATTTGAGCATCTAGGTAATGCTACATCTTAACGAAAAACTGTATTGGAGATAATTTTTTTTTAAATTACTGGCTAATTAGAGTAACAAAATGGTGACCATTTTATACAAAAAATATAAATACGCATATTTTTCCGTCATAACTTCTTTATTTCTTATGCTACAGGAACGAGTAAAAAATAATTTGAATGCGCAATTAATTGTCTTTAATTTCATTTCTCAGCATGCGTGACGTGTGTGTCATAATTTCTGAGATATTTGTCATTTAAACTGCATTTTTCGTCTTATAAACGTTCGGACGCCATTTGTAAACTTTCATATCTCCGAAAGTATTAAATCTATGTAAATAAATAAACAAGCGAAATTCATTATCAGTTTGTGAGCTTTATTTTTGGTCTCTATCCATTTTTCAATAAAACTAATATTTAGTGAGATATTTGGAAAAAGAAAAAAAAATCACGTTTTATCGAAAATACCTTTATAGTTTAAACTGTGTTTTTTCTGAAGCAAGTGCTGTATACAAACCAAAAAATTTGAGCATCTACGTCATGCTATATATTAATGAGAAACAATGTTTGAAATTATTTTTTTTTAATTACTGGCTAATTACAGTAACAAAATGGCGACGTTGTTATTAAAAAAATGTAGACGCACATTGCTTCGGTCATAACTTCTTTGTTTTTTGTGCTACAGAAACAAATAAAAAAACAGTTGAAAGCTTAATTAGTAACCTATTATTCTACCTATTAGCATCCTTGGCGTAGGTGTCACAGTTTCTGAGATATTTAACTCTCACTCTAAATAATTATCTTATGAACAATTGGATGCCAAATGTAAACTTAAATATCTCCGAAATTATTAATCCTACATCAATAAACAAAAACTATAATTAATTCCTATTTTATACTTTCTGTAAGTTGGTCTGTAACATTTTTTCGATAAAGTAATACTTTTCGAGATATTTGACGAAAGTCGTTTGGAAATACCTTTTTTTTAAGCTAAAATCGCAATTTTGAAGTCGTTATAACTTAAAAACTATCAATTTATGTGAAAAATTGCATAGAACCTTTTCTTCTTAAAATTTGATTCTATACTTCAACTCCAATAAATATATATATCTTTTAAGTGCCACCCCCTATAAATTAGCAAATTAGCAAACCCCCGCGCAATATAGAAACTTTTCTATGAAGCATTTACTATTATACTGCCAAAAATTAACGAAATCCGTTCAATATGACATTATTCTGAAGTTTTACATATTTTTTACCTCTAGGTACTGTACTATTTTCCGGAAAAGTCAATGGGATAATCTGAAAAATGTATAGAACCTTTTTTGTAGGAAGTCGTATTCTAAACTAAATGCAGAACCCGCCAAAAGCAAACATCTAGAGGACACAATTAGACAAGTTGTAAATGAATGTTTATCCAATGTTTTCCAAAAAATAGACGAACTAAATACGAACGTGATAAATTTACGAGACTCTAATGTGGAGTTAATTAGACTATTGACAGCCAATAAATCACTCTCCGAAGTTTGTACTCGATCTAACAACAATTTGGAAGTAAATGTTATGCCACGTCCGGCAGAAAATATCGACATATCTGACACAGAGTCTTATCAGTCTGATACCACAGTCGTAGAGAAAAAACACAGACAAGAGAAAAACGATCAACAAAGAAATACCTACACAAAAACATGGAATCCCCGAACACACAAAGACAGAAACCAAAACAAAATAATTGTTGGAACAGCTGATTCTGAGGCTGAAACAGATATGGAGTTTTCAGCTGCTGAAAAGAAATTATGGATTTATATCGGAAAATGTAAGCCACACACCACCGAGGATAAGATAAAGGCGTACCTACAGAGAAAATGTCCTAATAATGAATTTACTGTAGAATCATTACAATCTCGAGGTCTCCCTAGCTTCAAACTAAGTGCACCCGTCAATCTCGAAAATCTGTTATACACACCGTCATTTTGGCCCAAAAAAGTGTTAATAAAAAGGTTTGACTTTCGGAGAACATTTCGGAACAATAAATACATCGCACATGACGAATTTTAATAACGTAAAGCCCACAGCTGAACTTAAAATTATAAGCTTGAATGTACAATGTTTAAACAATAAAATAAACGATCTTGAGTTGTTCTTACTCGATAAAAACATATCAGTTATATGTATACAAGAGACTTGGCAAATAAATAACAGTATTACTTTTCTAAAAATCGAGGGATATAAACTACTAGCGCATTTCAGTAGATCAAATTACTTACATGGAGGGGTTGCAATATATTGTAAAGAGAACTTAAATATTTTCGACAATACTAATGAGCTAACCGAATTAAATAGCATGTCTACAGAAAAAGAATTTGAATGTTGCGGCGTACTGTTCCCAGCCATTCATCAGAGTATGTGTGTTATCTGTGTCTACCGACCTCCCGATGGATGCATACGAACGTTTTTAAAAAAGCTAAGTTTAACCATACAGAGTGTATACCTAAAAGTCAACTATATAATTATTTGTGGTGATCTCAACATTGACTTACTGACAAATAGTACAAATCGTGATCAGCTCATCGATTTAATAAACTCATTTAATATGGTTTATGCAACATCCACGCCTACTAGAATTTTCACGAACATTCATGGACATACCTCCGCAACAGCTATAGATTATGTAATACACAATATCTCAGAACCACTGACATGTGATGTAGTAAATACAGGCATTTCCGATCATATGGCGCAAATACTAACTTTTAAAATAAACGAAAGCCCTACAAATAGCTCCAAAATTAATGAATTTGTTATCAGAGACATCTCCGAGAAGAATTTATTAGAGCTAAAAAATGAACTATTAAATACAAATTGGAATTTCATCTATAACTGCAATGTACATCATGCCTTTTATCTATTTATTGAATATTTATCGGCTAAATTAAATGTTTTCTGCCCCATCAAAAACGTAAAAATCAATACTACTAAACAAACCAAATGCTGGGTAACAAATGAAATTAAAAATGACAGTACGCGCCTAAAAGACATGCATTGGTTAGTCAAACATACTAACGACCAAAAATTAAAAGAAAAATATAAGGAACTAAAAACCAAACATAAAATTAACGTAAATCAAACAAAGCATACATATTATGAAAACAGAATAAATAATAGCAGTAACACGAATAAGGCAGTGTGGAACATTGTGAACCACCAAATCGGCAAAAGTTATCAAAAACAAAATAACATCGAACTGAATATAAATGAAGTTACAATCAAGAACCAGAAAAACGTTGCCGATCTGTTTGGAAATCATTTTTCATCATCTGTCCGTCGTAACATTGAAAATAAAATGGGAAAAACCTACGCACTACCTGATTACCGAGGAGGCACAGTGCCCAACTCACTCTACTGCCCCGAAATTGAACCTGAGGAAGTCATGGCCGCAATAGCGGAACTTAAACAAACCAGTTCAACAGGAGAAGATGACATATCAAGAAAAGTGTTAAAAAGTGTAGGTGAAGCTTTAATAATTCCACTAGTGTATCTCTATAATATGTGCTTAGCCAGTGGTGAGTATCCATCTGTACTTAAAACGGCCATCGTTATCCCAATTTACAAACGAGGAAATAAAGGCGACATTGTGAATTACAGACCTATTTCTATATTAAGTGTTATATCCAAAATTTTGGAAAGAATATTATATAAACGAATTCTGGCATTCTTAATTAAATTCAAAATAATTACCGGAGCACAACATGGATTTCTCCCTACCGAATCTGCATGCATTGACGAGTTAAGCTATATATATTCAGAGTTAGATCAGGGTAAATTCGTAGCTGGTATTTATTTCGACTTTAGTGTAGCTTTCGACTCCATAGAAACTGATATACTAATATGCAAACTAAATAATCTTGGTATACGCGGAAACTTGTCTTATTTATTAGAATCTTTCTTATCTAGCCGTAAAATCACCGTAAAGCTGAACCAAACTAGATCGAATAATTATAATATTGACCTAGGTGTCGTCCAAGGGTCCGTCCTTGGACCTCTCCTTTTTCTTTTGTTTGCAAATGACTTGCCGAACTACATGCCAGAATATTGCAAAATTATAATGTATGCTGACGATACCAGTTTAATTGTGTCTTCCTTCGAACCAGATACCATCAAAGCCCAACTCCAAACAATTCTTAAAGTATTTAATAACTGGGCAACGAAAAATCGACTTATTTTAAATGCTGAGAAGACCATCTGTATAAACTTTTACAACAAAAAACAAATAATGTCAGATATAAATTTAACGATGGATGGTGTAAAAATCGAATTTTCCAGTACATTAAAGTACTTAGGCACTCATCTTGATGAACGATTAAACTGGACAGAACATGTCAATAATCTTGCAAAGAAATTAAACAGCTGTTACTTTGCCCTTTTTAATTTAAAAAGATGCCTCGAAACAAAATTCCTTATTAATGTTTACTATGCTTTAGGTTATAGTCACATTAGCTATAATATTCAATTATGGGGTAAATCCGTCAATGCGCGCCGAATATTCCTCTGTCAGAAAAGAATAATTAGACTGATATTCAATTTAAAATGCCAAGAATCTTGTAAAACTTATTTCATCAAACATTCTATCTTAACCGTACCATGTATATTTATTTTAAAATCTGTAACATATGTAAAACAAAACTATGAGCAATTTGTAAAAAATCATGATTCCACAAATATCCCACTCGCAGCGGCTTTTTACTAAAGCTCCCCCAGCACCGAACAGCTCTGTTTGAAAAATCACCTGATTTTATCGGTCCAAAATTATTTAATAGACTTCCTCAATCATTTCGAGAGAAAAACTCCATACAATATTTCAAGTCTAATGTAAAAAAAATATTACTCGAAAAGTGCTACTATAGCGTGGGTGAGTATTTGTGCGACTCATAATCTTATAGTTGCCTCCCTAAATTTATAAAATAATATTACTAAATGCAAGGTTTTGTAAAGGAACTACCTCCTCCTTATTATTCTATGCCTTCATTTTTAAACTTTTATAATTGTGATTCACTAGTGATTTTATCGACTGTTATTGTGTCTACTGTATGTACTCGTATCACTGAAATTTTATGACTTGTTCTATCCATTGTTTTAATGGCAAAAGAATCAATAAATTATTATTATTATTATTATTATTATTAAACACGTTTACCTATGATCGTTTAGCCTTAAAAACGCGTACTTTTCGAAATATATACGTCTAAATGAAAAAAAAACACAAAACAACGTATATATATGTATATATCTCAAAAATAATTTCTTTTTTTTTTTCTACGCATAATCAAAACCTTGTTCTAAAAGTTGAATTCTTACTTCCTATGCAGAGAAACTGCTGTTCAGAATTTTTCTCCGCTTTTTTCCCAATTTGAGTGGACTATCTCTGCAAATTATAAAACTAGGTAAAAAACATTGGTCTCACGATTGTTATCAAACAGTACGACTTATATTTTTTCTCATTAGTAAGAGAAAGTATTGGCATTAAAAAAATTAAAATGCAGATTTTTCTCTTTTACTGACACAATTTCTAGTAACAATAATAATGAAAAAAAAAATAAATTTGGAATTGAGGGAAAACATACCCTAGGAAGAGAATAAAATCAAGTAGGTACACTGAAGTAGAATTTATTTTTTATAAAAATATTACAAACAAAGCGATTACAAATCACATAGTTACCTACCTAACGTCTATGTACGATGTTTCTGAATTAGAGCTTGCTACGATATTAGTTTGTTAGAAATCTGCACGTCAATCTTTCAAATATATATTGTCGTGTTGCAGACTTAGAAGTTGTTTGTGACTTGTATAGATCGATTTCACATTAACTATAACCAGAGACAGTATTGTCTCAGCTATAACTCATATCTTTGCAGAAATCAGTTTCCTCTCTCAGAGGCGGATCCAGGCAACATTTAAAGGTCCATAGGAAAAAAATTATAGAATTTCATTTTTTTCTTGACGTACTTACGTGCGTTTTGGTTGCACATGATCAGAGTCCAAAAAATTGTCGACTCTGATTTTACCATATCAGAAGATACCGAAGGGGAGGCGTGCCCACCCTGTCCCCTCCCCAATCCAAGCTTATCTTCTTTTTTAAAACGTTATATTATCATTTTAATATTTAAGTAAAATTTATTTTTGTACAACTCAGATAATGTGGCAAATACACTTCCGTCGCCGACCCAAACATCAAATTAAAATATACAAGTATTTTTATTCTTAATCGACATATTATGTGAAAATTGTTAATTGTTCATGGCTTCCTCTAATGCAAAAACATCGTGAAATGTCTTTATACACACATATACATATACAACAATATTTATAATTCCTACATATACAGGTAATATATACAATATATTTATGGCAGAAACAAAGGTGGTACTCCCATTACTAATCTTTGGCATATTTATACTTGAATTCTTATCTACCTTGAAGATCATAGACACAATTCATATATCTAATTACAGCATTAGAAAAATAGTTGTCAATCACCCTAGCACAATTAAACAACATTATTCTCATTCGCCCTTCATAGCACCCTCTGATGCAAAAATATCGTATAATACACATATATATGATAATATACATGGAGGTAATTATAGATAAAAGTAAAATATACAATATAATGTGACATAAACATAGGTGGTACTAATATTAATAATCTTTGGCATATTTGATGTTTGAACTCTTATCGATCTTGAAGATCGTAAAAACAAATGGTATCTTATTTCACCATTACTTAAAATAATTGCAACACCTTCGTCTATAACTGAAATGGTTTGAGATATTTTAATAAAAGAAGATATTAATGGACTACTGCAGCCTAAAGAAAAGTGAAGTAATGGTGCGGTTTGAGCGAATCCTCAGAAAAATAGGACTGGCAAAGTACCAACGATGAATTTACACCAGTCAAAAATAAAAAATATTTAGCTCTCTCTCCGCTTTACTAATATTTAATTTTTGAAAAAATACAACGGGTTGTAACGTGCAGCTGCAGAAAAGCGGGTTTAAAATTCTCCATTATCTGCAACTGCAGCGGACGAAGAATGCATGGATGATACTTTGTTGGACATCAAACAGTCATTGTTAGACGAAGCCGGGGAAGCCATTACAAGATAAAATCGAGGAGACTTTATCATCAGTAGATGTCGAAGACATTCAGTCCACGGAACCAGACGAAGAGGCATTAAATGAAACAAAGTAAACGAACATACAGTGAACAGGACCTGCTGTTTTTGTTGTGGAGGGCTACTGAAGATATCACATTAAAGAAACGCGCCAATAACTATACTGCAAGATGAAGAGTGGGGAATAATTAATAAATATTAATCAGATAATAGTATTATTAATGATACAGGCCCACGAAAAAAGAATCATGTCCACCAGACTAAACCAACATATCCTTATATTTTTGGAGTCGCTGAATTCGGATCCGATGTCAAATTTGCTTCATCACATCAGGTTTCCTCCCTAACTTCAATAAATTTGCAAAGAACGCTAAAATAACGCTATTAGGGGTTGAACTCTAACTCTCACCAATGAAATCATTTGTAAAGTAGCTTAATTTGTATTTTTGAGGTCATTGAATCCGAATTCGATGTCAGATTTGCCCCATCAGGTGACCGCTTCTTCGTAACAAAAGAATATCGGCAGGAAAACTCTTCAAATTACAATTTATAACCTGAGACTCCAAAATCGTTTACTTTGAAGTTGGACCTCTACTTTTTTTAATTTGACCTTCTCCAATGGTGTTAATATATACCCATTTAATACACATCCATTTATTTATGGTATCGGACTCTTTTAACCTTAAAAGGAAAATATTGGTTACTTACGATTTTTGATGAACCTCAAGTTGCACTTTCTACATTCGCTTGTTGATTACTTCCCGATGGATTTAGGAAATTATAGTGAGGAGCAAGGAGAAAGATTTCATCAAGACATTAAGAAAATGGTCTGTCTCCACGTTGCCTACAAATTGTAAGTGAACCAGTAAGAAGAAGAAATTGAAGTTTTGTGTAGTTGTTTTGCATAGTGCAAGGAATGTAAGGTCGTAAAACTGTGATATGTGTCACCGCTCATTGATTGAATTTCCGCATAAACATTGACTTTTCCATTAGTAGAATTGAGACTGTGCTTTTTTGTGCCCTTATTTCTAATGCCAATAAAATGTTTTTTATAACAGCCTTCCTATTTCGCTGGTGAAACGTAGACATCTATCAAAGACTAGTAAAACTACTACTACTGTTAAAACACCACACGTATCGAGAACGAAATACATTTCTGCAGTAATTCGTAAATATATTCGTTCTCATTTAATATATGCATCTACTGGTGACTAATTTAATCAACGTTATAATAATGAGCAGATCACTTGAGGATCTGTACACTCTACTTGAAAAGGTGGCTAAAAACGGAGAGGACATAAAAGCGGATGTTAGCGTGATAAAAGAAGATCTTAAAAATACCTCCCAAAAACTCGATTCTAAAATAGAAAATTCGGCAGCTGAGAACCAAACTTTAAAGAGAAGAGTCGTAGCTTGTGAAAGGAAAATTAAAAGAAATAACATTATTATATATGGTTTGGAAACTGATAAGACTTCTACCCTAGAAACCGTTATTAGCTTTATAAAGGGCAAACTTAATGTTCAGCTAGACCTTAGCGACATAGACAATTGTTACCAACTTAATAATAATAATACCAACAAACCTATGATATTGCTAGGTCTGATTTCACACCTGAAAAAATCCGAGATATTTAAGAATATTGCAAAATTAAAAAACACCGGAATTTCCTTTGCCGATGACCTCCCCTATGAGGACCGACAGGAACGAAAACTACTCAGCGAACACTTAAAGACGGCCAAAGCTAACAATATTGAGGCGAAAATTATTAGAAATAAAATTATAATAGCAGGAGTAGCGTACACACTGGCCGAATTACCCGATCAAACGTCACCTTCTAGTTCTGAGGCTCAAACAGCTGATAATACTGAGCAGCAGACTTCGTCAAAAAAGGATAAGAAGAAACAAAATCAAGTAGAAACTGTGGCAGTAAATAAAATCTCTACGAGAAATCAACAACTCAAGAAATAAAATCTAAAATTAAGTTCTGGTTGTCTCATAAAATAATTCTTAAATATTTTTTTTTATTATTATTATTTGTAGGTAGTTATTCTTGTGAGTAGATGTTAAGTTAGGTATAGGTGATTAGATTTTATTAATATTATTATTCCAGTATTTATTATCACTATTTTATTAATTATACCCACATTAACTGTTTATATAAATATATTTTTTTATTATATATGTTGTAGCTAAAAATGAATGAACATATTACATTGGCACAATTTAACATTAGATCGTTGTTTCCAAAAATTAACGATCTGAAGGAGCATATTTTGTCTGCTAACTATTCAGTATTGTGTTTGTGTGAAACCTGGCTTACACCCGCCATAGATGACTACGTCGTCCAATTAGAAGGCTACAATTTGGTAAGAATAGACCGGAGGTTAGGTAGAGGGGGAGGTGTATGTATTTATATTAAAAGTAGTATCTCATATTCTATGATTCACACCCAAAACAATATAGAGCAGTTATGGGTTAACCTAAAAATAAATAAACAGCAATTTGCAGTTGGCGTCGCATATAGACCACCTGATTTCTTATATACAGAGTTTTTAAACGCATTAGAGCAAAATTTATCTATGTTTTTGCCACAATACGATGAAGTATTTTGTTTAGGCGATTTTAATATAAATATGCTAAAAACCAATTGTCCCGCTTCACGCAAATTGAACTCATTATTAGATTCCTACGGTTTTAATCAACTAGTGACTGAACCTACTCGCGTGACACTTAACTCTTTAACGTTAATTGATTTAATTATAACAAGTAATAATGATATTAACATTATACAAAATATAAGCCTAGATCAAATGTCCGATCATGATTTAGTATCCTGTAAACTAAATATCACGCGAAAAATAGATCCTCCTGTTATTAAGACAATAAGAGATTTCAAAAATTTTGATAATGCTTTATTTAATGCTGATTTACAATCCTTATGCTTTGATCCTATTTACCATCTGAATAATGTAAATGATAAAATTTCTTTTCTCAATGAAGCCATATTAATGCTTTTTAATATACATGCGCCACTGAAAACTATAAGAATCACTAAAAAATATTCCCCTTGGATCACTGATAATGTACGTCTGCTCATGTCTTTAAGAGATAAAGCTCGTTCAAAATGGCGTCAAACTAAAAACATAAACCATTATAATTATTATAAAACTCTAACGTAACTATACCACTCTGGCATGCAAAAACGAAAAAAGAGCCTATTTTGAATATGAATTACGTGTAAGAGGTAGTAATAAAATATGGACTTACACCTGTTAAATATACGTAAGCAAGGCAAATGTATACCTCAGAGGCGCACTGAAGGGGGGGGGGGGGCTTTGGGGGCTTAAGCCCCCCTAGAGGCCAGCATCACTTGCCCCCCCTCGAGGAAAGTATTTGTTACGTTGTCAAGGCGACATTGTTTTTTGTCTGGATTTTTATTTGTACTTTTCTCACGAGGCGAAAAATTTTTTTCAGATTTTTAATAGCACCCCCCCCCCCCTCCCCCATGAGGTGATAAAAAGTAGTGATCGCGGAGTCCGAAGGGATATTCTTGGAAATGTTAGTGCCCCCTCCCAGTAACCTTTCTGGATCCGCCCTTGTTAATCATATTATTATTATTTGTAGTAGCCTCCCCTCAGCAATTTTCTGGGTGCGTCCCTGGTATACCTAACACCTTAAAAAATGTTGAAGGCCTGAATAATTACTATATAAATTGTATTCCCACCTTACCTGCCGACCAAGATATTACTAACTTTTACAAAAATAACGTTAAAGTAGGAGTTGAACCGTTCCAGTTCAAGCCAGTTTTTGAGCATGACATACAAAAAAATTTATATAATATCAAAACTAATGCTCAGGTCATGACGGACTTAATATTAAATTGATATTAATGTGCTGTCCAGTTATAATACCATTCATAACCCACATTATAAATTATTGTCTTAAGGATAGTGTTTTTCCGGATTCCTGGAAAGAGGCTATCGTGCAGCCGATTCCTAAAGTTAATAATCTTGTGGATTATAAGGACCTGCGTCCAATTAGTATTTTACCCGTCCTATCAATGGTAATCGAACGAGAAATAGATGTACAGCTACGAGAACATATTTCTAAATTTAATATATTACCAGAAGTCCAATCCGGTTTTCGTCCAATGCATAGTTGTGAGACGGCCCTACTAAATATCACGGATGATATTTTGAGGCGAGTGGATGCGAAAAAGGCTACGGTGCTGGTGCTTATCGATTTCTCGAAGGCATTTGACATCTTAAACCATGAAGTGCTACTTTCTGTATTAAACTATGTAGGAATGACTGAAAACGTGGTTAACTTTTTTCTTAATTATTTTTCTAACAGAACTCAGAGAACCAAAATTGATAACGATATATCTACTCCCCTTAAAATATCATCTGGGGTACCACAGGTCTCAATCCTAGGTCCTCTTTTGTATACTTAATACACGTCTGATTTTGTAAAAGCACTTCGACATTGTCATATACACTTTTATGCTGAAGACACGCAGCTCTATTTATCGTTTAACCCCTCTGATACTGCAGACGCAATAAATAATATAAATAGTGACGTTGCTGCTATTGTAAATATATCTAAACGCCATTCATTAAATATTAATGCAAATAAAACATCTGTGCTTGTCTTTGGTCCAAAGGATATAAGGTCCTCGATATCCCAACAAATTCGCATAAATGTTGATGGGCAGCAAATATCACCAGTTGAACATGCCAAAAATTTAGGACTGACTTTTGATACTTGTTTAAAATTTAAGGTTCACATTAATAACTGTATACGTTGGGCATATTTAAATTTAAAAACAATATACCAAAACAGACTTTTTCTCAACCAAAAAACTAAAACAATCCTGTGTGAATCGTTGGTATTGTCCAAACTAAATTTTGGTGATGTGGTCTATGGTCCTTGTATTTACGCTAAGGATGTTCGCAGAATACAAGTAATACAAAACTCTTGCCTGCGGCTAATATTTGGTATTAGACGCAGGCAACATATCTCACACAAGCTTAATGAAATAGGCTGGTTAAATATATCAAGGCGACGTCTACTGCACTCCGCTTGTCTCTTTAAAAAAATATTAGAAAATAAAATACCAGCATACCTTAATAAAAAAGTAACGTAGAGAACAGACGTTCATGCTCTAAATTTGCGATAAAGGTACACTAACCCCCCCCCCCCCCTCATCGTACGGAATCCTTTAAAGCCTCGTTTACCTACCAAATCACTAAAATATATAACTCTATACCAACGGACATAAAAAATAAATCCATTACATCTTTTAAGCACTCCTACAAAAGATTGTTACTAGCAGAACAAAATGACTCCTTGAATCCTCGCAACGAATAGAAATAATGTATCTGAGTATGCATACTGAACAATGTTGTTTTTATTCTATATGTCAATTATCTACTTTATATTATGTTAAATAGCAGGTGTGTACTTTTATATGTATGTATATCATTAATATTTAATTTATATATTTGCGTGTATGTATATATCCGCTTAAGATGAAAAACAGAGTCTGTGTTCTTCACCGACATCTGATCTTCGGCGATTTCCCAATATTTGTATATTTTTAATTTTTGTTAGTTTCTACGAATTTCGTGTAATTACTTTTTTTTGGGAAATAAAGACCATTTATTATTATTATTATATCAAAGGAGATATGATGTTAATATCATGGCCGATTTTTGTTGGCGTGAAACGTAAGAGAAAGCCAGACCACTTCGTAGATCTTTGAGGATAATGGAGTCAGACATAAAAGTAGATAATATTAAGAGGTCTAACTTCAAAGTAGGTATATGATTTTGGAGCCCCAAGTTATAAATTGTAACTTGAAGTGATTTTATGCCTATACTTATTTTTTGGTTACGGAGGAATGGCTGATGGGCAAATCTGACAAATCTGACGGATTCGGATTCGGGGACCCCAAAAATATAAAGTAACCTTTTTCACAATCGATTTCAGTGGTAAGAGTTAGAGTTCAATCTCTAATAGTGTTATTTTAGCATTTTTTGCTTATTTTTGAGGTTAGGGAGAACCTAACAAGATGAAGCAATCTGACATTGAATTCGGATTCAGCGACCACAAGAACAAGGTTGGTCTAGTTTAGTGGATATGACTTTTTGTTTGTGGACCTGTGATAACTAATTTCCATACGGTCTCATGAAACACTTGATATTTCGGGCAAAACATTTTCCGAAATAAGGGAAAAACTTTAGGAACGCTATAATTTTTAATAAACTAATAGTCGGCAAAACTTTTCTACAGTTTTGTCCCTACAAAACTTATAAGCCTTTTTCCGTGGGATTACCCTCCTTTATGATAAGATGGCGGCTATAGCAGTCCCTTCTCGAGGTCGATAACTTACATTCTTAATGAAGATCCTCCCCCCCCCCCTTCAATTAAAAAAAATTAGTCCTATATTTAATGTTTTTTCAAATGTATATCTTGACTGGAGTAATATTAATATACTTCAATCCATTATAAGTGCTTTTTCGCAGATTCCGAAAAAGCGACATTATTTTCACACAGACTGCGAAAAGAAAGGACATTTCACAACTGGAACAACAACAAAAAATAGGCACTTTAAACGGTGGTAGAAAAAATAATTAAAGCAGCTGTACTTCCTCCTTTTTTGGAAGGATGTACTTTTTTAGACGGGAAATCAACAAATACGCGCTGATCGTCATAACACATGCAATTACGACTAACATTATTGAAATAAACAACAGTAATCCAGCGTAATTAGGACTACATCTCTTTTCTTCGGGTGAACTTACATATTTTTTTATTTTGCTATCATTAAATCTGTTTTCGATTGTAACCTGATTTTTGAGGCTCTCCAGATATTTGAAGAAGTTGCTCTTTCTGAAATCATCGTTAAAATAATTGAACATTGGACTATGCTCAAGTTTTTCATTATAAGCTTCACTATAGTTTAATTTAAGTTCATCTATAAAATTTTCAAAGACGCTCGCATTTAAATTTTTGGCGTCCCTACTAGTATTGTTAACCATGTTTTCCAAGAATTTAAAAAAGTTACTATCTTTAAAATTTTCATTGAAATATTTATACATTATGCTTTGCGTGAAATTTTCGTTAAAAAATCTATTCAACTTTGAGTTGTCGAAATCATTTTCTGAATTTGATCTCTTATCCAGCGCAGTTCTATCTAAAATTTCATAACATTTAATACCGTGAACATTACTTTGTTCTGAACAGTTTCCGTTAGGGAATGAAACTGAAGACTTTTTGAAGCCATGTATAATATCGACTAGTTTCCTACACAACCAGCTGTTATTGTCTAAATTAACCGTTTTTAATTTTGACATATGCAACTTCAGATCGTCCACGTGAATTTCACTTATTTCATTATTTTGAAAAAATAGGTCTGTTAAACTGTCCAACGAGTAAAACGTATATTGTTGGAGGTCCTTGAAGTTATTGTAGGAAATATTTAAAATTTCTAACTTCAACAGATTTCCAAATGTACCAAATGCAAAGTGTGATAATTCGTTCCTAGACAGATCTAAATATGTTAATGACTGTAGATCTTTAAAACAGGAGTTTGGTATAGAAGATAAATTGTTGCTATTCAACAATAAATACTCGAGATAGTACAAACCAAGAAATGCGTCTTTGTCTAGAGATGATATTAAATTATGGCCAGCATTTATTTTTTTTAAATTTCCACCAAATAAATCAGAGCCTACTGTTTCCAATTCATTATAACTTATATCCAGTATTACAGCGTTGACATTTTCGGTCAAATTTTCTATATAATTATGATTTAAGATTATCTCAGATGCTGCACATGCTTTAAAATTGCTTAGTTCACTTAAAGAATTAAACGATAAGTCTATCTTGGATAACTTTTCAGGAAAAAACCCGAAATCTATCACACCTATTGTATTGTGGCTTAAGTCTAAATTATTTAGTGGTAAATTTTTAAAACTAGTAATATTATTCATATTATTCCAGGAGATATCCAAAATTTTTAGAGACGTGAGGGAATCCAGTGCTAGCTGTCCCATTTGGGATATTTCGTTATGGGCTAAATGTAATTCAGTTAGGTTCACCCCTTGAAATGCATGATCTGAGATGTCTTCTATCCGATTTCCTGTCAAGTCAAGTTTCTCCAAAGACGTTAATGAATTAAGTAATCCATCTGATATTGTGGTCAATTGGTTCCCATCCAAATAAAGTTCTTTCAAATTATCTAAGAAATTGAAGGCTCCAGGCATAATTTTCTCTATGTTTGAATTTTGGAAGTACAGTGTAGTCAATTTCTTGATATTTTTAAAAATCGACGTTGGCAGAACTGTAACATCTGAATCGGTGACTTTTAATGTAATGGAAATAGTATCATCACTTTCTGTCTCAACATTTGAAATGATATCAGATATCGACATGTTAGAACAACTTATAATGTTTTTAATAGTTGGATACACTGTTTCGCATCGTTTCTCATATTGTTTGTAATAACCTTTATGAATAAGGACTTGTTTACAAACACTATTCCCTACAGCTGACTTGACGTCCTGTTTATCACAATTATTTTCTACCAAATAAATTGCATTCATAAGTAATAATACGTAGAATAAAATTATATCTTCCATTTCCCTAAAACAAAATTTTCATCAGTATCACAAGAAAAATTAGTCGTAAAGCTTATGTTCAATGTACGAAGGTAGTGTGGGCTTGAAATGATAGGGGGGGGGGTCTAGTATACAACACGAAGTCACTTCTTAGCCAACTCAGATACGCGTTCTTCATCCCCTACACCCTACACCCCCTCGAAAGGTGAAGTATTCAATCGTCTGTAACTCGGTAATCCTTTGAGCTATCAGATTTCGTAATTTAAAAGAGAATAAAAAAGATTATTACAATGTGCGTCCAAAATTCTATAGTAACGGCAATATTTTAAATTAAGTGAAATTTTGCTAGCACCCTTATTAAATATTTGTAAATAACTCTTAATTAAAAAATTGTGCAAAAATATACCTAATATAAAAATTGTTGCACGCATTTTTACCGCAATTAGAAATTATCTTGTCTGAACCTGTGATGTTCTATAGCAGGGTAAATAATTAAAATATAGGAATAACACACGACTACAAAGGTGTGACTGAAGCTGCAAAACCTCCGATTACGTTAGGCATCTGATTTAATCTGTGCGTGCACATGTAATTAATGGCACTGACAGTTTCTTGTACTGTATATATCGATGTTCTTATCTTGAATGAGATTTTTTTGAAAAAGTATTTATTTAATCCCCTTAACCTATCTGTGAAACTAACAATCATAGGAAAAATATGTCTGAAATAATATTTATTACCAATACATTTAGCTTGTTTAGGTTGCTTTTGCTTGGTTCTCTCTTAGGTAAAAATACATAATTGAACTGTTATATTTTTGATAAAATACATTAATACACTTTTGCCTGGCTGTGTGATCTGCGACCCAAAGCAAAAAAAAAAAACTCTGAAAATAACAATCCTTGGAAAAATTTGTTTGAAATTATAACTATTACCAACACATTCAGCTTCATTGGGGGATAATCATATCTGTATCTGCATTTGTCCAAAATTACTATTACTAATAATTTAAACAAGAGTGGATAACACATTTATGCATATACGTAGCTGTTCAATACAATCCAATATATAGATAGATGCTTCTAGTGAAAATACCTACTTTACTTTTATGTTCCTTTATTTACTGAGTAATTGAAAAACAATATGCAAATAACGTAAAAACAAAAAGAGTGTTTTTAAATATTTCTTCCCCTTCTTCACAAAAATCATCATCGTCTAAATTAATATCTATTATCTGTACATTTTGACAAAGATCTTCATCAGCCTCGCATTGACACGTTTCTGTGAATTTTAAATTATTCATTGAGCATGTACAATGTTTCATATTACATTTGTTTTTTTTACAACCATATTTAACTAAATTTAATATATCTGGTGAAGCGCTAGCTAGTGTAGGCAAGAAATCGGTACTAAGAGGCCCGTTTAACTTTTTTCCATCCAAAATCAGAGGTTTAAATGGGGGTTTTAGTAACTTGTGGGCAGTGGCGGCTCGTGATATTTTCTGCAGAGGAGGCTTGATATTTTGAAAGACAATTAACTTGCAATATGATTACAATTTGTACATTTCCCCACCACCCTCGAGGTAGTACAACGGCGCGTTACATTTTTTTGTCGTGGGTTGTTCGCCAGGATACCGATTCACGACTTGAGAGAATAAAAGAATAAAAAGAAAAGGAAATAGAAAATATAATGAGACGAAAAAATCATTCTCATGAAATTTCCGTTCCTACGCCTCGAGTATCGGTATCCAAAGGAGCCCTACTATCCCACTTATAATTAAGTTATAACTTTTAATAAAAATCAAAATAGTTTTGGAAAAAAAATTAAAGTATTTTCCGACAAACAAAAATTGTATTCATTATCAGTGCCAGAGTGTAAAATTATAACTTTTAATAAAAATTAAAATAGCTTTGAGAAAGAAGTTATATAAAAAAATATAACCGCGGAAAAATTAAAAAATATTTCCTAAAAAATAAATAACGCAAATAAATATTTTTTCTAAAATAACAACTATATTAATCTTTGGTGTAAGCCTAAATATTTTTATAAATGAGTGGTAACCTGCGATTTTCGGAACTAGCAAAATGGTTGATTACTTCATCATAAAATGAATCGTGTTTCTTCAATTCTGACAAAAAATGTTTTTCTATTGAAATAAGCGATACATTTGAGAGGCGGTCTTGACTTATTTTGTTTCTAGTAAATGTTTTTATGCGTTTAAGTGCTGAAAATGATCGTTCTACAGAAGCTGAGGTTACTGGAATTGTTGACACTAATGATAAAAGTTTGTACAGTTCGGGTAGACAGCTTTTTAAATTATTATTATATATATAAGTAAGCATTTCTTGAGATGATTTTGGATTTGCTAAAAGTTGCTGGTCAGAATACAACACGCATAGTTCATTTTTTAACGAAATACGGTAAAAAGGATAATGGTCCATTAATTTCTCCATTAGACTGGTAGGGAATGATTTAGAAAACGCTGTAAAATTATTAGGATTTACTAAATCGTAACATTGCAAAGTATTTAAATCAGAAAATCTAATTTCAATTTGGATTATAATGGTGTCTAAAATTTCTATAAAAATTTGTTTGTAATGTATATCTGCCCTGTCAAAGTTATATGTTGTCTTTCTTTTTTTAAATTGTGGCCCTGGCTCATCATCTACGTTTTCAGTATTTTCTAAAAAAATATTGTATAAAGTATTGAAATGTATTTCGTTATTGCGAAATTCTTTTAATTTGGATATAAGTGACTTAAGTCTATTTTTAGAATATGTTATATCAGTTAGTTTATTCTGTAAAATTTGGAAAACAACATCAGTTTGCTCAAAAATCATGTTAAAAGCTTTTAGAAAAAATATGAAATTTTTATCCAACAATAACGATTTTAATCCGTAAGCTGCTCTTAAAGTCTGAGCGTCATTTAAAAAATCTTCACTTTCCAAAATAAAATTAAAAACGTCAATAAGTTCTTTCCTGTATTTGTCAACAGTGAAAACAACTCTAGATGAAAAATTCCAACGAGTGGGAGCGTTTGTCGGAATTCTATGTTTCATATTAATTGTATTTAAAACATCAGTTCTTTTGGTAGATTTTGAAAAAAATGACGAAAAACCAGTAATATTTGAAAAAAATATTCTAACTTCTTTAATTCCGTTACATGCTTTACTCAGAACTAAATTTAATTGGTGTGCATAACAGTGAATGAAGTAAGCTTGAGGAGCAATATCTTTTATTTTTGTTTGGAGTCCATTAAGATGCCCTGACATAACTGCAGCGCCGTCATAGGTTTGTGCTATTAATTTATTTTTCAAATCAAATTTACCAAATTCGTCGATTAATAATTTAAATAAACTCTCCGCGTTTCTTCCACTACTCACATCAAGAAAACCAACAAACCTTTCAATAACTTCGCCGTGCATTACATATCTAAAAATTACGGAAAGTTGAGATTTACAGGTAATGTCCGTCGTTTCGTCAATTTGCCACGAGAAAAATTCGCAATTATATAGTTCTTCATAAATTTTGCCTTTAATAATCGAGCTAACACTCTCAATTAGATCATTTTGAATTGATTTAGATGTTCCGGAAAAAATAGTGGCGTTATTCAAAAAGTTCTCTAATTTTGGATCATACATTTTTAAAAAATCTATTAGCTCTTTGAAATTTCCTTTATTGCACGAATCGCGTTTTTCGTCATGCCCTCGGAAAGAATTTTCTTGCGAAGATAAATATATAACGGCATCAATTAATCTCTTTAATATTTCCCTATTTTCACGGACCTTTTCATTAAAATTTTCTATTTCTCTCTTATGTGCAGATTCCAAATAATTTACAATATTTTGTTTACCAAATATTTCGAATTTAACGCAAGATAAAATGTGCTCCTGTGATTTTTCGTGCTTTTGTAAACCTCGCGACAAATTTTTCAAATTATTAAACCCGGTCCTGCCCCAAATTGAGGATTGATCATTAGTGAATAATAAACATCTCCAACAATATAATTTGTTTCTAACTGTTGATGCCGTTAACCACTCGATTTTTTTATAATTGTTATCACAAAACCCTCTGTTTTGTTTTCCACTTTTAAAAACTAACGAAGGCATTGCTGGTGTAGGCCTAGCAATTCTTTTAATTCTTACCTTTTCGTCGTAAGTAAGAGTAGAAAATCCATTTAATAACAAATAATCCACCACGTCTGGACAAGAGATGTTGTTGGGAATATTTTCACCTAGAGCACTCATTTCTAGCCCGCCTATCAAATGTTTTATGTATTTTAATGTCAAGTTGATCTTAACCGGCTAAACGACAAATTACCACTGACAGTTCGTTTTCCTGTGAATCACCTGAACCAAATAAAATCGAGTACAACAAATATCAAAGGGACCGCTGCGAGTGAAAGTACTTGTCTTCTCTATACTGTGCCTGAACTCCTGAACTGCACATGCGCTATAAAGAACTGAGGACTGAGGCTAGCGGCCTAGCTTGTCTTATTTGAAGTGTTGCTAGACAACGCAGAAGTAATGCAAGGTCATTTATGTTAAAACTAAATGCCTTGAAGTTGGAAGCTATTTCGTATAAGCCTCAAGCGAAGCGCTCTGTTCATTCAATGAAAGACCGGGTCGCCCGGGAAATATGCATACAAAGACAATCCGGACTGTGACGTTATAGGTATGTTTGTGGAAAGGAAATGCAGAACTTTTTTATACACTGAAAATTAATTAATGAACTATAAACAATAAACAATATTGAAAATTGAGATATACCTAAGTAGAAATTTCTACAAGTAAAAGATATTAATTTGGAAGATTGCAAGATATGTTGCTTCTTCCAAAGGGAGGCTCAGCCTCCCCTGCCTCCCCTGACGAGCCGCCACTGCTTGTGGGTTTTTCCAAATAAAAAATTTGTAATTTTGCTGGTTGGAGTGCAGGATCCAAGCTTCCTTTAGTGGGTGGTAATTGATCACACTGTTGATGTATCTTGGCAAAACATCACCACCTTAACTGAGTTAATGAATAAATATTTAAAGGAGGAGCATTTCTCTAAATCATCAGTAATTAAATATAAATCAATGTTCCCGTCACTAAGAACAATAAGTGCTCTAAAGGTAAGAGTCTCTTAAACAAATTTCCAAAGTGTTAATTCACCTATAGAGTGAAATATAATATTTAAAGGATCTATAATGAAATATATCGTGAATTTATCATTTTTAGAAAACACACCAGTCTTATCACAATCAGAATTAGCGTGAAGCGCCGGAAATACTTCACTCTGAAATTTTATCAATTTTTCCGATAAAATATTAACATTAAGTTGCGAATGCCACTACTAGTAATAAAAAATGTGCCGGAGATGATTACATGGTAGTGTCTTATCAGTTACTCAATACAAGGCCATATAAATAAAGTATTTTTAGTTTGGTTAAATTATTTAAGCAATTTTGGACAACTGCAAATACAGATTTGATTACCCCATAATGAAACTAAATATGTTGATAATTCATTATTATTTCAGACATATTTCATTTCTCCTAGGATTGTACCGCGGTAGCTCAATCGGTTAGCCACACTCTCTCCTACGATAACCTACCTTTCCCCTATCTTTATCTTTCAACCCTTTCTCTCTCCCTTTCATGTTTTTGCAATTTTGTTCTTTTATGCTTTTTGTTGTTTTTTGTAATTTTTTGTCCCTAAATCCCCTTCAGGTCGAAACTAATTTTTTAAACCACAGCTTTTATCTTTTCATCTTACCTTCCTTGTCGGCGATCAGACCGCAAGGCCGTCATTTGTTCGAACGGGTTTTTTCGTTCAGTTTTCCCGTGTAAATAATCCAAATTGTGTAGTGCGCGTTCGCCAATGTTTTTAGTGTTGTGTTTATTTTTAATTTACTTTTAGGTCCATGTGGACAATAAAATATTTTAACCTAGTTTTTATGTCCACCTGCGGTGGACAGGAGCTTCTAGCCCCCCACTCGAACTATCTCTAAGCTGAGTCGGGCCCACCCCGCCCAGCCCCACACCCACCTCGACGTCACCTGTCCTGGTCCGGGTTGGGCTCCGAGGAGGCACATATTGTACTCTATATACTGAATAAATACTGTTGATTGATTGATTGATTGATTGCGTATTGAGTGGCGAATATGCTGATCGACTGCCTACCGCGCTCTGGGTTCGACCCCCAGCCCCGGTGTTGACAACACCGGGGGGTGTGGATGTATGTCTGCGTTTTTCCAAATGTGTAACCTCCTTCCGCACAGCCTTGGCTATGGATTTAGGGGTTGTCTACTATCTGTGGTGTGTTTATGTTTTATGTTTGTTAGTTTCAGAGTTAGGTTAAGAGGGAGTAAAAAAAATACTTTTTCATAATTATCTCGTTGAATATAAGAAAATCGATATATACAGTACAAAATATGCATAGGTGCCATTAATTGCATGTGCACGCACAGATTAAATCAGATGCTTAACGTACTCGGAGGTTTTCCCGCTTCACTCACATCTCCTATGTTTTAATCATTTACCCCACTTTAAACCATCACAAGTTTAGACATGATTATACCTAAGCTAAAAGTGTGGACAATAATTTTTGTCTGAGGTATATTTTCGCTAAAATTTTAAGATTAAGAGTTATTTACAAAAATTTAATAAGGGTGCTGCAAAAATTTCATTTAATTTAAAATATCGCGGTTACTATAGAATTCTCGATATATTGTAATGATTTTTACTCTCCTCTAAATTACGAAAATGTTGATGTACTGAATTTTTTGATTGCTCAAAGGGCCAACAAGTTACAGACCTTTGAATATTTCTTTTATCATAAATTATTTTTTTCATGAAAGTGCACTTCATAACACCTCCTTGGTTTTTGTTTAAAAATGAAGTTTGAGATTTCCCCTATCTATCAAAACCTGTCTGGCTGGAAATTTTTGTTAATTACCTTGTCAGACTTGACTTTGAATGCGCAGCATCCATGCATGAGATAGATGTCAGGCTGAATTACTGGTATCTCATAACACCTCCTCTATTTCTGTTTTTTAAATGAAGTTTAAGATCTCCTCTATCCATAAAAATCGATCTTCCATCGAAGAAATATTTTTTACTATGTCAGATTTAATTTGTAAGCGCCGCGCCAACGTTTTTTTTTTTAACCTCCCCACAATAAAATTGTGGGGGTTACTACAATTAGTTCAAAATCGAAAATCGAGATAACATCAAATCTTTACGTTTTGAGGTCCCAGGAACCCAGAAAAGTTGTTTTTGAAAAATGTCTGTGTGGGTGTGTGTGTGTGTGTTTGTTAGCACGACAGCGGCGAAGCCACTAAAGCCACGGATTTGGATGAAACTGTGCATGAGGGTTTCTTTAGTGCTCCAGAAGATCTGAAAAGGTTTTGGTTGAGATCGGATTACGTTTGTTGCCGTTTTGGCACAACAAGTTGTTTATTTTATGATTATTTACAATATTTAATCGAACCATTGAAAAGCAGTAAAAATTCCGATTTCAACGATATATCACACTTGCACTCTTTCGATTTGGTTTCCGTGAAACAAATTAAAAAACCAAATAACACGCTTCTTGTGTAAGATATATTTTATAGTCTAACCACAGAGTACATTAACTACACAGAGGCGAAGGCTTTGGCGGTTTCTTTGAGTTTTGATGGTTCGTTTTCTGTGACCTTGCGTACCAGTTGCGTCTACACTGAGAGAAATATGTTGTTAATTAATTTCTTTTAACAGGTTAGATTTCTAACCTGCAAAATGCGTTTTATTTTATTGTGACAAACTAGTTAGAACTTTATAAACCTTACATTGAACTAGCCTTTGGTCGAAAGTATGGGAACCAGGCAGAAATTTTAATAATAGCTACGTAATACTTTTGAATTTTAAGAAATATATATTTTTGAGGTTAGCTATGACTTCACGTGCAGATCCCCATTTAAGGATACACTGAAAAAACAGTATATTTCGAGTTGAATTGAAAAATATTACCATTTGAAATGCTTATAATCGGCGCCTATTTTCAATTGAGTTGTACACTAGCTTTTATTTATGAGAATTTTAATTCTCGGTTAATGTTTTCAATCTCCCAAAATGAGTGGAAATAAAATTCACAAATCCAAACTTAACACGATAGACGTCAACAGTGTCAACATAAATGTGAAGTTGATTGTTAAACAATAAAAAAATGGCGATGAGTACACAAATTTGGTTTTGGCGGGAAGGCTTGCCTTCGCCTCTGTATAGTTACTGTACTCTGTGGTCTAACCTAATGTTCAATAGACTAGTGCGTTAAAGCGTGCAGACTGTATGCTGAGTAATTTTGAGTGTCAAGTGCATAGAGAGATTGCAAGTTTTTTCGGCGTTCATAAAGCCCACGGAAGGTGTGAGAGGCCTTCGTGAACCGCTCACAAGCCCTACAAGTATAAGCAATTTCACCGGAACGCTTTCGGTGAGTTTTTTCCAATAAAACTTCAAAAGTGACAGTGACATTATATTTTAAAAACTATTTCCGCTACTTCCGGCAACATTACCTAAAAATAGTGCTACATAACTTAAAAATAATTTAAGACATTGGTACCAACCTAACATTTTTTTTTCGAAAACTATCAAATACCAAATTCCCCATAAAAACATTGGAACCAAAAATTTGACAGCTTACTTCCCCGACCGATTTAGTGAAAAATCGGTCGAGGCCAGAAGATAAAACAAAATATATCAACTCAAACTTAAACGATCCACCATGAACACTACTCCGGCCACATCTAGCAGGGAAGCTGTCCACCAAGAATTATATGGTTTTTCCAAAAGATGGCCATCCCTACCACCCATTACCAACTAAAGGACTTTTTCGTTTAGTTGTGTTTCCCGTATTAAGTGCTCTTGCCTACGAACTTAGTTTTTATAGTGTTGTGTTTATTTTTATATTAATTTTAGGTCCATGCGAACGCATTATAATTTTAACCTAGTTTTTAAACCTGCCTACAGAAGACAGGAGCTACTATTCCACATTTCTATTTTTCTCCAAGCCAAACCGGACCTACCCCGTCCAGCCTCACACCCGCCTCGGCGGTGTTCACCGCGGTTATCTGGCTGGCTCCGGGCTAGGATCCGATGAGGCATATATTTGTATTAAAACATTGAATAAAATATTAATCTTGTGCAGACTATAAATTTAACACTCAAGTTCTTAGGTCCAAATCCCACCGAACGTAAGACTTTTCTTTCTGTTTTAATATGAAAAACATATTTCAACTTAATAAATATATTAAATGAGATCGTTCATATTTTTTAGTGCTCTTTTCGGCTTCAAAGATTCACCGGGTGGGGAGGTTCTAGCCGCTTCCAGTAGCTGCCTATTTAATTTTAATAAGCTTCTACGACGGCCGTGTCAAAACACCATTTTCATTTTTTACTGGAATTAAGTTTGATATCTCTTTTATGCGTAGAAATTGGTCTGCCAGCAAAAAAATATTTATTACTATGACAGACTTAATTTTTTAAGTGCCGCACCACGTTTTTTAATTAAAAAATGTGGTATGATCGTTGCCAACTAAAAATATTTATATTTTTTCTAATTCTAAATCAATGTCTAAGATCCACTTTATGTATTAAAATAGGTTTTTTATCAAAAATATGTTTTTTTATGAAAAAAACCTATTTTAATACATAAAATGGGTTTTTATCAAAAACATGTTTTTTATAATAAAAAAACGTGTTAGTACATAAAATGGATCTTAGACATTAATTTAGAATTTAAAAAAATATAATATTTTTTAGTTGGCAACGGGCATACTACATTTCTTAATTAAAAAACGTGGTACGGTGCTTAAAAAATTAAGTCTGTCATAGTAAAAACATTTTTTCGCTGACAGACCAATGCATAAACGAGATATCAAACTTAATTCCAGTAAAAAATGAAGATGGTGTTTTGACACGGCCGTCGTAGAAGCTTATTAAAAAAAAAACGTTGGTACGGCGCTTACAAATTAAATCTGACATAGTAAAAAACATTTATTCGATGGCAGATCGATTTTTATGGATAGAGGAGATCTTAAACTTCATTTAAAAACAGAAAAGAGGAGGTGTTATGAGATACCAGCAGTTCAGCCTGACATCAGTCTATCTCATGCATGGATGCTGCACATTCAGAATCAAGTCTGACAAGGTAATTAACAAAAATTTCCAGCCAGACAGGTTTTGTAGATAGGGGAAATCTCAAACTTCATTTTTAAACAAAAACCAAGGAGGTGTTATGAAGTGTACTTTCATGAAAAAAATAATTTATGACAAAAGGTCTGTCAGATGTTAATTAACAAAAATTGTCAGACAGACAAATTTTTTCAAAAATGATACATTATTTACCATAAATTGTGTAAATTTCAAGCAGGTGTTTTGAAAAGTAAATTCATTTTTTTTTTAGCTAATTTCAGAATTTAATTAAAAATAGAAACACACAGCGTTTTCACCTTTTAAATTTGAGGGGTTAGATGGAATACCTTTTCGTGCCATGGGAGTTTGGACTAATACGTACTCACTTGCCAAGAAAAGCCGAGCGGCCATCCCGATCGGCAAAACCGACGATGATGAGGATGCGCCTTAGGCTCTAAAGAAACAGTTTCTGCAAGTAATTTCTAGTACAAAAATATACCAAAGAAAAAAGTAACTACACCCAATCAATTTATGTTTTGAACCTGCAACCCTTCGACCCATTTGAGAGTGAAATGTGAAACCATTACCCCAACATGATTCCTTAATTTATTATACGTAAACTTCTATAATATATTCTACTTAAATGATAATTATATCAACAGTTGGATATCATCTATTATGAAGTGTATGCAAGCGCGGATTTACGGGGGGGGGGGGTACTTATCCCACAAGGTTCTGTTAGCCATCAACTTCTGTTTTAAAGTTTTATCATTTTTATTATTTTATTTTATATTTTTGAATATACATTTTGTTTAGTTGTTTATAAAAAAAAAATTCCGCCCTTGAGTGTATATTAGTAAAATATATAAATGAACAAGCTAAAAACGTACTCTTTGCCAATTTACTGAGCTTTTTATATAATTGTTACACATTGTATAGGATACTCTTCGCAGTTTTCTTGTAAATAATGTTAGTTTTTGGACATCCTAAATTTTGTGATACCATCTTTGTTGTGAAAAAAATTATATGAAAAAAAAAATGACAAAAAAAAAAATCCAAACTGTGTGGGATTCGAACACACGATCTTTGGATTGCAAGGCAAAAGTTTATGGAGATAGCATTTCGCAAGATTCTATTTAAGTACAAGCGACAAAAATTAAGAGAATATTTTTTTTATATTAAATAATTAATAACTCTTTTATTTACTGATCGATTTTCTTCTGATCGGGGTTCTTCCTCTACCTAACCCCAACTTACTTTCCAAATTTCAATACAATCGGACTTTTCTTTCTTAAGTTATCGTGCTTACAAGAAACGTGATGGACGGACAGACGGACATTTTGAAAGTTGTTCAGAATTCGTTCACTAACACAATGATATGAAATTTTTTTCTCTACGAGCGATATTTACGATTTTAGAAATGTGCCGATCAAATACAATATACTCTTCGTTTTTGCGAAGAGTATAATGATGAAAGGAAATAACATTTCACAAGAATTATATTCAATTATAAAACGTAAAAACTAATCATTTTTTTAAATTTAAATGATTTAATAACTTTTTTATTTACTGATTGACTTTGTTAAAAATCAATAGGATTCTTCCTCTAGCTAACACTAACTAACTTACTGTCAAAATTTTAATATCCCACATTAGGGTGGCCTATCCATCTTTTTCGAAATCGAAATTTTTTATTTCTCAATCAAATATTCAAATGGTTCCATTTGAAGAAAAAACAGTCCCCTCAAAATATTATTGAGGCAAATTGAAGGCAAGGGGGCCGCAGAATGCATTATCATGCAATAATAAAAGTAAATGGAATTATTTACATTCTTTGATTGATGCCTTGTTTTTTTTTTTTAATTAGCAACATTTATCTTTAGAATGACTAATCAAGTCATACAAATATCAAAGACATTATCTGTTGTGACTATGACATGTGTCATACTACTGTAAATTCGTAGTCTAAGAAAACTAGACTAGAAGTTTTTGAAATAAAACTCTCGTTTTATCTTTGTGTATTTTATTATGAAACGTTTTTTTCATACATAGTACCAAATATTATCCTAAATCTACAAGACATATAGTAATAAAATAGTATATTATATTACTAGGAGTAGAACGCACTCTTTTTTTGTGTTGAGCCCAGGATTTGCGGCTGAGGCGAAGCCGAAGCCGCAAACTGGGCGAAACACAAAAAAAGGCGTTCTACTCCGTGTAATATATACTATTTTTTCTTCAAGCGTATTAAAATGCAAAAATTCATTTATTTATCATAAATGTACAAATATTCAAACTACAGCCTTACATGTTGACACAATATGACAAGTGGCTAGTGGATAGCGCGCCACCGGTGGCTTTCGGTATAACATTATGTTATTAGCAGCGGCGGCTGGTGAAATTTCAATATTTTTTTTCTCGTCTGTGGCGCATGGGACCCATACGAAATTTGGGAAATAACATCTAGAGAAGCACTTCTCTAATGACCCCTAAAAAATTTTGAAAAAGCAGTTTGCGAAAAAATTTTTGAAAATTTGCTAGCCTCCCCTGGGTCTAAGGACCCCTGTTTACTTTTATTTTTTTTTGTCATATGCATTTGACTTTTCATAAAAATGCATCGACAGATTTTAGAGTTTGTGAAAATATTTTCATTACTAACTGAAATACAATGAACTGAAATTTTGTAATTTACAATTTAACAAATTACAATATTTCAATTCGTTGTATCTCAGTTAGTAATGAAAATATTTTCACAAACTCCAAAATATGTCGATGCATTTTTATGAAAAGTCAAATGCATATGACAAAAAAAAATAAAAGTAAACAGGGATCCCTAGACCCAGGGGAGGCTAGCGAATTTTCAAAAATTTTTTCGCAAACTGCTTTTTCAAAATTTTTTAGGGGTCATTAGAGAAGTGCTTCTCTAGATGTTATTTCCCAAGTTTCGTATGGGTCCCATGCGCCACAGACGAGAAAAAAAATATTGAAATTTCACCAGCCGCCACTGGTTATTAGTAAAACAATACCCACTGCGGTGGCGCTTTCGGAACTAACATTATGTTACTAGTAAAACAATGTCCACTACGGTGGCGTTCGGTACTAACATTTTGTTACTAGTAAAACAATGTCCTACTTCTACTTCTGTTTTTGGTGACATAATTTAAACATTTTAATACGCTTGAAGAAAAACAATATTTTTTGCACTAGGCCAAAGCATGCGACAGGATTTCTTTTTTTACATTTGGAAACTGTGATTTATAATCATTTACAACTTGGAGTAAAAACTGTTTTTGGTCTTCATTTTTTGTTAAAATGTCATTATAGTCAGTAATAAGTTTGATTCCTCTCTCAGCGGCATCATTTACAACTTTAATTTTGTTTACAATATTGAAACATCGGGTATAACTTTCATTTTCCCTCCATGTTGTTGGATCATTTTCCAAAAATTCCATAGACAAACCTAATTTTTGAAAAAACTGTTTAATGTTCTCGCATATGAAGTCCTGAATTTCCTTGTTTTCAACGTCAGTAATGTTACTAATCATAAGTCGTTTAATACCCTCTTGATTTGGTGCTTTCCTATTCAAAGCTTTAACCATTTCTCTTTTAGTGGTAACTGAAATATCGTCATCAAAGAAAGATAAGCCAACATTTACTGAATTAAAGTACCACAAATGGTTCACTATTTTCCTACTTGCGGCTTGAGATATTTCTTTGTCAATATTTTGATAATTAATGAGTTCTTTACAAAAGTCTAAGTCATGAAACGGTGCTTTACTAGCAAATGACGCTGTAAACCAGGCCTTTACATAAACCTTTACAATAAAGAGACGTATATCTTAATACCTATTTTTTCTTTTTTAGTTAGTTGGAACTGATCTTGGAAAAAAAATATTTTTAGACAGTAAATGGCTTTGGCCATCCAACGTGCATGATGAAATGCCCCTGGTTGATAGAATGTCGTGTGAGTGGGCTCTTCTTCAACAAAAAGTTTAGAAAGCATTAAAAATTCTTTGTAATCATCACGAGGCTGTTGCGAAGTTAAAGCTGCATTTAGAAACTTTACAATTTCGGCTTTAACTGGTTGTAAAATGTGTTTAATTTTTGATACCTGAAATCCAGTTTTTAGTTTATTTTGATCTATTTTAGGCCAAAATTCCCTAAAACGTTTAAATAGTGGCACATTTGGACCAGATGAGGAAGGCATTTTTGTGTCAAACACACTTCTCAAAACCACTTCAAAAATATGATGTCTACAAGGAAAATATAGAATATCTCTTTCTAATTTTTGTTGCAATAGTATGGCTGCCCCATTTATATAACTCATATTTGATGCTGTTGTATCACAACACAAAGCTATTACCTTTTCGTCCAAATTCCATTCACAAAGCACATCATAAACTGCTTCAGTCTGTTCTCTTCCAGTTGAATTGGGCAAAGCTGGTACTCCAAGTAGTTGTTCAATATCTCCACTAGTAACTAAGATAGCAAGTCTATCGATATTTCCCATTCCAGTGAGAGAAGGTAAAAGTTTTCCATCCCAATGGATGACTGGGGCCGGCAATTCAGAATTGCCGAAGGCAGTTTTTAATATTTCAGCTCTTTCTTCGCGGATGCGTTGTCTAGAGCGCTGTGCGAGCGAAGTGTGGTTCTGCTGATGGACAAAGATGTGGTGTCATGTCCTAGTGCTTCTGCTACTGCCGTCAAAATATGGACTCCATACCTGTCGCTTATTTTGCAAGCATCAAATGCAGCGGCTATTTTTGGTGTGATGTGTCCTCTTTTTTGGCTGTGACGGGCCAGGCTGGTCTTGTAACAACTCTTCTTGGGCTTCGATTATTTCAACTTCATTTTCGTTGGAGTCGGCTGAATTACTACTTGATGATGGACAGGTGACTGTTTCCTCTAATCTAGCTTTTTCTTGTTGACTTCGTTGCATTCGTTCGGATAATTTCTGTAATTTCTCCTCAGCTGATTTTTCTTGAGAAGCAAGTTGGTAATCAATACCATGCATAAATCCAGGACGTCCCTTTTTTCTTTGGTTAATTAAAAACTGCTTATCTTCATCTATTTTCATCAACTCCAATGCATTTGCATGAGAAATGTCAAAAAGATCGTCCAATTTTTCAACGAAATTTTTTTCTTTACTCCCGCACTGGCCCTTTTAGCCGATTTTTGTAAGTTCCTCCACTCTGCATAAAGTTTATCTAGTTGTTTAACACAATGAAAATCCTGACGTGTCGGAATGCGAGCTTTATCCCAAAAAACTGACACCTCTTTTATTGTTAATTTAGCACTTTCATGTACACTTAGCTTCACTTCACGAATGTTATAAAAGAGCACTTGTAATACTTGTCTATTAGACGGCAATTTATTGCCAATGATTTGTGACGAATAGTGTCCAACTAAGTAAATGAAAGTATCCTTTCGTAAGGATCTAACATCAGCCATCGTTAAATGTTTTTTCAAAAAGGAACGTATGCTAGAACTTATAATGTCACCACTGTAAAACACAATTGCAAACTGACATTAAAAACCTACCGTAGGTGCATTATATTTCCAAACTTCCAAAACAAATAATTTCTAGGAAATAATTACACCAATAAAACATTATGAGAAAAGAGTTAGATATTTGTATTTTAAGTAAAATTTAAGTGTATTACCGTAATAAAATCTTATCTACAAATTTCTACCTGAATGCGGCACGGGTTACCGTTCACCGAATTATCTGAAACTTTGACATAAATTATTCCTAGTATAATAGTATATTTTCGTGGGGTGAGACTTAAAAAATACGCAAAAAAAATTCACCCCCTATAGAGATGAGCCACCCTATATCCACATCCAGTGGAAGTATAGTAACGACAAAAATTTTGAAAATTTTTAGATAGGCTTAGAATGTCATGAATGTCGAGATTTTAAGTTTAAGCAAAAAGAAAATTCCGTCTGTGGGCTGTCTGTCTGTGACTTTTCTTGTGCGCACGATTACTCTGGAACCGTTTAAAGTATTGACTTGAAATTTGGTACACGTATGTATATTAACGAGATCTGGAACTAGATTATATTTTCATCTTATTCCGTTGAAGGGTCGGGGGGTAAATTGGGGTAAATTGGGGTAAATAGGTAAATCAAGCACCACTGTTATCACCCCACCGCATTATTAAAGGGGGTGAAAAAATAAAATTGTGATTTAGTGTGTGTACATGAACCAAAGGCTTCAAAATTTTTTAATTCATAAAAGTTGTCAAGAATCGCATTATCTACAATAATTTTTTTTTAAATATTTGCTCAAACTTAAAAAACCAATTGCGTCGTCATTTTGAAGATGACGGCCGAACGACAATACCCCCAGGCGCGGAAACTCAGTTATACACTCACGACCGACCCCTCTTCGAAACCCCAAAAAAGAAAAAATCGCTACCTACCCAAAATAATAATAGTAATCTCTTTATTTCCAAAAGACTATTACAAAAGCATAGGACATGTCAAAAGAATAAAAGCAATAAAAATGAAATAAGCATAAGAAGTGCACATAAAACTTAATTATAATATATAAACAATAGCAGTGATTGTGCAAAAGTAAGATAAACGACACATATCAATAAAAACACATATAGAATCTTAACATAATGAAAACATAAGAAGTATAGTAACTAATCATGCATCAAGATATTAAAAAACTGAATAAAATACATTTCTTAATAAATAATTAGATACTATTTTCTTAAATGCTTTATTGTTGTTAATGGATTTCAATTCATCAGGTAGTTTGTTAATAGTATATTGCGTAATGAGTGTTGTAAGAAGCATATTACGCACGAATGGAAAAGTTACGCACGATGCCGCGTAGCGGCCGAGTGACTATTTCCATCAGTGCGTAATTGCTTTACAACTCGAATATGTACTATACTTTACCTACGATCATATTTATTTATTTATTTAGTAAAATCTGAATTTAGTTTATTAGTCAACAATATTATTCAACAAATATAATGTCAATTTTGACAGCGTTTAAAAATTACGTAGGCACATTTGTTTTTTTAAACCCCGCGTCAGCGAACTAAGCCACATATATTTGTGTGTCCCGTGCGTTGTGTTTACCGTGCGATTTGTTTACAGTGCGTTTTGTTTACAATATGTAAAATTCAACTTACATAGATGGCAGGTAGTGTGTTTTTTTACTATTTACAGTAGTGATCGTAGGTAAAACATTTTATACCCATATATTTATCTGAGTTTTCATATAATGTTAAATTATGTCCTAGTATGGTTAACAATTCATTATGTCTAGTTTCGTAAGTATGATAATCACTATTAGACATGAACAATGAAGGATTGCTTTTAACAAATATTAATATTTTTAAAATATAAATACATGGCAACGTCATTATCTCTAATGATTTTAAAAGTGGCATTCGCGATTTACTTCTCTTGCAACCAACAATATTTCTCACTGAAACTTAAATATTCTATACATTTCACTAGAATTACCCCAAAATATGATGACGTATCATAAACGTGACAATATATCAGAAAAATAAAAAGTTAACTATTGACTTATTTGCAACTTGTTTCAATCTATATAAGGCAAAACATAATGATGATAATTTATTACACAAAAAGTCGGCATGTTTTTTTAAATTAAGGGCATTGTCCATATACATTCCTAAGAATTTTGTATTATTTACTTGCTCGATGGATTTGTGTTCAATTTTGAATAAATGACTATAATTTATTATGTTAGTTCTCGGAGTAAAATATGTATAAAAACTGTTTTTGTCGTATTCAGATATAGTTTAGAATTCTTATTAAACCATTCCACAAAGTTATTTATTGCATTATGCATTGACTGTATTGTATTATCTATCGAAGAGCCGCACATTAAGTAAGTATTGTCGTCCGTAAACATTGTTAATTTATTATTATTATCTATGTAAGGCAATTCATTAACAAATATTAAAAATAACAAAGGTCCTAAAACGAACCCGTGTGGCACACCAATTTTGACACTTTGTTCATTAGATTTTACGCCATTAACCTCAACTAACTGCTTTCTATCCGTAAGATACGAAAGCAGCCAATCATGTATCTTGCCTCGCAGACCAAATTGGGATAATTTTTGGCTAAGTAAAGAATGACTTACTAAGTTAAACGCTTTACTAAGGTCTATGAAGGCCTTTTTTATTAATGTCTAAATTGTCATACAGCTTATTGATAAATTGTAATATTGCAGTCTGCGTATTTCTTCCTCGTCTAAAACCATGTTGATAATTGCTTAAGATGTTATGCTGTGTTGAAAATTGAACAATTTTTTCAAATACTATTTTTTCTAATATCTTTGATAAAGGACAAAGTATAGACACTGGCCTATAATTTTCTAGTAATAAATTATCCTCCTTCTACCGGCACGGTAGCTCAGTCGGTTAAGGCGTATTGAGTGGCGAATATGCTGACCGACTGTCTATCGCGCTCTGGGTTCGAGCCCCAGCCCCGGTACTGACAACACCGGTGGGTATGGATGTATGTCTGTCTATAAATATCTACCAAACTGTTACGATTATCCGAATACGACAAAAAATCTATGTTTAGATCAGCGCAGAGAATAATTTGCTCATTATTTTTACACACAATATTTAAAAACAAGTTATACAAGTACAGTTACATCTCCTGTTGATAATCTATACACAGAAAAGATTTTTATTTTATAGTTATCTAATACTATCTCGGCTCCACAGAATTCAAAATATTTTTTTTTGGTTCTAAATAAATTTTAGTAATTTTTCTAACAGCATCATCAGTATTTTTCCTACAAAAGATAGCAACACCTCCATTTTTATTAATTGACCTGCAATATATATTTACTAAATACTATCCATCAATATTTACAAACTGTTTTTCTTGATCTGTAAATGCCCGGTTGTCCTATTTTCAACGCCGGATTGACTGTATTAATAGTATTACCGGTAATTAATCACGCCTAAAAGCTCTAACGCGGACTCCAGGTGTACCAGATCTAATGTGCGTTTGCTTTTTGTTTGTTTGATTGTTATTTGAACTCATTTTGTAAAATGGACGGCTTTTAAAAAAAGTCAATATATTTCAGTGTATTTTGTCCAAGATAGCGGTGTGAGCACAACCTTCTTTTTTCTGGGGGAGGGGGGGATTTACAGGATTTCATTCAGAAGGCTACTGAGATTACGTCTACAAATTTCCTTGCTTGTGTGAGGTTTTTTCCCGAAATATGTATTATTATTAGGCTAATACCCAAAGACCAATGAATTGATTCCCAAGTAGCACATTGCGGAACGTTTACCTGTACATAATTTGACATTGGAATTTCAAAGCCTTTTATTTCAAATATTTTTACTGCTATAACATTGCCGTAGTGCAATTAAACAATCAAATGGCCGCAAATGCTATTTAGATTTCTGGTCAGCTTCAATATACTTTTTAGAGCTCTTGCAACAGCGCAATAGCAGCTGCATTAAATAATAGTGACTCTTAGGGCCGGTTTATCAATGCTCTTTTAGTTAAATTAGCTGACAGTTATGGTGAAGTAGAAGAATCCTATTGGTCGAGAAGTGACTAACAGTTTTTTTTTTTTAACTGTTTATCGTCGGCCTATTTCCGCTACCAGGGCCTATCACCGACGCCAGGAGACGAGCTACCCCCAACCTGGAAATTTTGCCGAACCTCTTCCCTTAAGAAGAGTAGGGATCTTTTACTTGCCTAACATTTAATAGACAAGGGACCGCCTGCTTTACATCCCCTCCGAAGGATGGTATATCCACTACGTAATCCTCGTCTGAAATTACGTAACTTCCGAGTATACACTGATATACAAGCCTCTAGAACGTGGAACGAGAACGCTGTATTTCCCAAGATGAGAGCCCATCCAAGTACTAACCGCGCTCGACGTTGCTTCAACGGAATATCGATTGATATTCACATTGAAGTCGCCTCTACGCTCGCCCCAACTGACAGTTAATGCAGCTAACTGTGCATTGATAAACCGCCCCTTAGTTATACTATATACTTTGACACTAAAAAAATGCTAAATTATGTTTTCCTCATTTGTCTACGGCTTTTACAGCTGCAGGTAACAGCCAATTTGCTATCTACTATTATGTAACTAAGTAAACAAAACAATTTAGCTTTAAATATTTCTTTATGTCATTGGCCTCTTTCGTTTTAAACATTAATGCATAAAGCAAACGGATATAGTTACTTAACAGTTCTTATTTTGATTTTTTTTTTACACATGTCGGCTATCTAGATTTTAACGGCCTCATTTTCTATAAACGACGAGAGCTGAAAAGACAATATTTATTTTTTTACATCTATTACAAAAAATAAGCTTCTCAGCTCTCGTAGTTTACAGCCCCCCGCTGCTATAAAAACTTCTTGCATGTGTGTATTGCAACTCTACTTGAGGTTAATTTGCATTTTTTCTTATAGCAAGAAGGTCATCAAATATAACAAAATCAATTTTAAAAGTGGGTCGTACGCTATTTCGCTTCCGATCCTGGGGCCCAGACTAGGTCCACTGTATTGGTCCTCTATAGTACTCCCTGTATATCATAGTGCAAGAAAGTTATCAGATATAGCAAAAAAAAATGCGCCAGCTCTTGGTATAATATTCTTAAATTGCCATACAGAAGGTGTCATAAAAATCCATACACTGGACGAGATAAAAAAGCTTCATTGAATCCACTATTGATCAAGTATTAGTAAAATTTCTTGCAAAACTGATGTTTCCTTTTTGTTCAACATAAAATAACTTTTGTAAGATGACGTTAAATAAAAACACTTAAATCTAATGAAAGGATCTAGACTATTTTGTTTTCTGTTACAACTGGGATTCCTATTGAAAATCAGGCATTAAATAAAAGAAACTTTATATCTTAAACGCATTTTTAAATATTTATGAATGGGTCTTAATAATTAGCAAAGTAGTTTTAAGATTACTTAGTTTTATGTATTCATTTAATCATTTCTTGCTGTGTAATGATTTACTCAAGAAGCTTTCCAATATTTACATATCAAAAACGTGATACACCACCGCATGTAGACTTTTATTTTATTTTATTTTATTTTTCTATTAAACCCAGACAAAAGGATTATTTGTTGTTACAATATTAAGTTAGAACAACAATACTCGATCAAATGAAAAATGTTTGCTACACTACAGCTTCCGCGCTTAAAGAACATGTTGCCAAAATGCTCTTATAAGTTCTATATTCAAGTTCAAGTTTTATTTTAAAGACTTATTGATGAGAGACATGGCAATGATGCCGGGGTTGCTCATTCGGTTCTATGTCACCTGACAACGACATTTTTAGAAAAGTTAAATCAGCTCTACCTCCTCTTTTGTCGAAAAACCCTGTATCCTCTTACGAAAAATAGTTAAATATACTCCGATAGTTAACACACATGTATTCATAATTAAAAATGTTAGTATAAATGACAACAATCCAGTGTTATTTGAAGTTGTTCTTCCAACTTCAGGTACACTTACGAGTTTTTCCACTTTGCTTCCATTAAAACTCTCAAAATGGTTTGGTATAGTTCTTTCACGTAAGCTCTCTATATGTTTAAAAAAAAGTTTTAATTCCTCTGTGAAATTTTTATACGAATCACTATCATTAAAGTTTAAAGACTTAGAATTATTTTCAAATATTTCTTTAAAAGAAAGTATAACTTCTTCAAATTTTTTGTCGATTAATTTTTCTGAATTATTCTCAATTGTGGCTTTATTTTTGAAATTCTCTAAATATTTAAAGAATGTGCTATTTTTGAAATCTTTGTTGAAATAATTGAACATCGCGCCTCGCTCAAACTCTCTACTATAAGCATCACTAGAATTTAATTTCAGTTCTTTTAAAAATGTTCCAAAATCGGTGATATTAAAATTTTGCTTGCTGCTGGTCGTATTGATTAAACTTTCTAAATATTTTAAAAAGTTGCTGTCCTTGAAATCCTCGTTGAAATATTTATACATTACAGTTTTCGTGAAATCTTCGTTAAAAAACCTATTCAGCTTTTTATAACTTTCATCAATTGTTAATTTTGAACCTTCAACTTCTGCAACTTTATCTGAAGTTTCATAACATTTGATGCCGTAAATATTACTCTTTTGCCAATAATTTCCATCAGGAAAAGAGACAGCCATAGTTTTTAATTTATGTACAATGTCAACCAGTTTATTACATGACCAAACATTACCGTCCAAATTAACCGTTCTCAAGTTTGACATATGCAGTTTTAAATCATCTATATTAATTTCACTTATTTCATTATTTTGAAAAGAGAAATCTGTTAGGTTAATTAAGGCGTGAAACGTGTATTGATGGAGGTCTTTTAAATTATTGTAAGAAATATCTAAAACTCGTAAGCTCAGCAAATTATCAAATGTACCAAACGTGAAAGATGTTAACTTGTTTCTAGAAAGGTTTAAATATATTAAGGAGCTTAGGTCCTTGAAGCAAGAATTCGGTAAAGAAGACAAATTATTATTATTCAATAGTAAATCCTCGAGTTCATACAAGCCGAAAAATGCACCTGCGTCCAGATACGATATTAAGTTATTTCCAGCATTAAATATTTTTAAAGTAGCACCGAGTGAATGATTATCTATTTTTTCTAGTTCATTGTAACTTAGATCAAAAGTTTGTATGTACTTATTTTTATCAAAGTGTCTTATATGATTATGACTTAGTAATATTTTCGATGCTGTGGATGCATTAAAATTCATTATTTCACTTATAGAATTAAACGACAGGTCTATTTTGGATAATACCTCAGGAAAAAACTCAAAATCTATCACATCAAACGCATTGTGACTTAAGTTTAAGCTACTTATCGATAATTTATTAAAGCTACTAATGTTATTCAAATTATTCCATGAAATATCCAAAGTTCTTAAAGACGTAAGGGAATCCAATAACACTTGTCCCATTTGCGAAATATTGTTATGATTTATATGTAATTCAATTAGGTTTACGCCTTGAAATGCGCGATCTGAGATGTCTCGTATCTGATTTCTTGATAGGTCAAGTTTTTGCAGCAACGTTAAGGAATTAAATAATCCATGTGATATTGTCGCCAATTGGTTTCCATCCAAATAAAGTTCTTTCAAGTTATCCAAGAAATTGAAGGCACCAGGCATTATTTCCTGTATATTTGAATTCTCCAGGTACAGTATGGTGACTTTCTTGATATCTTTGAAAACTGACGTTGGTAGAACTACAATGTCTGAATCGGTAACTTCTAATACAATGGAATAATTAGCATTTCTGTCAACATGAACATTTGAAACGTCATTAGTTAGCGACGTATTAGAACAACTTATAATTTGTTTAATAATTGGATATTCTGTTTCGCATTTAGCTTTATAGCTGCCAGAACTATAATCATAGTAATTCTTACAATTTCGATTCACACCAATAGTTGACTTTACTTCCACTGAGTAACAAGTATTTTCTATCGGAGGAATTACAGTACCAAATAATAGTACGTAGAATATAATTATTCTTTCTTCCATTTCTCTGAAACAATAATATTTATCAATCCCACAAGAAAAGTGTATTGAACATTTTGCCACTTTTGACTATACAATAATAATTATAGTTTATATAATATGCAGGGTGAGTCCGATATACCTGGCCAAATTTATAAACAGTGCACACGCGAGAAAATGTCCATTTCAACATGCGTTCTTAATTGCTTCGGTTTAGAATATGGCAATCAACATAAGTCATTTTTAATTTTGTCAACCAAGTACGGAACGTATATAACTTTCAACCCACACCATAGCGTGGCAATAGTGACGCAATTGATGAATTTCATTGGACAAATTGTCTGTTGTATTTTTCCAAGAATAATTCAATATTGTAAAACATGAAAAAGTGCCTAGGTGGACTAAGTAAACTTTAGACCTGACATTCATATTATGAACATCGCGGCGAAAAGTTATTTTTATTGTTAATTTTTTCTAGATTCGCCATTGGATCTTTTTGATAGATAGTTTCCCTCTATTTAAAATGAGTCTGGGCAGATTAATTTTAGATGATTAATATAAAAATAACAAACACATTTTCTCGAATTTATAAATCTATATCTATGACAATATGTTGGCATATTCGATGAAGGATTCTCACTCAATTTCCAAATACTCACTAATATACCAAACTCATAAGTTTCAGCTAACGATTTCTCAGAGAGGAAAAAAGTTATTGGAAAGATTGTGAAGGGGAAGAGTAGTACTTTCAGATACCGCAACGAGTTTTGTGGAGAAGAATTTCCTAGTGATGTAACATAACCTCAAATATAGCGAGAAATCGGGGTTTTCCACTTGTAGGTTGGAATCTCTCGAAAACATTAGGTGACGGCGCAATTCTGAGGTCGGCTTCGGATTTAGCGGCGTCAAAGACCTTCGGAAAAAATCTGATTTCTGGTTTAAAATTTCATAGGCCTGTGTTATGACTACAGAACGAGCAAATCAAAACCACTCAGTCAAGCTAAAGACAACTGCGAATATGAATACAAATGGCAAGATCGGCCAGTTGAGTAAAATTTGGCGTGGCAGAAACGTCATGAAACGCATCAAAATTAGATTTGCCAACACTCTAGTTTTCTCCATGTTTCTCTATGCCTCTGAGACATGAAGCGTTAGGGAAGCAGACAGACGGCGTATTGATGCTTTCGAGACGTACGTCTGAGGAAGTTTGTTACGAATTGCCTGGATAACCCATCATACCAACAGCCCGATTCTTCAAGAAATACGTCCCCAAAGCGACTTTCCAACATCGTATTCTTCCGAATCCCCTCATTTTATAGTAACATCAACCGAACAGAGAATAATATAGGACGGTTGATAGTTCAGGAGAAACCAGATAGCGAAATCCGAAGAGGACATCCTCCTAAACATTGGTTTGATGTCACAAAGGAGTTGATTGGAAAGAGTTTTGGTGAGGCTGCGACAGATGGCATGGTGCTGTCAGACGTGAAATACAGCAAAGCGAGGCCAACTAGAATAAATAATGGATCATAAAACGTCTGACAAGATGTGAATAAGAAGAAGCAGGGTATAGTCTAAGAGCCAGTGATTAAACTAATATCTCGACTAATGATTCTGTGAATCTTGGATTTTCTTTCAGCCTCGGTGGGTGCATGCTGGATAATAGGCGATGGGCGGTTAACGCACACAAATGAAACATGACAAAAGAGTTCGGTATTCTGGCAAAGGTTGACTACCTGGACCCATGCCGGAAAAGTTAAACTTTTTCGAAAGTGGCCCGAGTAATCGTTACCTAAATTTAGTTTTAATGGATTTCTTTTAACATCAATAACACTAAATTGAGGGTGCCAGAAATTTTCCATGAACGTGAGGCTAGATATTTGTCCATTTCTAGTGAGAAAATCGCTGCCTAAGGAATCACTACTTCCGCATCCAGATTTAGTAACCAAGTCTCTTAAAACAAAAAAAAAATGACAATACTATATTTTAACTCCACTATGTGAAAATATCCATAAAACGATATGCAATACGGTAGTGGGGGTAGAAGGGGGGAGGAGTTATTGCCAAAAAATTTTTGGTGCCTTCGGTTCTTGCACACACACTAAATCACAATTTTATTTTTTTATTCCCTTTAATAATGGGGTGGAGGTGACAATGGAGGTGATTAATGCTAAAAAAAGTTTTTGAAACCTTTGATTCTTGTATACACATTAAAGCACCATTCTATTTTTTTACTCCCTTTAACAATAGTGTCCCCACACTATTGATAGTGATAGTGGGCTGGGCGATGCTAAAAATTTTGAGACCTTGATTTCTCGTGGATTCACTAAATCAAAATTTTATAAACCCTTACTTGCTTGATTTACCTATTTACCCTATTTACCCCCCCAACCTTTCAACGAAATAGGTTCAAAATATAATCTAGTTCCAGAACAAGAATGTTTTTCATCTACTTTCACAATTCGTTTGCCGTTTTTTGTTTGACAAGAAATTCACAGTTATTTGAATTTGTTTGTAACTATAGTTTTTAAAATTATAAACAATTTTCATAAAAACGGTTTTAATGAAGAACATTTTTTTTCTTAACTCCATTGTAAAATACATGTAAAAACCTACATACTATTGCCAAAAATATTTTATGGCCTTTGAGTTCTTATATGCACACTAAATCACAATTTTAATTTTGACCCCCTTTTATAACGGGGTAGTGGTGGTAGGGGGGTGACTAATGCCAAAAAAGGCCTTTGTCATTATAATACATATAGTGGGGGTCGGTTAGAGCTGTATCTCAAGATTACAGTTACTTGGCGGACAAAAGCACCAAATTTGGTATACTAATAAATGTTAGCCTCTGGAGTTTCTAAAAATTTTGATGTACAACACTAAAATTTAAAATATTAAAAATATTTTCTTTTAATTATAAATTTAGTACAAAGAGAAGGTCGACATTATGCATATCATTTTCTTCGTAACACCCATGGGGGTTCCATTTAAAAAAAAATAGTTTTCATTGAAAAACCCATATCGTTGAACTTAATGAAGAATAAGTCGTGTTTAATGTTACTATCTGAAGAGATAATATTTTAAAAACCAATTTTTAACAATTTTGGTAAAATCGCGGCCTTCTATTATTCTATTATTAAAACTAAAAATTAAAAAAATCACTTTTTTGAAAATCAAAATAATATTTGAAGGTCAGATCATATGCATTTTAGCAGCAGAATCCAAGTGTGCAAAAAATACAGGTTGTCCCATTTAAAAATTTGGTTTTCGTGTCAATTACATCGAAACCGGAAGTCAGCCATTTTGGTTCTTTACATCATATAATTGAAAATTTCATTCCATATCGTCTGTTTCGTGGTCAACTTTTATGTTAGATGTACCAGGGACTTAATTTCTTTTTTAAATTAAAGGTAACGAGCTCACTTTTCGATTAAAATCGGTTCGAAAAGGGCCAGTTTAATAGTTCTCATTTTATTTTAGTGTATTTTAAAAAATGTGCTAGCAGCGAAAACGGTGTGAACGTCTATTTCGCGATTAACTTCTATGTTAGATGTACTGGGGATTTTTTTTTAAATTAAAGATAAAGAACCCTCCCTACGAGTAAAAAGTGGTCTGAAAAGGCCCAGGCTATTCGATTTTTTTTTTCAATAACATTACTTGAGAAATTACGCTCTAGCTGCGAAAACGGTGTCGTCTCTTTCATGGCTAACTTCTTTATTAGATGTACTAGGGACTTAATTTTTTTTTTTTTTTTTAATTAAAGGTAAAATGGTTCCGAAAAGGGCCACGTTAATAGATCTTGTTTTATTTTAGTTTAACATAAAAAAATGCGCTAGCAGCGGAAACGCTGTCAACGACTATTTCGCGATTAACTTCTATGTTAGATGTACTAGGGACTTAATTTTTTCTTTTAAATTAAAGCTAAAGAACCCACCCTTCGATTAAAAGTGTCTGAAATGGGCCGGGCTATTCAATTTTTGTTTATTAACATATTACTTTAGAAATTACGCTCTAACAGCGAAAACGGTGTCGTGTCATCAAAAATTCAAAATGACGGCTGTCGCCAAGATGGCGGACTACTTTTTTCTTTATAACCTCCTTGATATGGGTATCAGATGAAAAGGCTTGGCGAGTAAAATACAATAAGCTATGTAGTGTTGCTATATATACAGGGTGTTTCATCTGAAATGCCCATACCCACTTCTTGGTAAGTTAGAGACTTAAAATTTTGCATACGCCTGTAAGTCAGGTGACAATGCAACATAGGCTATATTACATCATCAAAAATTCAAAATAGCGTCTGTCGCCAAGACGGAGGACTAATTTTTTCTTTATAATCTCTTTGATATGGGTAAAACTCTAAGTTTATTTAAGACTAAAAAGTTACAAAATAAATTTAATAGTTTAAAAAAATCTAAAAAAACGCGCTTTTATTATTGACATGATGGGCTAATTCTGAGGCCAGATTCGGATTCCGTGCGAAAAATTACTTCGGGAATGACCCTCAGCTGCCCAATAACATTCATTCATTTATTCGCGTTAAAACTTTTAGGTTTATGACTGTTATTTAATACATACAATTTTTCACTTATAGGTTATATTAAGTTTAATGCTGTTAATTAGGTTAGACTGAATGCATAGGAATAAAATCATGTGGATAAAAAACTATCCTTATTTACCTGTGTGGATGTAAAAAAAAAATTGAAGCCTTTGGTTCTTGTACACATACTAAATCACAATTTTTTTCACCCCCTTTTATAATAGGGTGGGGGTAGTAATGGGGATGGCTAATGCCAATTTTTTTTTTTTGAGACATTAGCTTCTCTTGTATATACTAAATACCAATTTTATGGACTCTTACCTACTTGATTTACCTATTTACCATTTACCTCAATTTACCCCCCAACCCTTCAACGGAATAACATGAAAATATAATTTAGTTCCAGATCTCGTTAAAATACAAACGTGTACCAAATTTCAAGTCAATATCTTAAACGGTTCCAGAGTAATCGTGCGCACAAAAAAAGTTACAGACAGACCGACATATTTTTTTGCTCAAACTTAAAATCTCGACATTTCATGACATTCTAAGCCTATTTGAAAAATAAAAAATTTAAAAAAATTTTTGTCGTTTCTATACTTCCACTGGATGTGGAAGTAATATCTACGATTTTTAGGTTAGGTTAACCCAAAGACACTTTGCCGCAGCACTACTGTAAAGAACAATGTATTAATGGTATTTGCCATTTTTTAAATTTAATTTGATTAAAATCTCTACTGTCGGCAGATTTTTGTCCAAAAAAGGGTATATTTTTCCCACTGTGCGGCGGACCAGAGCAGCGTATCCCTTTATTTTTTGTCTCACTGAATCCGAAGTCAGAATTATCAGATTCCCTCGGTTTTCATATCTACCTTCAAAAAACATCCTCAAAAAGCCGATTTTTCGCCTTTCGCACTGAAATGAGTAGTTAGAAATTTTTTTATTGTTTATTTCATAGCCTCATACCCCATAACCCTACAACTCCATACCATTGCGAAGGGCGAAAAAACGGTTTTTACGGGTGTTCCTTGAGGTTAGATATGAAAACTGAGCCAATCTGACGATTCTGACTTCGGATTAGGATTCAGCGGATCAAAATATATAAGGATATATTGGTCTGATCCGCCGGACATACCATGGTCTAAAACAAAAATATGCATATTTTTGTTTTATTTTAAGGGCGTTTTTGAGGTTAGGGACGAAAACCGAGTTAATCTGAAAACTATGACTTCGGACTCGGATTCAGCGGGTCAAAATACATACGGATACATCGGTCTGATCTGCCGGACAAACCACTTTTTTTTAATTTAGAGGAGTTTTTTGGGATTAGGGATTGAAAAACGAGCCAATCTGAAAATTCGGACTTCAAATTCGGATGCAGCGGGTCAAAATATATAAGGATACACTGGTCTGGTCTGCCGAACAAACCACTTTTTTGTGAGGCTATTTCCACATACTGTAGTGAAAATATAGTACTTTCGTTGTAAGAGACTTGGATAAGAAATCTGGGTGTGGAAGTAGTGATTCCTTATGCAGCGATTTTTTTTATATTTCAAATCAATTACTTTGCAAATATAATTAAATTATATACGGACATTAATTTGTAATGCAGGGAAACCCCAAGCGTATATTGAATGGATTATGTGTAAAGTTCCTCTATATTCCCTCATTCGCTTGTCTGTAAAAACTAATAAATCATTCATAGAGATGTTTTTTTTTCCAAATAACTAACATTTCTCATCACATTTTCAAAATTCTCTCCTGCAAAATTTAATTTACCAGACTGAGTAATATAATACAAATATAGATAGGCTAACGAGCCAATCTCGACAATTTATTTGAATAAATAACTAAATATATAATATATATATTTGTTGTAAGATAAGATAAGATAAGATAATTTATTCACCATTAAAAGTATAGAGTAAAAAGTAGGTTTTGTCAGTAAAAAAAAGTGATAAATAAATGCAATTCAATTAATAGGACTCACTACAGATAAAAACACAAAATGAAAAAGTCGCTTGCACAATTATAACACATCTAATTACACACACAACATATATTATAAAAAATAAAAAGTCAATAACATACGAATCAGTTAGCTTCGTTGAAGTCAAACTCTTTGTAGACTATAGAAACAGTGTTCAGTTAAAAACATCTTCAGTGCTTTCCTAAATAATTGTTTGCTTAACGAGTTTATTTCTACCGTTAGTTTGTTAAAAATTAAGCTACCGGCACAGTAAGGCGATTTTCTGAACTTACTTAGATTGTAATTGTTAATGTGAATTTTCCTAGCACTTCTTGTATTATGGTTATGTATGTCATTATTTAAAGAAAACAAATTTGAATTTTTATAAACAAAACAAGCTAGTTTAGGTAAGGAGAATTATAAAAGTTACACATAGTTATATTATAGTTATAAAAGTTACACAGTTACATACCTAATTACATTAATTCTTGTACTCTACAGAATAATTTCTTTTGCACCCAATTCACTGTTGGATGTTAAGACGGGAAATTATGAATGACAATGATGGCTGATAACTGTCGTGTGTTTTACGTAAGAATTATATATAAATGCTTATCTAAATGTCTGCGCATGCCCATTTTTCTTCCTTTTTCCTGTCTTTGTTAGTTCAAAATATGATGAATGATGATGGCATGAAAAACATTATTACTATTTCTTTGTCATTTAGATATAAGAAAGTATAAGTCCTCAATTTGTAAAGTTATTATTTTAAAGTATATATTTATTATTTTGAATAGGTAGTGTATCTAATTAACATTAAACAAAGACAAAATTTTGAAGTCGGCAACTTTTAAAATAAATATCTAGTTGTATTATTTACTTCCATATCGTGGAAGTTTAGTAATAGTAAAAAAAAAATTTTTTGACTCAAATAGGCTTAAAATGTTATAAAACGTCAAGATTTTAAGTTTGAGAAAAAAACTCTGTCTGTCTGTCTGTCTTCGGTCGGTCTGTCTGTAACTTTTTTTTGTGCACACGTTTACTTTGAAATGGATTATGATACTGACTTGAAAGGTACACAAATGTATTACAACGAGATCTTTAACAAAACAATATTTTGGTCTTATTCCGTTTACGGGTTGGGGGTAAATGAGGAGTGGGTAGGTAAGGTCTCATAATTTCTTTGGCATCAGTCACTCCCACTATCATCCCCAATACCACCCCCACTCTATTAAAAGGGGGTGAAAAAAATAAAATTGTGAATTAGTGTGTGTACAAGAACCAAAGGCCTCATTTTTTTTGCATCAGCCACCTCCACTACCACCCCCACCAATTATTAAATGGGGTAAAAAAATAAAACTGTCATTTAGTGTGTACAAAAATCAAAGGCCTCAATTTTCTTGTGGCATCAGCCACCCCCACCGAAAATTTGAATGTGGGAGCAGTAATTGCTTAGGCAGCGGTTTTATATTCTATTCTCCATTCGTTCATCGGTAAGAGATACATAAATTAATATACACTAATATATGAGCTTTAACAATAAATGTCCATTGCACATTTATTTTTTGTTTCTTCGAAGAGGCGTTATAGTTGCAGATATGAGTGTCCGGTGTCCGCGCATGCGCTCTCTGTAAGCAAAGAAATGACTGACAAGATTTTTTTTAACCGCCTACATTCTAAAAATATTCTACAGTATCACAGTTCACTTCGCATCTTCAGATTATAATCGCCACATTGTTATGCGTTATTTTTCTGATACCGTAGTGGAGCTATACTATACCTAATAATTTAAACAAAAAAGTTTCTTGCAAAACTACTTTATGAGTTCAGTACTAATAGACACCTTCATATCTAAGTGCTATATTTAAACGAAGTTTAATATTAGATACTTAGAAGATTCCCAAAATAATTTACACTTTTAAGTGTAATTGAATCGTTGCATCAGAAGTAAAAAAAAAGTCAAATTTTAGGAGCGGCTAGTGGAATCCCCACAAAGATACCTCTGCCTACAGTTAAGTTTAATCTTTTACAAACTTTAATGTTAGTGATATTACTAAATTAAACATACTAGCGGATCTGGTTTTGAAATGAAATCAACTTTTTATTTATTTATTTTTTTTTTTTGACAATTCGGTTACACGCATGCTCTCTTATCATGTTATCAAGTTAACTCAGCTTAATCGCATGGAGTGGGGAACGCTTTTCGCATTTGAAATTCGGAAAAACACGTTTTTCCGCTATAACATTGTTAATATTGACTTAACGAAAAAAAAAGATAAATCAATTCGACACGCATTTATATATAACAAATATATTCCTAAAGCTGTGTATTTAACATACACAAGACACCAACACTTTTAACACTCGCGAAGAACCACCTAAAAAAAATTGACTCTTATGTAAATCGACCTGGCGGATTCGATTTTGGAGTTCGCCAGACAATCCGGAATTGCGAAACTGGTCAAAATCGGCAATTTCCGAAAAATCTCAAATTTTATGGAAATTTTTTAATTTTTACTTATCACCCTACATCTCTTTTAGTTTAAGTCCGATTAAATTGAAATTTTTAGGAGAGCCAATTTAGACCTTTGTTATCATGACTGACATGACAGAAATGCAAAAAAGTTTACGTGTCACCAGTAATATTTTTTTTAAAAGTTGGTGACACGAAATTTGTTAAAAATGCAGCAACAAATACTCGATCGAGAAAACTTTTTTGTTTTTAAAGATAGATGTATATAGTAAGCTACAAAGTTGTAGCCAAAGAACTAAAGAAACTTTTTTATTTCGGTAATTTTTTTGATAACTTACTTAGTTTTCAAGAAAACGGTGCTGCAGTATTTGACCGCCGGGTCGCGTCGCAAGATAAAAGATTGGGTTGGCCTATACCGCGGCTTTGTTTCACGTCTTTCAGAATGCCCCGCCCGATGTGAATAAAATAATGCATAGTTGTGAATATTGGTTTTTCTAATTTTGACACATAATGTGACACTTTTCAAAACTGACTTAAGTGTCAAAACGTCCTACTTTATGTAACCAGTTATGAAAAGTAAAATTTTGCGTAACTGGTGGCGAAAAGTTCGTTATGTCATCAATTAGGAAAGATAAACAACTCTCATAAAGAAAAAGAAACAATGTATTGAACACAAAATGGAATACTGAATCCATAAAGTGGATCTTCTAAATTCCTCTTTATTTCAAGATATGCTAACAAAACGTTTTCATTAATATAATTTACCTTATATTATCAAATTAGGATTTCAAATAATATTGTTACTTGGCTAAATAACGTCTGTCAATTTTGACATAAAAATTATAATGTGTGATAGCAGCAAAGATAACTATGAAAAAGATTACTTTATTTTTAACGTCTTCGTAACTGGTTACATAAATAGCTATTTTCTAATTTTGACATAAAGTGACAGTTTTCAAAAATGACGTATGTGTCAAAACGTCCTCCTTTAAACTAACTAGATATGAAAAGTAAAATTTTACGTAACTGGTGAGGAAAAGTTCGTTATGTCATCAATTAGGAAAGATAAACAACTCTCAAAAAGATAAAGAAACAATGTTTATTCAACACAAAATGGAATACTTACTAAGTCCATAAAGTGGAAACTTCTAAATTCTTCTTTCCTTCAAAATCAAAATACGCTAACAAAACTTTTTCATTAATACGATTTAACTTAAATTATGTTATCAAATTAGGATTCAAATAATATTGTAACTTGGCTAAATAACGTCTGTCAATTTTGACATTAAAATTATAATGTGTGATAGCAGCAAAGATAACTATGAAAAAGATTACTTAATTTTTAAGATCTTTAAATAAATCTATTTCATTTATTATGTTTAAATTGTTTTTAAAATTTTAAAATTTGAAAAAATCATGTAGGTAACACGTTTCGAAAGACAATCTTGTGTAACTCGTGCTATTTTGCGGGATTTCGCTTCGCTCGTCCCGCAAATTCCACTCGTTACACAAAATAACGTCTTTCGTAACTGGTTACATAAATAGCTATTATAAAACGTTTAGTTTAGTTAGTTGTTTTTAACCGATGGACAGGACTAGTTGTCGTCTGTGTGGTTTATGATGCTTATTCTTATTGAAAATTGATGAGTTGCAGCTATAATAATAATTATTATTGCGTTAGGAAAGTGCTATAGAGGGTAAAGTGCATATTAAAGTAACGGAATTTCTTTTCCAAACATTTAAAGCTAGTTTTAATATTTAATTTGAACAAAGAACAACTTTTAAGCAATTTTTTTAACGTCAGCAGTTTTGTGCGCGTTTTCGACTTTTTTTTAACAGTGATTTCCCAGTTAAACCCAGAGTTAAACTTTGTGAAATGCATATTTTGCCAACAAAATAGTGAAGAAACTGTGCAGGGTGTTACAGAAGAAGCACTGGATTAAGCATTTAAAGCAGTTTCTATAAAGTCGGATGATATCTCTCTTCAGTTGAAATATTACACCAAAAAAGTGATTTATTTTTGTCAAAATGCAGAAAGCACAGATGTGGCTAATAGTGGTTATAAAAAAGGAGGACCGTTAAAAGCCCAAAACGTTGTATAATTTGCGATAAAAAAAATCTATCTCTTAAACATTGCTGCTTAATTATACGAGTAGAAGTTAAATGTGGAAATAAAATGAGTATGTCTAAATTGCCTTTATCAAAATTTAAAACTTTATTTTTTATATTTTGCTCCTTTTTCAAAATTAAAATTCACTGAATAAACGATTATGTAGGTTATTATTAGTACAATACAAATCCTGGCGCTCTCAAGCTATGTATGGCGTTATCGCTTGTGCAGTACGTGACCCGCCGCGGCCGGCATAGTTCTTTTCTATATTGCGGCACCATTATGTTAAAAACCAAGCCAGTTATCAAAAAAATCACTGAAATAAAAAAGTTTCTTTGGTTCTTTGGCTACAACTTTGTAGCTTACTATATACATATATCTTGAAAAACAAAAAAGTTTTCTCGATCGATTATTTGTTGCTGCATTTTTAACAAGTTTCGTGTCACCAACTATTAAAAAAATATTACTGGTGACACGTAATTTTTTTTGCATTTCTGTCATGTCCGTCATGATAACAAAGGTCTAAATTGGCTCTCCTAAAAATTTCAATTTAATCGGACTTAAACTAAGGGAGATATAGGGTGATAAGTAAAAATTAAAATATTTCCATAAAATTTGAGATTTTTCAGAAATTGCCGTGTCGCCAGTGTCGCAATTCCGGATTGTCTGGCGAACTCCAAAATCGGATCCGCCAGGTCGATTTACATAAGAATCAATTTTTTTTAGGTGGTTGTTCGCGAGTGTTATAGAGGGTGCATCTTAGACATTGCTCGTTCTCCGACTATACGCTTTGAGAAAGGAAACAGATTCGGTTTCCGAGACGTCAGCAAAATACGTTATTTTTATATTTTTATTATTATTCATTATTTGTCAAAAAAAACACCTGTAACTGTTCCTTTGACGTAAAAGTCACAGGCGTAGAGGTTATTTTCCAGTAAAATACTGGATAGTTGTATTATTTTGTAGATTTCACGAACATTGTTTAGAATAAAATATATGTGGCAGAGCATCCCAATAAGAAACACAGACAAATTTAAAAAATGCCAGAACCAACATTTAGATAATATTTATACAATTTATAGGTAAAATTTTGTTTTATATTATCTCATACATTTCTTATTTATAAATAATATTCATAAATATTTTTGATAAATATATTTTTTTAAGTTATTATTATTATTTATTAAGTTATTATTAAGTTAGTTATTAATAATAATAATATTTTTGTTATATGATTAACATTGTAAAGTGTACTAGGCATCTGGCTCCACAGTTTACATGATGTTATCCTATAAATGGATGTGCGCTTCCCACTCTCCGCGCTATATCTAGAAAACGGTTAATCTTACGAATAAATACTAAACTAAACTAAACTTGTAGAGAATTCTATGCTCTACAAGTTTTGTAATAACCTCTAACGACATACGACGCCTAGGAAGCGAGATATTTGCATACAAAAAAACTACTATTTTGCAAGGCAAAGGTCATGACCTTTGACCTTTGATATGACTCATTCCGAGGTTTGATTCTTATTTGATTAGACTAATTGTTTTTTCAGCGTTTCTTGCAGCTCTTCGAGCTCTAAAAATTGATAATACCTTTTTTTAACGTAAAACTTACCAAAGACACTAAAAAGTAGAACAACATTATTCAAACTATTCATTTTTATCTTTCTCGTGCTATCAATCTTAAAATATTATTTCCGACGAGAAAAAGTAAAAGAATCAAAATTATGGAGAATCTTAATCTCTACAAAACTGTTGGAAGTTGCCGACTGCAAATAACTATTTGAACAATAACAATAGAAAGATATTGACTGTGTACTTATTCTGAGTGGCACCACGTAAACGTGAATTGTGACGCGTTTGCGCAAAATGTTAATCAAATAGGTATTCACGGTCAGCCACGCCTGACTGCAACTTCTATTCGTTTATAACTTGTTTCCGATACTTCATCGAAAACTTTTCTTTTCAGAGCACCAAAACACTTTCCACTATTTGAACCAAGGGTCAAGTCCAGACGTAACGGGTGTGGACGATTTGGATAGCTTTGAAGAAACCGTCAACGCTCTCAATTTATTGGGATTCTCAGACACGGAACAAAATGATATGTTCAAAATTTTGGCCTCCGTGTTGCATCTTGGCAACATCGCGTTTTCGGAATGCATTATTGAATCCGAAAATGAACAGGACCAGGAGGGGTGCGGGATAGACCCGAAAGACAAACACATGAGGGTGCTATCAGAACTGCTTGAGATAGACGAAGAGGAAATGCGCCAATGGCTGTGTACCCGGAAGCTGGTGTCAATGAGGGACATTTTCATGAAACCGATGACCGTGGAGGAGGCTGCTGTCTCTCGAGATGCACTCGCGAAGCATATTTACGCGGAACTATTCAGCTGGATAGTACTGGTCATTAACAAAGCACTGGAGACCGACACCCCTAGACATAAATTTATAGGGGTGTTAGATATTTATGGATTCGAAACGTTCGAAATTAATTCGTTCGAACAGTTTTGCATCAATTATGCCAACGAAAAGCTACAGCAGCAGTTCAACTTACACGTTTTTAAATTGGAACAAGAGGAATATATCAAGGAAGGGATAGAATGGAAAATGATTGACTTTTACGACAACCAGCCGTGCATAGACTTAATAGAAACAAAGTTGGGAATTTTAGATCTACTTGACGAAGAATGCAAAGTAAGTAACTTTTATTACTACTTGGTTGGAATTATATGTTTATTTTCAATTAAGTGTAATAATTTTCAATTCTTAAAAGTAGTGGCCACAATGGCCAAAAATGATTTTTAAATGTGTAATTGTTTGAATTGATTTTTCACATTTTTTTCCAAATGAACCCTGTAGGTATATTTTTCAACGGTGCACACAGGCAAATTTTCGCAAAAATCTGGCATAGGTATTACTGTCTGAAATTTAACATAGTAACTATTTTTAGCAAGATATGTAAAAATGTAAAAAGGATGAAAAGTTTAATAACTTTATTTATGTTCATTTCCTTTGTCAATGGGAGGGCAGGATGTTCAAAAATTCTTCTGAGTACTTTATAGGGACACTTTTTTTCCTCGAGCTGATGGTTTGCGCATACATTTCAATAAATAGGCAAGAAGACGCAAGAAGTTTGTTAAAGACATTGCGATTTCTCTCGAAAATTTTCTTGTCGATTTTTATTTCTTACTACAGACTCTTCTGATAATAAACCTACTGGCGATACTGCCTTATTAACAATCAATTAGTCAATCAATTTATTGGTGCTATATACAAAAATGGTATTTGCACAAGTCAATATTTAAATTTACAAAATATACATATACGTATTAGGGCGGTCCTTATTTTTCGACTTTATGTTTTTTTGCGGGCCACCCCCTAGGTTGGTTTCAATACTTAAAAAAATGTTCTGTGCAAAATCTGAACTCAATCGGATAAAGAGAAAACGTGCCACCCAACTCTTGATTCTGGGAGATTCAAATAAATTCTAATAAATTTCGATATTTATTTTTTCAAAGCTTGCTACTGACAATCGAGTTAGTAGTGACTGAAAATAGATAATATACATACTTAAAATCACTTTATTTATGAAAAGTCGTTAATTTGATTATAGTTTTTGGGATAAGGTCTCCTTTTCAAAATCGAAAAATCGTGTTCTATAATCTTTTACAACTTTGATTTTTTTAAGAATATCCAACCCTTTGTTAAAACTATCGTTTTTAGACCAAGTTGAAGGATGCGTTTCAAGAAAGTCATCATTTATATGAAATCGTTTGAAAAACTTTCCGGTTTCGATAGTAACAAAATTTTCAATAAATGTATTCTCCACAAACTTTGGAATTTCATTTTCGCCTATCTCTATTCGCTTGATACTTTTACTATATGATGATTCTTGTTCTATATCTAATGGCTTTTCTTCCACATCCGATGATTCTTCTTCCACATCCAATGTTTTTTCTTTCAGATCCTCTTTCCCACCTAGGACTTCAACCATTTTCACTTTGGATTCCTCTGACAATTTTGAATCGAAGAATGCGAAGGCAACTGCTTCTGGACAACTCCAAAAATTCTCTATAATCTTCTCGAGGCTGCTTTTGCGGATTTTCCAGAGCAGATATCACAAATGTGACTACCTCTTTTGTATCATATAAAAATGGAAGAACATATCCGTCTTCAAATCAGAACTTAAAATAATGTTTGTTAATCTTAGCCCAATACTGTTGAAAGCGTTTAAAGAAAATTCTCGGCCTTAAAAATTTGACTGACTGACAAATAAGTTTTGTTTTACTCAAAAAAAGAAATATTAAAGATCTTTGATACCGATCCAAATTTGGTTGAAATTGGATGACCAATAATTGAGTTACAAAGGTGTTTCCACTTGAGATGAGTCACACTGTATACTATTAATTTTGGTACTTACTTGCTTCTTCAAGTTCTCGTATCTTGCGTTATCTTCTTTCTGAAGCTTCGCGTGCTCGTTTTTCAGCTCTTCTTTCTCTGCCTTTTAATTCATAATCTATACCGTACATAAATCCTGGTCGACCTATTTCCCGTTGTTGAACTAAAAATTGCCTATCTTCTCAAGCGCGTTTTCGTGGGCTATGTCGAAGAAGTAAGTCATCAAACTTTGCTACAAAATTTGCCTCTTTCTGTTTTTGAAAGTGCGTCTGCTTCTCACACCTTTATTGAAGCGTCCTCCATTCTTCATACAAAGATACTAGCTTATCAATACAGTGGTTTTGTTTTCTAGTGGGAATTCTTGCCTTTTCCCAGAAAATCACAACTTCTTGTAATACAAGTCTGGCTTCAGCTCACATCTTTTAAATTAAAAAAAGTACACTCAAAACTTGTTTATTAGAAGGCAGTTTACTTCCAGTAATCTCGTTTGAAAAATTACCGATCAAATAAGCACTATCACGACCAGGCAAATTAATTTGGCGGGACATTGTGCTGCGTGCTGCTCTTTTCACTGAAATGCTTTGACGCACTTATTGCCATACAGGTCGGCTAAAATTACAGTAAGGATTAAGGTTTATGCCGTTCAGGTAGAAACTCAACCCTACCGCAGAGACAAAATTCGAGGAAATAGATCTTAAAACTAGGGCCTTGCGGGCGACCACCTATTAAAATTCCTTAATCCTAAAAGGATTAGGGAATTTTAATGTCAATATTTTCATGGGTAGTATTTAGAATTCGCTTTCCTCTTCCTAAACTAATATAAAGTATCTTCAGGATGTCAATTATACCTATTGTTTACTTAGAAAAACCAAATATAACAATGTGGGAAATTTCAAGAAATATTAAATTTAGGGGTGGTGGGTGGCACGTTTTCCCCGTATCCAATTTCGCTCAAATTTCACCCACATTATTTTTTTAGCAATTGAAACCGTTGTGGGAGGTGGCCCAAACTAAATTCGAAAATATTTTTTTCCTCAAGTATAAATAAGGACCGCCCTAATACGTATAAATAAGGCATAAAAACAAACATAAGGAATTTAACAAACGCAACATTTTCTTATATACTATTAAAATTATATGATAAAAATTCATCATGTGTATAAAATGTTTTTTCGAGCAAGATGGTCCTTATTTTTTTTTTGAATGCCAGATCTGATAGTTTTATTATATTATATTCATTTGTTATGAAATTTGGGTGCTAAAAATTGAATTCCTCTTTGGCTTTTAGTTAATCTGACATACGGTGCTGTTAATATATTTTTGTGTCTTGTACGATAATGGTAGTCACATTCTCTGTTTACACTTTGAGGATACACGTTCTCTCTAGCATACAAAAGCAACTTATAAATATATATTGAGGGTAACGTGAGTATCTTTTGTCTACAAAACTGCTCTGTACAATCTTCTTTATAATTTAACCCAGATACTATACGTATTGCTCGTATTTGTAGAGCAAAAATTCTAAGCCAATTTGATGCAAAGCAAAGTAAAGAGTGGCATATAATAGTGCAAAATATGCATTTTTCAAAGCTTCTTCACCTACTTCATTTGCTGACTCCTGGGGGTCGGAAACATTGTGCCCTATCTTATTATGCAATGAGAAGATCATATGCACTGTTTTTTCTCTATTTAATGTAAGTTTATTTGGCTTGAATCACTGTTATGCAACTCCACATCACACGCCAGCAGAAAGTTGTTCAATATTCTTGTTTTGAACCGAAATAGTCGTATCATCTGCAAACAGTATGTCATTAGAGTGTTCCCTTGAATATGGGAAATTATTCACATATATTAAAAATAGAAGGGGGCCAAGTACTGAGCCTTGGGGTACCCCATATATTATTTTTGTTTTATTTGAATGTGCATTATTTACTTTTTTTGCTAAATATGATCTTAATAATGATATAAGTACTGTTATGACAGAACTTATACCTATTTAGCTTTTCTAGCAGTACTTTGTGTGAGACGCAGTCAAACGCTTTACTTAAGACGTAAAATATAGTGCACATATGCTCCCGACCTTCGAAATCCCCAAAACTGGTTCTATAAAATCGAGAATTGCAGAGGTGGTATTTTTTTATTTTATAAAACCAAATTGCTTATTATAAAAAATATTGTTGGTCTCAAAGTAGTTTGCTATTTGCTCTGAAAAGCATTTTTCCACTATTTTTGAAAAGATTGGTAGTAGTGACAGACCTATAGTTATTTGGATCATTTGCATCTCCTTTTTTAAATACAGGAATTACAATAGCCTCTTTAAGACAGTCTGGAAAGCATGATTCTTTAATGCACAAGCTTATAAGTTTGCATAATGGTGATATGATCAAATTTTTAATATCTAATCTAAGGACTATGAATCAGTATTTTATGTACAGTTGTGGTCATTAAATGAGAGGGTTAGTACCTTACATATATTAACGTCCTTTTTGTGCAGAAGCTCTTCAATGTTTACACATGCATAACTCCCGGAATTGAACCCATAATAAAATGAAACACCAAACTTCACAAAAACCGCAATATACTGTAAAAATTAGTTAAAATTGAGGTACGAATTTCCAGATCATTCGAATCTAAACAATTCAAACTTTGAACTGATAATGTGTCCCTGTCCTCTATTAGTCATGGAGATAGTCCAGGAAAATTAGCATTTGACCTGGATGAAATTAGTAAAAATCTGAATTTTTGCACAAACGTGTCCCAAACCCAAATCCACAAAGTCACAAAAATTCCAATATTGAAGGTCAAAGTTTTTTGCAAATATCTCGCATCCTATGCATCGGTGCTCATGAGGTCAATGTGAAAGTTGTAGAGAATTCAATTATCTGCAAATTGTCTTTATTTTTTTACCAACCCTTTTCGAGATAATCAAGGTCAAAAAGTAGTAGAGAACTTGAATATCTGTAAGACTGGTAAATTTACAGTTTCTGTATTGATATAACAATTTTCTGAATATTCTGAATTTTTTGTGAATGAATGCCGGCCTTCATTTATACAAAATCTTTAATGATCGACTCCGTGTCAGTCAATAACAGGACGAGAAGCTTTTAGCTGATACTGATATTATTTGATATTATTGATATTATTTTCCAACGAAAAGTAAAAAAACAATTTTAGATAATTAAATTCTCTACAACTTTCATATTAACTTAATTGCTGCACGATTTCTTTGCGAAAAACCATGTTTTTGAAACTTTAACCTTGAAAAAATAAAAAAGACAACTTCTAGATGATTTAATTCTCTACAACTTTCATTTTGACTTCATGGGCAATGGGCACCCGATGCATAGAACGCGAGATATTTGCAAAAAATTTTGACCTTCAATATCTTGGGTAGTCATGTTGGGAATTTTGTGATTTTTGTGGATTTGGGTTTGGGACACCTCTAAGAACGTCTGTGCAAAAATTCTGATTTTTACTACTTTGGCCTCGTTTCCTCGTTTTTTGGCTAATTTCCCTATATTAAGAGGATTGATTTACAAAATAAGGAGACCTGACAGTTCGTCTATTCATTAAATGACTTGCCTTTGAGATGACTACAACTTTTTTTATTTAGATTTTAGTCTGCTTTTTCTTAAGAATTTGCCACTGTGCGATGTGACATAGAATTGAAAAACGAATTTTTTGCATGTGCGATGTACATCTTTATCTTTAAGGCTATTTGTAACCATTTTCGATGTATTGAGCATGTCTCCAAAATTCAACAATAGACAATAAAAAATTAGAGCTTTTTCAAATAATTCAAATGAAAAACTTATAACAAGTGACCACATGTTGCCTAGGTTGACTAACACACATTTCTATGCGCCTTCGAACTGAGGTTTCTACTGTTCTTAAAGTTTCTGGTGTGATACGTCTAAAAATATTTATTGTCGTTTCTTTCATATTTTAAGTCACTGTTGCTGTATCTTTATAAGCAATATCCTTCACGTATCCCCATAAAAATAAATCCAATCTCATAAGATCTGGGGATCTAACAGGCCATTTAGTGGGATTAATTCTCCTAATTCATATGGGTAGATATTATTTAAGTGGTCCCCTACTGCATTTAAGTAATAAATAATGCGGTGGAGCACCACTGAAGTCAAATTCTATTTAGGATCTTTTGTGGAAGATTCGCCAGTAATTGTGACAGATAGTTCACCAAGAAATGAAGACAAATACTCCAGTCACCCTATTACATTTTCCAATAATTCCTTTACAAATCACCTATGGCATTCTGAGGAGAACATAATAAGTTCGAAACCGGTCTATGTCTGGATGGAACAGACAAGTGATAGTTGGTTACTGATCACGATTTGAAGGTGTAATTCAATGCAGGTCGGGGTATTTGCCCGCTGAGTAGTTGTTTCCTTCAAATCCTATTTCATAAACAGTGAGTATAGCCCACTAAGGCTAGATGTCGCCGCTCTTGGTACTTGCAAAAAAGCAAGTCGCTATACGCCAGTGACATTTGTCCGACGTATAGTAGCATCTGACCATATGAGAGTTTACCTCTCACATATATATATATATATATATATATATATATATATATATATATATATATATATATATATATATATATATATATATATATATATATATATATATATATATATATATATATATATATATATATATATATATATATATATATATATATATATATATATATATTATATATATATATATATATATATATATATATATATATATATATATATATATATATATATATATATATATATATATATATATATATATATATATATATATATATATATATATATATATATATATATATATATATATATATATATATATATATATATATATATATATATATATATATATATATATATATATATATGTATATATGTATTCTTTATTGTTTTCTGTTGTATTTGAATATCGTAGTTTGTCAATGAAAATAGTTCCTAAATTCATTATTAGAGTGTGGCATTTAACTATATACAAAATTTATGATAAAAATTATATAAGATTGTATTCCTTAGAGCAATGGGAAGTATCTGAAACTGTATTTATGATTTTTTAACTATTTATAATAAACCGAAAATAAACAATTTTCCTCTCACAAGGAAAAGTCAACTTCTTGTGCTCAATATAAGAATCACGACACTCACCTCTATAGTTTACATTATCTAAAAATTCTAAATTCTGAACCAACATGCTAAAAAACCCCAGACTATTAATGTATATGTCATAACAAATTGACAGAGAGCATAATACGCGATTTTTAATACTGATTGAGAAACAGATTCAACGAGCAATCGTTGGAGGTAATAGGTATTCCTGCTTAACTTATTGGCCACTGTCGGAGCCATGTTTATTCCATTTAAGAGTTTGATCCAGTTACGCCCAAAAATTTGACCTCTTCACTCTTATTTGGAAATTCAATTTCTCTCAATGAAAAAATCATTCTTTGAGTTTTATTTGCATTTAAGTTTAAAACATTACTTTGGAACCAAAGTTCAGTACTGAGTTAGGTTTCTTGACTTGCATTGGTAGTAATAACACAATTTTGGGAAAAATTTGGAGTGGAGGTATCATCAACAAATAATAGGAAGTCATTTCTATTTATATTTACTGCAAGATTATTGATGTATATTACAATGAGTAGAGGTCTTATAACAGATTCTTGAAGGACTATAATATTTAGAGTTCTTTTTTCGGAAAATTAATTATTTGATTTACCTATTTGGGTTCTGTTCTGTAAATAAGACATTATTAGATCTAGACTGTCGTTTCAACATGGTATCTTACAAGTTTTTGTATTATTAAATTATGTTGGACATAGTTTAAAGTCTTGCTAAGGTCGCAAAATGTAACCAAATACTCTCCTTTCTCAAAACAAGCAATTGTTTTTTTCCATAAAATTCTAAATAGCATCACTGGTACTCCTGTTTTATCTAAAATAGGATGAATCCCAATGATATTATTTATAGTGCGGGGAGGTTTGTGGTTTGAACATTCCACTATTTAATAGCGGTATGAGAGTTGGTACAGAGAGTCAGTACAGTATGATAATAAATATGAATATGTTGATCTTAAATATTCCCATCTGATTCAAGAAAGTGAGCAAAAATGGCACCTAAAACTAATTTTTCGCTCATATCCCACAAGTAACCAATCGCATAAAAAAAAATTAGTTATAAATGCAAATGTCATTGTTCTTAAAGCAACGCCTTTCGTTTCTGAATGTTAGTTTAATTATTTAATGGTGTTCCATTTGCAGATGCCACGAGGTTCCGATGGTTCGTGGACTGAGAAACTGTATGCAAAGTGCATGAAATACTCCCATTTCTCCAAGGGTCGTTTCGGTAGCTCCGCATTTGTCATCGACCACTTTGCCGACAAAGTACAGTACGAGAGTAACGGGTTCCTCGAAAAGAATCGAGACACTGTAATAGAAGAACAAATAAATGTTATCAAGGCCAGCAAGAACCATTTGGTGAAGAGACTGTTTGCGTCCAAGTCACAAAAACTGGCGGCTCCCGGAACAAAGCTTAAAATTATTGCCGCTAAACCGGCACCGGTTTCCCAAAAATCTCACAAAAAGTCCGTCGGTTCACAGTTTAGAGACTCCCTGAATATGCTAATGTCAACGTTAAATGCCACTACTCCGCATTACGTGCGATGTATCAAGCCAAATGACACCAAGACAGCGTTTGAATTCAACGCAAAGAGAGCAGTGCAGCAATTGAGAGCTTGTGGTGTTTTGGAGACGATTAGAATATCGTCAGCCGGGTTTCCGAGTAGATGGACCTACATCGACTTTTTTTATCGGTATAGAGTTCTATGTAAGTTTAAGGATATCAATAGAAACAACATGCAAAAAACTTGCGAAAACATTCTGAAGCAGTATATAAAGAACTGCGATATGTATCAGTTTGGTAAGACAAAGATATTCTTCCGTGCTGGGCAGGTGGCATACCTCGAGAAACTGAGAGCCGAGAAACTGAAACGCTGTTGCATAATGATGCAGAAAACTGTTAGAGCATTTATATGCAGGAAAAAATATTTAAGGATAAAGAAATCAGCACTTCTTTTACAACGATATGGAAGAGGTCTTTTGGCAAGGAGGTATACAGATGTAATTAATAAACAGGCGAATCTAATATTGACGTTCTTGTTTTGTTTTATTTTCAGAGTTGCAGAGGATTTAAGAAGAGAGAGGGCGGCAAAAACTATTCAAAGATACGTTCGCGGATGGGTTAAGAGGGTGCAGTATGAGAGGTTAAAGCAATGTATTACTGGCATCCAAAGATACGCCAGAGGGTACATGGCTAGATTGCGTTTCCTTAATCTCAAATATAATGCAAAGGCAAGTATAAGACGATTTTATGTTGACACTATACAGAGAAATGTAAAAATATTGACGAGACTTGTCCATTTAATGTCCAATAATATAGAGATAAGGAATTCTCACGTGTAAATTTTTAACTCAATTTACCGAGTGTGACCACAAAATAAGGAAACACTCCCATTCTCTTGGTATTACTGGTAGATTTATGAAATTTGTTATGGTGATTATGCTTCATAATATACATTTTTCAGCTGTAACAATTCTTAAAGAATACCTTTAAAAATTGTCACACCAAAATGAAGCATATATTGTCAAAACAATAAAAGATACATATATGCTACCAGTCACTTTTTCATGTGAAATTTTATTCTATACAACTTTGTTATTATAATTTTTTCACGTTTCTTAATATTTTGGCAGCGTCTCCATTTTAATGAGGGTAATATTAATTAGGCGTCATATTGGAGCCGCCACTTCGAATTTTGTAATTTTTGGAATTTTTTAGAGGTCGGGAAGTTACTCGCCTTATAGTCCCTTGAGGTAAACCAGAAAAAGACAAAAAGTTCAAAAGTTCTACGACTGGACCGCAAGACATCTCCCCCACCCCTGGAGAACACGATGGTGACAATATTTTTCGACCTACCCTCCAACCACTACCCCTAAACCGGAAAACCACCGCTTTTTTAGATTTTCCGGTGGTAAGCATTTTTTTATTGGAAAATCTTATTAACTAAAGTTGTTCAGTATTGTCCAAAAATCAAAATTTAAAAACTTTCAAATTTTGCTTAAAATATTGTCCAAATCCGAAAATATCATTTAAATGGGTTTTTTTTCTTGTTTAAAAAATTCATGACAATTTTGTTTGAAATTGAACCCAAGCTGTCAGATAGTTGTCAAGTAATTAATAGTCTTTTATATTTTTTAAATTTATCAATTTTTTTAATTTTTCAATTTTTTTATTGTATATTGGGTTTTTGGACAATTCTGAACAACTTTGATTAATAAAATTTTCCGATAAAAAAATACCTAGCACCGGAAAATTGGAAAGAGGGGTGGTTTTTCAGTTTAGGGGTAGTGGTTGGAGGGTAGGTCGGAAAATATTGTCACCATCGTGTTCCCTGCCCTCGAAAACGGAGGGTACATATCTTGCAGTCCAGTCGCAGAACTTTTGGGGTAAGAGCTTTACCTCAAGGGACTATTACCTCCATGCCAAATTTAAAGTACCTAGCTCATTGGCAACAACTTCAAAAATTCACTGTACAGGTAAATATTGGTAAAAACAGTTTAAAGCCAACATGCTAAGAACTTAAAAAAATTTAAAATTGGGAAATTCAAAATGACCTCAATATGGCGCCCTAGAGTTTAGTCAACTTTTTTCGGAACTTCCAAACTTGGATAGTTTATAGATGGTCATTATTTGAATAGTTTGATTTTTGTTTGATAAAAATTGGATGGGAGTTGTATTCATTATTTTAGCTACCTTAACCGGTAGTAGAACAGAAGCATTTTGCTAGTATTGTATACGATTAAACTACAAACATTGTTATTTAGGACATAATATAATTATTATACCTACTCATTAATAATATACGTTCCTACAGCAATTCTTTAATCTAGTAATTTTGTTCACAATTCTTAAAGGCAAAAATATTAATCGTTGTGCCATGTTAAATATATCAAATAAGAATTCATTCTTACTGTGATAAAATAAGAACATTAAAGCTGTAAATTTTCTGTTACTTTTTATTTTGTGTATCAACGGTCTTGAGACAGCCCTGGGGAGATTCCACGTACTTGTAAATTTCCGTGTGCCTGTGTGATCCGTGCTCCGTTTATAACGTAAACAACTGCATTCTTAACTGAGATGGACTTTTTTTTAGATCATGTAAATCAGTACCTATATTTTTTTCAGGCTATCATAATTCAAAAACATGTTCGCGGGTGGTTGGCGCGTAGAGAATATAGGAAAAGGCAGAACCAAATTATCATTTGCCAAGCAGCAATTCGCAGATTTTTGGCCAGACGACAATACAAGAAACTTCGAATTGAGGCAAGATCTATTGAACATGTTAAGAAACTCAATAAAGGTTTGGAGAATAAAATTATTAGTCTTCAACAGAGAATTGATGAACTTAATAAGTCCAATAATGAGCGTAAGCATTATCAGAGCGAGGTTCATGAACTAAAGTAAGTTTTTGTTTCATAATCATAAGTATATTCAGCTTTATAATACATGATCACTTTTAGGAATAAGATGATATCATTTAAAGCCATGGAAATAGAGATTAAGAACTTGAATAATCTACTTATAGACAAGAATAAGACAATAACGAAACTACAAGAAGATATTAAAATAGAAAGAGACGAGAAAATGGATCTGGTTAACGAGCATGAAAAATACAGACACGAAACCGAAAGCCAAAGGGACCTGTGGGCGCAAGAAACCGCGAAATTGCGAAAAGAATTAGAAAACATAAACGAAATTGTTAAAATGAATGAGAAGGGGGCAGAAGAAAACCTTAAAGTTAGACTGGAAGAAGAAAAATTGATGATGTTAAACGACGCAGATAGTGATAGGGAAGCATACCAAAAATTGCTGCAGGAATACCATTGTCTTGAACAGCATTGTGAAGAACTTAAACAGCAATTGCACAATCAAAATCACCTCGGTTTACACAGGAGAAACATTAGCGACATAAGCAGCATATCCACGGTTGATGAAAACCTTCTTAATAGTGATTTGCCAGAGGATCATGGATATGGATCTGTTAGATCCACTACCAGCAATAGTTCACATACTCGAGAAAAACTTGAAAATATTGACTGGAAAATAGGAGATGGTAATTATCATTTTTAATAATAATAATATTTCTCCCTAATTTTAGCCGGATGTTTTGTAACATAGCAAACATACCTTCTTCATGTTCCGTAATTAGCTTAATTAAAGGCCTCTTCCCAGGATATGCTTAGGCAGATGAGCAGTTTAGTGATTTGTTTTTGGTATATCTTCTTTCTGATTTATCATGAATTAATTCGATGTTCGTTGACGTGGGGTTTCATAAAGTCATCTCTCGTACTATTAAGAAGTTTTAAAATATTTGGTACTTAAAGAATTAGATTTTTATGGATTTTATTGTTGTGCTGCTTAATGACCTGAATTCTAAATAAATCCCCATTATCTTATCAAAATGTTATCAATTATTTTGTGATACATTATACGTCATATATTACTTTGGTTTTTAGCCACTAGTGAGAGTCAAACCCCAAGCACAAACAGTAGTAGTGAAACCAATACAAAACATGAAACTGAAAATAAAATTGACGTTGGGCTTGTTCTTAAATTACAACACAAACTCGCTGAAGTGGAAAGAGAAAAGATGAGGATGCAGAAACGTTTAGACGAGATAGACATGTCCCCTAGAACGGAAAAGGCCAAAAATGAGGCAGACAATGCCGTGAAAATATCAGAACTTGAATTGTGCAATTCCCAGTTAAAATCACAATTGTTCGAGCTGCAAAATAGCATCAATGAAGGTACAGGTTTGTCTAAGTTACACGAACAGTTACAAACGTTACAGCATGAGTTGGATAGAAGGTCCGAAGAAGTTATCCAGCTGAAGAGTGTATTAGCCAACCAAACCAATAATATGAGGTCCATACTCAACTCTAAAACTAGGATAGGTGTGTATTTTAAAGGAAAGTGGGTAACTGAAACATTGATTTTTTTTTTTCAAAATTTACATGTGAAACGAAGGTATAGACTGGAGTTCTAAGCAGTACAATTAGTTAGTTTTATCAGCTTAAAGTAATATTAACCTGCGAGTCGATATATCCTCAACTTTGAATCCATATAGCCTTACTAGTAATTTATTAAGCATTATGTAGTTAATATGTGAAATGCCTGATAAGTCACTTGACTGAGTATATTTCAAAAAATATTTACGTTATTATTACTTAAAATTTAACCACAAAGCTTTACCTTTGTGGTTAATTTTTAAGGAATAAGCATATTCAGATCTATCTGTCAGAAAATATAACGTAACTTTAGAATAAGTTATTAATTTTGGAGTCTCAGTGTCTTTTGTTTGAATAGAAACAGGGAAATTTAAACAATTTTTAATGAAAGTATAACCTACTAAGTTTTGTCTTTCTTTGTAGTCAAGTTTAAGTTAAAACTTAAATCCCATAGTCACAACTAAACTACAGGCCACATTTCTTGAGAAACAGAATAGATATAATATGCGGTTTTTAGGATTGAAGAGATAATTTATTTGTGAAGCAGACAGTTTTACCCGATTCTTTGATTTTGAAGCACATTATGGTCTATAAGGGTGTAAAATAAAAGCGTGTTTATATTACCAAACTTTATAACTACCGAGATTTCACAAAACCTATTTTATATTCTTTTGATGCACATTATTTTAATCATTGGTTTCTAGTTCTTGAAATTTTAATGTTTTATTTTGTTTTAGTCCAACTGAGAGTAAATTAAATTAATTATGTGCATTTAAATCTAGACGTAATTTATTCGCCGGTAAATTTTAAAAAAGTTGGCTTGCGTTTATTCAGTGTAAAACTGTTGTAAATAGATGAAATTTAAAAATTCGCGAAATGTCGTTGATCTATAAATTTATGAGGGAAATAATCGAAAAATACAGTCTTTACTGATTTGCTGATTAAGGTTGCTGACAACTTTCAATTTTGCATCAATTGATATTGAAACCTCCGATGCTCCAAGCACTTGAAAGAAAAACACATACGATCAGCTGGTATCTAGGATTACTGTCCCTGTCTCAGAGCTGGGCAAATACTTTGAAAAAGTATTTAAATATTAAATACTAAATACTTTCAGAAAATTGAAAGTATTTAAATATTAAGTATTTTCAAAAGATAAAAGTATTTAAATAATAAATAACAAAAGTAATTAAATAGTTTAAACTTAGTATTTAAATACTTTCTGAATATTTAAATACTTTGATAACACTGAAATATTTTGAAGCATAGTTAAGTGTAAAAATAGCCTTTAATGGCTAAACTTCGCCAAATTGTATTTCCTGTTTTTGGAGAAATCAATAAAGACTTATTATTATCATTATCATTATTATTATTATATTAAATACTATTTGACTATTTGAGGTGTAAAAATTTTAGGTTTCATGACTTTCATGAACACTATTTTAATACCTCTATACTTAATCAGTTCTAGTTGGGTATTGGACTTTTACTTATCCGTAGAGCTAGACCTTTGCGTCTTCTGCAAATACCCAAATAAAGCACAGAGACTATGGCACTAGTTCAACTGTTCTCTGTCACAATCACAAAAACATATACATTAACAGTTAAAACCCTTATGCCTGCTCTCAACCAACTTTCTGGGAATTAAGACGTGAATGACTGAAGACTGAATAATGCAATGTATAGTACATGTCTTGATTCTTGACGAGTATCTGCCTCTCTCCCTGGTGTATTTGATTATATTTGTTGTATTTATTTATATACTTTTGAGATTCAAATACTTCTGAAAGTATTTAAATACTGTCAGAAAAGGATTTAAATACTTTTTTAGAAGTATTTAAATACTTCCCAGTTATTTAAATAATTTAAGTACTTATAAATACTTTAGGATCATTTTCACAAATACTAAGTAGTAAATATTTTAGATAAAGTATTTGCAAGTATAAATACATATACTTGTTGCAAGAAGTATTTAAATATTCGGTATTTAAATACTTTCCAGTATTTAAATACTCAGGAGGTATTTGTAAGTACATATTAGTACATATTTGCCCAGCTCTGCCCTGTCTTAACCGTTTTTGCTGTTTGTAATCTTAAGAATACAAGTAAAAAGAAAAAGTCAGTTATATCTCCCAAATAGTGTCCTGTTCTCCTTGAACCAGTCAAACCTGACCAGGGAAATATGGCCAATTTAGTTCCAAATTAACTTTAAAGCCAGAATAGACTTTACAAAGTAAGTAGGCCTTAAAGTCAAAAAGTTTTAATGACTTCGACTGAAGGACAACCATCGTCGAGGTCTAAAAAATTAGAAAAGAATACATTGTAGTTTTCATTGTGGTACTATGTTTGCCATAATTTTCAACTAGCTCAAAAGGACATTTTATAATGAAATTTTGTCAAATGATTAACTGAAAAAAATATTAATATGGGGTTATTTAATATGTACCAAGTCTATGTAATGAAGCATTATAAAACTTTTTTGTCAATATTTCGTGCAAAAACGAGTACCTTCCCCCACCCCCAGTTTTCGATGGTGCTGAACAGGATACAAGTGGTGGAAGAAGTTTTTGACCGCCGCAATCCCCTGAAATGGCCAAAACCACTCCTTTTATGGATCTCTTTATGTCTTCATGTATAAACGGGTCTGGGGAGTGATTTATCGACGGGATATATTTAAAATAACATGGAAGGGGTTATAGAGTAAGTGGAATCTAGACAACAGGCCTAGGGGGTTGACTAAACCCTCCCGAGGGGTGGAAAATCATTTTGTTTCAAATGATTCGGTTCAAACGCATATCCCCCGTTTTGAGGGTCGCTGATCACTGGAGAAATATTCATTTTTAGCTCTAACCTCTCCTCATACCTCACTCACCATAAAGCTTGCTATCCAGAATTTACGACAGATGATCGTTATTCTTGTGCATATCCCTTAATTTTTCATGGAACAGAAGGTGGTAGCGACATTGAGGGTTGCTTCAGCACCCTCGAAAACGGAGGGGGGGTGTCTTTGCAAGAAATATATACACTATTTCTGCTTTTATTACATAGACATGGTATTTTATGCTAAGGAAAGTTATAAAGTCAATTTTATTTTAAGAACATTTTAAAAACACTTTCTAGCTCGCATTCAAGCATAAATATTTATTTTTTCTCTAAAAGTAAAATACTTGAGGCACTAAATATTCCGAGATAAAATGGATTATATTTACAATCCAAATTGACTGGCGTGGAGGGGAACAGTGGATACATTATCTCATTGGACCTACCACATATGTGTACTTTTAAATTGCTGTCAGCTGGGCTTTCGTAGCAAACATTCTACAACTAGTCGAGGGCCTAAATTAAAAACTGTATTAAGTTGTTCTCATCTATATATATACTTTTGTTTCCATATTTTCTAAATTTTTAGATACCCTTAACCTTATTTCTTTTTTATTTTGCACGATTTAAATTTTTATTTTTCATTTTAATCGTCGAACGTTGATTCTAATTTTATAGGTGAATACATAAATGAAGACGGGGAGCTAGCTCAAGCCTATGAAACTCAAAAAACCATTAACAAACAACTGGAACTAGAGCTCCAAGATGAGAAATCTAAATATAAGGCTCACGAGAGAGAGTACAAACTCGAAATAGAAAAACTGAGAGAAGATAACGAACGGCAACAACGAATTCTATCTGCCAACTTAACCAACACTCCGCAATCACAAGGAGAAGCGTTCATGCAACACGAAATAACCAGGCTGACCACGGAAAATCTTGACTTGCTAGATAAGAACGACACTTTGACTGAATCCGTAAGGAAATTGAAGAAATACGTGAAACTGCTGACGAAAAAGCTGAAGGAGGCAGGTTTAGATTTAGATGATACCGTTATAATGGAAAATGACACGACTGCAAACACAAAGGCACCAGTTCCTCCGAGCAGAGCCGGCCCCACGATACGGAAAAAAGAACGGGAATACTTGGGGATGTTTTCATTCAGAACAGGAGACGAAAATCTCATTATGAAACAGTTAGTCATAGGTACGTAAAGATATTAAGTAATAGGTAGTGGGGGTTAGTCAATATTTGTTCGTTTTAGAGCTCAAACCAAGAACTGCCGTTGCTCTCCTTCCTGGCCTTCCAGCTTACATAATATTTATGTGCATACGGCACACAGATTATATAAACGACGAGGATAAGGTAAAAACTCTTCTGTCGGCATTTACCAATTCAGTGAAGAAGGTTATCAGAAAGAGACATGAGGATTTTGAAACTACAACACTTTGGCTCTCAAATACATTAAGGTCAGTATTTACGACATGGTTTCCAAAGCTGTTTATCGATAACGATAAAAAGGAAACTGCCAACAGAACTAAGCTGTTATAAGTATTTTTTTATCCTTGTAATGACATTGAAACAGTTTCTGCAATAGCCAAAACACTAAACACAAAGCAATCGTCTACGAAAGACTTATTTATTTATGATTATTTATTTACGATTTCTATTTATATGTGACGAATTTACAGTTTTACAGCTTCGAATAGTCAAATAAAAAAGTTTTTTTTTCTGATCAGTAATCCGACGACATACTGTAGAAAACACATAATTTCAATAATTTCACTTCTTTCCAGGAAATTAATATTGTACATAATTAAATATGTGAAATATCCTGAATGTGTAGATGTATTGGATTAGCAATCAAATTTTTAAGCAATATTCAAAATTCTCTATGGGAATTCCTCAGGGTCCTATCATGGGCCCTTAGCTATTTTTATGATACGTAAACCCTTTCGCGCACGCTTAGGCAAACATTTCCACGGCACCTTATTAAATGAATCAATCAATGTTTACACGAAAATATTCATAGAAGCGCTTAGTGCTCAGTTTGTATTCTGCCTACCTTAGTCACTTGCCGACGAACATAGACTATTCAGCAATGTACATCGATACAATACTTAAGGATAAAGGCGTCATTAGGCATAGTGCATCTGGCGGTTATAAAGGAGATTGCGTCTCTAATTTTCTTGATTTTAATGGGATATAGAAAACCCTTTAGTAGCGTCAAACTAGCATATTACCTAACACCGACGGTGTGTATGGTAACAAAACAACTGTCCGTATTGACAAGAAGCACATATATGTTTAACAAAATATAGATTTCTCCAGTGGTTTATCAATGGGAAGGTTACAAAGGCTATAGTCCCCAAGCCTAATTCCAGCACACTTTAACAAATTGAAGCTTTAAATATAATAAAAGTGGGCACACTGTATGGTAAAGAATTGTCAGGATTAGTGTTAAGACTCCACACTGAACTAGGAGTTTGAAGATGCGGCCATTAAAAAGTTTCCAATTTTCCAAATATTGCAACTCACACATAAATAATAATGTTTTTTTTTAATATATGCTTCATTTTTTTATTATTTTGCACCGCAACTGCAGTGATAAGTTTTCCAGCTTCTTTGAGAAGGTTGAAAATCTACGTACTAAGTACTACAGGCATAATGGCCTAACACTGGCTGATAAAATAAGTCGTGTTAAACATCTCTGAAAAACGTCTTCTTCTTCTTCTTCTTCTTTTAGCAGGGTGGCGGAAGGTTGCCGCATTCGAGCCTTGTGGCCCATTGTGCTACCGCTACGAATTTAGGGAATTCCCCCATTCAGGCCCGATTCTAGCCCAAAGCCAAAATCTTTCCTATGAGGGCATTCCTTATTTCCTCCAGTACCGGATAACCAATGCCGAAGTGTTTGTACCTCAAGTTTACAAGACTAGGGCAGGAAGTTAGTACGTGGATGGAAGTTTCCTCCTCGTCCCCGCAGAACCTGCAGTCGGGGTTGTCAACCACCTCTATAGTGTGCAGGTGTTTTGTGAAAGAGCCGCGTCCAGTCAAAAAACCTACCACGATTCTGACCTGTTTCCTGCTTAGTCGCGAGATTTGTTCTGCTCGCTTCGGCAAGGGCCCTGAGGTAATGAGCTTCGCTTCCCGGAGTCCTGGGTAGAAGGCCCAGAAATAGAGAACTGGAAACGAGTCCAGTTCTCTATTGACTTCTTGGCGTTTAATCTTGGGTAGCCGATAGCCAGTTCCAGGGGCTGCTGAAAGCCCCCCCTGCCTAGAGCATCTATCCATTCGTTACTCTCAATGTTGTTGTGTTCAGGCACCCAGAGAAGTTTTTGACCCAGCTGGATGAGCCAAGTTCACAGAGAGCCTGTTTATAGTTTTCAACCAGTATTGACTTGGTTCTGACTGATGTAAAAGGCTGCTCGTGTTCGTCTTTCTATGTGATCTTTCCAGGTCAGTTTAGAGTCCAGGATGACACTCAGATACTTCACTGTCGAGATCGTTCGAGTGGTGTCATCGAGTTTGACGAAACCGTCTAGCCTGCGGCTCCTAGTAAAAATTACAGGGGTTGACTCTAAAGCCCTGGGCGTTGCACCATCTCTGTACGATTTGCAAGGCCCTCTGCAAGAGCCCACTGACCGTATTTGGGAATTTTCCCGAGATGTTAATTGCCAGGTCATCTGCATTACCTTGTGCAAAAAGATCCTCGTTCTCTAGTTTCTATAGCAGGTCGTAGAGAACGAGGTTCCATAGCAGAGGGGAGAGGACGCCTCCTTGTGGGCAGCCTCTCCTTACTGAAACCTTTCCTGCCGTTTTCTCATTGGCAGTTATGATTTACCTTTCTGCCAACATGGCCCTCAACCATCTGACGATGCCATTGATGTCATGATAGACAGCTGCGGCGCAAATTGAACCGAAGAAGGTATTATCAAACACTCCCTCGATGTCCAGAAAAAAGCAGTACGTCCAGAAATGTCAAAAATGCTCGTCATTTTTTTTTTTTTATCTAAATATGTTGGTTTTATTTCCCCTCTTTTGATATTTAATTAAAAATGCATTTAACTGATTTCTAGTTCAAACACCTCCTTAGCTTAGTCTTAGATCCACCACTGGAGAATCTGTAGGAACCAAGACTAATATATTTTGTCATTTTTAGATTATTACATAACATGAAGCAATACAGCGGTGACAAAGCCTTCCAAAATAAAAATACATCAAAACAAAATGAGCAATGTTTACGCAACTTCGATCTGTCAGAGTACAGACAAGTTTTGTCGGATATAGCTGTCTGGATATATCAAGGTAAGGAATATGAAAAAAAATCACGCCGGGCTAAAAACCTTTTATTTTCTATATGGATTCTTTCTTCTAGGACTGATAAAGAATTTTGAAGAAAAAATTCAACCGCTTATAGTACCAGCTATACTGGAACACGAAGAAATCCCAGGCATAAGTGGAAATAAGCCAAGTGGTTTTAGAGGTAGGACGAGTAGTTTAGCTAGAGAATTGGATAGTCCTGTTACCAATCAAAAACCAACAACGGCTTTGCTTCAGGAACTCACCAATCACCATAAGGTAAAAAACAGTAATATGCAAACAAAAGAAAATGGGATGTTTTTCTTTTTGAGAAACTAGCGTTTTTGTAGATAAGCAAAGTACAAGGAACTATTAAATATAAATAACAGTGTTTTTACACAGTATAGGCAAGCAAAATAAATGCATAGGAAAATCCGGTATACTATTGTATCGCGCATTGAATGTCCGCTGCGATTCCAATTAATTATTTGTACTTTCTCCTATGTACAACAATTATTCATACTTAGCAGATTAATATACTTTTGAAAGCAACACATAAATTTTACAAGAGTAACCATAATTTGTAACTGACTGGTAGCTTAGTGACTTAGGTGTTTGATACTTCCACTTTTGAGTAATAGCAAAACCTTTTAACCATGAATAGAACTAGTCAAAATAAGTAGATTTTCGAACAGACCCACCTCGAGAAATCATGCCTGCACCCCTCAAAGGGGCTACCTGTATTTGCCCATATAAATTTTTTTTTTCTCAAAAACGGTAAGAGCTAGAGCAATGATCTTGGTGCCATTCGATAGAGTATAAAATTTTGCATAAGACCCTTCTTTCGCTTTTTGCTATTTTCTTTTTTTTTTTAAGGCCTCACAGCAAAAAGAAACGACACATGTTTGGCTATATCTCTAAAACAGCCCAATAAATCAAAATTCTACAAGATATAAAAAATAAAGACCATTATTTTATCGATTGGTGTATCATTTGTATATGTATGTGTTTAAATAAAGCCGTCAGTGGCGTATAGAAAGAAAGCTGCACATGTGGATAATGAATTTATTTAAAATAATTTATTATTGTTGTTATTACAAACTGCGAAAATATTGATTGTACCTTTTCAAAATTATATAAAAACAATATTATACAAAACCCCTTAGCAAAAAAATATGGTGAGGGCATTCTAGCTATAACAAGTTTTTGGCTGTCACGCAAACGACCCAATAAATTAGGCACTACATAAGAAAATCTGCATTATTAACTGTCAATTGGTATATAATTTAAAAATATTATTTATTTCAATAAAGTCGCCAGTGGCGTGCATAGATGGTGTTTCCAAAAATATATTTTTATTTTTAAGTTCATAAACAGGTACAATTGAATAAAAATCAGGCAATGAATTTACTGTTAATGTACAAGACGTTTCCAAGTTAAAATTGTAATTTTCACCTGGATTTTCCTTCGTAGGATACTGTTGCACAGAAATTGCTGTACCATGAAATGAAGTTTTCACCGAGGTTGCAGAGGGATTATAATCTTCATACTCAACTGTAGGAAATACGTTTTTGAACAGATTAGGGGATACTACACAGTGCTCTTGTTTATGAAAATGAATAATACTTTTTGTCAATTAAGTAGTAATGCTTAATAACTGTTTGTAAGAAACACATAGTCCTAAATTTGAAAGGTGTCAATCAATTCTTTTTGTCGCATTTGTGAATAAAGTTTAGTAGGTACCTAGTGGATATTCAGTGCCGGTTTTGCCTAAGGGCTGCCAGCTTAGGGCCTCGCATTTAGGGGGTCCTCAGAACTCAGATTTCATACGCAGATATGCACGTTTATTTTATTAGAAGAGAAAGCTTCAACGAAAAACATACCTTCGGTTACCTAAAACCGGCCCTGTGGATATTCCTTATAATGTCGTGTTGTCAAATTTGAAGAATTGTGTTTACAGGCAACATTAAATAGTATCAATTGCGATAATGAATCAACAGCATTATGTTTTTGAAACCCATCTTCTTTTGGACCAGAACCTCTTAGAAGTGAAATTAAGAAGTGTGATAACTCCCTTGGCACAATTTCATCTGATTTTTCTTCGGTGTTTTCTAAAAGACTTCCTGAGAATTTATATATTTTTTCCTGCATTCGCTTTCTTAAAATATTTGCACATTTAGATAAACATAGGGCTTCCTCATCATTATTAAAGTCATCATAGAGGCTTAAAGCTTTTGGCATGTTCTGAGGGAAAAAAGTATGACATGTTTACCTTGTTTTCCTTCCCTCCTTAACATTAACAAATGGTTTTTAATTCTTATGCAATTTATATCAAATTGATTGGTATCTGTTCTTTCGGTCGATTTTAAGTTATCGATATATATTTTAACAATATCTTTGGGATAAAACGCTGCAGCCTCGTTATTTTCGGTTTTGTCAATAATGTGATCGATAACCATACTGGGAGCTATCGATTCAAGAGAATCACAAGTGGGTGTCCTACAATTATTGCCTCCAGTATTTTTTGGACAGCGGCAATAAAATGCTAACAAACAGGGTAAATGATATTTGAAATCAGCAGCTACTAAATCAGATTCCTTGTTAATTTTTAGTAACGCGTTTTGATCCTGAATTAGACTTGCAATTTTTCTAATCTTGGAGCTTGTACTTAAAGTTTCAAGTTTATGTAAACTATTTAATTTTCTGTGTTTCTTGTCGCAAAAAAGCCATTTATGTTTAATATCGTGGGTACTTGTAGCTTGCCTTCTAAATCTGCTGATATTTCTTCACTGACTTGCTTTAATTTTCTTTTCAACTTTAAGGCGGCTACAGACGTAACTGCATACTTGAACGGTATGCATGCGCAAGTTTATTGTACAAGTATACTGAAATTTGCGTCGCCGCCACACGCAAAAGTATACTTGAACAGTTGTGTAGTGACAGTTAAGCGAGAATAAAGAATAGAAATATCATCAACGGATGAAGACGACACGCTTGCTTTAACTGCGTTTGTTTTAATTCTCAAAAAACAACGAAAATAACATAGTGTGTGGCGTTTGAAAAAAAAGAAGGAGTATTCGCATATTAATCTCTTAAAATGGTAGTACCACAAGGTGGATTCATAAACATCTTCTGTACCCGCCCCTGACCACCGAGTTTTTTCAACTTTTTTCTTCTCCTTCCTGTAATTTGTTCTTTACCACTTTCTCCCGATCGGCATTTGGCTCTATTTCTTTTAGTTTATCTGCCAATTTACTGTATACCGCTTCTCTTTTCACCTTATCATGGTAATCTTTCGATTTTATAAGCCAAAGACATGGCTTACTTTCAGATATGTTAAAAATTCTTCGAAAATCTTGCAATTCCTTTTTCTCAAATCGCTCGTCATCGCACAGGTTCACCAAGTCTTCTACTATCTGTTTACACAAGTCTGCCGACCTACCGTACATACGCTCAAGTATACTTGCGCAAACCCAACATGTACAAGTATGTAATATAGAATTTCAAGTCTCATGTCGCTTGTACAATCACAATACTTGTACAAGTGTTATAAAACACACGTTCCAGTATACTTGTACAATAAACTTGCGCATGCATACCGTTCAAGTATGCAGTTACGTCTGTAGCTCCCTAAAAGGCGGCTACAGACGTAACTGCATACTTGAACGGTATGCATGCGCAAGTTTATTGTACAAGTATACTGAAATCTGCGTCGCCGCCACACGCAAAAGTATACTTGAACAGTTATGCAGTGACAGTTAAGCGCGAATAAAGAATAAAAATGTCATCAACGGATGAAGACGACACGCTTGCTTTAACTGCGCTTGTTTTGATTCTCAAAAAACAACGAAAAAAACGTAGTATGTGGTGTTAGGAGTGGTTAAAAAAAAGGAAGGAGTATTCTCACATTAACCTCTTAAAATGAGGTGAGATTATATCCTCGTGATTGACACAATTACTTACGAATTGATGAAGAAACTTCCTTAAACCTTCTATCACTTGTCACCCCGTTGATTCAAAGAAGTGAGACCAGCAATAACGGCACATGTTTACACAAGTCTCCCGACCTATCGTACACACGCTCAAGTATACTTGCGCAAACACGACATGTACAAGTATACAATATAGAATTTCATCAAGTCTCATGTCACTTGTACAATCACAATACTTGTACAAGTGTTATAATACACACGTTCCAGTATACTTGTACAATAAGCTTGCGCATGCATACCGTTCAAGTATGCAGTTACGTCTGTAGCCGCCTTTAAATTGCTAAACAAATTGGCACAAGTCTCATGACAGCTTACGCTATGGATTTTAAAATAGTTCTCAATACCATCTCCATCATCGATTTCTGTAATATTTACCTCCAATGATAGTTGATGTATTTCGTGAAATTTTAAAATATTTTGCGCAATTACACCGTAATTCGAAGGAACTCTTGACTTTGCCGGGCAAATTAGTTTTTCAGCAGGTTTCTTTTTGCATAGTACACAAATACCATCCACTTTATTCTAAAAATATTTTGAAAATAATTCTAAGCTTATTACTTTAGTAGGATTTTTTACTTACCAAATAAGTTGTACCTTAAATCGATAACGAGAAATTTTACTTTCACAGAACAATAATAGGAACTTTTAGTTTTTAATACATTTACTTCTTTTACATAAATTAAGAATTATTAACTTTTTAAAACCATAAGTAATTTATTAATTCATATCTAAACATTAATCGTGTCGATTCACATCCTTACATAAACAAGTCAATGCAAGACTATAATAAGGGATGTAGGGAAGAAGTAATGTTTGTCCAGGCGGTTAGTTATATTTCCACGTTTTTTTTTGTTATCGTGTTGATTTCAACGAAGAACGCGCAACCTCAACTTTTTTGAATAACTACTTGATAATTACAAGCAAATTTCAATGTCTTCTGCGGGTTTAATAATAACAAATTATTTTAAATAAATTCATTATCCACATGTGCAGCTTTCTCTTTGTACGCCACTGACAGCTTTATTTAAACAAATAACATATACAAGTAATACACTAATCGATAGAAGAAATAATTGTCTTTATTTTTTATATCTTGTAGAATTTTGATTTATTGGGCTGTTTTAGAGATATAGCCAATCATGTGGCGTTGTTGGAAGGCTCCTCCCTCGTTTTTTTGCTGTGGGGCCTTAAAAAAAAGAAAATAGCCGAGAGCAAAATGAAGGTCTTATGCAAAATTTTATACTCTATCGAATGGCGCCAAGATCATTCCTCTAGCTCCTACCGTTTTTGAGAAAAAAAATATATATATATAGACATATACAGATAGCCCTTTTGAGGGGGGACAGGAGGAGCAGACATGATTTATCAAGGTGGGTCTGTTCAAATTTCTACTTATTTTGACTAGTTTTATTCATGGTTAAAAGGATTTGCTATTACTCAAAAGTGGAAGTATCGAGGCATTTTCGAGACGCAAGTCACTATACTATGGCGCTATAAAGCAAATAACAAATAACATTGACAGTCGGTAGAGAGCATGCAGCACCTTGGATCATCCCATTACAATAGGTTTTAGATGCCGCTATCTTGACTCATATTGCACTCTATAGAGGATTTCCCTGTATGCCTAGTTTGGTTCCCCATAATGTATAAATATGATATTAAATATTATGTACCCGTTTTTCTTTTAGATTTTAACATTCTATGGTGTTGATCCAGAAGTTATATCACAAGTTTTCAAACAAGTATTTTACTTCCTCTGCGCTTCAAGTCTAAACAATCTACTACTAAGAAAAGAATTATGTCATTGGTCTAAAGGATTCCAAATTAGGCACAACTTGTCTCACTTTGAAATGTGGACGAGGGAGAAAAATTTGGATGTAAGTTTTACGTTCAAAATATGACAAATTTTAAGTTATCGTTAAATGCAAATATATTTACTTTGTTTGCAGGAAGCTGCAATTCAAGCAACCCTCCAGCCTATCATCCAAGCTGCTCATTTGCTGCAAGCGCGAAAAACCGAGGAAGACGTGGCTAGTGTTTGTGAAATGTGCAGTGCTTTGACGCCTCTGCAGATTTGCAAGATACTCAATTTATACACACCAGTAGACGAATTTGAGCAGAGAGTGCCGATTTCTTTCATTAGGATGGTGCAAGCCAAATTGCAGGAGAGACCACAAAGTCAAGAGCTACAGGTAGGTGGAAGATGAAATAATAAAATTCATCTATGACACTCTTGGGTAAACCTTTCATACTCATTTCAGTGATAGGGCAGCAAAAATAGCCTCAAATTTGCAACTTAAATAGAAAAATTAGGAAATCAACGAAAATTTGCATAGATGTTCATTTCTAATTATTCTTCGAGAATTGAACAGTCTACCTCAGAATTTTTTTTAGTAAAATAAGTTTCTTCAAATATTCCAGGTAACAGTCTTCTTTTTTAGGTGATTATTGGTTGACAATGTCATACAACGAATAAACGACGTCTCTGTAACGTTGTCTTTTTGAAGAAATGTTGGCGTTAATTTGACGTACTTGTAATATGTTTTTTTTTTCATGTAGAATGATGCCAAAAGTACATAGAAATAGAATAGAACAGGATAGAAATTTACGTGAACTAACTCGTTTATAAATGAATGAATATGAATGGGGCCTTTTTTATTGCATTTTCATTTAGATATTTCTTGGTATATGCAGTTAAGAGACATTGCAAAAAAAACAATTTTTTATGCAAAATAAATACTTTTTCATATCTTGTCAAAAACAATCAGGTTCAAACAAATAAAATGTCTAAAACCTTCATTGCTCGTTAAAATTTAATAAACAGTCTTTCAAATGCCGCTTACAGCTTCCATTTAGCCCAATTCCAGCTTTAGGAATAACTATTTGAATGTAAAGTGAAACTTGTAATTAAAGGGCAACATTATGATTGGAAAATTACACATATTAACTGCAATATTTCAAATGTAAGATGGTTCAATATGAATTGACCATCTTAAGGTGGGCGGTTTCGTGAACGTAATTCGAGAATTTCTCCTGCATTCCTAAACCAATTGAAAAATTTTTTTGATATTCTTTTAGAGGCAGCTTTATAGAATGGTACTAGGCTATTTAAAACTAAAAAAAGAAAAAATTTTTTTACTTGTGAGAAAATCAAAAAAAAAATTTTGACTTTTCAATAGTCTGGTACCATTCTATAATGTTGTCTCTAAAGGCCTATCAAAAAATCTTTTGTATCGGTTCAGGGATGTAAGAGAAATTCCCGAACTACGAAATCATTTTCTTAAATCGTTTTACTCTCATATGCTGTTGCTGCAAGGAGCTTTCAGAACTAACAAAAATGATCAAAGGTCTACTTCAGGTAGGCTCTTCCGACACCTACCAATCATTTCTATTTTTGTTCTCATTTTGTCCCCAATTTTTTGTTTCCGGTATTTCGTTCACGAGAACGAAGAAGCGAAAACAAAACTACGAAGTACCTTCCTCACCTCTTTTCATTCTCAATGTCTTGTGTCTATATGTTTGTTCTTTCTTTATTTTGTTCTTCGGAGATGTTTTCTGAATTTTGTTCTGGTCTCATATTGTTTTGTTCCCAACGATAAGAGCAAAAAGACAACTACTCCAGGGGCTTTAGATTTTTGCTGCCAAATTCGTGCCCTACGAAATTTTTTTTTTTTATTTTGTTTATTTGGACGTCTTGAACAACACTTGGTAGTTATGCCACGATACACCTGGAGAAGTTCGTGAAAACCGCGTCGGAAGGTCGCGGAAACCGTGAATTCGTGATTAACTCATTTTTTATAGCCCAAACGGGAACAACACCTATTATAAAAGTTGTACATTTGTAAATTCCCTATCTTAAAGGTCCTATACATTTTTTTCGTACACCTAACCGTTTTGTAGATACGACGCGGACTATGTGAAAAATGCATTTAGTTCCGCCAAACCTCTTTCGCACCATATTTTTCGCAATTATCGTGCTTTCTATGTCCCATAATGAAAATTAAATATTGCTGTTATAGGGCTATACATTTTATTTACATTTATTTACAGTGAATAAGTCAGAAAGTGCATTCATTTCCGCACCACCTTGGAGGTAGAATGCTCGGCGCGCTTTTTTTTACATGGTTTCCCCAGGAGGTCTAATCCATGCCGGATCTTAAATTGGTCAATATTTCCGGCTCCTTCGATATCTGAAACAAATCGTTGTCATTACTTTCATTCTGATAAGATTGTACATCGTCCATTTCGTCATTCATAGCACTTATAGGTGCGGTATTTAAGCAGGAGTGACCGTGGCAATGGCCACAAGCTATTGAACAATTCAGTCCTACTTTCTCTACAGCTACATTCTCCTGCGTACAGTTGCAAAAAATTAAATTCAACAATATGTCTGGTGCTGGTGGTAACTGCGTTGGTACTGGTTGCAAAATATCATTCTTCCTGATAAACTGGAGGGGGTCCGTAGTAATGTGGCAGCTGTAAGCGGTTTAAGGCTACTTAATAGAATCAATAGCACGTCTCAACAACTCTGAGCTGGCCAATATAAAAATAAAATTAAAAAAAAAAACGGAACAATGCATTTTTCACTTAGTCCGCGTCGTATCTCCAAAACGGTTAGGCGTACGAAAAAAATGTATAGGATATTTAAAGTAGAGAATTTACAGGTGTACAACTTTTATAATAGGTGATGTTCCCGTTTGAACTATAAAAATTAAGTTAATCGCGAATCCGCGGTTTCCACGACCTTCCGACGCGGTTTTCATGCAATTCTCCAGGTGTATCGTTGCGTAACTACCAAGTGTTATTCAAGACATCCAAATAAACACAACAAAAAAAATGTTTCGTAGGGCACGAATTTAGCACAGAGGTCAATTTTACAACTAAAACGCCTGGATTAAACGTAATATTCTGTTCTTAGTCCCTGACAATTATTGTTAAGTGAATAAAGTCTTACAGGGTCCGGAATAAGCAAAAAGGAATCTTACCTAATTCAAGAGTGACACTTTAAAAAGCACTTAATTTACCTTCGATTCTTCTGACTGTTTTTCTTTTTCAGACTTTACTCATGGACGTCAAATACAACTTCCCTGTTAGATTCCCATTCAACCCTTCGATAATCTGCCTGGAAGACATAGAAATTCCAGAATCCTTGAAATTGCCTATGCTCGAAAAGCTTTAAGCAAATTAATTGGTAACAGTAGTTGAAGCTCATATTTTCTTAGATTTTCATAAAGTATTATATAAAGTTCTATACTTTTATTCAATATAATTGTAAATAGATGTATATTTTAAAGAAGTAAAAACGTAACATTAATATTTTGGGATATATGTTTTAGAGAATGTTTATAAAAATCTCTTAAAATAATCAATTTGACTTTTTACCTACTTTTACATTATTTTACAATTACTTAATGGTCAAGTTTACGAATTCCTCTCTATTATGTATGCTCCTGAAATATTACACGATGTATACAATTTTATTATTTAGCGAAGAATACAACTAGTAAATTAAGTGTTGTATACATTCCATTCTACAATGTGATTGTGCCGTTTTATTTAGATTATATTAATTTATTTATTTTTATTTACTAGGTATTCGTATTTTGTATATTTGTAAATTTTTTCAAGTCTTAAGTTGTTAGAACTTTTGTGCCATGAATTTAAAAACTATTTTAATAGGTGCGTCCCTAAATTGTTAAATTATGTAAATACATTTTAGAATTAATTTTGTTATAAATTGATAATTTATAAACTGTTATGTCGTTAAATTATATATTGTTGAAATTTATCCAACGTTCGATTGGATATCATCAATTTTAGCTGTGAATTAAAAAAAAAAGCAATAGTTTTTTAGTAAATACAGTTGATTACTCAAACATCCTTTTTACTGTTTATAGCGACTAGGTTTCAGGTGATGGTTTAGGCACATATCTTTTGTACAGTCTGATATGTATAAGTGCTTTAAGAGTGTGCTTTTATTTAAAGAAATATATATTTACAATTTATAGACAATATTCTTGCTTGTATCTTCGGTTATCGGCGTATAGAGTTTATTTAAATTGTTTATTTGAAATATCACGTCATATAAACGTAATTTTCACATGATAGTTGAATGCTTATTGAATTAAATCTGAAAAAAATGGATATAATTTGATCACATACACCAATTTAACTATTTTAATAAACCCCATACTGTCAGTAACTGAAGTAAAGCTGTACAGTTTTATACAGTTAAGAAACTTTCATAGTTTCATATTCACACGCAAGTAAAACTTACTAGAATTACTCTCTCTAACTCACAAACTGACTAGACTTGCAAAAAAGGTCATAACAATTTTGGAGTACGTTTATACAAAAATGAAAGAAAATTATTTTTGGAGTAAACAAAATAGGTACTCATTTACTGATAGAAAAAGACCCACCACATTTTGCTTTTGGGAAATCAGATTCCGCAAATTTGGCTGAAACTGCACCATTCTGTAGTTTAAATGATGCTGGTCAAAAGTCAGTCCTATAGACCATTTCTGCACTAGAAGGGCTAAAAGTAATTTGTTGTACTTCAATCTATAACAGTCCATCTGCTTTTTATTTAACTCTATTATACACAACAATGGCGGCTGGTGAAATTTCAATATTTGTTTTCTCGTCTGTGGCTGTGACGCATGAGACCCATACGAAATATGGGAAACAACATCTAGAGAATCACTTCTCTAACGACCTCAAGAATTTTGAAAAAGCAGACCAAAAAATTTTTAAAATTCGGTTACCTGGTCTAGGGACTCCCGTTTTTTTTTGTCATGTGCATTTGATTTTTCATAAAAATACAACTATAGGTTTTGGAGTTTATGAAAATATTTTCATTATTAACTGAAATACAATGAACTGAAATTTTGTAATTTACAATTTAACAAATTACAACCTTTCAATTCGTTGTACCTCAGTCAATAATGAAAATATTTTCATAAACTCCAAAATCTATTGTTGTATTTTTATGAAAAGCCAATTATATAGTATGACAAAAAAAATTAAACAGGAGTCCCTAGACCAATTTTAAAATTTTTTTTCGCAAACTGCTTTTTCAAAAATTTTTGGGGGTAATATGATTTAAAACTTCCAAAAGGGAATAAAAGAAATTAAAACCTAAAATTAATAAAAGTATGCAAAAGTATGCACACTATTGCACACATCAGTAAAAAATTTTGATTACTGATGCGGGAAAAAGATCTAAATGAGTAACTCGCTTCAAGCAATCTACTGTGCAACGGATACTGGTTCAAGGTATAATTTCAAATGTTGTGGTTTAAAAAAGTTGCGTTTTTCTAGACTTTAATATGTGGGGATAATTTAGAAAACAAACAAAAACGAACAAACAGAAACAAGGAAAGGGCAGGGGAAAGGTAGGGCATTGAAAATTATTTGTAACAGATGGTGGCGCACAGTGGCGGATCCAGAATAAATAAACAGGGGGGGGCACAGGGCACAACCATTAAAAATTCGCCACAAGCGAAAATTTGGTATTTTCAATGGGCGGAGGAGGGGGAGTTCAGAAAATCACAAAAATTTGTTTTCACTCGGAAATGAAAATTGATGAACGAGTGGGGGTGGGAGTTAATCGCAAAAAAATTCCACTTGAAAATGAAAATTAATTATCCGGGAAATGAACACTGATGAGCAGGGGAGAGGAGAAAAAAATAAGAAAAAAATGTTTCTACTCACAAACGAAAAATCAAAAAATTTTTTGTGCTCTGGCATTTTTGCCAAAATAAAAGACAGGAGGGGCACGTGCAGTACATATGTATATATAGTACAGCAATAATTAATATTGTTATTCATAAATCACTATTATTTAATAAAAAATAAATACCAAAATAAACGACAGGGGGAGCATGTGCCCCTATGCTCCCCATCCCTAGATTCGCCACCGGTGGCGCGAAGAGAAGTTAGTAAACAAGATGGTCTACCTTGGAACCCTAGTGGACAATACCGGCAAGTGTGAATATGATATTCGACGAAGAATACAAGTGGCAAGTTCTGCAACTTGCCAGTTCAGCAAAATTTGGCGTGACAGAAATATCACAAGATGCATAATAATCAGACTTGATAACGCCCTAGTTTTCTCCATATTTCTCTATGCCTCTCAGACATGGACGTTAGGGAGGCAGACAGACGACTTATCGATGCTTTCAAGATGCGGGTCTGGAGACGTTTGTTACGATTTCTGTGGACAGCTTATCGTATCAACATCTCGATCCTCCAAGAAATAAGTGACTCTCCAACATCGTATTCTCCCGAATCCTCTCAATTTGTAACCATATCAACTGGGTAGAGGACAATATTGAACGACTGATAGGGAACTCCAGATGGCAAGAACGCCCTCCTAAAAGTTTGGCAGATATCACTAAGAAACTGATGGGAAAAAGTTTTGACGAGGCTGTACACTTAAGAGGTAACCGCGACAGATGGCAGGATGCTGTCAGATGGGCCACTCAGCAACTAGAATAATTCATGGATTAGAAGACATCTGCCAAGACGCTGTGAATGAGGAGATAAGTTTTACAGCATTTCTATAACGTGAGTGATACGTGTCAACTCACTGTATAAAATGTTTTTCAACACTTTAATCGTCGTACTCCTCAAAAAATTCTTCACCTTCCGCATTCATTTCATTTACGTCATGTCAACATCAACATTGTCCAAATAATATGCAATCATTTAATGTGATAAGACACCGTCCAGTCATCGTGACTATATAACACACACACTCACACACACACACACACACACACACACACCACAGATAGCCAAGGCTCTGCGGAAGGGGTTACACATTTGGAAAAACACAGATATACATCCACATCCACCGGTGTTGTCAATACCGGGGCTGGGGGTCGAACCCAGAGCGCGGTAGACAGTCGATCAGCATATTCGCCACTCAATACGCCTTAACCGATTGAGCTACCGTGGTCGGTGTGGATGTATGTCTGCGTTTTTCCAAATGTGTAACTCCCTTCCGCACAGCCTTGGCTATGGATTTGGGGGGTTGTATACTATCTGTGGTGTGTTTATGTTTATGTTCATAATTCGACAATATTGATTCAGATTCGAAAAGAGGAGTTGGCTGATTGGCCTTAATCATCGCGACCTTCAGAATCTATTGTGGCTTGTAGCACTCCTGTTCTAGTTTTACTTAAAGCTCCCTCTCCAGTTTTGTCTTTTGTATCAGACTGAGTAGCCTCGATAAGGACTCTTTAGTATAGCTATCTGCCCTTGTTTTTTCCTCTCCAAGTAGTTGAAATCCCAGTCTAGCCTTCACAATGGCATAACGCATCTACTGAGGTTTCCTCTCCCTCTTGACAGCAGTAGCGGCGTTAGGGTAGGGTGCGGTTGGGCGACCGCCCAGCGCGGCAGACATGAAGGGGCGCCGAAGCGCCCCTTTCCTTTTTTCACATGAGTTTGAATAGCAGATAGGAGGCGCCGTAGAAATCTCTCCCCAGGGCACTGGTAGTGCTAAAACCGGCACTGCTTGACAAAATCTACATATTGCATTCTCTGCCAAGCCCATTAGACTCATATGTATATTAAGTCCACAGTGTCTAGTTAGAAGACCCACCATTATCCCATTAGCCTTTCCATTGTTTGTGGCGTAGTAGATTTTCCGTGAATTTGGCCGATCGTTCTTTAATGAGCACCTTGGAAACATTGGAAAACTCCTCCATTACTTTAGAGATTTATTTTGTACCTACTTATTAATAGATGCTTATATGAATGGCTTAGCCACACGCAAAGGAGTTTCGGTCCTAATAGGGCCTTAGACGCTCCTTCCCTGGCCAGTTCATCATCCTTTCCGTTTCCTCTGTGTCCTGATACCCATGCCACGGTCACTTTAATCTGGCTTCCTAGGTCAATGAGGGCAATAATGCAATTCCATGATAGTCTTGAATCGACCCACATGGAATTGATTGCCTTTAGCACCGCTTGGCCAGCGGGAAAAATGGCAATCAACTGGTTAACAGTTCCTTGCCTCATTATTTCCTTTACACACCACTGTAAAGTGACCATTTCAAGCTGAAATACTACGGCGTGTTTTCCTAGACTTATCGGGATTGTTGTTTTCGATCTTATCCAGTAAATTTCAGCTCCAGTTCCCCGTTCTGTCTTGGAGACGTCTGTATACCAGACTATTTGTGCCAATATCGGCCATTCTCTCTGTCTGGTATTTTAATTTGAAAATTTTTGTTAGTTATACTTGGGGACTATAGAATCCGTGGACATTCCTAGAATGGCCTTCGGCCTTCCGGCCTTCAGCTCTGAGTATAACTTTTGGTACTCTGTTCCGTGTTGTTGCCTTATGAGCCTTATGAGCGTGCCTTGCAATAGCCTATGTACCATTGAACGAGCTTCGCATTGGATCAGTGTATGTATGCAACCACTATCTATAACTGGTTGATTAAAAAAAATATTTATTTTCGGGATAGTTTAAATTTGCCGTTAGTTAATCAACTGATCAAGAAATTCGTATTATTTGGCAGCCAGAACTGCAGTTGCCATATTTCGTATGTCTTTGACATTGTTTGTAGTGATGAGTCTCTCACTTATTTTTATCAGTGAAATCAATATATACTGGAATGAGCTCACATGCAGATATATTAGCAGGTCCCCTGTCTCTGTTGCCTGAATACATAGTTTACAAGTGCGAGGAAGGCACAGAACCTCCTGTTACCCACGGTCAATAAACGGTACGGTTACCTCAATCAGCAGCTTTAGGACGAGAGAGACGCGGGGGACGGGAAATCGAATGAAAGAGACAGATATATCTAATTTCCGTGCAAAAGACAGAGACAAAGATGCCTGTAGTGTCTACAGGTGACGTATATTTTGATATTTTAGTAGACCACCCTTGCTTACCTACCGGAATCTTTATCTCTGTCTTTTGCACGGAAATCAGATATGTCTGTCTCTTTCATTCGATTTCCCGCCCCCCGCGTCTCTCTCGTCCTAAAGCTGCTGATTGAGGTAACCGTACCGTTTATTGACCGTGCCTGTTACCATATATCTCTCTCTCTCTCTCTCTCTCTCTCTCTCTCTCTCTCTCTCTCTCTATCTACGTCTTCTGCGAAAGAGAACAACAGGTTCCCATTGTTCGTTCGCATTCCATATTGTTTAGAGTTCACTGATTTTTACTGAGGTAGTTTATTACGTTCAGTTCACTCAGATGAGTCGTTCATGAAAAGCCGTTAATTTGAACGACGTACCCGATGTACGATGATACTTGATGCATGTGCATATGTCGGTAGTGAGCTACCGACATTACATACGAAAGTGATCGTGAATTCTTAACGGTACGGTGAGCTCGAGTTAAAATAGCTATTAGTTAAATACTAGGGTACAATTGAGGAGAAATGATGGCCAAAGGGGCCAATGTGAGGCTAGGGACTGGTTCCAACCCTGTTGGTTTTCTCATAGAGTGTTTGATTTCTATTAGCATCCGCATATCAGAGGATTTTCTTAGTGTACCAAGAACGGCAATGTAGCAGAAAAAAAGAGAAAAAGCCTGTTGCCGGTAAGCAGAATATTTTTTTTATGTTTATGTTTTACTGGGAGACAAATATCTATCTATATAAGCAAGGGTGGTCTACTAAAATATCAAATATGATACTGCTTGACTAGCAAGAGAAGGACCATTGTAGTATTTTCAACAAAAAATTTGAAGAAATTATGAAAGTCAAGGTAAGGGTTATAAAATGTTTATGCAGATAGATCATCCACCATGAGTTCACCGAATGTATAAATTCATCGAATATGAAGTAAAAAATAAGTGAAGCGCTCTTACTAATAAAATTTCTTATTACCCAGAGAGGCTAACTTTTTTCCTTCCAGACAGTGCTAACTTTGAATTTGGGATTTTTAAAAAATTTAAAAAATTAACTTTATTGTTTTCACAGTTTGGATTTTATTTTGCAAAATTAAACCTTACATAATATATTTCTGACTGTATAAAATGTGTAAAAAATAAAGGTCAATAATAGGTATAGCGTAAGTTATTCCAGAAAAATAATTTTGTAAAAAAATAGTTACCAATTTTCCTGAAGGGGAAATGTTTCCACACCTCGCAGAAACGTTCTAAATTGTCTTATATTTTTTATATATTGAAACTAAATTATATTGGCTATTTTTTAGGCACATAGAGACTTTGTAAGATTATGATATTGTGAGGTTACAGTATAAAATTTCCCCCTCTAACATAATAACTAAGTAAATAAATAAGTCAATATGTTGATATTATATATTAATTATTCTAAAATTATATTGTTGTTAATTGATTGATATTTTATTGCCAGCTGAGGTTGAATATATTATTATATACAATTCCACTCGCTACATATTACATACCCGACACCCCAATTACATTTTTACTTTTATTTATTTTTTTAAGAAATTCATGTATTTTGTAATCCTAAACTTTCCATGTAACTTGGTGCTCTTGCTCCATTTTTAAATCTGTGTTTTGTCTGGAACTGGAACACAGTGGATAACACGTGTTGGACTAAAATTTCATGTCAGTCTGAGAAACTGATACCTACTAGTGCTTAAGCACGGGCCTACAAATAATAACTAGATTGTTATACTTAAAAATAAAAAAGTAATTGGGGCATTGCACCTTGAAAAGTGGTCACAATGTATAATATGTACTTATAATTATGTATATAAGCATACAAATAAAATGCTGAATTATTAAATACTGTGTATGCTACAAATAGACAGTAAATAAAGATGTGTATTATTTGAGAACATTGTTTTTTATTTTATTCTTAACAACTCTGTGCTTCAATTTAAAAGAAATCAAATTAAATAAAACAGGTTATCCTTTAAATATGTTGGTTTTTCTTTGAAACATACAGGCTGTCCATTTTATCGCCCAACTATAGCACCAAAAAACAGTAACTGAGATAGGAACCTCGAATGAGTAACCATTACGTATCTGTCACTAAATTTACGACTTTGATGTGTAAATAACTTCATTTAACAAATCTATAGAGTTGCTGTCTCTTAGTTTCTACCGCTAGTGATTGCTATATAGGGTGTAACGCAAAATTTTAACCATACATGCACCTTTAAATAAGAAGTCGACTTCTTAAAAAAAATTTAATAAAAGTCCAACACAGAAAAAGATACACATTGTTAAAGTTACAACTTGATGAAAATGATAATTTATTGAACTCTACTTAATTGAAGGACTGTTGTATTAAAAAAAAATTAAATTAAAAATTTTAATAACATTTCCATTAATTTGTAAATTTAACAATGTGTATCTTTTTCTGTGTTGGACTTTTATTAAATTTTTTTTATGAAGTCGACTTCTTATTTAAAGGTGCATGTATGGTTAAAATTTTTCGGGTAAGTTGCGTTACACCCAATATAGTTATGTAACTTTTCCGGTGCATGGGAACGTCTTAGTTATCAGTGGTACGACTTTCAAGTTTTTAGAACTCGAAAGTGGCAAATGATGTCAGCAGTGACTAACTCCACTAAAATGTGACTTCAAAGTTGCAATCACTTTCAAGTAGCGCTGCGGCGCTTTAGGAACCTTCACTTACTATTAAAAGTCATGGAACTTGTAGGTAACATTTATTAGAGTTGATGACGTTACCGCTATATGCAGAACCGAACTTCACCGTGTACGGCCACTAAAAAGTGAGTATCACCTCTTAATTTCACCATGAAGTAAATTTCACCATATAATTCCCAATAATGATTATAGATAGAAAAGGAGGCGATAACGAGAAGAGTACATTCCATATTCCAGGCATGCACGAGTTGTTTGATTGCATGTTTCATTTTGTAACTTAGTTTTTGTTTGTCTTGTGACTTCTTATGTTTGTTGAATATTTTTCCACTGTAAAAATATTTAAAAATCATCACATCATAACGGATCAGACAAAGGCTGGTTTTAATACTTCTATTACAAAATGTCTCACACCTAAAAATATATAAACTGTAACAAAAATGTTAAATGATAACTTTAAAGTTATATATTTGCACTTCCCGTCACTATCGTCAAGTAGCAATTACTTTGAAGTTGCATTTCTTAGTGAAAGCGACTTCAAAGTGACTCTTTTTGAAATTCTCTATTTTGATAGCCAAAAGTTATGACGTCATTATTTCAGGACATGGACCGTAACTTTACAAATTACTTAAAAATTTAATTCATCACCACTTAACCAAAAATAGTAAATTAATACAAATTATTTTCAAGTTCCAAAGAACAATAAAAAATAGCTTTCAGCATATACAGTCTCATATTCTTGCACGATGTTAAATATTTTAAAGACAATATTTTAATTAAAAAATGGCAATTATAAAGACACGTGGTCAGATTAGGACGCTTTATCAATATGTTTAACAATAGAATTTGCTTTCTAATATTACTCTTCCAGTATTCTATTGAGTTTCTGAGTTATAGGGAAATGAACCAGAGTCATGTAGGAATGAAAAAATTTTAATACAATTACATATTTGCAAGGCAAAGCAGGCAGCATTAATCTGAAAGTGGTAAAGTACCCTGGACAGACTTATAATGATAATAAATTGATGATGTGTTGCCAAATTGTTTGACTAATTATTTAACACTGCAAATCGGTAAACTGAATTTTGCGCCACCCTGTATGTAAAGATTACTTTCAGAATAGAAATGGATAGATGTAATAAAATGCACAGTTTATTTTATCAATATTTATTTTTTTCATAAATATTTAAACAATATTTTCTTGATTTATTTTCATTTTAAAGGGGCAAGTGCATATTTTAAATATTTGACACTGACAGTTCAAACCGTAGCGCGTCGGTATTGTTGGGCCGGTGAATATCGGACAGCAAAAAGCTAGATGAAAAATAACTCATTATTTTTGTAACTTGGTACAAATTTCATGTTTCTGATTATAATAGCCGTTTTATAATTTGCAGAGACTATTTCTAAAGACACGTGGTCAGAGTAGGACGCTTTATCAATATGTTTAACAATAGAATTTGCTTTCTAATATTACTCTTCTAGTATTCTATTGACTTTCTGAGTTAGGGAAATCAACCAGAATCATGTAGGAATAGGGTTGCCAACCGTCCCGATATATCGGGACGGTCGTCGGGACAGTCACCGTTATTGACCTTCGTGTCTTGACGTCACGATAAAAACAATGAAATTTCTTAAAATAAGGAGCAGTTTTAATTTTGTTAAAAAGACAATGATATATTTTTCTTTAACATATATGCCTTTTTATTAGGGAAATACAGAGTGTCCCGATATAGTTTCCGGACATTTATGGCAACCCTATGAAGGAATGAAAACATTTTAATAAAATTACATATTTGCAAGGCAAAGCAGGCAGCATTGATCTGAAAGTGGTAAAGTACCCTGGACAGATTTATAATGATAATAAATTGATGATAGTGTCGCGTGTTTCCACCCTTAGGAAACCACCCTCGCAAATTCCGTGGGTTCCAAAAATTATAACAAGAGATGTCCACTAACACACTTTATTAAATATTTACTGGATACTTCACAATACTATTATTAATTTAAATACACTTTACTGACTAAAATCACAATGTTTATCACTTTTTTTATCTTTGAAGTCTTAACCTCACTTTCTATACTTTCTGAACTTTCTGAACTACTCGCCGAGAATGCGGTCGGTCTTTTATACCTAAAAATGACAGATCTCGATTGTTCTGTGATGACGCCACCATTCTCTAGATAATTCCAGATGTCACTTTGGAATCTTCTGGTAGGTTCTTTTTCGAGTAGGTGCAAATACATCGTTCTAGGGGTTGTAACACATTACAATAGGTAAAAACATTGGTCTCGCGATTGTTATCAAACAGTACGACTTTCTCATTAGTAAGAGAAAGTATTGACATAAAAAAATGGAAATACAGATTTTTCTCTTTTACTGACAATTTCTAGCAACAATAATCATGAAAAAAAAACTATTTGGGATTGACAAATACAAATATAAAATACAAATATACAAATACAAATAATACAAATAATTTATTGATGTCAATACCCAGTGGGTTTACACAAGTCAAAAAGTACAGATATTGTAAATTACATCACATGATATGCATTATATAAAGACAAACAATAGTAAAAACACTGAAAAGTAATTTAATATAAAATATCAGACAAAAACTCGTCAAATGAGTAGTATGCTCCATTCAGCAGAATCTCTTTGATTCTAAAATTAAATTTTTTTTCCGGTAACTGCTTGATGTCTGGCGGTAACTTATTAAAAAATTTTGGACCATAATAATTTATTGCATTCTGGCTTTTAACCAATCTGGTGTAGTTTAAACACACTCGATCTCTGTGTCTGGTATCATGTCCGTGTATATCACTGTGCGAAACATATTTGTCTAGATTTTGTTTAACATACATGAGAGCGGTAAGAATATAATAACTAGGAACTGTTAGAATATTCATCTCAATAAATTTCTGCCTTACATCTTGCCTAAATGTCAATCGTGTCATTATCCTCATAACACGTCTTTGCACTGAGAATATTCTGCATAAATGAGAGGAGTGTCCCCAGGTTAGAATAGCATAAGAGAATACACTTTGAAATAAAGAGAAATAAACTGTTTTTACAACATTTTCAGGTAATTCTGTCATTAAATTTCTTATCAGATATACAACTTTAGAAAGTTTACCACATAGGTAATCAACATGTTGATCCCAACGTAGATGGGGATCCATGATTACTCCTAAAGATTTTACATTTTCGGGATTGTCGAAATGATCTAAGCACCGGGTTGAAAAAAACATAGTTTGTGTCTTTGAATTATTAAGATATAATTTATTTGATCTGAACCAGTCAGAAGCTTTCAACTGTGAGAGCTGCATATCCTGCAATAAATTGTTTGGATTGCTATTTATATTAATCATGGTGGTGTCATCAGCGAACAATACGAGTGAAGTGTCATTTATATGATTAGGTAGATCATTGACATATATTATAAATAATAGGGGCCCAAGTACGGAACCTTGAGGAACTCCGAATTTTACTTTTTCTGATGACGATGATATTCCATTATATATAGTTATTTGATCTCTGCCTGTTAAATATGATTTTATGAAATTTACGGCAGAAGTGTTTAGCCCATATTTTTTAAGTTTATTAACCAGGACATCGTGCTGCACACAGTCGAATGCTTTCGACAAATCGCAGAAGATACTTCCAGCAAAGTTTTTATTTTCAAATGCCACTATTATGCTTTCCACCATTTTGTTAAGTGCATCAGTCGTAGATTTTCCAGAGCGAAAACCAAATTGACAATTTGACAGAATATTATTTGATTCAAAAAAAGTAACGAGTTGTCGAAACAGGACTTTCTCTATTATTTTTCCCAGCGTAGGTATGATTGAAATAGGTCGATAATTGTTCATGTCATTTACATCGCCGGAGAGAAAACAGCCTAGGAAGAGAATAAAATCAAGTAGGTACACTGAAGTAGAATTTATTTTTTATAAAGATATTACAAATCACATAAATATCTAACGTCCATGAACGATATGTTTCTGAATTGGAGCTTGCTACGATATTATTTTGTGAGAAATATGCACGTCAATCTTTCAAATATATATATACGGTGGTGTTGCAGACTTAGAAGCTTTTTGTGACTTGTGTAAATCGATTTCACATTAACTATAACCAGAGACAGTATTGTCTGCTATAACTCATATCTTTGCAGAAATCAGTTTTCTCTGTCAGAGACGGATCCAGACCACATTTATGGGTCCATAGGAAAAATATTGTAATATGTTGCAACCCCTTAAGATTTAAGGTTATGTTAGTTGCACTGAAAAGTAGGCACAGAATTCAGTAGTTTGGATGTCTGAATGTGGAAAGAACTTACTAGAAGGTCTAGAGTGATGACATATCTGTTCTGGAACTATCTAGAGTATGGTGACGTCATCAGAGAAGCTTCTAGATCTGTCATCTTTAGGTATATAAGGCATGGAGTAAACCAAAAGAAAAAAAGTTAGTGCAGTACTAATTGTCAGTTGAAATGGTCAGAGAGTAAACGCAGTGATAAAGTTCAGTTTAGATAACAAGAGTAGTAAGATCAGAACAGAAGAGAGTAAAGTGATCAAGTAGTACACAGTGTGTTATTAGCCAAGTAGTTATTGTTGTAATTAAGTAAGTTAATAAATTAGTGTTTAGTGTTACCCTGGTTGTTATAATTTCCGAATCCACGATACAGGGTGTTTACAAAAAGGGTGTAAGCACGTCACAATTGGTGTCAGAAGCGGGATTATAACAGAACATTTCTGGACTGTTCAAGAAGAGGTTTCTATAGTGTTTTTCTCGGGAATTAGTGGTGACACGGAGGATTAACTTACGGGACATTGTTTAAGGACTAGTTTTGGACTCAAAGCTGTGAAAAAGTGTGTTTTCGGAAAAGTGACAGAGACACTGAAAAAGACTCATTGCTAGTGCGTGAAAATTACTAGAACTTTTCTATTTGGACATTAGTGGTGATTAGTAAATTCTCTGAACTGGATAGTGACAAAAGACTCTGGATAAGACTTTTTCGTGCTATTTCGAGATTTGTCTGGAAAGTTCCATTGCCGATATTGACGTGACAGTTAAATTTATCTTATTTTAATTTCATCTTATGCCCGTAACAACAAGAAGTATGGCATCCGATAAACAAATACAGGACTTATTCGAACAATTCCAAAAAATGATGGCGCAGCAACGGCAGGAAGACAAAGAAGAACAGGAGAGAAAACGTCAAGAAGAAAAGGAAGAGCAAGAAAAACGACGTCAGGAAGAAAAAGAACAGCAAGAAAGAAGACGTCAAGAGGAGGAAAAACGACGTCAGGAAGAAAAAGAACAGCAAGAAAGACGACGTCAAGAAGAGAAAGAGGAACAAGAAAGACGACGTGAAGAAGAAAAAGCCGAACTGAGAAAAATGATGGAGGACCTGAAAATACGACAGCAAGAGGAAAAAGAGGAACAAAAAAGACACCAGGAAGAATTAAGAAAGATTCTGAATGAACAAATGAAAACACAACAGGACGCTATTATTTCTGCCAATGAAGTACTAAAATGTGAAGTCAAAGAAGAGATAAACAAGGTCGAAGGTAAAGTAGGAGTAGTCGAGACAGAAGTCAGTCAAGTAAAAGGAGAAGTAACTGAAGTTAAAGAGAAAGTAAACAAGTTCGAAGAAGAAGTCAAAGGAGAAATAGACCGGCTTAAACGACAGTTGAGAGATAGAGGAAGCCAGCAGGTGGTATCATCGGGTCAGCGACTAAAACCTCCTTCTTTTGACGGCCAATGTTCCTGGACAACGTACAAGAGGCAGTTTGAGGCAGCAGCATGTGCGAACAACTGGGATAATGAGGAAAAAGCCATGGCATTAGTTTTAGCACTAAGGGGCCAGGCATCGGAGTTACTTCAGACTATCCCAGTGGAAAAACAAAGGGATTTCAAAGTTTTGGAAGCTGCACTGGACCTGAGATATGGCGACCAACACCTCGCCCAAGTATACCAGGCTCAACTGAAATCACGGACACAAAAAGCTGGGGAAAGCTTACAAGAATTCGAAGCTGCGATAGAGCGACTGGCACACCTGGCATATCCGAGTGCACCCAGAGAATTCCAAGAACAATTAGCCATTGGGGCCTTTTTAGATGGCATAAGGGACGAAGAGGTTAGGCGAGTTCTGAGGCTAACGCGGCACCAAAGTATTAGCGAGGCTCTGGTGCGTGCCCTCGAAGTAGAAGCTGCCTTTAAAGACACCCCACGGTCAGAAGTGCGTGCTGTGACCGTTGAAAAGGCACATGTGTATCAAGAGAACATGAGCACTATACTGAAGAACATGTAGAAAATGATGAATCAATTACTGGCCAAGTCGGATTCTCAAATGAGACAGGACAAGCAACAAGGTGAAGCAAAACCAAACGGACGTATCCAGCGCTATCAGTGCGGCAAGTTAGGGCATATTAAGAGAGATTGTCGACAACAAAGCCCGGAGAAGGTAAATGCCGCAGTTGTCGAAGAGTCGTATTGGGACAAAAAGAATCTGGAGACTTTACTGAGAGACTCGCACAGAATGGTAAAGCAATTGCTGGAGAGTTTTTCAGGGAAGCAAAGCAAGCAACCAAGCAGTGGGGAGCCAAGTGGGGGTATTCGATGTTATAGCTGTGGAAAATTAGGGCATGTAAGACGAGATTGTCAACAGTGGAACCCTGAGGTTGTACATGCCACTGGAGAAGTGCTGGCTGGTGAAAGCGATGCCCCCCAGGGAAATAAAGGTTTGCCAGCTTCGAAGAATCCCAAGTAGTTTACCATCACAAGGCTGTGTAAGCGAAACGAAAGAGATTCCAGAGAATTGGACAAAGGAAGCTTTAAGACAAGAGCAACTGGACGATACAGAAATTGGACCTATGTTGAAAGCAGTAGAAAGAGGAACACGCCCAGAGTGGAAAGATGTTTCAGACAAAGGAGTGGGGCTGGAGGCTTTATGGTCACAATGGGGTTCACTTACGGTTGTAGACGGGCTGTTGAGGAGAGCATGGGAAAGCCCGGATGGGAAGCAGGTTGCCATGCGTCTAGTGATTCCCAGGTGTCGTGTACCAGAAGTACTCCAGAAAGCGCACAATGAAACATCCGGTGGACACCTTGGAGTAAACAAGACGTTGAGTAAAGTACAAGAACGATTCTATTGGGTCAATAGTCGCCAGGATGTGGAGGCTTGGTGTCGCAAATGCAAGAGTTGTGCTGCCAATAAAGAACCACTATCCGAGAGCAACTATGTGAATGAAAGTCGAAAACAGCCAAAGAATGACCGAGAACAGATTACCAAAACTGGTAATCGAATCAAGGCTCGTTATGATCGGAATGCCAGTACAGGAGGATTCAAGGTGGGAGATCGGGTCTGGCTATACAACCCACAGCGGAAAGAATGGAAGTCCCCGAAGCTTCAACCACCTTGGGAAGGACCGTATTCAGTTATTACCCGAATTAATGATGTCGTCTATCGGATTCAACGAAGTAAAAAGTCCAAGATGAAGATCGTACATTTGGATAGACTGGCGAAGTATGTGAAGGAAACTGAATTGCCTGACCGGAACGTTCAGGCTTAAGGAGGGGGCAGTGTAATATGTTGCAACCCCTTAAGATTTAAGGTTGTTAGTTGCACTGAAAAGTAGGCACAGAATTCAGTAGTTCGGATGTCTGAATGTGGAAAGAACTTACTAGAAGGTCTAGAGTGATGACATATCTGTTCTGGAACTGTCTAAAGTATGGTGACGTCATCAGAGAAGCTTCTAGATCTGTCATCTTTAAGTATATAAGGCGTGGAGTAAACCAAAAGAGAAGAAGTTAGTGCAGTACTAACTGTCAGTTGAAATGGTCAGAGAGTAAACACAGTGATAAAGTTCAGTTTAGATAACGAGAGTAGTAAGATCAGAACAGGAGAGAGTAAAGTGATCAAGTAGTACACAGTGTGTTATTAGCCAAGTAGTTATTGTTGTAATTAAGTAAGCTAATAAATTAGTGTTTAGTGTTACCCTGGTTGTTATAATTTCCGAATCCACGATACAGGGTGTTTACAAAAAGGGTGTAAGCACGTTACAATATTGTAATTTTAATTCTTTCCTTTCTACCCACGTGGCGTACGTGCATTTTGGTTGCGCATGATCGGAGTCCAAAAAATTGTCGACTCTGATTTTACCATATCAGAGATACCGAAGGGGAGGCATGCCCCCCCCCCTCCCCCGCTCCCAATCTAAGCTTATCTTCTTCTTTAAAACTTTATATTATCATTTCAATATTTAACTAAAATGTATGTTCGTTCAACTCAGATAATCTGGCAAATACACTTCCATCGCTGACCCAAACCTCAAATTAAAATATACAAGTATTTTTATCATGGCTTCCTCTAATGCAAAAACATCGTGAAATGTCTTTATACACATATATACATATAGATACAACAATATTTATAATACATATACAGGTAACATACACAATATATTTATGGCAGAAACAAAGGTGGTACTTCCATTACTAATATTTGGTATATTGATACCTGAACTCTTATCAACCTTGAAGATCATAGACAAAATTCATATCTCTCATTACAGCATTAGAAAAATAGTTGTCAACCACCCTAGCACAATTAAACAACTTTATTCTCATTCGTCATGCAAAGTGTTCATGTAAAAACATCGTATAATACACATATATGATAATATACATGGAGGTAATTGTAAATGAAGGTAAAATATACAATATAATGTGACAATATAGGTAGCACTAATAATAATCTTTGGCATTATGTTTGAACTCTTATCGATCTTGAAGATCATAAAAACAAATTATATCTCATTTCACCATTACTTAAAATAATTACAACACTTTCGTCTATAACTGGAATGGTTTGAGATGTCTTAATAAAAGGAGATATTAATGGACTACTGAAGCCTAATAAAATTGACGTAATAGCATGGTTTGAGCGAATCATCAGAAAAATAGGACTGGCAAAGTACCAACGATTAATTTAATCCAGTCAAAAATACAAAAGATCTAGCTCCCTCCGCTTTACTAATATTTATTCCTTGCAAAAATACAACGGGTTGTAGCGCGCCTTGCAGCTACAGAAAAGCGGGTTTAAAATGTTCCATTATCTGCAACTGCAGCGGCCCAAGAATACATGCATGATATTTTGTTGGACATCAAACAGTCATTGTTAGACGAAGTCGGGGACCCGTTACCAGATAAAATCGAGGAGTCATTATCATCAATAGACGAAGACACTCACGGAACCAGACGAAGAGGCATTAAATGAAACAAAGTAAACGCTAATAACTCTACTGCAAAATGAAGAGTGGGGAGTAATTAATTAATATTAATCAGGTAATAGTATTATTAATGATACAGGCCCACGAAAAAAAGATCATGTCCACCAGATTAGACCATCATATCTCTATATTTTTTGAGTCGCTGAATTCGAATCCGATGTTGAATTTGCTCCATCATGCCAGGTTTCCTTCCTATCTTCAAGAAATAGGCAAAAAACGCTAAAATTACACTAATCAGAATGCCCCATCAAGTAACAGTTTCCTCCTAACCTCAAAAATAAAACAAAAAACGCTACAATTGCACTCTTAAGGGTCGAACTGTAACTCTTACTACTGAAATTGTTTGTAAAAAAAAGGTTCCTTTGTGTTCTTGGGGTCGCTGAATCCGAATCCGACGTCAAATTTGTCCCATCAGGTGACCTATTATCTGTAACAAAAGAATATAGACAGAATATAGAAAACGCTTCAAATTGCAATTTATAACCTGAATGAGACTTCAAAATCGTATAGTTTCAAGCTGGACCTCTGCTTTTTTTAATTTGACCTCCTTTAATGGTGCTAATATATACCCACTTATTACACATCCATTCCTTCATGGTATACTACTCTTTTATCCTTAAGAGGAACATTTTGGCAACTTAGGATGTTTGATGACGGTATGCGTAAGTGCGATGGCAGTGGAAAGAACGCGAAGAAGACTGGCCAGGGTACAGCGATGTGCGGCACTGAAAGTCTGCAATGCCCATAGGACGGTCTCCTACGAGGCGGTGCTAATAGTGGCAGGGATCCCCCGTCGACCTTCTAGCAAAGGAAGGTGGGAGACCAACGATAGACTCTGTCAGAGTTGGCAGGGGAGATGGAATATCTCGAGTAAGGGAAGATAGACGAGGAGACTCATTCCAGATATTAAAAGATGGGTGGAAAGAGAACACGGGGAGGTTGGATACTATCTTACACAAGCCCTAACAGGGCATAGATGCTTTGCAGAGTACGTTTATGACATCGGGAAAATCGAAGGTCAAGAATGCATGTACTGTGGAGAGATAGACAACGCGGAGCATACTGTGTTCCGGTGTAGCAGATGGAGAGAAGAAAGGCAACGAGCCATGGATAGCCAGTTACACCTGATGACATGGTGTTGAGGATGCTAGAATCAGAGGAAAACTGGCAACTCTTGGAGGACATGATAACATCAGTCATGAAAACCAAGGAAGTTGACGAAATAAACTTGAACCTCTAATCGTTTCAATGAAGTTGGGAAGTAAGGGGAGGCAGATAATTTCTAACACCTAACACTAAGATTGACCTGATATTCTGACGGTAAACGAGAGCGGTTCCAGGATATGAGGAAACAATGAAGATAGGGAGGGGGGCACTATTCCGGAGCTCGGTTAGAGTCCAGCACTACCGAGCGTGATAGATCCAAGGCGTTGGGTGTCCATGATGGATTTCCCCTCCTCTCCCCGCACAAAAAAAACTAAAGGATGTTTGATGAACCTCAAGGTGCACTTTCGACATTCGCATGTTGATTACTTACCAATGGAGTTAGGAGATTATAGTGAGGAGCAGGGAGAAAGATTTCATCAAGACATTAACAAAATGGAACGTCGATATCAAGGGAGAGGGGATGTTAATAGGATGGCCGATTTTTGTTGAGGAAAGCCAAGCCAAGATCTCTTGAGGATAATGGAGTACGACACCATAAAAGAATGGATGTGGAATAATGGAGTATATATTAGCGCCATTAAAGGAGGTAAAATTAAAATATAGCAGAAGTCTAACTTCAAAGTGTATGATTTTGGAGTCTCAAGTTATAAATTGTAACTTGAAGCGTTTTTCTACCTGATGAGGCAAATCTGACATTGAATTCGGATTCAGGAACCACAAGAACATAAGGATGGCCTAGTTTGGTGGACTTTGGTGACTTTTTGTTCGTGGGCCTGTGATAATTGATTGCCATACGGTCTCGTGAAACATTTGATATTTCGGGCAAAAGATTTTCCGAAATTTATTTCGGAAAATTCCTTTAGGAAATGGTTAAACTTTAGCAACGCTATAACTTTTAAACTAATCATCGACAAAAGTTGTCTTCAATTTTGTCCTCTACAAATGTATAAGTACTTTTACTGTAGAATTACCCTCCTTTATAATTAGATGGCGGCTAAAGTAGTCCCTTCCTGAGGTCGATAACTTGCATTCTTAATGAGAACCCTCCCCCCTACAATACTAAAAAAAATCATTCCTGTATTTAATGTTTTTTCAAATGTATATCTTGAATGGAGTAATACTAATATATTTCGATCCATTATAAAGTACTTTTTCGCAGAGTGCGAAAAAGCGACATTATTTTCACAGAGGCTGCGGAAAGGAATGACATTTCACAACTGGAACAACAACAAAAAATAGTCACTTTAACGCAGGTAAAAAAAATAATTAAAGCAGCTGTACTTCCTCCTTTCTCGGAAGGCTGTATTCTTTTAGACGGGAAATCAATAAATATGCGCTGATCGTCATAACACATGCAATTACGACTAACATTATTGAAATAAATGAGAGTAGTCCAAGTAGTCCAGCGTAATTAGGACTATTTCCCTTTTCTCTTCCGACTTCAGGTGAACTTACATATTTTTCCATTTTGCTATCATTAAATCTGTTTTCGATCGTAACCTGATTTTTGAGGCTCTCCAGATATTTGAAGAAGTTGCTCTTTCTGAAATCGTCGTTAAAATAATTAAACATTGGACTATGCTCAAGTCTTTCATTATAAGCTTCACTATAGTTTAATTTAAGTTCATCTATAAATTTTTCAAAGACGCTCGCATTTAAATTTTGTGCGTTGTTATTAGTATTGTTAACCAGGTTTTCCAGAAATTTAAAAAAGTTGCTATCTTTAAAATTTTCATTGAAATATTTATACATTATGCTTTCTGTGAAATCTTCGTTAAAAAAACTATTCAACTTTGAGTTATCGAAATCATTTTCTGAATTTGATCTTTTATCTACCGCAGTTCTGTCTAAAATTTCATAACATTTAATACCGTGAATATTACTTTGTTCTGAACAGTTACCGTTAGGAAATGAAACTGATAACCTTTTTTAAACTGTGTATAATATCGAGTAGTTTCTTGCACGACCAGTTGTTATTGTCTAAATTAACCGCTTTTAATTTTGACATATGCAACTTCAGATCGTCCACGTGAATTTCATCTATTTCATTATTTTGAAAAAATAGGTCTGTTAAACTGCCCAATGAGTAAAACGTATATTGTTGGAGGTCCTTGAAGTTATTATAGGAAATATTTAAAACTTCTAACTTCAACAGATTTCCAAAGGTACCAAATGTAAAGTGTGATAATTCGTTCCTAGACAGATCTAAATATGTTAATGATTGTAGATCTTTGAAACAGGAGTTTGGTATAAAAGATAAATTGTTGCTATTCAACAATAAATACTCGAGATAGTACAAACCAAGAAATGCGTCTTTTTCTAGAGATGATATTATATTATGGCCAGCATTTATTTTTTTTAAATTTCCACCAAATAAATCAGAACCTACAGTTTCCAATTCATTATAACTTACATCCAGTATTACCGCGTTGACATTTTTGTTCAAATTTTCTATATAATTATGATTTAAGATTATCTCAGATGCTACACATGCTTTAAAATTGATTAGTTCACTTAAAGAATTAAAAGATAAGTCTATCTTGGATAACTTTTCGGGAAAAAAATCGAAATCTACCACATCTATTGCATTGTGGCTTAAGTTTAAATTATTTAGTGGTATATTTTTAAAATTAGTAATATTATTCAAATTATTCCAGGAGATATCCAAAATTTTTAAAGACGTAAGGGAATCCAGTACCACTTGTCCCATTTGGGATATTTTGTTATGAGCTAAATGTAATTCAGTTAGCTTTACCCCTTGAAACGCATGATCTGAGATGTCTTCTATCCGATTTCCTGTCAAGTCAAGTTTCTCCAAAGACGTTAATGAATTAAATAATCCATCTGATATTGTCATCAACTGGTTTCCATCCAAATAAAGTTCTTTCAAATTATCTAAGTAATTGAAGGCTCCAGGCATAATTTTATCTATGTTTGAATTTTCGAAGTACAGTGTAGTCAATTTCTTGATATTTTTAAAAATCGACGTTGGCAGAACTGTAATATCTGAATTGGTGACTTTTAATGTAATGGAAATAGTATCATCACTTTCTGCCTCAACATTTGAAATAATATTAGATATTGACATGTTAGAACAACTTACAATGTTTTTAATAGTTGGATACACTGTTTCGCATTTCTCATACTCATCATAATAATCACCAATAAAGACTCGTTTACAAACACTATTCCCTATAGTTGACTTGACATCCTGTTTATCACAAGTATTTTCTACCAAATGAATTACATTAATGAGTAATAATAGATGGAATAAAATTATTGTTTCTTCCATTTCCCTAAAACAATAATTTTCATCAGTATCAAAAGAAAAATTAGTCGTAAAACTTATGTTCAAAGTACGAGGGTTGTGTGGGCTTGAAATGACAGGGGGTCTAGTATATAACACTAAGTCACTTATTGACCAACTCAGATACGCATTGTTCGTCCCCTAGACGCCCTCGAAGGGTTAAGGTATTCAATTGTCTGTAGCTCGGTAACTCGGTAGCTCTTTGAGCTATCAGATAATTTCTTGATTTAAAGAGAGAATAAGAAAGTTTATTACAACGTCGGAAATTCTATATAATAGATTCGGCGATATTTTAAATTATGTGAAATTTTTCTAGCACCCTTATTAAATTTTTGTAAATAACTCCTAATTCAAAAATTTAGCAAAAATATACCTACACTGTAAAAAATGATGTAAATTTACCATCGTTGCGTGTAAAATTTCCATGTAATTTTACCCGCAAAGAGACAGAAAAATTTCCATTTAACTTGGAGGATTACCCCAAAATATAAGGTAAATAAAAATTTTCCACTCTCTTTGTGGGTAAAATTCCATTACTATTGGGGGAAAATTTACTAAGGAAAAAAGATAAGGGACAATACATGTAATAGAATTGCCCCTTGTCCAGACAGGATGATGAAATAGATAGTGCTTACCCAATGGAATTCCGGAAACAGCCCACTTTTCACTTTTTGTGTGTGTGTCTGTGTAATAGATTTGCATACGCGGTTTTCTATAAAATGGCGGAGGATCTGGTGATATTCATATATTACACAGGCACACACACACAAAAAAAATATATGTTTCTGGGACTCCATTAGGCAACTCTATGTATTTCGACGTGTTGAATACGAATCAGGCGTCCGTTTAGCTCCATCACCCATCAACCGAAAATAACTTAAGTTATGAGGTTTTTTTAGGTTATTTTCGCGGTTTACAAAAAAATGGTGGGTGATGCAGCTAAAGATTCGTGTTCAGCACGTCGAAATACACAAAGCTCTCCCAATGTAGTATCAGGAAGAGACCACTTTTTTTATTTTGTGGAGCTGTGACCTGTACATTTTGACAAAGATCTTCATCGCCCTTGCATTGACACGTTTTTGTGCATTTTAAATTATTCATTGAGCATGTACAATGTTTAGTAACGTGGGTTTTTCCAAATAAAAATTTGTAATTTTGCTTGTTGGAGTGCAGGATCCAAACTTTCTTTAATGGGTGGTAATTGATCACACTGTTGATGTATCTTTGCAAAACATCACCACCTTAACTCAGTTAATGAATGAATATTTAAAGGAGGAGCATTTCTCTAAGTCATCAGTAATCTATATATATAAAAGAATGCCCTGACTGACTTACAACGCACAGCTCAAACCGCTGGGTCTAGAAACTTCAAATTTTGCATAGAGGTTCCTCGAATGACGTAGACAACCAGTAAGAAGGGATTTTTCTAAATTCGACCCTCAAGAGGGTGAAACAGGGGGGTTAAAATTTTAGGCTTTTTCGGAAACTGTTAGATCGATATGCATGAAATTTGGCAGAAATATTTTTTGTTGAAATCTATTAGATACATGTAGGACGAAATTTCAATTTTCACTTTTTGAAGGGGTGAAAACGGGAGTGGTCAATGGTCTAAAGCAGCGGTTTTCAACCGTTTTCGAACCCTTACAAATAGAAAAACAAGTTACCCTCTCGCGACCTCCAACCTCGATCTCTATTAATAAAATCTAAAATCAATCAAATTTTAAAATTTCTTGTTATAGTCTTTGGTATGATTTCTCATTAAAAATTGGTTTCATTAAAATTGTATGTGTGTAATATTTAGATTTTTAGATTTTAGAATAAATGATTTAACTTTATTGGTTTTTTTCTCAATAGCTCGGGACCCCCTTGGAATCGCTTCGCCCCCAGGGGGTCGCGACCCACAGGTTGAAAACCGCTGGTATCTCTGAAATCGCGTAAGTCAGAAACGCGATATTCCAGCGATAGGCTTTCCTGAGGAAATAAGGAGACACGTATTCGACTGTTTTTAAAAAGAGTCACCGTGAACGAGTGAACAGGGAGAGGGATGTTTTTAAGCATGAAATTTGACACATACCCGCTCGTGTGCTCTATTGTCGATTAATTTTTTTTTTTTTTTTTTTTTCGTTTAACTCGCTCTAACACAAAAATAGAATAATGAATTGTTGTCAAATTGCGATGCACAGTGGTTAAATTTTATTAATTAAGCAGTTGGTTAAATTCACTTTGTATGCAATTGATGTGCAGTGGGTTTCCCCCAGTACTATGGATGCGCAGTGGGTTTCCTCGAGTACAATAGATGCGAAGTAGGTTTCCTCGAATGCTATGGATGCGCAGTGGATTTTCTCGAGGGCAATAGAGGGGCAGTGGGTTTCTCCGAGTGCTATGGATGCGCAGTGGGTTTCCTCGAGTACAATGGATGCGCAGTTGGTTTCCCCGAGTACTATGGATGCGCAGAAGTTTTCTTTGAGTGCAATTTATGAGCAGTGGGTTTCCCCAGGTACCATGGGAGCGCAGTAGGTTCTCTCGAGTACTATAGGAATACTCAGTATGTATGTAGTACTTCTTTATAGGTATAAGTTAGTATGTCATTGTTCTTAATTCCACGCGCAAGAAGTCTTCCACGCGAACGAAGTCGCGGGCTTCAGCTAGTTAAATATGAATCAATGTTCCCGTCACTAAGAAAAATAAGTGCTTTAAGGGTAAGAGTCTCCTAAAAAAATTTTCAAAGTGTTAATTTACCTATAGAGTGTAATATAATATTTAAGGGATCTATAAAGAAATATTTCGTGAATTTATCATTTTTAGAAAACGCACCAGTCTTATCACAATCAGAATTAGCGTAAAACGCCGGAAATACCTCTCTTTAAAGTTTTATCAAATTTTTCGATAAAATATTAACATTAAGTCGCGAATGCCACTACTAGTAATTAAAAAAATGTGCCGGAGATGATTACATAGTAGTGTCTTATCAGTTACTCAATAATTACAAGAGTTTTGTTAAATTCACTAGATATAATGAGTTGATTGAATAGCTTTGTATATGCATAAATAAGTCATCTACTCTTGTTTAAATTATTTAAGCAATTTTGGACAACTGTAAATACAGATTTGATTATGCCATAATGAAACTAAATGTGTTGGTAATTAATTATTATTTCAGACATATTTCTCCTAGGATTGTTAGTTTCAGAGTTAGATTAAGAGGGAGTAAATAATACTTTTTCATAATTATGTCGTTGAATATAAGCAAATCGATATATAGAGTACAAAAAAAATGTGCATAGGTGCCAATAATGTGCACGCACAGATTAAATCAAATGTTAAAAAATGTAATCTGAGGTTTTTCCGCTTTATTCACATCTCTGAAGTATTGTATTCTTCCTATGTCTTAATTATTTACCCCACTTTAAAGCATCGTAACTTTAGACATGACTATACCCAAGTGGGGCTAAAAGTGTAGACAATAATTTTTGTTTGAGGTATATTTTCGCTAACATTTTTAGATTATGAGTTATTTACAGAAATTTAATAAGAGTGCTACAAAATTTCGCTTAGTTTAAAATATCGCGGTTACTAAATTACCACAATTTTGATGTACTAAATTTTTTGATGTGCGAAACAATCTGATTGCTCAAAGGGTTACCAAGTTACAGACAATTGAATATTTCACCCTTCGAAGGGGTGTAGGAGGTGGATGACGCCATAGGCATAATTCGGGGGGGGGGGTAAGGGTATGCAACTGAAATTACGCCAATGAATGACGCCTATCTGGGTTGAGTAGGAAGTGACAATTGAAATAGGCCACTTGCTTTCTACATTCCAAGCGCACGAAATTACATAAACGCGTCCACTAAATACTTTTACAAACCTTTACTACAACAATAATGAATACGTGTTATAGTATATAGCATAGATATGCTCTTTACGTTTAAGTTCAAACAACCTGTTAAAGAAATAAAAGTCGGATATGTTTTTAAGTAATATGACTTCGAGATAAGGGTGTCGAATTTGCAAATATAAATATTATTTTATTATTTATTATGTCAGGGACTGATGTAAAAGGTCAACAAGCACATATCAAGTATAAGAGCATAGTATTGAATGATCTATTAAATAGTATACAGGGTGTCCCGAAATTATCGCGTTCGCCTTTAAATGCTGATTCTACATAAAAAAAATAATTAGAAAACTTCCATGTGTGTTTTTATTGATTGTCTCAGAAATACTTTGGAATAACTTTATGAAACTTGGTTCACAATTTTGTATTATTAACAATAGTAAAAACATATATTTAGGTGACATAGTTAGAGGGTCGTAGCTCCCTCGGGAAGCATTTTCGGACACAATTTTATAAGAAGTTTTCTAACTAATTTTGCACATAAGATCAGCATCTAGAGGGGAACGCAGGAATTTCGGGACATCCTGTATATTCAAGACACTATAAGTTAAGTTAATTTCATGATAATATTTTTTTCTATGTTGAAAGTTACTATACTTAATTGAATTGAATTAAGTGAATTAAATTAATTTCATGTTAATTCCATGATGGTGGAGCTTTCTGCTGCATAGCATTAACTGGAGATTTAGTTTCAACTAACTTGATCGCCAGTTGAAGCACATTGATTTAAAAGGCGTAGTAATTGAAGTTCTACTTTATACTGTCAAAATAATGAAAATAAAGTAATAATATTTGAAAAAGTGTTGCTGATTTATTTTTGAAACGTAGGATATTTATGTTTTTAGGATCGCCGATTACGAATCCGAAATCAAAATTAAAAAATTCAAAATAGTGTCTCCAATATGGCAGATTGAAATTTTCTCTAACGCGAGTGTTTTAAATGAATATAAATTGAATATCCTGGTGTTGCTATACAGGGTGTCCCACTTAAAACTCCCGGCGCTATTTTCTCGATAACCAAAAGCGATATTTAAATTCTGTAAAAGGTATCTACTAGAATATATAAATGACTTCAGTTTTGAGTAAAAATGGTTATTTTACACATTGAGGTATAGATGGCGTTGCAATGCAAAGAAATTTTTCGATCGCAGGAACGATGAAATGAGTTGCATGAGATGGAGAATTTAGGGATTAATCGACTTACCTGTAAGGAAGGTTAATCCTAATTTTCCGAGCTTGTCCGAAGATATAATTACAAATATATATATACACCCTGTAGTTTCCGTCTGACTCACTCATCAGCACGAACGTTCAAAGAAAGAAAAACTTATCACACTGGGCTGGCCTTATCGCACCCAGACTTCATTCCGTTTTTAGCTAATTACAAAATCGCTTATTGAGAGGGAATAAGGGTGGGTGGGTTTGTAATTATATCTTCGGACAAGCTCGGAAAATTAGGATTAACCTTCCTTACAGGTAAGTCGATTAATCCCTAAATTTTCCTTCGCTTGTCCTCGATATAATTACAAATATATATACACCCTGTAGATGTTTAGAGTAAATGGCGATTTTGTAACAACGGAAATTTATTAAACAGTAACTAAGTAAGGCAACGCATTTTTTAAGCCTTGCTCCGAATGCTGTAGAAGTTGATGCGTGGCGTACGCTATGGCTAGAAAATTGTGTTATATTTATTCCGGCTAGACCAAAAGTCTTATTGAGTAGCGTAGTGGAAGGGAATTTTATGTGCAATAATTAAGTGATGGTCATTATTCCGGAAATTGTTTTTTTTATAAATAAAAATCTGTATATATCTTTGGTTTGTTTCCGAAGTATGGAAAACTATGGTATGGGTTGTGGTTTATTAGGTCAAGACGTTTTTATTATTATTATTATTATTATTTTTTCCCATATATATATATATATATATATATACTTATATCAATTAATGACAAAATATGCACTCTATGACCTGTTGTTAAGGCCATCAATATAACCAATTTATACTATAGTTGTTCCAGGCGTGAGGATGCTATTTCGATAAAAACTCTATTTTCGAGTTTCGGAATTCCATGTAAAGGGTATTTGGATTTTGGAGACCGTGTATTTTATACACCCTTCAACAAACAATTGATTACTATATTATCGTTCGTATTTATGGGATTGAAAATTAAATTAATAGCCGACCTGCATTAATTGCCATCTTGTAGCATCTCGGTTAAGAATTGCATGTACAAGTATGTGTTATTAAAATTATATTCATAAGGATGAACTTTTTTTCACTCACAGAATGTACAATATTTTTTACAAGTTGAATATTGTTTCAGTGAACTATCTGTAAGGGAAGCAATTAGAGTAGGAATGGATGTTGTTGATATTCTTTTATTCAATAAAGCTATCTGGGTAATTTTTCTGCGGCGAAGAAAATTTTTCTGAAATGAGAAATGAGTAGATATATTTCTGGTTTAAAATATTTGGCTCCCCAGTAAAAATTCTTTTGTTTCTGAAACATTTATGAAATAGACTCATTTACTTAACATATACTACCTCGTTCAGGTTTCTAATGAAAAATTTATAAAATATATCAAAAATATATTTCAATTGATGTATATTAGATGTTCTTTGAAATGTTTCATATATATTTCGTGTTTACTATAATAACTGTTGACACACAGGATACCAAGCTGATAGTCCAATAAAAGGCGACAACTATGCTTAGATCTTTTTCTTGTATTATTTTTCCAATACGTTATTGGAAAAAGAGGGGAAGCATAAAAATAGTATTCTTTCCATTTTGAAGTGAATGCATCTACAGACAAGAAATCCGGCTCGGGAAATCATGAAATGTATTTATCATACTTCTTATTAATACGACGTGTTATCAATAAATCTATTCCTGGTTTCTTCAATTTATTTGATATTAAGTTGATACTCTGTGTCTATTCATATTACTCAAGACTCCTTGTCCGCATCTTACTATAGTTCAATATGTTGTAAGTTGCATAAACTAATAAACATATGAACATAAATACATAAATCCATCACATACAGTAGACAACCCCCCCACAAGTCCAAAGCCAAGGCTGTCCGGAAGGGGTTACACATTTGAAAAAAAAAAATACAGACACACCTCCATACTCACCGACATTATCAGTGACGGGGTAAGCAGAAACCAAACTATTAACTAATTTTGCAAATTCGCGGATGGTTGTTACGTGGAATTTCTCTTTGTGATTTTTTAACTATTGTGATTTTATCTTTAGGTAAATTTAGTCATCTTAATTGTAATATATATATAAATAAAAAACTAAAAAAATATATATTTTGACTGTTGAGGTTCTAAGTAACTTTGCATATGTTTGTATTCGTTTAGCATTCCAATTAAGTATGCGCTATGATTGAAAAGTCGTTCAAATAGAATACACAAATAATTTCAATCATTCTGAAGGTTTTTTTTTTTTTTTAATTGACTTAAGCAATTTAGTAAAGAGAAATAGTGCCATATTTAACCCAAATGGAATAATGTATCGTTAGATCAAAATTTGAGATATTTTTTATCTTTTTTTTCTAATAGGAACAAGAAAATAAGAGTCTTTTAGAATAAAGCTTGTTTGGCTGACATTTGCTTGCAGCACCTATCTCTAAGAGAGTTCCTGGATGGCGTTTTTGTAATTTTTAAATTGTTATCAGGAATATAAACTTTAGGGTCCCCTGATTGAACAGGTTTACTATGAAATTATATTTTAATTCGTTTTACCCAGCAAATGTCCACTTGGTTCATGGTAACATTTTTCTACTTGGCAATGAGTTTAGCTAGAGAGCCTGCATAATTCGTTACCTGGGATGTTGGAACCTTTAGTTGCGGTGATATTGCACCTTCTTCTGCCCTGTTTACTTGAATCGATCCCTGAATGTATCCACTATTTCTATTTGAGTCTTGTTTTATATTGAGGTTGCCTATAGTAATGATAAAATAAAACTATCAACTATACTATTATCAAGAGTTATGTGCAGATTGTAGATTGTTTTAGTGATGGGTAAAAGCAGTTATTTTTTAATAACAGTTTAAACTGCTACTGCCATTTTGAAATAACTGTTTAAAATAATAGTACAAAAATAACAGTTTAAAAATAACAGATCGCTGAGAAGTACTGGCATGCGCATACCGCAGCGTGCAGTTTGCAAATGTTATTTCAGAGACGTTATTTTATACATCATGCTGCTGTCACAGCTGCTTATTTGTTATTTTCTCACATGTTATTTTCGAACAGCAATAACAGTCTGTTAATGCTATTTACAAATAACAGTTATAAATTAACAGGTTGTTAAATAGCAGCTCATCTCTAGATTGTTTAAGGGCTCGCTTGGTCCTGAGTTAAAGCTGTACACGGCACATTAAAAATTTTGTAAAAATCTTTATGAAAATAAACAAATTCCGAATGTCAGCAAAATACATTATTTTTATTATTTCTGTTCTAATTCATCATTTGCTAGAAAACGCCTGTTCCTTTGACCTAAAACTCACAGGCGTAGAGTATTGTTTTCCAGTAAAATACTGGATAATTATTGTATTATTTTGTAGATTTTACGGACAATGTTTCCATAGAAAAAAAATACATATGGCAGATAATTCCAGTAAGAAAACAGAATAATCTCCAAATTGTTATCAGATTTATATTTTGGAGAAAGATTTTAATAAATTAGGAGCATCGCATGTTGCTCAGACTATTTTATGTTGGAACGCCTGTTACGTATTTCCAGTGCGTATGCATGAAAATCAGGATAGAGAATGGTTTTTATATGACAATGTACCAAGCTAGGCGGGAGCAACGCATGTTGTCCAGAACTATTTATTTGTAACGCGTGTTACATAGTTCAGGTGCCTATGAAAATAAAGAGCAACGAGTGTTGTCTTGGAACTATTTATATTATAACGCGTGTTATATAGTTCAGGTACCTATCAAAATAAAGAGCAATGCATGTTGTCTAAGCACTATTTTAAATTCTGTCATGTAGGTCAATATATATCTGATCCAATATTGAGAATTTTTATTTTGAAATAAAACGTACATTGAATTCCTACCTGAACTATTGGAATCGGGCGACTCTGAATCGCTCGATCTCAATTTGTCTAGTTTCTTTTTCAACTGTATGTATTTACGCTTTTTTCCTGAATTAGGCGATACACTTTTCCTGAATTAGGCGATACACTTTTCCATTTTGACATTATTACCTTTCACTCACTAATATTTTACTTAAAACTATTCACTTTAAATAAGTAAAACCGAACAATAAATTAACGTTCACTCGATGAGCACGAAAAATGGAATGAAGTCTGGGTGCGATAAGGCCAGCCTAGTGTGATAAGTTTTTCTTTCTTTGAACGTTCGTGCTGATGAGTGAGTCAGACGGAAACTACAGGGTGTATATATATTTGTAATTATATCGAGGACAAGCGAAGGAAAATTATATTATGAGCAACTTTTATAATACGAACAATTTTCGAAAAATCATTGGTTTTCGAGATATTTGAACTTCAATGTAATTTTACAGAACAGAAATCCCATTTTCCATATGTCTACAATTTGTAGTGTAAAATTTAGTAGAACATACAACATAAACATGACGCAAAAATTAGACAATACACAATAAACAAAAATGTCAAAATCTTTAATTTCCAAATAGCAATTACAGCCCTACCTTTGTTTTACTTGAAAAAAAAAATGCGTTTTGAAATAAATGTTTCATTACCATCTAAATGAGCCTAATTCACGATGAAAAATGTCCCAAAGGACTTATTGTCTAAAATGTATTTTAAAAAAGTTATGACGATTTTTATATTCAAAAAAATTATATTGAAGTTCAAATATCTCGAGAACCAGTGCTTTTTCGAAAATTATTCGTGTTATAAAAGTTGCTCAGAATATAATTCTCCATCTCATACAACTCATTTCATCGTTCCTGCGATCGAAAAATTTCTTTGTATTGCAACGCCTATACCTCAATGTGTAAAATAACCATTTTTACTCAAAACTGAAGTCGGGAGTTTTAAGTGGGACTGTATATTAACGAAAAACAGGTATTTTTGAGAACTGTTTAATTACACAACACAACACAATGGCGACATTTTGTTAAAAAATGTATAAAAACGAACATTGTTTCAACCATAACTTCTTTGTTTTTTGTGATACAGAAACAAACAACCAGAACAATTTTAAAGTTTAATTAATTATTATCTTTACTTCTGATCTTTAGAATTTTTGACGAAGGTGTCATGGTTTCTAAGATATTCAACATTTAAACTTAATACTTCATCTTATAAACGTTCGAGTATCATCAATAAACTTTTTCTTCGAAATTCTAAAGAAATTTTAAAGAAAATCAAATTCATTTTCAGTTTTCAAAGTTATATTTTTGATCTCCGCCATTTTTTCGCTAAAACTATGAAATTATTTATTGGGATATTTACACAAAGAAAAACAATTTTACGTTTTGTTGAAAATCCCTTTATAATTTAAAATGCAATTTATTTCTAAAACAAATGCAGCAAACGGACGAAAAAAATTTGAGTGTCTAAGTCATACTATATGTCGACGAAAACAGTACTTGAGAATTATATTTTTTTCATTACTGACTACTTACAGTAACAAAATGGTGGCGATTTAAAAAATGTGAAGCACATTCTTCCTGTCATAACTTCTTTGTCTTCTTTGTCAAAAAATCATTTGAAAGCGTTATCAATATTCTTTTATTTTTGTCGATAGCATTTTTCAGTAAGTGCCATTGTTTCGGAAATATTTAAAATTCAAACTAAATACTTCGTCTTCTATACGTTCGAACGCCATCATTGTACTTCCAATTTTCAAGTCTGTATAACTTAAAGGTTATCAATTTAATGAAAAGTTGAGTGCAACCTTTTCTTCTCAAAATGTGATTCTTTTTCAGCTTCAATGTTTTCTTTTTCTATTAGATGCTATAAATAAGCAAGACCCGCATAATATAGAAACTTTTACTATTAAATTGCCAAAAAAAACGAAATCTTATTCATATGACATTCCAAAGTTAAAACCTCTAGTTACTGTACTATTTAAAGAAGTGTAACTTCCTTATCATCCACTTTCGGAAATAGTTTTATATAAAATATTACCTTTAATTTTGGGTTTACTATCAGCGACAGAAATATTGGGAGACAATTTGGACCACCGTGCGTACCAAAATTAATTTGTAATGTCGGGGAAACCCTAACACGTACTGGATAGATTTCCTGTAAAGTCCCTCCGTATTCTTACATTATTTTGTCTTTAAACTCCTAATAAATCATTTATAAAACCATTTTTTAAAGTAAAATATCCTATACCTAACATTTTTTTGTTTACTTTCTTGCAATGGTTTACCTATTAGACGCCGTAGTTCAATTGTATGTCAATAATTTCTTTGAATAAGTAATTAAATATACTTATTTGTTGTAGTTAAGGTGAAGATAATAAAAATTACGCACCTATTAAATCAGTTCCTGTACTCTACACAATAATTTTCTTTTATCTTCAATCACTGTTGTACGTATAAAGACTGATGAGTGACGACTGTCTGTTTTAAATTAACCATAAGCATTTTGTATAAATGCTTATCTTAGCGTTTGCACATGCTCGATAGGTCATTCCCTTTTCTGTCTTGGTTGGGTCCAGTATATGATGATTGTTGACATAAGAAGAAAACATGATTATTTATTATTTTGGATGGATATGATGTATGAGAAAATAATAGAAATAAAAATTTAAAAAACGCGACCAAAAATATAAATGAAAAGCTTTAAAAAACGACAAAATAATTCAACTATAACCTGTAGGTATATTATAGTAGGCCCCGTGATGGCGAAAATTTTTTTGTTAGTAGTCAAAATATGACGTAACTTTTAGCAATATAGGTAAACCTACAGCTTTTTAATGATAGTTTTAGTCATGAAAGTCGAGAATATGCCGAATGCTCCAGTGATAAGAAAACCGTAATATTGCAATACTTACAAAATTCAAATTTCGTCGAAACTGAATTAAAATTGATAATTCGGTGTCTTTGTAGAAGAACGCACTACCGGGCGTCAAAATGACGCGACACCAATTTATTTCTCAGGGGGTGCCAGTCGTGTGCTACCCCATTCTTCTACCTCCCAGGCGGGTTCGAGATAAGATGCACTTCGATAGCCGGATAATGGACCAAGGCTGCACTACCACGGATCGGTAATGACGCTCTCTCTGGATATGAATTCCCTCGTCAGGGGTTTAGGTACCTTTTAATTTTCAGGATTTTTGCATAAAAAAATCCCAACCGAAGAATTTCTCTGCGAAGGGATTAATTTTTGTACGTGGTATCCACGTTTTTATCTGTTAATAACGGACTCTAGACCTTGGGGCTTTCTCAAAAAACGCATAAAAAAATCCCTACCAAACCTCCGTAAGGCAACCAGAAGGTCAAGTGTTAATGTGAGTTAACTCGACACATCCGGTTTTCGATACGAAAGTTCCAGGGATTATAGACCGTCAGCAGGCCTCAAGATCAATTCAGAAACAATAGTTCAAAGAATCCGTTTATTTAACAGAAATAGTTACACAAAATTCTCAAGATAAGAATCGTGCCTTCCCCAATCAAGGTAATGGCTTTCAGACCATACAAGCGACGATCGATTAGGTAGAAAAGATTCATGCATACCTTGTCAGAATCAAAACGCGAGCTTTTTAGAGAAGTCTGAGACTATTTGTAATTCATAATTACGGCTGACTGATTTTAACTTAAAAAAGTTTTACTAAATGAATTTAGTTTCGCTAGAGACTACTTAGCTTTAAAGTTCTTGTACCGTGGCGGTTCACGTACTCAAACACATTCGTGAGGACTTTTAACTGCATAAGTTTAATAGCGTTCAATCAGCTCACAATTTAGTGGGCTAAGTATATTTTCGTGGTACTTTTCAAACTGACTTTGTGGTACTTTTGAAAAATCTAGTTTAAGCCCAATTTTGGCGTACTTTTGAAAAATCAATTTTCAAGCCTTTCAACGCAGTTTTGAAAAATTAATCCGCGAGTGAAATTTCGGCGTACTTTTGATAAATTAATTTTCAAGCCAAATTTCGACACACTTTTCAAAAATATTATTTTTCTAAATCCAATTTGTGGTATTTTTGAAAAAGTATATTATTCATAAATCTTTGTCATTATATACTTTTGCTCTCATATCCTGAACCAAAAACATATTTTCCTAAGTGAAAATTCGGTGTTTCTTCGAATTTTCACCTGGTCATTTCTAACGATTTATAGAACCCAAAACGGTTCTTATGGACTAATCTGCAGACTCTTAAAAATGTCCTTAAATGAAATTTTTGCCTAAGTCGAATTTTGATTCTGCCTTCAACTTAGGACGATTTTGGAGAGTTCTACAACATTTTCACAAATTTTAAAATCTCATTGACTGTGAAGGTAATACTCAATTATAACTAAAAACATTTGAATTTCCGCAACCAGTTGAGTAATATCCAAGAAAAAGTATTTTTAAATTTGAAAACAACTAATTAGGTAGTTTAGGAGTTAGGTGCTACTCCTAAACTACCGATGTCAAAAGTTAAAAATTCAATTTACATGAAATTTGTGACACTTTAATTTCAAAATTTTTTGATAATGAGCCTGAATTTTAAAAATTCAAAACGGCGAATATTTTATTTTACTGTTTAGAAGCTAAATAAAGAAGCGGCCTCTTTATTCGGCTTTAAAGCGGAAAATAAATAAAAAAACTAGTTCAAATATATTTTCAACTGACTTCAATATCGATATTACGTAATAAAATTCTGTTTACTGAGTAACGGTAACATTCTATTTAATAATTTTTAGTGATCTTTTTTGAAGGCGGTTCAATTTTTTTTTTTTTTAGTTTCCAGGAACAACTAACTTATTTTTTAAGAGCGACTTCTCGGATCCGGAGCGGTTCCTTCCGCAAATACGCCTCTGCTTGCAGTTAAGTTAATGATATCCTGATATCTCACAACTAAACACTGCATAGAACGATAAAGGAAGAATTAATTTATCATGAGAACTTATTTTTAAATGTACAAAGGTTATTGACGAATAAATGTTATCACAATGTATTATATTATAGTACAGTACCTAGAGGATAAAGATATGTAAAATTTAGGAACAATCTCATATGTAATGATAATTTCTTTATGGGTTATTATCTCCAATTAAAGAATTTATACTTAGATACATAACAGCTATCTCTTCACTATATACTTTGTTTGCTCATAACATAGTCACATTATATGTTCATTAAAAAGGATAGATAAACATAACATCCCATAAGCAACAGTGGCGGGTATGTGTAGAAAGGTAAATATTTTCATTAAAATGAATTATTGCAATTCCTGCATTATTGGCTCTTTATACAACGTGATGTAGGCATGCAATATTACAGCAAGATAATGCTTGATATATTTCAAATTTAATTAGCCTAAACTTTGAAATATTTCCATTGTTACAAATCTGTAAAATGTCTCAACATTCATAAAATTACATTTCTGTATTCTTTCTAAGAGAGTAAATATTATACATATTTGCATGGCTAAATTGTTAATATTTTTTATCTGAATGTCACTGATTTTAATTTATTATGTTTCTACACTATTGAATGGCATATTTAATAAACACACCACAAATTAAACAAGCCCTAAATTCAATGTCAAGATTGTCTGGGTGGGAGTTACATATTTAAAATAATAAATAGCTGCTTTCTGAAAGATATTAAAGGAAATATGTATTGAAAGGATATTAAAATTTAATTGCTATTCACTTTATTACAACTGTAAACTGAACCCCATCATGTTACGACTATGAAGTTTATACCTACTTATGAAACGATCGATTTTCTTCTTTTCTTAACTGCTTTCTCCAAACGGCACAGCAATTCACCATTTTGTATTGCCACTAAACTGTGTAAGTATGACTTCTTCAGCACTTTCTGATCGGAGAACACGAAAAACATTTATTAACATTAGTGGCCGACACGTCAAACTCAGATTAAGATAATCGAACTGAACCGATCGTATCCAAAATGGACGCGAATAGACCGACTAGCGAATCAGAAACATAGTTTCAGAGATATTTACAACTGAAGTGCCTTAGACTGTGACTATCTCAGTAACAAACAAACCAATACACATTATGAATCTAAGTTCTTTAATCTGAGGTTATTATTCAGTTGCTGATTTATTTTTGAAACGTAGCATATTTATGTTTTTGGGATCGCTAATTGCGAATCTGTAGTCAAGATTAAAAAATTCGAAATGTCGGGTCCAATATGGCGTATGAACTTTTTTTCTGGAGCAAGTGTTTCAAACGGACAAGAAAAATGAGCATCTTGGCGATGCCATATATTAAAGAAAAACAGCAAATTTTTTGTTTAAATTTCATTTCTGGACAATTAAAATAGCAAAATGAAAACGCACATTGTTCCGGCAATAAATTCTCTATTTTTTATAACACAGAAACAAACAAAAAAATAATTTTAATGAATGATTAAATATCTTTAATTCTGTCACTTAGATTTTTTCATGGAAGTGTTATAGTTTCAAAGATATTCAATATTTAATCTAAATATTTCATCCTATTAACGTTCGGATGCCATCTATAAACTTAAATATCTCCGAAATTATTAAACCTACATAAATATATAATAAGAAGCAAATTCATTTTTAGGTTATAAATTTTATTTTTAATACCCACTATTTTTTCGATAAAACTAATATTTATTGAGATATTTGCAAAGAAACAAAAATTTTACGTTTTTTCGATACTTCCTTTATAGTCTAAAATGCAATTTTTTTTCTAAAGCAAGTGCTCTAAACGGGCGAAAAAATGTAAGCGTCTAGATCATACTATATATTAACGAAAAACAATATATGTGAGTATACTTTTTTTAATTATTGACTATTTACATTAACAAAATGGCGACATTTTTATTAAAAAAATGTGAAGAAGCACATTATTTCTGCCATAAATTCTTTGTTTTTTTATGCTATAGAAATAGTCCAAGAATCATTTGAAAACCTAATTAATAGTCTTTCATTTTTGTCGTTAGAATTTTTGTGTCATAGTCAATGTAATACCTTTAGAGTTATTTGACGAAAATCGTTTTTAAATACCTCAAGACTATTAATTTATATTAAAAGTTGCACAGTTTCTTCTCAAAATTTGATTCTTTAGTTGCCACCCCCTATAAATTAGCAAGCCCCTGCATAACTTATATGACATTATTCCGAAGTTAAAACCTGTAGTTACCGTACTATTTTGTGACTCCACGATTCACCAAAACTCCCCCGTTGTTAAATTAATATTAGGTTACGAAAGAAAGGGAAAAGTAAGACTCTATCAAAATATAAATAAATGGTACGGCCACACCGTGCTTATAGTACGGGATCCAGCGACACTCTTTTTTGAAAGATCTGCTTAAAATAATTCTCATTTTCTGTGTTACATTTAGGCTGTGATTTCCATGTAGAATCAGATATCCAGCTTCAACTGTGTTGTCAACATCTCGTATTCAATCTCAGACATTACATTTTGTAACCATCACTTTCTTTACAACAAAATTATCATAGCCACATCTCTTTCTAGAGCCACGCAAACACAAACACTTAACGGTTAAAGTCGCTGCTAAACTCATGCCATATTCAGGGTATGGCTGGAATACAAATAACGATAGGGTATCTTAGAGAGAAAAAGTTACAAAAAGGTACGTTACACAATACATGTTGACAACAGTGTCATATGGCTCATAACATTTTATCTCTGCTTCTAATGTCTAGTTATAAAACTTCTTTGGTGATTTCAGGAAACCAACTACAGGCGCACCAACGGGACAACGCTGTACAGGAACATTTCAATTATATTTAAAAAAGTGCCAATGCTTTACGTGTCTAAAGTTAAAGTTGAGACTTTTTGCGTTATTTACTGACATCACAGTGTGATGGAAAATGATATCCTGCCACCTTCATTGTAAACACGTAATGGTGCGGGAGCTAAGTGGCTTTTTCGGACACTCATCGTTACAAGCATTTTCTATGCGCTGATTAATTCTATCGACAAAATAGACTTCTGGCATATGTCAGCCCGTCGAGGAGTTGGCCCTGGTTCAAGATATAGAAATCAGTGAAATTATATCATCGTTACAAAGCCAATTTTTTTGTGTGTACCCATTTTATGTTTAGAATGAATAAAATAAGATCACCAGAAAGTGTGGGCCCTCAGGGGCGCAACCAGAAAGGTCAAAGGGATAAAAAAACGGAGTTATATAACATCATCGTTACAAACTTTTTTAGGATCGAGCATGTTTATTTAAATATTTTGAACACAGAAAAAAATTCCCAGAAAGAAACTCCCGTCAGTAAGGCTAGCCAGAAATAAAATGTTTAAGATTTTTTAATAAAATTGGATTTTTTTCGCATATTTCATCTCAGAACTCTAAACTGATCGTTACAAGTTCTGGCTCCTTTTTAAAAGGTAAATATAAGCTCCTTCAACAATAGAATAGCCTCCCCGTAAAGTTCTTAGTGTCAACAAAAGTACCATAGGCTCTTAAATATACAGGAATTTAACACTTTCGGCTAACTTGACTCCGTACCGTGCCTCAGATGTATTGTATCATTATTACCTTTCTGGCTGCGCCTCCTGACGGCCCACACTTTCTAGCGATCATATTTTATTCATTCTAAACATAAAATATGTACACACAAAGAAATGATCCTTGTATGGATGACATGATTTCACTGATTTTTAAACAGTGTTCGTGACGCTCCTGACAGGAGGTGCCCCGCCAGAAGTCGATTTTATGAATCGTTATCATCCATTAAACTATAAAAATATCTCAAAGTTCATAAAACTATGAGCTGCCGAAAAGCCACCTAGCTCCCGCTCTATGTTAAAAAAAGTCAATTGATAGAAATTTTTAAAGTCAAAAAATTTATGCCAGTGTTTATTACGTAAAATTATTAAAAAGCTTATACTGCCGGCCTTTCGACGGAACATGGCTTTTTCAGGAATAAGCAAAGCGAATATATAATATAATAATATAATATAATATATTTTATCGTTCAGATTTTTATGTGTAAAGGCGCGTTTGCACGCATCCAATAATTTAATCGAATCGTTTAGTAATTTAGTACTCGACCAGTACTCGACCAATGCGGACACCGCTTTCCTCTAAGTCACTCGACTGAAACACGCTGTCCGCATTGGTCGAGTACTAAATTACTAAAGGACTCGAGTAAATTACTGGATGCATGCAAACGCGTCTTAAGGTTGAAGTAGATGTACTAGTCAATAAATTAGACAAGTCTCAAATGTCAAGATTCATCAAAAATTTTTTAAGTCCTTGGTTCTTGTACATGCACTAAGTCACAATTTTTATTTTTTTCATCCCTTTTAATAATAGTGTGGGGTGGCAATGGGGGCTGCCAGTGCCAAAAATTTTTTCGAGATCTTAGCTTCTCTTATATATACTAAATACCAATTTTGTGGATTCTTACTTGCTTTATTTACGTATTTACCCCCATTTACCTCCCAACCATTCAACGGAATAAGATCAGAATGTAACCTGGTTCCAGATCTCGTTAAAATACATACGTGCACCAAATTTAAAGTGAAAATCTTAAACGGTTCCAGAGTAATCGTGCGCACAAAAAAAATACAGACAGAACGACCGACCGATTTTTTTTTTTTGCTCAAACTTAAAATCTCGACGTTTCGTGACATCCTAAGCCCAATTGAACAATACAAATTTTTTTGCGTTACTATACTTCCACTGGATGTGGGAATAATACCAATGAAATTAACATAGCGTGCACATAATGTGTTGCGTGATAAACACATTTTGGTTTTTGTGTAATTTCCATGTATTGAAGTTTATACAAGAAAATAAATGGGTTAAAATGACGACAATATTGTACCTTTTTGCTATCCCCTTCTTTACAGCTCTAAACAGAACCCCATCATGTTACGACTATGAAGTTTATACTTACTTAAGTGGCGTTTCCATTTGTACCTCTACTCATGCCTCTGTGCATGAAGAAAGATAAGACTACGCATGCATAACTTGCATGCTTGTGTGTATGCAATTTGCGTTTTGCATGTACCTTGTTTCCATTTCTGCGTACTTCTTGGTGAGATTCAATAATGGAATGTAGTGTGAGAGACGAGGTATGTGTTGCAATTGCTGCAGCCATTGTAATAATTGCTGAAGATCACCAACGAGCCAAAAAGAGTCGTCCCTCTTTTGTTTCTGTCCTTAGAATTTGGATCAGTAGCCCTCAACAGATAAGGAAAGTTCTGTACTCTACTACAAATTCAATTAAACTATCATTTGATCGTTCCGTCGATCTATAAATGAACAAAAACGTTACACAAAACTCAGGGCCGGATTAATGATTGGCGCGCCCCTAGGCTAATCATGTATTTACGCCCTCTTATTCATAGGCAAGGTTACGAAGTTTCAAAATTGATGAAGGGGGGGGGGGGGGGGGCAAAAATCTGAAAAAATTTTGTCCAAATTCAAAATTGATGAGCGAGGGGGGAGAAATCTTGAAAAGACAATATTCAAAAACAAAAATTGATTATCGGGAGCAGGAAATAATTTTATTTTAATAAGGAGGGGGCGCAAAGAGCTCGCGGCGCCCCCCTTGCTCTGGCACGCGCCTCTTCACGCATTGGCGATCCTACACTATAGCCTAGTTAGCCTTATGGATAATCCGGCCCTGACAAAACTCAAAGAAAATAGGGACTGACCGCCGTGCACAGGTTCTAAAGTGGAATTGAGGCAGACAGCCACATATGTCTCCCGGTCCTAGATCGAGAGACTTGCGCATATTTGCGCAGGCCACTTGCGCACTTATTTTAAGCATGCATCTCTTCCTCCGCATACTTGCCTCTACCATACAACCGATGCATGCAGACATTAAGCATGTGCAGTTGCACAAATGGAAACGCCGCGCCGCTTTATGATATGAAATGATAGATTTACTTTTTTTCTAAACTGTTTTAGTGGAGATTACGGAGATTATGATAATCGAACTAAACCGATCATATCCGAAACGTTACTAATCAGGAACATATGGGATGTTTGCGACTGAAGTGGCTTAGACTGTGACCCTTTTTATTATGTTTATTATATTGATAATGAGGCACAAAAACTTTTAAAAAACGCTGGTGTCTGTTTCATAAAGGGAATCCTCCGCTGTCGGCCTCTACGGTTCGAAGAAAATGTTCAAACTCGTTGTTTAGTGTAGAAGGCCACCGCTTTTAGTGTTGTCAACGTGTTCGATTTATTTACTTTTAAAGTAAATATAATAAAACGAGATGATGAATTAAGTGCTTATTGAAATTAAATTAACCGCTATTATTTTAATTACCAGTGGTTAAAGAAATCTTCTATAATAAATTTTAAAAAACGTAATTTTTTAGCCTCATCGTTAAAATACATTAGCAGACACTAAATTAATGAGATCGGTGACATTTTTTCAATAAAGACACAAGGAGCTTCAACAAATCGACCTGGACGTCTTACTTTTTCTAATAAATCCTATGGAATAATCGTGGTTTGCGAAAAGTTGCTAAGATGGCAAGGAGTAAATCAATATTAAATGTCAGTTAGCGTTTTCATTTCAGAACTGGTTAAACAAGGTAAAACTGTTTTATTATTTTTAAGTGACAGTCTTGCAACGCTGTAAAACCCGTGTTATTGATAAAAGTGATTGCGATAACCTTGTCTCTTCCGTCTTCTGTTTATAGTTGTACTGTTTAAACTGAAAACATTGTCTATTTCTAATTAATTTTTAATCAAAAAATAGGTTTGAAAAAAATTTATAAGGATGTGATCCTGCAAAATATTTGTACGTATTCAGCGACATCCTGTATAAAAAAAAATTACATAAGAACGTTTAGATAAATGCATTTTAAAAATTAGTCAGAAACATAATTTTCTAGAAAAAGATGTGCAATTGCCATAATCTTTGAATGATGTTCAAGATGCTCGAGTTATTTCACTGTATTAAAGACAAAATATAAAGAATCTGTTAATGAAACCCAGGAGCGTAAATAGTTTTTTTTTGTAGGGGGGTAATCATTGATGAGCGGGGAGGGGGTGAAATGGTAAAAAGAAGTTGTGCCCTCGTCTCAAAACTGATGATCGGTGGGGGGGGGGGGGGGGCGAGTTAAAATCACAAATATTTTTTTTGTCCTCGTCTCAAAATAGATAGACGCAGGAGAACAAAATGGCAAAAAATTATTTTGATGTTCTAGCACTGGGGGAGGGGGGATATGGACCCCCTCTACCCCCCTATTTACGCCCTTGATTAAACCTCTGTTCAACAAGCGAAGAACAGCAGTCATTATCAGAGCGTTCAATATTTACAGTTATAAAGCTTCCCTCTTTGTTTGGCATCCTTTCTCATAAAAAATGTGGATTGTTCCCAATGATATTTCGAACTAATCTACTGAACATGTTTTCAGACTATTAAATATGTACTTAACCTCAAGGAAATTAAAAAGCCAGTATATAGCTTTTTGAAACAATATAATATAGCTTTAATAATAATATATCGATTTAGAAAAAAAATGGAAAAATATGTTTTGTTACGATATAGACAACCACAGAAAACAAATCAAAATATTTGTTGTGTTTGTAAAAATCACAAATTGTTAAAATTTTGTGACTCATTCAGTTACGCTATCAAGACGTAGGAAAACAGGCCGACCTGTATAACTCTCTATCTATGTAATAAGGTTTAAGGAACTGAATTTCACCAACTTCTAATTGTTGTATCATCATAAAATTTAGCAATTTGTAGCTCTGATGTCAATACAATATAGTATACTCAATATTACAATATGTTCAAGATGGCGGATTATCATTTTCTTTACAACCCCCTTGATATAGATATCAAAAGAAAGGGCTTGATAAGTAGAAAACAAATATGTGATAAAAACTTAAAAATTCAAAATGGCGGCATCAACATGGCGGACAGGTTTTATCAATTATCGTCGGATTCGATTGACAATCGGTATCTGTGGGTTATCGAGGTTGCAGATTACAATTGTCCCGTCTAAATTTAACGAATTGTTTGTTTTTTCGAAAGTGCCAAAATTATCTCCTTAATTATAAGACTAAAAAGTAAAAAAATAAATCAATACTTTAAAAAACTAAAAAAACACGCTTTTATAAATACTGCACTAAAAAGCAAAAGATAATCATCGAACCTGTTCTCTCTATCTACTTCGTAAGGGCCTTAGTGTAAGCCGTGTTTGTAATTAAGTATAATATTTGAGTATTTCATTTAATCTAATGATGTCTTCAGCGTTTTAATTACACAGCCACACAAAAAAAAGTTCTGTGCAGCGGACCAAATTATATGGATATGCTGTATTTTTCGGTGCGATTGTGAGATAAGGTTTATTTTGAATGTAAAAAACCTTAGAAGAAAGGTAAAGAAATCACTTTCTGGTAGAGTCTATTGAATACTACATACGGGTAATATATCACTGAAATCTAGCACTTAGTTATTTAAATGTAAACTTGCCTTGCCCATAACAATGAATACATTTGAGTTTATCTTTCTTGCACAAACTTCTTGCACAAATCCAGCCTCATAATATTTATATGCTTGTAAAGATTTGTATGCCTTTAACTGCTGATCTGCGAAGAAGCTGTGAGTCGACACTAAGTAATTTACCGTATTAATTACGGACACACAAGGTAAAATAGACAAATCTGCAGAAAGGTCTCCAGTCTCCACTCCAAGGGTGTATGGGTCAATATTGTCTATTATTTTGATTTTCTCATCGTAGCGACACTTTACATCACCCATAAGGATTGGATAATATTCACTATGACATTATTACGAAAACACACACAGTTTCTCAAGAAAATCAGAAAAAAATATATAAAACCACGCAAACTGCGTTTTGTTGTCCCTCAAGCAAAATGTCAAAATTGTCAAAACCATGTGACCTAAAAATGATTGATTAATAAAAAAATAGATTGCTAATTACAGGTTAGATTTCTAACCCGCAAAAAGAGTCCTATTTTATTAGGACAAAGTATTTAGGACTTCATAAACATTACACTGTACTAGATTTTAGTTGAAAGTACGGGAACCAGGCAGAAATTTTAATAATAGCTACGTAATATTCTTAAATCTTAAGAAATATATATTTTTGAGGTTAGCTGTGACGTCACGTACCATAAGCTATAAATCAACATTCACAAAGGTTACCAACCCAAATATTTTTGACAGATGGCAAAATACGTTTTCCCCTAACAATAATACCAATAATATTTTTTGGATGCTGTCATATGTGCGCATATAACGAATTATTTTTAATTTTTTTAACGGAAACCAAATCGAAAGGGTGCAAGTGTGATATATCGTTGAAATTGGAATTTATACTGCTTTTTAATGGTTCAATTACAAATTCTAAGTAATCATAAAATAAACAACTTGTGCCAAAATGGCACTAAACGTAATGCGATCTCAACCAAAACCTTTTCAGATCTTCTGGAGCACTAAAGAAACCCTCATGTAAAAGTTTCATCCAAATCCGTTTAGTAGCTTCGTAGCTATCGTGCTAACACACAGGCATTAGTTACAAACCACTTTTTTGGGTTTCCGGGACCTCGAAATCGTAAAGATTTGATGTTATCTCAATTTTCGATTTTGGATTAATTGTAGTAACCTCCCACAATTATTGTGGGGAGGTTAATAAACACAACACTATAAAAACTAAGTTCGTAGGCAAGAGCACTTAATAATTTTGATTATTGATACGGGAAACAACTAACCGAAAACATCCGTTTGTTGGTAATGGGTGGTAGGGATGGCCATCTTTTGGAAAAACCATATAACTCTTGGTGGACAGCTTCCCTGCCAGATGTGGCCGGAGTAGTGTTCATGGTGAATCGTTTAAGTTTGAGTTGATATATTTTGTTTTATCTTCTGGCCTCGGCCGATTTTTCACTAAATCGGTCGGGGAAGTAAGCTGTCAAATTTTTGGTTTCAATGTTTTTCTGGGGGAATTTGGTTTTTGACAGTTTTCGAAAAAATATTTTAGGTTGGTCTGGCTGCTGGTTTCCGGGTCTTCTTCCGCGTAGACTTGGTTGAGTGCTTGACGTTTCGACCATCTTGTCGTGGTCTTCTTCTGAAGCGAAGTGAGCTCTGCTGGACTGAGCTCCTCTATTTATACAGGTTATCAGGAGGCGTGTTGCGGATCATTGCTCATGCGGAACATTGACTTCCACGTTATTGGTAGTTGTAGTCCGTTGTCACGGTTATAGTTATTCGGATGTTTATTTATTTCAATGGCTTCTCTGTATCTTCTTGGCCAATAGTTCTTGGTGTTGGCTAATTTCTTTGTTTTGTCGAATTTTATCAAATGGCCGCTTTCTTCTGAATGTTCGGCAACTGCTGATTTTGTAGAATTTCCCTTCTTTGTACTTCTAATGTGTTCTCTGAGTCTGGTGTTTATACGTCGTTTGGTCTCTCCGATGTAGACTTGTCCGCAGGAACATGGGATACTATATACTCCTGGTGTTTCTAGTTCTTCTGGACCTTGGTATTTGGGAAAATGTTGTGCCACCTTCTGTTTTGCATTATATATTACTTTGACGTTCTTTTTCTCCAAAACTCTTCCGATTCTGTCCGTACATCCTTGTATATACGGTAGGTAAGCTGTTGCCGTGTATTTCTTTTCTTCTTTTTCTTCTTCTGTTCTGGTTGTATCTTGTCTCTTTATTGCGTTGTCTATGTCCTTCGGTTTGTATCCATTTTTCTGTAGTGATGTTTTTAAGGTCCGATATTCTTCTTGTAGATGTTCTGACTCGCAAATTTGCTTTGCTCTATGTACTAGTGTGTTGACGACGGCCTGTTTTTGTGCTGGGTGGTGGTGAGAATTGGCGTGCAGGTATCTGTCGGTGTGCGTCGGTTTTCTGTATACCTTGTGTCCTAATCCTCCATTATCCTTCTTGAACACGAGGACGTCTAAAAATGGAAGTTGGTTCTCTGTTTCTATTTCCATGGTAAATTTAATCTTATTATGTAGGCTGTTTAGGTAGTCTTTGAAATTATCCAGTTCCTTACGGCCATGTTGCCATATAATGAAAGTGTCGTCCACATATCTAAACCAACATTTTGGTTTTAATTGGTAGTTGTCCAAAGCATATATTTCGAAGGCTTCCATGAATAAGTTAGCGAGTACTGGTGATAAAGGTGAACCCATTGCTGCTCCATCTTTTTGTTTATATAGACTTCCATTGAAGTTGAAATAGGTCGAGTTGACACAAAGCTCCATCAGGTCTGCTAAGGTGGTGTCCAAACCGTTGTTCTGCAATTCTTCCCGAGCTAATTCTATCGCCTCATTAACTGGTATATTTGTGAAGAGTGATGTTATGTCAAAACTGACTAGTATATCTTCTTGGTCCAATGTGATGTTTTTTAGCTCTTGTATGAAATGGTGTGAATTCCTGATATGATGTTCTGTTTGCCCAATAAATGCTTTGAGAATGTCTGCTAAATATCTTCCATGTTCCTGCGGACAAGTCTACATCGGAGAGACCAAACGACGTATAAACACCAGACTCAGAGAACACATTAGAAGTACAAAGAAGGGAAATTCTACAAAATCAGCAGTTGCCGAACATTCAGAAGAAAGCGGCCATTTGATAAAATTCGACAAAACAAAGAAATTAGCCAACACCAAGAACTATTGGCCAAGAAGATACAGAGAAGCCATTGAAATAAATAAACATCCGAATAACTATAACCGTGACAACGGACTACAACTACCAATAACGTGGAAGTCAATGTTCCGCATGAGCAATGATCCGCAACACGCCTCCTGATAACCTGTATAAATAGAGGAGCTCAGTCCAGCAGAGCTCACTTCGCTTCAGAAGAAGACCACGACAAGATGGTCGAAACGTCAAGCACTCAACCAAGTCTACGCGGAAGAAGACCCGGAAACCAGCAGCCAGATCACCAGCTCCGCGAAAGCCTTAGCACTAAGATTTTAGGTTGGTACCAATGTCTTAAATTATTTTTAAGTTATGTAGCACTATTTTTAGGTTATGTTGCCGGAAGAATTTCCGGTGGGATGGCGGAAGTAGCGGAAACAGTTTTTAAAATATAATGTCACTTTTAAAGTTTTATTGGAAAAAAACTCACCGAAAACGTTCCGGTGAGATTGCTTATACTTGTAGGGCTTGTGAGCGGTTCACGAAGGCTTCTCACACCTTCCGTGGGCTTTATGAACGTCGTGTAATGTGTCGATGCACTTGACACTCAAATTTACTCAGCATACAGTCTGCATGCTTTAACACACTAGTCTATTGAACGTTAGGTTAGACCACTGAGTACAGTAACTATACAGAGGCGAAGGCTAGCCTTCCCACCAAAACCAAATTTGTATACTCATCGCCATTTCTTAATTGTTTAACAATCAACCTCACTTTTATCTTGACACTGTTGATGTTTATCGTGTTAAGTTTGGATTTGTGAATTTTTTTTTCCACTCATTTTGGGATATTGAAAACATTAAGCGAGAATTAAAATTCTCATAAATAAAACCTAGTGTACAACTCAATTGAAAATAGGCGCCGATTATAAGCAATTCAAATCGTAATATTTTTCAATCCAACTCGAAATACAATGTCTTTTCAGTGTATCCTTAAATGGGGATCTGCACATGACGTCATAGCTAACCTCAAAAATATATATTTCTTAAAATTTAGTACTACGTAGCTATTATTAAAATTTCTGCCTGGTTCCCATACTTTCGACCAAAATCTAGTTCAATGTAATGTTTATAAAGTTCTAACTAGTTTGTAATAGATGGCAGGACCAATAAGTTCTCTCATTACTTACGCATAGATAGATAATTTTACAGGTTCTGTGCATACGTACATACAGTGTTGCATACATTCCCGGCTTCTTGTTTTTGACAAGAGTCCAGTGACATCTGACATTAATTAGCTAAATTAAAACATTGCAGTATTGCACGTGTCGTCACAGCTAACCTCAAAAATATATATTTCTTAAGATTTACAGGTATTACGTAGCTATTATTAAAATTTCTGCCTGGTTCCTGTACTTTCAACCAAAGTCAAGTTCAACGTAATATGTATTAGTATAGTTTTAAATAGTTTGTCACAATAAAATAAGACACTTTTGCAGGTTAGGAATCTAACCTATAATTAGCAGTCTATTTTTATTAATCAACAATATTGAAAAATTATTTGCGTGAAATTTTAAATATTTGCTTGGAGCCAGTATGGCTCCGAGCTAAAAATGCCTATGCAAACATTAAATATGAGAATAAACGAAAACACCTTAAAATTTGAGGTTGTGTTAGTTATACGATGCACATGCCCAGGTAATTGTAGGACCTTATTGCTCGCGCCATCTATTAAAGTAAATAGAAACCATGCACTTACGAAGCCATTATTATAATAGGAAAGTGCCGGACCACCTATTTAATACACCGTGGTGTAGACGCAACTGGTACGCAAGGTCACAGAAAACGAGCCATCAAAACTGAATGGAACCGCCAAAGACTTCGCCTCTGTGCAGTTACTGTATTCTGTGGTTTCACTATAAGATATATTTTACACAAGAAGCGTGTTATTTGGTTTTTAATTTTTTTCACGGAAACCAAAGCTAAAGAGTGCAAGTGCGATATATCGTTGAAATCGGAATTTTTACTGCTTTTCAATGGTTCGATTACAAATTGTAAGTAATCATAAAATAAACAGCTTGTTGTGCCAAAACAGCAACAAACGTAATCCGATCTCAACCAAAACCTTTTCAGATCTTCTGGAGCACTAAAGAAACCCTCATGCAAAGTTTCATCCAAATCCGTTTAGTGGCTTCGCCGCTATCGTGCTAACAGACATACACACACACACACACACACACACACACATACACACACACAGACATTTTTCAAAAACAACTTTTTTGGGTTCCTGGGACCTCAAAACGTAAAGATTTGATGTTATCTCAATTTTCGATTTTGGACTAATTGTAGTAACCTCCCACAATTTTATTGTGGGGAGGTTAAAATAAATTATATAAAGCAATTAAATCGGTTTTTTGTTGTTATCGCAAAACGGTTTACATAATTTTTTCTTTAAAAATTGCGCTGTTAATTGTGTTTAAAAAATAAATGGAAACTAAAGGTAGAATTAGGTTATATAATTATATACATATAATAATAAATAATACAGAATAATTAATAATATAGGTATACTATTAAAAAAATATTTAATAAAAGAATCAAATATTATTTTTTTCTTGAACTGTATTTTTTATTTCTAAACCCTTTAAATAACATGGGTCTATCTACTCCGGTAGGAGGCATTTTTTAGGAAATGTTAATTTGGGCCGCATTATCTTCTAAAGTAAATGTGTTAATAACAAATATATATAATCGTTGGTACAAATTTGACATAGTACTTTTAATGAAATTTTTTTCTGGCCATTTAATACATATTTTAAGATGCCCTAAAAAATCCAAAAATACCCTTGACAACATTTTTCGTGGTCAGGTCTGGCTCCAGGCCCTTTCGACAAAACGACTCCAAGTGCCATGAACGTGGCGATTTTTTTTAATCGAAATATTGCGTAAACGTAGTTTTTCTAAAGCTAAGATACTATTGACGGCATTTTTTGTGTCAAAGAGAGAGAGAAAAACGGGTATGGCCAGGTTGTCCAAAGGAAGCTGTTGTTTGCAGAGAATGTAATATCAAAACCAGTGGTCTAAAGGTGTTTTTACTTTAGAAATATTTGGTTGGCTGCCAACTAAAATTTTTTACTCTTGACAGCATTTTTCTTTGTAGTGGTGTGTTTTATTTAAGCAAATTGCTGTCATGAATTTGGCTATTTAGAAAACATTTGTTTTAAAACACGTCGTGAATATAAGGGCATACATAGAAAAAATGCTGACAAGTGTAGAAATTTTTAGTTAACAGCCATACAAACATTTTTAGACCATTGGTTCTGATATTACATCCTCTGCAAACAACAGATTCCTTTGGACGACCTGGCAAAAACCCTTTTTTTCTATAACACAAAAAAATTCATAAAAACTGCGTTTAAACAATATCTTGATTTTTGAAAAAAAGAAAATCACCACATTCCATCATGGCAGTCGGAGCCGTTTTTTCGGAATTTCCGGGAGTTAAGAAACCAAATTAAACATTATCGATTAAGCTAAAAGCCCTTTTTTAAATTTTTTCTCCTGCTTAAAAAACAAAAGCAAGTCGATACAATGTGCGTCTTCGCATTTTTCCTGAAAAATCTCGCAATTTGTCACAATTATTATTTTCGGCAAATTTACCTTAAAGCGCAACTTCCTGTTGAGTAGTTGTAGAAAAAGTATAGTATTCTACTCGCGTGTAATAGCTACTACTCACTCGGTGAATGTCATCCTCTTGAGTAATAGCCATATCATTCGTTGAATAATATACTATTTTCTACGATTATTGAATGATTCGTTTTTATAGACACATTTTGAATAAGTAATAAGCTCATTACTCACGGTCTTAATAATTCATTACTCATTGTGTTAGAACCAATTCCAAGAGTTCATATTAATTACTCAACACTTGTCTAGCAATTACGCTTTAAAGTTCAAAAACATCGTGCATGCCACGACTCGATTCAATCTGTCGTGCACACGTTGATTTCTTGACTTTAAAATTGCTATCATGTTTTTTAATAATTTGCACTTTGTTATGAAAATGTGATTTCAAGCATAGATAAAATATAGTATTCTATTCGCGTATAATATCTATTACTCGCTCGTTGAATAATATACTATTTCCGTACAATCAACAGAAGAGTTATTCCGAACTAACGTATTTTACGCCCCTTATGACAAAATGTCGATAAGGTAACCCCACCTGAGGATGAAAATTTGGATTTTTAATGAAGAATCCCTCTACAATACTAAGAAAAAAGAAGTTCCTATATTTAATGTTTTTTCACGCCCTACAAATTTACAGATTGACTGGAATCAATTTTTACTTGAAATCGAAGCAAAATACAAATAGGTTGGATCTAGTCATTTATTGTATACAGACGAGTGTTTCATCAACTAAATTTGCATAATAAAATAAAACAAGCTAGAAACGTACTCTTCGCCAATTTACTGAGCATTTAAATAATTGTTACACATTCTCTTCGCAGTTTTCTTGTAAATAATCTTAGTTTTTGGACATCCTAAATTTTGTGATATCAAGTCAGGGATTCACACACGATCTTTGGATTGCAAGGCAAAACTTTGGACCATCACACATTACTACAAAAATTGAATGTCTGTAATATATATCTTTCTAAAATCATATTTCAACGCATTGGATATATTATTATAAAACATATATTAGTAAAATGTATAAACAAAAAAAAATATTATAGAGGTAACATTTCGCAAGATTTCTATTTAAGTACAAGCGACAAAAATTAAAAAAATACATTTTTTTAAATTAAATGATTAATAACTTTCTTATGTACTGACTGATTTTCTTCAAAAACAATAGGGTTCTTCCTCTAGCTAACACTTTCCAAATTTCAATACAATCGGATTTATATGACATTTTTTTCTCTACGAGCGATATTTCCGGTTTTAGAAATGTGCCGATCAAATGCATTATACTCTTCGTTTTTGCGAAGAGTATAATAAAGATGCCTAAAACTAACATTCTTTACAAAAAAGCTCCTATAAAATATACAACAATAGTATGAAAAGCTCTGTAAATCGACCAAAGTATAATGTTTACTATGGTTATTTGAAACAACTAATTACCAGCAGTGAAGGAGTGGCACCATTGAATTAATTAAAACTATTTCCGAATTCGTTTATAATTTTAAAATTTCTCGCCTCTCACATTTGCTTTGCGTTTTTTGTATATTATTAATTTTACAATTATTTAATAAGTTTTTATAAATTTTTTAGACAACTTATCTAATTATAGTCTACGATTTTTTCTTTTGCTGATTATTATTATTAAAGCAATATTAAATTGTTAAAAAAATATATAGGTATATTGGACTTTAATTTTTATTTTTTGAGGTTAAGTACATATTTAATAAAAGTCTTGCATATCTAGATCTATTCGAAATTTTATTGCGAACAATCTATTTTTCATTTTTGCAATACGACCAATACGACCGGAGGGAGATATTTGCAAAAAATCGAGAAAAGACGATATTTTGCAATTTCAGTTGTTTAAACGAATATGTTCCCGATCTTGCCCGAAGCCCCAAACTTTCAGTTATACTTCCTTATATATGATTCAGATTCCAGTAAAAGAAATTCCTCTGTCCAGATAATTTCTTTATTTCGATTTTTAGCTTTATTTTTACTCCAATAAAAATCGTACATAGTTATATGAAACATGAAGGAATGGATCTGCACTATTTGGTTTTATGTTGGAATTGAAACAAATATAAATGCAAATAATACAAATACATTTATTGATCTCATACGCTACAAAAATTTGTAGATAAGTCAATAGAACTAGGGCAAAATAATAATTACATATATGAAAAAATACAAATTGTAAAGAGACTTTACTTAATTAAAATGTTTAAAACTAGACATCAATAACTTATTTACATAAAATCCTGTAGTCTGTACGGTTCAAGATTACATATATAATAATCAAAGGTATGATTTTTTAACGTTTTAACATTTTTTCACTCTCTAATGTGCTGGGAAAGGTCATTATAGAATTTCAGACAAGGATAACGCGGAAAATTTTCAAGAATTGTTAGACTATGAAGGGGTAATGCATAGTCGCTCTTGCATCTGGTATTATAGGGTTGATGTTGTTCGTGCTCTTGAAACTGGTTGCTATGTTTTTTTACATATAAAATATTTTCATAAATAAATAAACCAGATATAGTCAGCAAATTGTTACATTTGAAAACTCCCCAGCAGGAAGTTAAAAAATCCATTTTATATAAGATTCTAATTGCTCTTTTTTGTATAGTAAAAATTTCCCTAAAATCAGAAGAACCACCCCAAATAGTTATCCCATACTTGAGTCGTCCATTTCCAAAGGCATTTTTTAAAATAAATCGGTTTATGGTTGGACCTACGTAGGAGTCGTTAAAGGAATCGATCTCGGCAATTATTTTATTTCTAAACCCACTAGAAATCATAACAAATCAGCGCTGAAATTAGTATTTGTTTCCAAAACCCCCTGTCGGTAAACGCTATACTGTTCCAAAAACCGCCATGTCTTAGAAAACAGTTTTGTAGTAAAACCCACCAAGTGTAATCTAAAACAATACATTATACAAAACTGAGTTCCAAAACTCAACCTGCCTTTTGCAATTTTGATACTTTTAGGATTGCAAACGGGGTAAAACTTTACAAGCATCTAGGGAGATTAGGATACTTTGGCTTCGAGACTTCTGCATGCGCACTAAACGTCACTTCTGCTTCTAACCTCAAACTTTTTTGGTTGTAATTTGATATAAGTAGTATATTGTCTTTGCCCTAAATAATTTTAATAATGGCAATACATCACATCTATCTTAAGAAGACCCACTTTCGGATTTTTTCGAATTTTTTTGCATAGATATGATGTATTGCCATTATGAAAATTATTTAGGGCAGGGAAGATGTTCATTTTACTGCATTTTAATGCGCATGCGGAAGTCTCGAAGGCAAAGTATCCTGGTCTCCCCAGACGGTTGTTAAAACTTTTATGTCTATGAAGCCACGGGGAATTTCACTGTGAAGATCATTAAAAGAAACAAAAATTAATGATATGCAATTTTTACTAGACAAGCACTTTGAAGCAGATTGAAAACAGGATGATGAACTAAAATTTTCTAAGGACATATTGGAAATACAAAATCCAAATAATAATAATGAGCAATCGGATGAAGGTGGTTGATGCTGGTGAAATTCCAGAATAATTTGACACTAAAAACACATGACCACAAAATATTTTTGCGAGGTGCGCCGGACCAGACCCAGTGTAGCATATGTTTTTGAGGTCGCTGAAACCGAATCTGAAAATTATTTTGCCCCATCACGTCAGGATTTTTTTTAAAATTAAGAAAAATTTCTTTAACTGACATTACGAGAATATTCGAAGATATGGCGGAGTCGCCGGTAATATCAACTAATTCAGGAGTATTATTTTTGTAACATTCACATAATGCCTAGCATAAAGAGAATTTCACAATAGTTTCCTTCACTCTGTAGAAGTAATAAATAAAAGAAGTTACTAAAAAGGTTGAAAAACCATTTTTTTAAATCGAACCGCCTTCAAAAAAATCTTCAAAAAATATCTCTGAAAAGTGCGAAATAGAATTTCAGGCAGTTTTACAAATATCTGTCTACCTATTAGTGGAAAGTAGCAAAGAACTGCACCTTTTTAACTAATATCAATTTGAAATTGATGCAAAAATATCTAATTTCAAAACTGATTGCGGTTTTCATCCACAGATTTAAGGTTCCCCTTGATTTAACAAAAATCCTCACGTGATGGGGCAAAATAAATTTCAGATTCGGTTTCTGCGATCCCAAAAACATCTGATACACTGGGTCTGGTCCGGCTATCTCGCAAAAATATTTTTTCGAGGTGCGCCGAACTCATGGTTATATTTACAAATTGTTAGGTTTAAGTTTTCATATTTTAAACAGGAGCCCTAACTTCCATTTGATCCGTTGTCATAGCCGAGACCAGACCTGCTTCATCCGACTGCATATTCACCACGACCCTACGCTACGTGGTTGTGCGGTCGGCTCTGAACCGAAATCTGACCCAGGCGTATTATTGTAATCCCGAATACTAATAAATTTGTTTTGATTGATTGATTGAGTAACTAAAAGTAAACTCAACTTAAACTTAAAAAGGATCAGTATTTTACCATAAAATATTATTTAGGGCTAAAATTAAGTCCTATTTCAAGGGCCACGAAACAAGCGATTTTTGCGGTCAATGTTTGATTCTTAAAGAAAATTTTACGTATTAAGTAATTTTCAAATGATTTTGAATTTTCAGTCAGTTCCATACACTAACTGAAAATTCAAAGATTCAATTTAAAAACTTCACATCTTAAAATCATTTGTGACCGGACCTTAAATTAAACAAAATAGTTTTAGACCACACTCTAACTTAATTTGTTGTTATAATACTCAAATTAAATAAAAATGTTTGCAATATCCTCTGGTCTTAAAGAACGTCATGTAGAATGATGTTATAAATTCTGTCAATTTTCGTTTTAAATACTTATTTATTGATGACGGTGTAGTAGATATGCATTTTTTTATTTGGACATAATATTCTGTTTACAAAAAACTGACTTCGTAAAATTTTTAAGAAATTCCAAAGATTATACGTGTATTTAATAATTTATGCATTTCAAATTAAATGCTGGGTGCTGTTTTTATATCAACCCCTTGAGTGACATCTGCCAATAAAATCTATATTATTTAACACTAACATAATTATCGTGCGTATAAATTACTGCAAGTTTGGTGGAAGGTGCTTAAAAAAATATAAACCTAGATAATGAACAATAACACAAATACACGAAAAAAGTTTAAGTGGGAAGACTGAATGCCTACTCATTTGGATGCTAATAATTAAAAAAATATACTACTACTTTTAGCTTGGCTCTCAATTTATTTATTTTTTTTGCTTAACAAGTATTGATTTTTATAAAATATTATTTTGGGTATTCAGCAGATAACTTTCAAAGAAATCATTCGTTCCTTTCATATATTATTGATCTAAATCTGATCAAGCTAGAATATCAACGAGTAGTCCTCTTACAAACAAACTTGTCAATTTCTTTATACATTTACTATGTCTAACATTCAATATGAAAAACAAGAAAATAACCATTCTTTCTATATATTGAAGATCTAAGTCTGATCATTCCAATATATTGTCAGAAATAATATATGAAAGGAACGAATGATTTCTTTGAAAGTTATCTGCTGAATACGCAAAATAATATTTTATAACAATGATGTAAGCAGAAATACAAGATATTTATTTTTTTAAAAAGTATTGATTTTATTAGGCAACAGGCCATTTTAATCAGTCACAGTAATATCTCCTCAGGAAGGGACACTAGCGAAAAATGTTTCAGACAAAAGTTGTTCCGTTCATCTCTTGGGCAAATCAGTTTTCCACACCCCACCCCTGATGAGCGTGGGGTGGGGCTAACTTTTGAATTTTTAATTGCACTTCATATTTTTTATCGCACATTCTGATTCTACGAAAAAAATTACATAACTTCAGTATCAAACATTTTTTTCAATTCCATATACTTAACCGGCGAGATCCTTTCACAAAATAGATTTTGGAAGTGATCGGAAACATCCACGAAAACATTCATGATAATGAATTCTAGGCATAATGTCAAAGGAGTTGAAATATCTTAGTGACTGATGTTTCTGAATGATAAAGTATTTAGATCAGCAGCAAAATTAGTTAAGTACGCTTGCATTGTTAATACGCATGTAATTATTATTAAAAACATTAAAATAAGCGACAGCAGTCCAGTGTAATTAGTGTTATATGAAGTTGCTCCTCCAGCTTCAAGTACACTTACGAGTTTTTCCACTTTGCTTTCATTAAGTCTTTCGAAATTGTTCTGTACATTTCGGTCAGTTAAGCTCTCCATATGTTCAAAAAACATTTTTAAATCCTCTTTAAAATTATTGTACATATCGCTTTCATTGATGTTTGACTTATTGGAATTATTTTCGAATATGTCCTTGAAAGAACGTATGACTTCATCTAATTTTTTGTCTATTAATTTTCCTGAATTGTTCTCAATTGCAGATTTACTTTTGAAATTCTCCAAATATTTAAAGAAGGTGCTATTTTTGAAATCTTTGTTGAAATAATTGAACATCGCGCCTTGCTCAAACTCTCTACTATAAGAATCACTAAAATTTAATTTCAGCTCATTCAATAATGTTCTAAAATTGGTGACATTAAAATTTTCCTTGTTGCTAGTCGTATTGATTAAACTTTCTAAATATTTAAAAAAGTTACTGTCTTTGAAATCCTTGTTGAAATATTTATACATTACAGTTTTCGTGAAATCTTCGTTAAAAAAACTATTCAGCTTTTTATAACCTTCATCGATTGCTATTTTTGAACCTCCATCTACTGCAACTGTATCTGAAGTTTCATAACATTTGATGCCGTAAATATTGCTTTTCTGCCGATAATTTCCATCAGGAAAGGAAACCTCCATAGTTTTTAACTTATGTACGATATCAACTAGTTTATTGCATGACCAAACATTACCGTCCAAATTAACCGTCCTCAAATTTGACATGTGCAGTTTCAAGCCATCTACATTAATTTCACTTATTTCATTATTTTGAAAAGAGAAATTTATTAAGTTAACTAAGGCGTGAAACGTGTATTGATGGAGGTCTTTTAAATGATTATGAGAGATATCTAAAACCCGTAAGCTCAGCAAATTATCAAATGTACCAAACGTGAAGAATGTTAACTTGTTTCTTGAAAGGTTTAAATATTTTAAGGAGCTTAGGTCCTTGAAGCAAGAATTCGGTAAAGAAGACAGACTATTGTTATTCAACAGTAGATCCTCGAGCGCATACAAGCCAAAGAAGGCACCTGTGTCTATATACGATATTAAATTATTTCCAGCATTAAATATTTTCAAAGCAGCACCTAGTGAATCGTTATCTATTTTTCCTAATTCATTGTAACTTAGATCTAAAGTTTGTATGTACTCATTTTTATCAAAATGTCTTATATGATTATGACTTAGTAATATTTTCGATGCTGCGGATGCATTAAAATTCATTATTTGACTTACAGAATTAAACGACAGGTCTATATTGGATAATACCTCAGGAAAAATCTCAAAATCTACCATATCAATTTTATTGTGGCTTAAATTTAACCTGCTTAGCGGTAAATTATTGAAACTACTAATATTATTCAAATTATTCCAGGAGATATCTAAAGTTCTTAAAGACGTAAGAGAGTCCAACAGCACTTGTTCCATTTGCGATATATTGTTATGATTTAAATACAATTTAGTTAGTTTCACACCTTGAAATGCATGATCAGAGATGTCTTGTATCTTATTTCTTGACAAGTCAAGTTTTTCCAACGACGTTAAGGAATTAAATAATCCATGAGATATTGTTGTCAAATGGTTTCCACCCAAATAAAGCTCCTTCAAGTTATCTAAGAAATTAAAAGCGCCAGGTATTATCTGCTGTATATTTGATTTCTCCAAGTACAGTATGGTGATTTTCTTAATATCTACGAAAATTGACGTTGGCAGAACTGCAATGTCCGAATCGACAACTTTTAATGTAATAGGAATATTGTCTGTTATATCAGCTCTGTAAACATTAGCATTTGAAATGATGTTTGTTATCGACATATTAGAACAACTTATGATTTGTTCAACAACTGGATATTCTGTTTCGCATCGTTGGATAACATCTTGGACATACTCATCATAGTCATTCGTACAAACAGTATTTTCATGAGTTGACTTGACATCATATTTATCACAATTATTTTCTACCAAATGAATTGCATTACTAAATAATAATACGCAGAATATAGTTAGTCTGCCTTCCATGTTCCTAAAACAATAACTTTTATCAGTACAAGATGAGGTTATTGTTGTATGATATGCTTGACAATAATTAAATAGCACGTGGAAGAGAAAAAATCCGTAAAAGCATACGTTCTTAATGTCGTCGAGTGTTGAATGTCTTAATTAGAATAAGAGGAGGAATAATATTTTAATTTTACTAAAAATGTATATAACATATATAACTTTCAGTTATTCTTTCACCCATTGTCGTTGAAATGGGGAGGGAATTAACTAATTGTATTGGAAGAAAGATTCCCAAAGTTGTATATTTTCTAAAGTTAATCCAATATGGAGAACCGTGATCAGAAAAACATGAACTATTTTAGGGGAAACTAACAAAAAGATTCTAATTCTAGTTCATAGTTTTACTAATTCGGGTACATTTCGATCTGTAAAATATATGCTATATTACACACAGATGTGTGTATAGGTATGCAGTCATTAATTTTTAAAAGTGATTCTGTCAAAGAATATTTTAAAAAGTTCCTATAAACAAGGGTCCTGAAATCCCTATTATGGCCTGCTGAAGTAAACGAAGAAAAAAAATGGCATCACACAAGAATAATTTAACAAATTGGCGATCAATTACGTAATAAACAACAAACTTCATAGGTTGAGCAGTGCTGAAATAAGAAGTTTTTCCAAATTGCACAGAAAAGCGAGGCATCTTCATTCATGTTTTTGAAACCTGCAAAATGCATCTGTTCTTTCAGGTTCATATTTCTGGAAAACGGTTGGTCCTACGATGTTACAAGATAAGCTTTCTTGTGTATTTTTAACCAAGTAACCATATAATCCAGTAACTTTGTTATCAAAAAAGGGGTTACCTGACATTAACTCAGGTATGGCTGCTTTTTTAATATGTTGTATAGGATCAAAAAGTAATGTTAAATCCAAGTTTACGACCTCGGCAGACCTCCGGATCTTGGTCAAATATCCAAAAAACTGCGAGATTTTTGTTCTTTTTTCAGTTTTTGTCGATTTTTACACCTAAGGCCTACTTTTTCGGCAAAAACAATTTAGTATTTTTTAAAAGTAGATTAAATTTTCTACAAATTGGTACTGGAGCGAACTCTGTAGATCAAATAGTATCCGAGATACAGCTGTTCAAAGTTTTGCAAAATTTTCATTATTCGACATTTTTATGGTAGTAGTATGGTAGTATTTTACAAATTTTTAGAAATTGTTAAAAATGTCGAAAAATTAAAATTTTAATTTTTAACAATTTCTAACTTAAACAAATTGGCAGCTACTGGAAGCGGCTGAACGTCCCCACACGGTGGATCCTTATCAGCTGTATTTGGATGTTACATCAGAAATCAGAGCACTGAGCAAACAGATAAATTACACGTGACTTTGGAGCCATTTATTTCATGAACAAATATCGAAGGAACAGAAGTGGACTACAAGCAATCTGTTAAAACATAACCACTCATGTTTGTTTATGTTGCATGTTAATCAATTGCCGGATATTATAAGGGTATTAACGTTTAACGATAACGTTTCGAAGATTTTGTAGAATATTGGATAACGAAAAAGAAATAATAACACAGAATTTAGCCCAAATGACACTCTAACCTCAACAAGTCAATAACATTAAGGACAGTTCAAGTAAACTACGCATGCGTCAAATTAAAATCTCCCTGCTCGACCAAAAAGGTCCAAGCAAGTCGAGCTTCGTCCGAGGCCTTTATTTTGTAATATTCGAACGTTTAAGATTTAGCTCACTTAGGTCGATTTGCAATGAACGATTGTGACGTGTCCCATCAATCAGACGTAATATCCGAACATGGCTATAAACAATTATTACCTTTTAAAAAACCAACTAAAATAAGTTTTGACATTGTTAAAAATATTTGGGTTGGTAACCTTTACGAATGTTGATATTTAGGTTATGAAATATATTTAGGGACATAACACGTTTAAGTTTTTCAAGTTTATTCTCATTTTTAATGTTTGTATACGCATTTTTAGCTTGGAGCCACAGTGGCTCCAAGCAAATATTTAAAAATTCATGCAAATAATTTTTCTATATAGGCCATCTTAGTCACGATAAGTCGACCATATTGCCTGAGGGATAACCAAACGTTTTATTCAATTGTAAACAAAGAAGTAATCTCAGTCTTAAATGTGAAATAAAAATAAAATGCCATCCTTTTTTGCGATAAGGTGCGATTGTGAGATAAGTTTATTTGAATGTAAAAAAAAGCTTAGGAGAAAGGTAAAGAAATCACTTTCTGACAGAGTCTATTGAATACTACATACAGATAATATAACAAGCTTATCACTGAAATCTAGCACTTAGTTATTTAAATGTAAACTTGCCTTGCCCGTAACAATGAATACATTGGAGTTTATCTTTCTTGCACAAACTTCTTGCACAAATCCAGCCTCATAATATTTATATGCTTGCAAAGACTTGTATGCCTTTAACTGCTGGTCAGCGTAGAAGCTGTGAGTCAACACTAAGTAATTTACCATATTAATTACGGATACACAAGGTAAAATAGACAAATGCAGAAAGGTCGCCAGTCTCCACTCCAAGGGTGTATGGGTCAATATTGTCTATTATTTTGATTTTCTCATCATAGCGACACTTTACATCACCGATAAACTTGAAATTTCTAATTACCGACCAATATCCTTACTCTCTACTCTATCAAAAATTTTTGAGAAAATAATTAAAAGTAGAATAGTAAGCTACATAAATAAATACAAACTACTATCTGACAGGCGATATGGTTTTAGAGAAGGCAGATCAACGCAAGATGCCATAGCGGATTTAACAGCTAGAATTTATGAAGCTATGGACAATTCCGAACCTGCTGTGGGCATTTTCGTTGATCTCGCCAAGGCGTTCGACACAGTTAGCCACCCAGACTTGTTAGAAACCCTGGAAGGTATTGGATTTCGAGGAACTGCTTACACTTTAATGCGAAGTTATTTAGTAGACAGATTACAACGCGTCAAAATTGAAGATTCTATGAGCACCACCAAGACTGTAAGTTATGGAGTCCCACAGGGTACAGTGCTGGGGCCCCTTCTCTTCAGTCTGTACATAAATGATTTATTTAAACTTGAAATAAATGGTGAAATAATTAGTTTTGCAGACGACACCGTATTGATTTATAGAGCAAAAAATTGGCAAGATCTAAAGCTGAAAATTGAGAGAAACTTTCCAATAGTCATTGATTTCTTTCGTAGTAAACTACTAACTATCAATACGAAAAAAACACAATACGTACCTTTTACAAGTTATTCCTGTTATCTACCACGGTTTGACTATATAGTATATAATTATAAAAAATGAGGAAACGGATATTAAATTAAATTCGACAATAACAGTTAAGTACTTGGGCATCATAATAGATAGCCATCTCAGATGGGATGCACAAATAAATAATTTAATCAAAAAGCTAAGATGCCTTCTACCTAAATTTAAGTACTTGAAAAGATTTTTCGATATAAGTCACCTAAAAATAATGTATTATGCCCTTGTACAGACGCATCTGATTTATGGCATTATTGCATGGGGAGGCGTAACAAACAATTATTTAAAACACTTAGATGTTATGCAGAAATGGATTTTGAAAATAATATTTGATAAGTGTTACACCTACCCAAGCACTGAACTGTTCAACATATCAAACACTCTAGATATAAGGCAGCTGTTTGCTCAAGTTCTGATTATAAATCAATATAAGCAATCAAATAAAACTATACCTGTTGAATACAATTATAATACAAGATATAGGAACGAAGCTATACCTATTCCAAGAATGCTAAAAACAGTTGGACAACGCTGCCACACCTACTTCTCTCCAAAAATATATAATATAGTTCCACGCAACCTAAAACTAATTAATTCAGTAGCTCTTTTTAAAATCAAAATAGAACAGTGGATTATCGAAACTCCAAGAATGGTTATTCATCAAATAATTGATGTAAAAAATAGATATAATTATATTATCAATTAAAAATCCTAATTTATACAAATCATGAATACGTATGCTCCATTCCACAGAGTTATTCATTTAGGCACTCTAGTAAGAACTTAAGAATTTCTTCCCTTCTACCTACCTTAATTCTTATGTACATTTATTACCAAATAATAAGCTAGATTTTACTTAGTCAGTAGTTATTATTGTTATTATTATTATTTTGTCCACGAGCAAGGTTTCTTTTGTGGAGATCTGTTTGTTTATTTTATTTGTTTTAATTTAGATACTATATAAATGTGGGAGTGTGTGTAAGTGTGCATGTAGTATAATTTTCTTTATTTAGGTTGCAAGAATTATTTACCATCTATCTATTTCATAAGATAGTGTATATAATGTCACATGACTCTATTTATGGTTCTTCTTCTTCTCCCCTTCGTGAGTAATTAATGAAATGTAATGTAATTTATTTTTCAAACTGGTAAATAAACATTATTATTATTATTATTATTATTATTATAAGGGTTGAATAATATTCACTACATGACATTATTACGAAAACACAGTGTCTCAAGAAAACTAGAAAAAATATATAGAACCACGCAAACTGCGTTTTGTTGTCCCTCAAGCAAAATGTCAAAATTGACAAAACCATGTGACCTAAAATGGTTGAATAAAAATAGATTGCTAATTACAGGTTAGATTTCCAACCTACAAAAAGAGTCCTCCTTTATTAGGACAAACATAAACATTACACTGTACTAGATTTTAGTTGAAAGTACGGGAACCAGGCAGAAATTTTAATAATAGCTACGTGATATTCTTAAATCTTAGGAAATATATATTTTTGAGGTTAGCTGTGACGTCACGTACCATAACCTATAAATCAACATACACAAAGTCCAAATATTTTTGACAGATGTCAAAATACATTTTCCCCTAACAATAATACCTATAATATTTGTTGGATGCTGTCATGTGTGCACATATAACGAATTATTTTTAATTTTTTTAACGGAAATCAAATTGAAAGGGTGCAAGGTGATATATCGTTGAAATTGGAATTTTTACTGCTTTTTAGTGGTTCGATTAGAAATTGTAAGTAATCATAAAATAAACAACTTGTTGTACCAAAATGGAACTAAACGTAATCCGATCTGAACCAAAACCTTTTCAGATCTTTTGGAGCACTAAAGAAACCCTCATGCAAAGTTTCATCCAAATCCGTTTAGTAGCTTCGCCGCTATCGTGCTAACATACATACACACACACACACACACACACACACACACACACACACACACACACACACACACATACACACACAGACATTTTTAAAAAACCACTTATTTGGGTTCCTGGGACCTCAAAACGTAAAGATTTGATGTTATCTCAATTTTCGATTTTGGACTAACCTCCCACAATTTTATTGTGGGGAGGTTAAAATACAAGTAAACTAGATAAAGAAGTCTATAGCCAGAAATTATTCTCGAATATACAGGGCGAGCCAAGACGAAATTAAGGGTCATGTGCCTTTTTTTTTAAACGGAATGCTATGTATATCGGTACATTTTTTAAAGCCTCTTTCTAGACTTATTCCTGTAGTATTATTATTATTGACTATCTCCCAACCACTTGGATGTAATGAATTCTTTTGTTGAAGTAATATCATCTGCAAATGCATATTGAAAAAATCACCAAAGTCACAATTAAGAAAAACTTATATGAATACTAGTTACAAGACATCTAATTGATGTTTTTGAATAATTTTTACTTCCTAAAATGTACAGGGTGGCAAGAAATTATTTTTCAATTAACTTTTTAAATTGAATTTTCTAAATTTGTATATTGTATATTTTTCGACGATGTGATGTAGAAATGAAAAACGAACATTTTTTGTAAGTACTTCCTTATGGCTAATTGCAACCAATTTGTTTTATTAAGCAATAAGTACAAAATTCAAGAATAAACTTAAGAAATAAAGGTTTCTTCAAATAATTCATTAGAAAAAATTATAAGTGCTCCACATGTTGCCCCTTTTGATTGACACACATCTTTATGCAATTTTGAAATAAGGCCATTTAGTGGGACCATTTCTTCCAATCCACTGAAGTGAGTACATTTTTTTGCTGTTTCCGTTATTCGACAAGCAATAAAATCTCAGTTTGGTAAAAGTTGTCTTGTACAAATCTATCTGCCACAATTATTGGTGAATCTTCCTGAAAGGATTCGAAATAGGATGTGGTTTCAGCAAAATGGTGCTCCACCACATTACTTAAATGCAGTTAGAGACCACTTAAATAATACCCACCCAGTTCAATGAATTGAAAGACATGGACCCACCAAATAGCCTGATCCCCAGATCTTACAAAAATGAATTTCTTTTTATGGGGATACATAAAAGAAATTGTTTATAAAGACACACCAACAACAGTACATAATATGAAGGAAAGGACAATAACTGCTTCTAGATCTGTCATTAGGAACGGTAGAAACCTCAGTTCAAAAGCACATGGAGATGTGTGTAAATCAAAATGGACAGCATGTGGAGCACTTATAATTGTTTCTAATGGATTATTTGAAGAAAGCTCTGTATTTTAAGGCAATTATTCTTGAATTTTGCACTTATTGCCAAATAAAACGAAAATGGTTACGAAAATAGTTACTTACAAAAAATGTTCGTTTTTCATTTCTACATCACATCGTCGAAAAATATACAGGGTGTTCCATTTGGAAAAAATTGAGATAATTCAATTTAAACAGTTTTTAATTGAAAACGTATTTCGTGCCACCCTGTACATTTTTAGGAAGTAAAAAACAAAAACATCAGTTAGATGTCTCCTAATTAGTATTCACATAAGTTTTCCTTAAAGTCCATAATTGTGCCTTTGGTGATTTTTTCAATATGCATCTGTAGATGGCATTATTTCAACAAAAAAATTAATTACATCCAAGTGGTTGGGAGATAGTCAATAATAATATAGGAGTGAATAGGGTCTAGAAAGAAGCTTCAGAAAATATACCGATATACAATATACATAGCATTCCATTAAAAAAAAGGCACTTGATCCTGTAATTTCGTCTTGACTCGCCCTGTATGTTCGAAAATAATTTCCGGTTATAGACTTTTTTTATTTACTTTACTTGTTTTTGTTTTAATTTCTAACTATTATAGAACTCAAGATATCGAAGTCCGACGCACTATTGCCCCACTAAGTAAGAAAATATAGGTTTTAATTTGCTTCTGGAAGTTCAGTAGTTAGTGGAAGCTCTAAAATTCCTCCCCGATTCTTGCTCCTTATCGGAGCTCTTCGGAAAAATAAATATGTCTGTATCTGGTCTGGATGGCGCATGGAATTCATCTTCAAAGTGTTGAGCGTATCCTAAATATCAAATGATTCCCGCCACGTATGCACAACACCCTACTGTGTGCCAGCCATACTCCATAGCGTCTGGCTCTTCTCCATTGAAGCCTGCCTGGATTGCGTTCCAGCCTTCAGAAGCATAAGGCTGTTCATAACTATATCATACATTTGAATCTTACTGTGTTTATTATGTATAAACACTAATCTGGTATAAATAAATTATGTAAATGTATTATTTATAATGTCTGTTTCATAATTAATAATGGAATTTGTGTGCATTTTCGATAATAATAATATTATTAATAATAATGCCTTTATTTAACCTGGCGGGATGTCAGCGTAGAGTTCTTAGGGAACAAAATAATCAAATACAACTGCAATAACAGTACTTAACCTATATGTATAAGATAAATATATTTAAAAAAAATATTTTCAATTTAAAGTCTCTTAGAAGCAGTCTTTTAATTACTTCCACATCCAGTGGAAGTATAGTAACGACATCAAGGAAACGTAGGTGGTCATTTTTTTTGCTGGAAGCGAGATATAAGTATATTATATGTGATAAATTTTAAAATCCTATGAAAAATCGCCTACCTATATATTTCATAAAAGGGACAATGTCAGTTTTTTATAAAAGGTACATATAATGTAAGGTGTGAGAAGTATGATGGTCATAATTCAACAGGTGATATAAAGACCCAAAGAGAACAAAAAGGTCTTATTATACAATAGGCGTCGAAGATTGAACGGTATTGCGAAAAATAAATAAACTGTTCAATTTTCGCAAAAAATGTAATTTTAATAAATTCAATTTTGAGAAACTGTTTCAAGAAAATTCTGCAAATCTGTCTTTATTACAGAACTGCTGACTAATCTACCTGGATATAAAGACATAGTTTCAACAAGTAATTTCTATTTCAAAAACATACCATAGGAGAAAAACTAAATACATCCAAACAATTTGTGTCTTGAACCCGCGACCTTTCGATCCATTTGAGTCAAAAAGGAAACCACTACACCATCATCATTCATTAGTTTATTAAACGTAACCTCTATAATAGACGAAAATTATATCAACGGTTGGATATACTAATATTATACTCTTCGCAAAAACGAAGAGTTGCATTTGATCGGCACATTTCTAAAACAGTAAATATCGCTCGTAGAGAAAAAAATTTCATATCATTACGTTAGTGAACGAATTTGAACAACTCTCAAAATGTCCGTCTGTCCGTCTGTCCGTCTGTCCGTCTGTCCGTCTGTCCGTCTGTCCGTCTGTCCGTCTGTCCGTCTGTCCGTCCGTCACGTTTCTTGTAAGCACTATAACTTAAGAAAGAAAAATCCGATTGTACTGAAATTTGGAAACTAAGTTGGCGTTAGCTAGAGGAAGAACTCCATTGTTTTTTGAAAAAACTCAATCAGTGTATAAAAAAGTTATTAATCATTTAAATTAAAACTAGGCGATTTTAGGGAAAAATACAAAAAATGAAATATCTTTTGAACCATCAACAATTCGATAAGGTCATTTTGACAGAAATGACCTCCCCTATCGGCACAAGGGTAATATTGGTATCATACTCGAGCTGGTTTTGGTGCAGATCGAACGATTAGTGTCCTCTTGGCAAATGGACTGATTTTTCCACATATCAATTTTTTTATTGTACCATTCGAAAGATGCTGTTGTGGTTTCAAGGATATATCACAGTTCACTTTTTTCGTTAATATTCCGTCAAAAAAGAATTATCAGAGACCTACGACAGTGGGTCGTTAAATATAAGCACCGGCGCGGCGTACAGAGTGGAATTTACGAGTTTTTTAGATCAAAATTCGACTCTTCCTTTGTAATTCAACCAAAATCAATCTATTTGGACGCAAAATTTTCATAATACTGAGCACTTTAATCAAGAACTGCCAAAAATGCAATCCAGCTTATTTTTGACACGTGGCAGCTGTCAAAAGCCTGACCTGTTTAATATGAATAACTTTCCTTAATAACGTTTTCCTGTATATTTTACAGAAAAGGTACTTTACCTAACATGAAAGTCGTTTTTGCTTAACTGTCATGACCTACATGATTTTAAAAAAACAAAAGTACACCCAAATTACCTTTATATAAATCCAAATATGAAAAAAAAATTCGAATTTTTTTTTGTCCATTTCACCTATAGCGAACTCAATCGGGGGACACATTGTATATATACAGGGTGTCCCAGCTCTATTTAGACAAGCATTATCTCGGAGACGGTTAGATATAAAAAGAAATGTTTAATAGAAAAGTTATTCTGTTTAAAAAGACACATTTAACCATTTTATTTTCAAATGTACAGGGCTCTCCAAAAAGACGGCAGGTTATGCAACTTTACTTTTTCAAACGGAACACCCTGTATATTTTTGAATTTTTGGATTCTCCTTTTATTTCGGAACAAATTTTATTAACGGTTTACGATATATCGACGGTTTAATCTTGATTCAGTCACGTTCCATATTCTTAAACTAATAAGAAGGTATTTGATGTTTTTAAGAAATATTATTCCTGGTCTTGTGGAAGAAGTTCCAATAAATGAGTGCCTCACTATGTGGTGACAGCAAGACGGAGCACCATCGCATAATTGAGAGATTTGGAGAGAACTGGATTGGTAATCAGAGACTTGTTAAATGACCTGCACGGTCACCTGATATGAGTCCCCTAGATTTTTTCTTATGGGGTCATTTAAAACAAGTTGTATACGCTGAGAAACCAAATAATCTTAATGATTTAAAAATAGGATAACTCATGCTCGCCGCGAAATAACCCCAGATGTCCTAAGGAGTTCTTGTACACGAGAACTTTTAAGGAGGTATGAGTTGTGTCAAATAGAATATGGGCGACAATTTGAGCATATTTTGTAATAATTGTAATATTTATTGTTTTTTGTATTCTAGTATTCCTTATAATTACGTTAATAAAAAAATGTTGTCCCAAAAATTTAAATGCAAATATCTCAACAATGGTTAATAGAGTGGAGTGAAAACGGCGAAAAAAAATGTTTATCCCAATTTGGTTTTCCCTATATGTAGAAAAGTGGCTACATGTACAGCCCATTCACTGTGAAAAGAGTGGGTTTTTTAATATTTCATTTTGCGGTGCCCCCGGCCACTTTAATGTAACGATTTTTTTTAATTTTCAAATTTATTTTACTTATTTAAATCTATGCAGCTCTTAGCTTGTTTTTTCTTACAACAACCTAGAACTCACCACGAGGAGGTGGCTGCATGTCGAGTTCCAGTCTCCCAAACTCACCTCTATTGTCAATAAATTTATTTTAAACTGTTATTAAAGTCGGACTTCGTCTCAAATTTTGGTAATTCTTGTCGGGAAGCAATGCGACATCTTATAAACCCATCTCTGGCCTCTGGTCCACAGATAGATAATGACGCCTCTGTCACCAATTTCACACAGCGTTCTACAGCTTGAGAATGGCATAGAAAATTTAAAATTTCAATTTTATCCGGAACGTTGGAAATCGTTTGTTGTAATTGTTCAGTAGAAAATTGTTTGGTGATTGGTGGTTCAGTAACTCTCGTGTTCTGCCAGTCTATTAATTCAGTATAGTCTTTTGCGAAAAAATCAATAGTAGGTACTTAAAACTTTCGTATTCCAGTCATTCTGTTGTCAGTTCTGGATTTTAAAATGCGCCTTAAACCTAGTTCCTTAATGTGTTGGCGCGCATCACCAAGCATTCCTATGAGAATGTTTTCAGGGTGTGCAAAATATCCGTTGGTTTGAATCGTTTTATCAACTATTTCTTTTAAATTATGTGGCATATATCTAGATCTTTGAATCATGCCATACAGATGAATTGAACCATATCTTACTTCCGATTTTACTTTAATAGCAAACCAGGTTGGAACATACACTTTCAGAAAGTACTCTGTCATGAGTTTCAAATTCTCAGAAGGATCACAACTTCCCACATATAGACGCAGTACTCTATTAGCTGTGGTCAACCATCTGAAATGTGCCATTTTCCCAGGTTGTCTGTTTGCCAAACTCTCAGATACAACGCGAGCGGATATAGCAAGACTTATTTCATACAGGTATCTTTGGTCGGTGCTTAAGAGTTTCAAGTCTAATTGTGGAAGTACAGTCTCAATTCTTTGCAAGTTAGCAACAGGAAGCAGCTCACAGGATTCTAAACTTTTCCCTGTCACCAGAAAATCCAGAAGGTTCACTTGTTTTCCCATCTAAATATGTCATCAAATTGCGCAAAGGTAGTTCATTTGAATGCAGCATACAGATGAACCACTGTAATGGCCTCCAAATACTTGTTTCTAGTTTGCGAATAACATCATTATGAATGCTATGTATTCACGCAGTTCCGTGGCTACCTAAGGCAACTAAACACGATAAATCCATTTGTCCGCCCAAAAATGTTAAAATGCCATCTTCGATTGCCGTCGCTGTACCAGATGATACACTACGTGTTCCACATAGTAAGAACCTGGCTCTGACACTAGCGCAATGTGTTCTTCAATAGTTGTTTTTCTGCAGATTTTGCTACCTGATTTACATTGACCGAGATGTGGTGTCTTCTCATTAGCCTTCTGGTGTTTCTTCACAGTTTCTCTTTTTCATTTCCTTTCTCTTCTGACTTTACTCCGATCTACTGTCCTTTAGGACAGCACTCGCTATTATAGCAGCCGATCTATCAGAAATCCCTGTGTGATCACAAGCTTGGGCTAGACTTGGTAATTGAAGGCGCATTTGGGTAGATCTTCTTGTATTTTTGGTGGCACTGAGCTTTACTTCGCCAGAAATGTCCTTCTCATCTCCTGAATGCGAATCTTCGTAAGATGTTGAAGTACTTGAATTTGCTTCACCTAAATCATATGAAGTCGAAGTAGACGGTATACTTTTATTATTCTATCTCTTTCCTGTGTACCGAACGTTCAATCTTTTTTGTGATAACCAGGTCAACGGATCCGATAACCATTGTTCTTTCATTTCTCTGATTCATCAAAAATTGTCGTTCTCTAACAAGTACCTTTAGTTTCGCATTTTCACAAACTTGGAACACTTACATGCAGAAATGTCAAATAGTTTAGCTTCTGCACTCTCTCTCTGAACTTTTTCACTTTTTGTTTAAGCGTCTTCGTGTTCCTAGATTTTATTGGCTTCTTGAGTATTCTTAATTTCTCGTGATACCATTTTATCAAATGTAATAATTGTTGATCTGACACCACCGGAATAGATGCTTTGAACCATAACGCTTTCAGTTCTGTAATCAAAATTGCTGAAATATTTGTGAAAGTGGGCTCAGCTTTGCTTACCGACATTTCCAGTAATGTTTGACGAATCCACAAATAAATCCTCATCACATCTGCATAAGTTGGTAAAATATTGTCCTTAAATTTCGAAGGAGCTCCGAACACAGGACATTAGACAGATTTTCTAGTTTTAGGCATATTTATTAAATAACTAACAGAAAGTTGCACAATTTCTACGAGGTTTTGGATGATAACTACTGTAGTCTAATAAGTTTAGACACGTTAAAGCGTCTTCCTGACTGTTACGGCACAGAAACACGTATCACTAACAACAGCCGAAGACAAACTGACTCTAATAAAAATGGTCGCAAATTGTATCAACACTTGCGAGCTTGAAAGTGGTGGGGGCACCGCCAAATGATGTACGATTGAGCTCAAATTTTAGCATGTGCACTAATGCATAAGTAAGCCACTTTTCTCAGTATAGGAATTTCAAATTTCATGAATCATATTTTTCGCTCCACCCTAATGGTTAATGATAGGTATAGGACAAGGTTAATAAAATTTGTTCGGAAATAAAAGGAGAATCCAAAAATGCAAAAATGTACAGAGTGTTCCGTTTGAAAAAGTAAAGTTGCATAACCTGCCGTCTTTTTGAGGCACCTTGTTCATTTGAAAATAAAATGGTTAAATGCATCTTTTTAAATAGAATAGCTTTTCTATTAAACATTTCTTTCTATGTCTAACCGTTTTCGAGATAATGCTTGTCTAAAAGCTGGGACACCCTGTATATGGGTCATTCTTCTTTTCTTTGCAGGTAAACTCGTCTCTCAGCAATAATATTTAATAAAAACGTAATTTATTTAAAAAAAAATTTTTACTGATATGATAGCATTACAGTGTAATAATCATTATTGTCTTCTGTTTATATTTATACCACTAGACATATTTTTGAATTATTATAGTAACATAGTTGACAATGATGGTAACAGTGGTATATTACATGGTAATTTGAACCTGTCCCTCAGCCAATGACACCAGATATTTATGTGAGTAACTCTGTAGAGCATAAATGCCTATCACTCCCAATTATTCTAATAACTTTTTAAATATATCAAATTTTATGGATTGATTATTTTAAATTTGTAAGATAAGTATAAAAATTTCTATGGATTTTTTTTTAATGTCCCTTTTGATTTACTTACTTGTTGCTACACTCTGTTACTACGTTCAACACTTAAATAAGTCCAAAGATGAAGCTGTATACCAGTTAAGAGTGTTCTATAACTTGAATTACACATTACATTTTATTGTCATTTATATATAGTCTATGAGTAACAGTGGTACTTGAAGTAACAGAGTGGTAAAATCTCTGTATAATTTGGTGTAATGCAGTACAAACAACTGGAACTGGATCTTTAAAATATCGTAATATAAGTTGTTTTTGCAACAGAGCATTTTGTTCTTGCCAGAATCCTCAACCGATACAGGAACCCACCGATCAGTTGTTACAAAACCCCACAAAGTTAAAATCATATTTTTCAAGGCAATTGACGATAGGGCAAAACGGTTCAAAATAACTGAGAAAGAAGGTTCTTATGAGCCTTACGAGAACCTCTTAAAAATTGTAACCAATCCCAAAATAAAGTTTAGGGGTAAACATGTTTTTTACGAATTCAATAATCCTCTTGAAGTCTTTGAAAAGTAAGTGCTTTAGAAGTTAAGACTGAAATTCCAAAGACTGAAATGGTTTGTTCAAATTGTGTTTTTAGTGCTTAGCTACGTAGTTCACATACGAATACATATCTCATTAAAAAATGCGAAGATTTTTATTTCTTATTTTTATAATAAAGGATCTAAGGTTAATTATGTTAACTAATTTTGGCTTTGTTATATATTGATGCAAATCATTCAATGAAAACTCCACTATGTTACTGTGTACTACTCTGTTACTTTTAATTTCCCTTGATTCTGATTAAATTAATATGCAAGAAAATACAGTAATTAAGAGTAATTCTTGTAGTAGGTCTTTAAGGTACCATAAATACAACACTTCAGAGATATACGTACCTAAATTTTAAATGTTCAATCATTTAATAACAAAAGTTAGGTTTCTTAAATGGAAAAAGTAACACAGTGGATTTATTATTCCTAAGAATACAGATAAGACATGATTTTATGTCTTTTAGCTTGGCATGTAATAAAAAAAACTAAGCTAGAAGTTTTTTTGTTGCACATTATTTCTGTTATAAATGTCTTCATGTTAATATTTAAAATAGTTATTTTTCGTATTAACAGAGTGGTTTGATTTATCTGCATCAGCTAAGAAATTGATCAATTTCGTCTAAATCACTAAAGAAAGAGCTCTGCTCATAACTATATCTTAAAGACAAACTATTGAGCAAATAACTATTTAAAAAAATACTGTGAAATGGATTAAAAAAAAATAAAAAATTTTGCTGCATGTCATCAAGAAAACCTGCAAGGAAAAGAAGAATGCCCATATATATGGTTTCGGATCCTTGAAATTCAGATTCTGCAAGTAAAAAATCATAATTAAATATGATACTGATGGACTCTCGAGGGGGTTATATAGGAAATAACAGTGTTTAGATTTTGCCTTTATAGGGTTTTCACATTTTTTTATAGGCTTTTGACAGCTGTCACGTGTCAAAAATAAGCTGGATCGCAGTTTTCACAGTTCTTTAAAGTGCTCAGTATTACGAAAATTTTGAGCCCAAATAGATTGATTTTGGTTGAATTACAAAGGAGGAGTCGAATTTTGACCTAAGAAACTCGTAAATTCCACACTGTGCGACGGAACGGAGGCCTGCACAGCATAACATAGCGGTAACAACCCCGACTATTAACTAAATCAACATTTGATAAACATTTTGTGGATAGGTTCCAGCCGCTTCCAGTAGCTACCCATTTCTTTTTAAATGTCTTAACAATTTCTAAATTATTTCTTGCAAAGTTTTATTTATTAAACAATAATTTAATTAAGAAGATAGGTGGGTTTTAAGGAACGAATCTCAACAATTTGTTAGAGGAAATAATTAAATATACATATTTATTGTGGTTAAGGTAAATATAAAAGTTACGTACCTAATTAAATTAGTTTTGCACTCTACACAATAATTTTCGTTTGCCTCCAATTACTGATGAACATTAAAAAGGGAAGTGATAAATGACAATAAAAAACCATTGCATATAAATGCTTATCTGAACGTTCACTCGTGTCAATTTCCCTTTTTGTCTTTGTCGAGTCCAGAATATGATATTGGCATGGCGTAAATAAACATGATTAGATGTTTTCTTTGCAATTTTGATATGAGAAGGTAACAAAAGTCCTTAGTCTGTGAATTTATTATTGTTTTAATGTATATATTTATTATTTTAAATGGGTAAGGTATTTGACCCAGTGTTTTAAGTAAATAAAATAAAGGACTCTGGGCAATTAGCAAAATTTGAGTCCAAAAATACCGACTACGCCAGGAGGAGTAGCATTTACCCGACTATGCCAGGAAAAGTGGTTAAAGATCCGAAGTCAGGCTCGGTGGCGCACGCTTAAGGTGTTAGGCTTACATCTCCTCTACCTCTCTTGACCCCTCGCTGAACTCTATACACCATGTACCAATTTGCTTTCTTACGGGCAAATAAATATTTTTTTCTAATTTTGACATAAAGTGACACTTTTCAAAACTGACGTAAATGTCAAAACGTCCTACTTTATGCAACCAGTTATGAAAAGTAAAATTTTACGTAACTGGTGAGGAAATAGTAGATTATAATACAAGTGAGGCAAGGGCTTCATTGCAAAACGATGTATGAAAGTAGGAACACGAGCGCAGCGAGTGTTCCTATCATACGAGTTTTGCAATGAAGCTTGCCACATGTGTGTTACATACTATTTTTTCTACGGTTGTGAAGTTATTTCCCTTTTTAAAGTCTTTCCAAAATTTTAAATTTGCTGCCTGTCAGATTTTATTTAAAGTGACATTTTCCGCAGTCATTCTGAAGTTAGAAAATTTGACTTTGTAATTGCTATTTATGTGTAATTAATGTACATTTATAGAATTTAATTGTTATTACCAGTAAGTAATATAAAATTCTTTAAGGTAAACACACTATTTTATTCCGGTGTGTGAAGATGTAATCAAGGCGTGTGGCAAAGTGATATTTTCTTCAGTCATTTTGAAGTTGGAAAATTTGACTTTCAGCACAATCGTAGAAAAAGTTCATTATGTCATCCATTAGGAAAGAAAAACAACTCTCAAAAAGATAAAGAAACAATGTTTATTCAACACAAAATGGAATACTAAGTCCATAAAGTGGAAGCTTCTAAATTATTCTTCCCTTCAAAATACGCTAACAAAACTTTTTCATTAATACGATTTACCTTATGTTATCAAATTAGGATTTCAAATAATATTGTATCTTGGCTAAATAACGTCTGTCAATTTTGACATTAAAATTATAATGTGTGATAGCAGCAAAGGTAACTATGAAAAAGATTACTTAATTTTTAAGATCTTTAAATACACCTATTTCATTTATTATATTTAAATTATTTTCAGAATTTCAAAATTAGAAAAAATCACGTATGTAACACGTTTCGGGAGACAATCCTGTGTAACTCCTGTTATTTTGCGGAATCTCGCTTCGCTCGTCCCGCAAATTCTACTCGTTACACAAAATAACGTCTTTCGTAACTGGTTACATAAATAGCTATTATGCACATGACAACTGCAGCAGGGTTTTTGTTTATATTTATTTTCCCTGCATAACAAAATATTAACTTCCATTCTTATTAAACACAATAAAAAATCTGAAATCGCTGAATATATACAATATATAGCAACAAAACACGGTTTTACTATCAAGAGACCCTTCTTTATTTATCTATAATTGCATGATCTGGAAATCGTTCGCCGGAACACCTGGCCATTGCGTCACTCTGTGCGATTATTGTGACGCAATGTTTATATTTTATGATTGTAAAATGAAATAAACACGATTTAGAACTGACGTGTAAACGATAGTTAAACAAAATAAATATCTGTTAATTCGGTAATTTGTTATGTTTGCGACCACGGGGTCCCGGATTCAAATCCTGGCTAGGATATGGATGTGTAGCGGCGTTTTTCACGTGTTGCCGAGACGGTAGCAGTGGGCTAGACTGCGGTTGTGTGAGAGACAACACGGTCTAGTCGCTCTCCTCTTCTGAGTTCGAGTCTCAGCTGCGGCAGATGGCAATGTCGCAGGGTGTTGTGATGTTGTCTGTGTGTGTGTGTCCGTCCTGGTTGGGTGGTACAATAGCCTACGGCTAAACTCCGCCAGGACATTAATATAAATAAGGCGATTAAAAAAAAGTTAGTACTACGTGTATTAGTATTACTCCAGTCAAATTAGAACAAAGGACCACGCACCTTTCTTATGGAAATGGAGTTTCGGTGGATTTTTTTGAAATTCAGGGAAAATGTAGGTCATGTTATGCTGATCTTAATGGGCACAACTCTCAGAAATGCGATTTTATAGTGTAATTGACGTCCAAAGGTGACTATTTGCGACTAAAATATATATCTCATTTATAGGTCTATAGCAACTTTTTTATAGCTTTTTTAGTTTAAATAGACTACTTTTATGTACTAGATGTTTCTTAACATCAGTACATGGGAAATGAACATAGTTGAATGAAATAATGAATTTTGAGATATCCATATAGGCTTTTCTGAATAGAACTTACTAGTGCAATCAGCACAATCTAGCAATAAAAAGTCAAAAACATGTACACAGCAGTGTGTGTGTGTAGTGTTAGGAGGGGAGTTTGATAAGTACCTTTACGTAAGATGTATGTTTTTCATTAATACCGCCCGTCTTACCCGCGTTCCCAATGTGCACCACAAGGAGGTACAAAACATTTTCATAAATACACAAAAAAAACAATCGGCTCTTCGGATGTGCAAATTGAGGTCCGCAGGCCAGACCACTTTTCTTTTTTTGTGTGCCTGTGTAATTAATAACTTTTTATATAAAATCACTTTTTTTTTATCACTCACTGTCCACGATTTTTTCAAAGACAAAGACTTGAACTCACTTACCTATTGGTATTTTTCTTCAAATCAACTAAAAACAAAATATAGATCGGATCCACGTGCTTTCTGAAGACTGACTCGATAAAAATATACGTTGAGATACTTCAATACTACTTCCACATCCAGTGTAAGTATAGTAAGGCATAAAATAATTTAGGAAATTTTTATTAGGTTTAGAATGTCGAGATTTTAAGTTTGATAAAAAAAAATCTAGCTGTCGTTCTGTCTGTAACTTTTCTTGTGCTCACGATTACTCTGAAACCGTTTATGATATTATCTTGAAATTTCGTACACGTATGTATTTTAACGAGATCTCAAACAAGATTATATTTTGATCTTATTCCGTTGAACGGTGGGGGATAAATTGGGGTGAATGGTGGTAAACAGATATCAAGCAAGTAAGAGTCTTTAAACTTGGTGTTCAGTATATATAAGAGAAGCTAAAGTCTCAAAAAAATTTTGAACATTAGCCTACCCCATTATTAAAGGGGGTAAAAAAAATTAAATTGTGATTTAGTGTGTGTACAAGAACCAAAGGCCTCAACATTTTTTTTTACTTCCCACCACCACTACCACTACACCCCCACTACCGATGTGGCATATCGTTTTATGGGATTTTGGAGTCGACGATTTTAAATATTATATTATTAAAATTCCATAAACAACTATTTCCACATAGTGGAGTGCAAATATAGTATCATTTTTTTTTTCGTTGTGAGACAGAAAATCTGGATTTGGAAGCAGTGATTCCTTGGGCAGCGGTTTCCAAGCGAACATCTAGCGAAACATCATGAAATATAGCGTAGCACTTTTTTTCTTAAAATTTAATTCTCTCTCAGTGGTTAGGTTTTTATTTTCTGTCCATTCCTCCAGAGAGAATTTCTATATTATAATTAAAATTTAATTATTTTTATTTGTTCTTTTATTTTTCCTAATAAGTAGCTACTCATCTTATAAGAATCTTCCCCGAATAAAAAGCCAACATTAATTTTTTTTAATCTATTTATTTAACGTCGGCCTATTTCCGCTACCAGGGCCTATCACCGAGGTCAGGAGACGAGCTACCCCCAACCTGGAAATTTTGCCGAACCTCTTCCCTTAAGAAGAGTAGGGATCTTTTACTTGCCTAACATTTAATAGACAATCCTGCTTTACATCCCCTCCGAAGGATGGTATATCCACTACGTAATCCTCGTCTGAAATTACGTAGCTTCCGCGTATACACTGATATACAAACCGCTAGAAGGTGGGACGAGAACGCTGTATTTCCCAAGATGGGTTACCCATCCAAGTACTAACCGCGCTCGACGTTGCTTCAACGGAATATCGACTGATATTCACATTGAAGTCGCCTCTACGCTCGCTCCCAACATTAATTTACAGTTTTAAAATTGTGTTACAGAAGGAATCATGTAAATCCATATGCTGAACGAGAATTCAGACGCAAAAGGCTTCATTGACTCCATTATTGGTCATGTAGTAGTAAAATTACTTGCAGAACTGATATTTCTTTTTTTTTTAAGTAACTTTAGTAACATGAGGTTAAATAAAACCACCAAAGTCGTATTTATAGTTTTATTAAAAGTTAAAGCTAAACTATTTTGTTTTCTGTTGCAACTGGGATTCCTAGTGGAAACCAGGCATTAAATTATAGAAGAAACTTTTATCCTAAAATTATTTTTAAATATTTATGAATGGGTCTCATAATTAACAAAATAGTTTTAAAATTACTCAGTTTCATGTATTCATTGAAATGCTCCTTGCTGTGTAATGATTTACTCAAGAAGCTTTACATATAGAAAAACGTGATATTTCGTCGCATGTAGACTTTTATTTTATTTTTCTAATAAACCCAAACAAAATTAAAATATTGTAACACCAAAGAAAAATAAGTTAGAATAATAGTACTCAATCAAGTAAAAAATGTTTGCTACACTTCAGCTTATGGACTTAAAGAATACGTTGCAAAATGCTTATAGGTTCTATCAATTCTTATTTTCAAGATACCGGAGTTGCTCATTCGGTTCTATATCACCATGTTTATACTACATCGGCTTAATAACATTTTTAGCACAACTAAATCAGCTCTGCCTCCTCTTTTTTCGAAAAACCATGTTCTCTTTTACGAAAAGTAGTTAACACCCCGATAACTAACACACGTGTATTCATTATTATTAAAAATGTCAATATGAATAACAGCAATCCAGTGTTATTCGGAATTGTTCTTCCGAATGAGTTTTTCCACTTTGTTTCCATTAAAATTCTCAAAATGGTTTGGTACAGTTCGATCTCGTAAGCTCTCCATATGTTTTTAAAAAAGTTTAATTCCTCTGTAAAATTTTTGTACGTATCGCTTTCATTAAAGTTTAGACTTGAAATTATTTTCAAATATTTCTTTAAGAGAACGTACGACTTCTAATTTTTTGTCGAGTAACTTTTCTGAATTATTCTCAGGCGTGGCTTTATTTTTGAAATTTTCGAAATATTTAAAGAAGGTGCTATTTTTGAAATCCTTGTTGAAATAATTGAACATCGCACTTTGTCCAAAGTCTTTATTATAAGCATCAAGAGAATTTAATTTCAGTTCTTTCAAAAATGTTTCAAAATTGGTGACACTAACATTTTGCGTGCTGCTGGTTGTATTGATTAAAGTTTCTAAATATTTGAAAAAGTAACTGTACTTGAAATCCTTGTTGAAATATTTATACATTACTGCTTTCGTGAAATATTCTTTAAAAAACAATTCAGCTTTTTATAACTTTCATCGACTGTTATTTTTGAATCGTCATCTACTGCAGCTATATCTGAAGTTTCATAACATTTGATGCCGTTAATATTACTTTTCTGGCAATAATTTCCATGAGGAAAGGAAACCTCCATAATTTTTACTTATGTACGATATTAACTAGTTTATTGCATGACCACCAAACATTACCGTCCAAATTGACCGTCCTCAAATTTGACATGTGCAGTTTCAAGTCTATATTAATTTCACTCATTTCATTATTTTGAAAAGAGAAATTTATTAGGCTAACTAAGGCATGAAATGAATATTGATGGAGGTATATCAAATGATTGTAAGAAATATCTAAAACCTGTAAGTTGAGCAAATTATCGAATGTACCAAACGTGAAAGATGTTAATTTATTTCTTGAAAAGTCTACATATGTCAAGGAGCGTAGGTCCTTGAAACAAGAATTCGGTAAAGAAGACAGACTATTATTATTCAACAGTAAATACTCCAGCGCATACACGTAAAAAAAGGCACTTGTGTCTACATGCGATATTAAATTATTTCTAGCTAACCAATAAATTGATTTAAAGTAACACCAAGTAAATCATATCCTATCGTTTCTAGTTCATTATAATTTAGATCTAAAATATGTATGTACACACTTTTATCAAAATGTCTTATGTGGTTATGATTTAATAACTCTTCCGATGTATCGGATGCACTAAAATTGATAATTTCATTTATAGAATTAAACGATAGATCTATTTTGGATATCACCACTGGCAAAAAACTCCAAATCTACCATATTAATTTTATTGTGGCTTAAATTTAAACTGCTTAGCGGTAGATTGTATTTCATTGTGTATTAATATATTTCTTTGACCTGTCCAATATCATGTGTATTGATCGAACGGACCAATAAATAAATAAATAAATAAATAAATAACATTAAATAAAGTCATTAAATAGTATTTATATTTTTATCAAAAATTAAAGAAAAGGTGTACTCTATATTTGGTTTAATGTAAATTCTCTAGTGAAAACCGTGCATAATGGTGTCCAACAAAGTTGGATATGAAGTTAAAATGTAATTTTTTGCATCTAAATAGCTAACTGATAAATAACATATTAATAAGGCAGTTTGTAAAATAAAATTTTAAATCAAAGAGAACTAAGGTAAAAATAATTTTCAATTTATTTTGAATTTTTAGTGCCTAAAACAAAATGTTCAATTAATATATTGGTGTATGACTGCGTATTATAATTAAGAAAGTAGTTTTGAAATGATTCAGGTTTATGTATTTATTATTCAAGAAGTTTTACATACTACCACTACTAACTACCACTAAAAAATGTCATATTCCATGTATTGCAGACTTTTATTTTATTTTCCTATTAAACCCTAAATAATTAATTTGTTGATACAAAAATAAATTATCACGATATTTAAATAAAACAGTGCTTCTATACGACAGTTTCTGGGCTTCTGGGTTTAGAGAGCATGTTGCAAAATGCTCTTATAAATTCTAGCAATTATTGTCTTATTGATAACTTGATGAGTGGCATGGCAATGATATGGCAGAGACCCATAACGTTTTTAGCTCAAAGATTGTACTATTATATTATTCAATGTGAGTTTTATAAAATAGAGGAAGCGATCGTTAACATCAAAGAAAAAATATTATATTATTAACTTTCATTGTAATGAATTTTAGATAGGATATTTAAAAAGTTGATATATTTTTGAATGGTAAAATAATCAAATCAGCTCTACCTCCTCTTTTTTCAAAAAATCCTGTTTCCTTTTACGAAGAATAGTTAAATACACTTCGATAGTTAATACACATGTATTCATTATTAAAAATATCAATATGAATGACAACAATCCAGTGTTATTTGGAGTTGTTCTTTCAACGTCAGGTACACTTACGAGCTTTTCCACTTTGCTTTCATTAAAACTCACAAAATGGTTTGGTACAGTTCGGTCACGTAAGCTCTCCATATGTTTTAAAAAAAGTTTTAGTTCCTCTGTGAAATTCTTGTACGTATCACTATCATTAAAGTTTAAAGTCTTGGAATTATTTTCAAATATTTCTTTAAAAGAACGTACAACTTCTTCTAATTTTCTGTCGATTAATTTTTCTGAATTATTTTCAATTGTGGCTTTATTTTTGAAATTCTCGAAATATTTAAAAAAGGTGCTATTTTTGAAATCCTTGTTGAAATAATTGAACATCGCGCTTTGTTTAAAATCTTTATTATAAGCGTCATTAGTATTTAATTTCAGTTCTTTCAAAAATGTTCCAAAATTGGTCATATTAGAATTTTGTTTGTTGCTTGTAGTATTAATTAAACTTTCTAAATATTTAAAAAAGTTACTGTCTTTGAAGTCCTTGTTGAAATATTTATACATTACAGTTTTCGTGAAATCTTCGTTAAAAAAACTATGTAGCTTTTTGTAACCTTCATCGATTGCTACTTTTGCACCTTCATCTACTGCAACTCTATCAGAAGTTTCATAACATCTGATGCCGTAAATATTACTTTTCTGCCAATAATTTCCATAAGGAAAAGAAACCTCCATAGTTTTTAACTTATGTACAATATCAACTAATTTATTGCATGACCAAACATTACCGTCCAAATTAACCGTCCTCAAATTTGACATGTGCAGTTTCAAGTCATCTATATTAATTTCACTTATTTCGTTATTTTGAAAAGAGAAATTTATTAGGTTAACTAAGGCATGAAATGAATATTGATGGAGGTCTTTCAAATGATTGTAAGAAATATCTAAAACCTGTAAACTGAGCAAATTATCGAATGTACCAAACGTAAAAGATGTTAATTTATTTCTTGAAAGGTCTAAATATATTAAGGAGCGTAGGTCCTTGAAACAAGAATTTGGTAAAGAAGACAGACTATTGTTATTCAACAGTAGATACTCCAGCTCATACAAGCCAAAAAATGCATTTGTGTCTAGATACGATATCAAATTATTTCCAGCATTAAATTTTTTCAACGTAGCGCCTAGTGAATCATTACTTATTGCATTTAGTTCATTGTAACTTAGATCTAAAGTTTCTATGTACTCGTTTTTATCAAAATGTGTTATGTGGTTATGATTGAGTAATATCTCCGATGTTTCGGATGCATTAAAAATATTAAAATTCATTATTTCACTTATAGAATTAAACGACAAGTCTATTTTGAATAACTCCTCAGGAAGAAACTCAAAATCTACCACATCAATTTTATTGTGGCTTAAATTTAAACTGCTTAGCGGTAAATTATTAAAACTACTTATAGTATTCAAATTATTCCATGAAATATCCAAAGTTCTTAAAGATGTAAGGGAATCCAATAACTCTTGTGCCATTTGCGATATATTGTTATTATTTAAATGTAGTTTAATTAGGTTTACGCCTTGAAAGGTGCGATCTGAGATGTCTCGTATCTGATTTTTTGACAGGTCAAGTTTTTGCAGCAACGTTAAGGAATTAAATAATCCATGTGATATAGTCGTCAACTGGTTTCCATCCAAATAAAGTTCTTTCAAGTTATCCAAGAAATTGAAGGCACCAGGCATTATTTCCTTTATATTTAAATTCGTTAAGTACAATATGGTGATATTCTCGCTATTTTTGAAAGCCGACGTTGGTAGAACTTCAATGTCTGAATCGGTAACTTTTAACGTAACGGGAACATTGCCATATCTGTTAAGATAAACATTTGAAATGATGTTAGCTAGCGACATATTAGAACAATTTATAATTTGTTTAAGTGTTGGATACTCCATTTCACATCTAGTTCTATAGCCGCCATAACGATGGTCATAGTATTCCTTACACACTTCATGGCCAACAGTTGACTTGACGTCTCGTGAGTGACAAGTGTTTTCTACCAGAGGAATTATAGTAGTAATTGCAAATGGATTATCCAATGCATTATTAAATGCATTACCAAATAACAGTACGAAGAATATAATTATTCTTCCTTCCATTTATCTGAAACAATATCATAAGCATCAATAACACAAGAGAATGTATTGAATATTTTTTAAATTTTAACTACAACAATAATTATTATTTCTAATATACAGTGTCCTTATTATGATTGGCCAAATTTATACAGCGAACACGATAGAAAAATCCATTTCAGCATACATTTCGAGATATAGTGTGTTTGAATAAGTCAGTCATTTTTAATATTGTGAAAAAGTACATAACGTATACAACTTTCCGCCCACAACATGACATGGAAATAGAGACGCAATTGGTTAATTGGGTTGGACAAATTCCCTATTATATTTTTATAAATAATTCAATTTTTACTCCAAGAAATAATGATCTTGGGGAAAGTTTTGCGGGAGTTTTGAATGTTGGCGGAATTTATCGGTCTTAAAGTGCTGTTTTCGAGGTCATATTTTGCGACTAATATGTTTTGCTTCGAAAAAAACTTCAACAAACATTTTAAAAAATTGTATTTCCGTTCCAGCGTACTTTTAGAAAAATAATATGTCTTTACCAAATTAAAGAGGGATAGATATTCTCTACAATTTAACTCACATAAGTTTTTTTGTGAGATGAATGGTTTCGCAGCTAGAGCGCCGCAAATTTGGGTCAATGAAAAATGTACTTCTTGATTTGATTTGATTTGATTTACCAGCGTGCGGTTGGCATTACTGCCACTCCCAGGATATACCGCTGGGCCGGCTACGTCCACGTTGGGTTGGATTAGGGTCATTCTTGTTGCTAGCAGCGAGAACCACATGACGCATGATGAAAAAATGTGAGATGGGAGGTGTAGGTATTTGTGAGATGCGTTACCGCATTGTGTCGTGAGGGAGCGTTTATGCTCCCTTTTTTGTGTTTTTGGTTTTAGACTTCTACTTCTTCTGAGTCTTCTTGTGAATGTGTTGCCGTGTTGTGTCGTGTTATGCTCCTCTTTTTGTGTTTCTGCTTCTACTAATCTTCTTCTTCTGAGTACTCTGATTCCTCGGTTTCCGATTGTAGTAGGGTATATATCGTTGCGATTTCTTTGTGGTATTTGTTTTCTTTCTCAGTATACTTGGTCCTATCCTAGCTTGTTCACGGTCCTCTCACAATGAAAAATATACCCCTTGTCACAAAATTAAAGCAAAAATATTACTATAACTTTAATTGTACTATTTTTCCCAAAATACACAGTTATTCTTAATTTCTTTTGTTATACAAACAAAATCATATTGTACAATTTTGAACTGAAATTAGTTGCACAATAATATGCTCTAGTATCAATGGTATATTTTAGCGGTGTGAAAGTGGTCAAAAAGTTCTAACGCAGGCACGCCCGCCCTTCTCGTATCCTTCATAAAACTATCGAATATCATCTGAATTTGATTCCGTAATAATTGTCGACAAAGATGTGGATGTCTTCGTTTTCTTAACAGCTCTGTCAAAATGTAACAACGTGTATTTCCTCAAACTTGGAAAGAGTAAACTATGCAGCAAATTTATTCCAATAATAGTATGAAACACAAAACAATTGATGAAACATCCTGTTTTTACATGTGTTCAGTAGCTGTACCACATCAGCCTTCTTTAACCGGAGTAAAATTAAATTCTACAACATACTCCGAAAAAATCCACAATTCAATTAAGATAGAATCCGATACTGACTCTGGAGAACATTTTTTACTTGACTTGTATGGTTACAGTACCAATGGCGGTATGGCGGTATTATCCGCAACAATTATTGCAGACATCGTTGTTTTTCAAAATCAGCCTACAAAGACAGCTAGCTGTAACATCGTTTCTCTGCCACCAACTGAGGCAACAGCACGTGAGCATTTGTTCCGAGCATACCACCACCAGGTTCAGAACTGGTATGGAGCTTCAAAAAATCCACAGTAATGGAGGCGAAAAAAAGCCAAGATAAATTAGTCTGTCCTGTCCTTCAGACTACAGCTCACGATAGTCTGCTAAAACTAATTTCTTGCAAATGTAAGAAGGGATAGCGTAGGGCACAAGGATTTAGATAGGCCGGCCATAAGTGTGTGTTATTTAGACAATTGTATAGTTGTCTACAAATGTATACGGCACAAAGACCATAAGACCGGCTATAAAAATATCAAAGTCGGCGCAATTATATGTTGACAAGAGTACTACAGAGCCGCAGTCCTTTTGCATATTTGAATGACAAAATAATACTAGAGATTTAAAAATCGTGTTTCTGGTAGAAACTTATTGACGTGGGACTCTGATTTAATTGAAAACTGTCTGTTATACTTTGTATACCGTTTATCTCAAATTCCAGCAAATAAAATGGAAATAGGCAACTTTTTTACTTCAGCAATGCATGGAAAGCAAATTTTCTTATAAAGTTGAAAAATTTTAATACAATAAAATACGACAAACTTTGAGATGATCTCCCTCCAACTCGCATGCCCATGGTCCACTACCGTCTTCTTTGATGAAAGTATTAGATTCCTCATAAAAAGTATACCCCTTGTACCAAATTTCATTTTTAAAAGCTTTTATTTAACTTGCAATGTTTGTTTGTTTGTATGTGTGTTTGTTTGTATGTTTGTTTGTTTGTTAGTTTAGGTCAAATCTTGCAAGCTGAATTTCGACTAGTTCTAATTAAGCTAGAGCTTTGAAATTTGGCACACGTGTATAAGTCCGGTGACAATGCAACATAGTATAGCCATTATCGGTCTAAATCCAATATGGCGGACGTCTCAAGATGGCGGATTGGCTTTTTAGTCACAACCCCCTTGATATGGGTCTCAAATGAAAGGGTTTAACGAGTAAAATACGATAAACAATGTGACGTCATTCTAAATGGGTGTGATTTTATCGGTCACCAATTTAATGTGGTTTTGATTGTCAAATTATTAGATTTGTTCTCAGAATTATAGATCTGTCACCAACTTGTTAACACCAAACTATTTCAAAACGATTATCTATAAATTTATATACAATCACCCAAAAACGTAATTAGTCATCAAATAATTAGATCTGTTCAAAGAATGATAGATCTGTCACCAACTTGTTAACACCAAACTATTTCAAAACGATTATCTGTAAATTTATGTACAATCACCCGAAAACGTAATTAGTCATCAAATAATTAGATTCGTTCAAAGGATGATAGATCTGTCATCAACTTGTTAACACCAAACTATTTCAAATTTATGGCAATCAGATGATGATCTGTAATTGCTGTGATGTCTGTCCTAATAGGAAGTTAAATAAATATACAAATTTCTTAAAGACACTTGTATTTATTAAAAATTTAAATATTATGAAAACTACGTACATTACGTATGTATATAACTAATGGTAAAGTAACGGTAAAATTAAATATATTATTTAACGGTGGGGAAGGGGTGGGAAGAAGTGGGAAGAAGTGGGAAATAATGTTAGAGGGGTGAGAAGATGGGAGAGGGAAAGGGTGGATGACGGTGGCAAATGAAAGGGTTTTGTCTGTCAAATAAGTAGACTAAAAAGTAAAAAATTAAATTATATAAAAAAAATATTTAAAAAAAAAAGCTTTTATTTGAAAAACTACTAAAAAGTAAAAAATATTTTTTTTAAAATTCATACACCTGGAAACCAAACGCTTTGGGGGCGGTCAATTGAGCAAATTAACTATACAATAGCGCTATATGACCGCCCCCAAAGCTTTTGGTTTTCAAGTGTATGAATTTAAAAAAAAAAATTTTACTTTTTAATAGTTTTTTCAAATAAAAGCTTTTTCTTAAAAATATTTTTTTTATATAATTTTATTTTACTCAAAATAGCTTTTAAAACATAAGAAATAACCAAATTTTGAACGCTTAACTTCAAACTATCGTAGCTCCCTCACAAAGCAATTCTGGACATCTATTGACGGGAAATTTGATTATACTTTCTAATTAGGAAATCACTCCCAAACTAAAATTATTGGTATGACACCCTATATATTACAGCCGAAAAATCAATGAAAAAATAAATGGAGAAAATAGTGAAGTGTACTTAGATTTTGATTATGAAATAGATGAGATCTGAATTTTTTTTCTTAAAAAAACATGTAAAAAAAAGTTGACCAAAACCGGCCGCCGACTAAACTTTTGGAGTAGTGAGGAAAGGTTTAAAACACGTTTTTTTGCAAATATCTTAAAAGTTACCAATTTTATTCGGAAGTGAAACTTACAACTTGAAGCTTATGAAATTACCTTGAGTTTAAGATTAATCCCATCTAATTTCATCAAGAGTTGACCGATATATGAATGTTTAAAAGTTCTTTTCGCCCATTTCTAAAAGGCAAATATCAGTGCGCGCTATTTGTGATTAACTCAAAAACTAACTAAGACTACAAAAAAATATCGACCATTTCCGACCATTTGGCGCCCCTGTTTCACAGGTTTGTAGTTTTTCGAAAATATTTGTTTTTAAGTACATGTAAAACGTAAAAATGTGTTATATATAATTTTATGTAAAACTGTAAAGAAATAATGTTCTAGTCGTAATAATTTCCAAACTGTGCAATTTCAAAAACCCCATTCTCTTAAATATTTTGATTTGATTTTTTTTTTATTGATAAAAAATTGAGTGTAATTCTATTTGCCTTTGACTGCTTTACGTATGATCAATGATCATGGGACAAAAAAAATTAAAAGTACGAATTTTAGGCGTCCTTGGAATTTTGCATCCCAGGCGGCTGCGTACTCGCCTACCGCCTGAAAAATCGTCACTATAGTACAACAGTAAGCCAAGCAGTACAAATGGTAAAATGGTAAAATTCCCGCCCCGAAAACCATGTAAGGAATTTCCTTAACTTTTTTGCAATATGCTTTATAAAATACGTACATCAAAATCTATATTGTATTTTCTGCTTTTTATTTTTAAGGGTGGAAACCACTCCTAAAAACTAATAAATTAATAACTCTTCTAATTTCACGAATAAATTAATGAAAATCCATATACTTATGTTTTTGAAGTCGGTGAATATGACTGAGGTCAAAACTTATGAGACGAAAAATTAAGGGTTGAAATCACCTTTAAATACTGAAAAATTAATGTCTTCTAATTTTACAAATAAAATCACGAAAATCCATATACTTATGTTGGGGTCGCTCAATATGATTATGAGGTCAAAACTAGGAAAGACGAAAATATTAACTTAAATTCTGAAAAATTAATAATTCTTCTAATGTTACAAATAAATTCACGAAAATCCGTATACTTATGTTTTTAGGTCGCTGAATATGATTATGAGATTTAAATTTATAAAAAAGAAGGGTGGATTAAAAATGGTCACAAAAGAGTATAGTAATATGTGTAATTTTATTAAAAATACAGATTGTTTTAAATAAATCAAATTAATACATTATGTAAACTAATTAAATAACATTTTTAATCTGCACTCTAAAACATGCCAAAGTGCAATGCAACCTGCTTTTTCTGCGCATTCTTCGAAAAATAGACGGCTATTGCTCGTTTCTCTACCTATTATAGACATTTAAAATTCCCGTACAAATTAAAAAGTTTTAACATTATTTCAAACTGTCATATCTCTGGAACAGTTTGTCGTAGGAAAAAAAATAAAAAACCAAACTCTTCGTTTTCTTATAAGCTTCATTTCATTCTTAGATCATGTTTTTATTAATCTTATAGTTTTTGAGATATTTCAATTTTAAATACATAATTTTCTTGCGTATGCGCTCAAGCGCCATCTTTAAACCTTCATATCTCTGAAACAGTTTGTCGTAGGAAAATTTAAAAAAAGCGAACTTTTCGTTTTTTTATAAACTTCATTTTTGTGCTCTTACCATTTTTTATAAAAAAATTATGAAAATTTTCATTATTGAAAATGGATACAGAATGAAAAATAAATATTTTCAAAATTCTAAAAAATTTTAGCATGTTAGTAATAATATGCATTAACAATATCTAGAAGGATTTTAAAAAAAATTGAGTTAATAAAAAATTAGAATAATAAGACTAAAAAAATGGCACCTATATTTTTAAATGCGCTACTTTTTTGTTTGTAACTTTTTTAGTTTTCATTATAAAAAGTCGTAATACGTCTCAATCAAAAATTATAATACCTTTAATTGTTACAAGAATAAAATTTTTTCTCATTGTTGTAGATTTTGAATAATTTTAGATTACAACGTCGTATATTTTTTCTGAACGCTTCGGCGCCATTTTGAAAAAATGCCATATTTCCAAAACTAGACATGGAAAAAAAAAGAAAAATCCATTAGATTTGTTTTCGTAAAAGCTTTAATTTTGTACCCCTGTATTTTTGTATTAAAGTCCACATTTTTCGAGTAATTTAAAAAAAAACGTCTAGGAATACTGATTTTAGGGAGTGAAAATTGCAATTTTCAGTTCGCAATATCTCGAAAAATATGCATTTTAGCAAAAAAGTGTACCTATAAGATCTTTATTTCTTATAATTTGACTCTCTATCAGATTATGTGTATTTTTTTTTCTTTTTGCGACAACCCCCAACCAAAATACTGGAAAATTGACAATATGGTTTATTATGTACATACTTTATGAAGCATGTTGAAGAGAAAAATATGGGAATTCATTACATCATTTTCGGGCTCGGATGTAAAAGCTTCACGTACTACTGGTTCGAACTTCGTAACAGAAATTTAAAGTCCTTAACCTTACTTTATACCAAATAAAATTTAAAATAGAAACAAAATTTCTACAGGATGGATCATTTAACAATCAGAATCAGAAAAATGATTTTTTTATAAAAAAATTGTCAACTGATCTAAACCTAGACCTAGATCTAAAGAAAAAGTTTCAAAGCTGTTTCGGCAAGTAATTTCTAGCTCAAAAACACAATATTTTTTATTCATTTGGGAGAATTTGAAAATTGTAACAGTTAATTTTATCACCTTGTAGTTTCTAGAAAAAATATACTACAATGTATACCTCTAACATGTCCCATAGCTAATAAAACAGGTATTAAAAAAAATGACAAATGACAATTCGTAGATTAATAATTTTGGTTTTATAAGCCTATTGAAAACGACTTGCAATTACCTCGTAACGAAAGCTAAACACACATTTTATAATTCCACAGTTTTACTTTATTTTTTCTTGTTACTGTTAATTTTTTATCAACTCAATTACTTTGTTAATATAATTATATACCGATATTAATTTGTAATGCCGGGAACCCCCAACGCGTATTGAATGGATTATGTGTAAGTACCTCTCCATATTCCTTCATTCATTTGTCTGTAAAAATCAAACAAGCCGTGGCTGAAGGACCTCAACGATGGTCTTTTGATTATTATTATTCTTATAAGCCATTCATAGATTTTTTTTAAACTAAAATTTCTCATTACATTTTCAAAATTCTGTTCTGCAAAGTTTAATTTATTAGACGCAGTAATTTAATACAAATATAGGACTAAGGAGAAAATCTCGACAATTTATTTGAACCATTAATCAAATATATATTTGTTGTAGTTAAAATTTAAAAAAATTAATAAAAGGTACATACCTAATTATTTTACTTCTTACACTCTACACAGCAATTTTCTGTTGCACCTAATTTACTGTTGAACGTTAAAGAGGAAAATTATGAATGACAATGATGGCTAATTAATGTTCTGTGTTTTAAAATCACATAAGGATTTTATATAAATGCTTATCAGAATGTCTGCGCATGCCCATTTTTCTGTCTTTGTTAGTCCAGAATATGATGATGTTGGGATGAAAAACATGATTACTATTTTTTTTGTTATTTAGATATAAGAAAGTAAAAGTCCTTAGTTTGTAACTTTACTATTTTAAAGTATATTTATTATTTCATTCGACCCAATTAACATAAAACAAAGACAAAGAACTTTGAATAATCAGTAACTTTTAAAGTAAATATCTAGCTATATTATTTCTTTTCCATTCGTCCATTCAAAAGAGATAGTAGATTGATATACACAGAGCCGCCAACAGGGGGAGGCAGGGGGAGACAAATTCCCTGGGCCCGGACACCCGGGGTTCCGGCTATATTACGTCATATAGGCTAGACAGTCAGTTGTGTACATTTTACGATTCTCCAAAGAACAAATTTATATAAATATTTCAATTCAATAAAAGTCTATAACAATTAAATAATGTGGTAGTTTTTTAATAAATTTAAAATTTAATGTGAAAAATAAAACGACAAAACCTTGAAAGAGGGAAGGGGCCCTTAATAATAAGCAGCCCCGGTGCCCGGTAAACCTGCCGGCGGCCCTGGATATACAATGTTAATATACACTAATACATGAGCTTCAACCATAGATATCAGTGGCGCATTTATGATTTGATTCTGTGGAAGGGTACAAAGAACCACTGTTATAGTTGTAGAGATGAATGCCTGGGCATACGTTCTCTATCAACAAAGAAATGACTGACAAGAATACTTCAACCGCCTACATTCTAAAAATATTCTGCAGTGCCACAGTTCACTTCACATCTTCAGATTATAGTCGCCATGTGGTTATAGGTACATTATTTTTCTGAAATGGTAGTAGAGGCACCCGCGGAGTAAGGCGACTCATCGAAAAGCTTGCGGATAAGACAGACAAAGCCGATAAAAGTGACCGACAAAGGCTACTGCTACTCTTCTCTTCTCCTTCGTTCTACTATATGTATTTCCTCAACTATACCTAATAACTTAAACAAAAAAGTTTCCTTCGAAACTAGGTACTTTATGAGTTCATTGCTAACATACACCTTCACATTTAAGTGCTATATTTAAATAAAGTTTAATACTTAAATTAGATACCTAGAAAATTCCCAAAATAATCTACTTTTAAGTGTAATTCAGTGATTGCATCAAAAGTAAAAAGAATTAGCCAATTTTTAGGAGCAGTTAGTCAAATTCCCTGAGTTGGGTTGGTCATCTTGGACCCCATAAAGACGCCATTGCCTATAGTTAACTTTAATCTTTTATCAACCTTAATGTTAGCGATATCTCAGAGATAAACACTGCAAGAACGATAAATGAATAATTAATTTATCATAAGTACTTATTTGTAAACTTACTTACAAAGGTCATTAAATACGCATGATAATCCTGTGCATAATGCACGCTATTAACTGTTAGCTCCATGCGGTTATTTTTCAAATCATTGCCCTGTCCTCAAAATAAGTCGCCATATACATTTAAAGACTTAGGCCCAATTAGCTTGTCGGTATTTTCTAGAAGATAAACAAATAAAGTTGTAATTTTACAAAAACGATGTAATATACCACAACATCAATCAGATTTTTGAACACGTGCATCGCTCCTAAATGTGTGTTTTAACATGTGTTTTAACCTCCTTCCATGTCACCTCAATGACCCTCTTAAGGCTAGAAGATCTAGATTTGTCTGAGTAAAGGAAACGGGGCCCTACAGTTTATGGTGGAATCCGAACCACTTCTTGGGGAAAATTTCCTATGAAATATTTTTTCGCTGTGTTGGGGCTCGAACCCACTTCGCTAGGTACGCTCAGAGTGCAAGCTAGACGCGCTCACACTGGGCTACCGACCCCCGATATGTCTATAATCTAATATTAGAGCCAGTGATGAGAAAATGGCCACAGTCATGATCGCCTTAGATTTTTCTAAAGCATTTAAGACCTTTGACCATGATCTCAGGTGTACGAAGCGGGTTTTACTAAGGTTTTGATTAAATTTGTATGTCATCCGTAGCGTACTCACTTATTGAGAGACCGAAGTAAAACAAGAGGACAAAATTTCAGAATAATTATAAACACTGGAATCATCGATAGATCCGCCTCTGGAACCGTCAGCTTGGACAGCCCGTTTGATTCCCTGCTGCATCCTGACGAACAAGCAATAACTCCATGGGCATCTTGTTTATTTTATGCATGTGTAAGTGAGTACTATGCTTATGTAACTCCCTGCAGTACTAGATCATCTTATCAACGTATCAATGTATCAATTATTCGCTATTTTATCAATTATTTACTATTTTAATTAATTCACAATTAATCTCAATTAACCATTCAATCAATCAATTTTAAATTACTGAAATACGCTCAATCTCGACGCTCGATTGTGAACTTTCATTTCACTTAGCATCAGTCAGATACATGCTATGTTATTTTATCACTTACCTCAATTTCTTCTATGCGCTCAATCAATTCCGAAAGACGCTCAATTTATAGATTGTGAACTTTCATTCACTTAGCATCAATCAAATACATGCTATTTTATCAATTACTAAAGACACTCAATTTATAGATTGTGAACTTTCATTCACTTAGCATGAATCAAATACATGCTATTTTATCAATCATATTACAATAATTACTGAAAGACGCTCGATCTAATAATGATTGTGAACTTTCATTTCACTTAGCCTCACTCAAGTACATGCTATTTTATCACAATTTTCAAATGGCATATATCATGCTCACGATAAAGAAAACATCATAGCAGATAGTTTATCGGACATATATGATTTCTCCTTATTTGAGTACCATGCTATTTTGTCATCTATACGTCAAATCTGACTTTTCTTTTTTTAAAAGCTCATTTTTAATATTGATACTTTGGTAAGTTGATTTCTCTTTTGCAGGGGGGAAGTATATGTAGCGTATTCGCTTACATACTATCGCTATGGTTATAAAAACAATAACAATAAGTATTTTTATAGGTACATAATATATGTAAAAAATGTTAACATTTTGAAATATAAAATAAATCTTTACAATTCAAATATATATTTATTATATGGCTTTCACATGCTATATCATCTTTCTATCAAGATTCTGTCTTATTCTACCTTTTATTTACTTCATATACCATAGAGTCTTGTACATTTTTTAGCATTCTAGCAATTAAGCATATGCAAACAAGGTAAACAATGATCTCAAAGGTATAGTGCAGTAGTCGAATTAGCATAAAGCTTAATCCAGATAAATGCAGCGTTATGCAACTTTGCATATAAATTGATTGTCTTTTGAACTATAACAATTCGAAAATGGGATGTTAGCTTGAGAAGGCAGGTTATCTCAGAATGATTTTCATCGAATAACTCGAAAAGTATCACATTTAGCGAAAAAATGCTAAATACCCGTTAGAAGTCTTATGAATTCGGGCTGAATTTCATTTTTTTTTTATTAATATAGAACTCGGGGTGTACACTTTCCGGAGAACAGGGAAAACCTGGAAAAATCAGAGATTTAGATTTTAATTCTGGAATTAAAGAAAAGTTATGGAATTTATAAATGTATCAAAAAAGTCAGGGAAATAATTAAAACTACTTAAATCAAGAGTTTAAGTTTATTTCAAAGCCCCCATGTAACCCTATTATCTTGAACGTAAACGTAGTTTGAATTTGCACAAACTAGTCATTATTTATTTAAAAGTTGCTCGTATTATTTTGTTCATAAAAGTAGTACCCTACTTGAATAACCACAAGTGAGTTTAGTTTTTAGTTATTTATATTTTAGTAAAATATACCTACCTACTTTTAAAAGATGTTTTAATAAGTAAATTTATTATTCAAAAAGACCATACGAATGACATAGGACTAGTCAATACAGACCCAATCAAAATATAAAATATAAAATGTATGATTATAAGGAAGTTAATTTGTTACATAAGCCGATAAAGAATTTATTTGTTTTTTTTTAATTATTATTTTGTATTCATTAAATTTCTCTTCACAATATAAAATTATGTTTATTATTTGAAAAGCAACGACAAGAAAAATGACTAAAGAAAAAGAAAAGAAAAGACAAGAAAAATACTCTACAGTTTTGATTGAAAAGGTTTGAAAAACCCGGAACAGTCGAGAAATTCCAAATTGTGAGTTGGTATACGCCCTGAGGATTAATAGTTCCGGAGATGTCTAAGTTTCAAAACAGCATCCAAACGTTTATAAGACGAAGTATTTAGTTTAAATGTTGAATATCTTAAAAACTAAATAAATAAATAATTTTAGTAATTAAGTTCTCAAACTATTTAGTTATGACCGAAACAATGTGCTTCTTCACATTTTTTAAATAAAAATGTCATTTTGTTACTTTCAGTAACTAGTAATTGTGAAAAATAATTTCCAAATACTCTTTTCGTCCCACTTGCTTAAAAAAAATCCCATGCGCCATACTGGAGCCGCCATTTTGAATTGTTTAATTTTGACCTCGGATTCGTAATCAGCGACTCCAAAAACATATATACTTGCACTATGTTTCATAAATAAATCAGCATTACTTATTTAAATATATCCTATTAGGGATAATTACAAAAATCACCTAAAAAAAATATCATTACATAATGTGACATTACTTTTAAGTTTTGCTTTTTTTTATCTGTAGGTACTGTACCAATATATTATTGCAATAGACAATAACATTATCAACTTTCCATTGCGTTGTTGTTCATTTTATCCAAATTAAAGATTTGCAATAATTTTTTTTTTAGTTTCCATTTTTTTTCTTCAATTTTTGGTCTTAAATTTTTGTTTTCATTGGGAAAGAACTCGTTAACCGTGTCATGATATTTACTTTCAGGGTTGAAATTTGTTTCTCCACCCCTCATAAAATTCAAATGTTTTAGTTAAACTTAACAAAAACTATTGACCGACTAAATAATGTCGGCGGAGCTCGGTAAATATTTAATCGAGTAGACTAATAAATATATATATGTTGATGATAATTAAACGTTTTTTGTACAATATTTAATCACATTATAAACTTCAAACACAGATCTGGGGTTCACTCAGCAGAGATAAAGTTTTATCACTTACACAGTATTTCCTCGACTTACTTTGTCATAATTTTAACTTTGTTGTGAAAAGGAAACGAGGAAGGTCGTACGAATATTAATCAATTTGACAAAATATGAATGTTTTACTTTTTTTCCTGAACCTTTGATATTAGAATGAATTTGAAGTTGTTTCGTCAACCAAGTTGACATCATCTACAGATGAGTAAAACGACTCAATCTAAATATATCCTAAGTACGGTTCATGGGACCACATAGATATGAATACGCCATTCAAAGTGATTGTCAGAGGCATGCAAAGTATCTTGTTTTACGCAAACTATGTTTTCTTATTATTTTAGAACAAAATGTTACTAAAGTTTTTGATTTCACGCGCATACCATGCAAGTTGTATAAAATATCGAAACTGTAATATACAGTATGTCTGTCAAGTTGGAGCAAACTATACGTAGAGTAAGTGATATATCAATAATAATTAAATGTGCATGTTTAATAAAACTGTTACTAAACGAATGAAAGTGGAAGTCGGAAATTGCCGACTGCAAATATCTATTTGAACAATAAAAATAAAAAGATATTGACTGAGTACTTAATCACACCCACACAGCACAACATGACCCCGGGATATCCTAAAATGATCCCGTATATCCGATAAATGGATTGTTCATTAGGGATGTACAGTCTAGACCAACCCAAAAAAAAAAAAATCTTGTCATATTTTATTTCTCACCCTGTAAAAATGTTCCTTTATATGTAAAAGAAAAAATGCTCTTTTGATTAAAAAAAAATGAATTTTAAAATGTGCTACCACGCTTTAAAGTACGCTATTTCAATAATTTTGACTTATCTACAAAAATTAGGCTGCGGGCTTCATCTAATATATGTTTTTTAGTGCCAAAGTGGTTTTTCACTTTAAATATTATATAAATAATTGAAAATTATCGAGTAAAATTTTAATATAGAAAATATTGTTTCTTGAGGCCTGGGTTTTTAAGGATAGGCTAGAATTTGTTTAAGTTATTCACCATTGTAAATAATTATTATTAATAATAATTTTTTAATTTATTATATATTTTTTTTGTTTTTGTACATTTCTTTGTTTCTGCACTTTGTGTTAACAGTAAAGCTTGTTTTTGTTCTTCATCTATTGTAATAACATTATTAAATCGAGAAGTCAATGCAATTTGACATTCAGCAGAATCATTGACAACTTTAAAATTTATGCATACATTTTTTCCACACACATAATGATGGCCTGAATTCCATAGATAAACAAATACCCGAATCATTTTTTTTGGATCTACAAAACCTCTAACATTACGTTGCGGCTCCTCATTTTTATTTTTATTTCATGAGTCACTTTATCATCAAAAAATGCAAGGCACACGAGTTCCTCCGAAAGATACCAGAAGTGATTGGTGAATTTATTTAATAATAATAATATTTCTCATGAACTTATTAGAAGATTTATATGAATATGAAAAAATAAATAGAAAATTGTCTCCATTATTATTAAATAAATTCACCTCTGGTATCGGAGGAACTCGTAAGCCTTACATTTTTTGATGATAAAGTGACTCATGAAATAAAAATAAAAATGATACAAAAGTTAAAAAAAAGAAAATTTACGGGAGCCGCAAAGTAATGTTAGAGGTTTTGTAGATCCAAAAAAAAATGATTCGGGTATTTGTTTATCCGATTTTATATCAAAGAAAAGTTTAAATTTTTTTAAAATTACAAATATAAACGTTGACTCTTTAAAGAAAAATCCAGATCTATGGAATTCAGGCCATCATTATGTGTGTGGAAAAAATGTATGCATAAATCTTAAAGTTGTCAGTGATTCTGCTGAATGTCAAATTGCGTTGACTTCTCGATTTAATAATGTTATTACAATAGATGAAGAACAAAAACAAGCTTTACTGATAACACAAAGTGCAGAAACAAAGAAATGTACAAAAACAAAAAATATATATAATAAATTAAAAAATTATTATTAATAATAATTATTTACAATGGTGAATAAGTTAAACAAATTCAAGCCTATCCTTAAAAACCCGGGGCATCAAAAAACAATATTTTCTATATTTAATATAATTTTCCAGGAAAAAAAATATTATTTAAGTAACTTCATTAGTTATTTACAATTTTAATGATATATTTTTGTTGCTTTTATTAGTAAAATTGTGAAATATACCCTGAAAACTTTAATTTTCGCACTCTAGTTTCTGCTTTCTTGCAAGTAATTATAGTAAATTTTGGTTTAGATATGTTTTAGAATATATTGAAAAAGTATTTTTGGCAGGCTTAAAGCAGATTTATATGAGATTTTCCTTTTGCCCATTTTTTAACATTTTAAAGTAGTTTTTTTTGTCGGGTTTCTTACAAAAAAATTTTACTCGATAATTTTCAATTATTTATATAATATTTAAAGTGAAAAACCACTTTGGCACTAAAAAACATGTATTAGATGAAGCACGCAGCCTAATTTTTGTAGATAAAGCAAAATGATTGAAATATCGTACTTTAGAGCATGGTAGCACATTTTAAAATTCATTTTTTTTTAATCAAAAGAGCATTTCTTCTTTTACATAAAAAGCAACATTTTTACAGGGTGAGACATAAAATATGACAAGATTTTTTTTTTTTTTGGGTTGGTCTAATGTACACTGTACAGGGTTATTCACTATTGACCCCCCCTGTATTTCTGTTATTATTAAAAATAGAAAAAAGTTTCGTATAAAAGTTGTAGGATCTTACTTATATTTTAACGAAGCGTGATAAAAAAACAATATCATGTATAGGTCAGGTGATACGAAATAAATATATGTTTTTTTAAATGGAACACCCTATATGTTATTGCATTTTCGAGAAGCCCTTTTTCTCCTGATTTCAAATATATAACATTGTATAGGTCTATCTTAAATACTTTTTGACATATTTGACATTCAAAATTCAAATAAACTGCTTTATTGACAGATAATTGAGACATACGTGTCAAAACACAAGTAAAAGAAAAATAACAAGGTAGGCCACGAAAATAATTATTTTATTGTTTATTCAATTTTGACATTTCAAACCGTCATTATTAACATTTATTCAATCAAAATGTGTTATAGTGAGGCTGAAAAGATCGAAATATTTTCCCTCTAGGTAAAAAATAATAAAAAAAAACCGCTGCCCAAGGAATCACTACTTCCGCATTCAGATTTTTTATTCAAGTCACTCACAACGAAAAAATTTTGTGTGTGGAAATAATAGTTTATGGAACTTTAATAATATAATATTTGAAATCCTCTACCCCAAATACCTATAAAACGATACCCCACATCGGTAGCGGGGTGGGGGTGGTGATAGGGGATGGTAGTGGGCGTGGATGAAGAAAAAAACATTTTGAGGTTTCTGGTTCTTGTACACACACTAAATCACATTTTTTTTTCGTCCCCTTTAATAATGGGGTGGGGGTGGTAATGGGGGTGGCTAATGCCAAAATTTTTTTTGAGACCTTAGCTTCTCTTGTATATACTAAATACCAATTTTATGGACTCTTACCTGCTTAATTTACCAATTTTCCCCAAATCTACCCCAATTTACCCCCCCAACCCTTCGACGGAACAAGATCAAAATATAATCTAGTTCTAGATCCCGTTAAAGTACATACGTGTACCAAATTTCAAGTCAATATCTCAAACGGTTCCAGAGTAAACGTGCGCACAAAAAAAGTTACAGACCGACAGACAGACAGAAATTTTTTTCGCTCAAACTTAAAATCTCGACGTTTCGTGACATTCTAAGCCTATTTGAACAATAAAAATTTTTTAAAATTTTTTCGTCGTTACAATACTTCCACTGGATGTGGATGTAATAAGTGTGCCGCAAGAAGAGAATACTTTTTATTTTACTAGTGAATAAACAACTATTTACGGTTGCTGCTATGGAGTTGCTATGGAATGATGGTTTGAAATGTCAAAATTGAATAAACAATAAAATAATTATTTTCGTGGCCTACCTTGTTATTTTTGTTTCACTTGTGTTTTGACGGGCATGTCTCAATCATCTTGCAATAAAGCAGCTATTTGCATTTTGAATGTCAGATATGTCAAAAATACTTTTAAATACTTTTTGACATATTTGACATTCAAAATGCAACTAAGCTGTTTTATTGCAAGATGATTGAGCCATGCCTGTCAAAACACAAGTGAAACAAAAATAACAAGGTAGGCCACGAAAATAATTATATTATTGTTTATTCAATTTTGACATTTCAAACCGTCATTCCATAGCAACTCCATAGCAACATAGCAACAACCGTAAATAGTTGTTTATTCACTAGTAAAATAAAAAGTATTCTCTTCTTTTATTATTTTTCACATAAAGAGAAAATATTTCGATCTTTTCAGCCTCACTATAACCCATTTTGATTAAATAAATGTTAATAATGACGGTTTGAAATGTCAGAATTGAATAAACAATAAAATAATTATTTTCGTGGCCTACCTTGTTATTTTTATTTCACTTGTGTTTAGACACGCATGTCTCAATCATCTGTCAATAAAGCAGTTTATTTGAATTTTGAATGTCAAATATGTCAAAAAGTATCTAAGATAGACCTATACAATGTTATATATTTGAAATCAGGTTTCGTTAAAATATAGGTAAGATCCTACAACTTTTATACGAAACTTTTTTTTCTATTTTCAATAATAACAGAAATGAAGGGGGGGTCAATATATAGTGAATAACCCTGTACATAGGAAGTTCAATTCCTTTGGTCCTAATAGCCAGAATAGGGATATCCACTGAATGACTTATTTGAATATCTATTGGACAACTTTTAGGGTTATTGATGTCCTATATGAAACCTATATACGAATAACCAAAGGCTATCCCAAGGGCCATCCATAGATCAACTAAGGTACAAATAAGATTTTTTTATTTAATTATATATATTTTCATTGTGGCAGAATGAATTTTATTAGTGGAAAACATTACTTGTGAAATATGGTCCTAATAACAGCCAGAATAGGGATATCCACTGGATAACCTATATGGATATGAACGATAGAAGCAAACAGTAAATAAAATACGAAATTTATATTGTCAGCACAAATATTATCTCATTATGCGGCATAATAGTATATTACGTAATGGGTGTTGTAAGAAGCATATTACGCACGAATGGAAAAGTTACGCACGATGCCGCGTAGTGGCGAGTGCGTATTTCCATGAGTGCGTAATTGCTTTACAACTCGAATTATGTACTATACTATACCTACGATCATATTTATTTATTCATTTAGTAACATCTGAATTTAGTTTACTTGTCAACAATATTATTCAACAAATATTATGTCAGTTTTGACAGCGTTTGAAAATTACGTAGGCGCATTTGTCTTTTTGAACCCCGCGTCAGCGAACTAAGCCACCTATATTTGCGTGTCTCGTGCGTTTTTTTTACCGTGCGATTTGTTTACAGTGCGTTTTGTTTACAATATGTAAAATCCAACTTACATAGATGGCAGGTAGTGTGTTTTTTACTATTTACAGTAGTGATCGTAGGTAAAAATATGTACATAGGATGGTAATATATATATCGCTGTTTTTTTCGATAAATACACCTCTGCATGAAGAGCTGCAAACAAAGTGATAATGTCAAAATATCTTCATTCCAAATATAAATACAAGTGACCAATACCTTGGGATTTACGTGTATGCTAAATTTCATCGTAAAAACCGCTGCCCAAGGAATCACTACTTCCACATCCAGATTCTCTATCCAAGTCACTCACAACTAAAAAACTTTGTATGTGAAATAATAATTGTTTATGGAACTTTAATAATATAATATTTGAAATCCTCTACCCCAAAAACCCATAAAACGGTACCCCACATCGGTAGTGGAGTGGGAGTGGTGATAGGGCAGTGGTAGTGGGGGTGGATGAAGTAGAAAAAATATTTTGAGGTTTCTGGTTCCTGTACATGCACTAAATCACATTTTTTTTTTCATCCCCTTTAATAAGGAGGTGGGAGTGGTAATGAGGGTGGCTAATGCCAAAAATTTTTTTGAGACCTCAGCTTCTCTTGTATATACTAAATACCAATTTCATGGACTCTTACCTGCTTGATATACCCATTTACCCCAAATTTACCCCAATTTACCCCCAAACCCTTCGACAGACAAGATGAAAATATAATCTAGTTCTAGATCTCGTTAAAGTACATATGTGTACCAAATTTCAAGTCAATATCTCAAACGGTTCCAGAGTAAACGTGCGCACAAAAAAAAGTTACAGACAGACAGACCGACAGACAGACAGACCGACAGACAGAAATTTTTTTTTCGCTCAAACTTAAAATCTCGACGTTTCATGACATTTTAAGCCTATTTGGACAATAAAAATTTTTAAAAATTTTTTTGTCGTTACTATACTTCCACTGGACGTGGAAGTAATATTAATATCGGTTTCCAAACATTACTGATCTAATCTCCTTATTAATGCAGACATTTTTTGGAAAAGTCTTGCCCTCAAGAAAAAAAACTAAGAGTACAAGTTTCAGTTTACGATTCTGCAATGGGTTACCTTAAACTGAGATACAAGTTTGAGTTGAATATAGTGTGGCGATAATGATTAATTTCCATGGTGACTAGAGAAAGGAAAATGATCAGAAAGCAAGGACGATTGTTGTCAATGTAATTAATACTGTCAATTTGTATCCTATATTTGTGATTGTGTATTATTATTTACTTTTCTAATAAATCCTAATTAGAACCTGAAGCTCACGGCAATAGGTATATTGGATACCATATATTGGCTAGTTAGTTCTTATCGCTAATTTCAATAGATCATGGCAGATAGCTCTCCTTGTAAGTTGCAAATTACTTCTGTTAGGATACTCACCTAGTCAGCAGTGACTACTGGTAAAAAACTAGAAACTACAGTGTAGTCTATCCACTACGCCGGAAATGCGCATATTGCAAATGCATATTTTATTATTTATTATTTTTTTTGCGATATGAGATTTATTTATTACGCAAGGGAGGGTGAGTATACCCAGAATTTCAAATTGTTGTCTCAGCAAACACGATAGTTTTAGAATAAGAATAAGAATAAGAATAAGAATAAGAATAAGAATAAGAATAAGAATAAGAATAAGAATAAGAATAAGAATAAGAATAAGAATAAGAATAAGAATAAGAATAAGAATAAGAATAAGAATAAGAATAAGAATAAGAATAAGAATAAGAATAAGAATAAGAATAAGAATAAGAATAAGAATAAGAATAAGAATAAGAATAAGAATAAGAATAAGAATAAGAATAAGAATAAGAATAAGAATAAGAATAAGAATAAGAATAAGAATAAGAATAAGAATAAGAATAAGAATAAGAATAAGAATAAGAATAAGAATAAGAATAAGAATAAGAATAAGAATAAGAATAAGAATAAGAATAAGAATAAGAATAAGAATAAGAATAAGAATAAGAATAAGAATAAGAATAAGAATAAGAATAAGAATAAGAATAAGAATAAGAATAAGAATAAGAATAAGAATAAGAATAAGAATAAGAATAAGAATAAGAATAAGAATAAGAATAAGAATAAGAATAAGAATAAGAATAAGAATAAGAATAAGAATAAGAATAAGAATAAGAATAAGAATAAGAATAAGAATAAGAATAAGAATAAGAATAAGAATAAGAATAAGAATAAGAATAAGAATAAGAATAAGAATAAGAATAAGAATAAGAATAAGAATAAGAATAAGAATAAGAATAAGAATAAGAATAAGAATAAGAATAAGAATAAGAATAAGAATAAGAATAAGAATAAGAATAAGAATAAGAATAAGAATAAGAATAAGAATAAGAATAAGAATAAGAATAAGAATAAGAATAAGAATAAGAATAAGAATAAGAATAAGAATAAGAATAAGAATAAGAATAAGAATAAGAATAAGAATAAGAATAAGAATAAGAATAAGAATAAGAATAAGAATAAGAATAAGAATAAGAATAAGAATAAGAATAAGAATAAGAATAAGAATAAGAATAAGAATAAGAATAAGAATAAGAATAAGAATAAGAATAAGAATAAGAATAAGAATAAGAATAAGAATAAGAATAAGAATAAGAATAAGAATAAGAATAAGAATAAGAATAAGAATAAGAATAAGAATAAGAATAAGAATAATTTATTGGTGTTAAATACACAAAAGTGTTTACACACGTCAAAATACAAAATACAATGGTAAAATGGTTTATAAAACAAAATAATGTATGTTAACATAACACAATGTACATGTCACAAACAATACATATTAAAATTTCTATAAAACTAGCTGTTATTTAAAATATACGTCATTTTACATGTAACATAAGAAAAGATTACATATTCAAAATCTATATGAAAAATCAATATGAGAGAAATATTTAAAATACAAGCCAATAGTTATACCTTCATATCACAGAAATCGTTGCTGTAATAGTCATCAATGGAATAAAATGCTTTCCTGTTGAGGTAACCTTTTATAACTTTTTTAAATGCTGTAGTAGGAAGTTCTTTGATTTTATTGGGGAGAAGGTAAAACGCTTTAGGACCATAATAATTGGCTCCGTTTCTTGTCTTTGTAAGTCTGTGGAAATTCAACTGAATATTTTGATTTTTTCTTGTTCCATGAGTGTGTAGGATACTGTGTCGAGTGTAACTGCTCTCATTGGTTTTTACGTGAACAAGGCACTGATATAAATATAAACAAGGTACTGTTAAAATATTGAATTTAGCAAAACTGGGTCCACACTCATCCCGATATTTTAGTCCGTCTATTATTTTTATGGCCCGTCTCTGTAGCGCAAATATTCTTGCCGCTTTAGGAAAAGAATGCAATGGATAACCGGATGCAACTATGTGTGGATGTCTGTAGATTATCCAGATTTTAACGTAAATTGGTCTCATTTTCCTCCTATGGACAACCATGGGATATCCCATTGTGGATGTCTGTAGGTTGTCCAGATCTTAATCTAAATTGGTCCCCTTTCCTTCCTATGGACAACCATGCTCTCCCATCGAAGACATCCATGGGTAAACCCAATTAGTCTCAAAAGGATATTCACGAGAGGTCCTAAATCTTGAGTAACCCATTTTAAGACGTCCATAGGATGTCTTGCTTATCCTTTAAGTATGGCTACTGGTTGTCCTAAGGCTATCGAGTGCTGTGTGGGCAGTGGCACCCCATAAACGTGAATTGTGACGTGCTTATGCAAAATGTTAATCAAATATGTATTCGTGATCGGCCACGCCCGACTGCAACTTCTACTCGCGTATAATTTATTTCTGATACTTAATCGAAAACTTTTTTTTCAGAGCACCAAAACACTTTCCAGGCGTGGACGATTTGAATAGCTTTGACGAAACCGTCAACGCTTTCAATTTACTGGGATTCTCAGACACGGAACAAAATGATATGTTCAAAATTTTGGCCTCCGTGTTGCATCTTGGCAACATCGCGTTTTCGGAATGCATTATTGAAACGGAAAATGAACAGGACCAGGAGGGGTGCGGGATAGACCCGAAAGATAAACACAAGAAGGTGCTATCCAAACTGCTCGAGATAAATGAAGAGGAAATGCGCCAATGGCTGTGTACCCGAAAACTGGTGTCGATGAGGGAGATTTTCATGAAACCGATGACCGTGGAGGAGGCTGCTGTCTCTCGAGATGCACTCGCGGAGCATATTTACGCGGAACTATTCAGCTGGATAGTATCGGTCATTAATAAAGCACTGGAGACCGACACCCCCAGACATAAATTTATAGGAGTGTTAGATATTTATGGATTCGAAACGTTCGAAATTAATTCGTTCGAGCAGTTTTGCATCAATTATGCCAACGAAAAGCTACAGCAGCAATTCAATTTACACGTTTTTAAGTTGGAACAAGAGGAATATATCAAGGAAGGGATAGAATGGAAAATGATTGACTTTTACGACTACCAGCCGTGCGTAGACTTAATTGAAACTAAGTTGGGAATTTTAGATCTACTTGACGAAGAATGCAAAGTAAGTAACCTTTATCACTACATAAACATAAACACTAACTTAGAATTATATATTTATTTTCAATTAATGCTTCAAACAAAAATGAAGTAAAATCATTTTCACTTACTAAAAGTACACAGGGTGGCCAAAAATGATTTTTAAATATGTAATTGTTTGAATTGAATATTCTCAAATGAACCACCTCACTCTGGATATTTTTCAACGATGCACACAGGCAAATTTTCACAAAAACCTTGCCAAAACCTATTATTTTGTGAAAAACATAATGATGCATTTTTAGCAAAACATGAGAAAATTTAAACAGGATGAGACGTTTAATAAAAATACATTTATTTCAATTTTCTTTGCAATGGGAGGGCAGGAGCTTAAAAAATTCTTCTAAACATTTTCTAGGGACATTTTTCTTCCTCGAGCTGATAGTTTGCGTATATATTTCCATATATGGACCAGAAGACGCAAGAAATTTGTAAAAGACATGTTGCGTTGCCTTTCCTCTCGAAAATTTTCTTGAGCAGTCGATTTTTACTTTCTACACCAATAATAAACCTACTGGCGATATTGCATTATTAATAATCTAATGACTGAAAATCAGTATTTTATGTACAGTTGTGTGCATTGAATGTCGGGGCTAGTAACTTACATATTAGTTCAGTAAAATAACAGTTAATATTGTAATATATCGGACAAAATTCAGAAAGTTTTGAAAATTGGTGGAAATGTTGAGGAGAGCTTAAGAATTAGTAAACCGAAAAGTTCCCACCCCTAAACAGTGTGCTTCGTCCCCTAGGAGGTCGTTTCAACCCCCGCTTTGAGGTTTTCAAGATTATCTCGGGAACGGTGTACTTTTTGATAAAATTACCTATATACAAAATTATTCCTTATAAAATTCTCTATCAAAAACGTATCTACACTTTTTTTCCTGAAATTAATAGTACCGTGGGAAATAAGGCGCACACATAAGGGTTGGTTCCAGTTAACACAATAAATTGTAATCTTTACTATAATCTACTTTAAAGTTCAATGCTTAACGCAAAAGCAGTAGTTACTAAACTCCACTTAAAATTATAATAAATGTAGCGGTTCCACCCTATCACCCCTAAAAAATATCGCAATTTTTAAAGAATTATTTGCACAATTCATTCGAGTCTGGAGTTAAAAACGTGCTTTAGTTTTGAACTGGCTTCGGTACCTCTTTCCCTTTTCGATGACAAAGGTCTTATTAATGCGAACTCGTAAAACTGCTGGAGTCAACACTGTTGGTACGCTTTGAAGACGCTGGAATTCCAGCAGACCAGTTCAACGTTACGAGTTGTCATGGCAATTTTCAAAGTGTACCGAGAAGGGCGGCTGGTTGGTTGGTTGGGTCGTCTGTAGACCCCTTAAAGAATAGTATATTATATTACTAGGAGTAGAACGCACTCTTTTTTTGTGTTGAGCCCAGGATTTGCAAACCGGGCGAAACACAAAAAAAGGCGTTCTACTCCGTGTAATATATACTATTTTTTCTCCAAGCGTATTAAAATGCAAAAATTCATTTATTTATCATAAATGTACAAATATTCAAACTAGTCTTACATGTTGACACAATATGACAAGTGGCTAGTGGATAGCGCGCCACCGGTGGCTTTCGGTATTAACATTATGTTACTAGTAAAACAATACCCACTGCGGTGGCGCTGTCGGGACTAACATTATGTTACTAGTAAAACAATGTCCACTACGGTGGCGTTCGGTACTAACATTTTGTTACTAGTAAAACAATGTCCTACTTCTACTTCTGTTTTTGGTGACATAATTTAAACATTTTAATACGCTTGAAGAAAAACAATATTATTTGCACACGCTATTAGCGGTTGCGACACAACCTCAGCGTTTTTTTCCAAAGGAAAGGTTAATGCAATCAATGTGTTTAATAAAAGAGATGACTTACAAGACATCATGAAAAGTTTTAATAATGAAAAAGCTGGTTATGGAGAAATTGTAGACGTAGGAGAGCGATTTGTTCTAGCTTTATACAACTCTACCTCCGCAGAAAAAAGTCTAGATGTATGAATATTCATGACTTTTAACAAACTTTTTGGTAAAGCGAACAATACTGTAATGTTATCAAAACTACCATCAACTTCTGCTGCTGCTCGGCAACACTCATATCGCGTTTTTTACCAAATTCAACCATAGAAAAACGTTATGCTAGACGCTACTGATTGGAGATGGAAAAAAGTCGGCGGTATATTAACCCCAACTATGACAACTAAAGAACCAGTTCCCGAATCTGTTTTGAAATTAATTTCTTGTTTATGCAAGTTAGGGTGCGAAAACAGGTGCAGTTGCAGAAGACCAGGCTTACGTTGCTCCACAATGTGTTACCATTTCCACGGACAAGCATGCATGAATGTCGAATGGGAACTTTTCGGTTTACTAATTCTTATGCTATCCTTAACATTTCCACCAATTTTCAAAACTTTCTGAATTTTGTCCGATATAAATATTATTGAACTATATGTTTAGGGTGTCCCATCTTTTTCGAAATCGAAATTTTTTATTTCTCACCTCTGCAAATGGTTCCATTTGAAGAAAAAACAGTCCCCTCAAAATATTATTGAGGCAAATTGAAGGCAGATTGCATTATTATGCAATAATAAAAGTAAATGGAATTATTTACATTCTTTGGTTGATGCATTGTTTTTTTTTTTTTTTTAATCAGCAACATTTATCTTTAGAATGACTAATCAAGTCATACAAATATCAAAGACATTTTCTGTTGTGACTATGACATGTGTCATACTACTGTAAATTCGTAGTCTAAGAAAACTAGACTAGAAGTTTTTGAAATAAAACTCTTTTTTTATCTTTGTGTATTTTATTATGAAACGTTTTTTTCATACATAGTACCAAATATTATCCTAAATCTACAAGACATATAGTAATAAAAACAATATTTTTTGCACTAGGCCAAAGCATGCGACAGGGTTTCTTTTTTTACATTTGGAAACTGTGATTTATAATCATTTACAACTTGGAGTAAAAACTGTTTTTGGTCTTCATTTTTTGTTAAAATGTCATTATAGTCAGTAATAAGTTTGATTCCTCTCTCAGCGGCATCATTTACAACTTTAATTTTGTTTACAATATTGAAACATCGGGTATAATTTTCATTTTCCCTCTATGTTGTTGGATCATTTTCCAAAAATTCCATAGACAAACCTAATTTTTTAAAAAACTGTTTAGTGTTCTCGCATATGAAGTCCTGAATTTCCTTGTTTTCAACGTCAGTAATGTTACTAATCATAAGTCGTTTAATACCCTCTTGATTTGGTGCTTTCCTATTCAAAGCTTTAACCATTTCTCTTTTAGTGGTAACTGAAATATCGTCATCAAAGAAAGATAAGCCAACATTTACTGAATTAAGGTACCACAAATGGTTCACTATTTTCCTACTTGCGGCTTGAGATATTTCTTTGTCAATATTTTGATAATTAATGAGTTCTTTACAAAAGTCTAAGTCATGAAGCGGTGCTTTACTAGCAAATGACGCTGTAAACCAGGCCTTTACATAAACCTTTACAATAAAGAGACATATATCTTCAATACCTATTTTTCTTTTTTAGTTAGTTGGAACTGATCTTGGAAAAAAAATATTTTTAGACAGTAAATGGCTTTGGCCATCCAACGTGCATGATGAAATGCCCCTGGTTGATAGAATGTCGTGTGAGTGAGCTCTTCTTCAACAAAAAGTTTAGAAAGCATTAAAAATTCTTTATAATCATCACGAGGCTGTTGCAAAGTTAAAGCTGCATTTAGAAACTTTACAATTTCGGCTTTAACTGGTTGTAAAATGTGTTTAATTTTTGATACCTGAAATCCAGTTTTTAGTTTATTTTGATCTATTTTAGGCCAAAATTCCCTAAAACGTTTAAATAGTGGCACATTTGGACCAGATGAGGAAGGCATTTTTGTGTCAAACACACTTCTCAAAACCACTTCAAAAATATGATGTCTACAAGGAAAAGATAGAATATCTCTTTCTAATTTTTGTTGCAATAGTGTGGCTGCCCCATTTATATAACCCATATTTGATGCTGTTGTATCACAACACAAAGCTGTTACCTTTTCGTCCAAATTCCATTCACAAAGCACATCATAAACTGCTTCAGTCTGTTCTCTTCCAGTTGAATTGGGCAAAGCTGGTACTCCAAGTAGTTGTTCAATATCTCCACTAGTAACTAAGATAGCAAGTCTATCGATATTTCCCATTCCAGTGAGAGAAGGTAAAAGTTTTCCATCCCAATGGATGACTGGGGCCGGCAATTCAGAATTACCGAAGGCAGTTTTTAATATTTCAGCTCTTTCTTCGCGGATGCGTTGTCTAGAGACGCTGAAGTGTGGTTCTGCTGATGGACAAAGATGTGGTGTCATGTCCTAGTGCTTCTGCTACTGCCGTCAAAATATGGACTCCATACCTGTCGCTTATTTTGCAAGCATCAAATGCAGCGGCTATTTTTGGTGTGATGATGTTACATGTTCCATACAATCTCCTCTTTTTTGGCTGTGACGGGCCAGGCTGGTCTTGTAACAACTCTTCTTGGGCTTCGATTATTTCATCTTCATTTTCGTTGGAGTCGGCTGAATTACTACTTGATGATGGACAGGTGACTGTTTCCTCTAATCTAGCTTTTCCTTGTTGACTTCGTTGCATTCGTTCGGATAATTTCTGTAATTTCTCCTCAGCTGATTTTTCTTGAGAAGCAAGTTGGTAATCAATACCATGCATAAATCCAGGACGTCCCTTTTTTCTTTGGTTAATTAAAAACTGCTTATCTTCATCTATTTTCATAAACTCCAATGCATTTGCATGAGAAATGTCAAAGAGATCGTCCAATTTTTCAACGAAATTTTTTTCTTTACTCCCGCACTGGCCCTTTTAGCCGATTTTTGTAAGTTCCTCCACTCTGCATAAAGTTTATCTAGTTGTTTAACACAATGAAAATCCTGACGTGTCGGAATGCGAGCTTTATCCCAAAAAACTGACACTACTTTTTTATTGTTAATTTAGCACTTTCATGTACATTTAGCTTCACTTCACGAATGTTATAAAAGAGCACTTGTAATACTTGTCTATTAGACGGCAATTTATTGCCAATGATTTGTGACGAATAGTGTCCAACTAAGTAAATGAAAGTATCCTTTCGTAAGGATCTAACATCAGCCATCCTTAAATGTTTTTTCAAAAAGGAACGTATGCTAGAACTTATAATGTCACCACTGTAAAACACAATTGCAAACTGACATAAAAACCTACCGTAGGTGCATTATATTTCCAAACTTCCAAAACAAATAATTTCTAGGAAATAATTACACCAATAAAACATTATGAGAAAATTAGATATAGATTAGATATTTGTATTTTAAGTAAAAAACCGCTGCCCAAGGAATCACTACTTCCACATCCAGATTCTCTATCCAAGTCACTCACAACGAAAAAACTTTGTATGTGAAAATAATTGTTTATGGAACTTTAATAATATAATATTTGAAATCCTCTACCCCAAAAACCCATAAAACGATACCCCACATCGGTAGTGGGGTGGGGGTGGTGATAGGGGGGTGGTAATGGGGGTGGATGAAATAAAAAAATATTTTGAGGTTTCTGGTTCCTGTACATACACCAAATCACAATTTTTTTTCATCCCCTTTAATAAGGAGGTGGGGGTGGTAATGGGGGTGGCTAATGCCAAAAATTTTTTTGAGACCTTAACTTCTCTTATATATACTAAATACCAATTTCATGGATTCTTACCTGCTTGATTTACCCATTTACCCCAAATTTACCCCAATTTACCCCCCAACCCTTCGACGGAACAAGATGAAAATATAATCTAGTTCTAGATCTCGTTAAAGTACATATGTGTACCAAATTTCAAGTCAATATCTTAAACGGTTCCAGAGTAAACGTGCGCACAAAAAAAGTTACAGACAGACAGACCGACAGACCGACAGACAGACAGACCAGACCAACAGACAGGCCGACAGACAGACAGAAATTTTGTTTTCGCTCAAACTTAAAATCTCGACGTTTCATGACATTTTAAGCCTATTTGGACAATAAAAATTTTTTAAAATTTTGTTGTCGTTACTATACTTCCACTGGACGTGGAAGTAATTTAAGTGTATTACCGTAATAAAATCTTATCTACAAATTTCTACCTGAATGCGGCACGGGCTACCGTAATAAAATCTTATCTACAAATTTCTACCGGAATGCGGCACGGGTTACCGTTCACCGAATTATCTGAAACTTTGACATAAATTATTCCTAGTATAATAGTATATTTTCGTGGGGTGAGACTTAAAAAATACGCAAAAAAAATTCACCCCCTATAGAGACGGGCCACCCTAATGTATATTAACGCCATATTTGTGCAAAAGCCCTTCAATGTTTCACATTTAAAGAGTATCCAATTAACAAAGTCAGCAATAGGTCATACATGTGTTTTATTAAGCGTTCGTGCACTCCAGCAATCTCGGCATATATTCCAGAATTTTTGCAAAATTTCGCGCCAAAAAAATCGGACAGCAATAAAGTTGACATACAGTTGTAGAGAATTCAATTATTTACAAGATTGATATTTTGCATTTTTTCCCATAACCTCGCCCTTTTCGAGATATTGAAGGTCGAAATTAAAAAAAAAAGGTTTTCCGCGAATATCTCGCTCCCTATGCATTGGACCGCGCCGAAGTCTACATACAAGCAGTAAAGAACTTGAATATCTGCAAGATTGGTAAATTTACAGTTTCTGTATTGATATAACAATTTTCTGAATATTCTAAATTTTTTGTGAATGAATGCCGGCCTTCATTTATGCAAAATCTTTAATGATCGACTCGGTGTCAGTCAATAATAGGACGAGAAACGAGAAGCTTGAGGTATAAGTAGTAAGGTTTCTCATAGCTAAACAAAAACGTTTGTGTTACATTTTTGAATTATTTAGGAGGTTTTAATGTTATTCGACTAATCGGCATTATTACCATTTTAGCTGATATAGATACAGATATTATTTGATATTATTTTCTAACCAAAAGTAAAAAGAAACAATTTCAGATAATTAAATTCTCTACAACTTTCATGTTAACTTTATTGAGGTACGATTTTTTTGCAGCGAGATGTTCGCGAAAAACCATGTCTTTGAAAATTTGACCTTCAATATCTCGAAAAGGGGGAGGTTTGAGAAAAACTAAAAAAGACAATTTGTAGATAACTTAATTCTCTACAACTTCCACATTGTCCTCATGGGCATCCGATGCATAGAACGCGAGATATTTGCAAAAAACTTTAACCTTCAATATCTTGGGTAGCCATGTTGGGATTTTTGCGATTTTTGTGGTTTGAGACACCGTCTGTACAAAAATTCAGATTTTTACTACTTTGGCCACGTTTCCTCCTTTTTTTGGCTAATTTACCTGTATTAAGAAGATTGATTTACAAAATAGGGAGACCTATTCATTAAATGTCTTGCCTTTGAGATGACTACAATTTTTTTTATTTAAGTTTTAGTCGGCTTTTTTTTAAGAACTTGCCACTGTGCGATGTGACATAGAATTGAAAAACGATTTTTTTGCATGTGCGATGTACATCTTTAAGGCTATTTGTAACAATTTTCGATGTATTGATTATAACTCCAAAATTCAACAATAGACAATAAAAAATCAGAGCTTTTTCAAATAATTCAAATGAAAAACTTATAACAAGTGACCACATGTTACCTAAAACATATTTCTATGCGCCTTTGGACTGAGGTTTCTACCGTTCTCAAAATTTCTGGTATGACACGTCTAAAAGCATTTATTATCGTTTCTTTCATATTTTGAATTATTGTTGCTGTATCTTTATAAGCAATTTCCTTCACGTATCCCCATAAAAAGAAATCCATTCTCATAAGATCTGGGGTTCTAACAGGCCATTTAGTGGGACTAATTCTCCTAATTCATATATGTGGGTAGACATTATTTAAGTGGTCCCTTACTGCATTTAAATAATAAATAATGTGGTGGAGCACCGCTGAAGTCAAATTCTATTTAGGATCTTTTGTGGAAGATTCACCAATAATTGTGGCAGATAGTTCACCAAAAAATGAAGATAAATACTCTAGTCAATATGCCCTCAAGGCTATGTGGCCCTATTACATTTTCCAATAATTCCTTTACAAACATTTATAAATCACCTATGCTGGTTGACAACTTCAGGTAGGGATTTTCCCAAGCATAAAAATGATAATTGTGCCTGTTAACAAATCCATTTTAATGAAAAGTTGTTTCATCAGTAAACAAAACATTGTTGAAGAAAGTGACATCTTGCATTCTACCTATAACCCAATGACAAAACTGTAGACGCTTAGTTCCTGGTAAATTTGAATTCATGAAACTTTTCTTTTCACAATTAACAAACAAAACGTCTACTTATGCCTACTAATAAACTCACTTCTCTCAACCTAATATGGGTATCCTCAAGCGTTCGCAGCAACACAGATAACTCATTTTCCTCGTTCACGACATTTTTTAACCGCTCACTTTTTGGATATATTGTACTTTGCCAATTTCTCCAAATGTCTAGCCGTACTTCCATGGCGAAACTGCTCCCGATGGGAACCTATATCATAACCTATGTTATATTATAGAGGGCGCTAATAATAGTTGATCGAGTAGATATTAGCTCTATATCTTAGTTAATTGAGGAGCTATTTGAAAAAAAGTGTCCGGAGACGACTTTTTTTCAAGTTAATTTTAAAGATAGGAAAATAAAACTAAATGGCAGTGTTATGGTACACTTTACAGTTTATTTTATAGCATTTCCTATGGGCCAAGCCTAAATAAAAGTATTTAAAAAATGCAAAGAAAAATTTTGTCAATCGATTTCTATCAGATCTAATTGAATTACCACTTTGAAAAAAATATATAATAATTGTCTATGTCTTGCCTAACAGCATGCCAAGTTTTATTAAAATCCAAGAGGTGCAACATGTCGAAAAATTTTTTTAAGTAAGTGGACCACCTTACAGGACCACTATGTTGTCACTTCTAATTTGCATTACATTTCATTAATCTTTGGAAAAGTTGCGTTTTGACAGCTCATAAAAAGTATATCAATGGTTGGTGGTGTCAACTAGAATATTGCAATGTTTTTTTTGATCTACTTTTATAGTGACTATAGTCGGTCTCAGTTAAGAATGCAATTGTTTACGTGATGAGCGGAGCACGAATAGTTTACACAGGATATGGGAATTCCCAAGTAAGTGGAATCCCCCCATGGCCGACTCAAGCCAGTTGGTAGGTACATAAAATAAAAATTAACGGTTTAAATCGGCTTTTATTTGGCATTTTTCTTTTATAAATACATTGAAATTATTTAATTCATATTGCAACATATTTTATTTAGAGTAACGAAAGCTCATTATAGACGTAAATCCTCTAAAAATGTCAGTGTTATAAGAAATGGGTAAACCTACTACTTGCTTGTGCTGGTCTTGTCTCTGACGTTCTGAATTGTATCTTTGATCTCTCTCATCTACCTGCCTAAAAAGTGTATACAAATATCATAACCTCCATGTAAGTGCATGACCACGTCATCACGTCGTGTCGGTGCACCGCACAGCGCACATAGCACCGCACAGCGCACATAGCACCGCACTTCGCACATCGCACACTTAAATTAAATAAACCATTATTTCAAATGAGAGTGGCCATATCGACGCCTCTCGCACATCACAAAATAAAATTAAATAGAACCATGCTCTTAAATGAGAGTAATGAAATCAACAACTTGAGCTTCGCACATCGCACAGCGTTTAGCACAGGCGATACCGTGTTTGTGAATCCTTATTTGTAACAAAAGAGATAAATATAATTATAGCAGTCTGATTTTAATAAAAATGGAAGGAAATAGCCAAACAATATATGAACAATTAGTACAATTTCTTTTGTATTAATATTCATAAATATCATAAAATAATAAAATAAACTTCAATGTGCGATGTGCGCTGCGCGAGAGAGATCAAAGATACAGTTCAGAACGGCAGAGACAAGAACTGCTCGCCTGATATCGAGCACAAGCAAGTAGTAGGTTTACCCATTTCTTATAACACTTGACATTTTTAGAGGATTTACGTCTATAATAATGAGCTTTCATTAATCTAAATAAAATATGCTGAAATATGAGTTAAATAATTTCAATGTATTTATAAAAGAAATGCCAAATAAAAGCTAATTTAAACTATGGCGACCAGATTTTTGTTAAGTGAATGCTGGAAACTTCTGCCAAGGGCGAATCCAGAAAGGTTTCTTGGGGGGGGGGGGGGGGGCACTCAAGGGCGGATCTGGCCTTGAGCTTGGGCTGAAAATAACAAAAATATTTTTCCCCGAAAATTGAAATTGATGAGCGGGAGGGAGAAATCCGGAAAAATTTTTTTTTCGTCGCAAAATTTTTTGATGAGCGGGGGGAGAAATCCGAAAAAAACTTTTTCCACACAAAATGTAATGCTGTAACTTCACTATAACCTGAATGCTGAACTTATGCTGGACACTTGTAAGACTTTTCAACGAAATTCCGGACATATGGTCAGAATGCTGGACTTTCGCTGGACACTTGTAAATGCTGGACAGTACTCCAAAACGCTGGATTTTCCAGCGAAATTCCGGACGTATGGTCACCCTAATTTAAACCGTTAATTTTTATTTTATGTACCAACTGGCTTGAGTCGGCCATGGGGGGATTCCACTTACTTGGGAATATCCTGTGTAAACTGTGCTCCGCTCATAACGAAAACAACTGTATTCTTAACTGAGACCAATTACTATAAAAGTAGATCAAAAAAACATTGTAATAGGCTAGTTGACACCACCAACCGTTGATATACTTTTTATGAGCTGTCAAAACGCAACTATTGAAATGTAATGCAAATTAAAAGCGTCAACATAGTGGTCGTAAGGTAGTCAGTCCACTTACTAAATTTTTTTTCGGCATGTTGCACCTCTTGAATTTTAATGAAACTTGGCATGCTGTTAGGCAAGACATAGACAATTATTATATATTTTTTTCAAAGTGGTAATTCAATTAGATCTGAGAGAAATTTATTGATAAAATTTTTCTTTGCATTTTTTAAATAGTTTTATTTAGGCTTGGCCAGTAGGAAATGCTATAAAATAAACTGTAAAGTGTACCATAACACTGCCATTTAGTTTTATTTTCCTAGCTTTAAAATTAACTAAGATATATCGCTTTGAAAAAAAGTCGTCTCCGGACACTTTTTTTCAAATAGCTCCTCAATTAACTAAGATATAGAGCTAATATCTACTCGATCAACTATTATTAGCGCCCTCTACAATATAACATAGGTTATGATATAGGTTCCTATCGGGAGCAGTTTCGCCATGGAAGTACGGCTAGACCCTTTATCAAGCAGATTATGGAAACCTTTCTGCAGGGATCCGGGACTCTTTTTTCAAGGTACCTTTGGTGATAGAAACTGCCAAGCAGACAATTTCTTCTCTTGCTCAAAAAAATTATGTCTACAAGTTCGTCTTTGTTAAAATTCATTTTGGAAAATTCCAAGTACTTCAAAATGTTCACTGATGGCCGATAACTGCGAGAAATGTACGTTTGTACAAGACACCGAACTGAAGTTTTATTGTTTGTCGAAAACAAAAAACCAAAAGAAGCAAGAAAATTAGCAAAAAATTGTTAATGTGCTGGATGAGATCGAGTCACAAACATAAAATTAACGCGCGATAAAAATCATGCTGTTTTTATGAGCAACAAGTGAACGGAGCTTATTATATTTTCTTTTGAATTATTTGAAAAACCTCTCGTTTTTTAATATTTATTTTTGAATTTTGTATTTATTGCTCAATAAATTGAAAATAATTACGAAGTCTTATATTTATGTCTGGAATTATATAGCCTTCATCATGCGAATAAAGAGCATCATTAATTAAAAGAAAACGACTTTGTTTTTAAATTGATTCGTCTAATAATAATTTGGAAACAATATAGAATTTAACTGCAATATAATTCGCACTTTTTTTACTTTAGTCTACATGTTCTTGGTAGTAAATTGCAATTATTTCTTGTTTAGTAATAGTGTATGTCACAGTGTTTGTTAAACTTTGAGCTATTATTTGTGACATACAGGAACCATATGCTAAGAACAAGGAAAAGTCAACGTCTTATGCTCAATAAAAAAATCACGACACTCATCTCCACAGTTTACATTATCTACAATTCGTATTGCTCTTATTTTTAACCTAAAGATTCTGGACCAACATGCTAAACATCCCTAGACTATCAATGCACATGTCATAACAAATTGACAGAGAGCATAATACGCGGCTTTTAATACTGATTGAGAAACAGAATCACCGAGCAAGCGTTGGAGCTAATATGGCAGCTTAACTTATTGACCACTATCGGAGCCATGTTTATTCCATTTAAGACTTTGATCCAGAGTTACGCCCAAAAATTTGACCTCTTCGCTGTTATTTGGAAATTCAATTTCTCTCGATGAAAAAATCATTCTTTGAGTTTTATGTGCACTTAAATTTAAAACCTTACTCTGGAACCAATGTTCTGTACTGAGTTGAGTTTCTTGACTTGCATTGGTAGCATTAACACAATTTTGGGAAGAATTTGACGTGGAGGTATCATCAACAAGAAAATAGGAAGTCAGCTATATCTACATTTATTGCAAGATCATTAATGTATATTAAAAAGAATAAGGGCCCTAGAACAGATCCTTGAGGGGCTCTAATATTTAGAGTTCTCTTTTCGGAAAATTAATTATTTGATTTACCTATTTGTGTCCTGTTCTGTAAATAAGACATTATTAGATTTAAACTGTTGCTATTAAAACTTTATCTTACAAGTTTTTGTATTATTAAATTATTTTGGACACAGTCTAAAGTCTTGTTAAAATCGCAAAATGTTGTAACCAAATACTCTTCTTTCTCAAAACAAGCAATAGTTTTTTTCCACAAAATTCTAAGTAGCATCACTGGTACTCCTGTTCTTTATAAAGCAGGATGAGTACCAATGATGCTATTTACAATGCGGGGAGGTTTATGGTTTGAACTTTCCACTATTTAATAGAGGTATGAGAGTTGGTACAGAGAGTCAGGACAATATGATAATAAATATGAATATTTTGCTCTTAAATATTACCATCTGATTTAAGAAGGTGACCAAAAATGGTGCCCAATTTTTCGCTCATATCTCGCAAGTAACCAATCGTATAAAAAAAATAAAGCAACAATTATTTCCCAAGACTTATCTACAGACGAGGATTAGGATTAAAAATTGAAAAAAAAATCGTTATAAATGCAAATGTTATTGTTTTTAAAGCATCGCCTTTCGTTTCTGAATGTTAGTTTAATTATTTAATAGTGTTCTATTTGCAGATGCCACGAGGTTCCGATGGCTCGTGGACTGAGAAACTGTATGCAAAGTGCATGAAATACTCCCATTTCTCCAAGGGTCGTTTCGGTAGCTCCGCCTTTGTCATCAACCACTTTGCCGACAAAGTACAGTACGAGAGTAACGGGTTCCTCGAAAAGAATCGAGACACTGTAATAGAAGAACAAATAAATGTTATCAAGGCAAGCAAGAACCATTTGGTGAAGAAACTGTTTGCGTCCAAGTCACAAAAACTGGCGGCTCCCGGAACAAAGCTTAAAATTATTGCCGCTAAACCGGCACCGGTTTCCCAAAAATCTCACAAAAAGTCCGTCGGTTCACAATTTAGGGATTCCCTGAATATGCTAATGTCAACGTTAAATGCCACTACTCCGCATTACGTGCGATGTATCAAGCCAAATGACACCAAAACAGCGTTTGATTTCAACGCAAAGAGAACAGTGCAGCAACTGAGAGCTTGTGGTGTTTTGGAGATGATTAAAATATCGTCAGCCCGGTTTCCAAGTAGATGGACCTACATCGACTTCTTTTATCGGTATAGAGTTCTATGTAAGTTTAAGGATATAAATAGAAATAACATGCAAAAAACTTGCGAAAACATTCTGAAGCAGTATATACAGAACTGCGATATGTATCAGTTTGGTAAAACAAAAATATTCTTCCGTGCTGGGCAGGTGGCATACCTCGAGAAACTGAGAGCCGAGAAACTGAAACGCTGTTGCATAATGATGCAGAAAACTGTTAGAGCATTTATATGCAGGAAAAAATATTTGAGGATAAAGAAATCAGCACTTCTTTTACAACGATATGGAAGAGGTCTTTTGGCAAGGAAGTATACAGATGTAATTAATAAACAGGTGAATCTAATATTGACGTTCTTGTTTTATTTTATTTTCAGAGTTGCAGAGGATTTAAGAAGAGAGAAGGCAGCAAAAACTATTCAAAGATACGTTCGCGGATGGGTTAAGAGGGTACAGTATGAGAGGTTAAAGCAATGTATTACTGGCATCCAAAGATACGCAAGTGGCTAGATTGCGTTTCCTTAATTTCAAATATAATGCAAAGGCAAGTATAAGACGATTTTATTTTGACACTATACAGAGAAATGTAAAAATATTGACGAGACTTGTCCATTTAATGTCCAACAATATGGAGATAAGGAATTCTCTCGTGTAAATTTTTAACTCAATTTACCAAGTGTGACCACAAAATATGGAAACACTCCCATTCTCTTGGTATTACAGGTACATTTATGAAATTTATTATAGTGATTATGCTTCATAATATACATTTTTCAGCTATAACAATTCTTAAAGAATACCTTTAAAAACTGTCACACCAAAATGAAGCATATATTGTCAAAACAATAAAAGATACATATATGCTACCAGTCACTTTTTCATGTGAAATTTTATTCTATACAACTTTGTTATTATAATTTTTTCACGTTTCTTAATATTTTGGCAGCGTCTCCATTTTAATGAGGGTAATATTAATTAGGCGTCATATTGGAGCCGCCACTTCGAATTTTGTAATTTTTGGAATTTTTTAGAGGTAAACCAGAAAAAGACAAAAAGTTCAAAAGTTCTACGACTGGACCGCAAGACATCTCCCCCACCCCTGGAGAACACGATGGTGACAATATTTTTCGACCTACCCTCCAACCACTACCCCTAAACCGGAAAACCACCGCTTTTTTAGATTTTCCGGTGGTAAGCATTTTTTTATTGGAAAATCTTATTAACTAAAGTTGTTCAGTATTGTCCAAATATCAAAATTTAAAAACTTTCAAATTTTGCTTAAAATATTGTCCAAATCCGAAAATATCATTTAAATGGGTTTTTTTTTCTTGTTTAAAAAATTCATGACAATTTTGTTTGAAATTGAACCCAAGCTGTCAGATAGTTGTCAAGTAATTAATAGTCTTTTATATTTTTTAAATTTATCAATTTTTTTATTGTATATTGGGTTTTTGGACAATTCTGAACAACTTTGATTAATAAAATTTTCCGATAAAAAAATACCTAGCACCGGAAAATTGGAAAGAGGGGTGGTTTTTCAGTTTAGGGGTAGTGGTTGGAGGGTAGGTCGGAAAATATTGTCACCATCGTGTTCCCTGCCCTCGAAAACGGAGGGTACATATCTTGCAGTCCAGTCGCAGAACTTTTGGGGTAAGAGCTTTACCTCAAGGGACTATTACATCCATGCCAAATTTAAAGTACCTAGCTCATTGGCAACTACTTCAAAAATTCACTGTACAGGTAAATATTAGTAAAAACAGTTTAAAGCCAGCATGCTAAGAACTTAAAAAAATTTAAAAATTGGGAAATTCAAAATGGCCTCAATATGGCGCCCTAGAGTTTAGTCAACTTTTTTCGGAACTTCCAAACTTGGACAGTTTATAGATGGTCATTATTTGAATAGTTTGATTTTTGTTTGATAAAAATTGGATGGGAGTTGTATTCATTATTTTTAGCTACCTTAACCGGTAGTAGAACAGAAGCATTTTGCTAGTATTGTATACGATTAAACTACAAACATTGTTATTTAGGACATAATATAATTATTATAACTACTCATTAATAATATACGTTCCTACAGCAATTCTTTAATCTAGTAATTTTGTTCACAATTCTTAAAGGTAAAAATATTAATCGTTGTACCATGTTAAATATATCAAATAAGAAGAATTCATTCTTACTGTGATAAAATAAGAACATTAAAGCTGTAAATTTTCTGTTACTTTTTATTTTGTGTATCAACGGTCTTGAGACAGCCCTGGGGAGATTCCAATTACTTGTAAATTTCCGTGTGCCTGTGTGATCCATGCTCCGTTTATAACGTAAACATCTGCATTCTTAACTGAGATGGACTTTCTTTTAGATCATGTAAATCAGTACCTCCTATATTTTTTTTTTCAGGCTATCATAATTCAAAAACATGTTCGCGGGTGGTTGGCGCGTAGAGAATATAGGAAAAGGCAGAACAAAATTATCATTTGCCAAGCAGCAATTCGCAGATTTTTGGCCAGACGACAATACAAGAAACTTCGAATTGAGGCAAGATCTATTGAACATGTTAAGAAACTCAATAAAGGTTTGGAGAATAAAATTATTAGTCTTCAACAGAGAATTGATGAACTTAATAAGTCCAATAATGAGCGTAAGCATTATCAGAGCGAGGTTCATGAACTAAAGTAAGTTTTTGTTTCATAATCATAAGTATATTCAGTTTTATAATACATGATCACTTTTAGGAATAAGATGATATCATTTAAAGCCATGGAAGTAGAGATTAAGAACTTGAATAATCTACTTATAGACAAGAATAAGACAATAACGAAACTACAAGAAGATATTAAAATAGAAAGAGACGAGAAAATGGATCTGGTTAACGAGCATGAAAAATACAGACACGAAACCGAAAGCCAAAGGGACCTGTGGGCGCAAGAAACCGCGAAATTGCGAAAAAAATTAGAAAACATAAACGAAATTGTTAAAATAAATGAGAAGGGGGCAGAAGAAAACCTTAAAGTTAGACTGGAAGAAGAAAAATTGATGATGTTAAACGACGCAGATAGTGATAGGGAAGCATACCAAAAATTGCTGCAGGAATACCATTGTCTTGAAAAGCATTGTGAAGAACTTAAACAGCAATTGCACAATCAAAATCACCTCGGTTTACACAGGAGAAACATTAGCGGCATAAGTAGCATATCCACGGTTGATGAAAACCTTCTTAATAGTGATTTGCCAGAGGATCATGGATATGGAACTGTTAGATCCACTACCAGCAATAGTTCACATACTCGAGAAAAACTTGAAAATATTGACTGGAAAATAGGAGATGGTAATTATCATTTTTAATAATAATAATAATATTTCTCCCTAATTTTAGCCGGATGTTTTGTAACGTAGCAAACATACCTTCTTTATGTTCCGTAATTAGCTTAATTAAAGGCCTCTTCCCAGGATATGCTTAGGCAGATGAGCAGTTTAGTGATTTGTTTTTGGTATATCTTCTTTCTGATTTATCATGAATTAATTGGATGTTCGTTGACGTGGGGTTTCATAAAGTCATCTCTCGTACTATTAAGAAGTTTTAAAATATTTGGTACTTAAAGAATTAGATTTTTATGTATTTTATTATTGTGCTGCTTAATGACCTAAATTCTAAATAAATCCCCATTATCTTATCAAAATGTTATCAATTATTTTGTGATACATTATACGTCATATATTGCTTTGGTTTTTACCTCCCTCAGAGATTTATACGCACGATGTCACGACATAATCCCACTAGCGGACTACGTCCAAGAAATCTCCCAGAAATTCTATCAATTCAAACTGGGCGATAGTCCGCTTACCCGCAACATAACCCGAATTAGACAGCATAATGCCATACTTTTCGATATAAGACACCCCCTATCATACCAGACGTTGCCTATTTTCCGGCAACTCCCTTAGCCAAACTTTCCACTACTACAACTTATCACTATCCTAAACTTTGTCCTTTCTCTACTTACATCTTTAATACTTTTCTATTCCCTCTCTGTTTGTTTATTTTCTTCTCGTTCATCCTTTTCTGTTCTTTTGTCCTTTTTTGTCTCCAAATTCCATTTAGGCCGATAAATTTATAAAAATCCTAACTCTTTTAATCCTTAACTTTCATTTCACCACATTTTCCTGGCGGGAAGACCACCAGGGTGGAATTGCTTCGAACGGGTTTTTTCGTTGAGTTTTGTTTTCCCGTGCCAGCAACCAAAATTTCAAAGTGTTCGCGCTCATGTTGTGCGCGAAATCGATAATTTTATTGTGCTATTTTAGTTATTTTTAGATATTTTCATATATCATGTTTTTTAAAAGTTATTGTTAGTTTTAAGTTTATACCTTTTAAACAGGAGCTCTAACCCCCTCACTAACTATTGTTTAGTCAAACCGGACCTGCGCCGCCCAGTCTTACACTCACCACGGAGCTGCGCACCGTGTATGTCTGACTGGCTCCGGGACAGTTTCCGGGAAGACACATTTATAATTTAATTTAAATAAAGTATTGTTTGATTTGATTTGATTGACTGTAATACGGACAACGGGAGACATGTAGGTTCAAATCCTACGGACCGCAATTGGTGTAAAGGTAAGTAAAAATGAATTTAATAACTTAATAAACATTATAATTTGCAGGCAACCCTTATGAGAAAAAGTTGGAGTGATTGTAAACAATATTAGATATGTTAATGTAAATAAAATTACGGATGGCTAACAAACAAATTCATTAGGATAAAACTTATTTATGCATTAATTATTTTATTTTTATCAAGTAGATTACTAACTAGTATGTAGTTTTATATGTTCCTATTACTAAAAAACTGTGGGGGGATTGCCAAATATAACCTGAAAAAGACGTCATTCGTCTGAAACATTAGGAAGTCATTTTCACGTTTCATTTACGTCATCTAACTCGTCATTTCTCGTCACCCCTGATCATTTTTTCACGTCATTTTCACGTGCCTTTGCTACCTGGGCATAGACCTTACGAATGGTTGAGGGTACATTCACTTCATTCACCGCGTCTTGTATTCGTGCTTTTAGTGTTTCTCGATCATGTGGCAGGTCATCTGCATAAATTTTCTGTTTTAAAACACCCCACAGAAAAAAATCTATTTGTGTAAGGTCTGGTGATCTTGCAGAAAAATTAATAGGAACATATCTTACCATCGATCAGACTCCGAAGTGATCTGTCAACCATTGCCGTACCAAAACTGAGGAATGAGCTGGGCAACCGTCTTGCTGCCAAAAAATGTTACGCCTTACTTCGGGTTGCAGAGTGTTTATAAATGGCAATACAACGTTTTCCAAAAGTCCAAATAAACATGCTGATTTAAATTTTCTTCTAAGAAATATGGACCAACGATTCGATCATAAGAAATCCGACACCATATATTCACTTTTTTATAACGTTGACTTCGTTTGTGAATGACATTGTTTAGATTTTCAAAAGCCCAATAACGACTGTTTTGTGATGAAACGTGGCCATTGCTACAAAATGTTGCTTCGTCAGTAAAAAAAAAACATTCTGTGAAAACTTCTATCTACGAGGTAATTCTCACTGACCCATACACAAAAATCCAATCGCTTCTCTTCATCTCAATTTTCAAGTGTATGTATGAACCTCGGCTTAGAAAATCAAACTTTTTCTTCACTCAAAAAATGATGAGCAGAGGGGGAGAAAATAACAAAAAAAAAATTCACTCGGAAATAAAAATTCGCCACTGATGGCGCGAAGAGAAGTTAGTAAACAAGATGGTCTACCTAGTGAACAATACCGGCAACTGTGATTATGATATTCGACGAAGAATACAAGTGGCAAGATTTGCAACTTGCCAGTTCAGCAAAATTTGGCGTAACAGAAATATCGCAAGGTGCATAATAATCAGACTTGGTAAGTTTTCTCCATATTTCTCTATGCCTCTCTGTCATGGACGTTAGGGAAGCAGACAGACGACTTATCGATTCCTTAAAGATGTGGGTCTGGAGAGGTTTGTTACGATTTCTGTGGACAGCCCATCGTACCAACACCTCGATCCTCCAAGAAATAAGCGACTCTCCAGCATCGTACTGTCCCTTATCCTCTCATTTTTTGATCACCAACCCGGGAGAGGATAATATAGAACGACTGAGAGTTCAGGTACCACCAAATGAGAAAGACGAAGCGGACGCCCTCCTAAAAGTTTGGCAGATATCACTAAGAAACTGATGGGAAATAGTTTTGACGAGGCTGTGTACTTAACAGGTAACCGCAACAGATGGGAGGATGCTGTCAGATGAGCCATTCAGCAAAGAGAGGTCAACTAGAATAATTAATGGAAACATCTGCCAAGACGTTGTGAATGAGAAGATAAGTTTTACAGAATTTCTATAACGTGAGTGTTGACAACACTGCCAAAGCATTAGGTTGTCTTTTTATTAAAAAATTCTTCACCTTTCGCATTCATTTCATTTACTTCATGTCAACATACGCATTGTTCAAATAATATGCAGTCGTTTAATGTCTCCATATATTAAGTTGTTGTCGGAAATAAACACTAATACGGAACAGTGATAAGACACCGTCCAGTTATCGTGACTATATAACCGTGTCACCTTACCGGGCACAAAACTAACGAATACTGACAATATTTGAAACCTTTGCAGTTAAAGGAATTTGAGTTATGTTCGTTCTCTTAATCAAGCGATCGATGGTTGTATATTGGACACAATGCTTATGTGTTCGTAGGAAGAAATATTCAACAGAATTATCATTAATTTAGATTAGATGTAATTTTGATGAAGTTTTATTGATAGGTATAAAATAACAACGAACAGATGTGAGATAATCTAGTAGACTAGCGTCTACGGAGGGCACGTGCCCCACTGCCCTTTAACACAGGCCGCCACTGGAATGGGGATCTTCCAGTACAATTAAACTTTTTTATGATTATAATTCTACATTATGATTTAGATTCAAAAAGAGAAGCTGGCTGATTGGCCTTAATCACCGCGACCCCCGTGGATATATTGTAGCTTATGACGCTCTTGTTCTAGTTTTACTTAGAGCTCCCTACCCAGCTTTGTCTTTTGTATCAGACTTCATACTCTCGATAAGGACTCTTTAGTATAGCTATCTGCTCTTGGTTTTTCCTTTTCAGGTAGTTGAAATCTCAGTCTAGCTAGGCCTTCACAATGGCATAGCACATCTACTGAAGTTTCCCGTTCCTCTTGATAGAATCTGCATACTGAATCCTCTGCCGGGCCCATTAGACTTACATGTCTACTAAAAGCCCACAGTGTCCAGTTAGAAGACCCACAATTATTCTACTGGCCTTTCTATTTTGGCGTAGTAGGTTTTCCGTGATTTTGTCCGATCGTTCTTTAATGAACACTTTTTTAAACTTTGGAAATCTCTTCACCACTTTAGAAATTTATTTTGTACCCATTTATTAATGGGTGCTTGTATGCACGACTTAGCCACATCGCAAAAGGGTGTTCTTTACCTCATTACTTCCTTTGTACATCACTGTAAAGCGGCCACTTCGGTCTGAAATACTATGACGAGTTTTCTTGGACTTATCGGTATTATTGTTTTCGATCTTATCCAGTAAATTCCAGCTCCAGTTCCCCGTTCTGTCTTGGAGCCATCTGTGTACCAGACTATTTGTGCCGATATCGGAGGACCGTTTTCCAGTCCTCTCTGTCTGGTATTTTAATTTGAAAATTTTTACTATGGTATCCGTGGACATTCCTAGAATGGGATGAGCCTTCAGCTCTGAGTATAACTTTTGGTGCTCTGTTCCGTGTTGTTGCCTTATGAGCGTTGTGCCTTGCAATAGCCTGTGTACCATTAAACGAGCTTTGCCTTGGATAAGTGTATGCATGTAACCACTATCTAAAACTGGTTGATTTTAAAAAATATACTTAGTTTCAGGATAGTTTTTTGCCGTTGGTTAATCAATCAATCAAGAAATTCGTATTATTTGGCAGCCAAAACAGCGGTTGCCATATTTCGTATGTCTTTGACATTGTTTGTAGTGATGAGTCTCTTACTTATTTTTATCAATGAATTCAATACATACTGAAATGAGCTCACATGCAGCTATTTCAGCAGTTTTAGGACCCCTGTTGCCTGAATACCGGGCCAGAAAAAGCTTGTGCCGGTAAGCAGAATATTTTTTTATGTTTGTTTTACTGGGAAACAAATATCTATGTGAGCAAGGATAGTCTACTAAAATATCAAATATGATACTGCTTGACTAGCAAGAGAAGGACCATTGTAGTGTTTTCAACAAAGAATTTGAGAAAATCATGAAAGTCAAGGTAAGGGTTACAAAATGTTTATGCAGATAGAACATCCACCATGAGTTCACCGAATGTATAAATTTCAATATTATTATGCATTCATCGAATATGAAATAAAAAATAAGTGAAGCACTCCTACTGTAGTAGAGTAAAACTTTACTTTAAATCGAAAAAAAATTGTGCAGACCTTAATCTTTGGTTATAGGTTCAAAATAGGCCAAAGTTTACGAAACAAAAAAGTTCAGGAGTTTTACGGATCCTCGGGGGGGGGGGGGGGGGGATTAAAAGGAGTATTTTTAATTAAAAAATCGATTTTTTTCTATTTTCTCAAATTAACCGAAATACTAGAGGTTTTAACTTCGGAATAATGTCATACAAATTAGATCTCGTTCATTTTTGGCAGCTTAATAGTAAATGCATAAAAAGACAAGTTTCTATATTATGCGAAGACTTGCTAATTTAGAGTGGGTGGATGCCTTTTCACGTGGTGGCACCTAAAAAAAATAAAAACATTGGAGCTGAGAGAGCATTAAATTTTAAGAAGAAAAGGTTCAGTGCAACTTTTCATATAAATTGAGTACTAGAAAATTTGTGATTTTAGCTTGAAAAAGTGGTATTTCAAATACGTTTTCGTCAAATAATTCCAAATAACTCTAATTGAGCAAAAACATGCTAGAGACAAATAAGAAAGCTTCTAAATTAAGGATGAATTTCGTTTTTTTCTAATTTTTGTAGATTTAATGGTTTCGGAAATCTGAAAGTCTAAAGGTGGCGTCCGAACGTTTATAATACGAAGTATTTGGTTTAAATGTTAATTATCTCAGAAACTGTGGCACTTAGGCCAAAAACGCTAATAACCAAAATGAAAAACTATTAATTAGGCTTTCAAATGATTTTTGTCCTATTTTTATAGCATAAAAAACAAAGAAGTTATGACAGAAACAATGTACTTTTTCACATTTTTTTTTTAAATAAAAACGTGACAATTTCATTAATATAAGTAGTCAGTAATTAAATAAATATATTCCCATGTACTCTTTTTCGTTAATATATAGTGTGACCTAGACGCTTAAATTTTTTCACCGGCATACAGCGCTTGCTTTAAAAAAAATTGCATTTTAAACTGTAAAGGGATTTTAGAAAAAACGTAACATTCTTGTTTCTCTGCAAATACTCAATAAATATTAATTTAAGAGAAAATATGGTGGACATCAAAAATAAAGCTTATAAACTGAGAATAAATTTATGTTGTTTATATATTTGTGTAGGGTTGATTGTTTCGGAGATATTTAATTTTATAGATGGCATCCGACCGTTTTTAGGATGAAGTATTTAGTTTAAAATATTGAATATCTTAGAAACTGTGCAACTTCTATCAAAAGTTCTAAGAAACAAAATTAAAGGTAATTAATCAATCTTTAAAATGATTTTGTTTGTTTCTAGATCACAAAAAATAAAGAAGTTATGGCCGATTCAATGTGCGTTTTCACATTTTTGTTAACAAAATGCCGGCATTTTGTTATTGTAATTGCTCAGTAATTAATTTTTTTTTCAAAAATGCTGTTTTTCGTTAATATATAGCATCACCTAGATGCCCAATTTATTTTGTCCCTTTAAAACACTTGTTTTAAAGAATTTTCCAAGAGACCTTTTCGCCTAAAAAAGTCATGACTAGGAACTTTTGTTAACAACATTTTTTGATTCGACGAAGTTAAAGCATGTTTTACCATGTCATCGGATAGTAAATGCACAATTTTGAATCGAGTTAAACATTCAATACGAATCATATACAAGCTTCTATAGAACACTGTATTCGAATCAACAATCCATCCTATCGAAAAATGGCCGTATTTCGATTAATTATTGCTATAAAATTAATTTAAAAACACCAAATTAAAGATAATTTTGCCAGAAACAACTTTTATTTGAACTATTTTTTTTTTGTAAATGCCATATTTCCCGAGAAAATAGAGAAAAATAGATTTTTTAAATATGAATAACCCCTTTCAACCTCTGGATCTGTAAAACTCCTAAACTTTTTTATTTCTTGAATTTTGGCCTATTTTAAACTTATAACCAAAGTTAGAAGCCTGCACAAATTTTGTCGAGGTTCAGTCTTTTTTTTTTCAATCTTTCTCTGTACTGCTAATAAATTTCTTATCACCCAGAGAGGGTAACTTCCTTTCCTTCCCGACAGTGCTCATTTTAAATTTGGGATTTTTAATTTAAATTATTAACTTTTTTAATATTTTTTCAGTTTTAATTTTATTTTGCAAAATTTCGTTCGGTATTCTTACAAAATTGAACCTTACATAATATATTTCTAACTGTATAATATGTGTAAAAAATAAAGGTCAATAATAGGTATAGCGTAAGTTATTCCAGAAAAATAATTTTGTAATAAAATAGTTACCAATTTTCCGGAAGGGGAAATGTTTCCACGCCTCACAGAAATGTTCTAAATTGTCTTATATTTTTTATATATTGAAACTAAATTAATTGGCTATTTTTAGGCACATAGAGACTGTAATATTATGATATTGTGAGGATTTCCCCTCTAACCAGAGCTGGGTAAAGTACTCTGGTAAAGTGCTTTGAAGTAGTACTTGAAGTACTTTTAGGGCTTCAAGCACTGTGCTTCAATTGCTTTTAAGAGAGAGTACTTGGTACTTGACATTTGAATTACTTTGCTTAAGTACTTGGGGCTTTCAAGCCCTTTCAGAGGGCTTCAATTACTTTCGAAGGTGCTTCAATTACTTTTAAAGTAATTGAAGTTCTTTTTGGTACTTTAATTACTTTAGAAAGTAATTGAAATCCTTTTGAAGTGTTTGAAGTATTTCTAAAGTACGTGCAAGCTCTTTTTAAAAGTCATTCAAGGCCCTTCCAGACAAGTCTCATCATGAATTGTCAGTAACTAATAAAGAAACGAAGTCGCCTGTATTCCTGTATTCACTGTTCAGTGTTTAGTTAACCATAATTAGTGATTGCCATTCCTGTTGTGTATTGTGAAATAAAGAATAGGTTAAATCTTAGTTTTAGAATAATTGAGGAGTGATGAAATGAGATAGTTAATTTATTTTCGCCTTAATATATTGCACTAATTGAATTTGAAGCAACATTTTTTTAAACTGTAGGTTTTAAAGGTACTTTTAATTGGCTCTAACGAAATAATTATTTTATGTTTAACCATGTTTTGTAATTTTATTTTTTGTTTTTAATTCGTTTAGCTCTTGTATTTTTGCGATTATTTTTACAAAACTTAAAAGTTATAACATGTTTAAAAAGTAGGTACGTACAAAAATAATTAAAAAAATAAATATCCTCTTATGTTAATTGGAAGCCGATACCGTCATACTTTTTGCATTAAATAAAAATAAAATAATGGCATTATTATGAGCCCGCAAACTTTTAAATAATTTATGGCTTTTGGCTGTTTAAACAAATATTTGTCGTGAAATTTTCTGTGGTTGTTAACATCCTAAAGAGTATGTTTCTTCAAAATTTTATGTAAATGGATAGATTATTATTAAAGCAATATTAAATTATTTAAAAAAAGCTATACCGGGTGCCACAGGCTAGTGGCTCCCCGTATATTGCCTTTATTTTTTAATTTATCCATTTGAAATTTAGGGAGCATAGACTACCTGTAAAAATGGATTTTTGGACATAAGAAACGGTATGAGACCATTTCCGGTTTACCCGGAAATGACCGCAATTTTCGATTTTTAAATGGAACACCCTGTATATTTTTAAATATTTGGATTCAAGACAACATTCTGAGTATACCATGAGATTTTTGAGAATTTTTGAGAATTTTTGAGTGGATGGTCAATTTTTTTAATCATTTTAAGACACTCGTCTAGAGTGCTTTGGAATACCAAAATTTGTTTTATGGCAGGTAAAGTCCAAGGGAAAAGTATAATTTTTCATTTAACTTCATTAATAACTATTTACGAAGCCTCTAAAATTGAACAAATCACTTTTTTATCGAAAACTTTTCTTTTCAAATGGGAAGGTGGTGGCTCTTAGTGTTCAATAAATTATCGATTTTTTTCTGAATTCATTGATATCCATTTCAAATCGATGCTATTTGTTTTTCTATTTTATTAAATTTATTTAAAAATAAAAAATCACTTTCAAAATAATTTTTATTGATCCTTATAGTTTGCACTAGTAATTTTATAACTATTAAGAAACAAAAGAGAGAACCAAAAGGCTATTATTCACAAAAAGCTAGTTATTCATATTTCATTATTAGACATATGATTTTTGCAAAGGCAACTACGTTAAAGTTCAAGAAAAATTATATTGAAAGTGATTTTTTGTTTTTAAATAAATTCAATAAAATAGAAAAACAAAGTGCATATATTTGAAATGGATATCAATAAATTCAGAAAAAAATCTATAATTTATTGAACACTATGAGCCACCACCTTCCCATTTGAAAAAAAAAGTTTTCGATAAAAAAAGTGACTTGTGTAATTTTGGAGGCTTCGTAAATAGTTACTAATGAAATTAAACGAAAAATTATATTTTTCCCTTGGACTTTTCCTGCCGTAGAACAGATTTTGGTGTTTCAAAGCACTCTAGACGAATGTCTTAAAATGCTTAAAAAAACTAATTATCAACTCAAAAATTTGCGAAAATCTCATGGTAAACTCAGAATGTTGCCTTGAATCATGTAAAAATATACAGGATGTTCCATTTAAAAATCGAAAGTTGCGGTCATTTCCGGGTAAACCGGAAGTGATATCATACCGTTTTTTACAGGTAGTTTATGCACCCCAAGTTTCAAATGGATAAGTTAAAAAGTAAAAGAAATATAGGAGGGAGCCACACTAGTCTGTGGCATCCGTTATGTTGGCTTGTTCATTTTAAGTTACTACATATTGTGTATCTTAATCAGTTTGAAATTTTGCTGTGAACAATCTCCATTTTATATTTTTGCAATACGACAGGAGATATTCATAAAAATGCGAGAAAAGAAGACGATATTTTGTAATTTCAATTGTTTGTCAACCTCGCCCCAAGATAAAAATGTATAGTCATACTTAGTTATATGCCAGATTCCAACAAAAAAGGTCCTCCCTAAACACTATGTATATTATTAATATTATTATGTACCTACAAATACATAAATAATTCTCTTCTAGAGCGTTTATTTCTCCTGAATTTTTCATGATCGTCATATCATAAAGGTGTGATTGGTGGGACAATAATCTTGCTTTTGTTTTTTAATCTCATATTACTGCTTTACATTTATATTTCTGAGGGCTTGGTACTTGGTGCTTTACTTTTTCAAGTACTGTACTTGGTAATTGAAGTACTTTTGTAAATAAAAGTACTTGGTACTTGATGCTTTAAAGCACTCTGGCTAAGTGCTTGGTACTTGGTGCTTGAAGCACTTTATCAGAGTACTTTACCCAGCTCTGCCTCTAACATAATAACTAAGTAAGTAAATAAGTCAATATCATGTTGGTATTATATATTAATTATTCTAATTATTGTTGTTAATTGATTGATATTTTATTGCCAGTTGAGATTGAATATATAATTATATACAATTCCACCCGCTATATATTTCATGCCCAACACCCCAATAACATTTTTACTTGTATATCTCTATTTTTTTTTAAAGAAATTTATGTATTTTGTAATCCTAAACTTTTCATGTAACTTGGCACTCCTGCTCCATTTTTATTAAATCTGTGTTTTGTCTGGAGCACAATGGATAACATGTGTTGGGCTAAAATTTCATGTCAATCTGAGAAATTTAGACCTACTAGTGCTTAAGCACGCGCCTACAAATAACTAGAATGATATACTTAAAAATAAAAAAGTAATTAGGGCATTGCACCAAGAAAAGTGGTCACAATGTATAATATGTACTTATAATTATGTATACAAGCATACAAATAAAATGCTGAATATATTAAATACTGTAAACATCTCCGTAAGATGTGTAAGCTACAAATAGACAGTAAATAAAGATGTGTATTATTTGAGACCATTGTTTTTTATTTTATTCTTAACAACTCTGTGCTTCAATTTAAAAGAAATCAAATTAAATAAAATAGATTATCCTTTAAATATGTTGGTTTTTCTTTAAAACATACAGGCTGTCCATTTTATCAGAGCCCTCAAGGATATCTCGCCCAACTATAGCACCAAAGTAATAGTAACTGAGATAGGAACCTCCAGGCCCGTCGAGAGGGGGGTATAGCCGGTACAAATTATTGGGACCCGAGCGCAGTCAAGGGGCCCCTGGCCGTGTTAAAAATTTCGTGAAATTGCCATCTCGCCAACCATAACAAAATACCAATTCTTTCATATCCCCAAGTATTAAACATACCTTACATACCGTCACAAGGCACAATAGGGTCGTTTCCTTCAACAAAATTTACAAAATATTGTTATATGATCAAAAAGTATATTAAATATATATTGCATATATCATATTAAAAAAAGTTCTAATCATCACATGCAAGAGCAAATTGGTTTTGAAAATAAAAAGGCGGTAAACGATGACGTATCTGATGAACATTCAATTCTAGAGAATTTTCATGTTGGTAGTGGTGCTCTGTTGTTTACATTCAATATTTGTTTACATTTACATTGTGTGTTTAATATTTAATATTTGTTTATAATGGAACCTAATTTTGTGAAAGGAACTTCAGAGAATTTACCTATAGTGGATTTTTATAAGGTACACGAGTTTTATGTGGACAATTTGAACTATTTAAGTGCCGAATCCCGAAATGTTAAACATTTGAGGTTAGTATTTCTTTAAAATACATACTATATGACTCACGTCGATACTAATTTTGATCTATTAGTCCGGTCAACAGAGCGCTAAAATGACCAAAATCTCTAATTTGAGTGCTAATGAATGGATTTTGATAAAACCTTGTGCAATGTGTTTGTAATGACGTTAATAAAAAAGTTGAAAAAATGATTAGAGTAAGAAATGATCGGAAAGGGTAGAAAACACTCCTTTTATCACGGGTTCCGTAACTTGTAGGATTAGGTCAAAAATGGAAAAGAAACAATAAATTTACCTTTTTTTGGCTCAAAATAAGATGTTTTTCTTTCTGCAAATTTTTTCGAGAAATGCATATTTTTGGAGATAAGGCCAGTCGAAAATTCCTAAAAGTGGGGGAGGGGAAATGTAAAAGTTGAAAAAATTCTGAAAAAATTCAGGTGAATGTATCATCGAAATACAAGACTTTTTTTATTTGCAACTTTTCTGTAAAGTGCGTTTTTACCGAGTTATTCCGGAAAAACATGAAAAACTACCACTTTCTTTGAAATTGTAGCACTTTAAAAATATGTAATTTAAAAATTTGAAAAATCAGATGTATGCATTGAGGCCTTCAAACATTTTTTGTCTCTTGGAATTTTTTTGTAACTTGCTAATTTTCCGAGTTACAGGCAGTTTTTCACGATAACTAATGTACTACATTTTTTGCACATTAAAAAATACATGAAAATTTAAAAATCATATTGAACTTTTAAAAATGGTATAAATATATAGGTTCCATACTTTTTTATAATAATATACATAAATGACGTTCTTTTTTCGAATTTTCATGTATTTTTTGTGCAAAAAATATGGTACATTATCTGTTTTGTGAAAAATTGCCTGTAACTCGGAAAATTAGCAAGTTACAAAAAAATTCCGAGAGAAAAAATGTTTATAAGGCCTCAGTGCATACGCCTGAATTTTTTCAAATTTATAAATAACATATTTTTAAAGTGCTACAATTTTAAAGAAAGGTAGTGTTTCATGTTTTTCTGGAATAACTCGGTGGAAACGCACTTTACAGACAAGTTGCAAATAAAAAAAAGTCTTGAATTTCGATAACATATTCACCTGAATTGTTTCAGATTTTTTTTTCAACTTCTACATTTCACCTCCTCCACTTTTAGGAATTTTCGAGAGGCCATATCTCCAAAAATATGCATTTTTCGAAAAAATTCACAAGAGTAAAAACATCTTATTTTTGGCAAAAAAAAGGTAAATTCATTGTTTCTCTTTCATTTTTGACCTAATTCTACAAGTTACGGAACCCATAATAAAAGGGGTGTTTTCTACCTCTTCCGATCATTTCCTACTCTGATCTTTTTTTTAACTCTTTTATTAACGTCATTACAAACACAGTGCATAAGGTTTCGTCAAAATCCATTCATTAGCACTCAAATTAGAGGGGAAAGTTGACTGGACTATATGCTAACAGCAAATAAGCAAAGCAAACGACGCCCGTCGATTATTCCTTTATCTAACTGCGCATGCGCTCACATCTGACGTAGCGATGGGCGCGAATTCAAAATTTCTTAATTTAAATAATTAATTTCACTATTAAAATGACTCTAGATTGTAAAATAAAAAAATACGGGTCAAATAAAATTTAATAAAGTATTTGAACATAAATTTTTCAAAAAATGGTCAACGACCCTATTATAATGTCTGTTTATCAAATATCAATGCAAATAGAAACTAAAATCGGTAAATCCACTAAATTGAAGTTCAAAATATAAGTAACAATTCGGTATCAATACCTTTGTTGGCATTTTTATCCTTTATCAACATTTGTTGGTACGAAGCCAAAATATTCCTTATATTTTTCAAAACATTCGTAATGTACAATCAGCAGACAGCAATCGCAAGCAGTCAGTGACCAGTTCGGTGTTCAGTATGCAGTGTGCAAATAAAGGACCCCGCACCGTTAGCATTGGAATAATCATTTCCGTGGAATTTTCTTCAAACTTTGGGAATAGATAGTTCAAGGGTTTCCGATCAAAAAATGTCATGTGAAAAAATTGATTTAATGCCTTCCCTGCAGAATTACTGTGACTGGAAGTTAAAAATCTTTCAAAAATTATGTTGCGAATAAAAATCATTTCGGAGTTACTTTCTTCAAACTTTGGGAATAGATAGTTCAAGGACTTCCGAACAAAAAAATGTCATGTGAAAAAATTGATTTAATGCCTTCCCTGCATGAATTACAGTGACGGGAAGTTAAAAATTTTTCAAAAATTATGTTGCGAATAAAATCCCCAATAGACACTCGACGTCCATTGGACATCCATTTTATATCCAGTATAGGTCCAGATGTCCACGGACATATTTTGGATATCCATTGAACTTAAATATATGGACATCCATTGGACATATGTCCAATGGACATCCAGTTAATATCCGTATGATTAAATTTCTGGATATGGTATTCAATCAAAGGATTATGGACATATTTTGGAAATCCACTGGACTTCAATAAATGGACATACATTGGACATCCATTTAATGTCCATAAAATTAATTTTTTGAAATATGGCACACTCGGTTTAATATACACGCACTAGTACAAAAAGTTCAATAAAACACACTTCGTCGACTGATGTATAATGATGTAAAACTCTATACTTATCTGATCTGACCCCAATTGATCTATTATTTTGACTTGTAACCATATCTTAAGCTATATAAAAATAAAGAATATACAAAAAAATAACGGACAAGACGAAGTTGTCAAATTGCATATTCCGAGTTGTTTTCAAAGGCCGGCCGCGGTGAATTTTGAGAGCTCCGGGAACTTGAGAAAATGGATGATTTTTGATATTTTTCAAAAATGTATTAATAGAAAACAGAAGTCGACCCATTTTTCTACACATCGGTGTCGCCTAGTGAATGAGAGACATTTTAAAACAACTCGCTGGAATTAAATACTAAGGTATACCGCACTTTTCTAAATTCACCGGTGGACGCACCAGGTGAACAAAATACGAAGCTGATTGGCTATGCTTTTCAAAATAGCCAATCAAATAATGTTATTGCTTACCGGTACGATCCACCGGTGAATTTAGAAATCTGCCCATAGCTACCTGCTTCACCGGCCAGCAAGATAATTCTTTAGAAGCGTTTTTGAGGCGGCCGCCTGGGTAATTCAGTTTTTATTTAAACTTGGCGGGCGTATTTAGTATTATTCGTTACAAATCGTTAGATACTAACGCCACCCGATGCGTGCGCCCATGTGCAGTACTATTATTGCTATCTGTCGAATGTCGTTCTTCTGGAATCAGAGCCAAAAAGTTTCGATTTTGTTAATTTTATTTTTATTGTTCAGTGTACCTAATAGGAGTTAATATAAAATTGTTATTACGTACGTATTTGTTCTGACGGAACACTTTAGTAGAGGTAAAAGTAAGTACATTTTATATTGTCTTTTAATAAGTAACCCTGCAAAATGCCTAAAGTGTCAAAAAGATATTACAAAATTGCAAGATTACATTCAGACATGGTCATAACAAATAACTATTCTATATCAGAATTAGAAAGTAATCTAAATGCGGTAATTCCTAGTTCTTCAAGTACATTTCAAACTTTTAATAATACATCTGAACCTGAACCATGTTTTAATACATCTGATTTTGATACGCGATACTCAGTGTTGCCAACGCACTTTGGCTAAATACCCCCGGTACTCTTCCAAATTACACCACACTACACCACCATTGAAATTACTCAATTAAAAAAGTTTTTGCATCTATTTCAAGGAAGATCCCGGGAAACAACAAATATGGAATGTGCTATAAGCTAAAACACTGAAAAGTTCGGTAGGAAGTAGGGATACCTAGTTAGTGTTAGGCACAAGGTTGGTAAACCTTTACAAGTAAGGATATTGGATGGGATGATTGATGCTCCCAAATAAAACATTAATACAATATCGTTTTTTATCGATGATTTCAAATTATCCCAATTACACCCAAATTACACCGCATTAAAAAATGTTAGAAAATTACACCGTATCCTCCAAATTACACCCAAATGGTGTAATTACACCGCAATTGGCAACACTGCGCGATACGCGTGCGCCTGTAATCGCGGAAAATTTAAATATTGATTCTGATATTGACCACAATACTAGTGTACCATCATCTTTTTATTATATTTCGGATGAAAGTAGCATAAATTCGGTAGATACAAACTCGTATGAAAATGAAAATGTATATTTTAGATATGTGAAATTAGTCAACTAGGAGGTAGCTGTCTGTACGAATTTGTCAAAAGAGCTTTGAGTATGATTGTGTGTAATAGCTTACCAGAACAGTTTACCTACATGGTTCGGTGTTAAAGGAAAGAAACCATTCAAAGACTTGAAATATGCTCAAGTTTTAATAAGTAAGCTAACTATTTAAAATATATAAATATCTACACACACACACACACACATTTTTTATAAACGAATGATTTTTTCTTTTAGACTAATCATATTTTTTGTTTCTAATTCCTCATTTGTTTCAGGAGCCTCGGAAATTTTTGACAGTAAAGTAACGAAGAAAGACATAGAAGAAAACATAAGAAAATGGTTGAGGCGAGCCAGAGAAAGGAGGGACTATGTGGGCCAGAGAAAGGAAAGACAATGCAAGACAGAAAAAGAAAAGACAAATTGAAACTAATATATATATTTATATGTATGTGAGAAATGTACATATTTTTTATGTTGCATCATACATTTTATTTCACTTTTTTCAGGTCTTTCATTCTTTTTAAATTACTTATATCTATGTGTATGATATACTGGGTGTAAACAAAGTCACTTTTTGACCACTTTTTTTTAACGGATCGAAATGTTTTCATGTTTCACATCTTACCAAAACGACATTTTTTATCCGATGTTTTTATAACTCCTGGTTTCATTAGAAATAGCCGACTTTTGATTTTTAAAATAGGGCACCTTGTATATTTTTGCGTTTTTTTAATCCACAGATCATTCTACTGTTTTTATTTCATGACTAAAGTTCATTCTGAAATTGTTACATTCAATTTTAATTTTTCATCTATAATAATTGAGGATATTGTATTTTTTTGTTGTTCATGCTACAGAAATGTCCAAAATTGTTCAAATCACTTTTTTCAAACTGCTCAAAATTTTCAGATGGAAGTATGTCATTTTCATATCACATAAATGATGTAATTTTTCATTAAAGTTGTATTACAACCCACTATTCATTTACGGTTTCCTTTGCTATTACTCATATTCAATACTTGAAAATCTTTTAAGTATGCTTTGACAGACTAAATGAATAATAAGTAACTATAGTATGTACGAAGGCCATACAAGTTTCATTTTGATTTATTAAAAAATAAAGAAGCAGCAGCAGGAAAGTGATCTCATTGACAACCTCAGTATATAATAATTCTGTTCTATTGAAAGTACCATATGTTACCAAAATTAAGTGCGCTTATGATTAAAGAGCTATTAAAACGAAATTTTTTGAGCTTGCTGTACGTTATTGTATACAGTACCGTTTATTATATGTTAAACATTTTGTTTAATTTTCTCAAATCTCAAAATACATTAAAAATTTAAGTCAGCTTAAATTCTCTTAAAATAACGCAATATAAAAAGTAACATCAAAATTAAAATGTTTTAGCTAATATCTACTTCGAAGTAATTATGCTTCAGAAAAAAAAATAGTGTAACGCAATTATTATGTAATAAAGTATGCAGCATGGAAAAGTCACATTAAGTAATTGAAAGGTAAGTATATTTATCAGTAATTATCTGTGTTCTGTATTTACAATTTTTAAAAAATCATCTCTCAATACGATTTTTGTTTTGTAAATATTAGTTAAAAATAATTATCCAAATTTCTAAAAATTCATCGTAGTAAATAATTGAAAATTGCTTTTTAAAAGGTGGTATGCAAATTGCTATGGACATAATTTTTTATTTTTTTTGTATAAAACGCCAAGAAAAAATGCACGAAATTATGACCATTGTGTACTTACACCTTTTGGAAGTTAATAAATGTATTTAGCTTCCAGAAGAATATTACAATTTCGTGCAATAATTTTTTTTATTGATGTATACAAAGAAATATACCCAGCAATTTGTTTACTTCTTTCTAAACTTAATTCGTTTTTTTTTCTCAATTATTTACTCTGAATTTTTTTTTTGGAAATTGGATAATCATTTTTATCTAATATTTACAACATAAAAATTACATTCCCAAACAGCACAAGGTCCAGTGGATGTCCACCAGACAAACAATGGACATCAAACGGATGTCCATTAATGTCCATATGTGGACCAGTTTTGGATGTCCATTTCATGTGGCAAACTGTGGTCGTTATTAATATAACAAAAAGGCTCATTAGAGCTAAGCAGACTGTATTTTTCCTTTATGTAGTTGATTTGGGATTAATAGGTAAATAAAGTAACTATAAAATGAACGTTAGGTCAGTTAAGCGAGCTTACCACGTGTACTGTTTCTGTATCCTCCTGCTCCGGGGTTGTGATGAATGTCTTGTTCAGAGGCCTCTGTGCTGTTCCAGTGGAGCAATCTTCCTGGGGTTTTCTAACTTCTAAATGTTACATATGATCACGCACACACAACAGTTTACAATATTGACTTCCACAACGAGTCTTCTATTTCTAATTGACTGCTAGAACGCGAGTCGTCTATTTTGATTGACTGCTAGAACGCGCGTCGATTGACTTCTAGAACGCGCGTCGTCTGTTCTCGATGACTGCTAGCACGCGAGTGTTTCTATATTCTTCTATCTAAGTATCTAGTGGTGGGGGCAATCTTAACTGACACAAAATGATAGGCAACTAATAATACGCAATAAAATTTCGTCGAACCTACGATTGATAATTACTAGGCGCAAATTCTTCGATAATTACATTTAATTCTCAACATTCCCCTCACCAAAATACGAGTTATTTTACCAAATCTAAACTAACAAAAAAAACTAAAAATAAACGAGAAAAACTAAATTACTAACTAAAACGCTGTCAATCGACAGGCAGCGGACACAGTTTGACAACTGGTCGCTTGAATATGCCAGTGCTCGTTCGTACGCTTACCACCCGGACTATACCATCAGCTCCTGGATGAGTTTCTGTTACGCGGCCTAACTGCCATTGTAAAGGGGGTAAATTTTCTACCTTTATCAACACTAAAACACCAGGTAAAATAGCTTTCCCCGGGTCTAACCACTTTCCCCTTTGTTGCAAAGTATGCAAATATTCGGAATGCCACCTCACCCAAAAACTCTGGTGCATTCTTTGTAATAATTGCCAGCGACTCAGTCGTGACAACGAAATACCGGTAACGTCTGCATCCGGAACAGCCGTCAATGGCTCTAAAGTAAGGAAATGACCTGGTGTCAGGGCAGACAAGTCATTTGGATCCGAACTAAGCGCAGTCAAGGGTCGCGAATTGAGGATGGCCTCTATTTGTACAAGAACCGTATAGAGTTCTTCATATGTTAAGATTTGTTCCCCTATGACCCTCTTTAAATGTGTTTTTACTGAACGAACACCACTCTCCCATAAGCCGCCCATATGGGGCGACGAGGGCGCGTTAAAATGCCAATCTATCGCTACTTGGCCCGCGGCCAGTTTCATGTAACTACTAAGTTCTTTGTGAGCCTTCACAAAGTTTGATCCGCAATCACTATAAATTTTACTACATCTACCTCGTCTTGCGACGAATCTCCGTAATCCAGCTAAAAAAGCCTCGGCGGTCATGTCCGAGACTAATTCTAAGTGCACAGCCTTGGTGGCCATACAAACAAATAAGCACAAATACGCCTTCCTAACCACAGCTCCCCGAACCCTACCCACAGTAATCATTAGTGGACCAGCGTAGTCCACGCCTACGTGAAGAAATGGTTTCAATTGTGACACTCGAACTGCAGGTAAATTTCCCATAAGGGGTTGGAGAGGTGTAGGGTTCGTACGCCAACACCTTACACACTTCGTCAAGACGCTACGAATGGCCCGTTTTGGTGACAATATCCAAAATTGTTGAGCTAGAATCGACTGTACTGTCCGTGGCCCTGCATGTAGGTACTTGATATGAACATTCTCTATAAGAAGCTGCGTTAACCGACAGGAACGCGGCAAGAGTATAGGGTGCTTTTTATCAAACCCCAACTGAGAATGATAAAGCCGACCGCCTACACGTAAAATGTTCTGTTCATCTAAAAATACGTTCAATCTTCTCAAAGGCTTTGACGGCGATAGTCGCTTTTTCAACCTTACTATATCTTGACTAAAATGTGAGCGTTGTACGTGACTAACTAAAACGAAAATGGAATTTCGCATTTCTAAAAGAGATAAAAAATTGTCTAAGTGGCGTTGACTAGGATTTCTAAGATTACGAATAAAACGCACCATGTATGCTACTACTCGTTTTATCGTTTCTAAACTACTATGTTTTTCTAAAAGTTCATCTAAAATGTTTGAATCGACTAAAGTAGTTAGAGTAATTTTTCGTTCTTCCTCCAAAGCTTCGCAAGGAACAGACACATTACTCTCTTTTTCTAACCATAATTCGTCGCGACGGTACAAAAAATCGGGTCCCCCCCACCATAGGGAATGGTGGACTAATTCCGAGGGGAATAACCCCCGGGATGCGCAATCGGCGGGATTTTCTAAAGAAGAAACGTGATACCACGCTGTCGGAGACAGTTTTTCTTGGATATGTGCTACACGATTACTAACGAATGTCTGCCACCTATGTGGAGACGATTTTATCCAAGAAATCGCTACCATGGAATCCGACCAAGCACAAACTCTATGAAATTGAATTTTACTGCTATATACAGAGAGACAGAACGATAATAAATCGGCTAATAATACAGCGGCGCACAACTCCAGCTTAGGAATAGAAATGCGTTTAAGTGGAGCGACCCGAGACTTGGCACATAAGAACGACAAGGATACGTTATCATCCGAATCTAGGGCCCTAATGTAACTTATGGCGGCATAGCCTTTCTCGCTAGCATCACAGAACCCGTGAAGTTCGCAGCGTAAATTTCCCACTACTATACGTCTAGCTAAATGTATGTCCGAAAGCCGTGACAGCTCTGCACGATACTGTTGCCAAGCTAGCAAAATATCCGGAGGTGGAGTGTCGTCCCATCCCAAACCTAAACACCATAGGCGCTGTATTAAGTGTTTTGTAAAAAATGTGACAGGCGTTAAGATTCCTAAAGGGTCAAAAACTCTAGCTAATTCTGAAAGGATGCTACGTTTGGTACAAGATTTGTCAAGTGTTTGCACATTAAATGAGAACACATCGTTGGCAGGATACCATTTTAACCCTAATATCTTTAAACTTTCTTCCTTGTCAAATGATAACGAACTATGCATTAAATGAGAAGAAGGTAAAGTGGAAAGCAAGGACGCATCGTTGCTCGCCCACTTGCGCAGTTCGAAACCACCCTCTTTTAATAAACCAATCAGCTGGTTTTGCAAGAGAGTAGCTTCCTCGAGAGTATCACTGCCCGTAACTATGTCATCCATGTATGTGTCTACCTTTAATGCGGCGGCAGCTAACGGAAATCTACTAGCACCGTCCTCCGCCAATTGTTGCAACACTCGAATTGCTAAATAGGGTGCACAATTTACCCCATACGTAACCGTTAATAATCTAAAAATTTGTATTTCCTCCCTAGGTGAAAATCGCCAAACTAGACGCTGATAATCTACTTGATTAGGATTAACTAATATTTGCCTGTACATTTGTTTAATGTCAGCGGTGAAAACAAAGTTATGTAATCTAAAATTCAATAAAATTGTGACTATATCTCTCTGCAATTTCGGACCAGCAAGCAAACTATCGTTTAATGAAATGCCATTGGAGGCTTTCATCGACGCATCGAATACTACTCGCAACTTTGTCGTGGGGCTCTCTGGTCTGAGTACACAATGGTGTGGAATATAAAATGCGTTGTCTGAGACGGTTTCGTCAGAAACTCGTTCCATGTGACCTAATTCTAAATATTCCCTAAGAAAATTCGAATACTCTAAATGCAACGACGGATTTTTTACTAATCGTCGTTCTAAAGAAAGAAATCTATTAATAGCTAGCTGCTTTGTGTTCGGAAAAAACACACTATTATCCCTGAAAGGGAGAGAAACTACGAACCTTCCACTATCGGTTCTACAATGACTATCTAAAAAATACTTTTCACAGATGACGTCATCTGGAGAAAGCCTGGAATGTTCTGGGACATTTTCCAGTTGCCAGAATTTTGTAACTAAATTTTCTAGCGAACTACTATCTACTGAACAAAAGAAAGAATTTACTATTGGAGTAGGTTGCTGTGTATTCCCCATTAAAATATATCCAAACACCGTATTGATAGCTATAGGGGTATTTTCTGCGCCTAGAATCCTCCCACTAGTTAAAAGTAATGGGAAAATATCCGTGCCTAAAAGTAGGTCAATAGGGCCTGGACAATTAAATTTGGGGTCCGCCAAAGTGACGTTGCACAGATGCGGCCACGCTTCTATATCTAAATGCGCTGAAGGCAAATCTGAACAGATTTTTGGCAAAACTATAGCACTAAGGTCGAATGTCGGAGTAGGTTTACCAACCGGTCGCAAAGTAATGTCTACCCCGGAGGCTTGAGACACTAGTGGTGTCTGACATAACCCTTGAACTGACATTGACGTGTCAAACTGACGAATTCCTAATCTATGAGCACATTTTTGCGAAATAAAACTAAGTTGCGCTCCACTATCTAATAATGCCCGACATTTTTCAAAAATCCCCCTACTATTTCTAACTTCTATAAGAGCTGTGGATAATAAAATTCCATTTTTATTACGCACGAAACCCGACAAGGAACTAAAAGAGGTGCTAGGACCTGCGCTACCGGCAGGGTTCAACTCCTCCGCGCGGGAATGACTAGCCGACTCTAGTACCGGTTTACTAGGAGCCTGTGGCTCAGTCTTTCTACTAAAATGCAACATGCTATGATGTTTACTATGACAAGTTCGACATCTAAAATTTGAGCTACATTGTTTGATGCTATGTGCAGCGCTCAAACAATTCAAACATAATCGGAACTGTCTTACTAATTGATAACGTTCTTGAGGATTTTTTTCTATAAACTGTGGACATTTGCTAACTACGTGGGATGATTTACATAAACAACAATCTAGGCTGTGAGCAGGCTTCGAGGCCGTAGCACAGAAGGCAGACCTATGCTGTGGCTTACTAGAGTGTGGTGATCTACTAATATCTATCTTTTTATTTTTTAATCTAGAGGAAGATTGATCCATTTGTTCTAATGTGACACAATGGTTTTCTAAGAACTTTACTAACTTCGCATAAGTGGGTATAGTGGTCGTACTACCATGGTGCAATTCAAACCGCGTAAGTATCGCACCATCAAGACGTTTCATGAGCATGTGGCTAAGAATAAAATCCCAGTGGTCAACTGGAAATTCTAAATTACGAAGAGCTGCTAAGTTTTCTTGATAACTATCTAAAAGTTTACGAAGTTCGACTACACTATCTGACGAAATTTTTGGAGCATTTTCTAACTCAGAAAAATAAGCATTAGCTAATAAACGCTTATTTGAATATCTTTTCACCAGGTTATCATATACAACCTTATAATTGCCCGCTAACATCGGCAAGTATTGAGCCATACTAAGAGGCGGCCCTTTTAACGAAGACAGTAAATAGTTAAACTTTTCAATGTCTGACAAACTCTCATTCGTGTGAATTAAGGCATCATCCCAGTGAACACGGATACATACCTGGTATGTTTCTCTTACGTAATCTATTCAACATGTTATATCCAAGGATATTGGATGTATGGTAAATGTAAGGTACATGGACCTTAAAATTTCAGCCACAAAAAAAGTTATAGCCATGTAATGGCAACATAACTTGTAACATACTCATATGTGGCAAATATATAACATACATGTAAAAGACATATATTGTATTTCAAAATATTTACCTTAAAATATGTTCTGATGTTACATGTGTGCTATATAACATGCAATTTCCGTGGTATATGCACAAGGGGGGTAGCAAATAATATACAGGGTGTCCCCAAATGGGGTTACCTATACCACAAGTAAATTTTAGTTTTTCGACAGTCACTATAAAAAAATTTTGTTTCTTAAAGAAATACGATGTGTTAAGAAAATGTACTTTTTTATGCAGGGCGCTCAAAAATTTCAAAAATATGAATTTGACCCAAGAGAAAATGCAATTTGAAAAAATTGTTTATTAAATCTTGTTTAATACGTCTTTTTCCCCAATGCCTCACCTCAGTTTTCGTATTTTTCCGTAACGGATACTAAAAAATTTAGGTTTATGAAAGAAAAGTATTTCAAATGGCTTTTTTATTAAAAATGAAAAATAAAGGTAGTTTACTCTTAGGCAAAATTCATATTTTTGGAATTTTTAAGCACCCTGCTCCTTCATAAAAAAAATAATTTTTTTTTAACATAAATCGTATTTTTTTAAAAATGCAGAAATTTTTATAGTGACTTTTTGTCCAAACATTAAAATTTTGGTCATTTGTTGTATAGCTAATCCCATCTGGGGACACCTTGTACTACTGTTACAATATGGCTTAAGTAAGGAAAAACTAGATGTAAAAAAAGGCCAATCTAAAATAAATAATTTTTATATTCATAAAATACATATATCATAATAATATATTAATCAAAGTCATACAAGAAGGATACGTTCATTTATATAATGAGTTAATCAAAAATAAACCAACTGCCAAATTAATAAAGGAACTAAATGCCAAATTGCACATTCTCTAAACTATATAGTTTGTTTATTACAAGCAAACTTTTGGTTAACAGAAAACTTAGAAGATAAAATAGCTGAAGAAAAATAACATAAATAGAAAAAGTTAGCTGATTGCAAGCTATGTAATAAGGTAAAAAAAATAAAGAAAAGCCTGACAGTATACATGAATCATTTTCATTCCGCTATAAATTACGAAGAAATAAACATTAGCATGATTACTATAGGGACAAGAAAAGTGTATAAGTTTTTGGTAAAACAGAACAGCTTTATCTTACATTAAAAGAAGTTTCAGGGAAAAAGGTAGACATTAAAAGCTTAATGAAGTTTGTTCCAAATGATGCTCGGACTTTTACAACATTTAAAAACTATGGATTTTGAGGGTGACGTTGAAGGCTACAGTAACACTATTGATTTTGATATAGTTGTAAACGAACAGTAGAAACGAAAATCGCAGGCATATTAATGAGAAGTACGACACTTTGCATTTTCTAAGTGTCTATACACCTACATACACAAAATATACTATTTTTGACAGTCGAGTTATTATTATATTATCTATATATTAAACACAGGTAATTTTTAGTTTTATTACTTATTTACTCTAGTGACTGAATAAATGCTTTTTTGAACTATATATTTAACATCCGAATAAAGTTTGGTTAATGTATGGTTATCCAAATTTAATTGTATCAAATATCAACTAAAATTCTGAACGAAAATAGTTAATGAAAAAACAAGAATTCTTCAATTATTCAAAAAGGAGCTAAAAATTTATTAGAAACAAGAAAAATTCAACAAACGTGACAATAATACTCAGATAATGACGAAAACAAACCTATATAAAAAAAAAATTACTTACAGACAAACCTGTCAGCATGAATTTGCAAGCAGACTAATACTTAAAACTTAATTATCTTAAAACTAGTTTTTGGCGCCTGGTTTCCTTTTTTCATACATATCTCAATAAATTATGGTACAATATAACTACTCCAGCTTCTTGTTTTCTCTCTGTAGCCTTTGCCTTGACAGTCTGAACCACTCACTAGCGATGTTCTCAAATTCTTTTTCACAATGTGGGAACGTTTCGTTAACAGCAGCTAGAACAATAGTTTACGACAAAATTTTATAACTTTTTTGTGTATTATTTACTTAAAAGCAATTTCTAACTTTTTTAAAAATTCTTTGTCTTTACCTATAGTTACCAACAATATGTTACATCGTTGCCAAAGGACTTTGTTTCCATTTATTACTTATATAAATGTGTAGTTTTAATGATTGTGATTATACAATTTAAGCTACAATAAAGCACCTATAATTTTTCTGTGGCTTGAGCTTAGTTAAATTTCATTAAATTTCAATTTCAAGATTGGGAAATATGTCAATAAAACTCCAACAAATAAGTAGGTACCTAATAAGCGACTTAACACTGCACCGAGGTGCTAATGATTTACACTACGTAGGTACTTACCTACAATAGTTTTGATCTCTGAACTTGATTCCACACAAAACCAAAGACGATATTTTTAACATGTTAAAAACGCACGTTGCACCTCCTTCAGGGCGTTGAGTGAAAATAGACTCTTCAATCAACGTTCAGGGTCACTTTGTTAGGTTAGAATATTACGATTAGGTTATTTTGTTAGGTATAGTTAGGGATATTTGAGTTAATTTCGTATCCTTTTCTAGCACGAACTATGTAACACAGAGTGCGAAAGAGATGTCCTATAATAATTTTATAACCAGATTTACGGGGAAATTTAAAGCATCACAATATTAAAATGTTATCCAACTGTATGAAAATACGGGATTATTAAACTAGTTTTTGATCGGCGAGTTTTATTTTTTGTTATTAGATACATAAAAAAAATAAAACGGCCGGTAACACTAATCACTATTTTAATAAATTTATAGAGTATTTAAACGAATAAATCATCAAGTATTATATAGGCACAATTACATTTTCATTACCACTTAATGGCAACTGAAGACATTTTTATTTAATATCACAAGCGTTAATTGGTAAAAGAGCTTCTTATTTTCATTGGGCATGCTATTATTATGTTGATTAAACTACACTGGTCACTGATGTTATAACCTAACTATAGCAGCTACTAGACCAAAACAATATACATAATATACGTACTTAACCAAACTTTTTTGACATTCCATATGAAAGCTAGCTTGTTTCACGTTTGTAGTTTACCAAATTACATGATTAAATATATATGTGTAATGTAATTGTAGAAAAACTTAAAATGTCCATGATGATCACAAAATATATAAATGTTATATCTGGTGTAAACATATAAGATGGATTGATGTGTAATATGTAGCAATTATATAAATATCACATATTTTAATGTTATTATTTAACACACAAGCGATATAACTTTAAACGTACATACTGATTACAGAAATACATAAATGTTATATAGCTGATAAATACACATAATACTTGTTATTGTAATGTAGCAGTTACGTAAAAATCACATATTTTAATGTTATTATTTAACAAACAGGCAATATAACTTAAAATCTACATGATGATAACAGACATACATAAATATTATATGGCATGTAAATATACAAAATACTTGTTATTGTAATGCAGCAGTTATGTAAAAATCACATATTATAATGTTTGTATTTAATAAACAGGCATGTTTGTTAATAACTTAAATGTATATAGCATTTGAAGATGGTTTATATAATAGAGATGTATTTGGTAATATGGTGTGTGTTACCTTGACAATCTCTCTTTGGTACGTAACAGCCATATGTGTGTTCACTGGGATAAAGCTGAATAAAGGAGGGAAAAGCTTTAATGTCTCCAGAAAATTTCGCCAACTCTATTTTCGGAAGGTTAATGTGACTAGGCACAACCGAAGTAGTATTATGCAACAGCGACATCCTCCTATTATCATCCTTTTCAAAAAGATCTGTATGTGCCGTCTGTATAGCATAATATTGTTTTTCAAAACTACGTAATATTGCATATTCAGCATCTAAATCTGCATCTTTATCAAGCGCTAATAGGTTTAAAATACCCGAATAATTTCTATCAAATTCCCCTTTAATAGCTTCCAATTGTGCAAATCTCGACTTAAAGGCAGTATGATATTTTTTATCCGCTAAAGCCCTTTCGCAAGTCTCATGAATTTCTTGCAATCTATTTATTTCAGATATCTGAAACGCCCTGTATTTTTTCAATTTGTCTGCGGCTGACATTTTCTACAATGAAATTGAACTATAATTTCGTAACTATTTTCTATGATTGACTAAACTGTGTTTTACTACCACTATAACACAACCCTCTAAGCGATTCCCAAAGTATCTACACTAATCTCTAAACTTGAGTTACGAAAAGAACTAAAAAAGGTAATCTAAAAGTCTAAAAGTGCTCCCATATGAGAGAACACCTCAAAGGCAACCCTTGACGCTACAAACTACACTATGTATGAACAAAAGGAAAATGATCTCTATCCACGGTTACGAGGTTATAAATCACTGAAATATTTCAGAATAAATTTATACTACAAAAACCGTACCTCTGACTAGCTATAAATGACTAATTTAACCCCTCAACAGTGGGATATTAACATTGCATTCCACGACTATTAGCTGAAATAACAATATCTAAAACAGTTCAGTTTACCACTGGATTCACCATCTAAACAAGTAAATGACGGGGAAATTTTAACTTCGCGGAATCTACTAACTGCTAATGTAAACAAACAAACAGAATGGATTAAAAATCGCACTATAACACTATAACTATATTTGCTTGAATGTTAACCAGCAGTATTATAAGTTAAAATTATCTACTTCTGAATTATTTAACCCAATGCTAAATAATCAGTTTTCAAACTATATTTTAAATTGTGGTAAACAGAACGAAATTAATGCAATGTCTTCTCCTTGCGTGTAAATCTAAATCAGCTGTTACTTCGAACGGCGTGGCAAGCGTACGCTGCGACTGCACCGTACAACGAAAAGTAGTTCCTATTTAGAGAGCTCTGGCAGCTACTCTGTCATTGGCCAACAGTTTGAATGCTAACCGACCATCTAACAAAAAACGTGAAATGGAGAACGCTAATCTAAAATTTCACACTAATATATTCACCTATTAATTATCAATCCGGCTCGAAGGACCAAAAAAATGGTCGTTATTAATATAACAAAAAGGCTCATTAGAGCTAAGCAGACTGTATTTTTCCTTTATGTAGTTGATTTGGGATTAATAGGTAAATAAAGTAACTATAAAATGAACGTTAGGTCAGTTAAGCGAGCTTACCACGTGTACTGTTTCTGTATCCTCCTGCTCCGGGGTTGTGATGAATGTCTTGTTCAGAGGCCTCTGTGCTGTTCCAGTGGAGCAATCTTCCTGGGGTTTTCTAACTTCTAAATGTTACATATGATCACGCACACACAACAGTTTACAATATTGACTTCCACAACGAGTCTTCTATTTCTAATTGACTGCTAGAACGCGAGTCGTCTATTTTGATTGACTGCTAGAACGCGCGTCGATTGACTTCTAGAACGCGCGTCGTCTGTTCTCGATGACTGCTAGCACGCGAGTGTTTCTATATTCTTCTATCTAAGTATCTAGTGGTGGGGGCAATCTTAACTGACACAAAATGATAGGCAACTAATAATACGCAATAAAATTTCGTCGAACCTACGATTGATAATTACTAGGCGCAAATTCTTCGATAATTACATTTAATTCTCAACAAACTGTCTCTACTGGACATCCACTGGACGTCCGTTGAGTGTCCATTGTTTGTCTGCTGGACATCCACTGGATGTCCATGATTTTAAATGAGTTAGTCCAGTGTATGTCCACTGGAAGTCCATTGGACCTTGTTGTGCTGTTTGGGGATCATTTCGGTGGAATTTTCTTCAAATTTTGGGAATAGATAGTTCAAGGGCTTCCGAACAAAAAATGTCATGAAAAAATTGATTTCATGCAGAATTACAGAGACTGGAATTTAAAAATCTTTGAAAAAATTATTACAGGAAAGGCATTAAATCAATTTTTTTATGACATTTTTTGTTCGGAAGTCCTTGAATTACTTATTCCCAAAGTTTGAAGAAAATTCCACCGAAATAATTTTTCTAATGCTAATGGTGCGGGGTCCATTGGCGTCATTATTTAGCATGTTATGGTAGTATATTAAGCCTCGCCACATTAGAGGAACGTGCTACTATTTTGTATTCTCAATACAGTCAAGATTTGAGTTCTTAGTTGTCAGAAGAATTGCATCGTTTAAGGAAAATTCACGATGCAAATTTCGAAAAGGCATGCGTTTTCCTATTGAGTTGTTAAATCAGTTGATGGAACAAAAATTGAGCCCAATATTTCCGAATGTTCATGTGGCTCTACATATATTTTGTCTCTACCAGCTACTGTTGCACAGGGAGAACGTGTTTTTAGTACGCTAGCACGAATAAAAATGTCTTAAAATCTACTATGTGTTAAAAACAATTGACAAGTTTAGGAGCATTAGCTGTGGAAGCAATTTTGGCAAGGGAAATTGATTTTCACCCTGTGATCGAACTTTTTGCTAGCCGCAAAATTCGAAAAGCGTTAATTTAGAATTGAAATTTAAAAATGTATTATTCAAAGTCAAATTTTGAGTCAGAATTTAGTTGTGTTATAGTGTTCTGTTTTGTTCTATTTGTGATTTTTATTTTCATTTGATATACTTAATTAATTGTTATATTTCAGTTTTTTAATAAATATTTTGATATGTTTGGATATTTAAATATTAATGCAGGCGCGTGCTGGTCCACAGGGATTCCAGGAGTTTCCCGGTGGACCCTCACAAAGTGCTTTGAAAGGGCCCCTCTCCACTCCTCATCAATTTTCATTTTGGAAGGAGGAAAAAAAATTCCAAGCACGTGTCCGCTTAGGACCTTTTTATAAGTCCCGGGGCCCAAAATCGTCCCAGCACGTGCCTGTAATAATACCATCGCGCCATCAACATCGGTATAGAGATAAATTATATACCTACTCCCATTGAAAAATCTGGGGTCCAGCAAAATTTCTTGAGTGGGGCCCGCTCTGGCTCTCGACGACCCTGGGAATCTCAAATGAGTAACCATTACGTATCTGTCACTAAATTTGCGACTTTTATGTATTAATAACTTCATTTGACAAATTTATAGAGTTGCTGTCTAGTTTCTACCGCTAGTGATTGCTATATAGTTATGTAATTTTTCCGGTGCATGGAAACGTCTTAGTTATCAATGGTATGACTTTCAACTTTTTAGAACTCGAAAGTGACCAACTCCACTGAAATGTGATTTCAAAGTTGCAATCACTTTCAAGTAACGCTACGGCGCTCTAAGAACCTTCACTAACTATTAAAAGTCGTGGAATTTGTAAGTAACATTTATTAGAGTTGATGAAGTTACCGCTACACGCAGAACCGAACTTCGCCGTGCACGGCTACTACAAAGTGCGTGTTATCTCTTAAATTCACCATGAAGCCAATTTCACCATCTAATTCCCAATATTGACCTCCAAGCAAAAGTTATTACACAAGGCACTTTCACTATCCTACTGACATAACAAATGGAGAAAGATTTATGTAAAGTGTAACATTTTTAATTTCATAACCTGTAATTTGTTAAGTTAGAATTGACTATTTCCCTCACATTATAAGAACCAATGAAATAGCAAGATTTTAAAAATTTGAACCAATGGAAACAAAATATTAGCAAAAATTAGATTCTAAGTGAAAATTTTATATAAAATTACAGCGATTATTTCACTCATTAACACTATAGCCAATGAGAGCCCGTTTTTTCACAACATTGCACCAATCAAACGTCATTATTAGTGGTAATTCAAGCTAGATCTGCTTTTGACAGGACCAACATGCAAAATTTATCGCTCTAATTTTTTAGGTCGCTGCAGCGGCAAATATTGCGAAAATTTTTTGACGTTTTGTGTCGTGACATGTTTTCGGCAAATAGAACAAATCGTGCTTTTAAATGTTATCTATAATTATCTTCTCTAGCTTATTACTAATTGTTAACGTAAATTGTAAATTGTAGTATTGTATTAATAACCTAAAAAGCCAATGCTGTGTGGAACTTATATAGGTTCGGGACAAGTTATAGGTACACAGCTTTCAATGGCTTAATACCTAACATAATTACAAAATAATTTTCACAACTAAAATTAAATATGAATATCTACGAAGCAGACAAAACAGTTATTTCATGATAAATACACAAATGTAGGTACTTACATATGGTAATTCATCAATCATTACAAAGCAGCTAACACTTATTTGGAAAATCAAAACTCTGCAGTATCACTATATACATTATAATTCGTTGTACTTAAAGTCTCTCTACTTAAACAAGTAAACCTTAACTTAACTATCAAACTTCTCAAATTAAAAACATGGATTAAATACATAAATATATATTAATAAACACTTTAATATAATAATTCAATTCACTGTTTAGGCTAGGAACTAAGTTAAGCTAGCGTTACTAGATGGCGGTACCATACCATCTGAGCCGGCAGCCTTAGAACGTAAAAGGGATAGATTGGTAATATGCAATTTGTGTGATTTCACCGGTAATGTGATTGGTCGAAGCATGCTTTGTTGTGATGACTAGTCTTATAAGTTACAGTACCTATGGTTTCACGTATATTGTTTTTCTTGATTGTCATAATTTAAACCTACTTTGTTTTTTATTAGATGAGTCGCTTTGGAAATGCATTTTTATGTGACGTAAATGATGAAATTGAAGATAAAGGTGAGTAATCTCTAAAAAGCAACATGGAGACGTCTGAAGGCAATTAATTACTGAACATAATATTGAAGATATACTTAATGAATTATTTATTCGTGAAATATTCTCCACAAATACCACTCGTGCTTTAAATTTTATCTAAAATTTTTTCTCAAGCTAAGTTGCCCCTAGTTAATATCAAAGATTAAATCCCTCCCGCTAAAGCGGTCGGGATTTAATCAGATAATAAACTGCCAATTTGCACTCTTTATATTACCAGGCAACACGCTTTCGAAAAAATTTTCGATAAAATTTTAAGCACTAGTGATATTACATACGATTATTTCACTCACTAACGCGATAGCCAATGAAAGCCCGTTTCTTCACAACATTATTGCATCAATCAAATGTCATTATTAGTGGTAAACTAACCTAGATTGGCTTTTGACAGTACCAACACGAAAAAAATATCGATCTAATTTTCGGTGCGGCGACAAATATTGAAATATTGCGATAATTTTTTGACATATATGTCATGCGTTCTTTCGTAAATGGATTACAATAACGTAATTAAAAAATAATAATTATCACAAATTAAATACAAATGGCTATCGAGCAGGCAAGTCAATTATTTCATGTTAAACTCAAATGCACTTACGTATGATAATCCATCCTAAAATTGAAAATAAGAATTAAATAAGTAAATCTGTATCAATAAACACTTTATATAAAAATTCTTGTATATTACACTGTCTGCCGATACTCTGTATGTAGCGCTTAGAGTTACTGTTACTAGATGATGGTACCAGAACCATATTTCATTTCTCTTTGATCAACTTAAAATAGAACATAAGGCGAAACGTTGGTAGTGCTCTCTCTGCCTTTATGCATAATGTGATTGGTCGAAACATGCCTAAGAACTGTTTATAATGAAGACTCTCAGAGTTTCAGCAGTTTTGCACCAGTCACGAGTCTATGCATTATAATACCTATAGTCCAAGGTACATTGGTTTATTGATTGTCATTACATTTAAAATACGGCAAATTTCGTGGACTTTTAAATTTCTACAGCTGCGATTGTTAAATAATTATACCTACTTTGTTGTTTATTAGATGAGTCGGTTTGGAAATACATTTTTATGTGACGTAAATAATGAAATTGAAAATAAAGGTCAGTAAACACTAAGAAATTATAAGAAAACGTCTGGAGGCAGTTAACGGCAAAACTTAATATTAAAGATGTACGAAATATTCTCCCCAAATACCATCCGTGCTTTTAAATTTTATCTATAAATTTTTTCTCAAGCTAAGTTGCCAAAAGGTAATATGACTCATGTACCCAAGTAGCACAATTAATTCCTCAAGATATCCCGAGGATAAAAATTTAGGAATTAGTAAATATCTTCCAGAGGTTTGTAATAGTTCCCCAAGATGGGCAAATATCAGCATATCAGTATTAAATGTAGTTCCCACGGTAATCGAACAAAGCTATTAGTACAGAATCCTGTGAGCAGCCGTTTGCATACCTATAGAATTCCCATAGAAATCTTTAAAATATATCTTATCGCTTGCCAATATAAATGGTCCCGAGGACATCTTTATAGGATTTCTGTTAGATGTACCGCATCGATCCTGCAAACAGATTTAATTCCTTTAATAATCTTTCGGGTATTTTCTCTCTTACCAATATAAACGGTACTGAAAACATCTTTATAGGATTTCTATTAGATGTACCAACACACACTTCTTATAGAATTGCCAGCGGCAGCTGGTGAAATGTTGATTAATCAAACTCTCAGTATGAGACATCAGGCCCAAACCAAAGATTAGAGATCGTTATAAGATTCATCCAAATAAATCGATGATCCCTAAGAGAATTTGAACGTTGTAGTAATGTTATTAATGTTCTATAAATTCATGAGTATAAGATAATGCATGACTGATTATCATCAGCGGTTTGTACGTGGCGTCATCTACGAATAATTTCTATAACAAACTACGTGGTAAGCAAACAAGTTTTATGCATTAAAAGAATTTCTTCTTGCGATTTCTATAGGTGTTCTATTAGAGATAATAATAATATGTCCATCTTAATACTTTATTTGACCTCTGTAATACATAGAAAATTGAGTTGTATGGTAATTCCCTTTTAGAACTTCTAGAACATGTCTACAAGTATTCTGTTAAGGATAATAATACTATTTCCCTTTTAATACTTTATTTGATTTCTATAATACTTAGAAAATTGAGCTGTATGGTAATTCCCTTTTAGAACTTCTAGTAGATGTCTGTGGGTTAACAAAAGTTGAAATTCCTATATAATGCCCAGTTTACATTTCCCCAGTGCATAAAAGTTGAGCACATATAAAGATTTCTCATTTTGATTTCGGAAGGACAATCTAGAGTACATAAATACAAGATATCCTCGCGGGCAGTAAATAGAACTTCTTAAAGATATCTTAAAGAATTCTGTGCTACTTGGGTAAATTGGCAGTTTACTATCAAAGATTAAATCCCTCCCGCTAAAGCGCTCGGGATTTAACCTTTAATCAATTTACACTCTTTGTATTACCAGGCAACAACGCTTTCGAAAAATTTTTACGGATAAAATTCTAAGCACTAGTGATATTACATACGAAAATTGCACTGACATCTAAAACATCATTTGAATCAATATAAAAATTGAAGGATTTTTTCTTTCTTTTTTATTTTTCTGTGAAGATAGCAAGGCTTATAGAAGCAAAAGGAGCATAATTAAATACCTACTTTTTAAATAAATCCGCTTCAAAATTGTGACACGGTAATGAAAGTATACCTACCCGTGATTTTTTGAGTTGCCAGGTAGTCCAATCAATGAATGCCCAAAAGGAGATTGTAGAGAACATGGAGGAGGGAAGAATTTTCCTCTTCAGGAATGCGTTGGGGGTAGTTAGGAGGTAAATATACTGAAAGTCCCCGCCTCTAGCCCCGTCGCTTCAGGGGGGAGGGGGTCGAAAGGTTCCTTTTTCGATTCTTCTCTTATAACTCGGAAACGATGCGTCGTGTGGAAAAAGGTAATCTATGCAAAATTAAACATCATTAAATTTCTTACAAAAATGTTTATATTCATTTTCTTCCTGTGCTATAGTTTACGAGATATTCGCCAGCCAAAAGAGATAATTAATAAATTAATTAATTAGGTACCTTGAATATTTCTATCAAAGCGGTTTACCGTTGTGTGCTAATAAATCGCAGTCACAAAACAATCTTTATTTTACAACACTCGAAGTATTTATTAACGTAATATTTTGTCAAAATCTATACGTTTCCTTAAAAATACAGTGTGACTCACTTAAAATGAAGACACCCTTATAACTTTTTTATTTTGTTTCCAATATGAATCAAATTTTACTCAAGAATAGAACAAATTAGAATCTACCTATGAGAAGAAAAACATTCGCCTGCTATAAAGGCAAAGCCACCTGCGGTACCAAAATATGATAAAAAAATTAAAAATCATATTAGTGGGTCTTGACGAATTTCACCACACCACAAATTGCGAAAACTGAGGATCCCCTTTGCCAGATGAGCTAATATATGAGAAATCGCCCATCAATAAGCAAATCAAATTTTGGTGTATGTATGTTTATGGCGCCGATCTGATTAGTTTTTTAGAATTTTTAACATTCAAAATGTTTTTATCTTTTTTTCGCATATTTTGGCACCGCAGGTGGCTTTGTCTTTGTAGCAGGCGATTGTCTTTCTGGTCATAAGTAGATCCTAATTTATTCTATACTTGAGTAAAATTTGATTCAAATCGGAAATAAAATAAAAAAGTTATAAGGATATCTTTATTTTAAGTGAGTCACACTGTATATTTAAGAAAATGTATAGAGCTTGACAAAATATTATGTTAGTAAATACGTCGAGTGTTATAACATAAAGATTGTTTTGTAACTGTGGTTTATAAGCAGACCACGGTAAACCGCATTGATAGAAATATTCAAGGTACCTGATGTTTTCTTAAAATGTTTTCTTAACCGCTTCTCAAGTCACCGAAGTAACTCCTTAAAAATCCAGAATGGTTTTGTGTTAGGTAAAGAGAAACGAGGCCCTACAACTTACAGTGGAGTCCGAACCACTTCTTGGGGATAATTTTATAATTAAAATTATTTCGCGATGAGCAGGGATTGAACCTGCTTCGCTAGGTACGCCAGTATGCAAGCTAGACGCGCTAAACCACTGAGCTACCGATGAATGTATTTATTAAATATCTTTTTTGGCTGGCGAATATCTCGTAAACTATAACACATAGGAAGACAATTAATATAGACATTCTTGTAGAAAATTTAATTATGTTTAATATTGCATAGATTACCATTTTCCGCACGACGCATCGTTTCCGAGTTATAAAAGCGAAGAATCGAAAAAAGGAACCTCCCCCCCCCCCCTGAAGCGGCGGAGCTAGTGGTGGGGACTTTTAGTATGTTTACCTCCTAATTACCCCCCCCCCCCACATTCCTGAAGAGGAAAATTTCCCTCTCCTCATGTTCTCTACAACTCTTTCGTTGACTGGACTAAAGGATTTGTAATAAATAAACATACCTATTATTGGTGTGCAGCTATTTTATAATCTACAGCAATTGTATTTTTCATTGTAATAATTAGAATTGTTAATTCAGTTAACAAAAAAATATATTTATTGTTCTATGTTTTGTTCTGAAAATAGTCTAATAAATATATTTCGTTTAGAGAATATTATTTAGGTATTATGCAAATCACAACTTACACACTTTTTTATTTATTATGAAAATACCTACTTTATGTATATTGTTGCCCTAATCTGGGCACGCTAATATACTAGTTAGGTAAATACTTTAAAACACTCATTATTGGAGAACCAATCAAAACAACTACTCTTCTAGCTAATACTGACGAAGTATTGAATTACATGATAGGATTCTTAGCATTTTAAAGAAAAAAATATATTGAAAATATTTCAATCATTTATTTACATTTAGTCATCACACTTTTTTATTTAATATGAAATTATCTACTTTCTTTATATTGGTACCTTAATCGGGTCACGCTAATATACTACTTAGGAAAACACTTTAAAACACTCATTATTGGAAAACCAATCAAAACAACTACTCTTCTAGCTAATACTGACGAAGTATTGAATTACATGATAGGATTCCTGGCATTTTAAAGAAAAAAATATATTTAAACTACTTAAATTATTTATTAAGATTCAGTCATTCACAACAATTATTGAACCTTACATTCTATTTCAACTCTAGAAAAGTTGTACAAGTTTTTTCGAACTCGTTAGTTCTCATCAGTAGAGTATAGAAACATTCATTCATTATTTACAAGCCTATTCTTGATTTATTTTTTACAATTAATTATTTTTTATTTATTTGCTTTTATCATGTTTAGAGAATATTATTTAGGTATTATGCAAATCACAACTTACACACTTTTTTATTTATTATGAAAATACCTACTTTCTGTATATTGTTGCCCTAATCTGGGCACGCTAATATACTAGTTAGGTAAATACTTTAAAACACTCATTATTGGAGAACCAATCAAAACAACTACTCTTCTAGCTAATACTGACGAAGTATTGAATTACATCATGTAATTCAATACTTCGTCAGTATTAGCTAGAAGAGTAGTTGTTTTGATTGGTTCTCCAATAATGAGTGTTTTAAAGTATTTACCTAACTAGTATATTAGCGTGCCCAGATTAGGGCAACAATATACAGAAAGTAGGTATTTTCATAATAAATAAAAAAGTGTGTAAGTTGTGATTTGCATAATACCTAAATAATATTCTCTAAACATGATAAAAGCAAATAAATAAAAAATAATTAATTGTAAAAAATATATTTCGTACGTTAAAAATAATCTAAAAATTCAGCATTCCAAACGTGTTGCCTTTAAGAAACCGCATTCGTTCATTATGATGTGATTTAACTGAAAGAGTACCCTCGACTGTGTCTCTGGCACTTTCTGTCAAATCACATCAAAATGAACTCAATCAGTTCCTAGGCAACACGTTTTGATGCGCTGAATTTTCGATAATTTTTAATGCACTTAATATATTACTACAGATCCAAAGAAAATAGATCGCATATTTTAAATCGCAAGTGCTAGTATCCGATGAACGCTTTTCTGGTTTCACCGGAACCGTCTAGAATGCTTTGCTAGAATGTTGATGTGTTATTGGTAAACAAGATTTGTAGACTAGAAGGTTCCCTCATATTTTACTTTTAGGCGAGACGTGAGTACGGCGACGAAAAGTCAGACTAGCCTTGTTCTTCTAACGCGCAGTAGCGGCGTAGTTATCTCACTCTAGGAGGATGGTCCGTACTGATCCGAAATAAGGTCAGAAGTATCCTCTGATCTGTAGTGTTACATTTTACAACTTATTCACATTACCACAATGTTAAACAGTGACTCAAAATGCGAGGATAATTATCTCCAACTTAAAAAGAGTCATTGCGAGCCCGTTCAAGTTACGAGTTCTTTTCTTAATTAACATTAGGTACACAAATTCTTACTATGTTTTGGATTCGACCCTGCTTCTGGTGTGATTTTACATCAGCTGCTCATTGGCTAATGATATTTTTGGTGGGGAATATGAATTAATAGGCAACCTTAGTCTACAAATCTTGTTTACAAATATCGCTTGGTAAACATGTAGAATTTAGAGAGCCATCTAGATTTTTCGACGATAGTTTAAAACTGTGAAAAGGCCCGCGACGCGTCAGTTTGAATTTAACCCGTGCGAGTAGCTGGTGAAGTGCACACAAAACTTTATTTTTAACTATAAAAGTACACAATTGAGTAAAATGTCGCTTTGTCCTTGGGTCAACGATTATTGGCTCTACGATCCATTGAATTATCAACTAGGATTCTGGAGAGAACTCGAAGACCTTCCAAGAAGATTACTACATTATTATCCATTCGACGAGCCGAGATTCTTGCAAGATACCGGCACTTCTATAAAATTAGATGAGGGCACATTTCAGGCCAATATTGATGTTCAGCAGTTCAAACCTGAGGAAATTTCTGTGAATGTTAGTGGTAACACGGTGACCATAGAGGGAAAACATGAAGAAAAACAAGACGAACACGGTTATATTTCAAGACACTTCGTAAGGAAATACGTTATTCCAGAAAATTGTGATGTGAGCCAGGTTGAGTCGAAATTATCTTCTGATGGAGTACTGACTATCACGGCCCCTAAAGCCAGTGAAGAAGGAAAAAGTGAACAGCGACAAATTGCAATTAAACAAACGGGGCAACCAATAAAAGAGAGCTTTAAGAGATGGATTGAATACCTGAAGAACTTAAGAAATAAGTTATAAAATGTTTTAATATTAATGTTTAATATTCGAATAGGTACTGCAAAAATATAACCTCAAGGTTAATCTAAACTCACAGACTGTATTGTAATATATTTTGTTTGTTGTATTTATATATGTATTTCGAATACACGTATCATTCAAATAATTTGTTGAGCATAGTAATTTGAATTATCATTTGATATACCTATGTAAGCTTATGTAAGCTTATTTAGTTTATTAATAAATAATAAATTATAAGAGGTGTTTTTTTTTCGTAAAAATTCATTTCCAAAAATCTGGATTTGTGGCTAATATCTTGTGGCTATAATCCACCAAATAGTCTGCACCAGGAAATTTAACATTTTTTTCCAAAATACTTATTTGATCAAAAAAGAACTGCTAATTTATTCAAAGTGGATTTTAATCCATTATTTAGCATGAAACTCGTAAACAGAGAGAATTATTTAATAACAGAAAAATATTATAATAGTTCAGCAATTATCCATGAAAAAGTAGAAAATTGTTCTTAAAATGGAACAACCAATTTGATATTTGGATACAACTTCGCATCATAAAGCAACTTATTGAAATAACAGTTTTCGTTATCTTCAAAAAAAAACCGCTGCCTAAATAAGGAATCACTACTTTCACACAAGGTTGCTAAGGCCTCTAAAATGGAGTAAATAAATATTTTGAGGTTTTTGGTTCTTGTACACAGTACACACACTAAATCATACTCTTTTCTCATCTCCGTCAATAATGGGGTGGGGTGGTAATGGGGGGTGGCTAATGCCAAAAAATTTTTTGAGACCTTAGCTTCTCTTGTGTATCAGAGCTGGGCAAATACTTTGAAAAAGTATTTAAATATTAAATACTAAATACTTTCAGAAAATTGAAAGTATTTAAATATTAAGTATTTTCAAAAGATAAAAGTATTTAAATAATAAATAACAGAAGTAATTAAATAGTTTAAACTTAGTATATAAATACTTTCTGAATATTTAAATACTTTGATAACACTGAAATATTTTGAAGCATAGTTAAGTGTAATAAAAATAGCCTTTAATGGCTAAACTTCGCCAAATTGTATTTTCTATTTTTGTAGAAATCAATGAAGACTTAATATTATCATTATTATTATTATTATATTTACTATTTGACTATTTGAGGTGCCAAAATTTTAGGTTTCATGACTTTCATGAACTTCTACAACACTATTTTAATACCTCTATATTTAATCAGTTCTAGTTGGGTATTGGACTTTTACTTATCCGTAGTGTAGTGCATCTTCTGCAAATACCCAAATAAAGCACAGAGACTATGGCCCTAGTTCAACTGTTCTCTGTCACAATCACCAAACATATACATGCAGAGTGAGAAGGAAACATGCGTTTATTTTCGGTTTATTATAAATATTTAAAAAATCATAAAAAATGGTATAATCCTTAAAATAGTTTCAAATACTCCCCATTGCTCTAAGCTCTAAGCAATTCAACCATATACAGTTTTTATCACAAACTTTGTATATAGTTAAATGCCATACTTTAATAATGAAATTAGGAACTATTTTCATTGACAAAAACTACGATATTCAAGTACAACAGAAATTTACAATAAAAAAAATATATAGTTGTATTCGTTAGAACAATAGTAATTATTTAAAACAGTTTTAAAGATTACAATATATTTGGTTATTTAATTATTTATAATAAACCGAAAATAACTGAAGACTGAATGATGCAATGTGTTTATTAACTACATAGTATGGTACATGTCTTGATTCTTGACGAGTATCTGCCTGTCTCCCTGGTGTATTTGATTATATTTGTTGTATTTATTTAAATACTTTTGAGATTCACATACTTCTGAAAGTATTTAAATACTGTCAGAAAAGGATTTAAATACTTTTTTAGAAGTATTTAAATACTTCTCAGTTATTTAAATAGTTTAAGTATTTATAAATACTTTAGGATCATTTTCACAAATACTAAGTAGTAAATATTTCAGATAAAGTATTTGCAAGTATAAATACAAATACTTGTTGCAAGAAGTATTTAAATACTTAGTATTTAAATACTTTCTAGTATTTAAATACTTATGAGGTATTTGTAAGTATTTGCCAGCTCTGTTGTGTATACTAAATACCAATTTTATGGACTCTTACCTGCTTCATTTACCTATTTACCCCAACCCTTCGACGGAACAAGATGAAAATATAACCTAGTTCCAGATCTCGTTAAAATACATACGTGTACCAAATTTCAAGTCAATATCTTAAACGGTTCCAGAGTAAACGTGCGCACAAAAAAAGTTACAGACAGACAGACCGACAGACCGACAGACCGACAGACAGACCGACAGACAGACAGAAATTTTTTTTTCGCTCAAACTTAAAATCTCGACGTTTCATGACATTCTAAGCCTATTTGAACAATAAACATAATTTTTTTTTTGTCGTTACTATACTTCCACTGGACGTGGAAATAATAACCTAAACACAAAATCAGTCTTTTAATGTGTTTATTAAACTTTATTAATTTAAAAATAAACATTTGTTGCATAGGAACAGGAAAAGTCACCGCAAAACAATAAAATATATACAGTGTGTGTTATTTAATACCTCAACGTCTCATTATTTTGGAACGTATTGAACGATTTTAATTTTTTTTTTGAGATATAGTGCTCGATGAGCATTATTTGACTGTTTTGAATTTTGAAAAATTTATAATTTTCATACTTTCAAGGCCTACTAAGCTCTTCTAAATGGTCGAAATTTCGAGATCGACTATTAGGCATTTTCTTATCGGCAAATTGGATAGCGTATTCGATTCGCAGTTGTCTTAAATACCCCTATACGAAATTTTAGCTCTATACCTCATATAGAGTGTTTGTTATTCAATAACCAAATTTAAAATTTCTCACTTTTCGACTGGCCCTGTATAAAAGTCGGTTAGGTTTACTAAAAAGGTAAAGTAGTCATTCGACTTAAGCAACATCAGATACTAAGTGGGAAAGAAAAAAGAATAGTTATTGACTTTTATATAGTGCCAGTCGAAAAGTAAGAAATTTTAAATTTGGCTACTGAATAACAAACACCCTATATAAGGTATCAAGCTAAAATTGTTTTTAAAGGTATTTGAGATAAGGGCAAATCGAATACGCTATCCAATTTGCCGATAAAAAATTGCTTAATATAGTCGATCTCGAAATTTAGAACCATTTAGAGGAGCTTCGTAGGCCCTGAAAATATGAAAATTACAAATTTTTCAAAACAGTCAAATAAAGCTCATCAACCACTAGATCTAAAAAAAAAATAATAATAAATCGGTCAACGCGTTCCAGGCAGCAAAGGCACGTGAAAATGCCGTGAAAAAATGGTCAGGAGTGACAAGAAATGACGAGTTAGATGACGTAAATGAAACGTGAAAATGACTTCCTAATGTCTCAGATGAATGACGTCTTTTGCTAGACGTTAATTTGACGTCTATTTCAGGTTATATTTGGTAATCCCCCCACAGGTTTTTAGTAATAGGAACATATAAAACTACATACTAATTAGTAGCCTAATTGATAAAAATGAAGTAATTAATGCATACGTAAGTATTGTCCTATGAATTTGTTTGTTAGCCATCCGTATATTTTATTTACATTAACATATCTAATATTGTTTACCGTCACTCCAATTTTTTCTCACAAGGGTTGCCTGCAAATTATAATGTTTATTAAGTTATTAAATTCATTTTTACTTACCTTTACCAATTGCGGTCGGTAGGATCGAACCTGCAATGTCTCCGTTGTCCGTATTATAAGGCGCAGTTACACGGCGCGTGATTAGGCGAACCTGACTCGGCGAGTCACGAAACACGCGACGTGTAACATAGGCAACTTGGCATGGCTTGCGACTCGGGAGACGTTGCTCGCGTCGGCCCGCGTCTTCCATCTAGTTGTCAGTAACTGCGCCTGAAGATCAGTCATCAGTCGATCCATGCAGTTTTGACGAGCCTACAATCCACAACCCCACACGAAATCTGCATTAGTCACGCGCCGTATTGACACATCTGGCTCGCTATCCGTTACACGGCGCGTGGTTTGCCGAACCACGCACAAGGTTCGTAGATCGGCGAACCACGCGCCATGTAACTGCGCCTTAACTCACTCGACTACTAACCTTTCCAAGAGTACTTACTTAAAGACTTTATAGTGGAACATGCAACTGTTAAATTTTGCTTTTTAATGCATTTTGATCTAATTTTATTATTAAAAGAACTCGATACCTGCACAAATAAACTGCCGAATCTTCGCAAACTCTTTCGAATATAAATTATTTTTGTTAAAAAACATTGTCCTCAAATAAAAACGCCAATACTTATCTCTCACGACACCTCCCCACAATAAAATTGTGGAAGGTTACTACAATTAGTCCAAAATCGAAAATTGATAACATCACATCTTTACGTTTTGAAGTCCCAGGAACCCAAAAAAGTTGTTTTTGGAAAAATGTCTGAGTGTGTGTATGTGTGTGTGTGTGTGTGTGTATGTATGTTACCACGATAGCGGCGAAGCTACTAAACGCATTTGGATGAAACTTTGCATGAGGGTTTCTTTAGTGCTCCAGATGATCTGAAAAGGTTTTGGTTGAGATCGGATTACGTTTGGTGCCGTTTTGGCACAACAAGTTGTTTATTTTATGATTACTTCCAATTTGTAATCGAACTATTGAAAATCAGTAAAAATTCCGATTTCAACGATATATCACACTTGTACTCTTTCGATTTGGTTTCCGTGAAAAAAATTAAAAAACAAATTAACACGCTTCTTGTGTAAGATATATTTTATAGTCTAACTCAACGTTCGATAGACTAGTGTCAGAGAACTTATACCACAAAATAATATAAGGCTGTACCCCTTACTCTTTGCAAATTTGCAGCCGTAAAGGCTTTTTTTAAGACTATTGACGGAATCGGGAACTGATCTGTCAAGAGTGAAATTCTACATCTCAACGCGACATTCCGAACGACTAATTATCTACGGTTAATTAGTTATTTATTAACGCGCAAATGCTATCTCTTTTTTTGCGGCGGAACGAGATGGAAGATGGACACTCTTCTAACACAAATTCGCGATCGAGAAACGTCAAACGAAAAATTGCAAAAATGTCACTTTTGATTCGTTCGTGCCGAGCTGAATTTTCGAATTTCGACATGCAATTTACTATGCGGATCAACTACAAGTCTTCCTCTTTCCATCGCTACATAGTACGGCCGTCGCGGTATCGTATTTTTTAAAATACGAGTAAATTTAGATGTCGTGTTTTCGACCAAAATTTACCCTCGGATGCCGCAACTCTGAAAACGGTTTTTCATCTGTAACTCGGAAACTGTTAGAGATAGCTCAAAAATAAAAACTCTCAAAGGAAAACTACATAATGTCAGTGTAGTGTACTACTACTCATTGGTGTATGTGATTTCTTATAATAAAAACATTCGAGCTGTTATGATATAACTGCTGGCTCAGGACAAGGATTAGGACCAGGCAGTCAGTCTTTATATGATAGCAGAGTGAAGTACAACAGTAAAGAGTGTGTTTTATTAAAACAAATTTAAGTGATTGTTCAGTGGCGACGAGGATTAACCATATAAATAAAAGCGAGTGCGCCTTAATTCTTTAATGTGTAAATCCAGTGAAAAATAAGAAGGAACAGAGCATAAACTTTGTAAGGAAAACTTCAACAAATATACATTGGGTACTAAGAAAACGGGCCTAGCACTATTATGTCGAGATGTTTATAATATAATTAAGAAAACCAATTAAAACAACCCTTATCATAGGGAGATTTACAAGCATTTAGGAGGAAATAGAAATAATATTTGTCCGAATCATTTAGGTTTTGAATCACTAGTATACCATAAAGTTCTTTAATTATTATTTGTCTTTGAGAATCAAAAAATTGTTGGTGTTGGCGTTATTATTATTAAAAGAGCGTAATTAAAACAAAAAAGTGAATTTCATAAAATGTATTAAACGCACTCGCAAAACAAGGGACTCAGGTCCAAAACAAGGGACTCAGGTCCAAAACAAGGGACTCAGGTCCAAAACGAGGGACTCAGGTCCAAAACGAGGGACTCAGGTCCAAAACGAGGGACTCAGGTCCAAAACGAGGGACTCAGGTCCAAAACAAGGGACTCAGGTCCAAAACAAGGGACTCAGGTCCAAAACGAGGGACTCAGGTCCAAAACAAAGGACTCAGGTCCAAAACAAGGGACTCAGGTCCAAAATAAGGGACTCAGGTCCAAAAACAAGGGACTTAGGTCCAAAACACTAAGAAAGAAAGCCTCACGGAATTTGTTCGAATCGAACACGAGGGACAATGGGTCCAGAAAAAATGCTACAACGAATGAACATACGCAGGGGATACGAATTGGTGCGTGGTCATTCAGCGTTGAAAATAATAATAATAAGTAATAAATAAGTGTGCCGCTTGTGAAGTCTAAAAAATAATAATAGTGATAATAATAATAATGGGATGGGTTTGATGATTTCCAGTTTCAGCTAAGAAAGCGTGTCGCATAAATCTAAAATTCTTAATAATAATATTAATAATAATTCTTATATCCCAATCATAGATACAATTAAGTAATAATCATACAAGTGGCTATAAGGAGTGCGTGACAAATACATACCATAATAAATCGACTAAACATTGCATTAGTATAACAAAATGTAAAATATAAAATCAAATTACACGTAAAAAAAAATTGTATAAAGGAGCACACAACACATACATTATAACAAACTACAAATAATATAAAACGTAAAAAATAGTAAGACTAAATGAAATTTATTGATACTTTTCCCTTAACAAATTCTTTATCGTCCTTTTAAAAATAAATGACTTGGAATTTTCTATATCAGTAGGTAAATGATTATACATTTTACAGTCATTATAAAAGACACTTTTTGATACAAGTGCTGGTGAGGAATTAACTGATCTTTAAATCTTAAATCCAATAATAATAATAATCATAATAATAATAATGTAATGAGGATGATAATATTGGTGATAATAGCAACTAGACTGGCTAAGCCGAGGAACTAAATTTTTGTATCGTATACAGGATGAGACGAATAAATATGAGCTCCAAATGGTTGGGTGGAACTGCATTGGAACATTTCGATTGCGAAGGAGATGTCTGCTCCGAATGCTTGCGATAGGAAAAATCAACGTACGCGTGCAAATGAACACGATGCTTTTTAAGTTGATAGAGCAATCGCGCACTTGAAAATCACCGCAAAGCGTTTCCGACTTTTTGACAGAAGGGTCACTTAAGTTTAAATACTCTGTGTATTATTTTTCTAGGGTATGGGACTGAACCACTCGCATTTCGTTGAATGAATTAAATTCGAAAAAAAAAAATGTATATTTTCGTTTATTTTGTAACATAAGAAAACTTAAAATATTTTATCAATCACAGTAGTTAATTACACTTGTTAATTAAATACACATCTGTGTAAATTTGCCGTTTTGTAGTCCGAGGTTTGTTTGTAAATAGATTTGATGATTCGGAGCGAACTGTTTTACAACTGTGTCAGGTGTTTATATTAAAAGTTATTAGTTCTCTAATATTCACGACATGCATCCGAATAGACCAGAAAAGATCTCGGCGTGAAACGATTCGAACGGAAGCATGGGCGGAGAACGGAAATATTTCTGATTTACTTTAAAATTGAAAATAAAATATTTAATGAATTTTGTGACTGTTAATATTTTCGGAATTGACTGTATTAATTATCTACTAAATTTTCATTATTAAATTATTCACAAATAAATAATTTTCAAAAGGTCCTTTGACACAAACAGCGAGTATTGAGGACCGGTAAAAAAAAAAAAGTATGAGCGGACTGTGCTTGCAGGAAATATATTTCAGTATTCCAGGAGCGTACGTAGAGACAACAGCTGAAATAGATGTATATCAAGCTACAACTCACTATTCACCGAAGGTTTGTGGTCGACGTGGAAGCCACAAACATTCTTCTTCACGTGAAAAGTGTTCGGCCTTAAATCAGACATGCAATAACTGTGGATCCCAAGGACATTTCAGGTTTCAAGACATATGCAGAAAGAAAAAAACGTGTGAGAAATAGTCAACCATATGTAGAGCCTCCTAGAGAATTCAAGAAGGAGAAAGTGGCGAATGTGCATTCCATACAAGAAGACACCTATGAAGAAGAAACAAACTAAGTCTTCCACATCGATAATGACGAAACAATAACCTACAGTTTAGGAGGAGTTGAGATAGATATGCTCATTTATTCAGGTAGCAAGACCCAAGTAACAATCTTAATTTTAACATACTCTATAAGATATTCTAAAAGCTTATTTCTGAGACTTCTTATAAACGTAAATGGTCTGGAAAGACTCTATAAAACTGACTTAAAACCCTTATACGGGTATAAGGGTCCATCCAGAGAAAGGCCTACGTATTTTCATTTAAAACTACTTTTAAAGCTTTCAAGTTTTAATGAATCATCTAAATCTCTGCTCGTAGAATATCTGAAGGGTATTATAAAACCATACTTTGTTTGGAATAAGTACTTATTAAAGTTTAAAATGCACACACAAATGCTTGAGAGAATGTTTTGTATTTAATAAAGTAAATATAAAAGAAAATATATGGGACGCCATGCATAGTTATAAAATGAACATATCGCAAGTACTGAGAAAAATTACTTATAAATGAAGTACTGAGAGCCCTCGTAGTGGGCTAAAATTTTCAACGAGGCTAAGTTTACTGTAAAATCTAGTTAGACAGTTCTTACAAAATTCTTGCGCCCTCCAAAAACGCAAATTTAAATAACTATATGGATAAATTATTTTTCTCCTCTATGACTTAAAAATAAATAAATCAGTATCATCTTTCCATAATATGATTCAATGTTAATAAATTCTTTCTAAAAAACATTTCTCTTACAAAAAAAATTACATTTCTATGTTCAATCTGGAACCTTCCCAGTGTGGCTGACCGTTGTTTATTTCTTGACCTTTGGAAGTGGTGGCAGCTGTGTGCATCGACCATATTAGTTGTGAATAATTCTACTTCAAACGTGTCTTGTCTTAAAATGCCTACAAAATAACCAATTGCTCTTTAAGTACGCTGATTTATTTTTGTAGAAGTATGTTTTAAGTCCCATAGTTATTTCTTAAAACTTGTAGGCTATTTTAAAACCTATGCTAAACTGAGGAGTTAACACATCCGCTTAAGACATATACGTTTTATGGCCCCTTGTATAACCTAACCAAAAAATTCAGTTTGATTTTAGTACTTTGTCATTTTTGGAAAAAGTGAGTGGTAGAGCCGCTTGCTATTATTATAAATTACCAAGAGCAGGTATAGTAGCGCAGCGGGCTAAGGCGTATTAGGGCGAGCATGCTTGGTCACACTCTCTATTGTGTACTGGGTTTGATCTTCATCTCCGACACTAGCAATGTCTGCTGGTAATGGATATTGTCTAAGCTTCTTCAAAAGAAAAAAGGGAAAGATTACGGCGACAGGAAGCGAAGATCAGAAGAAACCCCATTAGAACCAAGGTGTACGTGAAACACCTAATAAAGGAAAACACAACTTGCCTCAACTTTAATCAAAGTACACAAGTAATGAATAAGGATAGAGTAGACATACAAATTAAATATGATGAAATAGGCCAAAACTACAGAAGGAACATCGTGCATCTAAAGAAGATCGAAGACGAATGGGCAGTGTATGTTTCAAAATAAGTACATGTGACCGACAAAAAACAAGAGTCAGATAATTACTGATATTTCGTAAGCCTAATTTACTTTAGTATCGTCGTGTGACATGCGTTGTATGCTACTTTACTATATTGTTATATATATGTTACAGTAACAGGTGAGTTGATCCAAGGCAAGTCCATGTCCACGTGACCGACAAAGGATCAGAGGCCGTAGACTGGTATTCTTCAAATTTGCACCTTCCTTTGGTTATGACTTTTATATTAATATATTTTGCAATATCATATTCTTATATTGTTCTATTATTATATAGTTAAGTAGGTATATTGTTATATTTGGTGCACCGCCATAACTCACATTGTGGACATTATTGTTAATTTCATTAACACTGTTGTAAAAGGAAAAGTGGATGTAGTGTACTACTACTCATTGGTGTATGTGATTTCTTATAATACAAACATTCGAGCTGTTATGATATAACTGCTGGCTCAGGACAAGGATTAGGACCAGGCAGTCAGTCTTTATATGATAGCAGAGTGAAGTACAACAGTAAAGAGTGTGTTTTATTTAAACAAATTTAAGTGATTGTTCAGTCAGGAACGTTTTGCCGCATTCGAAATTTTAATGGGACTTTTCGTTGGGGCCCGGCGGGCCTTTCAAGATGACGGTGTCATGCACTTTTTTCATTCAATCGTTCGTAACTTCTAAACGGCGACTCCTATGGCAAAAAACTTAGACCTAACGAAATTGTAGAGAATTGAATTACCTAAAAGTCTTTTTTTGGATTTTTATGTTACTCCAAAAATTACCGAGATACGGTCGGCCAAAGTGGAGACTTTTTTGAAATTTGTCAAAAATCTCGATTTTTTTCTCTTTAAACCTCCATAACTCTTAAACGGTGGTCCCTAGGTCAAAATACTTTGCCCTAACGAATGTGTAGAGAATTTAATACTACAAAAAATTATTTTTTATTTTTTGAAATAAGACAAAAAAAACCGCTGCCCAAGGAATCACTACTTCCACATCCAGATTCTTTTCCAAGTCACTTACAACGAAAAAATTTTTGTATGTGGAAATAATTGTTTATGGAACTTTAATAATATAATATTTGAAATCCTCTACCCCAAAAATCCATAAAACGATACCCCACATCGGTAGCGGGGTGGGGGTGGTGATAAGGGGTGGTAGTGGGGGTGGATGAAGTAAAAAAACATTTTGGGGTTTCTGGTTCTTGTACACACACTAAATCACAAATTTTTTTCATCCCCTTTAATAATGGGGTGGGGGTGGTAAGGGGGGTGGCTAATGCCAAAATTTTTTTTGAGACCTTAGCTTCTCTTGTATATACTAAATACCAATTTTATGGACTCTTACCTGCTTGATTTACCTATTTTCCCCAAATTTACCCCAATTTACCCCCCAACCCTTCGACGGAACAAGATGAAAATATAATCTAGTTCTAGATCTCGTTAAAGTACATATGTGTATCAAATTTCAAGTCAATATCTCAAACGGTTCCAGAGTAAACGTGCGCACAAAAAAAGTTGCAGACGGACCGACAGACAGAAATTTTTTTTTACTCAAACTTAAAATCTCGACGTTTCGTGACATTCTAAGCCTATTTGAACAATAAAAGTTTTTTAAATTTTTTTTCTGTTACTATACTTCCACTGGCCCGTATAACCAAACAGTAAAGACCCTTTACAGCAACTATATGCATATCTTGATTCGATACAGGCAATCCGCATCGTATCGTCAGAGAGTTGATAGAGAAATAATATCTCTACTGTACAGATCCCAGTATAGAATTTCTTTACCCTACAGATACAGCATAAGTACAAAATCTATATCAAATCTGTAATGTAACTGTATAGATTAATATAGGCCAAAATTACTGTATTATTCAATATCTCATTTTTTTTTTCTATTTTACACGTACCTACGCGCTGACGATGGGATTATATAAATACACATATAACACACTATTCACAATATTTAATAAACACAACTTACCTCTTGTCCGGCAGCAGGGTTTGAACCGTGGACCTTTAGAGTGGCAGTCGGGTACGTTTCCACTGTGCTATTTCCTCCATACAAAATGTTAAAAACAGTACCTATTTATTTATACAAAATAGTTACAAATACGCGGTTATACTTATATATGATTCAGAATCGAGTATAATAGCGAACTTCTGTAGGTAGGTACTGAATTTATGAGATGTAAATTGTTCATGTAAATTTCATATATGCGACATAATGCCGAAACAAAACCTTCGATAATTTCGTCGTCATAAAGGTGTAATAAATTAGTCAGGTATTACACATAAGTACTAATAGAAATAAGAGCATAACAGCTAGTCTCTGCACAACTAATATAGGGCTTACGGCTCAAAGGTATGTAAAAATATTGTAGGTAGATAATGAATATTATGCCTTATATATGTTGTGCTATTTCTTTTATAATTTAACAGAAAACAAGAGAACCCATATTACAGATTCAAAGAAGGTTGTTATTGCCATCAACTGTCAACATGATGTAACTCCGCCAGGATCATCTGTTGGGCATAACGGATTCTTTAAGTTTTGTGGCCATCGTTTTTTGTTTATAAATCGCCCGGCGTTTTAAAATACATAATAGAAGTGAAGAGCAACGACATAATATAATATAGACTGGAAAAGTAGGCGTGGCACATGACACTAACAAACGGACTAGTTGTCGACCTCTAGCCGACCTTGCCGTAAGCGCCCTCTGATCTGTTTCAACTGTCAGTTCAGACATTGTTAATGTATTTATAGCTGTTGTCAGTGTTCTTGTGTTAATATTAAACTCTTTGTGTCATATATTTATTTAACTTTAACTTTATGAAAATGGTGAAAAGGTGTTTATTTTGTAATAAAGTCTACAAGGGTGATCCTGATCTGACGTTTCACATGTAAGTAAGAAGCCATGGGCGTCACTTTAACATGGCAGAAGAATATAAATAAATAAATAAGTAGTCATTAAATAATAGCAGTTATCCGCAAAAAAATGTATATATTGTCTTAAGATGACGGGTATTTGTTCAATATTTTAACTAGTTTACTACCCCTTTTTAGATTTCCTACAAACCAATATATAAGAAGGAAATGGTTTCTAGCTATTGGTCGAGAATATAAAGAAACGAAATATATTTACCTGTGTTCTAATCATTTTTCAAGTAATGATTTTATAGTAAAATTTTCTGGGCATCGATATTTAAAAAGAGCTGCAGTACCTGTAATAGCATCGGGAAGTAGTCATAAAGTGACATTTGAAAGGTAAATGGTTGTATTAAATTCTTTTGTGCAATTGTCTTAGGTTTTAAAATAACTTGTTACAGTGTGACTTGTATTCGAGTCACAGAATAGTAACTATATTGTGCAACAAGTGTCAAAAATAGCACTTTTTATACAAGTGTGACAGTTCGATGACACGAGACGTAGGCAGGTGCTCTTTTGTATGTGTTGCACAATATACTTTTTCTGCGACTGTCATCAGTTTCCATAATTTAAATAATTAAATTTCAGAATTAACTTCAGCGTCAAAACATCTATAATTAGATGTCTATAAAGCGAAGATCGCAAACTAACTTCAATTGTTTTCAATGCACTCTTATGAGTTGGCTATACACCAGAGTGGAATGATGTTACTTTTTTACACTTTCTATTTTTTTTACTATTATCATAAACATAGTATGTTTTACACATAAAAAAATAATGAAAACAATGTACAGTTTGTTTAACAGTCTTAGAAAAAAAATGTTATGAACTGTGATGATGCTGGTATTATAATAAAAGCTGTTAATAAATACTATTTACGTCACTATTTCAGAGAACCTACTGTTCCAGCTTTAAGCCCACCTCGAACTCCACCCAAAAAACGGAAACGTGCAAGGTAAGTAGCTCGGTAACACTCTACCCAACAAATAAACACTAAAGGTCGGCCCATCAGCGCGCCATCATTAGGCCGGAAATCAATCTTCTGGCCTCGTGTTGGCCCGCCGAAAGGCCGACCTTTAGTGTTTGTAGGGTAAGTATTAGGGTTTTTAAAAATATTTTGCCAACAAATTTGTAGTAAATAAATATGAAGAATATATATTCAAACTGGGCATTTTTGAATCTATGTGCTTCAGTATATTAAGCTTCGGTATATTCTGGAAGTATCCAACTTTATGTATACAAACGTTCCAGCAGCCAAGTATCTCCATAAAACAAATTTATAGATAATTAAATATTCATATCCAAGGGTACAGAGCATTAATAGAGTGGTAGGGACTGACTAAGACACTGGAGGAGACAGGCAACATATGCAAGTAAATTTGATCCACTTTTAGCAAATAGAAGTGTATAAACGTTTGTTTTGCCACAGAATACATATTGTTAATCTTACAAACTGAAAAAATCCAAATAATTAAGTATTATGGCGGTCGTTCAATACATGGAGGTAAAAACGTATTTGAAACTGCATTTACATGAGAAACGATTCTACGAGAATAAGGCTAATAATCTTAAAAATTGCGCTTGAAAATTGTTTTTATGATCGATTAGGTTATTGTTTGGCTCGAGAAGGGGGCCTACTTATTTGACCATTTATTATAATTCATTTTCTTTTTGTTTCTTAACATCTTTTGATTGTGTTATTTTAAGAACATATTTTGTTAAAAAAAAAAACATTATTTTATAATACTTAGGGCCGAATCATTAGGCCCCTGTTAAACTTTATGCCAATAATTATCATTTTTAGATGATCTGATTCACATAAATTGAGACTTAACAATTGAAAATTCGACAATACTCTACCAACGACAATGTAGTATTACATTATAGGCACTGGCCTAGCTTGTTCTCTAGGGCTGGTGAGAGGCGTGTGCGAGCGTGTGCGAGCATGTGATCGACTTTCACTGCAAGTTGGTTAATCAACTATTTTGCATGTAAATCTCATCTGATCGCTGTACTGGGTTGCTGGAACCTGTATAATAATTGATTATATTAAAATAAGTGATGAAGAAAAAATACAATTAAAATAATGCAGAGAATTACTTTATATTAAGTAGGTGAATTGTCAAATTTTAAAAATATATATATATTTTTTTTTTTTTAGAGAACTGCCTTCATCACCATCAACTTCATCTACCACATCTGCTGATTCACCAATGAAATTATCAACAGAAATAATGCATCCTTTATCGGTAACGGAAAGAACCGAAGCTGCTTGGCAAAGTTCTTCAAGTACAATTACAGTAACTGAGCCAGAACGTGATATTGAACCAGTTTCATCTGTAAAAAGGTAAATTTCTGTACAAAATGTACCTTGAACAGGCAACTGCAAAGTATTTCTAATCAACTTAGATTATATTATATTAATGTGAAATGTTCTCGCCACGTAAAGTTTTTTGAAATTAATAAATAAATAGCAATTGGTATAGAAATTATTGTATTACAGGAGATTTCGAAAGCCTAGATATTTTGGTGATATTGATGAGTTGGAGATGCAGTATACAAAGAGGATCATAAGAAATTGGAAAGTAGCTAAAAAAACAATTGACCGCCAGAGAAAGAAAATTTATCTTCTTCAGCGCAGGAACAAAAGAATGAAATGTAGAGTGTCTTGCTTAAAATCCTTACTAGCAGACTTAAGAGATCAGAATTTAATATCAGAGAAATCTGAATCTGTCATTAACGTAAGTACTTATAAAGTTTTAAAATGGTGTTAATTTTTTTTATTTTATTTTCTAAAATATAAAGCCACTCAGTGGTTTTTATAAAATATATTATTTGAATTAATAATCAGGTTCAAGATATAACTGAATAAGAGATACTCATCAGTGTATAATATATTAAAAATATTACAGGAATCTTTAACTGGATCTGCTGCAGAAATAATGAAGAGAGTATTAAGAGGACCTACTAGGCAAAAGTACAGTCCAGAATTGCGAGCATTTGCTCTTACTCTTAACTTTTATTCTACGAAGGCTTATAACTATGTAAGGGAAAAATTTAACAAAAGCCTACCATCTACGAGAACGTTAACTGGGTGGTATGGGTCTATCGATGGAACACCAGGATTTACTGAGGAGGCTGCCCAAGCATTAAAAATTAGAGCTGCAGAGGCAGCAACAAAGAATAAGAAAATATTGTGTGGTATGGTAATTGATGAAATGTCCATTAAAAGAATGGTAGAGTGGACTGGAAAAAAATTTACCGGCTTCGTTAATATCGGAACAAATATAGACAGTGATAATCTGCCCGAAGCCAAGGAAGTTCTTGTATTTATGGTTGTTTCCATCAATGATAACTGGAAGATAACAGTGGGGTATTTTTTGTTGGATGGATTAAGTGGGACAGAAAAGGCTAATTTAGTCATTCAATCACTGCAATTTTTACATAATACAGGTATTAAAATCATTAGTTTAACTTTTGACGGAACTGCTGCAAACCGAAGCATGGCTCATTCACTCGGAGCTAACTTCAGTGATCCTGCAAACTTAAAAAGTAAATTTAACCATCCGATTACTCAAGATAGTATATATCTATTTTTGGACCCTTGCCATATGCTGAAACTTGTAAGAAATTGTTTAGGTAGTCAAAGTACTCTTGAAGACGATAAAGGCAACCTAATCGAATGGAAATATTTTGAAAATTTGGTTGAACTTCAAAACACTGAAGGTCTGCAAGCGGCTACAAAGATAAAAAATCGTCATATCCGCTGGAAACGAGAAAAGATGAAAGTGAAAATTGCAGCTCAAACATTCAGTAACAGTGTTGCAGATGCCTTACTTTTTTTATGCAACGACTTAAAATTAGAGGAATTTAAAAATTCTGAGGCTACAGCCAGATTTTGTAAAATAATTAATAATTTATTTGACATATTTAACTGTAGAAATTTACTGTCAAAATCAGAATATAGAAAACCATTATCTACTAAAACAGAAGAAAAAATTTTGCCCTATTTAGAAGTTTGTAAAAACTATATTTTAAACTTAAAATTAAAAGGCGATTTAGTGATCAACACAAAGAGGAAAGTAGGATTTTTAGGATTTTTAGTTTGTATAGAAAGCTTAAAAGGCATATATAACGATTATGTAAAATGTAATGCTCCAATCTTAAAATATATTTTAACTTACAAGTTGTCGCAAGACCACTTAGAAATGTATTTTGGCATTGTGAGAAGTAAAGGTGGCTCAAATAACAACCCTACAGCCAAACAATTCGAGGCTATTTACAAACGACTTTTGGTACATTCAGAATTAAAGGCGGTTGACACTGGCAATACAATTGCTTTAGATGATACATCAATCTTGCATGTTGGTAATATTAAAAACAGAAATTTTAACGTGCGTCAACTTTCAGACCACAATTACTCGCTATCATTGATAAATGATTCAGATGAAAGGAATCCAACAATGCTGCATTTTCTTTGTGGGAATTTGATAGAGGATGACACGGCCAGGTCAGAATTAAATTTTGATATACCTTCCCAAAGGGATCATGATTATCTAAGTTCTGAGGTGTGGCATCTAACTCTCTATTCTGAAGACATTCTTGGATACATAGCAGGTTTTGTTGTAAAAAAGATTAAAACGATCATTAAATGTCCAAAATGTTTAGACATATTAGAAGATAATTCAAACTTTTCACTTCTACAAAAAAGGAAGACGTTCGGAAACCTCGTAAGGGCATCTAAATTTGTTATAAATGTTTGTAAAGCTGGGGAGAAATATTTCAAATTCATAAAACATTCTAAAAATTTATTTCATCCTAACATTAATGTTATTAAAATGTTAATTAATAAAACATTATCAAGTTTAGATTCAAATTTGTTTAACATATTTGAGGATCATATATATGATGATGATCCTATTTCTAATCATTCCATTCTGTTGACGGAACTAGTTTTGACTAAATATTTTAACTTACGCATCCATCATGAAACTGACATAAATAGAGACATTAGGGAATATAAAATTCGAAGTCTTTTGACAAAGGCAGTAACTTTTCAAAACCAATAGGCATTTTTATTTATTATATTATTTGTTTATTTAAATTTTTTCGAATAATAAAGTTATTACTTTAAATGGCATGGTTGTTTTTTTTTTTCCACTCCAAGGCATTATCCACAAGCCCAAGCAGTCATTATTTAGTCATAAATCGTACCTTTCAAAACAGTACGCCACTGCACAACTTGGGCCAACAAATACACCCCACCACCCCTCTCTGGCATTAATATTTTGACCAAACAAACAGTATATAGTTGAATTGAGATTGCTCCTCTATCCTTTAGACCTCGTTGGTGAAGAGCATGAGAAATGAGGTTAAGTTTAAGTGTCGGTTGTTAAGGTACAGTTAAAATAAAGATATCACGTACAGTTGAGATAGATATGCGGTATAGTTTAAATTTAAATGTAGCTAGGTATATATGCTGCACAGTAGCAATAAATGTTTTATCGGTAAAGTTTAGAATATAGACTCGGCATAGGTGCTATAAATACACGACCGATAACGACAAATATATATAGCATCTTTATCTATCTTTATCGAAAAAAAATATCTTTATCGAGTGGTTATACGGGGGATGTGGAAGTAATAAGGACGTTAGGAACGAAACAAGTGGAAAACATGTTTAAAACATCGCATTGTGTTTTAAAGAAATATTTAATACAAAATGCAATGTTTTAAACAAGTGTTTAAAACACAGTTTAAAACACAGTGCGATGTTTTAAATAAATGTATTATTTTGGAGTTTGTGGAAAAGCAGGAAAAGTGCCGATGATGGTCCATTCCGATAAATAATTCCGATATAGTGGTTACGTGCACTAAACTGAGCATTTTATTTGCAGAGTGCTGTAAAATCCGTTTAAGAGCGCCATCTGACATCAACTAGTAGTAACAGACATAGTGTGCCTGGCACCATTTAAATTTAGTTGAACATAGTTTTAAACGTTTTAAACCTGTTTTAAACACGTTTTAAACATACCTTCAAAAATTAAAAAAAAACCTGTTTTAAACAAAAAAAACTGTTCAAAACAAAAAAAACTGTTTTTTGTTTAAAATGAAAAAAAACTGTTTTTTTTCCAACCCTGTTACATTTTCCAAGGAAACGGGTTTTTTTCTCTTCTCTTGCGAATACCTGGATAAATATTGGTTTTAGCAAAAAAATGGTAGGGATGTATTAGAAAGATAATAAAACGATGATGAATTTGCTTTGTCAAAAAATTTCTGTAGGATTAATGGTTTCGCTGCTATATACGTTTCAACACAAAATTTCGATTTGTCCATATGCCCAGATTATATTTGATACTGATTTTTAAAATCTCCGCCAAGTGAAATTTATAGTTTTTCTACTCCCTTATGTAAATTTGCTGTTTTCTGTACAGTCTGTAGAATGGATAAGTAGGCAATTCCAGTTAACTGAACGGATATATTTCATATCAGTTCTAGGATGGATATGAAATGAAACAGACCAATCACAGTTCATTTATTAAGTACATAGACAACTATTCGTTTTAAAATCAAATTAGTGCGTAAGCTGTCAAAGTAACTGTCAGTGTGTATTTGTGTAATATATTAATGTTTAATAAATTTTGTAGTTTTTTTTAAGCTGGTCGTAGAAAAAGTATACTGTACAACTCGAGTGGATTATCCATATCGCACTCAAACTTCTTTATCGTGCGATATGGATATCATATCCACTCTTGTTGCACAATAACAGTTTGTGCAACAAGAGCGGATATGATATCCATATCGCACGATAAAGAAGTTTAAGCACGACGCCGTAGACGGAGTGCTTCAAATCTTTTGAGTGCGACATGGATAATCCACTCGAGTTGTACAGTATACTTTTTCTACGACCAGCTTAGAAAAAACTACAAAATTTATTAAACATTAATATTTTACACAAATACGCACTGACAGTACACACTGACAATTACTTTGACAGCCTACGCACTAATTTGATTTTAAAACGAATAGTTGTCTATGTACTTAATATACGAACTGTGATTGGTCGGTTTCATTTCATATCCATCCTAGAACTGATATGAAATATATTCGTTCAGTTAACTGGAATTGCCTACTTATCCATTCTACAGACTGTACAGAAAACAGCAAATTTACATGAGGGAGTATAAAAACTACTATTTTGCCCTCAAAGCAGTGCAATTTACAGGGTGATATGCTAATAATGACAGAGGTGTTCACTGATTTCGGCTGATAACTCGGGAACGATTGAAGATATCGAACTGAAATTTGAAACGTAGTTATAAGTATTGTAGACGGACGGATTACGAGTGAATTAATAATACACCTACGTCACATCACGTCACAAAAATGAAAAATTATTACAACAAACGAACTGGTACAGATATCGACTTCAACGGTTGGAGTTATTGAATTGATATTTGAAACATAGGTGGAAATATTGTAAATGGACGGAATAAAAATGAATTAATAATACACCTACGTCTACATGACGTCACAAATAGGACAAATTCTTACAACAAGCGAACTGGTACAGATATTGGCTTAACGATTGGAAACATCCAATTAAAATTTGAAATGTAAATGAAATATTGTAGACGGACGGAATAAAAGTGAATTAATAATACACCTACGTCCACATGAGGTCACAAATAAGAAAAATTCTTACAAACTGGTGCAGATATCGACTTAACTACTATTGGAAACATCCAATTAAAGTTTGAAACGTAGGTGAAAATATTGTAGATGGACGGAATACGAGTGAATTAAAAATACACCTACGTCACATAACATTACAAATAAGAAAAAATCTTACAGCAGACGAACTGGTACAAATATCGACTTAACGGTTGGAGGTATCGAATTGAAATTTGAGACGTAGGTAGAAATATTGTAAATGGACGGAATAAAAGTGAATTAATAATAATACACCTACGACTAAATTAAGCCACAAAGAAGAAAAATTCTTACAACAGGTGAACTGGTACAAATGTCGACTTAACGAGTAGAAAAATTTGAAATGTGGGTGGAAATATTATAGACGGATGGAATACAAGTGAATTGATAATACTTCTACGTCACATGACATCACAAATAAGAAAAATTCTTACAAAGGGGAACTGATGTAGATATCGATTTAACAAATTGGAAACATCCAATTAAAGTTTGAAACGTAGGTGGAAATATTGTAGATGGATGGAATACGAGTGAATTAAAAATACACCTACGTTCTGATGACGTCATCAAAAAATAGGATTCTTATAACAGGCGAACTGATGATGATATCAAAAAAATATTTGTACAAGACGAGTCACGAAATTTTTTTTTTTATTTCCAAAAAATGCCAAATTTTCGGAGAAATGTCACTTTTCAGAAAAATGTAAAATTTTTAAAAAATGTTAAATTTTCAGGAAGACGTCAAATTTTCGGAGAAATGTCAAATTTTCAGGGAAATGTCACTTTTTAGAAAAATGTTAGAAATTCAGGAAAATGTCAAATTTTCGGATAAATGTCACGTTTCAGAAAAATGCCACATTTTCGAAAAAACGTCCAAACTTTCGAAGAAATGTGATCTTTCAGAAAAATGTCAAATGTTTGAATACTGTTAAATTTTCGGAGTAGTCACTTTTCAGCAAAATGTCAAATTTTCGAAAAAATGTCAAATTTTTGGAGAAATGTCACTTTTAAGAAAAATGTCAAAAATTCAGGAAAATGTCAAATTTTCGGAGAAATTTCACTTCAGAAAAATGTCAAATTTTCAGAAAAATTTTATTAAATGGACTCAAAGGAAAATTCCCAAAAAATACTACGGGTTCATCTGTTGTATAAGTTCTCTGCTAATATGTTAAAGCGTGCAGACTGTATGCTGAGTATTTTTGAGGTATCAAGTGCATCGAGAGATTACAAGTTTCTTATAAAGCCCATGGATGAAGTGAGAGGCCTTCCTGAACCGCTCACAAGCCCTACAAGTGTAAGCAACTTCACCGGAACGCTTTCGGTGAGTTTTTTCCAATAAAACTTTAAACGTGACAGTGACATTATATTGTAAAAACTATTTCCGCTACTTCCGGCATCCCGCCGGAAATTCTTCCCGCAACATGACCTAAAAATAGTGCTACATAACCTAAAAACAATTTAAGTCATTGGTACCAACCTAAACATTTTTCAAAAACCAAATTCCCCAGAGAAACATTGGAACCAAAAATTTGACAGCTATCACTTCCCCGACCGATTTAATGAAAAATCGGTCGGGGCCAAAAGATAAAACGAAATATATCAACGCAAACTTAAACGATCCACCATGAACACTACCCTGGCCACATCTGACAGGCAAGCTGTCCACTAAGAATTATATAGTTTTTTCCAAAGATGGCCATCTCTGCTATCCATCTCATTACCAACGAACAGGATTTTTCGTTTAGTTGTTTCCCGTATCAATAATCAAAATTATTAAGTGCTCTTGCCTATGAACGTTTTCATAGTGTTGTGTTTATTTTTATTAATTTTGGGTCCGTGTGGACACATTATAATTTTAACCTAGTTTTTAAGCCTGCCTACAGAAGACAGGAGCTAGTTTTCTATTTTCTCCAAGCCAAATCGGACCTACCACGTCCAGCCTCACATCCGGCGGTGTTCACCGTGGTTGTCTGGCTGGCTGCGGGCTAGGATCTGATGAAGCATATATTTGAATTAAAACATTGAATAAAACATTATTGTTGTGCAGACTATAAATTTAACACGCAAGTTCTTAAGTCCAAATCCCACCGAACGCAAAACTTTTTTTTCTGATTTAGTATGAAAAAAATATCTCAAGTTATTAAATATAATTAAATGAGATCGTTCATATTGTTTAGTGCTCTTTTCGGCTTCAAAGATTCACCGAGTGGGGAGGTTCCAGCCGCTTCCAGTAGCTGCCGATTTTTTTATAATAAAACATATTTTATTGGTATTTCATATTTTTATATCTTGCACCCACGAAACTTACTTTTCGAAGGCAATCTAATTTTAAGTCAAATTTCTAACTTTAAATTTGATTCTGTTTGACCTTGAAAAATTCCCAAATTTTGCCTGCGGCGCATTTTACAATTCCTCTAAATAAGAAGACCTAAATACTTCATTTTCCTAAAGGCGCGCTAATCCATAATCCCGCTCTGGCATGAACTTAACATTTTTGAATTTTTATATCCAATCGTTTGGCATGATTTATTTCAGATACTTTTTTTCTAACCTCCCTTTTCAGCTGAATTCTAGATATGCTACTGAAGGGCACATGTTCGTATTTGCACGACCGCGCTCAAAAGGCTTGGCGCGGCCCTGTGTATTTCACGTTTACGTCAATGACTTACGTCTACGTTTTTAGCAAAAAGGATCCTTTTTGGTTTTTAGTTTTGCTTTAACTTCCAATATCTGCATTATAACTGTGGGTACTTTTTTTATTTAATATTGGTAGCTCGTTAAAACTAACTGCGACCGCACTGTTCCTAACCTAGCCGGTTTAGCGTAGCGTGTTCTGTGGTTCTCTTTTTCCACACATTTGTTGAAGACGGTTTGGTTTGCTAAGCTAAAGGTAAAATTAATTTTGTACTTTGTTTTACTCGAGTGTTAGTTGCAAATATGGATTTATAGAATATGTATTATCTATTTTTAAACACCAGAAATACATCATGTACTTTTTTTTGTAGAAATATGACTGATGTTGAAGCAAGTACTCCCGGCAAGAGGAAAAGTTTCTCAAACAAACAAGGCAAAAAAGATTCCCCCAAAAAATTTGCCCCAGACACCAAAACTCCTCAAAAAGTAAAGACATTAAATAAAGGTGTGACCCCGAAAAAACAGAATAGTTCTCCAAATATACAAAATAGCACCCAAAAACCCAAAAAGAAAAGACAAAATAGTGAGTCTGATTCACCAAAAAAATTAAAACCATTTGCTGGCACTTCTGATATTCAGTCACCCACCGCAGAAAAGCTAAACAAAAAGATTAAAACTGATAAAGAAGAGCGAAAACGGAAGAAAAGGGGTCAGTTTCACCTGTTGACTGCTAAAGTAAGAGCGGGAGAGAAGGAGGTTATAAAAACCTTAGGTGAAAAAATAAAAGCTATTGAAAGTCGAAGCGAACTCACAAAAACTGCTAAGCGAAAACTAAAACTTCTTATTAGGCTTAAAAATATTGCTGAAGGAAAACCTGCTGTAGCCCAACAGACAAAAGCACCTGATAGTAAATCAACTTCAGCAAAACGTCACGAAAGAAAAAAGAAAGCCTTACTCAAAGCTAAGGACTCATCAGAGACTACAGAAGTAAAACCTGATGAGGTTAAAACAAATGGAAAAACTAACCAAAAAGGAAAACCAGGTAATAAGCAAGTAGCCAAAAAGCCTAAACTGGAACCAAAAGTAGAAGATGATGAATCGGAGGAGGACGAGTCCGATGAAGTCGAAGAAGAATCTGGGGCAGAGGAAGAGGACGAGGATTCTGGGGCTGAAAATGAGGAATCCGAGGATGAGGTAGAAGGGGAGGATTCAGTTGAAGGTGAGGAGGATTCAGGTGAAGGCGAGGAGGATTCAGACGAAAATGAAGAGGAGGAATCCGAAGAAGAGACTCCCCCGCAGGTTAGTAATAAAAAAACGAGTAAAAAACTAAAGAAGTGAGTACTGACGGGGCCAGGATTAATGTGTTATTATTAAAATTTTGTATTTTAATGTTTGAATCATTGTAACCTAGTAATTTAAATAAAATTATATTTTATAAATGTAAATTAGTTAATTGTTTTTATTTATCTTTGGATATCGTAATTTCACAACCTGCCTGAAGTAACTTAGTATACCTAGTCAGATTCAAGTGAAATTTAACTTGAGTGCTCTAATTTGCTTTGCTGTCTGAACTGAGACTGCAGCCGCAGAATTAGAAAAGGTAGAAGTTTTCAAACAAACTATGCTTTTGTTGACGAACTTGAAAGCGACTCTATAAACTAACATTCATGTTTACTTCCCACGATAATATTGGCTCGACATAGTAATGTAAATAAATACCTAAATAGAATTATAGCTTGTTAATAAAATGATCATTAATAAATACAGAAGTCAAACAATTTGTATGTTTCTATCTCTTCACAGTGGAGAAAGTAGCTCAATAGACATGTGGCTAGTTGTTCTGCATTATTACGATAACTTCATACGTGACGCATATCAAAACGTACATGTACTATTACACAGATATTAAGTTAAATTTCAGGTGACTGACTCGTTCTTCTAAACAAAACTATTTTGTCAAATATGTACCTTTGCTTTAAATTTTATTAAATGGCACAAAGGCCTCATGTAAAAGTGGTTTCAGTCAAATGTCATAAAACGAGTATGTTGTACTTCAAACCATGCTGATTTAATGTCTCAATGGGCCCAATCCCCTAAAGTCGAGGGTTTCCTAGATATTTAAGTGTAAAGTTTGAAAAATGCAGCCGGCAGGGGCAGCATGTTTCTACCAAGTATATAATGATTTTCACCAACATATGCATATACTGCTAGAAGCTTGTTTTAAAACATTTAGGAAAAAACAATCTTCATCGTGTTGCAGGGCTACAATGTCACCGTCAGCGAGGCGATTACAATTCAAGCATATCCAAGAATTGTTATTGCATTCAGCCGGAGGAAGATTTATATTCTTAAAACAAATTTAAATTTGAATTTTCTCTTCATGCGCATTAGAAATATGCCTCAAACCTCGAGCCCATATTAGGCTATCACAAGAATAGCATCGACTATGAGCATGCTTTTGTCAGCAGCATTTTTCAAACTTTATACTTAAATATCTTGGAAATCCTCAACTTTATGGGGTTGGGACTTTTAATCAGCGTTTGGAGTACAACATACTCTAGTTCTATGACATTTGTAGTCCACTCAAATTAGGGAAAAAAACGCCGTTTTTTAGGGAAAAATTTTGAACAGCAGTTTCTCTGCATACAAAGTAAGTATTCAACATTTAGAAGAATGTTTTGCTTACACGCAGAAAAAAAAAGATGTTTTTTGAGATATGTACATTTGGACGTATATATTTCGAAAAGTACGCGTTTTTAAGGTTAAACGAACATGGGTAAACTTGTTCAGAATGCGATTTCCTACAAAAAAGGTTCTATACATAAAAAAAATAAAACGATAATGCAGTACAACCTCGATAATCCGGAGTAATTAAAATCGCAATGATACGGATTAGTAAATAATTCGGATTACGGAAGCATGCAAATTTTTCAGAATTTTTCACAGGAAAATTTGCATTTTACTCAAAATAATTTCAGCTAACATTTTCCAGTACAATGCTGATTCATCAGCATTATAAATTTGAGTAGAAGTAAGGTTTAAATCTTTTATTTTTTTAGCTAACGCCGATATGAAGTGGTGGCTTGGTCGTTAGATAACTTTTCGCCACACACTTAATGCCATGTCTTTTTCTGAAATTAGAAATCCAACCCCCATTTGCTACAAAATTATCGTTTCCATATGGTTCCCTGTAAAACTACTTTGCCTTTGCAAATAAAATTTCGTATAAAATAGGGACGTGTCTCGATCTTTGTTTACAAAACCAAGCGTACAAACTCAATTCCATTTCTGGCTGTTCGGCCTTTCTTAACACTTTTCTGGCACCGGGTCTAGAATCACAGTTTAGTTCAGTCAACGGTCAACGCTAAAATGATCAAAATATCTAATTTGAGTGCTAATGAATGGATTTTGATGAAACCTTGTGCAATGTGTTTGTAATGACGTTAATAAAAAAGTTGAGAAAAAGATTAGAGTAGGAAATGATCGGAAGGGATCTTTTATCACGGGTTCCTTAACTTGTAGAATGAAAAAAAAAACAATATATTTACCTTTCTTGACCCAAAATAAGATTGTTTTTACTCTTGTGAATTTTTTCAAAAAATGCATATTTTTTGGGATATGACCAGTCTAAAATTCCTAAAAGAGGGAGAGGGGAAATGTTAAAGTTGAAAAAAAAAATTGAAAAAATCCAGGTGAATGTATCATCGAAATACAAGACTTTTTTTATTTGCAACTTTTCTGTAAAGTGCGTTTTCACCGAGTTTTTTCGGAAAAACATGACTACCCCTTTCTTTGAAATTGTAGCGCTTTAAAAATATGTAATTTAAAAATTTGAAAAAGTTCAGACGTTTGCATTGTGGCCTTCTAAAAATTGTTTGTGTCTTAGAATATTTTTGTAACTTGATAATTTACCGAGTTACAGGTAGCTTTTCATGATAAATATTGTACTACATTTTTTGCATTAAAAAATACATGTAAAATGAGCGTGATTTATATACGTTATTATAAAAAATTTGAAACCTATATAGGTATATCATTTTTAGAGGTTCGATATAATTTTTAAATTGAAAATGTGCAAAAAATGTAGTACATTATTTATCGTGAAAAACTCGGAAAATTAGTAAGTTACAAAAAAATTCCAAGAGACAAAAAATGTTTAGAAGGCCTCAATGCATACGTTTGAGTTTTTTAAAAATTTTACATTACATATTTTTAAAGCTACAATTTCAAAGAAGAGGGTAGTTTTTCATGTTTTTCACTCGGTGAAAACGCACAGAAAAGTTCCAAATAAAAAAAAGTCTTGTATTTCGATGAGACATTCACCTGAATTTTTTCAGATTTTTTTTTTCAACTTTTATATTTCCCCTCCACCACTTTTAGGAATTTTAGAGTGGCCATATCTCGAAAAATATGCATTTTTCGAAAAAAAATCACGAGAGTAAAAACATCTTATTTTGGATCAAGAAAGGTAAATATATTGTTTTTTTTTTTTTCATCTTTGACCTAATTAGGAAGTTTCCATTTTTCTCATTTTCTCATAATAAATAGTCGTAAAAATCTAAAAAATATCTGTAATTTTTTTTTTAAATTATCTCTATAAATAAAAAAGTTATGGTCTTTCCAAGTTTAAAATGCTGCGATCATCTGGGCTGAGGCTCGATTACGTCACAATACATGATTCCGCCAACAGCGAGCGGGCGCGGGCACCTTTATACTCGCTGGCAGGCACCGGCAGTTTATAGCCAGCTTGTATTTGAGAGCCGAAAAAATTGCTAAAACATGCAATCTTGACACGTTCATATTTTTCGAAAAACACCATTGGGACGGCCGTATGATGTTGTGACGTAAAGAGGAAGTCTTCCAGATAAACCTGATCGTAAATTGCACGGCGAAATTCGAAAATTCGGCTCGGCACGAACGAATCAAAAGTGACATTTTGTGACATTTCAGAAAATCGAGCACATACACTAAATAAAGGGAACATACGGCGAGCCGCCGGCTTGGCAAGTCAGCGCGTTATGTATTGTGACGTCACGGTGGACTTCAGCCGAGGCGAAGTATTCAAATAAGAAATTGAATAAGTTCCTGAGTTTTTCAGATATCGAGATAATTTTTGTTTTGTTTTACTAGTTATCTGAAAGACTACTAAATGAGATTGAATGTACATTATATTTCTAAAATAGGAAACTTCCTAATTCTACAAGTTACGGAACCCGTGATAAAAGTGGTGTTTTCTACCCCTTCCGATCATTTCCTACTCTAATCTTTTTTTGCAGCTTCTTTATTAACGTCATTACGAACACATTGCACAAGGCTTAATCAAAGTCCATTAGCACTCAAATTAGAGATGAAATCTCTTAGCAAAAGTACAAAATGGTTTTACATATGTTTCAGATATTGATTTTCTGCTTATTTTTTTGTCAGATATTGTTGATGTTCCTACATTGTATGCATTAGCCAACATTTTTCCACTTTCACCACGATCCAATCTGTCTAATATCTCACACTCTTCTTTTAAGCACATAGTTTGATGTTTTCTTTTTGGAGCCTTTTTTATTTTACACAGACGTGGTTAAACACAACAGAAAACTAACATAAAACAATTGACTAACCAAAAGTATAGATGGGCGTAGATTGTAGATTGTTTAAGAGGTCGGTGAGTTGGCCTTTCTTCACCTCAACCTAAAAGATCTTTTGTGGTTTACCCTACACCTAGATGTTGCTCAGGATTCCAACATTTTTTGCAAAGCTTTTGATTTTCCTGGGAGCTAATTTCCCTATGTCTTCAGGCGTTAATTCCCCCTGTTCTAGGTACTTTAGCCTAATGCGGATTAGTACCTTGCATTCACAAAGTATATGTTCAGTCTCAGTTGCAGCTTTGCAGTATCTGTATTTGTCATCCTCCACCATGCCCATGTTCTTAAGATGACATCTCAAGGGGCAATGACCAGTTAGAAGGCCTGTCATTAGCCTCAGGTCGGACTTTCCGAATTCGAGAAGCTTTCTGGCATTCTTTGTAGGTTATAAACTTTTTCGCTTGTCTTTGGCCTGGAGTATTCTTCAACGGTCCGCAAAATGGGGCTTTAGCCCCTTCTCTTGCAAGGCTGGCAGCGTAATAAATATGTCTAAACTCTTTAAAACTCTAGTTGCAGTACAATCCGGATTACCAAAGTTGCATGAATCCGGATTATAACATAGGGAAATGTTGCTCCTGATTAGTGAGGAATCCGGTTTACTGAAGCTCCAGATTATCGAGGCTCTACTGTAATAATAAAATGTATAGAACCTTTTTTTTTTTTTTTTTTTGGAAATCATATTCTGAACAAGTTTTACCTATGTTCGTTTAGCCTTAAAAACATGTAGATTTTTACATATTTGTATTCAAAATAAAGAAAAACGAAAAAACATGTATATACTATTCAATCCGCGTTCCTGGACAAGCCAATAGGATAATCGGAAAAATGTGTAATCATTGTTTTGTAGGAAATCGCATTCTGAACAAGTTTACCTATGTTTGTTTAGCCTTTAAAATAAATAGTTTTTGAGATGTTTACGTCCAAATGAAAAAAAAAACACGAAAAAACGTATACAGTGTGTCCTACTTTTCACGGTAACACCTACGTAGCTCAGTTATTGGTCATCCAATTTCAACCAAATTTGGATCTTTATCAAAGATCTTTAATATTTCTTTTTTGAGTAAGACAAAACTTATTTCAGTCAGTGGCGTTCATTTTTATTAAGAAAAAAAGAAATATTAGGCATTTTTTTTGTTGAAGAACTAATGCAATATTATTGATCAGCATGCCATAGAACCACTATATCCAGAATTTAACAACATTTTGATTTTTGGTTTTCGAATTACGATCCACTTAAAATTACTTATTTTAAACATTAAATAATCAATAAATTGGTAACGAAATTTTTTTCGAAAAAAAGTCATTCGTCATTTTCTCTTTAAATTCACTTTTTCGACTATCCCATATTATCGAAACTTTCAAATTTCGAAGGCCACGAATTTTCATTGAAAAATTTTGGGTAATCAGACATGTAAATTATTCGGGCTCTAAGGATTACCGAATTTGAAGGTATTGATGATATAGGGTGGTAGAAAAAATGAATTTAAAGAGAAAATAATTAATGATTTTCTTTCGAAAAAAGATTCGTTACCGATTTATTGATTATTTAATGTTTAAAATAGGCAATTTTAAGTGGGCCGTAATTCGAAGACCAAAAATCAAAATGTTGTTAAATTCTGAATATAGGGGGGGTTCCACAGCATGCCGATCAATAATATTGCATTAGTTTTTCAACAAAAAAAATGTCTAATATGATTTCTCGAAAAATCGACCCTTTTTTTCTTAATAAAAATGCACGCCAATGACTGAAATAAGTTTTGTCTTACTCAAAAAGGATATAGTAATAATGGTCTTTGATACCGATCCAAATTTGGTTGAAATTGGATAACTAATAACTGAGCCATGTAGGTGTTACCGTGAAAAGTGGGACACACTGTATACCTTGTGTGTAGTCGCGGGCTAGGCATGGGGAGTAAGAATTACATCGCATGTGCCAGCTGGCTGAAATGAAATAACAGAGCTGGGATGCTCCACTGACGGACGAATTTACGGCTGCCGGTGTTGTCAAATCTCTCGCGCTTCGTGAATGTACATGCCTAGTGGGAAATTACACGCACGGTATATATGTATATATCTTTTTTTTCTGCGCATAAGCAAAACATTGTTCTAAAAGTTGAATACTTATTTTCTATGCAGAGAAACTACTGTTCAAAAATTTTGCCCATTTTTTTCCTAATTTGAGTGGACTTTTGACAGAAACCATTTTTACATAAGGTCAGATGCGGGGTCCTTTTACTCAGTACAAAGAAATTGCAATAGGTTATGCCAATTTTCAAGTAATTAAATGTGTTCTTATGAATCACAATTTTTACGTTTTAGGGTGGCAAGCTCCGACATCAAGTATGAAAGATTCACTTTAATTTCGTCATTAGTTTAAATGTAATGTATTACATATAAAAAAGTATTAAGTAGTATATTACATCATGATAGCGAGGATGCGTATCCACGTTTACAAAATTCTAAACTGCAATGACTGAGGATGACAAAAGTTGTATGATTTTAATAATTCAGGTTTATGCCTTATGGCTTATGGCAGTCGGGTAAGCACTTGTCCACATTGAAACCAGATATACCTACCCAAATTTTCTGATGAACGTCAGTTGTGGTCAGTGAAATTTATGTTAGCCATATCTGGAAATATCTATAGTCATAACTGCTGGGTTTATTGAGGGTTACATCTATTAAATATATAGTCATTCCTTTCTAGACCCTGAGATGTGATTAACTACTGCTACTCTGGTAGTTTTTTAAGCGCACATTTATACAATGACACATTATCCCAAAATACAGTAAACAATGCGCATAATTTAAAAATGCGTAATACAAAACAGTTTGATTTCAAACGTAATAGGCCCCAGCAAAAATATTTATTCTTTATCTTAATTGTGAAACATCGAATCCGACATGACTACTAAGATTAAAGGAAGCAGTTTTGCAGAAACGAATTCAAAAGTAGTGTGTAATGTGAAAATATTTTTCTTCAGAATCCGGAAGAAAATCAATTTTTAATTTCAATAAGACAATAGAAAATAAGATATCAAAAAATAACATTATTATTTTGGCACCCATCTAGAAATCTTATTAATGAACTGCCCACATAGGTATTAAAAAAGTCATGTTTATACATCATTTTATTTATCTTTGCAAAATGTCCAGATTGGTATTTGCGACGGCTATTTTCTGTTAATTGAACATTTGTTTTAGCTTTATACATTGTAGCTAATTTGAATTAAAAGAACACACAGTGTTAAATAATTTGTTTAAAATGTGTCATGGTGTAAAAAAAAATACTTTTCGAAAGTTTGAGCTCAATAATAGAATATTTCATAATAAATATTACAAAACCCTGCTTTTAGTACAGTAAGTGAAGCTTTTAAATCCCAGCCCGAAAACGATGTAATGAATTTTCAATTTTTTTTCTTCAACTTGCTTCATAAAGTATGTACATAAGAATCTATATTGTCATTTTTCCTGCTTTTTGAAATGAAAATGAATTTTCACCCCCTAAAATCAGTATTCCTAGACGTTTTTTCTAAATTACTCGAAAAATGTGAACTTTAATTAAAAAATGCAAGGGTGCAAAATTAAACCTTTTACGAAAACAAATCGAATGTCTTTTTCTTCTTTTTTCTCCTGTGTTTAGTTTTAGAAATATGGCATTTTCAAAATAGCGCTGAAACATTCAAAAAAAATATACGTTAAAATTCCTCAAAATCTGCAACTATGAGAAAAATTTTTATTCTTGTTAATTCAAATTTCTTAAAAATCCTTGTAGATATTTTTAATGCATATTATTACTAACGTGCCCAAATTTTTGAGAATTTTTAAAGCAATTGGCTTACTGGAAAGTGAGCCTAGAAAGAACAAATTAGAGCTTGGTATAAGTATTTTATTTACATTTACACAGGGGGACGGTAGCTCAGTGGTTTAGCGCGTCTAGCTTGCATACTGGCGTACCTAACGAAGCAGGTTCAATCCCTGCTCATCGCGAAATAATTATAAAATTATCCCCAAGAAGTGGTTCGGACTCCACTATAAGCTGTAGGGCCTCGTTTCTCTTTACCTAACACAAATTCATTCTGGATTTTCAAGGAGTTACTTCGGTGACTTGAGAAGCAGTTAAGAAAACATTTTAAGAAAACATTTTTAAGAATTATTTTTCATTCTGTACCCATTTTCGTTAATGAAATTTTTTATAATTTTTTGAAAAAAATCGGCTTTTGGAAATTGCTCAGAAAATATTTTTTTATTAAAAATGGTATAAAAATGAAGCTTAAAATAAAACGAATAATTTGTTTTTTTGAAAATTTTCTTAAGACAAACTGTTCCAGAGGTATAAAGGTTTAAAGATGGCGCTTGAGCGGATACGCAAGAAAATTATGTATTTAAAATTGAAATATCTCAAAAACTATAAGATTGATAAGAACATGATATAAGAATGAAATGAAGCTTATAAAAAAAAACTAAGAGTTTGGGTTTTTATTTTTTTTCCTACGACAAACTGTTCCAGAGATATGACTGTTTGAAATAATGTTGACATTTTTCAGTTTGTACGCGCATTTTAAATGTTATTAGTAGGTAGAGAAATGAGTAATAGCCGTCTATTTTTCGAAAAATACGTAGAAAAAGCGGTTGCATTGCACTTTAGCATGTTTTATAATGCAGATTAAAAATCTTATTAATTAGTGTACCTTAACTGTATTAATTTGATTTATTTAAACAATCTGTATTTTTAATAAAATTGGACATAATTACTATACTCTTTTGTGACTATTGTTAATCTACCATTTTTTTTATAAAGTAGCACAGTGGTGTCATTTAAACTCCCTTGCTCTAAATATAACCAAATGCAAGGTTGTAACTTACTCACAAAAACGTGAACTCATTGAATACGACTATCATATCGACACACAATCTTTGTCCCGTACCGACTCAACCAGACATCTAGGAGTATTCTTCGATAACAAAATGATTATTTGCCAAGCATATCGAGTTAACGGTTTCCTCGTCTATGAAAACCTTATGGTTTATTTTAAGACTAAGTCAAGTCTTCCGGGACAATGGCGTCTTAATCAAACTATTTTATTGCTATATTCGGTCTAAACTTGAGTACTGCTCACTTATTTGGAGCCCTATCTATGATTATCAAGACAAATTAATCGAATCCGTTCTTAGAAAATTCTTAAAACTACTCTGCTTCCGTACTGATGGTAGATATCCAAACAGAGGCTGCGACCAGACTTATCTGTTAAATAGGTTCAACTTCGACTCATTACAATTTAGAAGGCAATTTTATGCTGTAAAATTCCTGTATTTGCTCATACACAACGGGGTTGACTGCCCTCCTGCACTAAGCCAGTTGAACTTTTTGGTTCCAAGAGCTGCCAGTCGCAACCCTCTCACATTTTATTGTCAACCGGCACGAACCAATATAATGCTGAAGTCTCCTATATTCGTTATTTGCACTAACTACAATTCAATTTGTGATACTTGTGATATATTCAACTGCACGGTCAATACAATTCATACTTCTCTTAAGAATTGCAGCCTCCCATAATGTTTATGTTAAAATAATATAAACATGTAGGGCACTTAATTAATTTTATATTATTTGTCACTTATATGTATGTATGTAGCTATGTATTTTTCTTTTTTTTTGTCGCTTTCTTGTCCTGTAATTGGTTGTTTTGTACTGTTGGAAGTGTTGGACAAATGTATTGAATAAATAAATAAATAAATTTAGACCTCATAATCATATTCAGTTATCAATAATCATAATTATATTCATATATATTCATATATCAAAACATAAGTATATGGATTTTCGTGAATTTATTTTAACATTAGAAAAATTATTAATTTTTCAGTATTTAAGGGTAGTTTCAACCCTTAATATTTTCGTTTTTCATATTCAGCAAACTCAAGAACATAAGTATATGGATTTTCGTGATTTTATTCGTAAAATTAGAAGACAATAATTTTTCATATTTAAGGGTGATTTTAACCCTTAATATTTTCGTCTAATAAGTCAGTCATATTCAGGGATTTCAAAAACTTAAGTATATGGATTTTCGTTTATTTATTCGTAAAATTAGAAGAGTTATTAATTTTTCAGTTTTTAGGGATGGTTTCCACCCTTAAAAATAAAAGGCAGGTAATGCGACAATATAGATTTTGATGTACGTATTTTATAAAGCATATTGCAAAAAAAATTAAGGAAACTCCTTTCATCGTTTCCGGGCCGGGAATTTTACCATTTTTACTGCTTCACTTACTCTACTATTTGGTGTGAGACTTGATACTCCAATCAAGTGAAAGAGTAGAACTCGAAAGAAAGTAGATTCTATTATAATACAAAATAATAATTGAATTTTTGGTAGGAAATTAATTTTTATCGTTTTGATTAACTTGGGGAAAATAAAACTAGTGTTACTTCTACATTATAATCACAAAAATCTATAAGTCTGATTCTAAAAATAACGGAATAGTGTAAGTTGGAGTTGCCATGAAGGAAATGATTGCTCGACGGTTTAAAATGGAACTGTATTGAAGGAAGCCAATGTATTGTCTACAATAACTTATTTTACCTCTATGAATACCTTAATGACATTTCAACATAAAATGTTTAAGGCTAACATATTTACTGGCACGGTCGCTCAGTCAGCTAAAATGTGTTGTGTGGTGAATATGCTGGTCGCACTGCAATTTCATTGTAGTCAATAGAACAGACCAAGTCAATTTTCAATCGGTATTTAGACTTTTTCCAATAGCTGGTACTTAGATTAGATTACATTACATTTTATTAGGATTATCTGATATGTTATCATATATGTCTGTAAATATTTGCTGATTGATAACAAGTTTACACTGCTTTTTTTCCCCATGTTTTTATGGTTATGAAAATCCACAAAATTATATACATGACTGAATCTTAAAACTGGTTGATAAATGCCCGTTTACATTTGTAATAAAACATGCTATATCACAGAAGTTTTATAACATGTTTCAGAACTGTACTGAAAAATGTTATACGGGTTGTCTCAGTTTGAATTGCAAATAAGCCTGGCTAAGTACGTCACTATGCTATAAGTGTACTTCAGTTTGGGTTTGGGAAGTCTCGACATTCTCAAAGTCCTGGAACACGAGACATCGCAGGATCAAAGTCCTGGGACTTCGAGACTTTTCAAAATAAAATTAAAATCGATTTCATTTTTGGCGAAATGTATCAATAAAATCGCCATTTTCGTAAAAATCAACATTTATTGAACATAAAATCAAATGCTAACATTTCTAACCTTAATTAAAGGCTAAACCATTCGTATGTTTAATTCTCATACACAGATTTATTTTTTGGTAATAAAGACCATAAAACAGACTTAGTAAAGTAATCATACTAACCATCAATAATCATCTTATAGTCTCTAGCCATTAGTCATATAAATAATACAACTATCAATTAGTCTTTTTTCCTAATTTAGTAGGCTTTTAAAAAAATTAGTGCGTTAACAGCTTTGTCTAACAATCTGTTTCTGATTTTTGTAATAATGCCTCCGGACAAAGAAAACACTTTCTAGTTTTCAACAGATGTCGGTTTTATTGTATTTAAAGCTTTATAAAGAAGTTCTAAACTTTCAGTATGTTTTCCAGTTGTTTCAAATAACTGGAACTTCTTTTTTAATGTTTCTCTTGGTTTTTTTGCAGGAACTTCGGGTACATTTTCTGTGATTTTTTCAATTGCCTGTTCCATTTGACTTTGAAACGACTCTTCGGGTTCATTGTGTACTGTGACTATCGCTGTGAAGCTACTGGTACTGGGTTCGGCGTCCATTATTTCCAAATCTGTCGTAGGGTTACGAAGGATATTCTCAAAGAGTCTGCAATAAAGATGTGTGTGAAGAAGTGCAGTTTTATTCGCATTAGAAGTAAAAAAATACGTATTTTGGGGCTGTGAGCTGTGACTGTGGTGGCCAGTGTGCAAATATTTTAACAAACATATAACCCATTGTGATCTTCTTTATTCTATACGGACTTTCAATGTTTCAAAGAACTGTGAAGCCAGTTTATCATTTGTCATCAATTATTACTTTGGCTGTGAGTAGCGAAGAGTTTTGTCTGCCTAAGGCCTCTACTGCTTTTTTGACTGGTTGCAATGAAGTAACGATGGACTCCAAAAGAAGGAGCTAATAAAGCTTATTATGACCTTTTGTAAATAAAATTATTACAAGCGTGTCTCGACCCGAAAGTCCCGGGACACGAGTCAAATAAGTAAGTAAGTAAGTAAGTAAAAATAAATTTGGGAAAAGTCCCTGGACTTCAAGACATGAGACGTCCCAAACCCAAACTTCAATCAATCTTGTAGGAGGGTCAGAACTGTTTACCAGTGGCGGCTCGTGATACTGTGTGCAGAGGAGGCTTGATATTTAAAAGACAATTAACCTGCAATATGGTTACAGTTTGCACATTTCCTCACCACCCCTTGATGTGCTGCTAGAGGAGGCTCAGCCTCCCCTGCCTCCTCTAACGAGCCGCCACTGCTGTTTATAGAATTTATCAATTGTCGTTCGACGTTCAGTAGTCATCGGTGAAAGAGGGCCTCGTTTCTCTTTACCTAACACAAAATCATTCTGGATTTTCAAGGAGTTACTTCGGTGACTTGAGAAGCGGTTAAGAAAACATGTACTTCGTCGAGTTTTTATCTGCCGCCATTTATTTATGATATCTATTTATTTATGAAGCCCCTAATTAATATTAACCACGGACTTAAATAATATCAGCAATGCTGTGTAATACCGGGCCAATTTGATATTAATGTTAGTCATTTTAGGTTGAAAAAATGAAATACGCAAAAACTGATTTACAATTGTGTAACGTCTGCCGATAACATTGAACAGGAGATAGCGAGGAGTGAAGGTATAACTATGTAGAGTGAAATTACTTAGAGAAGATAACATCCTCACAAACCGATATCACTACCAAGTGCCGATTGTCTAGGTCGTGTTCGTTATTTATTATATATTTATAGTGAATATTCAACCCTTTCTATGAATAAAACAGATGCAATGAAATTTATTTTAATTGCTACTGTCCAATATTATTAATAAACGAAAATAGTAAACTTAGTAGTTTTAGTATGTTATCTTCTCTAAGTAATTTCACTCTACATCTCACCATACTCCCTGATAGGCTGAAGGGTTTGACTGTGAGGAAGAATGTGTGCACATCTATAAAATACTTATTGCAGTCGTTTGTAAGACAAGTTGTATAGCAAATGTTCCGTGTCTTTCTTCATGAACTTATAATCAATCATTGTTATCAAGTACTCAAAACCGGAACTAGTTATTCTTAAAAAAAGCTCCCATCACATCAAATTTCACAATTGAAAAGATCGCTGTCATCACGTTTTAGATCATTTAAAAGATCACTTCCATTGTAATTGTAATAATGCTGGTGGTACCTAGTATCTTTGTTTGCATTTTTGTTTCGCTAAAACAGCACAAGTTGCCTCATGTTTCTTCTTGTATCCATTTCGTAAATGTTTTGATCGAGCTGCATCCAAAATTTTGTACACCAGATTTCCTCTTTGATGAAGATTACACAGATTTCCTCTTTGATAATAAAAAAAAAATTCCTGAGATTTCCTTCTGAGTGTACACCAGATTTCCTTCACGGTTTGCCCCTCAATTTTGATGCAAACTACATCACATTTGTTAACTAGCTTTTGCTACATATAACATTGTTTATATGTAAACGTACCAAAGTACTCAAAGACCCCCTTCAACGTAAAAAATGATACTAACTGGTTGACAAACTCAATTATTCTTATTCACAACGTCTTGGCAGATGTTTTGTGGTCCATGCATTATTCTAGTTGATATCCCTTTACTGTATGGCACGTTTGACAGCATCACAATCCATGTTGTAACTAGAGACTTTAGCATCCAGAAGCTCCGGATTTTGTAGCACCTCCGAATAAAATTATAAAAGTTTTTAGATATTAATACCAAGAATAGTTATAAATAAAACGTATTGAGGTATGATGGAAAGTCTTATTACACATACATTGCCCTCTAAGTGATCGTCCCAGGGATTGTGCTGTTGAGGTAAATACTACTCTGATAAGGATAATCCTGATTTCGTTATCACCTCGTATAGGATGTCTTTAAAGAACATCTTCCTCTCTCTTGATCTATGAATGTTAAATTAATCTGTTTAAAACAATTTAACTGTTATACAAAGACAATGAACAAATATCCAAGTTCTAATATATGATGAATTTTATTTTACAAAAAGACGATTCCACGATCCAAAATAGAATTCAAAATTGATAGCTGAAAAATGCGCATTTTTCAACTAACTCATTATACAAGAAGAATATTTGTGGCGAAAATAGTTGAAGCTAAACTACAGAAAATATTGAGGGTAATGTTATACAGATTCAGCAAATGTAGTTATAATGTATGTATTTTGAGATGAACGAAATTATGAAAAGAAAGACATGTATATTTCCACTACAATGGCACATTTCGTAAGACCTTCACATTGTGCGGTTAGAAACGATAGACACCGATGCGACATGGTGATATAAATAAGATTTCACAATGTGTGGGAGAGTGCGCTGGGAGTATATGTGTCTTTATTTTCCTAATTTCTCTGTTTTCATTTTTGCATTCGTTTATTTCAGGATATATAAAACTGCATTTGCCGAATGTCTATATGACTATATGAATGAAAATAAACGATAAATTACAATAAGTTTAATATAAAAGTAACAGTTTAGGAGTGTGTGAGTGTCCATCATTTTTAAACAAATTTTTCTTTATTAATGTACCTAGGGGTAGCAACAGCATGGAGTGGAGCACACTATATTTGTATGCAATAATTAGCCAACCATACATCATACTAACATTAACATTCATATATTGTATGAGGAAAGTGAAACAGTTTCTTCATTCACGACTAGCTACATTGCTCGCACAAACATAGTCTGCCGTATATTCACCACATTCTCAAAATTGGCACACCAATGCAGTTAAATAGAAAATGGTTTGAATTTTTCGATAGAGAATGACTTATGTAACTAAACTAAAAACTACTCTTTCATGATGGTGTGCCGGGGGATTTACAGTGGAGTAAAGAAAGGAACACCAAGTTTTTATAGAACTATTGATACTACTGATCCCTCATTTTTTCTATACACGGTGGTCCAAAATTGTCTCCCGATATTGCTGTGGCTGATAGTACATCCAAAAATAAAGGTACCCTTTTAAAGGGCAATAATAAATTTGCGATATTTTCCTACCGTATTAAGTAAATTATATAATAAATAATAAATATAATAATAATATAATAATATATAATGAATAAAATAAAATTCATATTTTAAATTTAGATATAGCCCGCCTGGACACTAGTTTATAAATTTTTTTAGTTTTTTATCACTCAAACCCTCTGCTTTGCTTAAGGAGTAGTTATAGGCTGTCAGTATTTCAAGTAATTATTTGTGTTTACAAATCGACGTGCATTTCCAACATATTAAGAAATCCTTTTACACAACGAATGCTTTTGAAACATTAGTTTGATATTTCTCGAAACAGTCAACTTTAATATAATCAAATGACATTATATGGTCATTTATGAGACTTTGTTGTTTTTTTGCAATATTCCGTTTTAATTGTTAATGTTAAAACATAGTTGATTACACTCTGTTAATTAAAACATAATTTGGACTGCAGAAAAGCTGATACTTATTATCCCCCTTTAAAGGTGTATAACTCCCTTATTATCAATTTTCGGAATAATTTTATGTAAAAAAGTAAGTACCTTAATTTTTGGATGTAGTATCTTCTATCAGCCACAGATATATCGAGACAATTTTCGACCACTGTATGTACGATTTGTATCCTACATGTAGATAAAGAAATTTGCAACCAGAAGCAGCACATTTTTTTACAATTTCAACCATAGCAGTTTAAAAAATCTTGGGCACAGTGTTCATATTATTGATTTAATTATGTTTTGTCCCGACGTGATCAGTCCTATATGGTCGCCGCTTGGACTATTATATATTTTTTTGAAGATCTATACAGTGTTCAAATTGAGACTTAATTCCTGCATTTCTACTGCAGAATTTTAGATCTGATTTAGTGTAAGATGAATAGATAGATGTAAATTTATTTTTATTCATAAAACTGTAGTCATTCCTATTATTAGGAAGAAGAAAGTGATAGTGAAGATGCCGCACCAAGGAAGAAAGTAAAACGAGAAAGAACTGGAAATGAGACAGAAAACAAAACTTCTGTCAACTTAGATGAATTGAAGAAAAGCAATTTAGTTGGCAAGAATCAAAAGAGGTTTGTACTTTTCGTCGGGAACATTCCATATGACACAAATAGACTTGATTTAATTGAACATTTCAAGAAATGTGGTGAGATGGCACATGTTAGAATACCAACGGAAAAGAAATCTTCCAAACCAAGGGGCTTTGCTTATGTAGAAGTAGGAAACGAGGAAACATATCAGGTAATCGAATCATTATTTCAAAATTAATTAGTAGATGACGAAGAAGAAGGAGACGGTAGCTCAGTGGTTAGCGTGTGTCCTGGTCTACTCTCTGGCCTTACCTAACGAAGTGGGTTTGAGGCCCGTCTACTGCAAAATTATTTTTCATTGTAAATTATCCCCAAGAAATGGCTCGATTTCTACTATAAAATGTAGGTCCTCGTTAAAAAATCTGTAAAGCTTTTTACACAGAACTTCCCTCTCTATTTGGCACCTTATAATTATTTATTTTTTCTGTTGGATGACCACTCTTTATATGTATTTTTTTATTAAAGGTATATAAGGTTTTCTTCCTGGCAATCGTAAAGACTATATTCCAAATATTCTCCTCAGTTATTCCCTATTTTTTTTTGAGTGGTTTCTTGCTCAATGGACTCATTTAGCTTTTTTTTTTTTAATTCATATTTCGAAAGTACACCTTGTAGTTAGTAAATGTGCAAAATATTACATTCTTTTTTCAACTCCTTCTCCCTCAAAATAAATAATGAATATAAAGAGCGCGAAAACACAGTGTGACGTAAAAACACCTACAGCGGTCGATCGTTCGCCTGGTCCCATATAGTTTCATATGGCAGGCACAACAGTCGTGCTATAACCGCATGCGCATAAAACCAATCGTGCGGGTGCCGTGACGTCATCGGCGCCACACCGTTCAAATATGTTACGAATTGGAAATCAAATATTACAGTTAATATTAATGCTAGCAGCCTAATTTTTTCACTATATACTTAAAGTGTTAAATACTTACGGAAAATGCAGAAATAAATTGTAAATTAAATATCACTAAATGAGCCCATTATATAGGGGGTCAATTCTACAGTGTGTGTGATTTAAGACTGCATTGTTATTTTGGAACGCGTTGACCGATTTTAATTTTCTTTTCTTTGAGATATAGTGCTCGATGAGCTTTATTTGACTGTTTTGAAGATTTTGTAATTTTCATATTTTCAAATGGGTCGAAATTTCGAGATCGACTATTAGGCAATTTTTTATCGGCAAATTGGTGTAACGGTTTGTTGTCGGGTAGCTGGTTCGGAGATTAATCAGGGTCCAGATTAGTTAATAAGACAGCCTGTACCGAAGCGATTTTCTGTTTTAATTTTTACATGATTTTGGTTCTTTTCAAATACAGACTTCGTTGAGCATTTCTTCTGTAAACTAAGTGACAGAAATTTAATTTATTTTTGCCTTGCCCGCGTTAGATATTTTACTTTCATACTGATAGCAAAATAAGTCTGCTATTGTATTTTAAATTTCATAATTCAATTTGGCCTGTCTGTATTAATTATTTTATGTTAGTTCTAATATTTTTCAATTTAATTTAGGCTGGCTACATTAAAAAGTTTATTTCAAATAATTTTGTTAACTTAAAAATTATTATTCCGTGAAATTTGCTAAACAAGCATTAATGTTTAGAAATAAAAACTGAAAAATAATTTTTCAATCGTAAAATGTAAACCTATGTATAAGAAAGTGTTGGTTTCGTTTTCAGAGACAAAAATGTAGACAAATACCATGCATGTTCGCAGGCGAAGCGATGTGTTAGAGGCCCTCCGTAGGTGAATTTTGCACACGACCCCACTAACGCCGCGAACCCGCGACCAAAAGGAACCAGATACAATTCCACGATTACGGTGTTTAGACCTGTTCCGTCTGTCTGTCTCTAGGTGAGATTCCTGTATACCTGTACTTGTCTTATAAACACCTATCTCTCTGCAATAAGACTTTGCCTGTTATCCCGTGTGCATTGAGAGATCCAGTAGTAAGTTATTATATTTTAACTCAAATATAGGGTTTACGAGGGACTTGTGAAATATAATTCATAATTTATTATCCGGCGACTTACGTTAGTTCAACACAGGCCCCTGTGCTTGCTAGCCCTGCTCCGAGTCTCTTTGACTGTTCCTCCCTATGGCCGACGAATAGTCAGAGACATAAGCCCGTACCCCGCATCTGGTTTATATCAGATATTTTGCTACCCTGTTCCGAGTCTTTTTGACCATTCCTCGTTTTGGCCGACGAATAGTCAAAGACATAAGCCTGTACCCCGCATCTGATTTATATCAGATATATTGCTAGGTCCATTCCGAGCCAGGTGTTGACTGCGACCTAAGTTAACAACCAGAATTATATTTTGCCAGGTCTTTTCCTACGCCTTATACTTTGAGTGACGTCTGATAATTTTAATAATTTAAAAGTTTCTGCCGGTGTCCGGTATTCGTACCCGACTTGTCACTGTCGCATACTTTTCGAGTTCGTAGATTTGCTTGCCTGGGGCACATGCATGGTACATTCAAAATTCATTGTAAATTTGTACTATACTGTATTATAATTCGTAATGGTTACAAGTACCTGATTTTGTTTATTTATTTACATTCTTGAATAAAGACTGTAATTTTTTTTAAACACGTGTTTTACTGCTGTGTGTGTGTTTGTCTAATCTGTCCTAACGACCTCTGGAATCACCGTTCTTCACTGTAGCTATCCCAGCCCTACTGAAACAGGCTGCGCTAGGAGGCTGGTGTGGGATCCTTTGCCCCACGTAAATAAATTGTAAAGGTGGCGCCCCAGTCTGACTGAAAATAAACTAAAAATTGACCGGCGCTAAAGTGACGCTTCCAGACGTCTAGTGCACAAGACACCTGGAAGAAAAAGACGTCACAAACTTGGCGCCCGAGCAGGGACTTAATTAAACTAAAATTAGACTTGAAATTAGACAGATTAGATAGGTTCACATTCGGCAGTCATCGAAAACAACCGGAAAAGTACCAAAAGTGATAGAGAAACGTGCGAGGTGTCATTTTCTGCTAAACCGAGCACAAGGGATCGATTGCGACCATTCCCGATTCGATCCGAACACGCCCGAGTGCGTTATTACCTGTTTTAAGACTGCAACCAGTTTCCCAGAATTGAACACCAGTTCCTGTAGTGTTAGCGTACCCAGAGGCTGCACTTTTGGTCGCAAACTCGAACTTCGCCCGAACACTTCCGAGTCCACCCGAACGGATCCGAACACACAACCAGGCGTGTGGGGTGTCGTTTTTATGGTAATTTGACCCAAGAAATCGATTGCCACCAGTTTCCGGCTGATCCGATCACCCGGTCCGGAAAAAAGTGCACTACGGCCAAAGTAGAAGTCTGGATCGAGTAGGACTTATACTAGGTTGTAGTTGGCGCCCAGATACACCATCTGCACCGGATTTTATCGCCCACCCGGATTTTACCCGGAATACCTGGAGCCCGAAGTCCGGAGTCACTGGGCAAGTGACCACTCGTTTAATACTAACTTTGGGACGCTGAATCGATTGCCACCAGTTTCCGGCTGATCCGACCACCCGTTCCGGAAAAAAGTGCACTACGGCCAAAGTAGGAGTCTGGATCGAGTAGGACTCATACTAGGTTGTAGTTAGCACCCAGACACACCATCTGCACCAGATTTTACTGCCCACCCGGATTTTACCCGGAATACCTGAAGCCCCGGAGTCCGGAGTCACTGGGCAAGTGACCACTCGTTTAATACTAACTTTGGGACGCTGAATCGATTGCCACCAGTTTCCGGCTGATCTGACCACCCGTTCCGGGAAAAAGTGTACTACGGCCAAAGTAGGAGTGTGGATCGAGTAGGACTCATACTAGGTTGTAGTCTGGACCGAGATACACCGTCTGCACCAGATTTTACCGACCACCCGGATTTTACCCGGAATACCTGAAGCCCCGGAGTCCGGAGTTACTGGACGAGCGACCACTCGTTTAATAGTGATTTTGGGACGCCGAGACGATTGCAACCAGTCTCCGCTCAATCCCACCAACAGTTTCGGAGAAAACAGGTACCACAGCGACCTGGGAGGTCGAAACTAAGCGAAACAAACACAGACCCATAACTTGTACCTCCAGGCACCGTCTAGCCTGATTTGACCGATTTTCCGGAATATCCCCGGAGTCTTAGCAGCTCCGGTGATACAAATTTTATCCAATTGGTAACTATACCGTGTACCACCTGTCACAATAACTGTACTTTTGCCGCTTAAGACGCACCTAGACAGGCAGGCATGAAGAATACCGACACACAGACAAACCCGGAAGCAGGAACATCCGAGGATACCAATGTAACCGAACCCATTGACTTCCCGCTAAGCTGGATTTATAAGTTAAAGAAAGAGGAGATTGATATCGAACTGAATAAGTTTCACCTGGACTTATCTGGTACCATTGAGGAGAAGAAACGACGCCTAGTGAAATTTATCAAAGAAGGTACTACTTCGCCACTACCACCGGGCAACCGTCGTAACCTGCCTCCACTGATTATCCCGCCCGTGGCTGTAGCCACCGATCCACCAGTGCTGGACCCGCTAAAAATCCGTAAATGGGGGATACGTTACGATGGAAAAAGTGACCCAGCCTCTTTTCTAGAACGTATAGAGGAAGTATGCGCCTACACTGGTTTCCGGCCCGAACAACTATTACCAGTGTTACCTGAACTATTACAAGGAAACGCATTGCTGTGGTATAGGAATAATCGTTCGCGTTGGACAACTTGGAATGATTTCACCAAGGATTTCCACATATTCTTCTTTCCAGTAAATTATCTGGAAGGGATAGAAGCCGAAATCAGCCATCGACTACAGAAAGCGGAGGAAGCTGCCAGCAAATACTTAACTGATATGCAAACGCTCCTCCGCCGCCATGGTGATTTTACTCCGCAACAGGAACTCCGCTGGCTGTATCGAAATCTGCTCCCGGATTATCGACAGTACATTCCAAGAATCGGACTTACAGACATAGCAACGTTAATCGGTCAAATTTTGGAATTTGAAACATTACGACAGGAAGTTCAACAGGTATATAGGTCAAACCCTATCCGAACTACAGCTACTGCCAATCGAATGCCGCCAGCTCCGAGCAATGATCAACTGCCCCCAGCACCGTCAAGAGTAAACCCAATTTCCGTTACATCTACTGGAATCCCTAGGGACACTCGAAAGCCGATGGAGCAAACCCAGCTACCCTCTGTTACCCAAGAGTTCAACCAGGAGAGTAGTCCACCTAGGAATAAGCCATTCGCCCCCGCCGCCACGGATACCTACAACAGAAACAATATCTGTTGGCGATGTGGGAAATTTGGACATTTCCGCAACCAATGCCGCTTACCACCGAAACTTTTCTGTTCACGATGTGGTCAACCGAACATCATGTCACGAGACTGTCAGTGTCCCAGATCAGGAAAACTAGATACAAGCTGCTCTGTTCCGAGGACAATACGAGCCCACTCTACAATCGCCTGGGAAGATACCGTCCCTGCCGACAATCGGCCACACGTACATATAACCATGTATGGCCGCACCTTTTCCTCCTTACTCGACACCGGCGCTGTCCGCTCCTATTTAGGAAACCGAGTGAAATATTTCTGTAACCAGCAAGGAGTGCCCTCGGTTGATATACCTGTCCGTTCCGCTCAATTAACCGATGGGAGTCTAGTAACCATCACCGAGGCTTATGACCCAGAGTTTAAGATAGATGAACATGCTATTTCCGAACAACTATTCTATCTTCCAAACCTGACGTCTGATATTGTCCTAGGTATGGACATCCTAGGTACAAAGAGATTTACGATAGACCTAGCCACCGCAACTGTTTCATGGAGTTACCGTCCCGTCTCATCACCACCTCAAAACAGTCCGTTGGGAGGAGTTTCTCTGGTTCTACCTCACAAGAGAGAAGCTAAACCGCAGGAATTCGTGGATGCCAAATTATCAATATCTCAAGACACAATTGGAACCACGAAGTCAACTCAACACCGCAACCGCCTATCACTGCCCGTACCAAGCAAGCAAAAGTACCGTCCACCACACCTGAGGAGGCAAGACGTTACCAACAAGGAGGTTAATAAAATTACATCCAAAGGGATAATAAAACCATCCAATAGCTCCCGCCCCCGCACAAAGAACCGCCAAAAGGGAACCTTTCAGGAGACAACCGACTTCGTCTCCTGGCAAAGAAAGCCTGCAGTTTCACCAGTTCTCCGTCCATTAAGCCCGAGCACGATGGCCATAAGATCTTCCCTACCTGGCATTCACCTGTCAGTGGATAGTACCGTTCCACCGCCAATCTCTCCCCAAGGAGTGGTAACCGTACCAGTACCAGAGGAATGCCCAAACCTAGACATCCAACAGACATCAAGACCGCACAGACCGAATATGTTCGCCGTCCAAAAAGTTCCTATACACCTACCTGTTCGCCGATGGGATTTATGTTGGCGATGTGGATATTCCGGACACTCCTGTCAGACCTGCAATCGGAAACCTCGCCTGTTCTGCTCTCGCTGTGGATTACAGGGCATCATGTCCAGAGATTGCACCTGTCCAAAGAACAACTACCCGGTCCGCCATCCGAATAGTATCTGTCAAATTTCTAATTTTGATTTGAAATTGTAAAAGGTGTACGTACCTCTAAATAAAGTTTACTAACCGGTATGGGGTACGCGCCTTAAATCTCTCAGGGACCAGAAGTAACTTTCTTTTAGTTAGGACCCCCTGGAAGGTATTTAAAAAAATAATAACTTCATTATTATTTTTTTTACGAAGTAAGAGGGGGGTGTAACGAAGCGATTTTCTGTTTTAATTTTTACATGATTTTGGTTCTTTTCAAGTACAGACTTCGATGAGCATTTCTTCTGTAAACTAAGTGACAGAAATTTAATTTATTTTTGCCTTGCCCGCGTTAGATATTTTACTTTCATACTGATAGCAAAATAAGTCTGCTATTGTATTTTAAATTTCATAATTCAATTTGGCCTGTCTGTATTAATTATTTTATGTTAGTTCTAATATTTTTCAATTTAATTTAGGCTGGCTACATTAAAAAGTTTATTTCAAATAATTTTGTTAACTTAAAAATTATTATTCCGTGAAATTTGCTAAACAAGCATTAATGTTTAGAAATAAAAACTGAAAAATAATTTTTCAATCATAAAATGTAAACCTATGTATAAGAAAGTGTTGGTTTCGTTTTCAGAGACAAAAATGTAGACAAAAACCATGCATGTTCGCAGGCGAAGCGATGTGTTAGAGGCCCTCCGTAGGTGAATTTTGCACACGACCCCACTAACACCGGGAATCATATAAAAGCCGCAAACCCGCGACCAAAACGAACCAGATACAATTCCACGATTACGGTGTTTAAACCTGTTCCGTCTGTCTGTCTCTAGGTGAGATTCCTGTATACCTGTACTTGTCTTATAAACACCTATCTCTCTGCAATAAGACTTTGCCTGTTATCCCGTGTGCATTGAGAGATCCAGTAGTAAGTTATTATATTTTAACTCAAATATAGAGTTTACGAGGGACATGAAATATAATTCATAATTTATTATCCGGCGACTTATGTTAGTTCAACACAGGCCCCTGTGCTTGCTAGCCCTGCTCCGAGTCTCTTTGACTGTTCCTCGTTATGGCCGACGAATAGTCCAGAGACATAAGTCCGTACCCCGCATCTGGTTTATATCAGATATTTTGCTAACCCTGTTCCGAGTCTTTTTGACCATTCCTCGTTATGGCCGACGAATAGTCAAAGACATAAACCTGTACCCCGCATCTGATTTATATCAGATATATTGCTAGCTCCGTTGCGAGTCAGGTGTTGACTGCGACCTAAGTTAACAACCAGAATTATATTTTGCCAGGTCTTTTCCTACGCCTTATACTTTGAGTGACGTTTGATAATTTTAATAATTTAAAAGTTTCTGCCGGTGTCCGGTATTCGTACCCGACTTGTCACTGTCTCATACTTTTCGAGTTCGTAGATTTGCTTGCCTGGGGCACATGCATGGTACATTCAAAATTCATTGTAAATTTGTACTATACTGTATTATAATTCGTAATGGTTACAAGTACCTGATTTTGTTTATTTATTTACACTCTTGAATAAAGACTGTAATTTTTTTTAAACACGTGTTTTACTGCTGTGTGTGTGTTTGTCTAATCTGTCCTAACGACCTCTGGAATCACCGTTCTTCACTGTAGCTATCCCAGCCCTACTGAAACAGGCTGCGCTAGGAGGCTGGTGTGGGATCCTTTGCCCCACGTAAATAAATTGTAAAGGTGGCGCCCGAGTCTGACTGAAAATAAACTAAAAATTGACCGGCGCTAAAGTGACGCTTCCAGACGTCTAGTGCACAAGACACCTGGAAGAAAAAGACGTCACAGCCCATTAAAAATATAAACAATTTATTTACTTTTCCAAACAGGTAATGTGTGGCAGTGTTACATAACGTACAGGTACAGGTTATATGTCCGTATCTTTTACGGTTCTTAGGACAACATTTTCTATTATCAGAGAGAGAGAGAGAGAGAGAGTATAACGATTGCGATGCGACGTTTGTTGTTGCTACGGGAGTGGCATTGGGCGTCGGGTGAATATCGTCAACTCAAGAAGTTTCCCAGGTCAACACGCTGTAGGAAGTCTCCAGATCAGGCTCATTCGCTCTGGTTTTGGCGGCGAAACGGCGCCGGGGAATGACTAACAACACGCTGTAGGATTCCCAGGGTCAGATTGCATTCGTTCCGTCGTGTTTGCGTCGGGAGATGTACAAAACTGTAACATGTCCAGCTCAGCACGCTGTAGACAGATTGTCAGAGTTGTTCACACTCTGAATTAGTTAATTTGTGGCCGGGCTTTTATATCCGAGAATCCTCGCTTGCTGGTGATGTAGAACTGCGTATAGTTTAGTGTCGTGTGCAAATCCATGCCTCTAGACGAGAGATGGGTAGGTTTGCGGGCCATGTGCACATTGGTGTCGTGTGTAAATCCGGAATCTTAGTAATGGAGCAGGAATTTAAAGAATGCTTTATTACATTGGATAGCGTGTTCGATTCGCAGTTGTCTCAAATACCTCTATACAAAATTTTAGCTCGATACCGCATATAAGGTGTTTGTTATTCAATAGCCAAATTTAAAATTTTTCACTTTTAGACTGACCCTATATAAAAGTCGGTTTGGTTTACTAAAAAGATAAAGTAGTCATTGGACTTAAGGAACATCAGACACTAAATGAGTAAGAAAAAAGAAAAGTTATTCTTTAAATAAATAGTGCTTCTATACATTATTCGGTTGCTGTACGTAGATGCCTTAACGAAAATTTTTCACACAAACTTCAACTTTCAAAGAAACACTTTTATTGTCTTTTATGGTATTGTATTGTATTGTATTTAGGGCCATTGGAAGAGCACCATCTAGGTGAAATGGTGCCTATTTACCATGTAGATTATATTTTTATGGTAAATAAAGATATTATTATTATTACTATTATTAAATGGATTAGAGGCCTAGCTTTTCTTTTTTCTTCCTTATTTAGTATCTGATGTTGATGTCACTAAATAAGGAAGAAAAAGAAAAGGAATATCCAATTCATTTGTTTGAAAAATTTTCATTAAGGCACCTACGCACAGCAACCGTATAATGGAGAGAAGCACTATTTATTTAAAGATTAACTTTTCTTTTTCCTTCCTCATTTAGTGTCTGATGTTCCTTAAGTCGAATGACTACTTTATCTTTTTAGTAAACCTAACCGACTTTTATACAGGGCCAGTCGAAAAGTAAGAAATTTTAAATTTGGCTATTAAATAACAAACACACTATATGAGGTATCGAGCTGAAATTTTGTACAGAGGTATTTGAGATAACTGTGAATCGAATAGGCTATCCAATTTGCCGATAAAAAATTTCCTAATAGTCGAACTTGAAATTTTGACCCATTTAGAGGAGCATAGTAGGCCTTGAAAATATGAAAATTACAAAATCTTCAAAACAGTCAAATAAAGCTCATTGAGCACTATATCTCAAAAAGAAAAATTAAAATCGGCCAACGTGTTCCAAAATAACGGGGGGTTGCGGTCTTAAATCGCACACACACTGTATATTAAATATTATTTACCACCGTTGTTTCTTATTTATTTTTTTAGGGTGACATCTTGCTTTTTTTTTAAGAAAATTCCAGTATTTCCTCTTTCACATTTTTATGCAACTATTTTTTTGATTTTTTTACTTAATCATGACCTTATTGTTTAAAGTCATCAATTCCTATTTTTTCCATTATAAGCATAACAAATGATTTATCTCAACATGCTCTATATCTAGTCTTTTAATATACCATAATTTTGTGTAAAATATATTTTAATATAAAAGATTAGTTTTCTTACATATTTGATTCATTTTTTTTGTTCCATATTCATTCATTTTATTTTTAAAATTATGTTTTTAATTAAACAAATTAGCTGATTTAAGACGAATTGATTTAAATCAGGCCAACCCTGTTGTCTACCCTGTATATTTTTCAGTAAAAATATAGCAGGTTTCTTCTTTGACAATTCTATTAACTACATGCCAAATACTATTGTCCTGCATCACATTCCTTTCATCAATTAATTTTTTTGAAAAAACCTGAAACAGCCTGAAAATTTTTCACTGAAATATATGCCATTTCTTCTTCTTGGCAATAGCATCAACTACCTACCAAATATTATTTTTCTCTGTCAAATAGTTTTGTAAAAATACTGTCGACAGACAGACAGACTGACAGAATTGGGAGACCATAATTTTCTTAATCTACATGATCTGAAACGTGAAATTCCGAAGAAATTTTGAGACTGATATTTTTCACAATTGCAGTATTTCCCGTGGGTAAGAGAGAGAAGTAAAAAGTTACTTAAGGATAAAAAAAACAGATTTGGTAAATATAAGAAATAGCTTTCTAGAATAATTCTATTTCTTGAAATTTAACTCGTAACATGCTAACTTATGCATTATACATATACTGAATATAATGTTGAGAAAATTCATCATATTGAGGAAATATACGGTTAATGGTATATATAGTAAATTGTTTGACTGTGGCGGGAAAAATTTAGTGATCTTATCCGTATACGTTTTCAGAAATGTTTGTCGATGCACCACACCTTTTTAAAGGGTCGCAGGATCAACGTTTTGTATACGCAGGGTGGAAAAAAGAAAGGGGAAGAAAAGAAGAAGGAGATCAAAGCAAAGAATTTTAAGTTGCATGCCATGAGAAAGCAAGGACAATTGGCGGGCAGTAAGAAAGAGACTCAGAAAAGATCTTTCCGCAGGGCTAAGCAAAGAACGATAAAGAGAGAACAAGAATCACATGATTAAATTAAAAGGAATGAGTTGACTTTATGTAAAAATAGACTCTTGTGATTTTACATTTATTCCTTCTCTATTTTATAATTATGATTAATGTTTTTAGGTTACTATAGTTCTATTTATTATGTAAGTAACGTGTTTAAGAAAATGAAGTCAAGTCGTCTATGCAAATGAAAACACAGGGTTTACAATGATTTCCATTAAGCTGACATACTATAGTATTAGGCTACTTACACAAATACAATAAAAGAAGCTGAAAGGATCCACCACCTTAATCTAGACACTTCTGAGCCTTATTTTTAATGGATCGAAAACATTTTTGCAAAAGTATGGGATTGTTGTTGATTCCTTCGATTTTCTCTGCTATTTCGCTGCGCATGACTCATGAGAGTCGATCCCGTTCTTAGCGCAGTGCACACGACTCTCATGTGAGCCATATTATGTAATATTATTATTATTATGCCAGTCACCACTGAACAAGAAATTCTTGGCTCTCCTGAGAGTCACTCCAAAAAACATGGAATACCCTGTATATACAATTTTTATTGACACTACTCGATTTCTGACACCCAATTATGTAATATTTTCGAAAAAAAACCAGTCAACGTGGATGGTGACCCACAGCCTAAATGGCCGCAGCGAAAGTGTGTTAAAGATGATCAATATCAGAAATAGAAACATGAAAATTGCATTTTTTAACAGGCCACTAAAAGAAATCTTGAATAATATCATATAATTTAAAGGAAATTTATTTACAGCACTAATTAAATGATCTGGAGAAATGGCTTCTTGATTGTTTCAGCTGCCATATGTCCTTGGGCTTCATTTTGTTCGAAATAACCAAAAGACATTTTGTTGGCATCAAGCTGGTTAATGAAGGGTATTAGAATTTTTTTACACAGTTTCACGAATGAAAATTGATTGATTGATTGATTGATTGATTTACCAGCGTACGGTAGGCATTGCTGCCACTCCCAAGGTTGTACAGCTGAGCCTGCTACGTCCATGCTGGGTTTGATTAGAGTCATGCTTGTTGCCAGCAGCGAGAGCCACATGACAAGGAATGTGGGTTGGAGGTGTAAGTATTTGTGAGATGCGTTATCGCTTTGAGTCGTGAGGGAGCATTTAAGCTCTTTTTTTGTGTTTTTGGTTCTAGACTTCTGCCTCTTCTGGGTCTTCTTGTGAAATATGTTGCCGTGTTGTGTCGTGATCTGGAGTGTTTATGCTCCTCTTTTTGTGTTTCTGCTTCTTCGAATCTTCTTTTTCTGAGTCTTCTGATTCTTAGGTTTCTGATGCTGGGTTGGATTTGCGAAACAAAAGATTTTAGTTGAGGTAGTTTATTACATATAGAACAAGCATTAATCTGACTGAATTTAGCATTTGCACAGGATCCATTATACCACTTAGTTTCGATGGGAATTTCTTGTAAATCTCCTACTAAAGGCTATTTTTATATGAGGGGGGTGCCGGGTCGAAAAAATGTAAACTCTTTTACTAGAGTATCTTCTGGCCAATTAGAAATATCTAGTAATTCTTGGTCTAGTTCAGCATTAGTTTCCACTCGGTAGCAGTTGTAGTCCCCTGATTTCGGGGTCAGGTTTATTATTTTATACTGTTCTTTGTTGCCAAACGTTTCCTTTAAGTATTCCAGCAGGTCAGTGACTTTAAGGGGCAATTTACTAACAAAAATGGAAGTTTTGGGAACAGTTTTGGCAGCTTTAATTTTATATTCGGAGGCATTCTTTACGTCTGCGGTTTCCAGACGATACAGTTCAGTTCTTTTAACAGTGTTTTTCTTAGTAACATTCAAATTACTGGTTTTAATGGGATAATGCACGTTATAGGTTCAGAATAATTAGATGTTGATATTCGACTACACAGCCACACAAAAAAAAGTGGTCTGACCTGCGGACCAAATCAGTGTATCCTTATGTATTTTGGACCCGTTGAAACCGAATCCGAAGTCAGAATTATCAGATTGGTTCTTTTTTTACCTCTTACTCCAAAAAAATATCCCCCCAAAAAAGTGGTCTGGCCTGCGGACCATACCAGTGTATCCTTTGTATTTTGACGCTCTGAAACCGAAGCCAAAGTCAGAATTGTCAGATTCGCTCGTTTTGCACCCTTAACACCATATAACACCCCCAAAACAAAAAAAAAGTGGTCTGGCCTGCTGACCATATCAGTGTATCCTTATGTATTTGTACCTGCTGATAACGAATCCAAAGTCAGAAATGGCAGATTGGTCCGTTTTTCAACCCTAACCCCCAAAAAACACCCATCCCAAAAATGGCCTATCCGGAGGACCATACCAGTGGCAGTGTATCATCCTTATGTATTTGGTAAGGACACACTGGTCTGGTCCCCTTTTTTTTTTGTTTTGGGGGTGTTTTTTGGGGTAGGGGTTTAGTCACCAATTTTTGACATCGAAAATGTGAACTGATTGATTGTGATTTCCACAACCACCCAATATCTGCCTGTCTCCGGGACCAGCTTGTACAGTTTCTAAGCATTTAGAGTGTAAATGTGGGTTTATCGTTTTAATAGAGGTCTGAATACTTACGACTTTCACGTGGATAGAGCATGTACCTGATGGTCCAGAGGGACATTTAGATTGAGGATCAAATTATACCCACCCTTTGCTCAATATGTTAACACATCAGTCTCAGCTCTACGTTTTCATTTACATGTTTTACTTGACAATTTTTTTATATTTGTTAGAGTAAATGTTTAATTTCTAGTGTATTTTCTAAGACAAATGTTGATGTTTCTTAAACAATTTGTGTTTATCCACAGCCATATAATAATCATAAACATTAAAGATTGCTTTTACGGGTATCCGTATCGTATTTTCTTAAATTAGCCTGAATTGAAAAGGCTCAAATGACACTGAGACAATATACTATACATTAACCCTACATTTAAGCACCCAATCAGGTCATATCCTATATTGCTATATTATGTAATAAATGATACAAAATTTACATTCAAAATAATTTAACTATGATGATGGAGGAACGAACCTAAACATTAGATGAATAGATAGATAGATAGCTTTATTAATCTCTGTGGTTACAATGATTGTAAATAAATAAAAAAATACGAGTTAAAATTCGCAACTATAATTTATGAAACACTACTTAGTTCAGTTAACAAAAGAGTTGTAGAGAACATTGAGGAGGGGAGAATATTCCTCTTCAGGAATGTGTTGGGGGTAGTTAGGAGGTAAACATACTAAAAGTCCCCGATCCTAGCCCTGCCGCTTCAGGGGGAGGTGGGGGGGGAAGGTTCCTTTTTTCATTTCTTCGCTTGGAATTTGGAAACCATGCGTCACACGGAAAAAGGTACCGTAGATGGGGGTGGATCGAGACTGCTGGGTCAATGGAAACAAAAGTGGGGAACGTAAATCAAAAATTCTCCCAGTTCTCAAATTTAAAATTTCCTGTTTTAGTTTTCTCTCAAATTATCTATTAGTAGGTCCTTAACGTGTACTTAGTAATTTTCAGCATGTTACATTGGCATAAGGGGCTGTCAAATGGGTTTAATTTGTAGGCCGCAAAACTTTATATTTTACTACAAGAAAAAACAGAGAAGTAACTTTATATCTGGCTGAAAAATACCTTAACCTGTCCTATTAACATAATTATTCACAAGTGGACAACTCTGCATTGTTTATGAAAAATGTTTTTTTTTTTTTGTAACATCACTTTTGTCAGAATTTTGGGGTCAATAGAAATAGCTGAAATTCCTTTTCTATTTTTTTAAATTTACGTTATAAGTTTTCCCGGTGATAATAGTGCCTTATATTGTTACTTAGGTTCATGAGAGTTTGTAATGTTGGTTTATTATAACAAATAAACAATTTAAATGACGTAATTTTATTTTATTTTGCAAGTTTTCGGCGAAAAAATTCACCCAATTTAAAAAAAATAATTTATAGTTTCTATCGACCCCTCGAGTGGAGTAATGGCAATTTTAATGAAAAACAAGTTAGTGTTTCTGTCCACCCCACAGTACGGGGTGAATAGAAACATACACCTTTTATTTTTTTTTAGTCAAACTGATCAAATTTTTGAAAATGTAATATATGCCTACGCATCTACTAGTAGGGACCAGAGTTTTCCATATTTTTCATTTTGGGAAAGCTGAATAGTTTCCCTACTCCAAAGCTGCAAAGTTCGAAATGTGTTTCTATGCACCCCATCTATGGTAATCTATGCAAAATTAAACATAATTAAATATCCTACATGAATGTCTATATTCATTTTCTTCCTATGTGTTACAGTTTACGAGATATTCGCCAGCGAAAATCGATAGTTAATAAAAGAAAAAAACAATTATGTTCCTTGAATATTTCTGGCAAAGCGGTTTACCGTGGTCTGTTAATAAATCACAGTCATAAAATAATCTCTATTTTACAATGCTCGACGTATTTACTAACGTAATATTTTGTCGAAATCTATACATTTCCTTCAATATACAGTGTGACTCACTTAAAATGAAGATACCATTATAACTTTTTCATTTTGTTTCCGATTCGAATCAAATTTTACTCAAGTATAGAACAAATTAGGATCTACTTATGACCAAAAAATCATTAACCTGCTATAAAGGCAAAGTCACCTGCGGTACCATAATATGTGGAAAAAGATTAAAAATATCATATTGATGAATTTCATGTAGCCACCACAAATTGCGAAAACTGAGGATCCCCTTTGCCAGATGAGCTTATGTATGAGAAATCCCCCATCAATAACCAAATAAAATTTTTGTGTATGTACCTTTGTGGATCCGATTGGGTGTAGTTTTAGAATTTTTAGCATTCAAAATGTTTTTATTTTTTTCAGCATATTTTGGTACCGCAGGTGGCCTTTGTTGCCTTTGTAGCAGCCGAATGTTTTTCTGGTCATAAGTAGATTCTAATTTGTTCTATACTTAAGTAAAATTTAATTCAAATCGGAAACAAAATAAAAAGTTATAAGGGTATCTTCATTTTAAGTGAGTCACACTGTATATTTAAAGAAATGTGATTTCGACAAAATATTACATTAGTAAGTACGTCGAGTGTTGTAAAATAAAGATTGTTTTGTGACTGTGATTTATTAGCAGACCACAGTAAACCGCTTTGATAGAAATATTCAAGGTACATAATTGATTTTTTTTTTTATTAATGGCGAATATCTCGTAAACCATAACGTTTAGGAAGAAAATGAATATAGACATTCTTGTAGGAAATTTAATTATGTTTAATTTTGCATAGATTACTTTTTATATGTAACGAATGGTTTCCGAGTTCCAAGCGAAGAATCGAAAGGAACCTTTCCACCCCCCTCCCCCCTGAAGCGGTGGGGCCAGGGACGGGGACTTTTAGTATGTTTACCTCCTAACTACCCCCAACACATTCCTGAAGAGGAAAATTCTCCCCTCCTCAATGTTCTCTACAATCCCCTTTTGGACATTCATTGATTCGACTAATTGTTTATTAAAGAAATTAACAAAGGACTATGCAAAGAAAAATACAAAAAAACATTAAAACCATTTTAATAGAAGCAATAGTATAAAATGAAATAAAATAATTATATAATCTAGGGAGCAGTTACATCGATATGAATTTTTAAAATAAACTCGTCAGTGGTGTAAAATGAATGAGAAGTTAAGAAATTCTTAATGTTTTTCTTAAAACCATGAACAGGTCCTTTGGGAGAATTATTATTTCTGAATGTTTGAAAAATCAATTGGATCAAATGTAGAAACTATAGATTTTGTAGGAAATGCAGCGTCTACAATCAAACTAGGATGTGATAAAGTTAGCTGATACATAAATATTTACAATAGATATAAAATTTAAATTGAATATTAATCTATACATCTTTGATGATATCTTTTGTGATAGCTGTTGAGATGTGCTACGTAAAAATTTGAAGTGCTGACATTATTGTCTGTATGCAAAATGAATAAGTTTATTTTTGTGGTTAACATCTTTGTTTTTCCTTCAATTTTGGCCGATTATACATTTGATACAAAATATGTTGAAGTTCCTTTAGATCATTTCAGGTAAGTAAGGCCATTTAGATGTTCTTTTATGTTTATTTGAATACGTTTTAGCTTCACCACCGATACCACATTCTCGCTAAAATACTTAGTGAACGACACATTTTACTCAGAAGGAGGCCCCATATTTTTCTATACCGGAAATGAAGGTGATATTGAAATGTTTGCACAAAATTCTGGTTTCTTATTCGATATCGCTCCACAATTTAAAGCCCTTATCATATTCGCAGAACACAGGTAATTATGTGATCATTTCCACAAAAAAATAATAAAGACGTTTTTTAGAAGAAAATAAAACATTGAACCAAAATAAATGAGAATTATTAGATTGATTTTGACCAAACAACTGCTTATCAAATCATTTTGTTCACAAATAATAGTAATTCTTGCTTTGTCTTTAAGAATAGAAATACAGTTGAACCTCCATAACTCGAATCCCCAAGAGGATTAAAAATCCATTCGAGTTATGGGAACTTTTTAGTAAAGATAATAGATATTTATTGCTATGAATTGCTTCGAGATATAGAAGATTTCGAGTTATGGAAGTTCGACTGTATTCTTTTTTGTAATCAAGTGAATCATGGCCATGCAATCCGACATAAATATAATCTCATCCTGGACCAACCTCATATACTTCAAAGTATCCGAAAAGTGCTTTTTATAATGGTACCAGGATATACTATAGTTTGCCTCTGCCTGATAGAATAGGCAAGTACACAAAATTTTAATTTCAACTGGAAATGATAGATTTATCGGTATTATAAACTAATGTAAAAACCGCTGCCCAAGGAATCACTACTTCCACATTCAGAATCTCTATCAAAGTCACTCACATCGAAAAAACTTTGTATGTGGAAATAATTGTTTATAGAACTTTAATAATATAATATTTGAAATCCTCTACCCTAAAAACCCATAAAACGATACCCCGCATCGGTAATGGGGTGGGGGTGGTAGTGGGGGTGAATGAAGTAAAAAAATATTTTGAGGCTTCTGGTTTTTGTACATACACTAAATCACAATTTTTTTTCATCCCCTTTAATAATGGGGTGGGGGTGGTAATGGGGGTGGCTAATGCTAAACATTTTTTGAGGCCTTAGCTTCTCTTGTATATACTAAATACCAATTTTATGGACTCTTACCTGCTTGATTTACCCATTTACACCAAATTTACCCCAATTTATCCTCCAACCCTTCGACGGAACAAGATGAAAATATAATCTAGTTCTAGATCTCGTTAAAGTACATATGTGTACCAAATTTCAAGTCAATATCTTAAACGGTTCCAGAGTAAACGTGCGCACAATAAAAGTTAGACAGACAGACCGACAGACAGAAAAAATTTTTTCGCTCAAACAAAATCTCGACGTTTCATGACATTTTAAGCCTATTTGAATAATAAAAGTTTTTTAAAATTTTTTTTGTCGTTACTATACTTACTTCCATTGGATGTGGAAGTAAAATAAAAAATATATATATATTTTCATTTTGCCAGTTACTCGTAATAGAAGTAACCCAAATGCAGCGAGGCTAAGAAACGTTCCCAGGCAGAGGCTAGTAATATATGACGTCACCTCCTTACAGGCACGCGGGTCTGTATGTGTAATGCGGGCCTTTTGATTTTTATTGAAAAACTAATGTAATTTTATTGATCAGCACGCTTTAGAACGACTATATCCAAAATTTTAAATTATTTTAATTTATCATTTTCGAATTTCGGCCTCCTAAAATTATATTTTTCAAATATTAAATAATGAATAACTTTTAAACTAATTGTATTTCGAAAAAAAGTCAATCTTCATTTTCTATTTTAACACGTTCACGACACAGTGTACCACGGGTGGTGCATTGCTATGTTCTTTTGTAGATTCGGCGTGCCACCGGTGGTCTCACATTGCATTGCACCGTTGATTGAAGAGTAAGGACTCTTCACTCAACGATTGCACGTAATTTAATTTATTAAAAAAATATCTTGTATTTCTGTTTACATCATTGTTAAAAAATATTATTTTGGGTATTCAGCAGATAACTTTCAAAGAAACCATTCTTTTTTTTATAATTTAATTTATTGGTACAGTTACAACAAACTTACAAATCTAGGCACAGGGGAATGACAGCGGAAACTATGCATGTCGTGAACGTGGTAATTTACTTTTTCTACAACCCAACGTGATATAACTTTCAAATTTCATAGGCCAAGAATTTTCGTTGAAAAATTACCAAAAATATTAAATATCAAATAATTTATAATTTGAAAACGAATTTTTTTCGAAAAAAGTCATTCTTCATTTTCTATTTAAAATCACTTTTCCTATCACCCACTGTCATCCAAGCTTTCAAATTCGGCAATATCTAATTCACGAATAATTTACAGGGCTGGTACTTCAAAATGTTTGGTAAGTTTTCAATGAAAATTTTTGGCATATGAAATTTGAAAGTATGCTGAGTTGTAGAAAAAGTGAATTTAAAAAGAAAATGAAGAACGACTTTTTTTCAAAATACAATTCGTTTAAAAGTTATTAATTATTTAATATTGAAAAATATAATTTCAGAGGGCCGTAATTTGAAAACGATAAATAAAAATGTCTTTAAATTTTGGATATAAGGGTTCTACAGCATGTTGATCAATAGTATTACATTAGTCTGTCAATAAAAAACAACAGGCTCGCATTACACACGCAGGCCGATGGTTCTGCAAGGAGGTGACGTCATGTCTACCTTGGGAACGTTTCTTAGTATTGCTGCGTTGAGGTGATTTCTATTACGAATAACTGCAAAATAAGAATATTTATAAATAAAGTAAATTCTGATTTTGGTACTGATATATGGTTTTAACTAATATTAACGTATATTATTATTTTCTTTTATGAACATGCCCATTAAGCAATCGCCACATATTTTCATTTTCAAAAAAAATTGTTACACTTTAAATGCATTAGTTATGTAATGTCTCGTTTTTTTAACTGTTTTTCTTTCTTTTAAATTTAATCAAATGTATTATGTATACTACGTGATATTCTTGTTTTTATATACGCATTTAATATATTAAAGATTAACCAGTTGTCTAGTTGTATTCAGTAACGTAACTAGACGTCATGAGGCCCCAGGGCAAAAGATTGTTCACCCCCTATTCACCTTTACTTAAAAAATAAAATGATACCTGGCCTCACCCAGACGCCGGCTGGGGCCCTTGGTTTCCCGGGGCCCGGGCACTGCCCCGGTTTGCCCTGCCAAAGAATAGAATAGAATATCTTTATTTACTACTTTACAGCATATGTGTTTGTAGCAAGTCAATAAAAAGAAAACAAGACAAAGGATAGACATATTAAAAACATTTCCATTTACATTTAGACATGTATATCACAATAAGTGAGCTTATGTGGGTAGGCATATTGCAAGAACAAGGAGAAAGAAATGATAATTCACTATATTGTGCGAGGTAAAAAAAAAAAAAAATGTTAGACATTAATTATTATTAATGTAGATAGCATAGGAAATTTTACATTTCAATGGTAGGAGTGTCCATATATTCCTGGATAGAATAATAACAATGTTTTATCATTAAAGCTTTTACATAACATTTGAATTGTTGGTTGTTGAGTATTTTTAGTTTGAGAGATAGCTTATTATATAGTTTTAGATTCAAGGAATTATTCTCCGATCTATGTAGCCTATGTTTAGGAGCTCTAAGTTGGAGGATCTAGTTTGGTGTTTATGAATATCAAAGTTTTTGTTAAAAGTTGATACATTTTTATGGATTTCTAACAGGGAGTAATATATATAAAGAGTAGGCACTGGCATAATGCCATACTTTTTGAATAAAGGTTTACAATGGTCTCTGAAACCCACATTTGCAATTATGCGAACTGCTTTTTTTTGTAGCCTGAATACACGTATAGCAGCAGATGAGTTACCCCATAAGATTACCATAACTCAAATATGAGTGACATATAGAGTAATAAGCATTTAATAACATGGTATTACTTAGGATATTTTTCAATTGTCTTAAGAGAAATATATGACTTGATAGTTTTTTACAGAGAAGGTCAACATGACATGTCCAATTCAGAGAGCTATCTAGAGTTATCCCAAGTAGTTTCACACTCCCCACCACATGCGGAGTACTGCTGGAGAAAGTGATCCTTTGCGTCTTTTCTTTATTTAATTTCAAATTATTGGAGGAGAACTAGGATTCAGCTATAAGTTCAATATTTTTTGCACTTTGCAATAAGTCATCCTTGTTTTTTTCAGAACATATTAAAGTTGTATCGTTAGCGAAGAAGACGCATTTCTCAGGGAGCAGGTGATAATAAAGATCGTTAATGTAGATTATAAATAGTAGTGGACCCAGGACAGAGCCCTGGGGCACACCATATTTAATAAATTCTAAATCAGACATATTGTTGTTAAAGTCTACACATTGTTTCCTATTTTTAAGGTAGGATTCAAAGAGTAATAGGGGCGTTCCCCGTACCCCGTAATAGGACATCTTCTCCAGCAGGGTATCATGCGAGACGCAGTCAAAAGCCTTGCTGAGGTCACACAGAGTTACCGCTGTGTGTCTACCCTCATCAAGGCCCCCGACAACGTCGTCCCGCACGACACTATACACCTCCTGTGTTGTAGAGCAGTTTCTACGGAAACCATATTGACTGCTATTTAGGAGAAAATTTTTTTCAAAGAATTTTTCTAATCTGGTTTTAATTAAGATTTCTAGAATTTTTCCAATAGTTATGCCTCTGGTTGTATTCTAGTTTTACAGAAACGCATGCAATCTAGAGTTACATATGTGCATTTTCCTGTGGTATACATATGATCGAGAATAAAGGGGTATTATTATTATCAGATTTCACCTATGATTGAAGACAGACTTAAGAAATGAATGACGGTTTTTGGAATAATATTTTTTATTATGGCGATGGTACTCCATTTTCCAAACCTGAAATTTTGTTTGGTAGTTTTAATTCGTTTCTGTATATACGAAGTTGTATTATTCTGAATCTGACTCTAGCAGTGAGGTATGCAAGTGAAGTCACCATCACTTACAAATCATTAACACTTAAATTACACAACTTATAATTGTAAAGCGAAGAAATACAAGTACAAAATAATAATCGAGATTGTTATTCCAATGTGGTGCCTACTATGTATTATCAATCATTTAAAGGCCCATAAATAAAAAGAGATTAAATTAAACAATGTATGGATAAGGAGCTAAATATTAGTAGAGTGAAACTTTGAATAAACAGGATTAAAACAATTCATGTAAAAAACGGTAACAAATAAAAATGACTTTCTTGCTATTACACATTTTCGGAATGGATTTGTGTTAAAAGAGTCTTCCTAATGTGAACTTGACCAAGATGACCAATGCAGATTTTTATAGGTATTATGGTGAATCCTTACCATTTGGAAATTTATCCTACACGTCTCCAGAATATTTAGGATATTTGTCGTCTAGGCAAGCATTAGGTGACTTTGTTTATTTAATAAATGTCTTAAAAAAGACATATGGTTCTAACAGTGAAAATGACCTACCAGTGGTGGCCTTTGGAGGTTCCTATGGAGGAATGTTGTCAGCATGGCTGAAAATGAAATACCCAAATTCAGCAGTTGGAGCCATCGCTAGCTCAGCACCTATTTGGATGTTCAAGGATGAGAATCCCTGTGACACTTTTTACAGAATAGTTACTTCCAGTTTTAAGGAACTTGGTGGAGAGAATTGTGTTAATGCTATTCAGAAATCATGGTCAATAATACGGTAAGTAATAAATATTAAATATATGGTAAAATTTTACCCCCATTCAATTACCAAAATTCAACATCACATGTTAATTCTAGAAATTTTGAAATTCATTAAATCAAATCGAATATTCTTTATTTCAAAGTAAGTTGCACAAAACTACAAGAGATAGATGTGATAGCAATGGAGGTGATAGCAGTTAAAAATATTATGCATGTACAAATATACAGGGTTACTGATAATTCGATACATTCCTTTGGATATGTGATAGAACGTGAGCTAAGGAGTAAATTTATCCCTAACATACATTATGCAAAACTCAATAGTTTTTGAGATATTTCAATTTTTGTTTCTTAATGTCTTAAAAGTTAATTTTCAAAAAAACTACTTGACATTTTTTTAAAGTTTTTTACTGGACTACTTGTCCAACACTATGGTCATCCGTTTGCAATGAGAATTATCCGGAAACATTTCGACCATGTGAAAATTTCAAATAAAAACTTAGAAAAAAATCAGGTATGAAAATTATCTGAGTTTTTTCAGAAAATAACCAACGTAACATACTTACAAAATGTTTTAGAAACTTCCTTATGTCAGTGGCTATGTAGCAAGGTACAAATGTTCAAAGTACCCCATCATAGTTCTAATAGATCATTTGGATCTACTTTTTTGAGAAGAAAAAAAAATGAAATATCTCAAAAACTGTTAGAGTTGAATTGACTCCTTAGCTCATGTCCTATCACATCTCCTAAGGAATGTACAAGCATACGCATATATATATCTTAGTATGTATTAACTAACGAAAAATCACTTAATACCTATCCACGCATGACTATATATGGCATAATGTTTGTAACAAATAAGTATGTTTGCAACAAGAAACGAGCTACCTTATAGTATACACCTGCAAGTATTCACTTGAATATGTCTTACTAGGTGGACCCATAGGTTACACTCTATGCTCTCAAAGGTAAATACAGTGTCACTGTTAACTGATATCGGTGACAACCATGCGAGACCATTGTGAGATGTACTTGGCCTACCGTCCATACTCGGCTGCTAGGAAACGTGCAGTTTCATTTACTGTATAAAAGCTCTAACTCTTCTTGTTGTGATCTATTCTCCTGTGCCCATATCCTTGATTTTTTATTGTATTTATTGCGCATGTATCGAGACTTTCTGAAAAAGAAAAATATTTCAAACTGCTACACAAATGTCAAACTAAACTGTTGTCAATAATTGTTATTTTTTAATGTATTTCAGAGTTTTTCTATCGTTTGACATTAAATTTATTGCAATCGGACAATGCATTCACTCACAATAATTGTTTGAAAGTGACTGGGTGATGAAATCCAAGCATAATTTGCGAAATGCGTGGGGAGCGATCGGAGGAAGTGGGAGATACAAAACTGATTTCACAAAATTTTACATCCTTCATCTTTAAAAGATATACAATTTATTTTGCTAAAGTTCTATACTCATGTTCAGATTCACGACTGATCATCAACATTTTGTGCATGCACGTCTACTGTTTAATTTACCATTTGTGTTCCTGTATGTTAGTTGTGGCCAATAAAGATGCTTACAGTTATGATTGATAAATTTTAGCTCAGAAGCAAAAACCGAGGCTGGAAAACAAGAATTATCAAAATTGTGGAAGCTTTGCTCAGTCCTCGAAACAGACAACGATGTCGAGACACTTATTAACTGGCTCTCTGAAATTTATCCATTCCTAGTCGAGGTGAACTATCCATACCCTAACGATTTTCTGGTGCCACTACCTGGAAATCCTGTTAAAGAATTTTGTAGTAAAATTAATGAACCTGAATATAGCAACGATATCAGTCTTTTGCAAGCTGTTGGTGATGCTTTACAAATTTATACCAATTATACAGGAACTACAGAATGTAACAACATATTGAAAACTGCAGATAAATTGGGAGAATCTGGATGGGGATTTCAGGTAAGTGGATTTACTTTTGATCTAGAGACAATATAAAATCCTTTATTTTCTATACAGGGTGTTTCAGTTAAAAGTCCCCAGGTCATTGTCTCGTAAAATAATAAAGATATTTAAAATTTCCAGCCATCGAAAAATAATTTCTCACCGCAGCGCCATCTCTGTGAACTGTGAAGGAACAATTCTAACTGCAGTTATTTAAGACCTTTATTGATGTCAATTATCCGCAATGTACAAATTTTAAGTATCTTTCTTATTTTATGAGATAATGACCCGGGGACTTTTAGCTGAAACACCCTGTATATGGATTTATCTATACATATGTTAAATTAAAATTGTATTATCACCTAGTTTAAGCATCATATGACACGTATTTTTCTGGTATAATTTATGAGTACTGGCATGCTATTTATAAATAAGAAAAACAGTAACGGACCCATGATGCTTCCTTGTGGTACTCCAGCTGTTAGATTTGCTGCAAATTTGCTGTTCATTCCCTTGTATGTTTGTATTATTTTTTTGTAGATAGAACTTCAAGAGTGGGCGATCCATAGTTCTCTAGTTTTTTTATACACAGTTTATGGAAAACGCAATCAATTAGGGTTTATTTTTGGTCTACAGAAAAAATCCATTTATTTTCTATAATATATGGATTTATCTATACTTAAGTTAAATTAAAATTATAATGTCACCTAGCTTAAGCAACATATGACATGTATTTTCCTCTATAAACTATATGGTTTTTCAATTTTAGGCCTGTACTGACATGATAATGCCCATTTGTTCTAAAGGCAACGACATGTTTGAGAATTATGACTGGAATTTTGAAGAGTACTCTAATGGTTGCTACCAACAATACGGGGTAAGACCTAGAAGTGAAGATGTTCCTATTTTGGAGTATGGAGGGAAAGATTTAAGTACTGCAAAGAATATCGTGTTTAGTAATGGCCGCCTAGACCCTTGGTCTGGTTATGGAGTTTTAGGAAAATATACTTCGGATATTATCGCCATAGTTATACCTGAGGGTGCTCATCATTCGGATTTAAGGGCTAGCAATGTAAATGATCCAGGGTCTGTTCGAAGTGCAAGGCAAATTCATATAAGTCAAATTAATAAGTGGTTGGATGAATTCCATCAAAGGAATTAGAAGTCGACACTAAAAATTGAGACAAAGCTAAAGTAATAATAAGTATAATGTATGCATTTAAATGTTTTTTCTTTGTTATGTTCTTTATATTTAATATTTAGCTCAATTCATTAACTCATAGTTATTTTTTTGTTGTTTTGTTGTTTCTAACCCAGTCCAATCGTATTTAGAAAATATTATTTAAAAGATATGGGTGGATGACATTTCCCCCCGCAATCTGCCGCAGCCATTTCACCACCAGCCGTTTCGCCACCAATCCATTTCGCCACCAATTATATCAAAGAAATATCTTAAGCTAACCTCACATAAATTCATCCGTCTTAAACTAACCTAACCTAACCTCACATGAAAAATTCAACTCTAACATAAGGGGAAAAACCATCGTTAGAAAACAGCCACGCTTACTTAAAAATCAGAATTCCATTGCTTTGCAACTGATGGTAAAATAGCCAATTAATTGAATATGATCGCAATCGAGACATACTGCCCATCGCGACAAAAAAAATAATTTTCAAGATAACAGTGAGATGATTTATTAATACAATGATTGATAATTGTGCGCTATTGCACGCAAATACTGCAAAATGATTCTATTATCGAAATCCCTTACAATTCTTAAAATTCTGTCATCAATCAAATGGAATTTCTTCAATTTTTGAGGAGGAAGTTGGCCAGCAATTAGTTGCTCCATCTCTTCTGAATTTTTCTTAGACCATCAATAAATTTCCATATAGACGGATGGTCAATTGGCCATTTTACCATCAGTTGCAAAGCAGTGGAATTCTGATTTTTAAGCTTCTACATTAAGCGTGTGAGTTCGAGCCTTGCATTGACCTCGTTCTCCACATCGCCAAAACTTTAAATTATCATCTCTTGCACTTACTGTATCAAAAACGTAGATGAAACCATTGTTTGAAAACTTTTCACAACCACGCTTACTTACGATTCGGGATTCCATTGTCAGGAAAGTATTTATCTTCGACAATGCTTTGACATATGCTGTCACTTGCAGCCCCAGCCAACTGGACCAGTGGCGAAATGGATGGTGACGAAACGGCTGGTGGCGAAACACTAGTGACAAAATGGCTGCAGCGAACCAGCAGCGGCGAAACGTCCCATTTTAGGGATTAAGCAAATCATAACTTACACACTTTTTTATTTAATATGAAATTACCTACTTTTTGTATATTGGTTCCTCAATCTGGTCATGCTAGGTAATTTTATATTAAATAAAAAAGTGTGTAAGTTATGATTTGCTTAATACCTAAACAATATATTTTCTAAACCTGATGAAAGCAAATTAATAAAAAACAATGAATTTTAAAAACAATCGAAAAAAATTTACTTTAAAAAGACGTTATAGAGGACATCTGATAAAATTTCCGGCATCAGTGCCGAAATTTAGTATAGAAAGACTTTTCTGCGTCTCCAAAGACGTGTTGTATCAAAAGTGAAAAATTCGAAAGAATGCCGAATTTTGACATTTTTTTAATGTCTGATGTCAACGCCCAGGCCAGGGACTGAAACCTAAATTAATTTCGGTTAATTTCGGTTAGGATTAAATAACGTATACCATTTTCAGTTTTCATAGCAGAGACAAATTAGTTTTCATTTACGGTTTTGGTTGGCAACAATTCGGTTCTCGGTTATGGTTTCGGTTTACAAATCCGCGGCAACTCAGCTTCTGTTAGGAAAAATTAGTAATTATGGTGCGGTTTTCGGTTTCAATTTCGGTTTTTGGTTTTTTACTTGCCTTTTACCTTATATAATCTTTATAATGGACGAATCGACTTAGATATGGTTTTTACCATACAATTTGATATTTCTACATCATTTTTTAAAGATTTGAATCTTTGATTTCAACCATGTTTTTTGAACTTTAAAGTCGTAGGTACGGAGCAGATTTCGGTTTCGGTCCCTGGCCCAGGCACATAATTCGAAAATTCGCCGAAATTTTTTTCTATCGCTTCACGATTCATTGCTGAAATAGGAAGTACTCTAAAGGTACTTAAAAAACAATAAATTTTAAATGTTGACAAAATATTAAATGGCAAAAAGTGGCAAAGGCACGTACCCTCTAACTGGAATTTGCAGACAAAAAAGCGAAAAGTGCCAAGAATGCTTTTTCGCATACAGAGAATTTAAATCCTTTAACTTGACAATGGGACAGGAGCACCAGAGGGTCATCAGAAAAAGATGGTTTCATGCCGGAAGGCAGATCTTCAATTTTGATGAAAATAAGGGGAAAAGCCGATTAGCCCATAAATAAGTACATTGCTCAGAATCGAAGTCGTGGTACAAAACCGTTATTAGGTTACAGGAAAACCTCGTGTAACTTATATACTGCCGTAGAAACACATTTCCAGTTGACAAGTTCTTGTGAATGGTATAATTACTATTGGAACTATAAAACTGGCCACGAGCGCACCAACATTCTAGCAAAATGTTTTTCCCGTCAGTCCCAAATCAAATTGCTCTGCTACGCTTCTAGGAAGTTGTGCATCTTTTTGAACCAAATCTATTACAAAACCCCGGTCCTAGATCATATCTTATAATTTAACCGAACCGCACTGAGACTAGAAATTAACCACCCAAAGAGGGGAGTGCGGCTGGCGCCCTTAATAAATTAAATAGTGTCTTGCCCTTCAGATGACAGTGATGAGTGAAGTAACACCGTTCTTTTTCTTCTACAAGAAGCAGCTAAAACACCAAATAAAATGCTGTACAAATATAAATAAACAAGTTATTAGAGAGTTGTACCAAAATAATAATAATAATAATATTTATTGGTCCAGTAGATCATATTATAAATGATATAGGATAAGTCAAATTTAACATAATCATAAGATACATAGAGAGAAAAACAGGTAAATACATACATATATACATAAATACATGAACACAGATGTGCTAACATACAAATAAATACTAGTAACGGTGGCAATGGCAACAATAGCAACAAGCAACTGCAAAACTATTGTCCGAATACACGTGGTATATATGGTGTGCCAAAAAAGTGAAAGAATATGTTTAAAGCTATTCATTGGCTTGTTATTCACGAGTGCTATAGAATGCTCCACTTAGCAGTAGGTTTTTTAATTTATTTTTGAACTTTACTTTTTGCGTTCCTAATATCTGCTGTTAATTTATTGTAGAATGTGGTGCAATTATAATAAGCGGGTGATTTTTTATAGGTTGATTTTGTGTGGTGTGGGATACGAAATAAATGACCATGTCTAGTATCATGGTCATATGTGAATGAATTAGGTGTAAATAGGTGTTTATTTTGTTTAACAAAAAGAACACATTTTTTAATGTAATGTTATCGAGATATGGTAACTTTATTTCAATCTAACTCAATGAAATAAAATTACCTTATCTCGATAACATTACCTTATTTTGATTGCTATTTACATGAGATTTCTTTGGCACTCAGGAATCGATCCACGTGAACCAGTATTGGTTCTTTGGGAATGTTCACTTTATCTCTTCCATAAGTGACCTAGCTTTTTAGTTGATTCAGATGGATCACTATTAAATCAGTACGTCATAAAGTAGAGTTATGTGTTTATTATTATTATTTCAATGGTTGTATTCTGTGTAATTAAATATGGTTGTAATTTAAAATCTTATACATACAGAAACAATTTTGCAATCCATTTTAAATTCTAAAAATAGAAATATAGAAAAATGCGCGGCTTGTGCTTATGTTTGGCAGTTGGTGTCTGAACTCAATCAAAATGATGTTTCTTTGACACATGTTTATGATCTGTTCTAAGTGATACAAAGGTGATTTGAAACTGATATTCAATTCGCCAAAGAAATATGACCCTAATTAGCCTTGAAGGACCAAAATGTTCACGTGAGGATGTATTTAAATCAGCAAAAAAAAAACCATCTAAAACGGGAATGACAAAATGATACTTACACCTACCTATTTTACTACTGTGACTACTGCAATGTGACTATGAACCCTTGAATTCTTGGCTTGTAATATTAACGTAACAACAGGATCACAGCTTATTTTTAATATTTGTATTTCATGGCATGTGCTAACAGCCAACTCTTTTTTTCAGCTCCCTCTCGTGCTCATGGGCTATCTGCTTCAACAGGTTTTTCGTTCTCTGTCTCTGAAGTGGCGAGGATAGCTATCTTATTTTCGCACTAACAATCAGGGGCACGCTGGGGTTTTTTCTTGGAGGGGGGGGGGAGTTAATAATTCCCAACTTTCATTACAGGAATTTTCCCAATACCTCAAAAAAAAAATGTTCTCCAAAATAAAAATTGATGGGCGGGTGGCTGAAATTTTTCTCGAATTCTCCCAACTTGAAGCTTGAATTTCCCAACTCGAACCATATATTGGGGAAGCATCCCCCCACTCCACCCCATAGTGACACTCCTGCTAACAATGCGCGAATCCCACAAAATTTAAAAGAATCATACATGAACAGTCCATTTTTTCTAAAGTCTTGTAGGAAACAAATGTTGGGATTTTGTCCACAATGGAAATATAAATATTGAGATGGAATCCAAAATATTTATAACTTTCCCGAGCAATGTAGTTGAGTTGGCTTTTCCATAAAAAGTTTGAATAAAAATATACCGATAATGACTGATTCACTAGGAACTAAGTGATATTAAGTATATTTACGCTTTATGCAAGAAACTGCAAAAACTACTAACTCCCTGAAACTTAGAGGAACTATGCAAAAATACAAGAAATAAAAACACTAAGACATTTTTGAACAATTAAATTTTTTAATTTTTTATCCAATAGTTAAAAATAAATTGATCACATTTAATGATTTAAACATCAGAAGTTTCTAAACTAAATAGTGAGACAGCCTTTTAAATATTTATTTAGACAAATTTGCTGTTTATATCAGTATGTCCTTTGTAGAAAAGTTTAGATACCATATATTAACACTAAAACTAGAATAGTAAAACATATGCTTCGATGTGTGTAGGTGTGTGTGTATGGTCCAATAGCACTGAACTAAATAAACTAGCTGCCTCTCATTTCCAATACATCGTTTGTGTTTTATCTTCATATAAATCCTATTAAATGTAATTTAAATAATAGTAATAATAATCTATGGCACAGAGGTAAGTGAAGCCTGACGCATCCCAATTTTTTTTTATGAATCGATTTCAGTGAAATTTCGCATGTGGAAACAAACTGTCAGTCATATATCAAACTGTAAAATTAACTATACTATTACAATCTCAAGAAAATGTAAGTTTTAACTGACCTGAAAAATGACACGTGCTTGGGCTACACATTAATTGTTTAAAAGTAATTGTGGAAATATAATCAAATGAAAACTTATAAAAAATGAAGAAGTAACTTTCATGCCACTTAAAAAGAAGGAAGCTCACATTTTACTCATATATTTCAAATAAAATAAGAAAACAATGGCCTATCTTCTTTCGTAACATGTATCTAAAGAACTACAGCTGCAGTTAGATATGTCATTGTCACCATAGATGGCGTTATTATTGCAAATCGGTGGTGGCCTCTGCTAAACGTGTTGATAGTTATAAAATGAAAATTTTCTTTGTTAAATATTTCTTTATGTCTGTCTCCAGAGTATCTCTGATAGATATGAAAAAAAAAGAATGGCCCAACGCCAAACCCTTGTGGTGCTTCAGAGGTATCATCGTATTCTATTGTTCTAAATAAGTACCTACTATAATAGATTAATTTGATAAATGATTCTTTACGTAGTAGGTAATATCTTAATATCAAAATTTTATAAATTATTTATATTTCCCGCCGAACCGCAAATGACAATGTGTATTTATCGACATTCATTATATCATCTCAATAAATCTGAAATCGATGTGAAATAAAAAAGGGGGATGCACTGCCTCAATTACTCTTATTACGCTATACGATATATTCTTAAAACTAAGTTCTATAAACGAAAATCTCCGTAGCTACATAAAAAATAAAACTATATGTATCTATAGTGTGTCCCACTTTTCATGGAGCCACTCTCATATCTCGCTTATATGATATCCAAATATTGTGAAATTTTGGTGGTGAATATATACCTTATATAATGTCTTTAGACATAACCACATTTGATTTTAGTCAGGTCGTCCGATTCTAGGATGGAAAAAGGGAGTCGATTTTCAAAAAAAAAACTATTAGCGGTTTTTTTAGAAAAAACTAGTAAGATTTTCTTAGTCAGCATCTTTAGAAACTCTTTTGTACAAGATTACATCGATTCAAATGTGTTTGAGATAGGGGCCGTCAAAAAAACAATTCAATTAAAGATAATTTGCAATAATTTGTATCTGTAAAACAGATTCTCCAATGAAAAAAATGTACTCTTCATTTCTTGTTCAGAATATTCTACAGTTTGAATTGATTTACAACAAAATAATTTTTTATTTAATAAGGCAAAAATTAAAAAATAAATTAATTAAATAATATAAATTGACACTTGCAATAATTTTTGTTTTCGTGGCTTACTTAGGTCTTTATTGAAGATTATTTGTAGAAAAGTGGTAGGTAAATACCAACTCGGCGGGATATTCGCGCGGGCGTCCCTCAGGGGTCGTGCCTGTCGCCAAAGTTATACAATTTATATGTTTCCGACTTCCCGGAGTTTCCGAATACGAACCTTGCCAAGTACGCCGACGACACGACCATGTATGCGCATTCGCACAACGCACAAGCAGCAAATATGCTACTGAAGGCGCACATGGCCCGCGCCACGGCATATTACGACAAGTGGAAGATTCGGATCAACGTCGAAAAGTCGGAGGCCATTCTCTTCACACGCCGGTTCACTGAGAACCGCATCCTAACACCAATTTCGATCGAGGGCCGCCAAATTCCTATTAAAAGGTGCGTGAAGTATTTGGGGGTAAACTTGGACAAACAACTGACGTTTAACATACACATAAACGAAATTGTACGCAAGGTCTACACCATGTCCAGGAGTCTGTATCCACTCCTGGCTAGGTAGCGGACTAAACAGGACGAATAAGAAATTACTGTATACAATGGTGATCACATACGCGGCGCCGGTCTGGTGCAGCATCCCGGCCACGACAATGCGGAAACTTAGAGTCTTAGAACACAAATTTATGCGCCTCATTTCGAACTCTGGTAGGTACACCTCCCTCAGAGATCTCTACGCACGTTGTCACGACATAACCCCACTAGCGGACTTCGTCCAGGAAATATCACAAAAATTCTACCAATTCAAACTGGGCGATAGTCCACTAACCCGCGATATAACACGAATCAGACAGCATAATGCCATACTTTTCAACCTGAAACACCCATTACCATACCAGGCGTTGCCTATCTTTCGGCAACCTCCCTAGCCACAAGTTTCTATATCATAATTATTCCTTTCACCAGCTTTTACCTCAAACCTCTTTCTATCCCCTCTATTCACCTCCCTTTTTCTTAATTTTTATTAGTTTTTTTGTTCTTTTGTCCTTTTTTGTCTCCTTTTCAAAATCCCCCCTCGGCCAATAACTTCTTGTAAAATTCAAAATTTTTAAACTACAACATCCCATCACCCTACCTTCCTGGAGGCGGTACGACCACCAGGACGAAGGATGTCATTAGTTCGAATGGGTTTTTTCATTGAGTTTTCCCCGTATCAGTAACCGAAACTTTTAACAGTGCAGTGCGCCCTAACAAGTGCACCGTAAATAAAAACCACTAAGTTTAATTTTAAGTTTCTAAAAGCTTTCTCCTATAATTAGTCATATTGTTAGTTTTAAGTCTTACCTATTTTTTAAGACAGGAGCACTAACGCCCCGCTTCAACATATTGTTCTAGCCGAACCGGACCCGCTCCGCCCAGCCACACACAAACCACGACGCCACGCGCTGTGGTTGTGCGGCTGGCTCCGGACAGGAATCCGGCTAGGCGCATATAATGTAACTAAAATGTTAAATAAATTATTATTGATTGATTGATTGATTGGTAGGTAAATACGAATTAGAATTTTTGCCTTATTAAATAAATAATTATTTTGTAAAATCAATTGAAGACCTAAGTGGATAAAGGTGTTATGTCACACTTTTAAAGTTTTGAGTAAATTAAACAAAACGGTTTTGAGTTGGAACTTATTTATTTTGTCTTCGATTCAAATGAATAATACCTCATAAAATAGATAATTTTGGGTTATGTTCTTTTGTTTACACTAATATTAGAAAAATTAGATTTTTCTGTCCAAAACTGTGTACATCCACTAAAATTACCGGTTGTATGTATGACATGACGCCTTTATAATTAAAAAGTTTCTATAAAATATTACAAATTTAGAATTCACCATTTATTGGGTGTTAAATCTATATCAGGGGTGTTCAAAAATTGCATAAAGTAATTTTTTTTAAAAAATGCGACATAACACCTATCCACTTAGGTCTTCAATTCAAACTAGTACAATATATTATTCTGAAAAAAAAAATGAAGAATACGTTTTTTTCATTTGACAATCCATTTTATAGATAAAAATTTTTTTTAGTTGAAAAAATTGTCGGTATCTCAAACACCTCTGAATGCAACCTAGATGCCTCTGACTAAAATCAAATGTGGTTACGTCTAAAGACTCACTTTATAGGATACATTTACCACCAAAATTTCAAAATATTCGGATATCAGATGAGCGAGATATGAGGGTGGCTCCGTGAAAAGTGGGACACACTATATAAACATGTTCCAATATTGTGGACCAATCTATATGGATCGTAGACAAGAAATTGTGAAACACCTAACCTACGTAGTATCCAAAATGCATTTAAGTCACCTTTAATATACAGATTCGGCAAATGTAATTTATATATCCTGAGATAAACAAGTGTAGGAAAGAAAACAGAGATATTAGGAAAAGAAAGGTGGATATACAGCTCCTGGCAAGCTCCACATTTTATAAAATTTTATATCTATCATCTTATCATGTATCAATGCTGGGCTTCTGTACTTTTCGCTTCTAACCGCATGTGCATTGTAGTGAGAGTATATCCGTCTTTATTTTCCTAATTTCTCTGTTTTCTTTCTTGCACTGGCTTATTTCAGGGTACATATATAAAACTACATTTGCCAAATCTGATGTTAGGAATTTCAAATACAGGTTTGGTTAAAATCTGCTTAACTTTAATATAACGGATGATTAAATTTTTCTACTACCTTACATGGTTCCATAATATTGGGACACATATTATACATCAGTATATCTATACTTATTATTGTTAAATGTAAACAGACTATTTTTGGTTACAACTGTTACAAGGCTAAAACTATCTGAATACTTTTTATCACCATATCATTCTTCCAGAAAATAGTTCTGTGCAGTATTAATGATTAACTAATAATAACATTTTCAATCTAGAACACTAGTGCTCACTGAGTAGCTACTTACTATTTTTGTCTCTCACTGTAGGTAACAAGAAAAAAGAAAATATTCAGTGCAGTTAATTGTGTAATGTGAAGTAAATCCAAAACAAAATCAATTAAAGTAAAGCCCTACCTTTATCACAGTGATATCGTTTGTCTGAGGTTTTCACAACTACGTTAGTTTAGATAATTTACGTAATGTAAAAAAGGCACTAACACTATACTTCAGTTACTGTGTGGAGTTTATTTAATGTCACGGAGATATCACACAGAAATGTACATCAAGCGTGGTATTTCAATTTAAATACTTAAATAAACTTCATACATTCAATAACCAGAGTATAGTTATAATTTATTTAACAGTCTTGAAATATAGTTTTTAGTTTGTTTTTAGTAAATATTAGTTTCAATACATTTATTTACTATTAGTATAGGTGAGTAGTTGTTAGTTTATACCTGGAAAATTCATTGGCAAAATGGCATATAATTTCCATTTTTAAACATTACAATTTTATTAATATTATTTAATAATTGACATGAGCACTGGGAATCGATCTTTCGGAAAGTTTCAGTTTGCCATTAACATGCCATTTAATACGATACACTAATAGAAACCTTCGGTTTTTAATAGTAGCTAGTGCCAGCACTTAGCTCAGAACTTCTCCTAACTATGCATACGATGTTTCAATAAAGAGACCCCAATAAAAACATGGATTTCCAACCAATTAATATCTAAATTGGATCAAAGAAATATGACTATATGTAGAGATATGCTCATGTGCATCTATTCTGCTATATTCACGGCCGCAGTGATGTCAGTGTGCTTCTAGTTATGTCCGTGTGTCTTGCCAATGCCATTTTGCACACGGTGGCGGTTGCTGCTTATATCTGTTTTTTTTTTTGTAATAAATGGCAATACTCTTCTCTCAAAACAGCAGTACAAAACTACAAAAATTGGAGATACTGTGTTTTAGCTTAGTATAACTCTCAATCAAAGGAATTGTGTATTAAAACTGGTACCCTATCCCATGCACGAATATAAACTTAATGGAGAATATTTGCAAAAATATATTGCTGGATGCTCCTTTGTATTACTGAATTATCACTATAAGAGACAAACTATTTTTCGAGAAACTTTCTAGAAAGATATATTCCTGAAAAGTGCCCATCTATACTTAAAAAGTAAACTATTTTCTATGTCGAAAATTTTAAATGGCATATACAACTTAAGTATTGCAACTGTTTGCATCAATAAATATATTATTTGAATAGGACCTAATAAGAGAATCTTCTATAAATGACCCAAAAAAGAATTTACCATTTCATTTGCTTCAATAGGGAGTACGTATTTGTTGCTGTAATCTCCATCTAATGGTTACTCAGTCTCTTACAAAATCTTATTCTGCTCACTTTTGAAATATCCCAGTAATAATACAAAACCAAGAGTGTCCTCCAAAAAATCCATTTGTTAATAAGCCTTCTTTATGATAATTACTCGATGATATTTTAAAAAAGGTTAAAGGTCAGTTTTTGTAATTATTTTAAGAAAATTGAGAAATGGATTGTTGTAGTTGATACCCTCACTTTTGCATTTCAGATAATTCAATTTTGGCATTTTATCATTCTCACAATGGGGTGTCCACGTGTGGTATTTAGATAAATATAGAAAATGAGGGACAAATAATTTTTTTTTCTTCAAATAAGTTAAAAAGTAAAACAATGTAGGGGGGCAAACCGTAACGTAGACATAATTCACTACTTTTATCCCACCTATTATTGTACAAGTAGTGTCCTTGTTTATAAATTTATCTAACTTGTCAGTACTAGAGAGGCGCACTAACAGATGTGTTAGATAATGTGATACAATTAATAAAAATAGACAAATCCACAACTTTAATTATGTAGTAGACAACAAAAATGTTTCCAGAATATTTATAAAGTAAGAGCTACAGATGTTGGTAAATGTCACATAAGCTGCACAATTTGTTAACATTTAATAACCGCGAGACATTTTACAACACATCTGTATATCTAGTACTAACACATATGAAATAATTATATTCACTTTATGTATTAAGATTGCTGCAATATCAGATTTTATGTTAAAGACTCAACAAAAGTCACAAATCTGTCTATGTTATCAAATTAGTGTAGCCGAATAATTTGCATTTAAATTTTAGATGTAAACTTATTGGAGACAAAGAAGAAAGTGAAACTTGTCAAAATTGCAATGATATTTACATTAGAACACAATAAATTCATTGAAAAGATATCTTTTTTCAAGGCAAACACCCCATTGGCTAATCTGAGCATAAGCGCCTTCTTAAGCTATTATATAATTGGTGCAGTTTGAAATAATTGTACCTCGAAAAAAATTAGACTCAATTTTAGTTTAACATTGCAGTGTGCATTAATAGTTCGACAAACATGAGAAATGAAATATAAAGGAAAAAATTAAGCGACAAATGAAACTTGCATGGGTAATCGTTTTTACTTTTCTAGGAAACAAATTTTTTTTAGATGGGCAGAAAGTGTGCGAGAAATGTATTTCTTGAAAATATTGTGCAGAATAAGTATTTTAGTGAAAAATATTCTTTTTTAAAATTTATGAAATTTCCGTTAATTTGAGGCTCGTCGCATCAATTTTCAATAAAAATTTAACGAGACACAGTGTTTTAAAGTTATGACCTTTTTTGCCCCTTGAAGAAAAAAAATTTTACACTATTGTTGCAATTTACTCAATAACAATGCATCAAAAATATTCTATATATAATTAAAAACTTATTTAATACCTTCAGTATTTGGGACTTGTCACAGCCCTTTACGATAGAAATTAGCCCAAAACGGTTTCCACAGATCCTTCACATGGAAAACTGAACTTCACCATTTATTTTTGTAATTCAAACAAATTATTGTATATTCCTTTATGAAAATTAAAAAGACATTTATTATTATTATCGTTATTATATAGCCAAACATTCCTAAAAAGCCCATGATCATGAAAAGTAATTCATTTATAATGCAACCAATTAAAAAAATGATGGACATGCACGTCTTGGTTCATTTCTATCGTAAAGGGATGCAACATGTCTCAAAATGAAGGTAATGGAATAGGCGTTCAAGTTTATGGACAGTATTTTAGATAGATGACGCATTGTTTTTCAGGAAATTGCAGAAATAGAAAACGTGAAAATTTGATTTTTCTTCAAGAGGATGAAAAACTTCAAAACATTGTATCTCAGTCGATGTTTATTGAAAATGGGCATAACAAATCTCTAGTTAACAGAAATCTCACAAACTTTAAAAACGATCTCTTGACATTTGTCAAAATGAACATCTGAAAAGTTTCATCAATTCCCTAATTTTTTTTCTTTATATTGCAAACTTGATACCTTTACTGTATTATAGACTATAGAAATTTGTAGAAATATGACAATTAAATCAACTATAGTTTGTTGATAGTCCGATTTTCATTAATACATTACAAAGAGAGAAAAATTAATTTAGTATTTTAGACAAATAATGAACACAAAATTTCCTTCTTAAATATCACAATATTTTTCTTTATGTGATTGCAGTTTCGTAATTGCTGGACTATAATCTCAAGCACATGTAGTCGAAGCCCAAGCAGGATATGCCGAAGACATAGTCATCATCAGTGATCGGAATGTTGGGTTTAATTTCAGGTGCGTCGTTAGAAGGATTTATTAAAATATGCATACATTTTTAGTTGTACATATGTATACATGTATTCTATTATGCCAAAATAAATGAGAAACTCATAAGGTAAGTGATATTTAACAATTTTATGTTCATTATTTGTTTTACTGGAATATCACAAAGTAACGACACTCATTGATTTCTTAATATTACAGATATAAATACATGTAAAATTTCTTAATAAAATCTTCAAATCACATTTTTACATAGATACATAACAATATTTATCTACCTCATATACCTTTCCTGATCGTATTTTCACCATTTTTCTAATCGGTGGTTTCAAAAATGCATTTCAAACTGAACATAACAAAGTCCATATAAAAAAATCACATCAAAGACAAGCACTCTTTATCATTCATCTACATTATTCTCATTAATGGAAAAACTAAAAATTTGTCTAATTTCCTTCGACATATAAAAACATCTTACAACAATTCCTAATCAAAATATTTCCTACTTAAATAACTGACAAAAATCATGTTCTCTAATTTGTGTCATTATTAACGTTATTCTATGAATCATCCTCAGAGTTACTTGCATCACCCGCATCTAGGAAATTATGTATAGCATTCCTAAGTTCTAGATTATGAACGTAATCTGTTGCGGTAAGAATCTCATTGGTCATCGGACTAGTAAATTTGCCTGACATAAACCATTCTGCTATTGCAATTTTTTCATATGTGTATCCATCGCTGCAAGTTACAGGCTCTCTCATTATTTCATGAGTGATAGGACATAAATATTCATGTGGTATGTTGAGGTTACCAAGCCCCTCCATTTGAATTTCACTTTTCTTCAGCCATCTTATTTCGCTGATCATTTTACTAGTTGTTTTTTCATCTAGAAGAAAAAAACTCTATACCACGTGTGGGTAATGTTAATCTTCGAGAATCGCTAAAGTAAGAAGCATATTCAGGAAACAAACATATTGGTTGAAATTAGGAATTTACCTAAATCTAATCCAGAACATATTACTTCTTCAGTCAGGGTCAATAGTTTTTCACCATTAAGGGAAGTGTTCTGAGCATTTCGGACGATAGCTTTCATACCAATATCTTTTAACCATTTAACAACATCAGCGGTAGTCCACTCAATCACTGCCTTTGATCTACAATGGATTTTATTTGCTACTGCTGTTTGAAACACCTACAAAACAAAGAACTGACAATAATAATAATAATAATAATAATAAATGTCTTTATTGTAAACATACAAGTTGTAAAATTTACAAATGGCGAAGTTCAGAAATAGTTACAAGTAATCTTCTGCTCTTCCACTTAACTGCAGAGATATATGTAAATCCTTTATTTAGCCAAAGACTAATACAATGTAAATACATATAAACAATAAAGAAATATGAAAGTATAAAAGAGATTACTCGAAAAGCAGATACTTAATAATAAACTAAAAAACTTGTATAAGTACAAAGTAAACAAGTTGGTAAAATAAAATAACTAAGGTAGAGAGGCGACCACACTAAATACTACGTCATTGAACATCCGATTAATTCACGATAAATTCGAAAAAATATATACCCAAAAACACTAAACCTTTGGCATATCCAGCTGTGAGGCCTTTAATTAGGCTAATTACCGAGCATAGAAAGGTATTTTTCTTTGGTTGCAAAACATCTGACTAAAATTTATGTGAATTATAGAGAAATAATAATTAATCAAAATTACCTTGGTCTGCCTTCCCAATAAACATTTATAGTCTTAGAAGAGTAACCGTAAATTTGCGTTCACAATGCTTAAATAATTTTAATTTATATAATACAGTAACGGTAATATTTTTGTTAGTCATGGGGTACTCGAGTACAAGAATCGGAAAAGAAGTCAATTGGTGTTTTCACTGTACGCAAATTTGCTTTTTTGATATTATTAAAATGAAGTACTCCATACATTAAAGCATATACCAATATTTAAACACCATTCTTTCATCTATCAATTTAAAATTTCAACAAATAAATATCAAAACTGAATAACTGAACGGGTATTATGCAAAACGGGCTGTGATGTCATCGGTTGCATTAACATAACCTCAACTTTTAGGTTTTTTAAGTTTATTGTCATTTTTAATGATTATATCCGCACTTCTCATTTGAAATCAGTATGGCTCCAAGCAAACATTTAAAAATTGACGCATATGATGTCTCAATATTGTTGATTACTAAACATGGACTGCTAATTATAGATTGGATTTCCAACCTACAAAATCGCCTTATTGTATTGAGAGAAGATATTTAAAATTTTATGAACATTACATTGAACAAGATTTTAGTTCAAATACGAGAACCAAGTGGAAATTTTCATAATATTGACATATTACTCGGAATAAGGTGCCCATTTCTGTAGATTTGAAAACCAGGCCAAATGGTAAAGTGTGTGGGGAGAAAGTGCGAGCGAAGCGAGCAGAACACTGCCATTTTTTTTCTTTGGATTTTCTTCGTTTGGATGTCATAATTATAATATTATAAAGCAATAACAACAACGCACAAAGATTATTATCACTACAACTCTCGGCTGTTTTCGAACGATGCTGGCCTGGCATGGCGTACGTGCTATTTTGAAAATATCAAATCACGTCATCTGTTGGATTTGGATGGACGGTGGAAAGGTTTGTTTACGTGCTTAGATACTGATTTCTCCCAAAGATGGCGCATCCGGTGGTCTTAGTTTATTTCTTGTATGTTAATGGTGAAACCAGTACATTTTATGTCCTGGTTGTTTTTTTAAACTATCTAGGACAAGGGATTCCAAAAACAGTACTGTACTGGTAAAACCAGTACGAATGGTCACCTTAACTCGGAAATTTTTAAAAGATATGTATTTTTGAGGTTAGGTGTTTATGACCGATGACGTCAACAATATGAGTTAGTATTTTTGGCGGTAAAATTTTAATTCGAATTTAAAACAACTTTTTCTTGGATATTACTCAACTGGTTGTGGAAATTCAAATGGTTTTAGTTATAACTAAGTATTACCTTCACAGATTTTAAAATTTGTGAAAAATTCCTGAAAGTACTCGTTGTATTCGAGTAGTGGTAATCGAGTACTCGAATACTTCGTTGATGAAGTTTCGATTTTTCAATTTTAAGACGGCAGAGTCGTGAACGTTGTTGTAGTCGGTACATGGTCGATGCTCGACCCTCCTGCGTACTGAGGTTCCTTAATATACAGCTTTTAGGCGAAGAAGTCAGTGCGGGGGTGAAAGGGCAGACTATCTTTGTTCTTCGAACGCGCAGTAGCGGCCCAGTTATCTCACTCTAGAAGAACCGTCCGTATTGACGTGGCGATGGGCACGAATTCAAAATTTCTTAATTTCAATAATTAATTTCGCTATTAAAACGACTTGGATTGTAAAATAAAAAAATACGGATCAAATAAAATTTAATAAAGTACTTGAATATAAGATTTTTTTAAAAAATGGTCAACGACCCTATTATGTCATGCTTTATCAGCAGGCCCAGACTAGAAACCATTTTGCTACCGGACAACTTATTTGACTGGCCCCAACCTGAGCCCATGACTATAATTAAATTATGATTAGGATTTCAATACAAATGGGTACTTATCTGTCAAATACCTTTTCAAGCCTATATTTAAATATATTTTAAATATATTTAAAGTAATACTGTTCTTTCATAGTGATGGCACAAGGCCTGGGTGCGGCCGGCGACCTTTCGTTGCCCCGCTTAGAGAAGAAAAAGATACTATTCTTAATATCCACTGGTAAATCATCATCGTTACTTAATTCCTTAAAAAATAATCGATGAGTTGAGTTTGAGTTCCTACACGTTTGTATATGAAAGTTTAGATTAGGTACTAGGATTAGTAATGAAAGTTATAAATTAATTGCTGACAAGTTATTGCTTTCTATTAATTTATTGCAATCATTCTGAATTAAACTACTTACCAACTGTTGAGGCAATTTCCAGAGCCACAAAGTTTTGTCTAAACATCCTGTGGCTAATAAAGAACACTCAAGATTAAAAGAACAGCTGGTCACTATCGAATCGTGATCAAGCACAAACAGACAATCTGCGCTATAAACAGACCATATCCTTGCTTGCCTGTCTGTGGCTGTAGAACAAACGAATTCACCGACGACTTGTGAGAATCTAACACATATTACATTCCCTCCATGTCCTCGTAACGATCGCCACAGTTTAACCTCTAATTCGTCTAGGTTCAAATTTGCGGATTGCTAAAAGCAAAACAAAAAAAGTAAACTTGGTATTATAATTTGATGTATTTGTGGGCTTTTTGACCGAATATAAAATCAAAACATATTTCTAAATTTGAACGCAGCAATACAGCCATAAAAAATCTCAACGTTTCATGACATTATAAGCCTATTTGAACAAAAAAAAATCTTCAAAATTTTTTTTTACGTTACTATACTTCCACTGGATATAGAAGTAATTATGCGACAGTTTTTTAAAAAAACTATTTAGTCAAAAAATTGTATAAAAGACATCAATATTGAGTAAGGCATTTGTCATTTTCTTTAGGTACTCAAGCTTCAAGATGATATCAAAAAGTAAACTTTTGCGTTAACTCGAAACAACTTATCAATCCACCCTACGATCTGTATGTAATTTAAGTGTGACAGAACACTGAAATGAAATGTGAGGTCAAAAGTATACACTCTGTTTTAGCTAACCTTTGGAATGGTTATTCTCCATAATTTCACCAAACTATCATTTCCACAAGTAGCTAACAAATAAGATTGTGCGTCAACCACCACATTGGGAATTGGTTCTAAATTTTGTGAAATATCACAGCTCTGTATTCCATACTCATGTGCATCTTCATGAACATATAAACATTTGTAACCTTCTGCCGACCATACTCTAAAGTCTGCGTTAAACGATACAGTTATAATAATTTCACCATCAGGGGAAAAACATGCAGATGGTACTGAGTCCAAATGACCCTCTAGTGTCCTAAAACAAGTTTATTATATTTAACATTGTGTACAACAGTGGCAAAAAAGTTAAGAAAATAATAATATGTTAATATGTGTTAAAGTATGACACGTAAATCACAATAAAAAAAATAGGTATTTATACTTTAAATAGGGAATATTGCATAACGTAAAAGCACTTACGCTCGTTTTTCCCTCGTATGCACATCCCATATGACAACTTTTTCATCATCTCCTGCAGTTATCAGTAAATCACAATCTGGGGAAAATCTGCAAATTTTTATTGATAAGCTATTTTTTGGCATGGACATGTACTTTTCACCCGTCTAAAACAATAAAGTATTTTTCATTTTACAATACCTTTTGTCAGATATTTATATAACATAATATGCAAATCTATTCTTGGTTTGCTTTGTCAAAAAATTGCTTTCCATAGTAGGTAAAATAAAAATGCCAAGTATGGGCAAGTGTTTTCAAATCAATTGAATAATGTTTATACTGTGTTTCTAATACTCATTAACATTTATTGGGAACTATAATAAAAAACAAATTGTTAGGCTCGGTAATAATACTTCGACAGAAGGTATTTTAGAATGTAGGGCCAAGGGCCAATTTTGGGACTTTCATTTTTTTCTATACAAGTCAGTTTCATACCAAATTATCATCATGTCATAGACAATATTACGTGGATGACACACAACTATATAAATATTTTCATATAATGGGGATAAATGTATCAAATCTATTAATGATTTGAATAAATTGGTAAAGTATTCAAAACAGCACCGCAATATTTAAAACACAAGCCTTTTTTTTCCGGCTTTGCCAGCGGTACCCACTGGAACGATTTTGATAATTCTTTTTTTAAAATGTAGCTCTTTATCCACAGATGTGTTATCACTAATTTTTAACCAAGTATTTGACCCTTTCTGAATTTCAATAGCACCTATATGCATCATTTGAGCATTACTAAGGATAGACTCTAGTCATGTGTCGGTGATTGGAACGAATTCACTCCATATTTGTTCACCCTGCTTGAATTCTTTTTCCCGTTTTGAAACCTATGAGGGGTGGGGGTAGTTTTAACCCTCCATAGGATTGAGTCTCTACCTTTTGAGAGTAATGGACTGGATGGTGTTCCTTGCTCCCTGCTTGGTAATATTGCCGATATTTTAGCTCCGGTTTTTACATTCTTGATAAATAAGTCTTTTGAAGAAGGCATCTTCCCAGCCAACTTAAAAAAGTCTATTGTTAAACCTATACACAAGAAAAATGAGAAGATATGATAGAAAACTATAGGCCAATCTCTTTACTTTCTGCTTTCTCTAAAATCTATGAAAAAGCCTTTCACTCTAGATTACTGAACTATCTCAGCAGAAATAATATTCTCACTGATTCACAATACGGTTTCCGCAAAAATCTTTCTATGCAATATGCTATATTAAATTCAGTTAATTCCATAATTAAAAGTGTTGATGACAAAAAATGTGTTGCCGGTTTATATTTTGGCTATAAGCATGTCTTTCACATGGTAAATCATGACTTACTCAAACAAAAACTCTATTATTATGGAGTAAGGAGACTGTCCTATAGTTGGATCTCTTCCTACTTGTCTGAGCGTTCGCAGATAGTTGCACTACAGGCAGGTGGCAGGGCGTATAACTCCGACTTGGAACCTATCAAGATGGGGGTGCCTCAAGGGAGTATCCTAGGCCGCCCCCTACTCTTTCTAATCTTTATAAACGACATAGTTGAACCATTTCATAAACATTGCCACAGCACAATAACTTTATTTGCAGACAATATGTCAGCAATTGTCTCAGCCGACAATATAAATATGCTTAGTATTGTCCTTGATTACAGCCTTGTGAACAATCTATTATTAAACTTCAATAAAACTGAACTTGCGTTGTTTAATACTGCAGCTCCCAACTATAGTCTCCTGGTCAGAACTGTGACGAGTGTTCCTAGCATTAATCAGACTGACAACACGAAATTTTTGGGTATTCAGATTGACAATAGGTTATCATGGAACTCTCAAATCAATTTTGCTTTCATATTATTTTTCGTATGTAAACTCAGCATTGTGTTATGGCATTGTCAGCTGGGGCAATGCAAATTGGATGAATGAAGTATTAACTGCGCAAAAAAAAGTAGTTCGTACAATGAAATTTAAAGGCGCTAGACACTCCTGTCGGGAACTGTTCAAAGACAAAAATTCCCACTGTTATCGCTATATACATCTTGCAGTGTGCAATTTACGTCAAGAATAATATTAGGCAATATTCTTCAACTGCAGATATAGTTAGCAACTATACACTACGCTTTAGTGACAACCTAAGATTACCCCAACATAGACTTGCCTTTTCAATCATTTACCTGAAAATCTCAAGTCTATTACTTCTATAACTAGTTTTAAGAAAGAAATCAAAACTCTACTCTTAAGACATAGGTTTTACAGCTTAACTGAATATTTTACCAGTGATCTGAATTAAGTTTTACTTCTTTTTATTCCCCTTAATAGTCTTGTCATTATTCGTGTTTCTCGGGGTTCCTCTGTGCTGGCACGGTACAAGTTTTTTTTCTCTTGTGTGTCTCTCTTTTTATTAACTCTTTTTTATATATTTATATGTGTGGTTGTAAGTTTTATACGTTCTCATTTTACTTTCTACATTAAGTCACGGATTTCGGTTTAATTTATAGAAACAACTTACTGTGGCTCGAACTGATATTCTCTACTCTCGACTACAAAACATCTACCATTTTTCACACTTCATTAAGAGTTGTTACATTATTTCTATGAATTTACACCATTTTAAAGGATGTTTTTGACTAAAAAACAAAACCGACACGATAGATTTTTATTTGACCACGGATTCGGATTCAGCATCGAAAAATACACCATATAATTTGGTCCGCTGCACAGAACTTTTTTTTTTTGTGTGTGGCTGTGTTATCAGTGAATGATAATTTATCGGTAAACGATAATTTGTTGGTAAACAACGATAATTTATCGATATATCGATTTTTTTTTCGTCCTTGGATATATCGATAATAAGGCATCAACTTAGTATTAAATATAGAAATAACTCGAATCTTACTGTCGTATTCCAAATGTTCGTGCATCCATCCAAAGAACATGATGATATTTTAGTTCCATCTTTTGAAAATTCTACATGATTTATTGCGTAAGTATGACCCTCGAATGGTGAACAGTTCATTTCCTCAATATTGTTGTTATCTTCGCCAACTCTAAATACTCTTAACAGTTTGTCTCTGAAACAACAGATTATGGTTTCATAATTTATAAGTTTCATAGCCATGGAATTCTAGATTGGAAAGTTGCAGATCATGCCATAAGAAGATTTTCTGTAAAAACACAGCTCGATTGCAAAAATAATTCTTACCCAGATCCTGTAGCTAATAGATTGTTGCCAAAAAAACAGCAGCTATTTATTGCTCCTTCTGCAATATCATCGATCCTCTCTAGAAGCGTGACTTCATTTGCATTGGCATCAGCATTCTCAGTTAAATGTGATTCATGGATTCCATTTATACTTGGTATTGATAATCCATGATGAAATAGTTCGGAGTCCAGCGATAGATTTCCCGTCAAATCCCAGATTATAATTAATTTATCGTTTGAACCTGTGGAACCTTAAAACGTTAAAATTTATCTATTGCATATAGTCTACACTACCAGTAGCTAAAATGCTAGATATATTCACAGATTTTTCGTCATGATTCTGAAATAACTTTTAAAGCTGATACAACTTGCAAAGAAAAAGGAAGGAATAATAATTGGTCAAAGAATGAGCATTTTTGTTAGGTAATTTAATATGGGATATTATAAACTGATTTTTTTTATATAATAAGAAAAGAAAAAGCATGAAATATTTCTGAAGTAAGCACCAGTAATTCACATTCTAAGAAAAAACCGCTGCCCAAGGAATCACTACTTCCACATCCGGATTTTCTATCCAAGTCACACAACGAAAAAATGTTGTATCTGGAAATAATTGTTTATGGAACTTTAATAATATAATATTTGAAATCCTCTACCCCAAAAATCCATAAAACGATACCCCACATCGGTAGTGGGGTGGGGCTGGTGACGGGGGGGGATGTGGGGGGTGGATAAAGTAAAAAAATATTTTGAGGTTTCTGGTTCTTGTACACACACTAAATCACATTTTTTTTTCATCCCCTTTAATAATGGGGTGGGGGTGGTAATGGGGGTGGCTAATGCCAAAATTTTTTTTGAGACCTTAGCTTCTCTTGTCTATACTAAATATCAATTTTATGAACTCTTACCTGCTTGATTTACCTATTTACTCCAAGTTTATCCCAATTTACCCCCCAACCCTTCGACGGAACAAGATGAAAATATAATCTAGTTCTAGATCTCGTTAAAGTACATATGTGTACCAAATTTCAAGTCAATATCTCAAACGGTTCCAGAGTAAACGTGCGCACAAAAAAAGTTACAGACCGACAGACAGAAAATTTTTTTTTCACTCAAACTTGAAATCTCGACGTTTCATGACATTCTAAGCCTATTTGAACAATAAAAATTTTAAAAAATTTTTTTGTCGTTACTATACTTCCACTGGATGTGGAAGTAAAATATTATTTTTTGACATAACGTCACATATATTAGACAACCGTTAGAACCAAAGCCAAGGCTTTCTGGAAGGTTACACATTTGAAAAAATGCAGATAACATTTATTACCCGACTTTGCTAGTCTCAAAGTTGAGGATTGAATCCACTACATGATAAACAGTGTGACCAAGCATGCTCGCCATACAGCACACTTTAGCTCGTTGTGCTACTACACCAATTAATATTTTTCAGCATTTCGTTGTCACCACCTCAGACTGTCGGAATTCAATTCTGTCGAAATTTTTGGCTTGTTTTTCCTTTCTTTCGTCATTTCTAATCCTTTTAAGAAATTCCTGTTTTCTTTTTAAGGTTCCTATATACTCTCGCTCGCGCGTTCACTTTTAAATTATTAGTATTACTTGCATGAAATGATACAGAATAATGATCCGAGTTGGAGCAGGTGTTACTTGGCAAAAAAAGTATATGTATAAAGGTTAGAAAAAAAATGTTTTGTCAAGAACTACATAGCAACCTAAGAGAACTGCCCAACGAGGTCTAAAGGATAGAGGAGCAATCTCAATTCAACTATATACTGTTTGTTTGGTCAAAATATTAATGCCAGAGAGGGGTGGTGGGGTGTATTTGTTGGCCCAAGTTGTGCAGTGGCGTACTGTTTTGAAAGGTACGATTTATGACTAAATAATGACTGCTTGGGCTTGTGGATAATGCCTTGGAGTGGAAAAAAAAAAACAACCATGCCATTTAAAGTAATAACTTTATTATTCGAAAAAATTTAAATAAACAAATAATATAATAAATAAAAATGCCTATTGGTTTTGAAAAGTTACTGCCTTTGTCAAAAGACTTCGAATTTTATATTCCCTAATGTCTCTATTTATGTCAGTTTCATGATGGATGCGTAAGTTAAAATATTTAGTCAAAACTAGTTCCGTCAACAGAATGGAATGATTAGAAATAGGATCATCATCATATATATGATCCTCAAATATGTTAAACAAATTTGAATCTAAACTTGATAATGTTTTATTAATTAACATTTTAATAACATTAATGTTAGGATGAAATAAATTTTTAGAATGTTTTATGAATTTGAAATATTTCTCCCCAGCTTTACAAACATTTATAACAAATTTAGATGCCCTTACGAGGTTTCCGAACGTCTTCCTTTTTTGTAGAAGTGAAAAGTTTGAATTATCTTCTAATATGTCTAAACATTTTGGACATTTAATGATCGTTTTAATCTTTTTTACAACAAAACCTGCTATGTATCCAAGAATGTCTTCAGAATAGAGAGTTAGATGCCACACCTCAGAACTTAGATAATCATGATCCCTTTGGGAAGGTATATCAAAATTTAATTCTGACCTGGCCGTGTCATCCTCTATCAAATTCCCACAAAGAAAATGCAGCATTGTTGGATTCCTTTCATCTGAATCATTTATCAATGATAGCGAGTAATTGTGGTCTGAAAGTTGACGCACGTTAAAATTTCTGTTTTTAATATTACCAACATGCAAGATTGATGTATCATCTAAAGCAATTGTATTGCCAGTGTCAACCGCCTTTAATTCTGAATGTACCAAAAGTCGTTTGTAAATAGCCTCGAATTGTTTGGCTGTAGGGTTGTTATTTGAGCCACCTTTACTTCTCACAATGCCAAAATACATTTCTAAGTGGTCTTGCGACAACTTGTAAGTTAAAATATATTTTAAGATTGGAGCATTACATTTTACATAATCGTTATATATGCCTTTTAAGCTTTCTATACAAACTAAAAATCCTAAAAATCCTACTTTCCTCTTTGTGTTGATCACTAAATCGCCTTTTAATTTTAAGTTTAAAATATAGTTTTTACAAACTTCTAAATAGGGCAAAATTTTTTCTTCTGTTTTAGTAGATAATGGTTTTCTATATTCTGATTTTGACAGTAAATTTCTACAGTTAAATATGTCAAATAAATTATTAATTATTTTACAAAATCTGGCTGTAGCCTCAGAATTTTTAAATTCCTCTAATTTTAAGTCGTTGCATAAAAAAAGTAAGGCATCTGCAACACTGTTACTGAATGTTTGAGCTGCAATTTTCACTTTCATCTTTTCTCGTTTCCAGCGGATATGACGATTTTTTATCTTTGTAGCCGCTTGCAGACCTTCAGTGTTTTGAAGTTCAACCAAATTTTCAAAATATTTCCATTCGATTAGGTTGCCTTTATCGTCTTCAAGAGTACTTTGACTACCTAAACAATTTCTTACAAGTTTCAGCATATGGCAAGGGTCCAAAAATAGATATATACTATCTTGAGTAATCGGATGGTTAAATTTACTTTTTAAGTTTGCAGGATCACTGAAGTTAGCTCCGAGTGAATGAGCCATGCTTCGGTTTGCAGCAGTTCCGTCAAAAGTTAAACTAATGATTTTAATACCTGTATTATGTAAAAATTGCAGTGATTGAATGACTAAATTAGCCTTTTCTGTCCCACTTAATCCATCCAACAAAAAATACCCCACTGTTATCTTCCAGTTATCATTGATGGAAACAACCATAAATACAAGAACTTCCTTGGCTTCGGGCAGATTATCACTGTCTATATTTGTTCCGATATTAACGAAGCCGGTAAATTTTTTTCCAGTCCACTCTACCATTCTTTTAATGGACATTTCATCAATTACCATACCACACAATATTTTCTTATTCTTTGTTGCTGCCTCTGCAGCTCTAATTTTTAATGCTTGGGCAGCCTCCTCAGTAAATCCTGGTGTTCCATCGATAGACCCATACCACCCAGTTAACGTTCTCGTAGATGGTAGGCTTTTGTTAAATTTTTCCCTTACATAGTTATAAGCCTTCGTAGAATAAAAGTTAAGAGTAAGAGCAAATGCTCGCAATTCTGGACTGTACTTTTGCCTAGTAGGTCCTCTTAATACTCTCTTCATTATTTCTGCAGCAGATCCAGTTAAAGATTCCTGTAATATTTTTAATATATTATACACTGATGAGTATCTCTTATTCAGTTATATCTTGAACCTGATTATTAATTCAAATAATATATTTTATAAAAACCACTGAGTGGCTTTATATTTTAGAAAATAAAATAAAAAAAATTAACACCATTTTAAAACTTTATAAGTACTTACGTTAATGACAGATTCAGATTTCTCTGATATTAAATTCTGATCTCTTAAGTCTGCTAGTAAGGATTTTAAGCAAGACACTCTACATTTCATTCTTTTGTTCCTGCGCTGAAGAAGATAAATTTTCTTTCTCTGGCGGTCAATTGTTTTTTTAGCTACTTTCCAATTTCTTATGATCCTCTTTGTATACTGCATCTCCAACTCATCAATATCACCAAAATATCTAGGCTTTCGAAATCTCCTGTAATACAATAATTTCTATACCAATTGCTATTTATTTATTAATTTCAAAAAACTTTACGTGGCGAGAACATTTCACATTAATATAATATAATCTAAGTTGATTAGAAATACTTTGCAGTTGCCTGTTCAAGGTACATTTTGTACAGAAATTTACCTTTTTACAGATGAAACTGGTTCAATATCACGTTCTGGCTCAGTTACTGTAATTGTACTTGAAGAACTTTGCCAAGCAGCTTCGGTTCTTTCCGTTACCGATAAAGGATGCATTATTTCTGTTGATAATTTCATTGGTGAATCAGCAGATGTGGTAGATGAAGTTGATGGTGATGAAGGCAGTTCTCTAAAAAAAAAAAAATATATATATATTTTTAAAATTTGACAATTCACCTACTTAATATAAAGTAATTCTCTGCATTATTTTAATTGTATTTTTTCTTCATCACTTATTTTAATATAATCAATTATTATACAGGTTCCAGCAACCCAGTACAGCGATCAGATGAGATTTACATGCAAAATAGTTGATTAACCAACTTGCAGTGAAAGTCGATCACATGCTCGCACACGCTCGCACACGCCTCTCACCAGCCCTAGAGAACAAGCTAGGCCAGTGCCTATAATGTAATACTACATTGTCGTTGGTAGAGTATTGTCGAATTTTCAATTGTTAAGTCTCAATTTATGTGAATCAGATCATCTAAAAATGATAATTATTGGCATAAAGTTTAACAGGGGCCTAATGATTCGGCCCTAAGTATTATAAAATAATGTTTTTTTTTTTAACAAAATATGTTCTTAAAATAACACAATCAAAAGATGTTAAGAAACAAAAAGAAAATGAATTATAATAAATGGTCAAATAAGTAGGCCCCCTTCTCGAGCCAAACAATAACCTAATCGATCATAAAAACAATTTTCAAGCGCAATTTTTAAGATTATTAGCCTTATTCTCGTAGAATCGTTTCTCATGTAAATGCAGTTTCAAATACGTTTTTACCTCCATGTATTGAACGACCGCCATAATACTTAATTATTTGGATTTTTTCAGTTTGTAAGATTAACAATATGTATTCTGTGGCAAAACAAACGTTTATACACTTCTATTTGCTAAAAGTGGATCAAATTTACTTGCATATGTTGCCTGTCTCCTCCAGTGTCTTAGTCAGTCCCTACCACTCTATTAATGCTCTGTACCCTTGGATATGAATATTTAATTATCTATAAATTTGTTTTATGGAGATACTTGGCTGCTGGAACGTTTGTATACATAAAGTTGGATACTTCCAGAATATACCGAAGCTTAATATACTGAAGCACATAGATTCAAAAATGCCCAGTTTGAATATATATTCTTCATATTTATTTACTACAAATTTGTTGGCAAAATATTTTTAAAAACCCTAATACTTACCCTACAAACACTAAAGGTCGGCCTTTCGGCGGGCCAACACGAGGCCAGAAGATTGATTTCCGGCCTAATGATGGCGCGCTGATGGGCCGACCTTTAGTGTTTATTTGTTGGGTAGAGTGTTACCGAGCTACTTACCTTGCACGTTTCCGTTTTTTGGGTGGAGTTCGAGGTGGGCTTAAAGCTGGAACAGTAGGTTCTCTGAAATAGTGACGTAAATAGTATTTATTAACAGCTTTTATTATAATACCAGCATCATCACAGTTCATAACATTTTTTTTCTAAGACTGTTAAACAAACTGTACATTGTTTTCATTATTTTTTTATGTGTAAAACATACTATGTTTATGATAATAGTAAAAAAAATAGAAAGTGTAAAAAAGTAACATCATTCCACTCTGGTGTATAGCCAACTCATAAGAGTGCATTGAAAACAATTGAAGTTAGTTTGCGATCTTCGCTTTATAGACATCTAATTATAGATGTTTTGACGCTGAAGTTAATTCTGAAATTTAATTATTTAAATTATGGAAACTGATGACAGTCGCAGAAAAAGTATATTGTGCAACACATACAAAAGAGCACCTGCCTACGTCTCGTGTCATCGAACTGTCACACTTGTATAAAAAGTGCTATTTTTGACACTTGTTGCACAATATAGTTACTATTCTGTGACTCGAATACAAGTCACACTGTAACAAGTTATTTTAAAACCTAAGACAATTGCACAAAAGAATTTAATACAACCATTTACCTTTCAAATGTCACTTTATGACTACTTCCCGATGCTATTACAGGTACTGCAGCTCTTTTTAAATATCGATGCCCAGAAAATTTTACTATAAAATCATTACTTGAAAAATGATTAGAACACAGGTAAATATATTTCGTTTCTTTATATTCTCGACCAATAGCTAGAAACCATTTCCTTCTTATATATTGGTTTGTAGGAAATCTAAAAAGGGGTAGTAAACTAGTTAAAATATTGAACAAATACCCGTCATCTTAAGACAATATATACATTTTTTTGCGGATAACTGCTATTATTTAATGACTACTTATTTATTTATTTATATTCTTCTGCCATGTTAAAGTGACGCCCATGGCTTCTTACTTACATGTGAAACGTCAGATCAGGATCACCCTTGTAGACTTTATTACAAAATAAACACCTTTTCACCATTTTCATAAAGTTAAAGTTAAATAAATATATGACACAAAGAGTTTAATATTAACACAAGAACACTGACAACAGCTATAAATACATTAACAATGTCTGAACTGACAGTTGAAACAGATCAGAGGGCGCTTACGGCAAGGTCGGCTAGAGGTCGACAACTAGTCCGTTTGTTAGTGTCATGTGCCACGCCTACTTTTCCAGTCTATATTATATTATGTCGTTGGAACTGCCCAGCAGTAGTGTCAACTCCATATACATATCTACCTATGCAACAGGACAATTGTTTTAATTGTGCCCCTCGTTGTGTCCTCAAAATAATTAGCTTTATAATGAGTATATGAGACTATTTTAATAAGGGTTGTAGATTAGTAACAATCTTAAGTTATGATTAATTTATCTTTTGTTTTATCATGACAGGCCTGCTTGCAACATTTATTAAGGGAGTCTTGATCAATAGCCCTGTTAACAATTCACGAGGCGCCACTGGTTCAGAAGAAAGGATTAGATAGAGTGCGAAATTCGCGTATACGCAGGCAATAGCGCCATCTGTCGGGTCAGATGTGAAAACACTCTAATACGCGTATGTACAACTAGTAGATTGTGAGTCGGACGAAAATTCGACTATTGTCTGATACAACTAGATTAGTTCTCCCTCCCCGTTTTTGAGGATGCTGAATACTGTGGTGGTGGCAGAATTTCTCGTTGGGGCAACCCACCCCCGCAAACGGCCAAAAACCACCCCCAAACGGAAGTTAACGCGTAATATAATTGTTTGAGGGACTCCGTGGTGATGGTGTAATTCCTCTCCGGGATGACCCACCCCCGTAAATGGCCAATAACAACCCTTCAAAGATGTGAGAGTGCGTTCTCAGCATACCCCCGGGCAAAGCTCCCCCCTCGCCGTTTTTGAGGATGCTACACAGAAAAAAATATTAAGATGTCGCCTCGATCTCGTCGACAAAGTAGTCATCTTCATTTACTGTGAAGCTGAAAAAAGATGAATGTATATTTTAGAGATGGCAATTTTCCCAAGAAAGGGTTTTTTCCATTTTTGAATTTGCCGCCAATTCTAACCAAACTAACAACAATTCCTTTGAATATTTTTTAATTACTATTCATTAGCATTAGCATTATTAGGTATTTGGAGAAAATTCACACCCACGCTAAATGACAAAATAACGAAATTTTGAAGACTGAGATTAAAAGTTATGGTAGAATTGGCGGCAAATTCAAGGAAGAAAAACATTTTTGGTCAAATTTTGCCATCTCTAGTATATTTTTTGTAGATATTTTTTGGACCCGCGTTCTTCAAAATGTATTTTTTACGTTCTTTGAACCCGTGCAGTTACACACTCATTATCAAAATGCGAAGAATGCCATTGAGGGGGGTGAACGGGTGTCAAGCACTCGATTCGTGGTCCTCTCCGTGTTCGGCATGCTCGAAAATGGGAGGGAAATCTTTTTGTCCAGTGGGTGCTGTCTCATCCCTCTGGAGGATGGTTATTGGCCGTTTAGGAGGGTGCCAGGTACGCGTTCCCCAGGGTGCTCCCCATAATTGGCAAGCTCGAAAAAGGGGAATCAATAAGTTAGATTCCGTGAAACATTATCAATACTCGTTTGACCCCGTTTGGGGGTGGTCTCTGGCCGTTTGCGGGGGTGGGTCACCCCAACGAGAAATTCGGCCACCATCACGGTGTTCAGCATTCTCAAAAAACGGGGGGAGAACTACTTTGCTTGCATCAGGCAATAGTCGGCTTTTTCGTTTTTCTTTCCGACTCACACAACCACTAAACACCAACAATCTAATTGATGTGTGTAGGTCGTGACCGCGTAACGTCATAACGTTTCACGGATCTCACACCTTAGGAAAAACAAACCAAAATTCCTTAAGGAAGGAGACTGATTGAACTTTTTTAAATAAGTGTTTTGTGAACATTATACTCTACAAAATGCCACGTTAGCTTGTTTAAGTTGCAAAATTGATTTTTTGCGTAAAAAAGTCGCAAATTTGTAATATTCTTTTTGATCATGTAAATGTACGTCAAATATAATGTTTTTACAGAAACAGAACTGTAAAATATTAATACGATCTTTTAGTACAACAGTTTGATTTTTTTTTTAAATTAATTGCAAAAAAATAATTAATATTTGCAACGGGACAAAGTGCATTTCATCTATTTCTCATAATACCGTTGCAGATATTATATTTGTTTCTACAGTATTTCAAAGTTCGACGATCGAGAAATTCAATTTTTTCAGTTTCTTGTCGTAAAATGTTATTAACAATCAATAATTCGTTCTTTGCATATACCTAACTTATAGGGGAACTCATGACGAAGAAATTGACGGGTCGAACGTTTTTCTGTGACATTTAGGAGCGAAGATATAAGCAAACAAGTAAGTTGCAAAATTCATTTTGTCTACAAAAAGTTAAATAACCATTGAGTGGTCAACACTATTTTTTTCGGATTCCTGAGGAAATTCTGTAGGGGGTAGACTAATTTTTGGCTTGTCCCAAAACTTTCCGAGAAATCGTTAATTTTGAATCTAAAATCACCGGACTAATATACTCTATAGGAAAACATAACATAAAAAACAAATGACTTATGACCGAATATGCGGACGTCTCAAAGCCAACCGCCGCCCAGTCTATTAATTAGGGTGAATGGCTAAAGTACGCCATCTGTTGGACACCACGCGAGACCAGTTTTCACCCAGTGACGTCACAGTGCTTTTTGTGAGGATTTTAACTTTAATTATTTATTGCAAAGTAAGTACTGCGATTTAAGAGCTGATATTCGGTGTGGCGTGTTTTTATACATAAATACACACTTGCAAGTTCCCCATTTCATCTGATGGCATCACTGTGCAACCATTAACTTGTGGTAGTGGACTGGTGGATGTTGTATGATGAATGTGAATCTAAGCTCAAAACTTAGTTTCTCGTCAAATATATCGCTATGCAGTTGCCTGCTAGCCATTACACCGACAACCAGATTCCTCTCTGTACTAATCATCTTTGTTTATAAACAATAAAACAAAGATTACTTGCAATAAAAATAAACAAGCTCAATGTTAGGTTAGGATAAAATCATAAAATCAACAAAATCTGTTCTTTTATTCTTAACCAACTGTGTTCATCAGTCGATGACGTCACTTCACCATATTCCATCAGTGATTGTTTTAACCAGAAAAAAGTGTTGAAATAAAGAAAACGCCCTTTCGTACTTTTCGCAGACGCGTGAAATGTGATTCACGTCGCTCGTTCAGTTGCAAATGACAACTTTCAGTTCTCAAATGCAGGTGGAAAAGTCCATTTTCAATAACAGTCGTAAAAAAAATACATTGTGACCTTATGAGACTTTCCACTCTATCCACAATCCTCTTTGTGCAACATGTCAAAAAAATATTGTTACTAATATCATTATTAAAAAAAATAATACTAATATCTGTGTTACGTTTCATTATTTGACTAAATAAATGAGTAAATAAAAACCCGACAAACTGATCGGAAGATAAAACAGCGATTAAACATTTTGATTATTACTTACGTATTAGGTAGTGAGTTTTATGACTACCTATTATTTGCTCAATGTTTCACTGGCAAATATATTTATGTGATAACCGAGTCAATTATATTTGGTTAAATAAATCAACTTGAAATATTGTTTCTTATTATTAAATCTAAACCTTTATATAAATTCTAATAAAATATGAATTTTTACCAGTGCCAAAAAGAAAAATTATTATCATTCATGTTTCTTAACAAATTGAATTTTACTATCAATCAGTGGCGTAGCCAGAATTTTGTTTTGGGAGGGTCCCAAAAGGGTCGGAGAATTAAAATACTAAAGAAACTTTTCAAAAATGTATATTATTTAATATTTTTAAATAATTTAAATTCTGACAGGTGACAAACGAGGTGACAAAAAACGGCCAATAAAAAGTTAAAAAGAAATTCTAATCCTAATTTCTATTGAAAAAAGTTAATTTCAATAGTTTCCAATAAAATTAAAATTAGTACCCATAATTTCGGCGAGGGGCTCGGGCCCCTGGCTACACCACTGTCGAATTTTCAAAAATTTTCAGGGTTCCTGTCTTTTTTTGAACACCCAAACATAGAGTTTTCCAATCCAGGGTTATTTTCCTACTAAAGCAGAAAGGGAGAGAGACGATTCTGCAATATACAACGTGATCTATCATGACATGCGGAAAATTTAACAGTAGGTTGTTCCCACCGAAAGAAGTTAAAAAAATGAAAAACAAAAAAAAATGACCAAAAAAATTACCTTATTTTTTTTTGTAGAAATGCGCCGCCAATGACTTAACCAAACTGACGTAACGTGGTACAACCATATCATTTTATCAAACTTGGGATTGACGAAATAATCGAAATAAACCGAAAAGATATTGGCTCTATGTTAGTGAACTCTGCAACGACAAGTAGATATAAGAGATATTTACTTAAACCCGTCAATAACACGCCGGTGTTCTGATTGTTCGACCGAAAGTAAAAAACGCGGCACTTTGAGCGCACCCGCCGGCTTCACTTTTTATGCCAATTAAGGAAATGTAAACATCTCAAATATGTTCTTTCACAAATAAGTTCGTCGCCCCATTACTGATCTAGTCAATAACAGTAGTTTATCTTCGAAAATTGACTAATAATTTAATATACTAAATTACCTCAGAACACTCTAAAATTTTGCAGGGGCTTTCCCACATTGAAGACTAGTACCTAGACCATTTTATTTTCCGTATATCATGGTAAATCACGTTGTATAATATCAAAACCTCCAGAAATTCATAAAATATGTTGTGTTCATCTTGCCCCTACCCTAGGGACAACCTCAAAAAGCCGCTTATGACAAAAGTACCCAATGACTCGACTATTTGGATACTGAGCGAATGTCCTTTATCTATCTAGCATTTTAGCAATGTCGACGGAAAATTACTTACCAGAAGCTAACAGAGAAGAATCCTTAGAAATAGCCGCACAATTTACGTATCTATTATGTCCCTCGAGAGTGGATATGCAGGCACCATTACTATCCCATATTTTTATCAATTTATCTAAACTTGACGATATGAGATATGAACCATTATTGCTGTATCTTATACAAGTTACCGAGGAACTGTGGCCGTCGTAAATATCATAAGGCTCAATTATCACTTCGTGATCATTTGAATGTTTGTGCTTTAGAACAGATTTAGATGTGATTGTCCATATTTTTATTTCGTTGGAATTTCCGCTAGTTGCCAATTTGTACTGTCGAATTAGCGGGTCGTTTTCTAAAAAATGTTTCACCATTAATACCTTATAAATACATGTGTTATACTCTGTTTGGACATGACAAAGACTAATAAAATATCATTATACATAGATGTAAACTCCTTAATAAAGTGGTCAGGTGCTCATACGTAGTTTTCTTTGTATTTTATATGGGCTTTCCATACACTCAGAGAAATTTGGCGTTTTAAAAAGCATAAGAAATCACTTGAATATAAATATATTGATGTATTGAATTCAAGTCGTCAAAACTCGACATATCAAGTTTGTATATTTTTACTTTTATATTGATTATTGAACAAATTATTGCTATATACCTTTCAAAATATAGGGAATTTCCTTTCCTTCAATATTTAAAATGACTGTTTTACTTGCCTGACTATATTAATAACTCATCCATATAAACAAAAGTTGAATATTTACATTTTAAAGAAACTCATTGGTTTTGTATACACGATAGTTAACACTTTTAAAGAACAGCACAGTTGAATCAAAATTATATTATTTTTTCTGATAAATTCAATTGAACATTATGCAGTTATTTTAAAAGGGCCAAATATTTAAATCATCATTAGGCACTTTTGTTTTGAAAACGCTTCACAAAATGATATGTTGTCTGTCTTTTTGAATTAACTATAAACACTAATGAGGAAAAAATATATTTGATTTATTTTCAATCATTAGTGATTTTTTTGATTTTACAATGTTTTTTCTCTAAGTGTACATCTAGAGATAGTTTACTCGAAATACCCGTATTACGACAGCTCTTGGGTAAATTATTACCCAGGCAGCAGACTGACGTCATTTTTTGGTAACATTGGTCGATGACGTCAGGTGACGAAAAAATGACGTCTTAGTAAGGTCATATTGTGACGAAATTATAACGTCCTATTGAGACGTCGATTTGACGTAAAGGTGGATCTGGGCCTTGAGCTTGGGGGGGGGGGGGGGGTAATATAGCCGCGTGCTGAAAATAACAAAAATGTTTTTCCTTGAAAATTAAAATTGATGAGCGGGGGGTAGAAAATCTCAAAAAAGAAGTTATAAACACAACTAAATAGGATATATATTCAAAAATACAAAATAAAATAACAAAAATTATGAAATTTTAAAACGAAAGTTGATGATTTACGAAATCTTTACCCCCCCCATAAATCCGCCCTTGATTTGACGTATTTTTGACGTAATTTTTCCAATCTAGACGAGTGTTGCAGAAATTATTTCTAGATGGGGCCACATACGAGCCACTGACAATAATCAGCCACTTTATCTTATACTCTAATTCTAATGAATTTATAGAAAATAAATAATATGTATAAATTGGAATTGCAAATCGATTGATTTGGATGGATCTCATAGCGGTCTCGGTCAGGACACTGATCATTCTGTGGCTAGGCCGAGATAACATAAAAACCAGTGGGTGCTTAACCTCTAACTTGTCCATTCATCCACTTGGCGGCTCATCCTGCAACCCATTATACAATAGAAAATAGAGACCTCCTAAAGCCCTTAAGAATTCACGTCATTTTGCACCAAATTGTTTTTAATATTTCTCAAATGTACATTTGTTTCAACTAATCAAGCGTAGTTTACATATGGTCAGATAATCGTTGCTAAATGACGTCAGTTTAACGTCACAAAATGACTTCTCTTGGCTGTGACAATCACGTCATTCTGGACGTCTCAAGTGACCAAAAAAATCACGTCAAAATGAGGTCAGTCTGCTGCCTGGGTACTTCTGCTTGGGTTATAAAAACTCGATAAATGCGAGTTGTCCTTGTTTTTACTCTGAACTATATAATTGACCTCACTCATCTGCATAACCATCGTTCATAATCCAACTTTTAAAACCATGCCTTGGATTGAAAAATCATTACGGGGTTTTTCGTGTTATTGAGAGTAAGAGTTATATAACTGGAAATAGGTGGATAAATTATTGTAATAGTCAGTTTCAGTATAATATCCATAAATGTGAGCAGAAACAGTAGTCCACCCATGGGCTGGCCTTTGGTTGAGCAATGCAATGTATTACTCTCTGTCTTTTCCAAACAGACTATAGTTACCAATATACAGATTTCAGTGTATAACTTGAAATATCACGAACAACCATGACTGATTGCATGCAATATTTCAATTGATGCATTTGAATAAACTCCATTACTTTCGGTAACTGAATATAAATAAAAGTGCCGAGCCGGAAGTGAGTACTAGAGCGCTAACTTCGCTCTTATACCAGTATAATGCGCGATTTTTTTATACTTATACAGTGCGTTCCAGAAATAGTAAAAAGTTGAAATAAAAAATAAGAAAAAAGTTCTTATAAACATAATGCTTCCTAAATGCGAATGCAAAAATTTTACTTAACATTCTTAATACGGCTAATTGTGGCCAACTGAAAATTTGTGATCTTAATCTTAAGTAGTATTTCACGAGGAAGTGAGTATTCGTAAGTTGTAATTTTTAATGTGTAAGTCAGTGGCCGATTTAGATATAAATTGCCCCTAGGCCCAGGACAAATTTGCAACACCCCCGGACTAGGAACAATTTAAATGTCTTGTATTATAATCTCTATGCTGGCAGAAAACCGCCCATGGTTCAGGCTTTCTTTATTAAAATTTTGAAATATTTACGTTAAAAGGTCATCTTGCCTTATTTCGATAACTGCAACAATTTTCGAGTAAATCGAATTTAAAGCTTCAACTGCTAAATCAATTGAATTTTATTTTCTATTAACAACATGTAGTATCTAAATGTTAAGAGTGGAATTATATATCGGAAAATTTCTGTGGCTTAGAAAAAATCTGGAAATAGGCCAATTTTTTTTAAATATGTTTTAACCGTTAGAGGGAGTCTTAATGTTTTTTCATCTGGCGCTACCCCGAATTTTTATTTTTCATGCTTACTTTAAAAATTTATAGGTCTTATTTTTATATCATAATAAAAAACAAAATAATAAGTTTTTTTGAGTTTAATATTCAATGGATTTTGGGTTTGACGGTATCGTTGGAAAAAAGACATTTTTGTAAAAAACTAATTTCGAAAGATTAGAATGCACCTAGTTATTAAATTTGTTGTTAAATTTGTATTTTTTCATTATTATACTCTTCGCAAAAACGAAGAGTATATTGTATTTGATCGGCACATTTCTAAATCAGTAAATATCGCTCGTAGAGAAAAAATTTTCATATCATTATGTTAGTGAACGAATTCTGAACAACTTTCAAAATGTCCGTCTGTCCGTCCGCCCTCCGTCCGTCCGTCACGTTTCTTGTAAGCACGATAACTTAAGAAAGAAAAGTCCGATTGTATTGAAATTTGGAAAGTAAGTTAGCGTTAGCTAGAGCAAGAACCCTATTGTTTTTGAAAAAAAAATTAATCGGTAAATAAAAAAGTTATTAATAATTAAAATTTAAAAAAATATTTATCTTCTTAATTTTTATTATTTGTACTTAAATAGAAATCTTGAGAAATTTTATTCTCTATGTATTTTTTTGTTTATACATTTTACTAATGTATATATTTTATAATAATATATCTAATTCGTTGAAATATAATACTCGAATGATATATACTACAGACATTCAATTTTCGTAATGATGTCTGATGGTCCAATGGCTTAAGCTTTGTCTGGCAATCGTGACGATGTCACGACATAACTCCACTAGCGGACTACGTCCAAGAAATCTCCCAGAAATTCTATCAATTCAAATTGAGCGATAGTCCGCTTACCCGCAACATAACCCGAATTAGACAGCATAACGCCATTATTTTCGATATAAGACACCCCCTACCATACCAGACGTTGCCTATTTTCCGGCAACTCTCTTGGCCACACTTTCCACTACTTTTTAACCATTGATTGATCTATTGATCTATTTATGTATATAGTAATATTTTTAATCTATGTACTTATGTATTAATCTAATGACTTTTCTATTGTTCATGTATTTTTCTTTTTTAGTGCTTCCTTTTTTGTATTGTCTGACTTGCCATATATACATGTATGTATCTGAAGTGGTCAATAAATTACTATTACTATTACTATTACTACAACTTATCACTATCCTAAACTTTGTCCATTCTCAACTTACATCTTTAATCCTTTTCTGTTCTCTCTCTGTTTGATTATTTTGTTCTCTTCTTTTTGTTCTTTTGTCCATTTTTGTCTACAAATTCCATTTAGACCGATATATTTATAAAAATCCTAACTCTTTTAATCCTTAACTTTCATTTCACCACATTTTCCTGGCAGGAAGACCACCAGGGTGGAATTGCTTCGAACGGGTTTTTTCGTTGAGTTTTGTTTTCCCGTGCCAACAACCAAAATTTCAAAGTGTTCACGCTCGTGTTGTGCGCGAAATCAATAATTTTATTGTACTATTTTAGTTATTTTTAGATATTTTCATATATCATGTTTTTTAAAAGTTATGTTAGTTTTAAGTTTATACCTTTTAAACAGGAGCTCTAACCCCCTCACTAACTATTGTTTAGTCAAACCGGACCTGCGCTGCGCGCCGTGTCTATGTCTGGCTGGCTCCGGGACAGTTTCCGGGGAGACACATATTTATAATTTAATTTAAATAAAGTATTGTTTGATTTGATTTGATTTGGCAATCCAGAGGTCTTGTGTTCGAATCCCGGACAGGGTGTTTTTTTTTCATATATTTCTTTTTTACAACAAAGTTGGTATCACAAAATTTAAACAAAAAAAAACATAGCCGGCCGTGAAGTGGTACTCTGGCAGCCGCAATAGGTTGCGTACATCTTAGGGGCACCTAATTCCAAAAAAATATCATCCAAATCGTGCGGCTAAGTAAAATTTTACGTGAAGATGAGAAGTGAAACACTCTATATTTCTTTTAAATCAAGAACAATCTGAACAATTCTTTTTAACTGGCAACATATACGAGAATATTCAAAGATTTGGCGGAGTCGCCGGTAATACAAATTAATTCACAAACAGGGAATTATTTTTGCAGTAACATTCACATGGTGTCCAACATAAAGAAAATTTCATAATAGTTTCTTTTACTATGTAAAAGTTAAATAAATAGAAAAAGCTACTAGAGGTTGAAAAAAAAATCTTCAAAAAATATCTCTAAAAAGTAAGAAATAGAATTTCACTCAGTTTTACAAATATCTATCTACCTATAAGTGGAAAGTAGCAAGGAACTGCATTACCTAATATCAATTTGAAATCAGTGCAAAAATATCTAATTTCAAAACTGGCTGCGGTTTTCATCTACACATTTGAGGTTCCCCTTGATTTAAAAAAAAAACCTTGACGTGATGGGGCAAAATAAATTTCAGATTCGGTATCAGCAAAAATATTTTTGTGAGGTGCGCCGAACAGATATCGATAATTATTCGATTAAAAAATAAATGCCCCCCCTCCCTATCCCTCCACCATACCAAAAAGTTCCAGAGAGAAAAAAATTTTGTACTTTTATGATCTCTTCGATTACCGACTGGCAGACGGTAACCATTCGTCGTCGAATTTGCACGCTATTTCCTAGACTATTATGGATTGCCGAATTTAAAAGCATGGATGACATTGGGTGATAGGAAAAGTGTTTTAAATAGAAAATGAGGGATGATTTTTGGTAATTATTCAATAAAAGTTCTTGGCCTATGAATTTGAAAGTATAGATGACGTTGGGGTGTAGAAAAAGTGAATTTAAATAGAAAATGAAGAATGACTCCTTTCGAAGTACAATTCGTTTAAAACATATTCATTAGGTATTTAATATTTGAAAAATATAAGTAATTTTAGGGGGCCGTAATTCGAAAACCATAAACCAAAATGTCTTTAAATTTTGGATTAGGGGTTCTAAAGCATGCTGATCAATAATATTACATTAGTCTTTCAATAAAAAACAACGGACTCGCTTTACACATACAGGCCGGCCACAGCAAGCGCGGATCTAGAAATTTCAATAATTTCTTTCTCGTCTGTGGCGCATGGGACCCATACGAAATATGCGAAATAACATCTCGAGAAGCACTTCTCTAACGACTCCTAAAAAATTTTGAAAAAGCAGTTTGCGAAATTTTTTTCAAAATTCGATTACCCCCCCAGGTCTAGGGACTCCTGTTTAAAATTATTTTTTTTTGGCATATGCATTTTACTTTTCATAAAAATACAGCAACACGTTTTGAAGTTTATGAAAATATTTTCCTTACTAACTGAGATACAACGAATTAAAATTTTGTAATTTGTTAAATTGTATATCACAAAATTTCAATTCGTTGTATCTCAGTTAGTAATGAAAATATTTTCATAAACTTCAAAACGTGTTGCTGTAGTTTTATGAAAAGTAAAATGCATATGACAAAAAAAATAATTTTAAACAGGAGTCCCTAGAACTGGGGTAATCGAATTTTGAAAAAATTTTTCGTAAACTGCTTTTTCAAAATTTTTTAGGGGTCGTTAGAGAAGTGCTTCTCGAGATGTTATTTTCCATATTTCGTATGGGTCCCATGCGCCACAGATGAGAAAAAAATGATTGAAATTTCTAGATGCGCGCTTGGGCCACAGTGATCTCAAATTGAGTTTATTGGTTCAAAAATGGCTAGAGAACGCAAATCTTGTCGGAAATTAACGATTTTTTTTTTAAATTAAAGCTTAAATAAACGGCAACAAATCCTCGGAGCCTGAATTTAAAAAAATATATATTTTTTATTATATTAAGTTAAAGGCCTAATAGGTATAAAAAAAAAGGAATTCTTTTTTCAAAATTCGGGCTACCAGGATTTGTTGGAATTCCGGCAAGCTTAAATTTAAAAAAAAATTGTTCATTTCCGACAAGATTTGCGCTCTCTAGCCGTTTTTAAACGAAAAACTCAATTTGGGATCACTGTCCGGCGTGCCCGCAAGGAGGTGAAGTGATGCTATTAGTTTCTACCTTGGAGACGTTTCTTAGCCTCGCTGCGTTGGGATGATTTCTGTTTATTAACGCGGAAATAAATCGGACGAAGGACCATTCAGCGTAATGCTGACAAACTGAACTAATATTAATAATTGAATTTGAAATACCTTGTGACCTCGTGTACTAGCGGCACTTCCTGGTGTTGTTCTCTTCTAGTTGGGTCCAACAAACTCCAGGTCTCCAGTATGGGAATATGGCAAGGTACACAAGACACTCGCGTGGTGATAAATAGCGGTTTTTATTTTTTAAGTTGACCGAAAAAAATGACTTTTTATATTTTTTTTTTGTAGCGTTATTATTTTTGTTGATATGGAAATCAAAAACAAATTGAGTTATAGAAACAAAAAATGCTAGCATTGTTTTCTGAACATACCGCCCATCCAAATGGCGAAGCATTTGTAATAAAGTTTGTAATTTCCGTGGGAAACGTATTTATGAGTACAAGAAATATATCCAAAACTATGAAACTAAAACTAGGTTAAATAATAATACAAAACTAGTGAGGAGTAGGTAAGGGACATAGTTTTACAAGAGGTCTCTTAAGGACACCGTTAGCTGTTCGCACAGTAGCAACACGGGTCTGCCCATCAGGACTAGAGTGCAATTCGACAATTCGGCCAAGATGCCACGTTAGCGGTGGGACATTGTCCTGTTTGATGACAACAATGGTGCCAATATTGGGAGGTTTTGTAGAATCTGTCCATTTATGTCGTTGCTGGAGAGTGTGAAGATACTCGTTATGCCAGCGCTTCCAAAATCCTTGTTGAATTTGTTGCAACAACTGCCATCTGGACAAACGATTTATGGGTATGGAGATTAACTCCTCGTCGGGAGGAGTTGTTAATGAAGATAATGTTAAAAAATGACCTGGAGTTAAGGCCTGAAGATCATTTGGATCACTACTAAGCTGACATAATGGTCGTGAATTTAAAACTGCTTCGATTTGGTGAAAAACGGTATTAAGCTCCTCGTAGGTCAGTACTTGATCACCAATAATTCGAGAAATGTGATGTTTGACTGATTTGACTCCTGCTTCCCATAAACCACCAAAGTGAGCCGCAGACGCGGGATTGAAGTGCCACTTAATTTGCATGACTCCGGCGGCGTTTTGGGTTAATTCATTCAGTTGACGATTAGCGCCAACGAAATTAGTTCCGTTGTCACTGTAAAGATGAGAGCATTGGCCTCGACGTGCAACAAATCGCCGTAATGCTGCTATAAATGAATCAGATGAAAGATCTGAAACAAGTTCAAGATGGAGAGCTTTAATGGCGAGACATACAAATAAGCATAGATATGCCTTTTGAGTTTTACCACCTCGGCGTCTACCAAAAGTAATATGAAACGGCCCAGCGAAGTCTACTCCGGTGTGCAGGAATGGTTTAACTTCAGAGACTCGAGGAGTGGGTAAATCACTCATCAGAGGTGTATAGGATTTTGGATTATGTCACGAACAACGATAGCAATGAGAAATGCAATGATTAATTGCTCGTCTAGCGGACAATATCCAGAATTGTTCAGCTAATAAAGCCTGAAGAGCGGTTGCGCCAGGATGCAGATACTTATTATGATACTGATTAATAAGAAGTTTAGTTAATCGGTGTTCCCGTGGTAATAAGATTGGATGTTTTCTGTCAAAGGATTCTTGAGAGTGGCGAAGTCTTCCGCCCACCCTGAGAATACCCTCCTGATCTAGGAAAGGTGCAAGTTTGCGTATAGGTTTAGCACAAGGGCTTTTTGAACAAATTTGCTTTATTTCATTAGCAAAGACTAATTGTTGAATATGTTTTATAATGATAAGCAGCGCATTATGTAGTTCCAAATTTACCAAAGGACCTCGAATTAAATTAGTTTTATCCTTTAAATAGCTGGTAAATCGAATTAAATAAGCTATGCTTCCTTGAACCTTTCGCAAAGAGGAAAATCGTGATAATAAAATTATTATGAAATCATGTTGTCCAGTGACAACGAGAGAGATTGTATTGGTTTCTAAGTCTACATCGGAAGGCAAGGTAGAAGATGAACTAATAGGCCAAAGTTCAGGCGGAGAGCTGAGCCACTTGGGACCCGCCCACCATGAAGAACATTTCAAGAGGTCATGGGGAAGAAGACCCCGTGAGGCGCAATCAGCAGGATTATCGATACCATCAATATGATGCCAATTTTCCGGAGATAATTTTTCCTGAATTTGTGTAACACGGTTTGCAATAAACGTTTTCCACTGATGTGGAGAGGATTTAATCCAGGTTAATGCGACTGTGGAATCGGACCAAGCGTAAATATTTTTAAAGGCAATGTTGGCATAGGTGTCACGTACAAAATAAACTAAATCTGAAAGTAACAGTGCTGCACATAATTCAAGGCGTGGAATTGTGATACGCTTAAGCGGAGACACCCTAGATTTAGCACAAACCAAAAAAATGCGTACAGAACCATCATTTTCTGTAACCCTAAAATATACCACACATGCATAACCAGTCTCAGAAGCATCACAGAAACCATGAAGGTTACATGCTTGATAATTGTCCGTTATAACGCGCCGAGGTAACTGAAGTTGAGCGAGACATAATACCTCACGCTTGTATTGTGACCAACGTGAACAAATCTCAGCGGAGGGAACCTCATCCCAAGACAATCCAAAGAATCTGGATCAAGTGCTTTGCAAAAAGAGTAAGCGGAGCTAACAATCCAAGCGGGTCAAATATGCGTGCGACTTCAGAAAGTATTGATTTTTTGGTACAACAACGGTCGATAGTGTCTATTTTGTAAGTTAGGGAATCATAAATTGGATTCCAGTTCAAGCCCAACACCTTTTGAAAGTAATCAGCAGTGTCAAATGATTGACAATTAGTTTGGCGTAATGATGGGGGTATGGAGTCTAATACGATAGGATCGTTGCTAGACCACTTCCTCAAATCAAATCCACCACTTTTAAGAAGATCTCGAAGTTGAGATTGTAAAGTAATAGCTTCTTCAGCAGATGAACAGCCCGTGACTACGTCATCTACATAAATGTCGCTAAGTAACACTTTTGCAGCGTGAGGAAAATTATCTTTTTCATCTGAAGCAATTTGTAAAAGAGTGCGGATAGCTAGATATGGAGCAGATGATACTCCGTATGTAACAGTATTCAATTCAAATTCTTGAACAGGAGTGTTTTGAGAAAAGCGCCATAATATGCGTTGATAGGCTCTGTGATCAGATGTTACTAAAATTTGCCTGTACATTTGTTTTATATCTGCAATAAGTACAGTGGAATGGGTACGAAACCGTAAAAGTAATGATACTATGTCTTGTTGTAATTTAGGACCTGTTAATAAGGTGTCATTTAGAGAAACATTATTAGTAGACTTTGCTGAGGCGTCAAAGACGACACGTAATTTCGTGGTAGAACTTTCGGGCTTCAACACACAATGATGAGGAATATAATAACACGAATCAGAATGATTGGAAGCACTTTGACCACTCACAGGAGACATGTGTCCACAGTCAAGATAATCCTGCATGAAATTTGAATATTCTTGTTTTAATGTAGAATCTTTATTCAAGCGATTTTCCAGAGATAAAAAACGACGCATTGCGGTATTAAAAGAATTACCTGAAATAGGAATATCTTCACGAAAAGGTAATGAAACGATGTATCTGCCTGATTTGTCACGAGTATGAGAATTGATAAAATTTTGCTCGCACTTAGTGTTCTCTGGAGAATTGAATATTTTGTCAGGTATACTTTCAAGTTCCCAAAACTTCTTTAATGTGGAATCAAGTTGTGAATAAACAGACACATGAAATGAGTTAACAACAGCTGGTGTAGAAATATGAATTTTTCCAGATAGTATCCAACCAAAGATGGTTTTCATTGCGATTGGTTCACCAGGACGACCATATTTAATAGCGGGTTGTATTATTTGTGAGTAGACATCAGCACCAAGCAAGATGTCTATTTCACTCGATTTCCTATAATCAGGATCAGCGAGAGGCAGGTTTTTTAAATGTTCATAACCTTGAGTGGTAATGTGACTAGACGGAATATCATTACAGATGACCGGCAAGACCATTGCCTGTATATTAAAACTGGGATGATGTCTAAACATCGGAGTGACCTGACAAAAAGTCATGCCAGTACAAGCGGGTGAAGAAGTTCGACCAATTCCTTGAATAGGAACGAAGCATTGCGTAAGCGGTAAATTAAGTCTGTTTAGACATTTCTCAGTTATTACTGATATTTGACTGCCATTGTCTATAAGAGCACGGCAAGTTTGAAAATTACCACTAGCATCACAGATAGATACTAAGGCGGTGGATAAAAGAACTGTAACTGGAGCAATAGCACTAGCAACAACTTGAGGAATGTCAGCAGCGGCGGCATTATCTGTAGAATTAAAAGTCGAGATCGTAGTTGCTTCACGTGGAAAATGTAGCATCGTATGATGGCGTTTTTGACAAACGCGACAAACATACAGGGAAGCACAAGTCGAGAAACTATGTGTTCCAAAGCAATTTACACAACGTCTGCATTCTTTAATAAAGTTATATCGATCTTGAGGCGACTTATTTAAAAATAAATCACATTTAAAAATAGAGTGGTTAGCATTGCAAACAAAGCAAGATGCTTGTTGAAGTTTTGCAAGAGGCACTGCTGAACCAATATTGTTTTGAGAAGATGTTTCCACCACGAGAGACTGCTGTTTTAATTTTATGGGAGATTGCGTATGTTGCTTATGAGATAATGAAGGAGAAAATATTCCAGTGTTAGAAGTTGAATACTGAGAGACACCAGAACAAATATTTGACAACATAGTGCTAGACTCCAAAGCATTGCATTGATCGGTCAAGAATTTAATTAACTGTTCATATGTGGGCAACTCCGTAATGCTACGATGCATTTCAAACCGTTTTCTAGTATTGGGATCAATTTTCTGCATTAACCAATTAAATAGAGTAAAATCCTACAAGTCAATTTCATATTTATTGAGAGCAAAAATATTTTCAGAAAATATATTTAAGAGAGTACGAAGAGAACTTGCGGAATCAGGTTTAGCTTTTGGTGAATTAAGAATATTTCCCCAGTAGGTCGAAATAAGTATGCGTTTATTGTCATATCTTTTCTCTAGGGTTCCGAATGCAATATGATAATTATCGGAGGTTATTGGTAAATGTTTCACTAATTTTAATGGTTCATCAGATAAGGCACTTATTAAGTATTGGAATTTCTCTATGTTAGACAATTTTGTGTGATTGTGTATCAATGACTTAAACAGTTCATAGAATGAAGTCCATTCAATAGCATTACCTGAAAATTTAGGTATCTGAATCTCCGGTAGATGAACAGTATTTTTATTGCTTTCAACATCAACCTTTTGATTTGTTGTAACAGCAGATGCCATTTTGGTTAATTGTATGTCAACAGCTTGAATGTTATCATGCAAATCATCTATTTCTTCCACCAGTGAATTCAGTTGATCCAAATTTTCAACTGAGAGTTGAATCAATTTTAATGATTTGCGTTGTTCTTGAAAATCCTCGTAAATGAGGTTAGATCTTTTAAATTTTGCATAAAACATAGAGTGCGTTGAAGTGTCTGCCACAACGGCAGATGAGTATTCTGACACGGCGGTTAATTTTCTAATTACCACATTACATTCCCTTACAAAGTCCTCAAACTTCATTTTGTAAGTATTGATAAGCTTCTTAATAAAGTTATATTAACCAAATGTAAATAAAATTACAAAATAGTTCTATTATCAGTACTCACAAATACGTTAGAATGACAATATAATAACGAAAATATGTTTAGAGGAAACAAGAAAATGAATTAATTATAGCGGCAGGTTCAATAAAAAACACCGTGTGCTAGTGTCAAAATGAATTTAAGCAACAAATGTCAGTTATGAAATAATTAATTTAAAACGGTTTTAGATGGATGTAAGGCAAAGCTGGTTTTCTTTTTTTAAGGTATCGGCATCGAAGGACCAAAAATGTTTATTAACGCGGAAATAAATCGAACGAAGGACCATTCAGCGTAATGCTGACAAACTGAACTAATATTAATAAATGAATTTGAAATACCTTGTGACCTCGTGTACTAGCGGCACTTCCTGGTGTTGTTCTCTTCTAGTTGGGCCCAACAAACTCCAGGTCTCCAGTATGGGAATATGGCAAGGTACACAAGACACTCGCGTGGTGATAAATAGCGGTTTTTATTATTTTTTAAGTTGACCGAAAAAAATGACTTTTTATATTTTTTTTTGTAGCGTTATTATTTTTGTTGATATGGAAATCAAAAACAAATTGAGTTATAGAAACAAAAAATGCTAGCATTGTTTTCTGAACAATTTCTATTACGAATAACTGGCACAATAAAAATATTTATTAATAAAAAGATTTCTAATTTTGGTACTAGGGTCTCTAATGTATAGTTTCAACTATTTTTTTTTGTATGCATGTCTATTATAGAAAAAGTTCAGTAAATCGACAAAGGGTACCTATAATGTTTACTCTAGTTGTAATATGCGATTCAGACGACTAAATCACTAAATGTTACAGTCAATAAAATTTAAATATAGTGTGCCTTTAACTTCAAATTCGATTTTCTCAAAAACTATTGCAGTTAGCGAAATAAGACAAGAGGACATTTTTTTATCTAAAGAGTCCAAAGATTTCAAAGTCTTGATCAAAAAGTCCAGAAGTTGCCAAATATGATAAACAGGGTAGAATACACCACTCACCTTGTTAAAAACTACCACTTGCGAAGACGGTACTTGATTAATCTTAGGAAGCTTTTTAGAAGCCATGCTTATAAGATTTTTTTGCTATTTTGCTGGATACTGCAGATCCTTTAATTTCTTTATCCTTATTCTGGGATACCCTGTATACACAGAATTGTAACGCTTATAACAAAATTACGTGTTTTATTATTGTTATTTCCAGCTCGGTGTTCTTTTTACTTTTGAGAACTTAGGTAGGTAACCAAATAAAAACAAACAGTGCGAACCACAAGGACAAAACCAAACCACAAACGATGAATATTTGAAAACATGAAAAAATTTAAACAGTTTTAACACAAATAGTTGCTAATGTGTGAATGTGTGCCCTAATGTATGTACTATGTACAGGAGAGAAAAAAAAACTGAATTAGTTACCATTTTGTCAGTCAGTCATGCCTTTCCAGTCGTGCAGTTAAGACGTTAAAAAAGTCAATAAAGGTGTTTAATATAGAACCACACAGGCCCGCGCCTAACGGGCGTGCGATGTGTGCACCGCACGCGGGCGCATGCTTCTGGGGGCGCAAAATTACTGCACAATAAAAATTACTGAAAACTCCACAATATAGTGTAAGGGGCGCCTAATGAAGACTTGCACACGGGCGCGCATATCCTTAGGCGCGGGCCTGAACCACATGGTCATAAACCTCAGTCAAATAAAGAGTTACTTTAAAAAAACATTACTTTATTCTTTTACAGACGCACTTAAAAAGTTATTTTTGAAAAAGTGCAATACACGCGCAGGGGAGTAGCGAAGAGGGGTTTTATCAGACTGGGCAAAAGTTGGAAATTTGAGGTATAAGTTTTATTTCAGTGGAAAAAAAATTGTTTTGGATTTTCTCCCCCCGCTCGTCATTTTTTGGAAAATTATTATTTATTTACTTACAGAGTTGGTTTCTTAAGTTTATGAAGTTGGCAAATTTGAAAAATAACCCCCCAAAAAAGTTGGGTCGCTACGCCCCTGAATACGTGAACAGGTTCGAAAAACGGTCGAAATGTTCTACTCTGAGAAGAGAAGGAGTTTCACCTATTCGAATTAGAGGGTCGTGTTTTTTTTTTTTGGAAACTGAGTGTATTTCAACCACTTTTACGAGTGATTATTAGTGAGGTGGCTTACTGAAATTACCGTTACCTGGCGGATAAAAGCACTAAATTTGGTATGAAGGTACCTTAGGGTATACTAATAAATATTAGCCTAGGGGCCCTCTGGAATTTCTAAAAATTTTCATGTACAGCATTAAAATCCAAAATGGCCGACAAATACGACAAAATATCACATGTAGCCCAGGAATTTAATTTTTGTCCCGGAATTAATTATTGTAAAGCTGAAAATTTGCAGGATTGTAGTTTTGGTCCAGGATAACACGTACCAAAAAGTCACCTACTCTCCCCCGTCGGTTTTCCTGTTTTTGCGGAGCAACAAGGGCCTAAGTCGCAGAAATTGCAGAGCTGACATAAAGTGCATCAGAAATGTTGTTACTGATCCGATTTGGGATGAAATGATCATAAAAGCTTCGGAGAAGCATATCTGTTCGTATTTCAGATGTTTCCATGCATATTTTATTCATAATTTTCCGTTCTAGTGCTGTCAAAATTTCAAAAATTGAAAAAAATCCGAGATGGTGCCATTGCGGATAAATGAAGACTAGGAGGGGAAAACGTACCCGAATAAACATTTCTCTTCATACTTTGGGCTTTCCATTGGTATGTGTACTTTTTCTGTAGTGCCATCCCTTACGAAGCTACGCTACTCCGAGTCTCGCCGCACTGTGGCCGCACCCGTCATGCACCCGGTGAAACTGCCCTGGCTGCGTTGATGAGACCTGTTGCGAATTCCTGTTTATATATTATTGGTGTTTTATAAGATTTATTGAATTAAATTTAACTTATCAGACTCAGAAAATGACTTTATTTCGGCAAGACAATTGCCATTATTGACGAGACTGATTTTAGCACCGAAACTAGCAGTGAAAAAAAAATTATTTTGATTGCATTTTTTAATACATATATTCGTAGGTAATAATAATGTCAACATTTTTACCTACAAATTATGACCCAAGAGCTAATAAGAAGGCTATTAGCCTCAAATTCTCAAAATTATTTTGACGACCAACGCGTATTTTTCAGGTAAAACTCGTATTAAAAAAATAGTAACCTGGACCTTTTCGGACCGATTTTTATCGAAAGGTGGGCTCTTAAACTTTAATTTAAGTCCCTAATACATCTAACATAGAAGTTGGCCGCGAAACAGACGACAGCGTTTTCGTTGCTATAGCGTAATTTCTCAAGTAATATGTTAATGAAAAAAAATCGAATAGCCTGGCCCTTTTCAGACCACTTTTGCTCGAAGGGAGGGTTCTTTAGCTTCAATTTTAATTTCCCGATTATGCAGGGAATTGATTAAATGTTCCTGCAAAGGAGACTGCAAGTGTAATTTGCAAGTGTGATTTATTTATAACTTTTGCATACTGAGTTCCATTGAATGAATCACTATAAATATTTTTTTGTTATTGGGAACTCTTATTAGCGTTATATTTGGACTTATACCGGCTGGCTCAGCCGATAGGGGCACTCTTATATCTTTTGAATGGTGTAGTGATATGGAATGAAATTTTCAATTATATGATGTAAAGAACCAAAATGGCTGACTTCCGGTTTAGATATAATGATCTGACCCTCAAATACTATTTTGATTTTCAAATAATAGATTTTTTAATTTTTAGTTTTAATAATAGAAGGCCGCGATTTTACCAAAATTGTTAAAAACTGGTCTGTAAGCACCTTTAAAATATTATCTCTTCGGATAGTAACATTAAACACGATTTATTCTTCATTAAGTTCAACGATAAGGGTTTTTCAACGAAAATATATTTTTTAATGGAACCCCTATGGGACAACCTGTTATTTAATTAGATCTTTAAATGCCGAAGAAAATGATATGCATAATGTCTACCTTCTCTTTGTACTAAATTTATAATTAAAAGAAAAAAATGTTTTGATATATCTTTTTTAATATTTTAAATTTCAGTGTTGTACATGAAAATTTTCAGAAATTCCAGAGGCTAACATTTATTAGTGTACCCTAAGGTATCTTCATACCAAATTTGGTGCTTTTATCCGCCAAGTAACGGTAATCTTGAAATACAGCTCTAGCCGACCCCACTATATCGGGGACAATAGTATTTCAAGAATTGGAGAAATCTGAACGATTTTTTTGAAAAAAAATGGGATTTTTGAAAAAGCTCATTTTGGGAATCATTAGAACTAACTAGGCCACTTAAAAAAAAATTACGAAACTTTTTCCCCCTTAGAGCTACTTTCAATGTAGGACTCAATGGAACCGGACATTCCACGATTTTGTGGAAAAAGAGTTTATTCAAAAAAAATCCTGTCCTGATTTATCTCCCTAAAACCATCTGTTCTAAAGAGGTGGACGACAGAGAACATCGAGCCGCTAAGTACATCAAAATTCAACGAAAGTCATTCATATCTTCCGGAATTATCGATTTTTGGAAGAGCTTATTTTGGAAACCAGTAGAAATAGGCCATTTAGAAAAAAATACGTAACTTTTTCTCCCTTAGAGCTACTTTCAATGTAGGACTCAATGGAACCGGACAATCCACGATTTTGTGACTTTTCCGACTTTAAAAAAGGGGTTTATTTAAAAAAATCCTGTCCTGATCTATTTCCCTAAACCCTTCTGTTGATGGCGTGATGACTCACTGAAGAGGTGGAAGACAAAGAACATCGAGCTGCCGCGCCGAGCACGTCAAAATTCAACGAAAACTCCGAGAGTCATTCATATCTTCCGGAATTATCGGGGTTCATGACATAGAGTTGTGACTATGATAACTTTTCACCAGCATTATTTGAATTACAAAGTGGCGCAGTTTCAGTCAAATCCACGGAACTTCATTCCCTAGAAGAAAAGCGTGCGAGATCCTTTGCTGAACGCGAATCTAAGGATCTCAAAAATATATTCAATAGTTCAAAGTGCATTTTGGCATTGTTAGAACTAATGAGGGATTACTTCGTTTGGCATTTTTCGACTAAACACTTTCATAAGTAAACAACAGATCACAGAGCCCCTCACCGAATGCTAAAATAATGAACGAAAAAAAGCAAAATATTCACTGCGATAAAATGACGATTTCAGAGAATGAAGACATATTGAATGGAGATACATGTTTTAAGCGAAATTGTGCTGAATACTAAAATGTGTCAAGTACTAGTAACGTCTTACCATCGAAAACAATATGTTTGCAGATATCTACACAAAAAACTCCCATATCATGGGCATTATCAATCTTAGCTATAGGACTACATACTGTATCAGATGTAGTATCGATTAGGTCTTGCACGTACCAAACTCGTATGACCTCCAAAGAACATGCTGTAACTAAATACTGGGAATCCGGAGTAAACGCTAACGATTGTGTTGTTCCCTCGTGCTCGAATAGTGTTCTGAAAAATAATTAAAAAACCATTTTAGTACAGTACTCACGCTAGGAAAATTAGTTTAGTTCTTGATAACGTGGGCACTTTTAGACTAAAATGTATGACCTGGCCAAAGTAGTTGCTTATGGTCCTGTAGAGTACGAATCCACTTGTCAAGGTTCCTCTACACAATGGCCCATCATCAGCCATCATGTAGAAGGCGCACGATGGCTTCTATGTCGGTTTTTTGACACACATCAGAGCAACGTGGTGGATAGTGGCCGACGCGTGTCCACACGCTGGCCCATCATTCTCTGCGTCTAGTTGAAAGTTGAGATTCATCGGGTGAACGATGGGTCAGCGTGTGGACGGCAGCAATGGCTCGAACAGTGGCCGATGATGGCGATGGCCGATGGTGGGCCACCAATGCTGGACATTGTGTTGAGTGGCCTCCGTAGCTTGAAATTTTGAAAAGGGTTGCAAAGGTAAACATAAATAAAGTGACCTACATTGACCCTCCAACTTTCAGGCTACCAGTTATAATAATTATCTTGCAATAATTCGCGTCACTTTGATGAGGTTGCAAATACATATTAGCAATAATGAAGGTGTTGAAAGACATTGTTCATTTTACAAAAAATTTGCATTTAGTTGAAAGTGAAAAAAATGCAAAATTTCTCTTTCTGTTAATTAGAAAATCTTGCGGGCTTTGTAGCAGAGTTCCCAGAGGTTTTGAAATTTTGCATAGAAGTTGGTATTTGGTAGCATAAAAATTTAAAAATATTCTCAAGGCCATTGCAACATGATACAAAATATCTTCAAACTCGCAAAAATTAGTTTCTTGCAAATCAATTTTAAAACACGTAAAATACAAATACGTAGAGGTGAAAATTGAAAAGCACAAAATTCTATATAACAAATTATCTTACAAAACATTTCATACATGTTTGGGGTAAAATAAGGATCAAAGTTATCGGGTCGCGAGCCAACGAGTGAACGTCAAAATTAACCTCTTTCCGTTCGTTTCGGCACAGAAACTTTATCAGGTAAATAAACATCGTTTTAAATCATACAAAAGATTTTACTGTTGAACCAGTTCATTATATGCCTCTTTTAGACATACTAATTTTCCCCCCTCGCCCGCCCCCCGGAACACCTCCAATTTTGGGGGAATATCGCTTAAAAATCATTTTTTTGCCAATATCTCGGTTCTGAACGATACTACCAAAAAAAAAATGGTTATCAAATTTAAAGATAAGTAAATTCTCTGTCTAAATGGTTCAGGTGCATTTTTACGTAGTATTAATATTCTTGGAGTTATAGGCGGGGGAAATTAAGCATCGTGTCGCACCCGCCCTGTATATCGACAGTTTTATATATGTGTTAGTTTTCCTTGAAAGACATACTTCGTGAATACAACAGTTACATTTCTCCATACAGAACTGTCAGCAATAAACTAGAAAGCAAATATGGCGCTGATATTATAATTTCTAACAAGCATAGTAACGATCCTATCATTAGTTTTCGGGATACCGGTTTTAAGATATTACCAGCGAATTGGTACGAGAATCGCGAAAAATACGTGGAAGAAGAACGATTGCGAATTGTAAAGGCGGCTGGAGCAATAATATTAGAAGATAGGTATTAGATCTCATGTATATGGAATTAAAGTTACCCCGCATCAGATGCTTTCTTAGAAAACGTTGACAATGACACACCGGACAGTCTTAATGTCCTTATGCAAACAATTATGTGTAAAAACAAGCACGGGACCAATAGCTAGAGAGCCGCGGGTTCTGAAACGCGATGAGAAGCTATATATATGTCTTCCGCTTTCTGAGGTGAAAGTACATACCTCAAAGACGCCAAATATAAAATATTTTTGAATTTGGGCAGGGCGCGTCCAAGACCGAAGCCAAGATATTTTTAAAAATTTTTAGCGTTATATATGTCTTCCACTTGGATAATCTGTAGCAAAAGTGATCAGTTATCGTCTGACAAAGTGGAAGAAATTTTGGTCACGGTGCATTTGCACAAATAAAATTGAAAATTTTTTGTCAAAACATTAAAAACAAACAAAAATACCGCTTATATATGCTTACTTTTAAGTTCTTTTACTTTATTATGACCCTCATACAAACGAAATTGAGGTGGAAGACTTTTTGGGCAAGATGCAGTCACAGGGTTTGCCAAAGTAACCACTTGAAAAACTTGCGCGTGCGGCTAAACTTAAAAATACTTAAGTGTACTTGGAGTTCATTTTATGCTTTGAAATTTTGTATGGGGCTTCTTTAGGGACCAATAACACTAAATTCACGAGGGAAGAAGTTTTGGCCAACTTTACACTCCTTACTACCCCTTTCAATTATAGCTCTTTTTATAGTTATTTAGTGTACTATTTATCATTTGACAATTTCTTTTTTTTCCACATTTAAGTGAATAAAGTTAGCCTGACTGTTAGTTAATAAAAAAAATAGTCAATTTCAATCCCTTACATAAGGGTTGTTCTTAATGAAGTCAAACAGTACATTTTAGAATAAAAAGTTGCACATGTGGAATAGATAAACAGTCAATTGGTAACTAAGTTTTTGTGTTTTTTTTTCTGTTTGACTTTTTCTGTATTTACTTTTTTACATAAACTATGAATAGCTTAGTGACTTGGGTGTTTGATACTTCCACTTTTGAGTAATAGCAAATACTTTTAACCATGAAGAGAACTAGTCAAAATAAGTAGATTTTCGAACAGACCCACCTTCATTTATCTAGTCTACACGTGTAATTTTCTATACTAAAATGTACTATTTGACTTCATTAAGAACAACCCTTATGTAAGGTGTTGAAATTGACTATTTTTCTTATTAACTAACAGCCAGGCTAACTTTATTCACTTACACACTAAAGGGTGTAAAGTGGGCCAAAACCTCTTCCCTCGTGAATTTAGTGTTATTGGTTCCTAAAGAAGCCCCATACAAAATTTCAAAGCTTAAAATGAACTCCAAGTACACTTAAGTATTTTTAAATTTAGCCGCACGCGCAAGTTTTTCAAATGGTTACTTTGACCAACCCCGTGACTGCGCCTTGCCCAAAAAGTCTTCCACCATTTCGTTTGTATGGGGGTCATAATAAAGTAAAAGAACTTAAAAGTAAGCATATATAAGACGTATTTTTTTTGTTTTTAAAGTTTTGACAAAAAAATTTTCAATTTTTTTTGTGCAAATGCGCCGTGACCAAAATTTCTTCTGCTTTGTCAGGCGATAACTGATCACTTTTACTACAGATTATCCAAGTGGAAAACATATACAGTGTGTCCCAGGATAGATGTAACAAGAGGTGTAATGGACCAAAAATTTTGGAATGGTATTTGGGGATTGAGTCCTGCTTGTTGTAAAACTAAAGTATACCAAAAATGACTTGATTTGGTGTTCTACAGGGTGTTTTATAAGCAAAGTTGTAAAAATCACCACTAATAAAGTACCTTTATTTTTCAAAATATGAAAAAATTCCACTAAGAAAAGTTATTTAGAATGCAATTTTATACCTCTATACCAAATTTCAGGAATATAAAATTATTTTTTTGAAACTTCCCATTTTTTCAATAAATTAGTATTTTATTTTGAACCATTCAATTAAAACTGCATAGAAATTATTTTTTGTGAATTAATATTTAAAGTTATGTAGAAGCTAAAAGTAGGCTATGAGAAAAGCAGTGGATACGCATTTATCATTTATTATTGACATATCTGTCAAACGTAGTCAATATTATCCTTAATTTCTGTTTCAAATTAACGAACCAAGCATAAAAAATTAAGTGAAAATGGTACTCACAGTGCGTGAAAAAATTTATATTGTGCAATGCTACGGAATTGGCGGTGAAAACTCACTAAGAGAAGTGGTAAGCCCATTTAATTTGAAATTTCCAAACACTGCTTTGTCACGTACTCAGGCTATGAGAATAATTAAAAAGTTTCTGGCTACTGGTAGTGTTCTTAACATGAAAAGAAAAATAAAAGCATATAATGAAGACAATGTTGGGGATATTATAGCTCATGCCTCTGTTATAGAAAATCCTAGGATGCCACTAAGAGAGAGATCAGCTTTTATTAATATTAGCAAGTCTGAACTCCAAAGAATTTACAAGGCCAAGAAAATTAAGGTATATAAAGCAAATTATAAACATACGCTTGAAGAGGGAGATGACGGCCGTAGGTTGGATTTTTGTTTGACCATTGGAGAAAAAATCATGGAAGAGAGATTTTTTCATCATTTCATAATTTTCTCAGATGAATCCACATTCACAATAAATGGTGTTGTTTCATCTCAGAATTGTCGGTTTTGGGCTTCTGAAAATCCAAATTTTAGAATTCATTGTAGAAGACAATATTAAAAAAAAGTGAATGTGTGGTGTGCCGTTTCTTATCACGTTGGAGTTAATGGATCTTATTTCATTGAGGGAAGGTTAAACCAGCTTCTGAAGATTTTCTGAAGAACAGTTAAATATTTTAAGAGTTATGCCTTTAGTTCATTTTCAACATGATGGTTGCCCTGGCCACTCCACAGAAATGGTTAATCGGTGGTTGAATTTAAATTTTGGAGAAAATTGTATTGCCAGGAATGGACCCATCAAGTGGCCGGCGAGATCCCCAGATAATATTGGATTTCTTTTTATGTGGTCGCCTCAAGCAGTTGGTTTACGCTGAGCCACTTCCTAACGATGTAACAGTATTGAAGCAGAGAATTACAAATGCCGTAAACTCCATACCGTTAGATCATATTCGAAACAGTTCTAAGGACTTCAGGCGAAGGATCGAAATGTGTGTGGATGTGGGTGGTAGCTATGTCGAATAATAAAAAAAATTGTAAATATTGTTTTGTATTGGTCAATAATTAATTTGTTTGTGAATCTGTTATGTTTTTGACATTTATTACTTGCTATAATTTTTAAACCTTATTAATCTTGTTTCTTGTTTTACAATTAGTTCGATTAACATTATACCTTCTTACATCTCGTATATTCAATTTTTTATTTACCAATAGCCTACTTTTTGAGATGATTAACATTTGCTCCTACACAACTTTAAATATGAATTCAACCCTCAATTCGCAAAAAATGGGAAGTTTCAAAAAAATAATTTTATATTCCTGAAATTTGGTACAGAGGTATAAAATTGCATTCTAAATAACTTTTCTTAGTGGACTTTTTTCATATTTTGAAAAATAAAGGTACTTTATTATTAGTGGTGATTTTTACAACTTTGCTTATAAAACACCCTGTAGAACACCAAATCAAGTCATTTTTGGTATACTTTAGTTTTACAACAAGCAGGACTCAATCCCCAAATACCATTCCAAAATTTTTGGTCCATTACACCTCTTGTTACATCTATCCTGGGACACACTGTATATAACGCTAAAAAAATAAAAAATATCTTACCTAGTTCTTGGACGCGCCCTGCCCAAATTCAAAAATATTTTATATTTGGCGTCTTTGAGGTATATACTTTCACCTCAGAAAGCGGAAGAATATAGCTCTCATCGCGTCTCAGAACCCGCGGCTCTCTAGCTACAAAAACAAGTGCGCTACGAAGTGCACTGCTATTTCACATGCAATAATAGCTTCAGCCGATATACAGGACGGATGCGTACAATGCTTGATTTCCCCCGCCTATAACTCCAAGAATATTAATACTACGTAAAAATGTGTGAACCATTTCGATAGAGAATTTAATTATCTTTAAATTTTATAACCATCTTTTTTTTGTAGGAACTTTCAGAACCGAGATATTGGAAAAAAAATGATTTTTAAACGATATTTCCCCAAAATTGGTGGTGTTCCGGGGGGGCGGGCGAGGGGCAAAAATTAGTATGTCTAAAAGAGGCGTATAATGAACCGGTTCCAACAGTAAAATCTTGTGTACGATTTAAAACGGTATTTACGCATCCTGAACTCCCTGACGACTGGCCTCTTAATAATTTTTGAAGAAATGATAGGATCGTAATAAAAAACATATTTTAAAGGGGAATAGTGCATCTTTCATTATCATATACATTTTTATCAGCAGCACTTGTTTTTGTATTGTTATTTTTACAGCCTACACCTTTAAATTATCTATATCTTAAAATATACTCGTTAATATAACAAGTTTATTGGGTTTTGCAATCTTTACATGTCACCTTTCTGTATCATAGTGGCCAAAAATGTGTGTAGCCTAAAAATTATGACATAAAATTTCACCGTCAGCATCGCCCAGTTAATTGAACCTTATTACTTAATATAGATATTGACATCGTTATTTGTTCATTTTTACTACGACCTCATTATTGATATTATAGTCTGGGAGGCAGCGTCAATTTTAATTACATCATTTCAACATAGCTCATTTTTTCATTGCTTATCGAAGAATCGGGTGTCAGCTACTTCAATCCCGGGGATTAAGGGCGTGGAAGGCTGCGCATCTGGTAAAATAATTTCGTTTTTTCGTTTTTTGCATCAATCCGACAAGGCTACTAAACTGGTCCGATTTGGGTTGAAATGATCATAAAAGATTAGGAGAAGCCTATCCGTTCGTATTTCAGATGTGCCATGCATATTTTTTTCATAATTTTTCGTTCTACTTCTGTCAAGATTTCAAAAATTTTTAAAAATTCCGAAATTGCGTCATTGCGGATAAATGAAGACTCGGAGGGGAAAACGTATCCGAATAAACATTTCTCTTCATACTTTGGACTTTCCTTTGGTGTGTCTACCTTCTCTGTAGCGTCACCCGTTACGGAGCTACGCCGCTTTGAGTGTCACCGCGCGGCGGAAGCGCCCATCATGTGCCCGGTGGAACTGCCCTGGCTGTGCTGATGAGACCAGTTGCGAATTCCTATTTATATATTATTGGTGTTTTATAGGATTTATTGAATGAAATTTAACTTGTCAGACTCAGAAAATGACTTTATTCTGCTAGACAATTGACATTATTGATCTACTGGGAAGTAGGGTCGTCCGGATCATCATCCATATCCACGACTGACCGTTTGTGTAGCTGGATCCTCTACAGCTTCGGCACATGATGTTGCAGTTCAGACCAGAATTCCTGCACTCACACCGGGCACCGCAGTTCGCCTTGCAGGCACAGGAAATTGGCCGTAGCTGGCTACCATATTTGTATGAAATACTAGATAATCATATTATGCACAAATAGTAACAAACTATTTTATAAGTAGTACATTTATCGATGCTCAAATGTAGACATTCTGTATTTGAAACAACAGGAGGCATGTGTTTTAATACAAAACATTTCTCAACACGCATCTGAAAATTTGGAAGAGAATTTTACTGAAGGAATTTGTTTGTCATATGTACGGTTCTAAAAGAATCAAGAATATTAATCTCGTACGCGTAGCTACTTTCATGAAGGCGTATAATGCCAATCAGAAAGAAGATGTCTTGAAGATTGACCGGAATTTCGAAGGATCTATGTTACCTTCATGTAAGACAGAATTGAAACAGCATTTTTTGCGAACTTCTTACATTGCTTAATTGTGGAGTCATGCACGTCTTCATACGCCAAGTTTGTCTTTGCCAACTGATTATGGATGGGGAGAACATGATGAGATGTATATTTTCAAGTGGTTTCAAGGCGATCAATTACCGAAAACTGAAAGTGTCATAAATGAGAGCGAGGAAATTCCAGGTATTCTATGCATATAATCTTTTATTTCTACATGAATTCTCTTTCATTCACTTCAATGATTTTCAATATTCTTCGGCAGATATTTGTGAAGACGAAAATGAGAACGATGACGCTCGAGAATCTGAGGAAAATATAGATTTGGAAGACCATTCAGATAGCACTTCCGAAGAGGAAGGTAATTTAGAATACAGCAGTGAGAGTGATTCAGATGAGAATTGATTTGTTTTATTCGTATTGAATGTGCTAAAATTATTTAATCCTCACTATTCTCAATCAATGATTGCAATCTCTAAGTATTCTATATGTATGTCTAATATTTCCTACAAATATGATTTTCTTTCAAGTTTCATACGTTAACTGGGGCATTAAGGGGTCTACACAAGATCCAGCGGCAGGGACCCGACATTGTCGGTACGCTTTGAAGATAATTGGAATTCCAGCGGACCAGTTCACTTTTGTGAATGAGTTCAAAGCATGCCGACATGGCTGGGTCCCTGCCGCTGGATCATGTGTAGACCCCTTTAAAGATACCATACACGGTGAGCACCTGGACGCTGCGGTACACTTAAAAGGCCTAGCTGACAGGTTTTGTCCCATGGTATTGTCAGCTGACAATTATTAATAGTTTTTTTATATCGCAAACTACCATATATATGAATTTCAGCTTTGTTGAAATAACGAATTTTCACGTGTTTTGCATACATATTGACTAGGGCAGCTGACAACCTTCGCCCCATACCCTATGCAGCTGACACATTTTTTTTTTTCATTTATATTACATAAATAAACTATTTATAGTTTTGTAGCTTTGTTGGATTGACGCAAAAAAAAATACCAAATGCGCAGCTTCCCACGCTCTTAATCCCCACGGTCGCGTCAGCTGACACTTATTTTAGTTGTTTTTCGAACGAAAACTAACATTAAAAAAACAAAGAAATCGTGTTGAAATGACGCATAAAATATTGACGCCATCTCCCAGACTATTAGGTAATAAAGTACAATTAACTGGGCGAGACACAGTGGTCGCTCGCATATAGGAAGGTATGACAAACTTATATTTATTATCTTTAGAGTTGAATACTTAATTTTTATTGGATACAAGCAAAAACTGAAACTACTTCAGTGCCAGCGTCACACTGAAGTTTCCAGCCCCCTCCAGAAAAAAGTAACATACTCTCATTTTTCATTAGATGCGTAGGAGAATATTTTTCGTCATAATGAAGTACTTACTTTATTAGGCTTCTATGAACTAAGTCCCATACACAAACTGCACCATTATCTCCAGCTGTTACTAGTATAGCGCTATCTGGTGAAAACCTATATAAAAAAATAAATTCCAGTTTCACATTTTTTGATCAAGAGCACGTTTAAATATTTTCCTGCTAATATTCTAAAAGTTCTATATTTAAGTACTAATTTGAGTTAGGAAAAGTTCAACTTTCTTCTAATACTAATAAATCTAATCCAACAAAACCGGCAACTACTGATTCTTTTTTTTAAATATTAGAGAGTTATCGCAATTCAAAATAAATATACGTTATCAGCTGCCGTTATTCAATAGGTACCGTATTTAATTTAGCGTTGTGCAAAACGAGTTATTGTACGGTGATTATTGACATGAACTGTATACTGACAGTTCAAGTGAAATAACTTAATCTGTGTGTGAATGGTTTGGTAAACGTCTTTACCTACGATCACTACTGTAAATAGTAAAAAACACACTACCTGCCATCTATGTAAGTTGAATTTCACGTATTGTAAACTAAACACACTGTAAACAAATCGCACGGTAAACAAAACGCACGGTAAACAAAACGCACGGGACACGCAATTATAGGTGGCTTATATCGCTGATGCGGGGTTTAAAAAAACAAATGCGCTTACGCAATTTTCAAACGCTGTCAAAACTGACATAATATTTGTTGAAAAATATTGTTGACTAGTAAACTAAATCCGAATTTTACTAAATAAATATGATCATAGGTAAAGTATAGTACATAATTCGAGTTGTAAAGCAATTACGCACTCATGGAAATACGCACTCGCAGCTACGCGGCATCGTGCGTAACTTTTCCATTCGTGCGTAATATGCTTCTTACAACACTCATTACGTAATATACTATTAAAATACCAATTAAATTATTTTCTTGATCTTCTGAATGTCATTTTTGCAGTTAGTTCAATAACGGGGTACTTTATAGTTACCATAAACGAGGCAGTAGATTTTTTTTTATCTTGTATATGTTGTAGAGAGTATGTAGAATCCAAGTTTTAGACCTCCAAACCCTTGGCGAATTTTTGTGTGGACGAAAAAACCACGAATTTTTGGCACTTGTTTCAGTTTGTGGCCTATAACTTAAAAACAATGCATCCAATCGAAAAGTTATTTATTATCAAAATTAAAGAACATTAAATTTCGCTTCAAAAGTTGAAATTTCATGAAGAGGTATGGGCGTATTTACCCCTCCCTTCGATCCGACTCCGCCGATCATGCGCGTCAGTTCTCCCTCGTTTCAGTTGCGCAATTCAAAACACTGCTCTGGCCTCTCATGTCAGAACGCCCCTGAGATTGAGTCGGATGAAGATGAAGACGACGACGAAGATTGCTTCGAGCTTGAGGAAGTTGGTGGTGCTGCTGCAATGGATCAGGAAGATAGGATGCAGTACGAGGACATTAGTCAGCCCCAGTCCAAACGGATTCGACTACTATAACCACTACACGCAAATAATTCGTTTTTTCCAAAACTCATTTTTACTTCATTTCAGTTTTTTCTTACACCTTGTATTATTCTTGCACTTTGCATTTGTTTAACTTTTTTTACACTTTGTTGTATTACTACTATTGGGCAAATTTTTATTTTTGGTTAATAAACTTGGTTTTATTTCGACAACCCATTTTCTCAAATTAATGTGGATAAAAAGGAATAAAAGAAAATAATAAATATATTTATATGTAGGACATTTTGGATTTTGAGTGTATTTTGCTTAATATTGATCGACATTAGAAAACCAGGTAATCTATGAACTTGAAATTAACATGCTCTACAACTTTTATTCTATGGATTTAGATTAGCCGTTTCAGAGCTGAGGACGTTTAAAAAGATACCCAGTGTGAATTTTTTACAAGTTGGTAAAAATTGTTGTTATTCGACTGATAATTACGCTCATACCTCTTGATGAAATTTCGAAGCGAAATTTAATGTTCTTTAATTTTGAACGTTATAGTCCACAAACTGAAAAAAGCGCCGTGGTTTTTTCGTCCACACAAAAATTTGCCAAGGGTTTGGAGGTCTAAAGCTTGGAATCTACATACTCTCTACAAGATATACAAGATAAAAAAAAATCTACTACCTCGTTTAAAGTAACTATCACCCCCCTTTCGATGACGCCGTTCCTGAACTTAGTGTAAATATAACAAATTACGTTTTATAACTATACCTCGAGCATAAAGTATTGTTAATGAAAGATTGCGAGATGGGGCTACCAAGAGTGTAGCATGTTTTTATTAAATAAGAATGTTCTCTTCTGTAGTAGCATCATAGATGTTGAAAGCTATTGTCGTGGGAGATACCCATGATCATAAGAAGATGCAATTCTTCATTAATTTGTTAATTAAGAGAGAATGCGGTAGGAAACAAAGCAGAACTTTAGAATCGATTATACTTACGACGACATACTACTAAGAGATGTTAGATTAAATTTTTGTTTTCGTTTAAATAATGTTTAGTATCCATTGCTTATTATTAGGTTTATTTAATTTTTAGGTGATATAGAAGGCTTTTTACAGCATTGTTTACATAAATAATATATTTTTATAGAAAACGATACGTGTTTCCTCTATAATATAGACTTAGGAAACATTGGTGAAATGTCCATCTCCTGCTGTGAATATTTGAGCTGCAGATAAATCAATTTGTCTATTAGATAAGAATGGATGTAAGAAAAAGAAAAAGGGAATTTCAACAAATTTCTATTTTAGGAAATTTACTCTCTGTATACTCTAATAATACTAAAATTTTAAATCTAAATAACACATTTCATTTTATAACAGGTAGAAAATATATTATTTCAACAGAACAACCATAGAAATAAAGGACTTACCATATTAAAATACGAATTAATCTTTTTTTCAATTGACTTAATGCTTCGATTATATTTTGTTGTCTTTCTATAATTTGCTTCATTTGCTTGCTGTCTTTCATTTAACTCCATTTTTAGTTTCCCTTTTTCCAGTTCTATTCTTTTTTTCTTTCACATAGATGTCCCTAAAGTAAAGAGTGACCCCCAAAATAGGCCAAAAATCGAACATTTTCTCGCCTTAAAATTTTGTTTTAAACTAAGTGCTAAATTATTGTTAATAATGAGAACATCCTGAACACAAAATTTCATGATGAGCATATGTTTGGTATATAAGATATGAGGGATTGAAGTTGTGATATGTGTGATGCAATATAGGAGCATAACAAAAAATACACAACCCCACAAAAAATGAATACTCATCAGCTATGGCAGAGCAATCAAGATATTCTTAGAATTTTTTGACGCGGAATTCAAATCTAAAATCGCAAAATCCGTATATCCATTGATTAATTCAGAAGAGCCAGGCCGGGGGGGGGCACAATTTTTTTTTAGGTTTGTAGGGGGGCACAGAAATTTATATATTGTATAGTAGGAAATAGGAACTATAATTATTGTAATAAAGCAAAAATATAATATATTCGCTAATTTAAATTATTAAAAAATCTAGGAATCCAGGGGGCACTTGGGGGGGGGGGCACAGTTCGTTTTGTGGGGGCACGTGCCTCTGCAGCCCCCCCTGGCGCCGTCCCTGAGAAGAGCTAAAAACATCCACTATATAAGGATGAAAATAGGAAAAAAATGATACTATTGAGCTATAGAGCTTCCATGAACGGACATATAGTATAAGTCTATTGGCGGAATGCATGAACGAAGGTGTTGACTACAAAGAAATCGAGAGACGCCCTTACGGGTGTGAAAACTAACCCAATACAATATCAAACTGCAGAAAAGCTTCAAGAACTTGTGAAAAAGCTTGAACTCTCTATGCTTTATTAATAGGAATGAACCATAAATCTGTTACGACCTAGGACACGAAAACAATCCATAACAGGGTAAAAAACTACCCCTTATCTTGAATTATGAACCTGAGTCACGGAAAAAATAGTGAATATACCAGATAACGCATTTTGATTGCAGTAGGTATGAATGTGGGATGATAACTAGAATTTTTGTAACTATTTTACGACACCTACGATAGGGTAAGAGAACGGGACGAAAACTTATTGGTGGGTCTTCACCCCCTGATCCCCGTCGGGATCATTTAGGGGATGAAAAGGAATCAAGAGGCCCTGACATAAAAGAAAAGCACTCTTGGAAACCGCTACATCAGTATTTTTTTATGTATTGCAGCGATTGTCAGATTGCTCCGATATTCATCTCTTCGCACCCTTACCCCCTCATAAAATCCACTTGAGCGGACCTCTAGATTATGGCGTTCGGGAATGGGATACTTACCTTTATGTTAGAATTTTTTTCGATACACAATATAATGATTGTAAAATTTCTCAGATTTCCACCCTCTGTGAATTTCTCTAGAGCGATGAGAAAGAATTACGAAGCCATGACATTCCTAAAGAGCACTCTTATAAAATTCACTTGAAGTTTGAAAATAGACCGTAGAAATACGCGATTTACAACTTTGTCACACAATAATTCGAAGAAATTCAACACCCCGGGTGTTTTGAAAAGATTGGGACAACGCTTCGCGTAGACTCTTGACATCAAAACAAGTCGATTTAATCCAAAAAGTAGCGGTCTAACTTTTTCGTTTTCAAGATACAAAGTGGTATAATAAAAAAATTGTATTCGTATTTTGTCTCTATCTTGGAGAATATTATACGTATCTACAACAAGCACTATTGACGATTTCAAGACATCATACTTGAGGTACACCTACTAGATAAGAAACCGCTTTTAAGTACAATTGGATTTCTTTGAACTGGTATGTGATAAAGTTGTAAATCGCGTATTTCTCTGAAAGCATGCATTTTATCGCGTTTAAACAAGTACACCTTGTCTTTAGGAAACCAAATTGCGTTTCGATTATAATAGAAGACGATGTCCAAAATCTAACCTCAAAAAAGTTATGGCTTAAAGTGTCACGTAAAGGTACTGTAACTAGCGCCATCTACAAAATATGACATCGACAATATCACCATTGTAATTAGCGACCCGAAAAACATGTCGTTACCAACGTTGAAGTAGATACGTATAATAGTCTCCAAGATAGAGACAAGTTACGAATACAATTTTTTTACTTTACCACCCTATATCTTGAAAACGAAAAGAGTTAGACCACTACTTTTTGAGTTAAATCGACTTGTTTTGATGTCAAGAATCTACGGCTAAGCGTTGTCCCAATCTTTTCGAAACAAGTTGTATAGAGGATGTTTTTAACTTTTCTGAATTAATCAATGGATATACGGATTCGTCGATATTAGATATAAATACTAAGAGTATCTTGATTGCTAGGCCATAACTGATAAATATTCACTTTTTGTATGGCTTTGTATTTTTTGATAGGCTCCTATATTACATTACGCTTATCACAACTTTAATCTCTCATATCTCAAAAACCAAAGATATGCTCATCTTGAAATTTTTTTATTCAGAATGTTTTCATCATTAACAATAATTTAGCACTTAGTTTGAAACGAAATTCGAGAAAATGGGCGATTTTTGGGGTCACTCTCATGGATACAAATCATCTTCCGCTGAAAATTTAACCTATGTTACGACACTGGTCATCTCATAGCACAAAGTACTGTCAATTCAACCCGAAACTCTTCGTAGAAGTATGCGAATTATGGAAAGTTTTACGTAAGGTATTAATTCAACCCGTTCTTCGTTCTCAAATAACGGGGCACGTTAAGCTAAATGGTGTTTAACGTAGTCTAGGCATGCCTGAGTTTCAAAATAACGTCACAGATAAATACAGTAAGTACTTGCGATAACTCTCTAACGAATTACAATAATTAAATAGTGCGTCTAATGGAAAGAACTGAGACCTGCAAACCCGTATGGGATCCCCGTTGACTTGTGTCATTGTATATAACTTCGCACACGAGTGCAGGTTCCAAAGAATGGCTGTCCCGTCTACTGACGAACTGGCTAACATAGAACCTTGAGGTGAAACTCGAACACATGTTACTTGATATTTGTGGCCTCTCAAAGGGGAATTCGATCTCTGGACGTACCCAGATCCTGGCATCCAATCCCATATTCTAATTGTTTTATCACTGAAAAGATAAAAGTATTTAGTCGAGAAACTACGGAAGCGTAGAAACACTGTACTACTCAATATTATTTTTTCTAAATCGGAATTCACAATCGCTAAGAAGGAATTCACAGACGATGATACAAAAAACACATAACACAATTTGATCATATATGCATTATGCAATACAGATATTAAAATTTTAAACATCTATTATTTAGAATATTTATTAGATTGCAACTAAATATATCAAAGTTATGACAGCTGTGGTAATTGTTGCCCATAGTGCAAAGAGGGGAGGGAGCTTTAAGGTATTTGTGCGTGGTTGCGGTAGGTAAAAGCTAAGACTCTGGAAGATATACGCGGGATATGAAAATTAATTTTCTCTAAAATAGTGGAACAGTCAACCATATTATCATGGGCGCAGCCAGGGGGGGAGCCATGGGGCCCGGGCCCACCCCAAAGCCGTCTTCCATGAGCCAAAAAAATAAAGAAGCATAATCTCTATCAGTACAAAGCAGTATCCAAATTATCCCTTGAAATAAATATTTTGCAATTAATGCCAATATTATCTAGTAGAGGAATCTACTACTCATCCTCTGGGGAGGCCGGTTCTATTGCCCCCCCAGATGGATTTTCTGGCTGCGCCACTGCATATTATTAATGCGTCTGTAAAGTAGCATTTCAAAAAAATTAACACGCCTGCGCCTGTTAAAAGGCAAAACAATGCTAAAGGGTATAGCCGGATAAGTTAGGGAAATGTGCTCCCGCACTTACTTAGTTAGAATGCCTTCCAGATGATGCAGTTTAGAGAGTATATTACTTGGTAAAAATTTTAACCCTCTACTACCCCTACGAAGGTGGAAAAAAATAATATGTCTTTAACTATTATATATTTTTTTCGGCTTCTATGCAACCGAGATAACTTTACGACCATTTTAACCATCGAAAAAAAAATATTGTAATATGTTGCACCCCTTAAAATTTAAGGTTATGTTACTAAAAAGTAGGCAGACTTCAACAGATCGAATGTCTGAATGAATGTAGTGTATTTGCACCTACTCGAGAAACCTACCAGAAGTTAGTTCTGGTGACATCTGGAATTATCTAGAGAATGGTGGCGTCATCACAGAAAAATCGAGATCTGTCATTTTTAGGTATAAAAGACCGACCGCATTCTCAGCGAGTAGTTCAGAAAGTTCAGAAAGTTCAAAAAGTATAAAAAGTGAGGTTAAGACTTCAAGGATAAACAAAGTGATAAACATTGTGATTTTAGTCAGTAAAAGTGTATTTAAATTAATAATAGTATTGTGAAGTATCCAGTAAATATTTAATAAAGTGTGTTAGTGGACATCTCTTGTTATAATTTTTGGAACCCACGGAATTTGCGAGGGTGGTTTCCTAAGGGTGGAAACACGTCACAATTGGTGTCAGAAAGCGAAATTTTATGACAAGAGGAGCTCTGAAGTTGTGCTGGAGTGTTCGAGAAGTATTCTCGAGGTTTAGTGCTAACACGGAGGACTCATTTACTGGACATTTGTTCGAGGGGTATTTTCGAACAGGAAAATAGTGTTAAGTGCATTTTTTGAGACATTGTAGAACATTTTATTAGGACATTAGTGTGATAATTAAATCCTTTGAACCGAGAAGTGATAGAGACACTGAAAAAGACTCATTTAGTGCGTGAAAATTTCTAGAACATTTCTATTTGGACATTAGTGGAGATTATTAAATTCTCTGAACTGGATAGTGACAAAAGACTCTGGATAAGACTTTTTCGTGCTATTTAGAGATTTGTCTAGAAAGTTCCATTACCGATATTGACGTGACAGTTAAATTTATTTTATTTTAATTTCATCGTATGCCCGTAACAACAAGAAGTATGGCATCCGATAAACAAATACAGGACTTATTCGAACAATTCCAAAAAATGATGGCGCAGCAACGGCAGGAAGACAAAGAAGAACAGGAGAAAAAACGTCAGGAAGAAAAAGAACAGCAAGAAAGAAGACGTCAAGAGGAGGAAAAACGGCGTCAAGAAGAAAGGGACGAATTAAAGAAAATTATGGAAGATCAGGAAATAAGACGTCAGAAAGAAAAAGAGGATGAAGAAACAAGACGTCAGAAAGAAAAAGAGGATGAAGAAACAAGACGTCAGAAAGAAAAAGAGGATGAAGAAACAAGACGTCAGAAAGAAAAAGAGGATGAAGAAAGAAGACGTCAAGAAGAAAAAGAAGAACAGGAAACAAGACGTCAAGAAGAAAAAGCAGAACTGAGAAGAATGATGGAGGATTTGGAAATAAAACGCCAACAGGAGCAAGAAAGACGACAGGAAGAATTAAGGAAAATTCTAAATGAACAAATAAAAATACAACAGGACGCAATCATTTCTGTTAAGGAAGAAGTTAAAGAGGAGATAAACAAGGTCGAAGACAAAGTAGGTGTGGTCGAGACAGAAGTTAGTCAAATTAAAGGAAAAATGAGTGAGGTCGAAGGAGAGGTAGAGCGCCTTAAACGTCAGTTGAGAGAAAAAGGAGGCCAGTTAGTAACATCATCGGGTCCTCGATTAAAGCCTCCCTCCTTTGACGGCCAAAGCTCATGGACAACCTACAAGAGACAATTTGAGGCAGCAGCATCGGCAAATAACTGGGATAATGAGGAAAAGGCTATGGCATTAGTTCTGTTAAGGGGCTAGGCCTCAGAATTACTTCAGACTATCCCGGTGGAGAAACAAAGGGACTTTAAAGTCTTGGAAGCTGCATTAGACTTGAGGTATGGCGATCAACACCTTGCCCAATTATACCAGGCTCAGCTGAAATCCCGGATGCAAAAAGCTGGGGAAAGTTTACAAGAATTTGAAGCTGCGATAGAGAGACTGGCACACCTGGCGTATCCGAGTGCACCTAAAGAATTCCAGGAACAATTAGCCGTGGGGGCCTTTTTAGATGGTATAAGGGACGAAGAGGTCAGGCGAGTTCTGAGGCTGACGAGACACCAAAGTAGTAGCGAAGCTTTGGTGCGTGCACTCGAAGTAGAAGCCGCTTACAGGGATACTCCAAGGTCGAGAGTGCGAGCTGTGACTCTCGAAGAATCGCAACCAGAAATGAACCAGAACCCCTTGCTGACTGAGATGCAGAAAATATTCACCAAATTATGCGATAAATTGGATGGCCTCGGAAAGCAGGAAAAACAACAAAATAAAGGAAAGCCGAGCGGAGGTATTAAATGTTTCAACTGCGGCAAGGTGGGACATATGAAACGAGACTGTCGACAGCAGAACTCGGAGAGTCGAGTAAATGCTGTGAATGTTGAAGAGAAGCAGGAAAACTAAAGATAGCCAGCACCAAGGGGGCTGTGCTGGCTAGGGAATGCGGTGCCCCCAGAGAAATAAAGATTTCCCAGCTCCAAAGAATTCCAAGCAGTCTGTTGTTGCAAGGATATGTGAATGGAAGAAAATGCGTGTTTACTATTGAAACCAGTGCTACGTCATCAATAGTGCGGCCAGGGTTTATATCAGGCTTGCAGATTGACAAGAAGCAAAATGGAGTAATCATTCGGACAGCCACGGGGGACAGGGCTGCGGTCCATGGAGAAATCAACTTGTAACTGCAGGTTGGACGGTTGAGGTTCAATTACAAGGTCATTGTGGCTGACATGATGGATGATTTCATTTTGGGTCTGGACATCATGGGAGAGCAGGGATTTATTGTTGACGTAGGGGAGCGAGTCTTAAAAATTGGAAATGAGGAATTTATTCTGGCAACCGCAGACGACCAATTCCATAAAGCAAGGTTGTTAACAACACAAACAATCAAGATTCCTGCTCATTCAGAACAAATGATTGATGTTGCCTTAGAAGGAAATCCTGGAGGGTACCGTGTTGGCCTAGTTGAAGATGACGAATCGATTAAGTCCCTACCCAATATTATTGTGGCGAGAACTTTAACCCGGACTAAAGACAAAATCCCAATTAGAGTCGTTAATTTAAATTCCCACTCAGTGACAATTAAGGAGGGCAAACCGATTGGCTCCTATGAACCGGTCTCATGGGTAGCAAGGTGCGAGGAACAAACAGAGGGAAGTTCATCTACGAAAATAGACCAAGAAGTTTTGACCTGATCTTGCTGAGTACCCAGTTGGAGCATTTATCTGAGGATGAACGAAGGGAGGCAATCAAGTTCCTGGAAAAGGAAAGTTCAGTATTTGCCAAGAATACAGAGGCCCTTACAAAAACAGACATAGTCCAGCATCGGATAAATACTGGCGACTCACCCGCTATTCGACAACCACCTAGGAGGCTTCCATTAGCGAAACAAGAGGATGCCTCGGCAATGATAGACAAGATGCTACAAGATGGAGTCATTGAGGAGTCAACAAGTCCCTGGTCATCGCCAGTAGTTTTGGTTGCCAAGAAGAACGGAACATTAAGATTTTGTGTCGATTATCGAAAATTAAATGATGTCACGAAGAAAGACAGTTACCCATTACCACGAATTGACGACACGTTAAGCACGTTGGCAGGCTCACGATGGTTTTCTACGTTAGACCTTAGGAGTGGATACTGGCAAGTGGGGCTTCATCCTGATGATACGGAGAAGACAGCGTTTTCAGCAGGCAGTGGTCTTTATCAATTTACTGTAATGCCTTTTGGACTTTGCAATGCGCCAGCTACCTTTGAAAGATTGATGGAATTCGTACTGCGAGGGCTAACCTGGAGGACGTGCCTGGTTTACCTTGACGACGTGCTTGTTATGGGACAGGATTTTACAGAACATTTGAAAAATCTTCAAGAAGTATTTGGGCGAGTGAGGAATGCCCATCTGAAGTTGAACCCGAAGAAGTGCCTGCTATTCCAGAAAGAAGTCAAATTTCTTGGTCATGTGGTGTCTTCGGATGGAATACAAACAGACCCCGACAAAATTTCTGCTGTACGAGATTGGCCAAGACCATCTAACGTTCATGAAGTACGGAGCTTCCTTGGCCTCTGCACTTATTATAGGCGCTTTGTGGAAGGGTTTGCCGAAATTGCGAAGCCATTACACCGGCTGACAGAAGAGAAAGTACAGTACCAATGGACACCGGAATGTGAAACGGCATGGAGAAAACTGAAGGCAGCTCTATGCACTGGTCCTGTGCTAGCGTACCCACAACGGGAAGGACTTTTTATTTTAGACACGGATGCCAGCAATTCTTCGGTCGGTTGTGTACTGTCCCAAATGCAGAATGGGCAGGAAAGAGTGATCGAATATTTCAGCAATGTGCTGTCCAAACCGGAAAGAAATTATTGTGTAACCCGGAAAGAGTTACTGGCCATCGTTAAATCAGTGGACCATTTTCATAAATATCTTTATGGAAGACATTTTAAGATTCGCACCGACCATGCTGCATTAAAATGGCTGTTGCAGTTGAAAACCCCTGAAGGTCAACTGGCTCGTTGGATAGAACGATTGCAACAGTATGATTTCAAAATAGAACATCGACCTGGAAGATCTCATAAGAACGCAGACGCTTTATCTAGAACACCATGCAAGGAAGATTGCAAGCACTGCCGCCACGTTGGGAAATTGCAGGGTACGGTGGCCGTCAACACTATTAAAATAGAGGTTCCGGACGATTGGACAACCGAAGCCCTGAGACAAGAACAACTGAATGACACAGAAATTGGGGCTATATTGAGAGCAAAGGAGAACGGAATTCGACCAGCGTGGAAGGATGTTTCGGATAAGGCAGTTGGATTGAAGGCTTTGTGGGCCCAATGGGATTCACTTAAAGTCATGAACGGGCTGCTAAAGAGAGCTTGGGAAAGCCCGGATGGCAGGGAAGTTGTTATGCGTCTAGTGATTCCCAGGTGTCGAGTACCGAAAGTACTTCAGGAAGTGCATAATGGAGCATCCGGTGGGCACTTCGGCGTTAATAAGACCCTGAATAAAGTACGAGAACGATTTTATTGGGTAAATAGTCGTCAAGATGTGGAAGCTTGGTGTCGCAATTGCAAAATTTGTGCAGCCAGTAAGGGACCACAGACTAGAAGTAGGGGTGCAATGAAGCAATATAACGTCGGAGCTCCTTTCGAGAGGATCGCGATCGATATAGCCGGCCCATTCCCAGTAACCAAGGATGGGAACAAGTACATACTGGTTGCCATGGACTATTTTAGTAAGTGGCCAGAGGCCTATGCAATTCCAAACCAAGAAGCAGTCACTGTAGCCAAAGTCTTGGTAGATAATTTGATATGTCGGTTTGGTGTACCCCTGGAGCTGCACTCAGATCAAGGGAGGAACTTTGAGTCGGGGGTGTTTCAGCAAATCTGCAAGTTATTGGGGATACACAAAACACGGACAACAGCCCTTCACCCGCAATCAGATGGAATGGTGGAACGACATAACAAGACCATGAAAGAACATCTCTCTAAAGTGGTTCATAAGAATCAACGCGATTGGGATCTCCACATACCGTTCTTCCTCATGGCATACAGAGCTGCTATCCACGAGTCTACAAAACAAACACCAGCCCGTGTAGTATTTGGACATGAGATCAGACTGCCGTGTGATTTGATTTTCGGAACACCAGGCGGAGAACAGCTTCCTGTGAACAGCTATGTGGATGAAATGAGTGAACGGCTAAGAAATGTTCATGAGCTGGTTAGAGACCAAATCACCATAGCCAGTGACCGAATGAAGGCTCGATACGACCGTAAGGGTAGTTCAGAAGGGTTCAAGGCAGGAGATCTGGTTTGGCTGTACAGCGGAAGAAAGGGAAGTCACCGAAACTTCAACCTCCTTGGGAAGGACCTTATACTGTTATTACCCGAATTAATGATGTCGTCTATCGTATTCAACGAAACAAAAAGTCCAAGATGAAGATCGTACACTTGGATAGACTGGCGAAGTATGTGAAAGAGGCTGAATTGCCCAGGCTTAAGGAGGGGGCAGTGTAATATGTTGCACCCCTTAAAATTTAAGGTTATGTTACTAAAAAGTAGGCAGACTTCAACAGATCGAATGTCTGAATGAATGTAGTGTATTTGCACCTACTCGAGAAACCTACCAGAAGTTAGTTCTGGTGACATCTGGAATTATCTAGAGAATGGTGGCGTCATCACAGAAAAATCGAGATCTGTCATTTTTAGGTATAAAAGACCGACCGCATTCTCAGCGAGTAGTTCAGAAAGTTCAGAAAGTTCAAAAAGTATAAAAAGTGAGGTTAAGACTTCAAGGATAAACAAAGTGATAAACATTGTGATTTTAGTCAGTAAAAGTGTATTTAAATTAATAATAGTATTGTGAAGTATCCAGTAAATATTTAATAAAGTGTGTTAGTGGACATCTCTTGTTATAATTTTTGGAACCCACGGAATTTGCGAGGGTGGTTTCCTAAGGGTGGAAACACGTCACAATATATAAATTTTTTTTAGAGGACAAAAGGGTGGCTACCCTTTGTGGTACAATCACCATTCTATGATATAATATGTCTTGACATTTCGTGATTATCATACTAAATTGTCAGATTTTTTGCTGTGGTGGAACAATATGGAAAAAAATAAAATTGTGTAAAATAAAATATTTACACATGCCTCTTAGTTGTAACAGCTAATACTTATAGCCTTACATGGTATTGTTGCATATCTACAACCGACCGCGGGTGCCAGTCCGATGTTGCCAAGTCTACTTTTTCCCCAGACGTAGGGAAATTCGGCACAATCTGGCAATACCACTTCTGGAGATCTCAGGGGCGAAGTATTAACTCTCTAGGACCTTGGGGAAAAATTTAGCAACGAATGATGTTCACTGTAATTACTATCGCATTACGACATCTAAAAAACGACGTACTGAACCAGATGAAGAAAGTGAGGGAACGATCGAAGAAGACCAGCCTTTTGTACCTTCGACACTACGACTAGTGACTATGCACTAGCACTACGACTAGTGACTCTGACGAAATATTGGAACTACCATTGCAAAGACTCGTTGCTACACATAAATACTGTTGCATATGTGGTGATGACAAAGAGCTGACCGTAATACCCACTAATGTGAGACTACAGTGCTATTGAAACAAACAAATATACATCCCCGAGACAATCGTTGCTGTAAAATACAGTTAATTAAACATCGCTTTTATGTAGCTCGATTCCTAGATCGGACTTATGCATTCTATTAAATTCCGTAACCCCAATAACAAATCTAAAAGGCACAGACCACTGCGGTTTATCAGAGAAGCAATTATTAACGTTTACAGGCTTAACGGTAGATGCCATTTACGAATTAAAGTCGCTGTTGGAAAATTCTAGTAGAAGAACTTCTTCTGTCCTTGTTTTTCTATTAAAACTGAAAACAGGTCGTAATAATGATAACAAAATGACCTCCTACATTACCAAATTGTTCGATATGGTACCAGCGTGCAGCGTACTTGCTAGGAAGCTGAACAAATTGACCATCCTCAGAATAGTATTGATATATTATTAAGGTTGTAATTAGTAACCCTAATAAGTCTGATAAACCGCAGTGGTCTGTAGAGCCTTTTAGAGTTGTTATGTTATTGGGGTTAAGGAATTTAATAGAATGCATAAATGCGATCCAAGAATCGAGCTACAATTGGCATATGGTTCCAGGTGTGCAATGTCTTCATGAAAGCGATGTTTAATCAAATGTAGACACATTTCACGCGCAGGTATCCATCAGGGCGACTTAAGTTTACACATAGATTGGATCACGGACAGTAGGTTAAACCACAAAGGTTATAAAGACAAAAGCATATTAGGAATCAATATCACAAGTCAGGATAAGTATTGACAAACGACAACTAATGTTAAACAACTGTACCATACTTAGATAAAAAATTATCCATCTGCGTAGCTGGCTGATGGAACCCATCCAAGGCCAAAAATGAGGGGGAAAAAATCAAATGTATTTTACAGCAACGATTGCCTCGGGGGATGTATATTTGTTTGTTTCGATAGCACTGTAGTCGCGCAGTAGTGGGTATTACGGTCAGTTCTTTACCATCACCACATATGCAACAGTATTTATGTGTAGCAATGAGTCTTTGCAATGGTAGTTCCATTATTTCATCAGTCACTAATCGTAGTGCTAGAAGATGTCGGAGGCACAAAAGGCTGGTCTTCTTCGATCGTTCCCTCACTTTCTTCGTTTGGTTCAGTACGTCGTTTTTCAGATGTCGTAATGCGAGAGTAATTACAAAGAACATCATTCGTTGCTAAACATTTCTCCAAGCTCCTAGAGAGTTAATACTTCGCCCCTGGAACCTGCAGAAGTGCTATTGCCAGATTGTGCCGAATTTCCGTACGTCTGGGGAAAAAGTAGACTTGGCAACATCGCACTGGCACCCGCGGTCGGTTGTAGATATGCAACAATACCTTGTAAGGCTATAAGTATTAACTGTTACTACTAAGAGGCATGTGTAAATATTTTATTTCACCCAATTTTATTTTTTCCATATTGTTCCACCGCAGCAAAAAATCTGACAATTTAGTATGATAATCACAAAGTGTCAAGACATAATATATTATAGAATGGTGATTGTACCACGAAGGGTGGCCACCGCTTTTGTCCTCTAAAAAAAGTTTATATTTTTTTTCCGATGGTTAAAATGATCGTAAAATAACCTTATTTTTGGAGTAAGTTATCTCCATGCAAGCAATACTCACACCAAATTTTAAATCGATCGGTTGCATAGAAGCCGAAGAAAAAAATATAATAATATTATTTTTTTTTCCACCTTCGTAGGAGTAGTAGAGGGTTAAAATTTTTACAGTGTAATATACTCTATAAACTGCATTATCTGGAAGCCATTTTAACTAAGTAAATGCGGGGGCACATTTCCCTAGCTTTTCCGGCTATACCCCTTGTAACAGTTCCGATTCAGGAAAGCCCAATGGAGGATAAAGACCTTCGGATTTGAACCACAGCAGATCTAGAAATTTTCTTTGACTGATTCTAGACAATCGATGTGCACCATTACCATTATACATAAATGAAAAAACAGGGAGGTAATTAAGGTATCGGTGTTTGAGAAATCATGGCTATTGCGCATTTTAATCCCTTCGGGTAAGAGTTTTAGATAATTGCTTCTTAGTCAGTGCCTACATATCAATTCCAACAGATCTACCAAAGGGTCTCGCCTGTTAATAATATGGAATTGGGCCCAGCGGCTTATTGGGCTATTCATTCACATGAATGTTGCTTATGACTAGGAATGCTCAATAAAATAAACCTCTATCCCCTATATTACCAGAGTTAACTTTATTTTTTTTTTTTCAAAACTATTGAAGATAATTGAAATTAATAGGAGACGTTGATATAAAATAGCTTTACATTTCACTTTTTTTTTTACATTCCTGTTACGTCATTTAGTATATAAAAAAAATAATTTAATTTTTGAGGGTGCTGTTTTTATATCAATCCCCAAATAAATCTACATTATTTAACACTAACATAATTATAGTGTGTAAAAATTACTTCAAGGTCAAATTGGTGGAAGATGCTTAAAAATATAAATGTAGGTAATGAACACAGGCACACAAAAAAAAATTATGTGAAGACCTAGGCCACTTAATTCCTTTTCATTTGGAAGCTAATAATCAAAAAAATATACTACTACTTTTAGCTTGGCTCTCAATTTTTTTTGCTTAAGATGTATTGATTTTATTACACAATATGGTTAGGCCATTTTAATTAATCCACAGTACCTAATATCTTAAGAAGGGACACTAGAGAAAAATGTTTCAGATAAAAGTTGTTCCGTTCAGAGGGGGACATCTTTTGGGCAGAACAATTTTCCACCTCCCACCCCTGATGAGCGGTGTAACTTTCGAATTTTCAAAAACCTGCGGCGAGCATCTCTGAACTAAGGCATTTTTAGGAAAAATGTTTCAAACAGAATATGTCCCTCTCTGAACCAAACAACAGCTGTCAGAACTCTGGTAATATAGGGGATGGAGGTTTATTATATATTTTATTGAGCATTCGTAGTCATAAGCAACATTCATGTGAATGAGTGGCCCAATAAGCCGCTGGGCCCAATTCCATATATTTAACCGGCGAGACCCTTTCAGACTTCTAGGTGCAGAGGTTTGGCTACGCGTTGTCAAGTCAGTGATGACAAATTATTTGATTTATATGTAGATAATTCATTAAGTTTTAATACAATTTAATTTTAAAATGTTGACTTTCGATTACTATCGACATTTTCTGACATCAGACACAAACAAAAGAGCGTGTAGATGTGTAACATATTTATTGTAGATACCTTTGGCGTGCGTGTCAACAGTTTAGCTCAAACATACACATAATATTTCATTTTTATTTCATAGTTTTACGTCTAGTAATTTTGCACACAGTTGACACTAATAAAGGAAACTTTATATATATACAACGTGATCTACCAGGACATGCGGAAAATTTAACAGTAGGTTGTCCCCACCCAACAACTAATCTAACGTAACGCGGTACAACCATATCATTTTATCAGACTTGGGATTGACACTACTGACAGCAAAGCTGGATAATAAGATAGAAGTGACTTTTTGGTTTTAATCAAATCACACTACAAAAATACCGAAATAAATCGAAATAAATCGCAGACATTGATCTCATGCTGAAATAACAAGCAGATATACGAGATATTTAGTTAAACCGGTCAATGACACGGCCGTGTAACTACTGTTCGACCGGAAGCAAAAAACGCGGCTCTCTAGGAGTCTACACACGATCCAGCGGAACGGAGCCAGCCTTGTCGGCATGCTTTGAACTCATTCGTAAAAGTGAATTGGTCCGCTGGAATTCCAATTATCTTCAAAGCGTACCAACAATGTTGACTACCTGTCGCTGGATCGTGTGTAGACCTCTTTTTTGATCTCGCCGGCCGGCTTCACTTTTTATGCCAATTAAGGAAATGTAAACAACTCGAATACGTTCTTTCACAAGTAAGTTCGCCGACCTCTTCAGAATTAGGTCAGGACTTACACAACATCAGTAGTGTATCTTCACAAATTGACTAATAATTTAATATACTAAATTACCTCAGAATTCTCTAAAATTTTGCAGGGGCTTTTCCACATTGAAGACTAGCACACCATTTTATTTTCCGCATTTCTTGGTAGATCACGTTGTATATTTTTATTCTCATAAAATTTATATGGCAAAATTTCTAAAGGGGGTTGAATCTTCGCTATGACAATGAATTTGTAGTTTCTACAAACAGTAAAACACTACCCTTCAATTTTATTCTTTGGGTTTTCTATGATCAAACCCTTGAGGTTATTAGGAATGTAACAAATGACAGACAGGTGGATGCTTTTATAGCTTAGAAATTACAAAATGTAAGAACAGTATTGTGGCGTGCTTTCTTTGAGCAACGAACGGTTTACACTTGGGCGCCAGTTCCAAAATTATAAACGTTGAACAAAGTTATTGGTGCATAAATAAAACTCGCATTTAAACCAACAAGAAGATAACAGTTTAACGATATTATTTAAAGTGTACAGAACAGTATGAATTTACTTTCGTTCAAGGAAACTACTAATATACGGATTTATGATTCTACAAGCGGCGCCGGCACACAGTGGTGCTTTTATTGAAAACAGGCGTCAAAAATTGGTAACGTAGCCAATTTTCGATAAAAATTTACGAAACTTGGTAGACTTAAGTATTTGGATATGCTAAATTCAGTTTTGCTGCAAACGTTTTTTTTTTTTCAATATGGCGGCTTCAGAATTTGGGTCAGAAGAAGCAAAAAAGATGAAAAATTCAATAAAATAACCCACCCACAAATAAAAGTACTCCTAATGTACAATCCTAGGGTTTTTCAGGTTGCTGATTTTAAATTTCATTCTTCGGGTGAAAATCGAGTAAAATAAAGGTTGAAAGCGGTGAAAAATGAAAATTTGACAAAATACGTAATTTTCATTCCATAAGTATGTTTCTAGGGGTTTTTGAGGTTGCTGATTTCCAATTTCACCAAGCCGAAAGCCTAGAATTTATTCTTAAATTGAAAAAATACGTAATTTAGATTTTGAAATTATATTTTTAGGGGTTTGGAAAGTTAGAATCCGATCTTAGAAAAGCCCATGTGCCCTCAAAATTTTGAGCATTTAGCGAATAAACAACCCTAAAATAGGGTAAATCGTCCCTGATTTGTGGTAATAATAAATACATGCAGAAAATAGTTAACAAGCGCAAATGTATTGTATTTAAATATACTTAGATTTTTGGTATATCGCAAAGGATTTTCTACTCTGAGGTGGTTAAGCAACCTCTAAAATAGAAAGAAGCCACCCTAAAACGAGGCAAAACTAATCCACATTTCAGGATTTATTGATTGATATGAATGTATGATAAAGAATATCAAAACAAGGGAGACGGTTATATTTTTTATTTAGCAGTCATCGCCCTAGGGCGGTGCGAGCGGTGCGGCCGCCTTCTTGGGGGGGGGCGCCGAAAATGCAATGATAGTTCGTCTGCGTAAAAAATAAAACCCAAGCAGCACCTTAGTATCACTTAACCTTACAACTTCCATTTCCGCGAAAAGATCTATATTCGTTTGTTTCAGTTTTTAATTAATTTACGATGCAAATTTGACGTATGCCTGTTTTTTTGGGATTTCTCCCTTTCCTCAAAAATTTATTCGAACTAAAAAAAAATGTTTTTTCGGATTTCTCCCCTCGCTCTTCAAAACATTCTTTCGGATTTTACCCCCCCCCCCGCTCTTCAAACAGTTTTTTGCATAAAAAAAAGTTTCTCGGATCCCCCCCCCACGCTGTGGGATATGAAAAATGTATGTTATCTTCGATCTCTATGTACAGCCTAATTACGAATAAGCGATTGTATATTGGTGGGGGGGGGCGCCACAATGAGATCTCGCACCACCTGAAAAATTTGCAAGGGCCGCCCCTGGCAGTCATCTCCCTAATTAATGGCGGAACGACTACTGTTAGATTAGGCTAAAAAATACCCCTATTCTTGCAAAGAATATACACCATCATACCATCATAGAGTATATAAATGCTAAAAAATGACATAAAAAATGAAGATTTGAAAGTTTTGAATTTTGTAGAATTAGAGTAACTTAAAATTCGCCCCTTTTATCACAGTACATATGACTGTAAAGACTACCCTTAATATAAAAATAAAATACATGATTAAAAAATATGGAAAATGTGGAAGTTTTTGATCTATAATTACTTCCACATCCAGTGGAAGTATAGTAACGACAAACAATTTTTTAAAAATTTTTATTGTTCAAATAGGCTTAGAATGTCATGAAACGTCGAGATTTTAAGTTTGAGCGAAAAAAATTTCTGTCTGTCTGTCGGTCTGTAACTTTTTTTTGTGCGCACGTTTACTCTGGAACCGTTTGAGATATTGACTTGAAGTTTGGTACATATACGTACTTTAACGAGATCTAGAACTAGATATTTTCATCTTGTTCCGTCGAAGGGTTGGAGGGTAAATTGGGGTAAATTTGGGGTAAATAGGTAAATCAAGCAGGTAAGAATATTAGTATTTAGTATATACAAGAGAAACTAAGGTCTCAAAAAAATGTCGGCATTAGCCACCCCCATTACCACCCCCACCCCATTATTAAAGGGGATGAAAAAAAAATTGTGATTTAGTGTGTGTACCTACAAGAACCAGATACATCAAAATATTTTTTTACTTTATCCACCCCCACTACCACCCCCTATCACCACCCCCACTCCACTACCGATGTGGGATATCGCTTTATGGGTTTTTGGGGTAGAGGATTTCAAATATTATATTATTAAAGTTCCATAAACAATTATTTCCACGTGCAAAATTTTTTTGTTGTGAGTGACTTGGATAGAAAATCCGGATGTGGAAGTAGTGATTCCTTGGGCAGCGGTTTTTTATTCCACATCCAGTGGAAGTATAGTAACGACAAAAAAATTTTTTTTGTTCAAATAGGCTTAGAATGTCATGAAACGTCGAGATTTTAAGTTTGAGCGAAAAAAAATTTCTGTGTCTGTCGGTCTGTTTGTCTGTAACTTTTTTTTGCGCACGTTTACTCTGGAACCGTTTGAGATATTGAATTGAAATTTGGTACACGTAGGTATGTACCTTAACGAGATCTAGAACTAGATTATATTTTCATCTTATTCCGTCGAAGGGTTGGGGGGTAAATTGAGGTAGATTTGGGGCAAAAAGGTAAATCAAGCAGGTGAGAGTTCATAAAATTGGTATTTAGTAGGTATATACAAAAGAGGCTAAGGTCTCAAAAAAAATTTTGGCATTAGCCACCTCCATTACCACCCCCACCCCATTATTAAAGGGGATGAAAAAAATGTGAATTAGTGTATGTACAAGAATCAGAAATCTCAAAATAATTTTTTACTTTATCCACCCCGAACCCACTACCGATGTGGGGTATCGTTTTATGAGTTTTTGGGGTAGAGGACTTCAAATATTATATTATTAAAGTTCCATAAACAATTATTTCCACATACAAAATTTTTTCGTTGTGAGTGACTTGGATATAAAATCTGTATGTGGAAGTAGTGATTCCTTGGGCAGCGGTTTTTTGAATAGAAACTTAAGTTACTTTATTTTTATATGTATTTGGTTTTCTCTATCTAGGGGTTGCTTAACCACCTCAGAGTAGAAAATCCTTTGATATATACCAAAAATCTATATTTAAATACAATACGTTTGCGGTTGTTAACTACTTTTTGCATGTATTTATTGTTACCACCCTATTTTAGGGTTGTTTATTCGCTAAAGGCTCAAAATTTTGAGGGCACATGGGCTTTTCTGAGATCGGATTCGAACTCAACAAGTACAAAATTCCTAAAAATATAATTTCAGAACCTAAATTACGTATTTTTTCAATTTTTTATTTCCACACCCCTTTCAACCACTAATTTACTCTATTTTCAACCTAAGAATAAGTTCTAGGCTTTTGGCATGCTGAAATTTGAAATCAGCTCAAAACTCAAAAACCCCTAGAAATATACTTTTGGAATGAAAATTACGTATTTTATCAAATTTTCATTTTTCACCCCTTTCAACCCTCATTTTACTCAATTTTCACCATAAGAATAAATTATTGGCTTCTGGCATGTTGAAACTTGAAATCATCAACCTCAGAAACCCAAATTTTCATTTTTACACCTTTCAACCCTTATTTTACTCGATTCTTACCCTAAGAATGAAATTTGAAATCATCACCCTCAAAAATCCATAGAAATATAAGTTTAGAATGAAAATTACGTGTTTTGTCAAATTTTTATTTTTACACCCTTTTCAACCCTTATTTTACTCGATTTTCACCCTAAGAATGAAATTTGAAATCAGCAACCTCAAAAATCTTAGGACTGTACATTAGAAGTACTTTTTGCATGTACTTATTGTCACCATATATAATGGGCGATTTACCCTATTCTAAGGGTGTTTTTTCGCTGCAGCTCAAAATTTTGGGCTTTTCTGAGATGTCCTGTAGTTAGGTATTTATTAATCTGTAGGACAGTGTACTTAAATAAATAAATAAATAAAAATGGGAGTTGAAAATTTCGCCAAACAGAAGGTCGTATAAAGACAACATCTCGACTTAAAGTCTATTTGTCAAAAATATAACTTTCATTGCTTCTCTAAATACATCTCATTGTCAGTTCTAAAATTTTTCTGTGATGATTATGAAAACATTTTGTGTGATAATAATAATGTTATTAAATCAAATAATAGTCCACTCAAATTAGGAAAATAGCGGAGAAAAATTCTGGACAGCAGTTTCTCTGCATAGGAAGTAAGAATTCAACTTTTAGAACAAGGATTTGCTTATGCGCAGAAAAAAAAAGAAATGATTTTTGAGATATACAATACATATATATATATATATATATACACGTTTTTTCGTGTTTTTTTTTTCATTTAGACGTATATATCTCGAAAAGTATGCGTTTTTAAGGTTAAACGAACATAGATAAACATGTTCAGAATACGACTTCCTACAAAAAAGGTTCTATACATTTTTCCGTTTATCCCATTGGCTTTTCCGGAAAAGCGACTTGAAAAATATATATGTGTTTTTTTCGTGTATTTTTTATTTTGAATGCAAATATCTCGAAAAGTGTACTATTGAACATAAGTAAACTTGTTCAGAATGAGATTTCCTGCAAAATAGCTCCTATACATTTTTCCGATTATCCCATTGATTTTTCCGGAAAACCTTCTTGAAAAATATATATATTTGCGTTTTCGTGTTTTCCTTTCATTTTGACATTTATATAGTACCTAGACAAATATATAGTACCTTTTTTTGTAGGAAATCACATTCTGAACAAGTTTAGTAATGTTCATTAGCCTTAAAAATGTATACTTTCCGAGATATATACGTCCAAATGAAAAAAAAATTACGAAAAAGCAAGTATATACAGTGCGTCCCAGAATAGATGTAACAAGAGGTGTAATGGACCAAAAATTTTGGAATTTTGGAATGGTATCTGGGGATTGAGTCCTGCTTGTAGTAAAACTAAAGTATACCAAAAATTCCATGATTTGGTGTTCTACAGGGTGTTTTATAAACAAAGTTGTAAAAATCACCACTAATGAAGTACCTCTATTTTTCAAAATATGAAAAAATTCCACTAAGAACAGTTATTTAGAATGCAATTTTATACCTCTATACCAAATTTCAGGAATATAAAATTATTTTTTTGAAACCTCATTAATCTTCTGTTAGTAATTGTTTCTTGTTTTACAATTAGTTCGATTAACATTAGACCTTCTTACATCTCGTATACTCAATTTTTTATTTACCAATAGCCTACTTTTTGAGATGATTAACATTTGCTCCTACACAACTTTAAATATGAATTCAACTCTTAATTCGAAAAAATGGGAAGTTTCAAAAAAATAATTTTATATTTCTGAAATTTGGTATAGAGGTATAAAATTGCATTCTAAATAACTTTTCTTAGTGGAATTTTTTCATATTTTGAAAAATAAAGGCACTTTATTAGTGGTGATTTTTACAACTTTGCTTATAAAAAACCCTGTAGAACACCAAATCAAGTCATTTTTGGTATACCTTAGTTTTACAACAAGCAGGACTCAATCCCCAAATACCATTCCAAAATTTTTGGTCCATTACACCTCTTGTTACATCTATCCTGGGACACACTGTATATTCTTCAAGAAGATTTTCTGGAAAAACCAATGGCATAATCGAAAAATGTATAGGAGCTTTTTTGTAGAAAATCTCATTCTGAATAAGTTTATTTATGTTCATTTAGCAATAAAATCGCGTGCCTTTCGAGATATTTGCATTCAAAATAAAAAGAAACACGAAAAAACACAGATATATTTTTCAAGTCGCTTTTCCGGAAAAACCAGTGGGATAATCGGGAAAATGCAAAGAAATCGTATTTGGAACACTTTTACCTATGTTCGTTTAGCCTTAAAAACGTGTACTTTTCGAGATATGAAAGTCTAAATGTAAAAGGACACGAAAAAACGTATATATATGTATATATCTCAAAAGTCATGTCTCTTTTTTTCTGCGCATAAGCAAAACATTGTTCTAAATGTTGAGTACTTACTACTACTAAATCTTTCTTTAAAACGGCGTTTTTTTTCCTAATTTGAGTGGACTATAGGTCCTGAGGCACGAGATGACTGACAGGTAAATACTTTCTGAGCAAGCAGGCTCTTTGTAACGGGACGTGGCTAGAGACAAATACTGAATTTGACAACTTATCAAGAAGGCAAAAAATATTACGTGTCTATGTAGGTACCTTTGTTTCGAGGATTACATTATTAAGGTTTTTGATAATGTGGAATGCGACCAACTATAGGCTGTATTATTAGAAATGGAACCCTCATTATCAGTCGTCGGTATGAAAAAAACTGTGCTTTGGTGAAAGTTGACAACACTAACCCCGAAACTCCTGCGAAGTTAGTAAGGGAGTCAGGCAGGGCTGCGTTCTTTCATCAATTCTCTTTAAAATAGTGCACTCGTGACGAGAAGTCTGCTGGAGGACTAGCAGGTTGGAGTAGTTATGGGAGGAACTAATATTTCTAATTTGAGATTTGCAGAAATTTGCACCTTAGTTGCAGCAAGCGAGGATGAGCTCATACAATTGCTGAGCTCATACAGCGGCTGGACAACCTCCAAACAGTAAGCTTTCAGTACGGATTGAATATAAATTACAACAAAACGAGAATTATGATTATTGACCGAATAAAAACCACTCAGTCACGTTAAGGATATGTGACTGAGGTAGTAAACAAAATGGTTTAGCTTGGAGCCCTTGTGGACAATATCGGAAACTGTGAATGTCAGATTCAACGAAGAATACAGATTGGCAACTTGCCAGTTGTGTAAATTCTGACGTGATTGGCTTATCACGAAGCGCATGAAGATGAGACTTGTTAACGTTCTAGTTTTTCCATGGTTCTTTACGCCTCTGAGACATGGAGCGTTAGAGAGGCAGACAGACGACATATTGACGCTTTAGAGATATGGAAACGTTTGCTACAAATTCTTGGATAGGTCATTGCACCAACTGCTTCATTCTTCAAGAAATACATCCCCAAAGCAACTCTCTAGCATCGTGGTCTCCCGAATCCTATTTTTTGGTCACATCAACCAGAGAGAGAACAATATAGAACAGTTGATAATCCAGGGAAAACCAGAGGACGCCCTCCAAAATATTGGGTTTATGTTACCAAAGAGCTGATGCGAAAGAGTTTTGGTGAGGCCATGCGCCTAACAGGCAGCCGCAACAGATGGCGCAAGGCTGTGACGAGTGCTATACAACGAAGAGAGGCCAATTAGAACATTGCATGAATCACAAAACTCTGTCAAGATGTTGTGAAAAAGAGAAAAAAATAGGTACTTAAAGTATGGGATAACAAAACTTCCCATAAATCTGTTTGGCTTCTTTGTTGCAGCTAAATATAAGATGGTGGAAACGTCAAAGGAGGTTTGAGTTACAATGTGGATCGACGCGCGCGTCCCCCAAACACAACTAATTCTTTTTTTTTTAAGTCAAAAACAACAAATTTTATACAAAAACTAATCACTGACCGCAAGCACCAAATCTATATATCGAAAGCGGTAATTCAAATACAAACAGTAAAAATAAGAATTTTTATCACATACATCATGTGATGTGCACATTAACTTATATTCTTACCTGGATCCAGTAACTAAAGTAAAATTTGTAGCAAAATCACAGCAGGTGACATCACTGGTGTGGCATCTTAAGGTCTGAAGTATTTTGTTGTACTGTCCATCAATTGACATTGTTTTCTGTAACAAATAAAAGAGTTGTAAATCTTTCAATCATGACCAGTTCGTCAGCAGCAGCATCAAAACTATTTGAAATATAAGAAAATTTAGACATGAGTATTAGTCGACCGTATGAAACTCTACTTCATCGAACATTCGATTACTTTATGATAGATATGAAAGAATATATACCAAAGAACACTAAACCGCTAGTCTGCCTAACCATCTCCTGGCGGACGGCCTTTATTAAGCTAATTATAGAGCATATAGAAGGTATGTTTAGCCCCAAAACTTTTTTTTCAAATTAGTCTGCAGGTCTTAATACTTAAGAAATCGAAATTATTTTTTTAATCTTCGTTTTTTAATTGCCTATCGATCTGTCAAACCAGATTTTCGATTTTTGACTCTGATTTTTCAAAATTTTCCAAAGAAGTTTGAATTTTCATCAAAAATTTTGAAAAATCAGGGACAAAAATCGAAAAACCTGGCATGACAGATCGATAGGCAATTACAAAACGAAGATTTTCCAATTGCTTAGTATTAAAACCTCAGTACTTTTTCAAATATTAAATGTCTAAATTTGGGGGTGGTTTCCACTCCTTGGGGGTAAGAGCAAGTGTCGGGACTATATAGAAACTGAAGACGATACCTTTTAACTTTTACTTTACTACAAAAATGATCCATAAAGAAAAATTATCATTACGTATGAGATTATTTCGTACATATTTTTGACCAAGGTACTGCACTATGACGGGCAGAGTTTGCCCGGAAATATATCTTCTGCGGGAGAACGTCTCATATTTGAGTACAATGTGATCCACCGTTTCTGGTTCCCGCTGGCATAATCTGCCGTCCAAGCCGTTGAATTTTCCGATTGTTTACAGGTGCTTCTTGACAGGAAAGTGTCTTGTCCTGTTACAATTCGACTGCATTCCTGTTCTTCAGTCTTTTTGGACACGGTCCTTTAATGAGTAAATAAAGAAAAAAGAATTGCTTAGAAAGTTTAAGGGCAATCCAAACTACTTTGTATAGCTTGAAATAATAAACTTTTTGATAACGATAATGAAACTAATATAGGCAGAGGTTCAATCTCAGGCTCGCCTTACCGTCACCAAGATAGTAAGTACTGAGAACAGTGATGAGAAAACAAATAGAATTACAAATATGGCTAACAGGGAGATGAAAAAAACTTAAAATTGGACGAAAAAGAAAGAAGATGAAGATTGTACTGAAACTGAGAAGGAAGACATTGAAATTTCATGTGAGAATATTCGGGAGAACAACTAAATGGATGTACGTGACGAGTTCCAATAAGAATCGACTTGATAAAATGATATTAAAGTTGTAGTTGAGGAAATACATGTAGTAGAACGGAGAAGCGAGGCTTGTAGCGGTAGCCTTTGCCAGTCACTTTTATCGGCATTGGTTGTTTTATCGGTAAGCTTTTCGATAAACCTCCTTATCCTGCTGGCTTTTCCACGAAATTTTTTGCACCACTATAGTTCTTTGAAGAAACATCATGTACTTATTTCCAGGTCAGAAGATTTGTCATTACTTTAGTATTGTATTATACGATTATGTTAGAGCGCCATATATTTAGGTATAAAAAAAGTTTTATTTAGTCTAGCACGGAATTGAAAGAGTACTGTATAATTTGATCGATTTTCGAGGTAAATGCAAGAAATTATACCATATATTCTAACAGACATTTCCTCAAATGCCTATGAATTTTTCCATTAAATATTAAAATATTGACGTTGATAAATGACCGTCTAGATGCTGTGTTTAATACCACATTCATTATGCAGGCAAACAAAATGGAAGTAATACTACACATTTATTATGCGGTAGGCAAAATGGTTAGAATCCATTGGTTCAATATTTTATTATGTAGGCTAAAAAAAGCAAAGCATAATCAGAACGATTGGATTTGGAAAAACATGAATAAAGTATTTTCAATTTTATACCAGATTGGTGTTGTTTGTATTGATAACAAGGAATTTCCCTATCTTAATTATTGTAAGGCTAAAAGACATTAAAAGTGGTAGGTAGATTTTTATTTGTGTTGAAGTTACAGGCCTATTAAATTTGTAAACAGCAAAAAAAACCTTATCTTATCTTAGTCATCCGTGAGAATAAATTAAAAAAAAAGAAATTCAATTTTTTTTTTCTCCAAGCGTATAACAATACTTACATCATAATGTAACACATTCTATAGGAAGAGCCTATTGTTTTACTAGTACAAATATTTCCCATTTTTTTACTAGTATAAAAATAGAATAAAATGTATCATGCAACGAATTAAAGATGCATGTATAGCTATCTATGACTTGTTATAAACTATCAGTTCAAAATTTCATTTTCAAATTCAAAAATAAAAATATCAGAAAATGCAGTGCACACCACCTGAATTACTTGAAATTGCAAATTCATCAGTGGCAATACTAATTCCCAAAAAATGGTTAGTATTACCTATATTTTATATTTTTGCTAAGATTGAACATATTTAATATGTAATTTTTCAAAATTAAAGTCGCCACTTTTTTATTTTGACGCTTGAAGAAAAACCGCTGCCCAAGGAATCACTACTTCCACATCCAGATTTTCTATCCAAGTCACTCACAACGAAAAAAAATTGTATGTGGAAATAATTGTTTATGGAACTTTAATAATATAATATTTGAAATCCTCTACCACAAAAACCCATAAAATGATACCCCACATCGGTAGTGGGGTGGGGGTGGTGATAGCCAGGGAAGTTTCCTACAACTTTTGTATTTAAAGTTTTTTTTCTAGGATTCATATTTTTCATGTTATCCTGCTGTTCAGACGACCTTTATTGATAACAAGAAATTAGAGGTCAACTTTGTAAGTGCCGAAGGTCATATCCGAACGTAAAATTTTCCGCTCGTTTCATTTCCGAAGCTAAAAGTAGGGGGTTCCATTTTAAAAAATCGACTTGACCTTCGAATGACCTTGAAGGTCACTTTCAAGGCTAAATATAAGGTCGCCATCAGATAGCCAGGGAAATTTCCTACAGTTCCTTAAAGTTTTTTTCTAAGATTCGTATTTTTCAAGTTATCCTGCTGTTCCCATACTTTCATGCTACCCTGTATTTTGTACCTACTACCTATAATATTTTTTCATGCCTTTCTCTGCAATAACGAGTGCATTTATTAGAAGAGATAATTCTAAATTGGTCATAACCTTTCTAAAATCAATAACTAAACTTCCAAACTGTTTCCTAGTTTACTTTGTAAAATCTTTAAACAAAATATTGCTCACCAGAATACCAATTATTATCATTAGTTAATTTACGGTTGGTTGTTTTTCAAGAATATTGATTAAGAATCCGTACTGAAGGTTATTAAAATGTACACGAGAATCGTAAGTCTTCATATTTATTATATATTTTTCAATTACCAATAATCAATGTTCATGAGAATAAGGTTGATTATACTTTTACCTACATTATTATCATGCCTCTTGAAAACAGTAATCACAAACTAATCAATACTTTCACAAAAATGATGAAAATGAGCTCCTTTAAAAAAGAAAAGTTCAACTCTTTATTGCAGAAATCGTGCCTCGGAGGAAAAAAGTTTTGACCAATAAAGCAGCTTAAATTTCCACAATTTTGTATTTACCCAAGGGCATGTTGATGAAAGATCGAGGGGCTTGTGTGAGAAAACTGCTTAATTTTTTTTCTTTTTAATAATATAATTCCAAAAAAAAAAGCCACTAAAACTTATAAAATAAAATTTCGTTCAGTCGGCCTATTAATTGGACCTTAATTGGACCTTATTACCTAATATCAGTATCAATATTCGGTAATAAGGTCAGTTAATTGGGTACGTGGATAAAATTTTATTTTTTAGGGCACTTTTTTTTAAACAACCTTTTTAATAAGAGAACGTTTTTGCAGAAAGGAAAACATAAAAAGGGAAGAAGTCACCTATTGAGACGACGAAAAAGGAAGCAAAAAACAAATATTAATAGCTAAAAAGAAAGGCCACAGACAGACAACAACGGAGAGAAAATAAGGAGAAAAAATGCAGGGAATTTTTGAAACATAAAAACCCTATCAGCACGACTAAGCTTCAGACATCAAAGAAAAATAGAAGACACAACAATACGCACACTAGAAGATACATCTGTAACAATATTAGACCAAGTGGAGGAAACTGGAGGAAGAGGGCAACGCAAAGAAAGAACAAATAGAACTAATACAAGAACCGGGTCATTGACCCTTGGACAAGCCATAGAAATAATGGCTAAATCTAGAAGAAATACTGAATCTGGAATAGACAAGATAAACAACAGCAGTAGCACAGTGTGGACCATGAAGTTTTCACAGCTAAATTTACCTGCGAAAAAGTTAGGATAACCTGCGCGCCGTTTAGCAGTAATTTAGATTTGGAATCTCATAGCCTTTTATTTCAAATATTTTTACTTCTAAAACGTTGCCGTAACATAGTTAAACAATCAAATAACAGCAATTGCTATTTAGATTTCAGGTTAGCTGTAATAGGCCTTCTAGCAAAGCTTGATCAATAGCAGCTGAAACAACTAGTCGTGACTCTTGATTATACTATATTCTTTAAGGCTAAAAAATGTTTGACGGCTAAACTATATTTTCCACATTTGTGGCTGCAGATTGACATTTACAGCTGCATTTAACAGCCAATTTACCGCCAACTATTGGCCTCTTTCGTTTCGACAATTTTAAACATTAATGCAGAAAGCGAAGAGATATAGTCACTTAGCGACCATATTTTCTGTAAATGACGAGAACTGAGAGGGGCAGGAATTTTGAATATTATTTTTTTTAATTTATCACCATTTACTTTAATTTTTGTAATAAAAAAGTGCTGTAATATTCTCTAATGGACATAGTATTAAGAAGTTAGTAATTTTAAACTATTTTCTGGTTAAATACATAAAACATTATAATTCTGAGGAGATTAATAATTTTATAAAAATAAAAAGTGCTTCGAACATGCAGAAATATCACATATACGTTTAGCGAAAAAGTGATAACCCCTAGCAATTTTACTAAATGATATTTTCATGTTTATGGCAATTGTACAGCGAAATTGTTTATCATATGTAGTTCCAAAAATCTACAGCTCAATGGCTTTAATCTGGTTGTATCGCCAGCCAAATGGCTATAGCTAAAAGGCTTTGGCAATATTTTCAAAGCAAGAAAATCTTGTACCACTTTGACTGTTACAGCGTTGTCGCAACCTTATTGAAAGGTTTCCGCGGTAGCTGCTATATCTAAATAACTGTTAGTTCTTGCTGCCGCAATGCTAGCGCAGCTTTAGTACAGCTTATGCTACTTGGCCGAATACCATGGACAGGAAAGACTAAAGGAGTAAAACATAGAAATGATAACCAGGTCATGGATGGAATGGAATATGGAATGGAATTAGACCATACAAATACACCCCGCCCCTTCCCTAAAATCAACTCGTCAAGTACAGATGATTACATACTACTGCGCAGCATAGGACCACCCACAGTTCCTGGTCGAACAACTTCCTCTTTTTCTCTGAGAAACACATCGTGAAACCATTAGACAACATCCATCAAAGGCAGATCAACGAATGTACATCACTAAACGCCAAGAGTAGAAGTCTGAGAAGAGGTGAAAAGGACATCTTCTAAAACAATAGGACCAAATGAACGGTAGAAAACATTAACAATCGTAAGGAAAAAACAATGAGGATAAAAACGTACGCCATGAACTACTAGGGACATGTTCAAAGAAAAGATTCAACATATCTACTGAAAAATGCGCTAATACTGAACAGCAACAAATTAAAAATAAAGAGGCAATGGTGCATGCGGATATCAATAGATGAATAAACTAGGAAATGACCAAGCACACTGAGAACATGGCAACCAGCGTAGACGTAGCCGGCTCGGTGGTGTGTTATCCGGGAGTGACAGCAATGCCTACTGACAGCTGGTAAATCAAATAAACAGGTTGAGAACTCCTGACATGGGTATGCCTAAAACCTTGCCATGAACATAAAGATTAATTCAGTAAAAGCATCATCAAACTCGGTACGTTATTTTTTATAAAATAGGGAAGGATCTAATTTTTAAAACCCTTTTTAAAAATTGTTTTCTTCTTCCCTTCCTCTACACGAAGACATCGAAGAAGCACATCACCGACTGAAAACCTCCTTGTTGAAATCGGTTAGAAATTGGCTTCTATCCGATAGCCCAGAGAGTGCGTACAAAATATTTGAACACAACCGACTCATAGGTACTGTCCCTGTCAGGCTCTATTTTAAATTTCCAGCGAACATATTAATCACTGTAGGAACAACGTAGTATACTTACATCTTTTTTACTTAAAACATTAGCCACGGCTAATGGGAATCATAATGCTGGTGACACAAAACCGACATAATAAGAATATCGCGTGAGGGCAGCGAAATATAAATTACATTAAATTGATTTCAAATTATAATCACGCGTCAAAGTGGCCTGGGTACAAGTTGACTCTTAAAAGTAAAACGTTAATGTAAATTAAGCTGGTACTATAAATAGATCAATATCAGAAACCAGAATAAAATCTACCTATACCTTTCTATAAATTACTATTTTCTACCTCTGATTAACGTTCGTGTTATGTAGTTTTTATTTTCATTCACATAAATTAAAAACAGATACGCAAAGGATAGCTTACCAGGAACTAGACCTATTCAGGTCTCTTTTCTCACTACGCACCATTTTACATTTACAAACAAAATCGGTTGGAAATGGAAGTCACTACGGAAAAACCACCAAGCCCCGATAGTAAAGTTTTACTGAATTTTCAGGGAACTTTCTTCAGCACCCAAGCCTTTTATAAAAATCCATCTAAAAGTTTGTTCTTGATATTGCCCACCCCGCTGAGTGTGTGTTCTATTTTCGCTCAATGCGCTAACACGCAGTTTCTTTGATAAAAGTATTTTAATTCGGTTAATTCTGCAAGGAATCGATTTTAATTATAGTTTTTTGATAAAATATTCTACTCTAAAAATGGTATCATGTTTAGATTAATTTGACTTTTATTAAGTTGTAAAATTGCTATTGGAAATTACCATATATGTCCCCGCCAGTTGATACGTACGTGCGGAAACACTCTAGAGGTCGGATCCACTTTAATTCTTTTAAATCGTTTAGTCTAGTGTCAGGATAGAACTATATTGAATTTCATAGTGACGTTTAATTAGTGACGTTTAATTTTATTATTATAAATAGTTATTTACACCGTTATTTTACATGGGCTCTCTGTCAACTCTGGCAAAACAGAGCTAATGCTGTTCACTAAAAGAAAAAAAAATAAGCGATTTCCCGCTTCCTTCTCTTTGGGCACACGTCTGTACCTTTCCCGTACAGTGAGATATCTGGACTCCAAATTATCATGGAAGGACCACGAGGAAATCCTGTGCATCCCCATGGATGTGCAAACGCATCTTCGGTCTTAAGTGAGGTATAAGTCTGAAGACTACTCTCTGGGCTTATACTGTTATGGTAAAACCTCTCATTACAAGAGCGCTTCACAGTCAGAGCTCGCCTATGCCAAGTTCAAAGACTAGCGTGTCTAGGTATAACAGGTGCAATCAGGACCACTGCAACGCTTGAAGCTAGAAAAGCAGCAAACAGGCTGTTCAAAAATGGAATGTGGAACATAACGGGTCAAGCACTAGGGCATACAAAGGCTCTGGCTCTACCAGCAAGAGACTAAGTTATCGCTCAATCAGGTGATGACCGGTGTCTCCCCGTCTACTCTTTCACAATTCCATATACGTGTTCCCTAGTCGAGACGTTTGGGAACGTGATAAAATGCATCTTCTGATGGTGGTCTGGAATGATATACAGATGGATCCAAGGCTCAGGAGGGAACGGGCGCAGGCATACATAGATACAAGCCAAGGGCTCGTATATCGGTGCCACTTGGTAGGTACCCTAGTGTGTTCAAAGCAGAAGTATATGGCATACAACTGTGTGCAAGCGAAAATCTCAGCAGAGGTTTCGCAGACAAACATATTTATATGAGTAGCGACAGCCAGGCGGCTCTGGGGTCTTTTGCATCAAACAAGGTGACCTCTAGGCTGGTGCTGAATTGTCAAAATATTTTGACTGAGCTCTGTGAACGCAACTCGGTTAAACACATATGGGTGAGAGGACACAGTGGTGTAGAGGGCAACGAATAAGCAGATCAACTGGCGGGAGAGGGAGTGAAAACTCCCTTCCCTGGCCCTGAGTCAGCCTTCGGTCTGCCAAGGAGTCTAATTCATTCAGAACTGCGAGACTGGGCCGCGGCACAGTTCAACAACTATTGGGCTCAGGCCCCCGGAATGAGGCAGTCGAGGCTCCACATAAAGGGGCCTTTTTCTGCCTCTACCGTAAAGTGATTGCTTGAGCTCGATAGAGAAAAACTGTGACGGATGGTGGGCCTAATAACAGGACACTGTCCTCTGAACAAATATCTACATACAAGGAGGTTGAGAGATGATCCTATTTGTCGGATGTGTGGAATGGACGCCTCACTCATATCCTATTGAGTTGCGCTCCACTAGGAGCGTCAAGGTATAGGCAACTCGAGAGGCAATTTTTGCATCCAGAGGAACTACGGGATCTACCCTGGAACAGACTGCTGTCCTTTGTGGAAAGCATTGGTCTCTTCTAGGGGATTCTATACGTCGCGAACGTACAAAGGGCCGACAGGCCCGAGTACTGTGGATTTCGATATCCGCTCCCGTTCTTAAGAATAGTAATATTTACATTCCAGACCGCAAGAGTTTTCACGTTCTTTCGTTCTCGGTGTCTAATGGACAAATAAATGAAAAATTCGAAAGTGCGCCGAAAGCATTTCTTTACGTCTTCTGTCGGCGACAATTCCCAAGGCGCATATTTCGAAAGTGCGCTGCTTCACGATTCATTGCAGAATTGGGGAGTACTATAAAGGTAGGCTTAGAAAAAATTAAAATTTTCAAAGTTGGCAAAATATTAAGTGGCAAAATGGAAAAAGTGCCAAAGGCGCGTACGCTCTAAATGAAATTTCCAGACAAAAAGTGTTTTTCGCATAAAAGCAATTTAAATCCATCCGGAGACTTGACCATGGGGCAGAAGCACCGGAAGGTCATCAGAAAAAGACAAAAATAGGAAACGGAAACGAAGTCATGATGCAAAACCTTTATTAGGTTACGTGCCCTCAGTACGTTTTCGCAAGGAAGCAAGAACACCATGTAACTTATACAGGGTGTCCCTTAAAGAATGGGTCATACCTTGAGGTTCCTTGAGTGAAAATAAGTTGTTTTAGCTAAACATACCTTAGTAACATAATACTTCTTTAAGAAGTGTTATATCTCTATCACATTATTTACGCGACTTGATACAAATTTGGTACATGGGGGTTTTCTGTAATCCTAAGAACCGTCGTGTTAATAATTTAGACGAATAACGTAAAGTGTGCTGGGCGCGTCTAATTTTTGTATTTTTGTCATTATTTTTTTAAGGATAAACTTTCTAATAAAGTAATTTTTTTTAATGCAATATTCAATTCCACGTAAAAAAAAGATACACTTATTTTATACCTGTAAAATGCACCGTTTTCGAGAAGCATGCATTTCAATTTCTTGTGGCACAATAGGTATACCCAATTATGTTAAATTTAAATTATTTTAATCTACTAGGTACACGTCTAAATCTGACAGTAAAATAATTTAGAATGATAGATAAAATAAAAAAAATAAAAAAAATATTTAAAAAATTGCCTTTGACGTCCCATAACATTTTAAGAAACAACATGGTACAAGATATCTTTAGCTGAAACGAGTAATTTTTACTCAAAGAACCTACTGTTGACGTATGGTCCATTCTTTATACTGCCGTAAAACGAGTTGACGAGTTCCTATTAATTATAGAATCACTATTGGAACTATAAAGTGTATCAAAATTTTAGTAAAATATTTGTATAGTATTACCGTCAAACTGCTCTCGTACACTTCTAGAAAGGTATGAATCTTTTTGTAGCAAATTCGATTGCTACTACGTACTCTTCAATGCATTGTGGTGAGATACACGTCCTCTAAAGGAGGCATCCGCCCTTGCCATGTTTGGTAGGTAGATTTTTATATATGAATAGATAGATTTTTCTACATTTATTGTACATTTTGGATGAAATCAATAAATTGTATTATTTGAACCATTGCATTTTCTTGATTGAATGATTAACTTTAAGTCTAACCTTTCGGAGGCTCTTGTGTGTTACGTCGACAACTGAATGAAAGGGACCCTAAGAGGCGCACAAGTTTGATATTTAGAACATTGATCAGATCACAGAAGCTGAAGAGAGGAACTGGAAAGTAATTAGGATATCCAGAAGTGATAAGTTCACACACAGTGTTAAGTATAAGACTAATGTATCGTAAGAAAGATGAGACTTTGGAGAGAGCTGTTAGCAATCCACGGTAAGTACGAAATACCTTTCTCGTCTATTATAGGACCCCGATCCTAAGTCGTCTCTCGGAACATAACCGAATCCCACTGAGAGCAGAATTAATTACTCAAAGTCAAAAGGGGGAACGCAGCTGGCACCCTTAATGAATAAATAGTATCACGTCATTCAGACGACGGCGGTGAGTTCTTCTATATTATCTCTACGTATTTTTTAACAAAATGTGTTAATATGAATGTCAAATTTTAATAAGTGCTGAAAATATGAGTTTTTCCTAAGGCTATGTCAATCAGGTATGAGAATTTGCAGAGGTACGTATAGCAAGCAAGACATTTTTTAACTCTCGAAATAAGGAGATACGCATATTGGGAAGAAATAGAATGTAGGCAACTTTTCTATTTGAAACTTTTTCCTAGGATTAATAATTTTCGAAAAAATTGTACGTGAGTTTATGATTCTGTCTTTGGTGATTGGTGGCCCGGTACTGCAATTAGTTGCTACTAGATTTTCACGTTCTTAACGTGTTTTGGTCTCTATTTTCTTCTTAGGAGGAACATATCAGCAAGAACAGACTGTTTTGGTCTTTCGACTTTTGGCAAATTGTTCTCAGTCCCTCATTTAAACTTATTGGCAACACAGATAAGTGTAATAAATGATTTGTCAGTTTAGAAAGGGGAAAGGATTATTTGAATTTTAGATGGTGCTCTAAATCAGTACAGCAGATATCCCATTTAGATTAGAAACTCTGAATCAACATTACAGGCAAAATTCAAACTTCCTAGATTTTTTCTTTGGGACATCCTTAAGAAAATTAATAAAAATGCAGAAGAAAATAAAACGAAATAATTCTTTTGTATTATTTACTTAAGTGATAACTCAAAGAATATATGTAATAAATTGTAATAAATCAAGATAACGTTATATTCGAAAAAGTATATCTTAATTTTATTAAAAGGTGTAATATGTGTATTGTAAATAGTGATTCAGTTGAAAATAGGCCCGTTGTATGTGCCGTATATTTTGAATTAATTTATATATATTAATATAATGTTACTAAACATTAGCAATTATCAAATCTGTTTTCATAATTTCTAACTGTAAAGTATTTAAATCACCGACTAATATCCGGGAGATGGGGCGTACCTGATAACACAATCACATTGGACGTCACGTCATCTAACAGTATATCTCTGCGAGTGCAATAATTCGGACATATAATTCGTGCAGTTTGCGGTTATTTCCTAAAATTATTTAGTTGTACGTTGTATTCGGTCTGTGATATTAAATTATAGTGTGTATTTAAGTGTGCCATATTTAAAAGGTTTTAAATTGTTTTAAACATGACTTAAAAAGGTTATTTCAAAGGCTAATCGGATAATTTACGCCGTACACCTGCCGCACAGTGGAAAAAATATTTTTGGACAAAAATCTGCCGACAGTAGAGATTTCAATCAAATTAAATTAAAAAAATGGCAAATATTCTGAAGACATTGCACATTAGAGTAGTGCTGCGGCAAAGTGGCTTTGGATTAACCTAACCTAAAAATCGCAGATATTACTTCCACATCCAGTGGAAGTATAGAAACGACAAAAAATTTTTAAAAAATTTTATTGTTCAAATAGGCTTAGAATATCATGAAACATCGAGATTTTAGGCTTGGACAAAAAAATGTCTGTCGGTCTGTCTGTAACTTTTTTGTGCGCACGATTACTCTGGAACCGTTTAAGATATCGATATCGACTTGAAATTTGGTACACATATGTATTTTAATGAGATCTGGAACAAGGTTATATTTTCATCTTATTCCGTTGAATGGTTGTGTGGTAAATTCTGGTAAATGGGGGTAAATAGGTAAATCAAGCAGGTAAGAGTCCATAAAATTGGTATTTAGTATATACAAGAGAAGCTAATGTCTCAAAAAAAATTTAGCATTAGCCACCCCCCAATACTACCCCCACCCATTAAAAAAGGGGGTGAAAAAAATTATTTCATCGTAGATGACCATTTGAAAGCTTATTTTAAAGAGGAAGATTAAATGATCTATCTATTAGAAATAAATTGAAAATTATTTTGAATCCTATACATAACCTCAAAATTTGCCAAAAAAGTCATTTTTTAAATAACTTAAAATATTTCAAAATGACATGATGGGCCAATTATGAGGCCAGATTCGGATTCACCGCGAAAAATTACTTCGGAAATTGGATAATGTTAGGGTTAAAACTGAATGACGTAAAAAAAAAATTGAGGCCTTTGGTTCTTTACTCTGGAACCGTCTAAGATATCGACTTGAAATTTGGTACACACAAGTATTTTAAGGAGATCTGGAACTAGATTATACTTTATTCTGTTGGAGGTTAGGGGATAAATTGTGTAAATAGGTAAATCAAGCAGGTAAGAATCCATACAATTGATATTTAGTATATATATAAGAGAAGCTGTCTCAAAAAAATTTTTGGCATTAGCCACCTCTATTACTACCTCATTACTACCCTCACCCCATTATAAAAGGGGGTGAAAAAAAATGTGACTTAGTATGTGTCCAAAAACCAAAGGCCTCAATTTTTTTTACTTCATTCAGTTTTAACCCCAACATTATCCAATTTCCGAAGTAATTTTTCGCGCTAAATCCGAATCTGGCCTCAGAATTGGCCCATCATGTCAGGATTTTGAAATATTTTAGGTTACTTAAAAAATGACTTTTTTGGCAAATTTTGAGGTTATGTATAGGACTAAAAAAAATTTTCAATTTATTTCTAATAAATACATCATTTAATGTTCCTCTTTAAAATAAGCTTTCGAACGATAATCTACGATGAAATAATTTTTTTCACCCCCTTTTATAATGGGGTGTGGGTAGCTAACGCTAAAAGTTTTTTTGAGACATTAGCTTCTCTTGTATATACTAAATACCAATTTTATGGACTCTTACCTGCTTGATTTACCTATTTACTCCTATTTACCCCCATTTACCCCAATTCACCCCACAACCATTCAACGGAATAAGATGAAAATATAACCTAGTTCCAGAGATCGTTAAAATACATATGTGTACCAAATTTCAAGTCGATATCTTAAAACGGTTCCAGAGTAATCGTGCGCACAAAAAAGTTACAGACACACCGACAGACCGACAGACATTTTTTTGCTCAAACCTAAAATCTCGACGTTTTATGACATTCTAAGCCTATTTGAACAATAAAATTTTTAAAAAATTTTTTGTCGTTTCTAACTTCCACTGGATGTGGAAGTAATATCTGCGATTTTTAGGTTAGGTTAATCCAAAGCCACTTTGCCGCAGCACTACTCTAAAGTACAATGTCTTAAGAGTATTTGCCATTTTTTTAATTTAATTTGATTGAAATCTCTACTGTCGGCAGATTTTTGTCCAAAAAAGGGCATATTTTTTGCACTGTGTGCCGGGTGTATGGTATATGCTACTGCGTCACAGAAATATTCATAATTAAAAAACTATAAGTGATAGATGAAATTTTTTTTTTCAAAAACTTCTCGTGTATCTTGGCTTCAATTGCTTTGCTGCATGTACATGAAAATTTGGAAAAAAAGTTTGTCGCTTAGTCAAAATATAAGTAGGTACATTCTTAGCGAAGTAATAATAAGTCGACTAATAAGTTCATTGTTATTTAAAGAAAATAATAAAAACAATAATCGATAGAAACAAAAAGACCATTGGAGGCGCTTGTTTGTGTACTTGAATTTAAAAAAAAAACAGATCGATAGCTCAATTAGATTTGAAGATATGGCGGTGTAAATGTTAAAAAAACATGATTTTTATAATCAAACAACTTCTCAAGTTTTTTCGAAATAAAAACTATAGGGTCTGGTCTGGTTCTACGCTGATTTTTTTCCTCGAGAACGGAGAGACTTTTATGGTCTATTTCGCTCCAGTATCAAGCCATTACAAGAGCAACGTCCATAAATGGAATTAATTTAAAATATGCGCAAGCGCTGTGGCGTCTCCTGTGACATGATGTCATGTGTTGTTTGAGCGCCTAACGGGTTTATTTAAACTTTAATGCTGAATACCGTTTGTAACAGAAAAAATCCTTTACACATTGTGTTTTGTATTAAGTAAAGATTCTAAAAATACTAAAATTGTATTTTTTACACGGGGTCTATTTACTGCATGTGTACAAGAACCAAACGCCTCATTCTTTTGGTATCAGTCATCGCCACTACCATCCCACTCCATTATTAAAGGGGGTAAAAAATAATGATGATGACGAATGTGATTACTAATGTTTAGTATTGTATCACAAGATATAAATACAAAAATGTATCTTATTTAAATTATTTTTAATGATCTGTTAGAAAAAAATCTCAAAATTCAATATTTTAAAAGCTATTTACAAAAAATGCTGCCTGAGCCATATTATCTTATTATTATGAAGATTCTTAGGTCGAATTAATTTACGTTTTTATAATTTTGATTATTTTAATCATAATCATATTCAACACTGAAAAATGTAGTAGTAAGATAAACTGTTCATTTAAATATCTCTTCATTTAATTAAAAAAAAAAAAATCCACTGCCCAAGGAATCACTACATCCACATCCAGATTTGCTACCCAAGTCTCTCACAATGAAAACATTTTGTATGTGGAAATAATTGTTTATGGACCTTTAATAATATTTGAAATAGTCTACCCCAAAAACCCATAAAACGATATTCTACATCGGTAATGGGGTGGGGGTAGTGATAGGGGATGTGGTGGTGGGGATGGATGAAGTAAAATAATATTTTTTCTACGATTGTGCTGAAAGTCAAATTTTCTAACTTCAAAATGAATGCAGAAAAGATCACTTTGCCGCACGCCGTGCGGCAAAGAATTTGCCACACGCCTTGATTACATCTTCACGCACCGGAATAAAATAATGTGTTTACCTTAAAGAATTTTATATTACTTACTGGTAATAACAATTAAATTCTATAAATGTACATTAATTACACATGAATTGCAATTACAAAGTCAAATTTTCTTACTTCAGAATGACAGCGGAAAATGTCACTTTAAATAAAATCTGACAAGCAGCAAATTTAAAATTTTGGAAGGTCTTTGAAAAGGGAAATAACTTCACAACCGTAGAAAAAATAGTATGTAACACACGTGTGGCAAGCTTCATTGCAAAACTCGTATGATAGGAACACTCGCTGCGCTCGTGTTCCTACTTTCATACATCATTTTGCAATGAAGCCCTTGTCACACTTGTATTACAATCTACTATTGAGGCCTTTGATTCTTGTACACACACTAAATCACAATTTTCTTTTCACTCCCTAGTATCCCAATTTTATGGACTCTTACCTGCTTGATTTACCTATATACCCCCTTTTACCCCAATTTACCCCCCAACCCTTCAACGGGATAAGATGAAAATATAATCTAGTTCCAGATCTCGTTAAAATACATACGAGTACCAAATTCCAAGTCAATATCTTAAAGGGTCCCAGAGTAATCGTGCGCACAAAAAAGTTACAGACAGACAGAACTTTTCTTATGATCAAACTTAAAATTTCGACATTTCATGACATTCTATAAGCTTATTTTTAAACATTTTTTTGTCGTTATTATACTTCCACTGGATCTGAGGCTAACACAATAAAACTCATACCTACTGTAGAGTAAACCTCGGATTTAACAGGCACTCAAAAAATGTCGGCATCTTTGCTTTGCGATGGGGCGACATTTTTTAGTGTCTGTTAAATCCGAGGTTTACTATACACACCGTAGTCAAATAATATCCATCTAAATAGCTATCCATCTAGGGTATAAAGAATTTTTTCAGGTTTTCTAATAACATGGTCGCTTTCAATGTTTTTTAAATGTGCATACACTATTTCTCGATTATTACGTGTATTAAAATGAATTCTGAGAGCATTCAATAAATACTGCAACAGCTTACATTAATATACTTAAAGTTGTAAACTGGGAGTGTAAATAAACTTTTGTAAAATGTATGTACCTACTCTATTATAGGTAACTAGATGATAAAATTTGGATAATTTGAAAATGGCATCATTAAATTCGTGAAGTAGCTATGCTGTCGGCGTAGGACACACAAACACCTGTTGATTTGGGTACGAGCAGAGAAAATTAAATTTTGGTTAAAACTGCTGAACTAGCGTATCACTTTACTTTAATTATGCAAAAACAATTTCAATTAGGACTATGTGGGTTATTATCCATTGAGATTATTATTATCTACTATATCAGTAGATAAGCACCCCATAAATTCAGTGTCTTCTAAGGTTCTTATAATCAATAGAGAAAGTTGCGATAGGGAAATATTTATTAGTATTGGTCGTGCATTTTTAATAGATATACAGCGAGGCTCGTAAATGAACACAAAGCAATTGCATGTAGATCAGGCTATAATATGCCGATTTTATAAACTTTATTTCATTAATATGCGTAAAATTATTAAACTTAAATTTTCACGTCATACAGAAACTTATATTTCAAAATTTTAAAACTTAAATATTATACCAGTATATATGGAACGTACTGTGATCGTGCAAAATTTAGATGTTGAATTTTCATGGATTTACACGTTTTTAAGTTTACCTAACACGATTGATATTTAAAAAATGACTATAAAAAAATTACTATATGAGGTCTGCCGTCGTGTTGTAGAACATAACAAAATTGATAAAAATAATAAAAGACCAATTTTTCTAAACTCCCCTCAAAATCAACTTGCCGGTTTCAATCTGCAAAGACGCTATGTCGTCCGGCAGAAAAGTATCATAAAATCAGTACACGGATATCTCCAAAAGGATAGCTCGAAAGCGAGGCTGGGTTATGTGGCGTTAGTTTGTTTTGCAAAAGCTGGAAAGCTTCATTTAACTCATATATCGCCTTAAAAAATCGAGCTGAAATTTTGCATGCACGTGTAGTTCTGATGACAATACAATAATATGGTACCAAAAAGTGTTTTTTTTTTTTAGTGTTAACACTATAATTTTAATTTTTTTTGTATTAACTCAGAACGTTGTATTCTAAGAAATGGCGAAGGATTCGGTGTTAAGTACGGGCGCCCACAGCGAAGGATTCGGTGCTACTATTATGGTGCTACTATAGTGGAGTCAAATTAGAATTTTAATGTGAATTGTCTGGTCAGGGCGGTTTTTTTGTTTTAACATATTCAGTGAGTCAACTATAGTTCACAGTTCAGTTTTGCAGTTTCTGCGAGGTCGGCGTGTTGTTTATTTAAACAATTTAATTTTTTAGACCGTGTTTTTTATCGGTTTTCTTTGAATATCTCGAAATCTATAGGTCCTATGGAAAACAACAAAGAGAAGGAAAATGTTCGTTATGAGTTGTGGAATAAAAGTGCATAAACTATAATTCTTTCCAATTGTTATTATTATTTAAAAAAAATTGAACATTGCAAAATTTTGCCTTTTTAAATGAATTGCTGTTATTTCAAAAACAAAGGATCACTTTCAATAAAATTTTGGAAAAATATAGCTCTTACAAAGTAAAATCACCGCTTAAAATTTCAAATCTAAATGATTATTAAAACGGGTCAAATATACAATTGTTGCTAAAACTTTGCACCCTTGTGAAATCCTGCCATTAAATCCGAGAAATGTGTACGACGGCTCAAATTGTAGCTTTTTATAAGTACTTTAAGATCACGAAGGAAAAAAATTTTTTTCAAAATTTAAACCGTTTTTATTGCATTTGTTTATAATTTTCGAAATTTTAATAATAAACAAATTCAAATAACTATGTTTTTTTATGAAATTAAAATCGGTAAACGATTTATGAAAGTAGATTAAATAAGCCATCTTTCAAAAAAAAATTAATGCTCTGCTCGCATTTGGAGCTGAGATACGTTGGTTTTTGCGTTTCGATCACTTATATAAACAAATTGATATTTCATCTTAAAATTCGGGCTGATTATTCCCCAGTGCTTATACTTTTGTCCCAGCTAGTTGAAAATAATCTAGAACTACATTTTTCAAAATTGCATCTAATAAAACGTCTTTGAAATCATATCATAATTCGCGGTTGACAGGTAATATTTCCCTCTCCCACTCATCGTATTTCGCAAACTAGGTAACTAAGACAACCAACGCAATATCTCTCTCGATTTCCACCTTACTGAGATATATATTTTTTAATTACTCGTCTCTTTTCGTAAATTTTGATTATTTCATTTAATTTAACGTGAAATAATTTGTTTAATTTTTTTTTGAAATTGCAGTGAATTTTTAATTTCTTTATTTTTGTTTTATTGGAATGTTCTGGCTTATTTAATTTACTTTCATAAAACGTTTACCGATTTTAATTTCATAAAAAAAACATAGTTATTTGAATTTGTTTATTATTAAAATTTCGAAAATTATAAACAAATGCAATAAAAACGGTTTAAACTTTGAAAAAAAAAATTTTCCTTCGTGATCTTAAAGTACTTATAAAAAGCTACAATTTGAGCCATCGTACACATTTCTCGGATTTGATGGCAGGATTTCACAAGGGTGCAAAGTTTTAGCAACAATTGTATATTTGATCCGTTCTAATAATCATTTAGATTTGAAATTTCAAGCAGTGATTGTACTTTATAAGAGCTATATTTTTCCAAAATTTCATTGAAAATTATCGTTTATTTTTGAAATAACAGCAATTCCTTTAAAAACGCATAATTTTGCAATGTTCAGTTTTTTTAAAATAACAATAACAATTGGAAAGAATTATAGTTTATGTACTTTTGTTCCACAACTCATAACGAACATTTTCCTTCTCTTTGTTGTTTTCCATAGGACTTATAGATTTCGAGATATTCAAAGATAACCGATGAAAAACACGGTCTAAAAAATTTAATTGTTTAAATAAACAATACGCCGACCTCGCAGAAACTGCAAAACTGAACTGTGAACTATAGTTGACCCAGTGAACACGTTAAAACAAAAAAACCGCCCTGACCAGACAATTCACATTACGAATTTATCAGTCCTAATTTGACTCCACTACTATTATTTATTAAGTAAGAATATAAAATAAAACTAATGGAAGCATTATACTTTTCGCCGATTTACTGAGCGTTTTATATAATTGTTACACATTCGATAGGATACTATTCGCAGTTTTCTTATAAATTATGTTAGTTTTTGGACATTCTAAATTTTGTGATACCAACTTTGTTGTGAAAAAAAAATATATATGAAAAAAAAAAATTAAAAAGAAAACTCCCTGTCAGGGGGATTTGAACACAAGACTTTGGATTGCTAGACAAAGCAACAACAACAACAAAACAAATTTATTACGTGTTTAACGGTACAAAAATGCGCCTCGCCGGATCCCGGCCCGGAGCCAGCCCGACAATCACGGCGTGCAGCGTCGAGGTAAATTCAACTGGGTTGTTAGAAACTTCTGTCTGCCACAGGCAGACTTAAGAACTAAATAAAATACACTATAAATAACTAAAAACTCACTACGCAAACGCACTTTTATAAAATTTTGATTGTTGCTACGAGAAAACAGAGTTAAACGAAAAAACTCGTTCGAACAAATTACTACCTCGTGGTCTGACCGCCGTCGAGAAAGGTAGACTAGGTTAAAAGTTATATGATTTAAAAAAGTTTAAATTTATAGGATGTTATCGGCCTAGAGGGGATTTGGAAAGACAAAAAGAACAAAAAGGATAAAGGAACAAAATCGTACAAACATAAAAAAGAGGGGAAAGGGGTTAAAGATGTAAAGTTGGTGAAATATAAAGAGTAGGGTAGAGATAGGTTATGGTAGAGGGAAGGTGTGGCTAGGGAGGTTGCCGGAAGATAGGCAACGCCTAGTATGGTAGGGTGTGTCTTATATCGAAAAGTATTGCGTTATGCTGTCTGATTCGGGTAATGTTCCGGATTAGCGGACCACCTTCCAGTTTGAACTGATAGAATTTTTGTGATGTTTCTTGGACGTAGTCCGCTAGTGGGGGTTATGTCGTGGCAACGTGCATAGAGATCTCTGAGGGAGACTCTGAAATGAGGCGCATAAATTTGTGTTCTAAAACTCTCAACTTCCGCATTGTCGTGGTCGGGATGCTGCACCACACCGGCGCCGTGTATGTGATGGCCGGCCTGATTACCATTGTGTACAACATTTTATTAGTCCTGTTGAGTCCGCCACTTCGTGCCAGGAGCGGATACAAACTCCTGGACATGGAGTAGACCTTGCGTATCGTCTCATTAATGCGTGTATTAAAGTCTTTTAAATAGTTCACGCACCGCTTAATTGAAATTTCTCTATCCCTGATCGAAAGTGGCGTTAGAATCCGGTTTTCTGTGAAGCGACGTGTGAAGAGAATCGACTCTGACTTCTAGGCGTTGATCCGAATCTTCCACTTGTCGTAATACGCCGTGGCACGTGCCATGTGTGCTTTCAGCAGCATATTAGCCGCCTGCGCATTATGCGAATGCACGTACATGGCTGTGTATTTAAGTACAAATGACAATAATTAAGAAAATATATTTTTTTAATTTAAATGATTAATAAATTTTTTATTTACTAATTGATTTTTTTCAAAAACAATAGGGTTCTTCCTCTAGCTAATGATAACTTACTTTCCAAATTTCAATACAATCGGACTTTTCTTTCTTAAGTTATCGTGCTTACAAGAAACGTGACGTGAAGTTGTTCAGAATTCGTTCACTAACATAATGATATGAAATTTTTTTCTCTACGAACGATATTTGCTGATTTAGAAATGTGCCGATCAAATACAATATACTCAAGGCCGTACCGAAGCCAACTACTTTGGGGGGGAGAAGATGAAAAAAAAAACCAACTCATACCTTTACATTGCATAATTTCAATAAAATAAAAACTTTATTTGGGAAAAGCTACCAAAATTAAAAAAATTAAATCGAATTCAAATTCACCATGTATAATATACAGGGTGCTCTAACCAAGACGGAACAAGGCCATTTTTCCGGCGATAGAAACGTTTATAACAAAAACTAAAATTACCATTTGATGTATTTTCTCCGCCGAATCCAAAAGTTATAATAAAAAAACGAATATAAAATATGCTATTTCATGGTTCAGATTTCACGTAGCTGAAAAAATTCTCTGAATTTTACAGGTTTTCCATGACAAAAGAAAATGTTTTTCAATGACAAATAATAATAATTATTAATATGTTAAAGGTGATTTTAGATAATCAAATAATTTTTACTTTAATTTTTGATTTTATAAAAAAAAACAATTTGTTTTACAAAATCGTCATTAAGCGAATGAATATAAAGTTGCAATTTAAAAATAATTTAAAATAACAGTATGAACTCGTAAGTAGTTTATTGTGACTCAAAATTTTATGATTTTTGCGAAATATTTAAAATTCACTGAGATTTCCCTGATTTCCTTAGGATTTTTAAAATTCCCTGAATTTTCCACGCTCTTCAGGTTTTCCATATGAGCCTGAACCCTGTATTTTTGTGTCACAACTCTTGTTTTCAATTTATCTGTTTTCGTTTATGATAATTTTTGGTTTCTGCGGAAAAAAATTTATGGAATGGCTTTTTTGGTTTTCGACATAACATTTGTATCGTTTGAAAAATGGCCTTGTTCAATCTTTGTTGGATCATTACCTAAATCTAATACTTACTACTTAAAAGAAATAAAAAAATCCTTGGTGTAATAAAATAAAAAAACAAGAACTGTTAAACAAAAATAGGTCTTTGATCATATTAAAAATTTTAAAAAAAAATAGCCTAAATAAAGTAAAGAAAAAGAATAATAATAATAAACCTTATTGTCCAAAAGACTATACAGTAACATGGTATGGGACACGTCGAAATGATTGACCAAAGTCGTCAATACAATAAAAAATCCTTACAATAGGTGGAAACAGGAAAAAGTTCCGTAAATACCAAGTGAGACTCTGTTGTCTAATATCACAATATCAAAACACTACCAAACTTCAATGGAAAACACACTACTGATAAAATAAAATATTTACAATCGCTTAATAATAATTATTGTGTTAATTTCGCGATTGTGGGAGTTAGTGTAAAATTCAAATTATATATCTGTATGTGATGATTAGTTAGATTTTTCCAACGCCAACCGCCCGAACTTTGGGGGGGGAGGCTCCCCCCTACCCCCCTTGGGCCCGGCCCTGAATATACTCTTCGTTTTTGCGAAGACTATAACAATTAAAACGTAACTAAGACGGCGGATTACTTTTTTCGTGACGTTATTGTAAAGCCAATTAAGACTAAAATGTTAAAAATAAATAAGTTTAAAAAAAACTTTTTAAAACCAAATTGCACTAAAAAGTAGAATTTCTTTTTTTTTCAACTTTGTAAATAGAAAACCATTGGGCAGTTATAAAATATTACTTCGTCTAATCAGAGGGCCCCAATGGTTTTCTATTTACAAAGTTGAAAAAAATCTATATTTTCTACTTTTTAGTGCAATTTGGTTTTAAAAAGTGTTTTTTTTTTTTATTTATTTATTGTGTTAGTCGATTGATAACATTACTCTCACCATTGAATGTAGTTGTGATTGAACATCTTCTATGGCATGTTCCTTTTGCCGTGTTGGGTATGTTGATTTGTTTTATACAATATTAGTTAGGTCAAAAAAAAATGTATTCAAGATATCTAATTTTAAATGCCCCTATATAAAAAGCATCACAATTCGAACATGTTAACTTATAATTATTAGTCTTATCTTTGGCATTAAACAAAAGATGTAAAAGTTTTGGCTGTAATTTAAAACTAAATTTTATATTCCCATGGTATACTAGAGAAACATACTTAGTATTTTCTTTATCTTCAATATATGAATATGTTTTTCTGTCGAAACCCGTTGTTAAAAGCTATCATTTTTATAGTGTCTAATTCTGTCTTTAAGGCTTGTTTTGAAAGAGGCAGTGATTCTATCATCATAGAATTGTATGCTGCTAATTTATGTGATTTGGGACTAAGTGAAATATTTTTTAATATGGTGCTATCCGTAAATTCGGATTTCTGTAAATATTAAAATTGATTTTGTTATTCTTGTGTGATAAGGATAAATTCAGAAAATTGACCTTATTGTTCTTTTCCGTCTCTACGGCAAAACTAATACTGGGATGAATATTATTTATGCAGTTTAGAAAGATATCTAATTGTCTCGATATATTTATAAAACCGGCCAAGCACATCGTCTATGTATTTGTATCAAAATTTATTCATTTTTTTTTCTAAACCAGACTTAAAAACATCTACTAGAAGGGGGCTCAATGGAGATTCCATTCATGGGCGTAGCGAGCCAACTTCTTTGGGGGGTTATTTTTCAAATTTGCCAACTTCATAAGACTTAAAAAGCCAACTCTGTAAATAATTAAATAATAATTCCTCAAAGAAAAAAAAATTGATGAGCGGGGCGGAGAAATTCTAAAAAGAAATGCCAACTTTTATTCAACTTTTGCCAAATTCCGCCAAAATCAAAGTTGATAAGCGAGGGGGGAAGAAATTAAAAAAAAAATTCAATAAAAATTGCCAACTTGCGTCTCAAATTTCCAACCTTTGCCAAATCTGACAAAGTTGGGGGGTAACGTACACCCCATACCCCCCCTTCGCTACGCCCGATCCCATTGCTAAGTCCCTGTTCTGGTGTAATATTTATTATTATATTGGCAATCATTTTGACTAAGGAATAAATCGAGGATTAACACTAATTCATATTTACATGTGATTTATCAAAAATATCAAAGATGAGCTACTTACGCTCCTCAGTGGGGATGTTTGAAAACATATTTAATACTTCAAAAGATACCAGAGAGCAATTCTTTATACATGAAAATTTAACTGTTTAAAACAGCGTTGATGCCCGCATGTGCTGTTCCATGTCCTAGGAGGCGATACTTGTAAATCAGGCACTTCTAGACAGACAGAACTTTAGAAGGACCTACTAGGTGACCAGATCTAGAACCATTTGATTTTTTATGGACATATTTAAAAAATAAGGTCTGCAGGAACTGCCCAGGATATGGTCAGGATTTGAAAGCGATAAGCGATAAGAGCCGAGTTGAAAATACTCTATAAAGCACTGGATAAGCTTAAGAAGTTTTCAAAATCAACTGTAACATTACCAGGCTGTGCATGTCGTCCATTTTAGTGCATTGCTGTGATTACTGTAAATTTAAGTCAATCTATTTATATATTTCATAGAATAATGGATAACATTATTTAACACCGTCTGCAAAACGTCAAAAATGCGCAATTTGAAAATGCAAATATATATATTTTTTAAATGAAACCGCGTCTCCAGTCACCACCTCGCATAATTAACATTATAAATATAAAAACATTTACGGTTGCTAATTCGGGAGAAAAATGTACTCAAATAAAAAAAAACTTACTAAATAGTAGTCAACACAACGGCACGAGAAATATCACTAACAAAGCCAGGGATCATGCTTTGTGCTCTGTGTGTACTCGACTTATGCACGAAAAACAAATTAAAAGCTTTGGAAATACGTAGTGATCACTATGGAAACACGTTGAAAATAACTTCTGTCAGCAAACGTATAACAATATGATCGGCTGTAAGTGATATTATTTACCACAAATCAAACTTGTTTTCCCGTTCGATTTTTGTTTCAAGTGACGTGGTCTTAGGGAAATTAATTATGATTATACATTTATTATTTGTATGTGATATCGGTAATCACGTTACATAAATATATTTATAATAACCAGAGAACGGGTAAATATGCTTAAAGAAACAGTATGGATCAGTTTATCGCCAACCAAGACAGTTTCCAAATGATTGCATGTAGTCCAGCCATTACGCGCTGTCAACATGAGTGTTGGGGTCAGAGCTTTGAAAAATAATGGTTTTATTTTAAAATCCAAATTACACTAAAAAGTAGAAACCATTTTTTTTGCAACTTTGTAAATAGAAGATCGTTGGGCGGTCATAAAATATTTCTACGTCTATCCAGAGCGCCCAATGTTTTTCTACTTACAAAGTTGAAAAACAATTATTTTCTACTTTTTAGTGCAATTTGGTTTTCTTTTAAGTTTTTCTTTTAATTTATTTATTTGTAACTTTTTAGTAACTAGGGACAGACATCAGTCTGAACCTGGGCAGTACCGCAACGGTGTTCCAAGCAGAAGTCACAGCCATAGAAATCTGTGCACAAGAAATGATACGGAGGTCATATACTGACAAAAGAATCCCCATCATCACTGACAGTCAAGCAGCTATCAAAGCTCTGAATGCAGTAGAGATACGTTCCAAAACGGTAAAAGACTGCCTTGAATCCCTAGCGAAACTGGCGGAACACAACAGTATACAACTGGAGTGGACGCGAGGACACCAGGGCAATGAAGGCAACGAACAAGCAGATAAGCTGGCCAAAGAAGGTGCAAAAACAGCCTTGATGGGACCTGAGCCATCCTGCGGGATACCATACAATACCGCAAGAGGAATGGTAAAGGAACTATTGAGTCAGAAACATATCTTGTATTGGACCGGCGCGCCGAGGATGAGGCAGTCACGTATGTTCATCACCGGCGGGCCATCCATGACAAAGACTAACGAATTGCTAAAGCTGAGCAGAAAACAGCTGAGATGTGCAGTGGGAATCCTAACAGGACACTGCACACTGAATAGACACCTAACTAACATAGGTGTGAAAGATAATCCAGAATGCAGGATGTGTGGTGAGGATGAAGAAACTCCTCACCACATACTATGTGAATGCCCAGCCTTGGTAGCTGGGAGGTTCTCACACTTCGGGGGACTAATCGTAACCCCGGAAGAAATATCCAGAGCTCCCATTGACCGTATACTCTCTTTTTGGAAAAATAAGGAAAAAAAAACTTTTTAGTCTCAATTGGGTTTACAATGACGTCACGGAAGAAGGTAATCCGCCGTCTTAGTTACGTCTTAATTATTTTATTTTATTTATGTTCATACTTAATAGACCTTTTCATCATAAGCGCGCGCATGTGCTGTCTCTATGTTTGTTTGCGGGAACTATGAAATGTTCGGACACTTGGTTGTCTAAATGGCTGGACCGGTATCATTTTTCCACATTAATTTAGACGAAAGTGTGATTGACGGTGCAAAATTAGTACACAACATTGTGGAAGAACACACTTGCGCTCAATTAAGGCGCTGGCTCGAGTATCCTGGACGTAAAATGAGTGGAAGCAAGAATAAAGAACTGGTTGCAAGGTTAGAATTCAACTATCAACTTATCAATTTATATACAAGTGCATTAAAAGAAAACAAATGTGTTTAGTCTACAATATGCTTAATAACATTCTTCGTGCAATAATTGATAATGCAGTAAAAATATTTTCTGTTTTTTTACGAAAATGTAGGGTCAAAAATGCAATTGAAAATGAGGTTTTTTGTCGATCCTTCTGTGGATAAAGCTGACTCCTTTTTTTCTAATTTTTTCAAACAGGTAAACTATACGATATGGCACTACCTATTTTCAGAAAATTGGTAACAGATTCATCATTATTTGGTTAAAAAACGTAATGTTTATGTCAAATCCAATATTGACATGCGAAAACTGTCCGAAGAAACATGGCAGAACTCGACGTTTTTTAAACAAATAATGATGAATCTATTACCAATTTTTTGAAAATAGGTAGTACCATATCGTATAGTTTACGTATTTGAAAAAATTGGAAAAAAGGAGCCAGCTTTATCCACAGAAGGATCGACAAAAAACCTCATTTTCAATTGCATTTTTGACCCTACATTTTCATAAAAAATATTTTTACTGCATTATCAATTACTGCACGAAGAATGTTATTAAGCATATTGTAGACTAAACACATTTGTTTTCTTTTAATGCACTGGTATATAAATTGATAAGTTGATAGTTGAATTCTAACCTTGCAACCAGTTCTTTATTCTTGCTTCTAGTCATTTTACGGCCAGGATACTTGAGCTAGCGCCTTAATTGAGCACAAATGTGTTCTTCCACAATGTTGTGTACTAATTTTGCACCGTCAAATCACACTTTAGTCTAAATTAATGTGGAAAACTGATATCGGTCCAGCCATTTTGACAACCAAGTGTCCGAACATTTCATAGTTCCCGCAAACAAACATAGTGGCAGCACATGCGCGCGCTTACGATGAAAAGGCCTATAAGATAGTACCGAAACTTCGCTGGCGCTGTAGGCATACGTAGCGCTTTCGCCATTTCTTAGAATATCTTGTATGAAAGCTTATAAAGTGAAATTACTTAGAGAAGATAACATTAAGTCGCACATCGCGTATAAAAGTTGGCATAATATCAGTGCCCCGTGCCATCCATTTTTTATTTAAATAATAACCAATGGTAGTAGGCAGGCTTAACGCCCATGCAGCTGTAAAAATAGCATCGTTACCTAGGTAATAAGCATGTGGTAACGATATCGGTCTCTGCGTATTCTATGACGATGTTATCTTCTCTAATTAATTTCACTCTAACAACGTATGAGTGAATACACTACGCGATCAAAAAAAAAACCTGAAAATTATACTGTTAAAAGCAAAAAACACACTTTTAGGGAGCGGCGGCGAGCGGCCAGATAAACAGATTATGCGTTTTTTAATATGATTAAGTCAGAGCAATTTTCAGCGTCGTATCTAGGGCAGGGCAACAGGGGCGTAATGTTTTCGATTTTCTCGCCTCCCCCCCCGCTCATCAATTTTTATTAAAAAAAAATTTTTGGGGCGCAAAATTTAAATATGAAAAGGCGTAACTTTTCCGATTTTCTCCCCCGCTCATCAATTTTTATTTTCAAGGGAAAACATTTTTTTGGGGGCGCATTTATTGGAAGTACTTTACAAATTTGTTACTTTTGCAGTAGGAAGCGGCATTTTAGATTTTCCACACCAACAGCCAAATCTCTAGAAACGGCCCTGGGGAAGTGGGTCAAAATTCAGTTACTAAAGAACAATGTTAAAAAAGGGGCTTTTTGGCCCATGCGTGGTAAAATGTGGAAGCCATCTTTTTTTACTAATTTTGGGGTGCTGAGAACGAATCAGTCACCCGTTTTGGCGAAAAATCTCGGGAACACATTAAAAAGCAATCCTTATTTGGGTGCTATAAAGTGAAGATTCTCACCAAAAGTCATTTAAATAATTAAAGAATTTTTCAATACAAAAAACAATATTTTCTAGATAGTGATATGCACACCGTACACCCCAACCCCAAAAGGGTGAGAAATATTCATCTGAATTGGCTAAATCATCTTATTATGATAAAAAAACAATAACGGGTGGGTGTAAGAGTATTCAGAAGTAATCACATTATAACCTAATAATAGCCGTTTAACAGGGAGTTTGGGTTTTTTTTAAATAAATAAATAATCGTATATTAGATATTGTAACTTATAGGTGGTGAAGGGTGAGGGAAACGTGGGGGGGTGGTTTGAATTTAGAATTTGTACGTTTTTTTCTACATACCTAACGAAACTGAGTATTCTGAAAGAATTTCCTGCACTGAAGAATAACTTTCTGTTGCAGGTTCTAATATCAATTTCAATGCCACCCCCAAAAAAGTTTTTTTTTTGCCTATCCATGATAAAATGTGGAAATCATCTTTTTTTTACTAATTTTGGGGTTGAATACGAATCTGTCATCCGAATTGACTAAAAACATGGGGAAGACAGTAAAAAAAAATACGTATTTGGGGGTGGCATTGAAATTGATATTATAGAGCGGAAGCTAGGTGGCTTTTTCGGCAGCTCATCGTTTTATCAACTTTGAGATATTTTTATGGTTTAATGGATGATAACGATTCATAAAATCGACTTCTGGCGGGGCACCTCCTGTCAGGAGCATCACGAACACTGTTTAAAAATCAGTGAAATCATGTCATCGTTACAAGGCTCATTTTTTTTGTGTGTGTACGCATTTTATGTTTAGAATGAATAAAATAACATCGCCAGAAAGTGTGGGCCGTCAGGAGGCGCAGCCAGAAAGGTAATAATGATACAATACATCTGAGTCAAGTTAGCCGAAAGTGTTAAATTCCTGTATATTTAAGAGTCTATGGTACTTTTGTTGACAATAAGAACTTTACGGGGAGGCTATTCTATTGTTGAAGGAGCTTATATTTACGTTTTAAAAAGGAGCCAGAACTTGTAACGATGAGTTTAGAGTTCTGAGATGAAATATGCGAAAAAAAATTCAATTTTCTTCAAAAATCCTAAACATTTTCTTTCTGGCTAGCCTTACTGACGGGAGTTTCTTTCTGGGAATTTTTTTTTTGTGTTCAAAACATTTAAATAAACTTGCTCAACCTTAAAAAAGTTTGTAACGATCATGTTATATAACTCCGTTTTTTTACCACTTTGACCTTTCTGGTTGCGCCCCTGATGGCCCACATTTTCTGGCGATCTTATTTTATTCATTCTAAACATAAAATGTGTACACACAAAAAAATTGGCTCTGTCACGATGATATAATTTCACTGGTTTTTATATCTTGAACCATGGCCAACTCGACGGGCTGACATATGCCAGAAGTCTATTTTGTCGTTATTTAAGTTCGATAGAATTAATCAGCGCATAGAAAATGCTTGTAACGATGAGTGTCCGAAAAAGCCACTTAGCTCCCGCACCATTAGAACTTGCAACAAAAAGTTATTCTTTACTGCAGGAAATTCTTTCAAAACAATCAGTTTCGTTAGCTAAGTAGAAAAAGAAACAAAAATTCTAAATTCACCCCTCCCTCCCCCTCATTTCCCTCACCCTTCACCACCCATAAGGAGTAAGTTACAATATTTAATATACGGTTATTTGTTTATTTAAAAAAAAAATTAAAATTCCTCGTTAAATGGCTATTATCAGGTTATAATGTGATTACTTCTGAATACTCTTACACCCATCCTCACCAATTAAAGTGGTGGATTTTACCTTTTTAGAGTTTTTATTGGTTTTAATTGTAAAATAAATCCCTAATCACCCAGTTTGATTATCATAATAAAGTGATTTAGTCAATTCAGATGAATATTTCTCATCCTTGAATATTTCTCGCGCTATTGGGGTTGGGGTGTACGATGTGCAATGTGCATATCACTATCCATTACTTGATTTCTATATTAAAAAATTCTTTAAATATTTAAATGTCTTTTGGTTCGGAAAATGAGAATCTTCACTTTATGACACCCAAATGAGGGTTGTTTTTTAATGTGTTCCCGAAATTGTTCGCCAAAACGAGTGAAGGATTCGTTTTCAGCACCCCAAAATTAGTAAAAAAAGAATGGCTTCCACACTTTACTACGGATGGGCCAAAAAAGCTCTTTTCTTACCATTGTTCTTTGATACATACATACAGATTTCCCAGTATGATAACAATTTAAAAAAAAAAACGTCGAATAATAAAACCATTGAAAAACAGGAACGATCCAAATGCCGCCCGTTTTTTGGTATATTTGCTGTTTTGTTTGCTATTTTTTTTTTTGTATATATTCTTTCGAATGTATCATGAATTAATGGGATGTTTGACGACGTAAGGTTTCGTATCGGTCATATCTCAGCCTACATGAAATTCAAGGCATCGGAAGAACTGATATTTTAAACCGGAACCAGACATTATTTTTTTCGGTTCCGTAAGACAACCTTCAAAAAAACTTAAATTTATTAATTCTCCAATTTTTTAGTGTCTGCGATTTGTATATTTATGTACACAGTGTGTTCCAGTTTTCATGGAGTCACCCTCATATCTCGTTCATCTGATATCCGACTATTTTGAAACTTTTATGGTGAATATCTAGCTATAAAATGAGTCTTTAGACATAACCACATTTGATTTTAGTCAAAGTTGTCCGATTCTAGGATGGAAAAAAGGGTTGATTTAAAAAAAAAGTATTTACGATTTTTTTTAGAAAAAACTAGTAAGATATTCTTAATCAGTATCTTTACAAACCCCCCTTTGTACAAAATTACATCGTAGTGGGTTCAAAGGTGGGTTCAATTTTTTCAACTAAAAATAATTTTTATCTGTAAAACGGATTTAAAAAAAAATAAAATACTTTATTTTATCCACCAAAGAAAACTGCATTAAATTTAGTTCAGCTGTGTTCAAGTTGCACAAGGAGAGATACAAACACACAGATGGATTAAACCCACAACACACAACACCTCTCTTTTTCAAAGGGGGTTAAAAGTGTAAATATACAAAGCAGTGGCGGTCTGGCCAGGTGGGCGAGTCGGCAAATGCCCATTGGGCCTTTTGCCTTTTGAATACGTAATGCGCTTATATACATGTGAAGCAAAAACTTTCAAATCGCTGACGAACTGAGCTTCAATGTTTATTTATTTTTAAGTTTTGGCATATGTGGTGAGCTAGTGAGTACTTTTGGCTTCTTTTGGCCGTTCCGCCGGCGCGCCGGCGGCGGCGTCGAAGTCCAAAGCACGAACTCGAGATGTGCATAGTGAGGAGGCAACAAAAGTAACCGATGAAGCTAATATCGAAATTTTAGTACATTAACTGTAAGTATTAAGTGAATTGTCTTGTCGTTAGTTTGGGTAGCGAGTGAACTTTTTGCGACAGGATTTTTCCAACAAATTCTTTTACGCTTAAAAGACAACTGGTGAGAGAGATTCGCTAAATTGTTCTTGGTTCTTGATACTTCTGATAGTATTTGTTTTTTATAAAGGTTTTTATTTTTTTTGTTTATGAGTTTGTTTTTTTATTTTAATAAATAAATCATTCTGCAGCTCTAAAGAACCTATGATTTTATTTATCCTTAAACGGATCCTTAAACATTATAATAAAATATATATATATATATATATATATATATATATATATATATATATATATATATATATATATATATATATATATATATATATATATATATTTACAGAAATGGTATAAAGCTGAACCAGAAATATGATTTTTTATACACCATTCTGAACCAGCCCGACGTACCTGAGCCATATATGTGGTTCAGGTTTGTTTTCCTCAATAAACTTGTTCATAACGTCCCCGCCCATTATTGATGACATCTTTTTCTATAAGCTTAAGATTGGCTGCTCGTCTGCCATTAAATTTTAGCGGGAAAAAAAGCGCGGGATGTTTGGTATTGCACGTTTTATGATGGTTCAGGTTTGATAGAAAGATATGTTTTCCAGTTCGAGGTTTGTCCGCATTAGGTTGTGGCGCTGTTTTGAAATCTGTATATAGTGATATACAAATATAAATATTTTTAGCATCAAGCTGAACCAATAGATTTGGCAATACTGTATTTATGGTTCTCTTGTTTATTATAAATAATTGAGTTCGTTTCATATTTGATATTAATATCAGGTATATATCTGAATTACACTAAATTCATTTACGTTGGAAAATAAACGTCTAAAAATAAAAAAATATCGTATTTCGAAATTTCAGTTGATAATGTTTAAATGCGTCGGCTCGTAGAAGTGTAATTTTTTTTTAATTGTAGGGGTTCGAACATATTATGCAATGCAATTAAGAAGTTTTTTAATTTAAACTTTTTTGGAATTTGTTTTTAATTTTCGCAATTGTAGTCAATACAAATTCAAATAATTCTGGATTTTTTGTGAAACCAAAAACAGTAAAGAATTATGAATGTAGATGAGAAATCTACATTTAAAATAAAGAATATGATCTACCTGCATCTGGAGCCGACATGCGTTAGTTTTTGCATTTCGGTCGCTTATAAATAAACAAAATGATATTTCTTCTTCAAATTTGGACCGGCTATTTCCCAATGCTCGTATTTTTAATTGTATGAGTAATATTAAAAGTTTTAAAAACCTGCGCACAATACATGGACTTAAGATTAGTTGTTCAGGTTAGATCTTTTTTCGCGGCAAAATTAAGAAAGCTATACAAAAAATGCACTTTTTGTAAATAAAAGCTAAACAAATTACTTTATGCAAAATTAAAGTGAACAATCAAATTGGCACAAAAAGAAATCAAGTAATTTAAAAAGAAAGAAAGTTCCAATAAGACAAAAATTAAAAAAATTAAAAATCTATTGATTTTTCTATACAAAAAATTGAAACAAAATATTTTATGTTAAATTAAATAAAAAATTTAAAATTTTAGAAAAAAGACAATAATTAAAGGAAAAAATTCCGATGGATTGAAAATTGAGAAAGATTAGTTGTTATTATAAACGCTAGTTGCAAAATTCGAGGGGTAGGAACGGGAAATTGTTCGTGTGTTATGCTTTAGTTGTAATTTTAAAAATTGTAGTTCCAGATTGCTTTTAACTAACAGAGATAAAATATAAGCATTTAAGAAAAAACCACACGAAATTTCAAGAAGAAATATCAATTTGTTTATTTGTAAACAACTGAAACGCAAAAGCTAACGTATCTTGACCCCCAAATGCAAGCACAGGTACAGTAGGTATTGTTATTTTTTGAATATTGATTTTCTCATTTACTTTCACAATTCGTTTACAGTCTGGTTTCTTAAAAAATCCACAGTGTGGAATTCGTTCATAACTACAATTGTAAACAAATTTCAAAAAATGGTTTCAATGAAGAAAATTTTTTTTCTTGTCAGCATTGTAAAATACATGTAAAAACCTACATATAAAGAAAATAGTCCTATTACGTGTGATTAAAATTTCGATTTTTTTAGATTTCGGCAGTTTAAATAAATATTTTGCGCTAAAAGAAGATTTAGTTCAATAAAAGACATGGTTTCACCTACTTTCGTTAAGATTTATGTATTATTATATTACGTTCTGAAATTATCCAAAAAAGGATATTTCTAAGGATTTTACTTTTTTTATTTGTACATTTAATTTTATTCTAAATTTTATTGCGAATAATTTGTAACTTTTATTTTTGCGGCGGAATTACTAGGACCGAAAATAATAGCAGAGAGGAAAATAGCACCAGATTTTGTCAATAGTTTTTGTTTAAAAATTAATACCAAACGACGCGCACAATAGCAAACACATGATTTTCTTTATACCTGCCATATTTGACTCTTTTTAAATGCCGAAAAATGGAGTTATTTTTAAAGTTTTCGAAAGATTTTAGAGGAAAAGTTGTTTATTTTGAAATTTTATACATGTATCAACTTTCAACTCTATCTTGAATTTTTTTAAATTTAATGCATTTTTAGAGATACGTTAATTTTACTTTCACATCCACGTAGTGGAGTGGAAGTATAGTCATCGTAAAAAAAAGTTTTTTTCTTCAAATAGGCTTATACATGAAATGTCAAAATTTTAAGTTTGAGCAAAAAAAAATTCTGTCTGCCGGTCTGTTTGCAACTTTTATGTGTGCAGGATTACTCAGAAACGGTTTATGATATTGACTGGACATTTGATACACCTTATGTATTATACCGCAATCTTGAACTTGATTATATTTTGATTTTATTCCGTTGAAGGGTTGGATGTTTGGGGGGTAAATGGGAGAAAATGGCGGTAAATAGGTAAAGCTAGCAAGCAACAATTCATAAAATTGGGATTAAGTGTATGTACGAGCTCGCAATTTTTTTGACATCAGCCACCTCCATTACCACCCCCACACCGTTATTCAAGGGAGTAAGAAATAAAATTGTGATTAAGTGTGTATACAAGTACCTAATGCGGTCTATGGCATCATTGCATTATTCAAAAGGGTAAAAAAGTGAAATTGTTATTTAGTGTGTATACAAGAACCAAAAACTTCAACATTTTTTTAAATATTAGTCACCCTCTCTACTATCACCAAACCATTATTAAAGAGATTAAAAAAATAAAATTGTGATTTAGTATGTATGAAATAAAAAAGGCCTCAAAAATGTATTTGGTACTAGCCACGCCCTCTACGTACCCTATTGTTAAAGGGGCAAAAAAATTAAATTGTGATTTAGTGTATATACGAAAACGAATAGCCCCAAAAATTTTTTTGGCATTAGCCACTCTCTCTACCATAACTATCACTACCACTACTCCATTATTAAATGAGGTAAAAAATAAAATTGTGATTTTTGTGTGTACAAGAACCAAATGCCTCCCAAAGGCAACTACCTCACTACCGTGTGGCATATCGTTTTATGGGTTTTTGAAGTACATGAATTCAAATATTGTATTATTGGAGTTCTATCAACAATTATTTCCACATAGTGAAGTACAGATATAGTATCGATATTTTTTGGTATTGTAAGGGACTTAGATAGGAAATCTGGATGTAACAGTAGTGATTCCTTAGACAGCTGTTTTTGCATTTTGGTCGCTTATAAATAAACAAATTGATATTTCTTCTTAAAATGTGTACTAGTTATTCTCCAATATTTATATTTTTGTGTCAGCTGGTAGACAATAATCCAAAACCACAATTGTTAAAAGGACGCGCATTGTTTCTATATTTTTTATAATGCAGAAACAATAAACATACAACCATTTTAATGTTTAATTGATCGTTTTTAATTCTGGTCCTTCATAGTGTCGTGGTTTCTAAGATATTTGACATTTAAACAAACTACTGAATCCTATAAACGTTCGGTTGCCGTCTTTAAACTTAAATTTCTCCAAAACTATTAATCCTATATAAATATAAAAATATTCCATTCTCAGTGTATAACCTTTATTTTTTATGTTCCCCATTTTTTTGCAATTTATTGAGATATTTGCAAGGGAACAATTTCACGGTTTTTTTCGAACATTTTTAGTTAGTTTAAAATGCATTTTTTTTTCTTGTCAAAGGAAGAAAAAAATTGAGCGTGTGATCCTAATCATACTATATTACTATACTGTTAACGAATTTGAGTATTTGAGAATTTTATTTTTGCTGACTACTTACAGTAATAAAATGGAAACTTTTTATTAAAAAAATGTGATAAAGCATGTTTTTTTTTCTCACGGCTTATTTGTATTTAATGCTATAGAAATATTTAAAATAATCATTTGAAAGCTTAATTAATATTTCGTTGTTTTGGCTGATATAATTTTTGACGTAAGTGCCATAATTTCTCAGGTGTTTAACATTTAAACTAAATGCTTCATCTTATAAATACTCGGACGCCATCTTTATAATCCCAGATCTCCGAAACCATTAATTCTGCAGAAATTAGGGAAAAAAATTAAATTTATCCTGTGTTTAGTAGATTTCTTATTTGTCTCTAGCAGTTTTCCCTAATTGTAATCTTTTCCAATTATTTGACGAAAATCGTTTCGAAATATCTTTTTCTTAAAGCGAAAGTATCAATTTTCAAGTCCTCATAAATAAATAATATAGAAACTTTTCTGTGATGCATTCACTACTAAACTGCCAGAAATAAATGAAATCAAATTCAAATGATATTATTTTGAAATTAAAACCTCTAGTTACTGTACTAACGTGACATACTAGGATTTTAGTGTGGGCAGAACGAAAAAAATGTCGAATATTTTAACTACAGAAGGGTAATTATTTTATATTTTATATTTATTTGCTATTATCACGATTTGCATATAACCTAAATAATATTCTCTAATACAGAAGGGTATTTATCAGTTTTTATCAGTATTTTAATTTATTCTCCTAAAATTTCTTTAACTAAATTTTCAGCTCTTGTTATTGCCATTCAATATGTTTGAAAACTGTAATGCGTAAAATGCGGCAAAAAAGACAATAATGTGACAAACATGTGTCAAAAAGGTACCTATTTAAAGGGTGCACTGACCTGACCTAAATTCGAAGTGAATAATCCACCACGGGGGTCCAGCAAACTGGCCCGTAAACCTTGGAAGATACTTCTATATTACATATTTTTATAATATACAGGGTGTCCCGAAACTCCCGCCTTTCCCTTTAGGTGCTAATTCTCCATGCAAAAATAGTAAGAAAAGTTTCCTATAAACATGTGTCCGGAAATGCTTCCTAAGGGAGCTACGGCCCTCTAAGAATGGAACAAAAATAGGTGTTTTTACTAATTATCTCGGAAATGATTTGGGATAACTTTATGAAACTTGGTTAACTTTTTTCGATTAATAAAAGTTATTGTTTTACCCCTACTTTGAAAAATAAATAATGCGCATTTAGCAAACGAATACGCAATATTTCGTTTAGACCGCTTTTACTCGAAAACGGCTTGCCATATGGCTAATTGTAAAGAGGGCCTTTTTTATGCAGAATTAACCAGGGAATCATAATCAGTACTAAAAAATGTCAAATGGAAAATTAATATGTAGAAACAAAGAACACCGACCCCTCGTTTCTCCGCCCCTGGATAAAATTAATTTTGGCTAATACTGTAAAACAATAACCTTTAATAATCAAAAAAACGTAACCAAGTTTCATAAAGTTGTTCCAAATCATTTCCGAGATAATTAGTAAAAACACCTATTTTTGCGCCATCCTTAGAGGGCAGTAGCTCCCTTAGGAAGCATTTCCGGACACATGTTTATAGGAACTTTTCTTACTATTTTTGCATGGAGAATTAGCACCTAAAGGAGAAGGCGGGGAGTTTCGGGACACCCTGTATATTATAATATTTTAACTTTATTAATTGAATATTTATAATTTCCTATTTATTTTTCTCACAATGTTTTCCTTACATTAAGCAATATGAATGAATATTTTGGAGTCACCGTTTTCTTTTTAAATTTTTTAAACACCAGACTCGTAATTAATGACATTTAGGTGAATATTTTCAAGCCAATATAATAGAAAATTTTTTGATTGTAACATTTTCAACACAATTTTTCATAAGAAATCGATTTTTTTGAATTCTAAAAAAAATTTAGCGGGCAAGGAAAAGTGGAAATAGTCCAATGCAATAAGGTTTATACCTGGGAACCAGCTATAGTGAATGGATTTGAATGATTTTTTTTTTTGTTGGATCTCTAATGCCATAAACTAAAAAGTTTACCCATTGAAAATTACCGCCATTTCGAGAATCCGTAAATTAAAAAATTAAATCAAAATTTTTAGAAATCCCAACAATAAACACAATTATCGGAATTTTTAAATATTTCTTTTAAGAAATTAATGATTGTTATAGTTTTCGAGGTTGTTTATAAAGAATTTGTAATGAAATGAAACTTTAATCTGTATTTTTAAAATATATATTATCGCATTATCAGCTTTTTATTTTTAAAGGTGGAAACCAACTCTAAAAGCTGAAGAATTAATTATGTTTCTAATTTTACGAATAAATTAACGAAAATCCAGAGACTTATGTTTTTGAGGTCGCTGAATATGACTGAGATCAAAACATATGAGACAAAAATATTAAGGGTTGAAACACCCTTAAATTCTGAAAAATTAATAATTCTAATGTTACAAATGAATTCACGAAAATCCATATACTTGTGATTTTTAGGTTGCTGAATATGATTATGTGGTCTAAATTTATTTTTAAAAAATGGTGGCTTATAAATGAGTACGGTAATATGTATAATTTTATTAAAAATACAGATTGTTATAAATAAATCAAATTAATACAATTAAGTAAACTAATTAAATAACATTTTTAATCTGCGCTCTAAACATGCCAAAGTGCTATGTAACCCGCTATTTTTGGGTATTCTTCGAAAAATAGACTGTTATTGCTCGTCTCTCTACCTATTATAGACAATTAAAATGCGCGCACAAACTGAAAAGTTTCAACATTATTTCAAATTGTCATATCTCTGGCACAGTTTGTCGTAGGAAAAAAAAATAAAAACCCAAACTCTTCGTTTTTTTACAAGCTTCATTTCATTCTTATATCATGATTTTATCAATCTTATAATTTTTGAGATATTCAATTTTAAATACATAATTTTCTTGCTTAGGCGCTGAAGAGCCATCTTTAAACCTTTATATCTCTGGAACAATTTGTCGTAGTAAAGCAAAAACAAATAAGCTATTCGTTTTTTTATAAGCTTCATTTTTGTACTCTTACCATTTTTTATATAAAAATGTCTTCTGAGCAATTTCCAAAAACCCGATTTTTTTCAAAAAAATTATGAAATTTTTTGATTATTGAAAATGGATACAAAATGAAATATGCTTATTTTAAAAATTCTTTAAAAAATTGAGCATATTAGTAATAATATGTATTAACAGTATATAGAAGGATTTAAATAAAATTGAATTGATAAGATATTAGAGTAATAAGACTAAAAAAATGGCGCCTAAATTTTGAAATGCTCTACTTTTTTGTTTGTAACTTTTTTAGTTTTCAGTAGGAAAGGTCGTAATACGTCTCAACCGAAAGAAAATTTTAATACCTTTAACTTTTTACAAGAATACTTAACATATTTTGAGTAATTTTAGATTGTAACGTTGTATATTTTTTTCTGAAAGTGTCGGCGCCATTTTGAAAATGCCATATTTCCAAAACTAAACATCAGAAAAAAAATCATTCGATTTGTTTTCGTGAAAGCTTTAATTTTTTTAAAGTCCACATTTTTCGAGTAATTTAAAAAACAAGTCCAGAAATACTGATTTTAGGGGGTGACAATTGCAATTTTATGTGTATTTTTTATTTTTTACGACAACCCCTAAGAAGGGTTGCCACCACCCCTAACCAAAAAGCAGGAACAATGACAATATAGATTCTCATTAACATACTTTATGAAGCATGTTGAAATGAACAAAATTAATGAACAAAAAATTTGGAAATTCATTATATTGTTTTCGGGATTTAAAAGCTTCACTTACTGTACTATTCATTTATTTCGCTTTTTGGAGCTTCTGCCATCTTCAAATTAATTTTAAAAAGTCTTATTTTTTTACAAATTCTTTATAAACAACCTCGAAAACTATAACAATCATTATTTTCTTAAAATGAATATTAAAAAATTCCTTTCGTTGAAATTTCCAAAAATTTTATTTTTTTTTTTAATTTACGGATTTTCGAAATTGCGGTAATTTTCAATGGGTAAACTTTTTAGTATATGGCATTAGAAATCCAACAAAAAAAAATCATTCAAATCCATTCACTATAGCTGGGTTCCGTCACTTTTCATTTATAATGACTAATTGCACTGGACTAAAAACTTAATTGATGACTATTGAAAGCAATTATAAAAGTTTTCAGGCAAATCCATTCAGGTCCAATCGATTTCCTAGTAACTTACTTTTTTCGTCTAACTGCACTCAGCTCTTAAAATTTAACATTTTTAAAAACTAAATGAAATAACCAAAAAAATCAGAATGTGAAACATACATAATAATGTCCATTATCAGTATTTTATTATTTCTTTTTTTGGTAGGTACATAGTGTTTCTCCATTTTCACCCTAAGGTTCGTATATTAATTTTAAATTTCATGCACTAGACTAAGGGCAACACATTATCATCTCTCTTTTTACGGTTTTTATTACATTACAATTTAACAAATCATCAGAAAGTATATTTTTTTGTACAGTTTTATTCGAAATTTTATACGAACATGTTGGTATTTTTGAGATGCGGTTACTAAGACCGAAGATAATAAGGAAAATAGCTGAAAATTTTAGTTCTTCAACAATAACTGTTTAAATTTTATGCGCAATGGACAGATTTAATCCAATACCTCTCATTGCACTTGATGTGACACCTAAAACAAATTAAAACCATAGAATCGCTGCGGCTAAACAATTCGATTCAAAATTTATTTTGACTCCACTATTACAGTAGCAAATGTAACATGTCGTAAAATAGTAAAATAATCACAGATTGGACCAATAAGTTGATGAGAAGTTTGGCAACCTTGGTATGGTTCAGGATGTTGCATTCAATATGTAAAATTATACATTTTGGCTCAGGTTAGTACGAAAAGTATAACTGGTTCAGCATGGTGCTGTTAATGTGTTGATATACAATTTTTTTATTTATAGAAATATCGGAGTATATATTACAGAATAGGTTCTCCCATCCCATACATACACCCGAATATGCAATTATTTTTTTTCTACCTACTTTATAAATAGATGGATCAGGATAGTATGAATTGTATACTGGTTCAGGTTTGATAGAAAGATCTATATATATATATATATATATATATATATATATATATATATATATATATATATATATATATATATATATATATATATATATATATATATATATATATATATATATATATATATATATATATATATATATATATATATATATATATATATATATATATATATATATATATATATATATATATATATATATATATATATATATATATATATATATATATATATATATATATATATATATATATATATATATATATATATATATATATATATATATATATATATATATATATATATATATATATATATATATATATTTATTGAACATTAAAGTTTAGTACAAAATTCCCATCCCTCGAATAAATGGCTAGCGTGAGGCCCAAAAAATCCCCCCCCCCCCCCGATAAAAAAATTCTTGCTTGATTCGCTTGTAAAATGCCGACTAAGTCCTGGACAACCAGACCGCCACTGATACAATGTGTCCCAAACAAAGCACTTGGACGAAAATAGTAGAAATTAATCGAATTTCATTGACAAAGAACCTGTATTGTCGGAATTAGAACGGCTTTGGTTTTTTTTTAGAGGGTCTTTGAATTTTTTTTTCAATAGAAAATCTCGTTAATTCATCATTGGACCATAGTTCATACACTATTCGGTCAAGTTACACAAAAAAAAATTGCGAAGCTAATTAATGCCTTTTTAAATTAAACAAAAAAATTTTACCTAACCCGCTACGCCAATACACTTGAGCAGGTTATTTTTTGTACCATTACTGTTCATATTGTAAATGAAATAGAACATTTAATCTCTTTTTACTTGACAAAGTTTTACGAGGTGGTTTTTTAAATCATAATAATTTGTTGACAATGATGTTATATCAAAAAGACACAAGCAGCTTTTTTATGTAACTTGACTAAATAGATTGAGAACTATGACAGAATTTAAAAAAAATCAAAGGCCCACAAAAAAAAATACGAATCCTTTCCGAGCCTGAATCTACAGGTTTTTTTGTCGATGAAATATTGTGTCCTTTCCACCATTGTCGTATCAGCATACACTGTATAAATATTTCGGTATCAACATGATTTTAGGATAACTCTACAAAATCTACGCATCGAACAGGCTGTTCGTTACTTAATCATTAGACTGCATGTTTTCCGTGCATTTGTAATGGTGAGAATGGGTTATGAATAAAATATTTAGTTTTTCTGTCCCTACCGCTGGCGCTACAAAAACAGTACGATATTTAAGTGGCCCATTATACGTTATTCACTATACACTAGGTCGATAAGGTCCTTCTTTTCACACCTAAAGGTCAAAGGAAAGGCATTCCACCCTGACAATACCAGAAGCCAACACTGTATACTTAAAAGGCTGAGTGATCCGCTATCCGTTATTAAAGTTAAACAAAATAACAATACACACATTACATGAGTCTAGATAAATTAGTACTAATGTATTAAGAAAAATATATGAAAATATTTTATGTTGACTTAAGCAATAAATGATGGTAACAAACAAATTATTTGTATTATCGATTCACAGACACACAAAAAAAAAGTTCTGTGCAACGGACCAAACTATATGGATTTGGTGTATTTTTTCGATGCTGAATCCGAATCCGTGGTCCAAAAAAGGATCTATCATGTCAGTTTTGTTTTTTAGTCAAAAACATCCCTTAAATGGTGTAAAATCATAGAAATAATGTAATAACTCTTAATGAAGTGTCAAAAATGGTAGATGTTTTGTAGTCGAGAATAGAGAATATAAATTCGAGCCACGGTAAGCTATTTCTATACATTAAACCGAAATCCGCCCTTATGGGGGGTGAAAACTACCGCTAAAACTCAAAAGACACAGGTGAGTGTAAATCACATGTACAAAGGCCAAATTTTTTTATCTCTTAGTGCAAAATAATTGACTCTGGTGCGACAACCAGCCATTACTCTCAAAGGGTAGAGACTCAACCCCATGGAGGGTTAAAACTACCCTCCCTGTCCCTTCTAACAAATTAAATAAAATACCTGTAAAAGGATCAGTTGACATGTTTTCTGGGAAGTCTGGAATAACGTTCCCTGGTAATTCGTTCAATGTTTTTCACTTAAATATACAAAGCCTTAGAAATAAAGTATCTGAATTTAATGCATTTTTGATGGATAATCATTTTGATATCTTATGTATTAATGAGCATTGGCTTGTTGAGGGTGAATCTAAATTTGTAACACTTGAAGACAATAATTTAATTTCAAATTTTAGCAGGAAAAATAGTATTCATGGCGGCGTTGCTATTTTCTGTCGGAAAACATATAAGGGCCAGTTGTACGAACTAAGTTGAGCCAAGTTCAGCTTGAACCAAGATCAAAAGCCAAGGTTATGATTGTTACAATAATCGTAACCATGGCTTTTAATCTTGGTTCAAGCTGAACTTGGCTCAACTTAGTTCGTACAACTGGCCCTTAGTGTTCCCCTATAACTCAAATTAATGAACTTTCTATTGACTTTCATTGCGAACTGTCTGCTGTTGTTTGTGACAATTTTATAATAATAACAACATATAGATTTGGGATTTTGATATATTTTTGCAGAAGCTTACGTGTGCCTTTAACTTTATCACACAAAAAAACAAAAATGTAATTTTCTCAGGAGATTTTAATGTTCATTTTAATAACCCCAATAAACAGGTTCACACACTTATTAATTTATTCAGTTCTTTTGGTTTCATTGCATGCAATCATCTCGGCAATTGTTTGGATAATATGTTTATTAACTTTTGCCTTGATAGTTGTAATTTCCAATTATTTGATAAGCACTTGTCTGATCATATTGGTATCAATTTAAGTATAATGAACTGTGAGCCTCCACGAGCATCAAAGAAAATTTCTTTCAGACCTATTTCCGATATAGGTTTATTTAATTTAAACAGATATCTGCAACAGATCGATTGGGGGTTTATCGATGATTCTTCGATAGATATTGATGTTAAATCTGAATTTTTCTTAGATATAATTACTTCTACTCTGGACATGTTTTTCCCAGTTAAGTCCAAAATTTTAACCAGTGACAAAAAAGTTAATGTAACTTGGTACACTGATGATTTGCGTCAATTGAGAGAGACATTCCATTTCCTTCTTGATATTTATAAGACTAATCCTACTAGCGATTTGAAAAAAATGATTAATGACAAAAAACGTATTAAAAGCCAAGAAAGTAGCAAACGATAACTATATACGACGAAATAAGAATCAGCAAAAAGCAATGTGGAATTTGGTTAAGGTAAACAAAAATAAAACAGACAATTCGTCAGAAATTATTTCTCCTGACGAATTTAATAATTATTTTGGAAACATTGCTCAAAATTTAGTTAACTCCCTGGCACCTCCCACCGACAATTTTGAAAATTATTTTACAAGTTCCATAGAAACTGGTGCTGACAAGGATTTTATTTTTACTGAAGTTACTTACAATCTAGTCGCTAATCTGAAAAACAAACAGAGTAAAGATGCTTATAATATCAACATTAAAATTCTCAATTGTATTAAATATATTATTATCATTCCACTCACTAAACTAATTAATGAATGCATTAGAAAGAATGTGTTTCCAAAATGTCTTAAACTGTCAAAATTGTTACCTTTATTTAAAAAAAACTGTATTGATGATCCGGCAAATTACAGGCCTATTTCTATCGTGCCATTATTTGCCAAAATCTTTAAGGTAGTTCTCAAATCTCAAATCACAAAATTATTTTGAAAATTGTAATCTTTTCAATAGTTGTCAATATGGCTTCATGTCAAAATTGTCAACGACGTTAGCAATTAATTCGTTGATAAATGTAATAAATAAAGGTTTCGAGGCCAAAGAATTTGTGCATGTGCAATTTTTAGACCTAAGTAAGGCTTTCGACTGTGTGCCTTACAATATTTTGGTGAACAAACTAAAATTTTACAATTTCTCTGAGAGTAGCAGAAAATTGATTATGTCATATTTGACTGATCGTCATCAATTTGTTCATTTTAATAATATTAACTCTGGTACCACTGATATTAAATTTGGTGTCCCTCAGGGTTCAGTTTTGGGACCGGTTTTATTTCTTATTTATATTAATGATTTGCCAAACAGTAGTCCCTCAACAAACTTCACTCTCTTTGTTGATGACACAACATTGGCTCATTCCCATAAAGATTGTAACGCTTTATTATCAGAAGCTCAAAACAGTTTGTCTATAGTTCACAACTGGTTTTTAAACAATAAGTTAGTATTGAATGATGATAAAACAGAGACTATGATTTTTTCTTTAAGACAGCACTCTGTACAAATGACCTCTCATTGCGTTAAATTTTTGGGCATTATCTTGGACAGTAAGTTAACATGGGAGGAACACACGTCCTACATCTACAAGAATATATCACGCAATATTTTTTTATTGCGCAATTTAAAAAATTGTTTATCACAGTCAACGGTTTTAATGGCATATCATTCCCTCACTTATGCCATTTTAATATGGGGCCACTCGGCACATACCTCAACAGTTTTTTTGCTGCAAAGAAAGGCTGTCAGAATCGTTGCTGGGCTATCATATAGAGATGATTGTAGGGATGCTTTTATAAGCCTTAAGATATTTACTCTACTTTGTTATTTATTTGTTTTATTTATTGTGTACTTTTTTTTCTAGTTAAGACAACCACTTTTTGTTGGTTTTTATTGCCATATTTTTTGACGCAATTTAAAAAATTGTTTATCACAGTCAACGGTTTTAATGGCATATCATGCAATAATTCAATCTTCCCTCACTTATGCCATTTTAATATGGGGCCACTCGGCACATACCTCAACAGTTTTTTCACTGCAAAGAAAGGCTGTCAGAATCGTTGCTGGGCTATCATATAGAGATGATTGTAGGGATGCTTTTATAAGCCATAAGATACTGACTTTACCTTGTAATTATATACTGCAGTGCCTTGTCCATGTTAAAAATAACCTTAATAATTACATAACATGTGAAAGTGTACATACGTACTCAACTCGTAATAGGGGCAATATATATTTGGATTTTTTCCGACTTTTAAAAACCAGAAATGGCACCTGCTATTATGCAGTAAAATTTTTCAATGTGTTACCGATTGCTGTACAAACACTTGACTGTACTCGCTTTAAAAATGTAATTAAACGTTTCCTCCTTGAAAATGCATTCTATGATTTTGACGAATTCTTGTCAACTGATTTTTCTCGTTTAATTTTATAAACTTGATGTGTGTGATAATGATTGTTTGTTATTCTATGTGCTTTATTGTTATTTACTATACTTTGTTATTTATTTGTTTTATTTATTGTGTACTTTTTTTCCTAGTTAAGACAACCACTTTTTGTTGGTTTTTATTGCCATATTTTTTGACGTGTCAAAACATAATTTGACCAATAAAGATCTATCTATCTATCTATCATAAGTTTCTAAACGGGAAAAAAATTCAGTTTGTAGTTTTAGGCATGGTGAACAAATATGGAGTAAATTCGTTTCAACCACCAATACATGACTAGAGACTACCTTTAAAGGGTGGTAACAGCTACCCCCATGCTCAAATGTTACATTAGGAGTGCTATTATTTAAAATTCGGAAAGTGTCAAATACTTGTAGCTCATTCTGCCAAATATATAAATCTGGTACGACAACCATCCAATCTTTTTAATAAGATTGGGAGGGGGTAGAAACTACCACCACATACGGACGGAAATAGATAGACGGAAATTTAGTTAATTTAGGGATATAGGTAGCTTACATAGATAAAAAAAATGGTCACTGAAGAGAATATCCTATATCTATGACTAAAAAAAAAAAAGAAAAAAGCACGGAAAATATATTTTGAAGATAAGAGTGAAAAATCATAAGAAAAGAAAGTATTTGGATTGATGGTCGAAAGTATGATATAAATAGGAAGAATTGCTTTACACAAATTAAGAGATAGACAAGTTGATAAATGTTAAGATAAACAGATGAATAAGCAGGTACGGTATAATAAATAAAACACAACTGGTTAATGCTTAATGTATGAATTTACTCCATATTTGTCTACCCTGCCTAAAACTACAAATGCCTGAATTTTTGTTCCAGGATATTAGAAGTAATGAAATTCGTCCGCCGTGGGGGTAGTTTTTACCTCCCCCTCCAATGGGGGTAATTTTCAGCCTTATTAAGATTGGGTGGTTGTCGTACCAGATTTGTATATTTGGCACGATGAGCTACAAGTATTTGACCCTTTCCGAATTTCAATAGCAATTATATGCCCCATTTGAGCATGGGGGTAGCTCTTACCAAGTCTAGTCTAATCATGTATCGGTGGCTGGAATGAATTCACTCCATATTTGTTCATCCTGCCTAAAACTACAAAGGCCTCAAAATTCTTTTCCCGTTTTGTAACCTATGAGGGGTGAGGGTAATTTTGACCCTCCATGGGGTTGAGTCTCTACCCTTTGAGAGTAATGGCTGGCTGTCGCACCAGAGTCAAATGTTTTGTACTAAGAGATACAAACATTTGGCCTTTGTACCGTCGTGAGCAAAAAAAAAAAATAGGACAACTATTTTTTTCTAATGTAAATCTGTCTCTATCTGCACACTTGCAATGAATTTTGACAAAGAACCGACAATGTCACAAAAATTAACTGTCCTGAGCAAAAAAAAATAGGACAACTATTTCTTTCTAATGTAAATCTGCCTCTATTTGCACACTTGTAATGAATTTTGACAAATAACTGACAATGTCACAAAAATTAAAGTTAGATGTATACAACCAGATATTAGCAAAAATATGTTATAAGACTTGTCTCATTTTTTTTCGCGCACGACAGTACATGTTATTCACACTCACCTGCATCTTTTGAGTTTTAGCGGTAGTTTTCACCCCCCATAACGGCGGATTTCGGTTTAATTTATAGAAATAGCTTACTGTGGCTCGAATTTGTATTCTCTACTCTGAACTACAAAACATCTATCATTTCTCATACTTCATTAAGAGTTATTACATTATTTCTATGATTTTATACCATTTTAAGGGGATGTTTTTGATTAAAAAACAAAACTGACACGATAGATCCTTTTTTGGACTACGGATTCAGATTCAGCCCCAAAAAATACACCAAATCCATATAATTCGGTCCCCTGCACAGAACTTTTTTTTTGTGTGTGTGGCTGTGTTATTATTACATGTGCCCCATTCTATAGCGAGTATTGAGGGAAATGTTGTCAATACATTAAATATTCAGTAGTAAAGAAAACAAGAAAACGATTTTTTAACAGGCTTTAATTTGTTTTTGTTTGTCTTTGTCCGCGCAAAATTGGAGAATGATTGAACCAATTTTTATTAATTTTTCGACAAACGATTTGGGGGAAATTTTTACCTCATATGAAAAAATTCACTATTGAAATGACCTCCGGATTTGAGAGCCTTAGATTATTTTTTTACTTTCCCATATACAAAGTAATACAAGGAGAGAAATTGTTTTATTAAATTTGGCACAACGTTGTAGAACAAGATCTTGTTGCAATCAAATTGTGGGAGGTTATTAAAATTAGTCCAAAATAGAAAATTGAGATAACATCAAATCTTTACGTTTTGAGGTCCCAGGAAAAAAGTGGTTTTTGAAAACTGTCTGTGTGTATGTATGTGTGTATGTATGTATGTATGTTAGCACGATAGCGGCGAAATTACTAAATGGATTCGGATAAAACTTTGCATGAGGGTCTCTTCAGTGCTCCAGAAGATCTGAAAAGGTTCTGGCTGAGATCGGATTAGGTTTAATGCCGTTTTGGCACAATAAGTTATTTATTTTATGATTACTTGCAATTTGCAATCGAACCATTGAAAAGCAGTAAAAATTTCGATTTCAGCGATATATCACACTTGCACCCTTTCAATTTGGTTTCCGTGAAAAAAATTTAAAAACAAAATAACAATCTATAGATTCACGCTTCTTGTGTAAGCAGGGCCGTAGAGACAAAATACGGGCCCAGAGGGAATTTTTTTTTTTAATTGATGAGCGGGGGGGGGGGAGAAACCCGAAAAGAAAATTTTGCAGAAAAATTTTCCGGGCCCCATCAAACAAGTCCGGGCACCTCAAAAATTTTTTTGACGAGCAGGGGGGGTGTAAGATATATTTTATAGTATAACCTAACGTTCAGTAGACTAGTGTGTTAAAGCGTGCAGACTATACGCGTGTTTTCTCTGAAGACATCATACTAGTTGTGATATTTCGCGAAAAAAGTGCAGTTAAAGTTAGTGATAGCTGTGTAATGCCTACACAACCCATAAGGGGAACGTGTGGTTCCGGACGGTCCTTAACTGGGCCCAAAACTATTAAAAGTGACAGAGACATTAAAACTCTGAGAAACTTGGATCCATTTCCGGCACAAGTGCAATACCAACCTAAAAATTTTCGACAACTGTCAAAAAGTAAAATCCCCCAGCAAAGTTTAGAATCATAATCTTTGACAGCTGTCAGTTTGACAGTTAGAACAGTGACAAGTAACCAAATAACAACCTTCCCCGGCCGATTTAGTGAAAAATCGGCCGGGGAAGGTTGTTGTTTGGTTGCTTGTCACTGTTCTAACTGTCAAACTGACAGCTGTCAAAGATTTATCAGCTCAAATTGAAACGGTCCACTATGAACACTTCACCGGCCACAGCTGGCAGAGAAGCTGTCCAGAAAGAATTATATGGTTTTTAAAAATAAATAAAAAAATATAATTAAATTAGATCGTTCATATTTTTTAGTGCTCTTTTCGGCTTCAAAGATCCACCGCGTGGGGAGGTTCCAGCCGCTTTCCGTAGCTGCCGATTTTTTAAAAATAATTGTAAAATTTCGCAAAACTTTATTCAGTTTTATGCATTTTAATTATTCATAATTCTTGTTCATTTTTACAAGCTTTTATTTAACTTGCTCTGTATGTTTGTTAGTTAGCTCGTATATTAGTATGTTTAGTTCAAATTTTGCAAGTTAATTTTGAACCACTTAACGACGTCCAATTGAGCTGAAATTTTGCATATACATGTAGTTTTGGCGACAATACAATAATATAGTACCAAAAAGTGTGTTTTTTAGTTTTAACGCTATAATTTGATGTCTTAGTGTATTCACTCAAACGTTGCATGCCAAGAAATGGCGAAGGATCTGGTTTAAACTATAATTTTTGTATCGGATAGTGCATTCACTCAGATGTTGTCGTTTTCGTTGTCTTAAAAGCTTATCGCCTGAATAGAGAAAAAATACTTACTTAGATACTTACAATCTCTGTCAAACAAAATTAATGCCTGTATGAACTTCTCGCGCACGACAAGCTTTTAAGACAATTAATTCAACATAACTTATTTTTTTCGTTTTAGTACACCTAAATATTAATAAAAGATTATTTTTAAAAAGTTTTTTTTACAATTAATTTATATTTGCTCGATATATAGAATTTGTTGGAAACGTGCTCCAACAAATTGAGGAAATTCAGAGCAAAATATTTTTTTTTACAACTATTGAATAATTCATTTATTATAGATGTTTTTGAACAAGTAATGGGGCTCATTACCCACGACGTGGTTAATAATTCATTATTCAATGGGTTACAACCAATTACATGAATTTATATAATGTAACACTTGTGATGCAATCACAAAAGACAATTTAAAGTTCAAAAACATCGCGTATGCCACAATTCGGTCCAATCTATCATGAAAATGTCAATATGTCATGTAAACGTTGGTTTATTTAAATTATAAAATTAAATCAGATTTTTTACCAATTTGAAAGAGTTGTTGTGGAAAAAGTGATTTCAACAGATGAGTAGTCGTGGAAAATGTATAGTATTCTACTAGCATATAATAGCTCTTACTCAACAATCGATTTAAGATCGATGTATTGAATCGATCTCAGCAGTTTTATGAAAGCCAAGAACATCGAAACCTGTTCGGGAATGACTGACCAGTGACCATACTTGCTGATGCAGGGCTTCTGAATTTATATAAAGCCCTCTCGGACATTCACTGCAGAACTTTACAAGTGTCTCTTGTGATTGTTTGATATACAACACCCTACCCTCTCTCCCGAACCATTCTGTTGTGTAGAAAGGTTTAGGTTGGATATTTTTGGTTTTTTTGTCTGTTGAGTTAGAGCTTCTAGAATATGTACTTTTGTCTGATTTTTTTTCGGAACTTGGAGCTTAACTATCTATGTTCGTATTTTTGTTGTTTTGGATGTAGGGAGAGGGAGTAAAACGGGCATTACATCTTTCTGTTGATAAAAAAAGTCTTCGCAGTGTGATGATGGCGGGAATGGTTCGGGAGAATGGGTGTTGGGGGGGGGAGTATTTTAGTGGGGGATGAGGGTGCTTGTCGTTAAGGGTTGGGGGTATTGGGTTGTTGTATAGTAGTAGCGGGAGCTTAAGGTGCAGTTTGTTCAAAGGAAATATGATTTTCAAGTTCAAAACATGTAAGAATATGTAATAATGTAAACTGGTTCTTTAATAATTTAAGGGGAATACATTGAGGGGTGGGGGTCGGAGGAAGTTCTGTTTGGGGTGGAATAGATTAGATATTGAATATATATGATAAAAAAAAAATTCGAAATTTTTTTACCAAAAAAAAACGGCCGAGAACCGGCCTTACAGGCCCTCCTCCTTTGGGTACCAAGCTAACAGAGTATGCTCTGTCAGTCTAAAATATTATCGACAGCGCAGCGTTGCCAATTGTAGTTAAAGCTGGCAACATCTTCGTTATTTTAAATGGAACACCCTGTATATTCTTAGAATATAACCCAATTCGAACAACTTTGTTAATATATTCTTATACCTATTTCTCCGTTTCTTAGATCAATTTCCAGATTTATTTAGCATAATCTGATTTCTAGTAAATCGTGTTATCTGCCTACCAAAAAACGATCATAAGCTGAACTGTCAGTAACCATTAGGAAACACTTTTCATGCTATAGCCAAACTTTAGTAGTAGTGTACAGGGTAGATTAGAAATAACTTTCTTGAAATGGCATAAAGGTGGTCGAAAGTCATTTTTTTATATAGAACGCCCTGTATATTAGTACTGATACAGAAAGCTGACACATTTTGCTATTCAGCTATGTATATGCTTATACCTAACTCGTAGCGTTTTCGATTTATACGCATTTATTTATAAATATGCCTTAGAAGTACATACATACTACTAAACATGGTGTATTATTCCTGATTTGTAAAATAAGTGTGTCTAATGGCAAATAATAGATACATATTATGCACGGACATTGTTATAATCACAATAAAACAGAAAACAAGAATGCGATGAAACCCGCAAGCAATTATTAGATAATTGAATGAACACAACATGATTACAAAAAAGACTAATTCTAAATACTACTTCAACAAATGTTCAACGTGTTGGCCATTGACATCAAGAAGTTTAACTATACGAGAATAGACGTCATTCGTTGTAGCAACTCTAATTTCAGTAGGATATAAGTTTTGAAATGCTTGATTCACCCGATGTTCTAATTCATTCCTAGTATTTACCGTCATTGTATACATTATTTCTTTAAGAATACCCCATAGGTAAAAATCTAAAGGTGTAATATCTGGCGATCTCGGAGGCCAGTTCCACGGTCTCAAACGTCTGATCCATCGTTCATCGAAAATCCGGTCTAATTCTAAACTAATAGCTGATACCAACAACTTCTGTATTCCTCAAGAGACATATTGTCAGTGAAATCTTCACCAGCCGTCCTTATAATCTCTTTTGTAAACTTATAACCATATATCTTATGGTTTGCCCATATCCTATGAACCGATGAATATGATAAGCCCTAATCTTGTTTGTACACCACTGCTTATGAGTATTGAGAATTTGCATATATGCTAAAACATTAATTTCATTTACTTTCAAAGATGAACCAATATGTATAAAATTATTCTGAACTAGTATGAATTTTCTGTTATTCATTTGTAGTAAATTCGGGTATTTCTCATTAAAGTTTCTACAAGTTCTGTTTATATTCTCATAACATTGTCCATGTATAAAAAATAAATCCATTGGAACTGCATTTGTGTAATAATTATCTGCCATTAGATTCACACTTACTGCCACAAATCAGAAATCAGAAATATTACACCAATATTATTTACCCACAAAAAGTTGCAAACTGTGTAAACTTTTTTTAAATGAGTTCGTGAAAGTGTGTAGAATAATATCCTGAAAAGTTTACATTTCGCTCGGGTGCAGAACATAAAAAAAAGTGAAAAAAACATTTTTTTTCATCCATTTTTTCAAAATTTTTAAATTAAATCAAGCTAGAAAAATATAAAAAATACAGATGGATAGATCACGTATTTATGAACAAAAAATGTCCTCACAAAATGTATCGTTAAAGCCACGGTTTTCCCGGAAAAAAATAGTCAAGTGTAACGTTATAACTCGGAGCGAGATCCATGCGTGCACGCGCTTGAATACGCATGACTGTGACACCGACGTACTGAATTACAACTAAATCAGAATTTGTTCAATCTATATGAGTGTTGGTTCATTTAAAAGATGGAAATTGTAGCTTTCTGATGCCTTTTTGTTTCAAACAATACAAGCAAAGGATGGATGGGAAAAATATGCTTATATATATTATTGCGCCCGAAGTCAATCGTCGCAATAAAAAATAGAGAAAAAAAAAAGCTTTCAAAAAAATTCTTTCTTCATTGAGCACTGTTAAAAAGTATGTGCACTTCATGATTATTATGGTTTATTAAGTTGTAGTAACGTGGATTCAAAAAAAAGTACATCTCAAATCATTTTAATTTAATTGTTTGATAATTTTCTCGATAAATTGACCCATTGGAAAAAATAAAATATCACTATTTCGGAAAAAATGTATACTTTTCGAATGTTCAAACACAAATTCGTTTACTTTTATGCATTTTTTCGAAAATATTATTAATCATATTATGATAAGAAATTGCGATTATCATGATCTTATCCTCCTAACTATGAAAATATCTTTGATTGTTTGATTGTTTTGAATAGGGATTGCAATACCGATTAACCGGTTATCAGGACAAAAAACACATGGCGATAATTACCGGTTATTTTAAATTTTTAGCGGTTATTTCGGTAAATTCTGAACTTACGATATGTCACGTATTCAACGTTTCTATTTATGTCAATGACTAGTATTCACTAAATACAGAGTGACTGTCCTAACACTGAGCACTTTTAACAATAAATAAATAATATTATAAAAAGTAAAATCCAAACACCAAGCTCCAAGAAATAAAAGAGGCATTGGCAATATCTTGAGACAGGAAATTGAATATTTCACTGCCGCAAATATCCGTGGAATACATTTAGAAGTATGTTATTACCAATTCTTATTAACTTATCGACCCACTAATATCGATTGAAGAAGGGCATCTTCAGCTGGTGGTATTCTATGCACAAATATCAGACGACTAACAGATATAGCTTTGAAAAACTAACTCTTTTTCGGACAATTTTAAAAAAATATTGTATTTTTAGATTAGGTATTCAGTAAATGCCCTATTTGAGTTTATGTTTATAATTTTTGTTATTTACCGAATAATTATTTATTTAAATTTATTTCAACCTTTTGTTTGTTCATTATATTAAATATACGTATATGTAATAATATACGGGGCAGGGCGTTCCATTAAAAAAATGACTTTCGACCACTTTCATAAGTCATTTAAAGAAAGTTATTTCTAATCTACGCTGTATACTACTACTAAGGTTTGGCTACAGCATGAAAAGTCCTCAGGCCTTGCCTAATGGTAACCGACAGTTCAGCTTATGATTGTGTTTTGGTAGGGAGATAACACGATTTATTAGCAGTCAGGTTTTGCTCAATAAATCTGGAAATTAGTTAATATCTCTGAAACGGCTTGAGATAAGTATAAATATATTAGCAAAAGGTGCTCAGAACTGAGTGTAAATCCTAAAAATAGAAAAATATATAGGGTGTTCCAGTCAAAATAACGAAGCTATTGCCTACAGTTGGCAACGCCGCGCTGTCGATAATATTTTAGGCTGACAGAGCATACTCTGTTACCTTGGTACCCAAATTTTCAAAACTTCATCCACCATAGATCACCCTGTATATTATTGATTTACACAAGTTGTTCCTGTCACTTTTTTAAGACCAATTTTATAGACCGGGAGGCAGCGACACATTTTTGGGACTCATACCGTTAAGGCCGATTTTCACATATGTAGTAGTTTATTGTGTGTATATACAGAAAGCGGCGGTCAGCTGGTGCAAGTTGTTTTCCAAATATGATTTTGTTTTTATACTGTATGTACGTTTCATTTGATAAACTGTATTTACTTTTCATAATAAATTTGTAGCTTCTCTCATTTTAAATAATATTGAAAACTATTTTCACAAAATCCCGCAACCTGCATTTACGGAAAACAAAACGCTTGTTAAGAAGAAAATGTATTCATCCCCCCACAGACCCGTAAAATTGTTATTTATGAACCGCTTTTTGTTTTTTTTTTAATATGTAGTTCTCGCAAAAGGCATTAGAAACATGTTCTATTAATTCCGGAACTCAAAGCCAAGGCCAACTACGACCATTGTTTAAGTGCGAAATGTTGAGAAGTACTATTACGGTTTTTTTTAGAATAATGAAACGGAATCTTATTTAGGACCACCTATATACCTATTGTACCAATTTTTGTCGTGATAGTAATACAGAGTAACCCAAAACATTGGCTTTAGAGAGGGTTTCTCCACGACCGACGCTATTCAGGAGGTCATAAGAGTAGCACGCACCGCGAATGCGGGCAACTGGAGGCAAAGAGAGATCTGCCTAGCTGTGGCGCTCGACGTGAAAAATGCCTTCAACACGGCCCCCTGGGGCCCAATTGTTGAAGCGCTAGAACTCAAAGGAGTACCAGCGTACCTGGTACAACTTGTGAAGAGCTACCTCACGGAAAGATCTTTAATCATCGACGACCACGTCCGCGATGTCACGTGCGGCGTTCCGCAGGGGTCGGTCCTGGGACCACTCCTATGGAATGTTTTGTACGATGGCATCCTCGCACTAAAAAGCCCCGACATCCCTGACGACTGTCGACTCATTGCATTCGCGGACGACCTTATCGTTATCGCCATAGACAAAACGGAGGAGCGCGCTATGACCAAGGCCGAAGCCGCCATTCGTACAATAGACCGGTGGATGGACAACCACAGCCTAGAAATTGCCCCTGAGAAATCGGAAGCAGTTGCGTTGACCGGGCACAAACGGGTGAACAACATGAGCGTCAATGTCCTTAATGCGGTGGTGACCGCTAAACCAGCTATAAAATACCTAGGGGTTTACATCGACCAAAAGTTGTCATGGAACCGGCATGTTGATTACGCCACCGACAGAGCAGAGAAAGCGACCATGGCCCTCCGCAAGATCATGCCACGAATCGGAGGGCCCAAGACCTACGCCAGGAAACTCTTGAGCTCCGTGGCAAACTCCATCTTATTGTATGCCGCTCCGGCGTGGGTCGACGCGTTAAAGACCGCGCGTAACCGCAACCGGCTACTGAAGACACAACGTCTCATGCTGATAAGGGTGTGCTGCGCCTACCGGACAACCTCCGCTTCGGCTCTACAAGTCATATCGGCGGTGCCACCCGCCGACTTGCTCGCTAAAGAGCGTGCATACGGCCACGGTGCAGACAAAGCTGCGAAGATTGTCTACAGGAACCATCTGATGGAACGCTGGCAGGAACGATGGGACACCTCTGAAGACGGCAGATGGACGTACCGCCTTATCCCGGACGTAAGAGCCTGGACTGCCCGAAAACATGGAGACCTAAACTACCATCTGACCCAAACGCTAAGTGGTCACGGCAACTTCGGTAGCTATTTATATAGAATCGGCAAGCGGGAAGCAGACACGTGCATTTATTACCCAGCACCCGATACCCCGGAGCACACCATGTTCCACTGCCCTAGGTGGAATGACGAGAGGAGCACGGCAAACAGAGATGTTGGCCTGATAATCACGCCACAAAATTTTATGGTAAACATGCTCACTGTCGCTGAGAAGTGGGAGGCTATCAACACCATGTGCTGCAGCATCATGAAGGCAAAAGAAGAAGAAACACGGATATTAATTCCATAGAACTCGTTAGCCTCCGAAGAAATGTTTAGCTACAGTTCCGGAGAGGAAGAGGGGGGTTTTTTAGTGCGGTAAGAATCCCACATATCCCCGCACGCTTGGACACCAGTGCAGGTTGAACCTTTTGAAGGTTTTTCCCCTCGAAAAAAAAAAAAAAAAAAAAGCCCAAAACATTAAAAATAAGTTTTTAAGATAACGAAATTTAAAGTAAAAGAACACATTACTTTTGTATTATTTAAATTATTTATTAGCAAGACTATTGTTATTATTATTTAAATTTTTGTTTACTTCGAAATTTTATAAACAATTGCCATAAACTTGTAAAAAAATAGATTTTTAGATTTGTAAGAATCTGAGCGGTTTGTGATATTAAAGCTCAGCACAATTAATTGACTAATTAATTAATTAATTAACTAATCGCACAATTTCCACTTTTTCTTGTAAAGAATAATGAGCCATTATTATATTAATACGTAATAACTAACATTTCTTGTTTTCCACGCCTGCTAAGTTTTAATAACACAAATCGCTCAGGTTCTTACAGATCTAAAAATCTAATTTTTTTACAGCTTTATGGTAATTGTTCATAAAATTTCAAAATAAATAAAAATTTAAATAATAATAATAATAATTTTATCAATAAATAATTTAAATGATACAAAAGTAATGTGTTCTTTTACTTTAAATTTCGTTATTTTAAAAACTTATTTTTAATGTTTTGGGCCACCCTGTATTACTATTATGACAAAAATTGGTACAATAAGTATATAGGTGGTCCTGAATAAGAATCCGTTCCAATATTCTAAAAAAAAATCACTAATAGTATTTCTCAAAATGTTTCGCACTTAACCCTTTCGCGTCGGGAACCACCGCATATCTACGCACGACAAGAGGTGCACTTAATTACTGGAAACATACGTATCCGCCTATTACACATTATTAGTTCAACCCTTTTCTTACTCCTCCTACTGGTTTTTTTACACATTTATATTCTATGTTTGGTTTAATGTTTTGGCGAATAAAAGTCTTATTTCTATTATTAGTATTTTTTTCCTCGCATTTCCCCTAAATTCATAAAAATATTGAGTTTTTTAAATAATTATAAAGTACGGTTCGCGGCTGCAGACGGATAAATCCGCAAGCGCAGTCCGGGAGCCGTCCTGAAAGAGTTAAACAATGGTCGTAGTTGGCCGTGGCTTTGAGTGGCGGAATTAATAGAACATGTTTCTAATGCCTTTTTGCGAGATCTACATTAAAAAAAAACATAAAAATCGGGTCATAAATAAAAATTTTACGAGGGTGGTAAAGTGGGACACACTGTACATATGAGCAGCGGACGTATTATTCACCGTCATTTTAACAGCTGACTGATTTTTTATCACTTTTTAACATTATTAAACAACATACAAAATTTCAACTTTGATGATACTTAATTTTTTTTATTTCAATAAATTTTTTACGCGTGGGTGGCGTTCTCGTAGCTTACCCCACCGCGGGTGCGCAGCTGACCGCCGTTTCTTGTATGTACACGCAATAAACTACTAGATATGTGAAAATCAGCCTTAATGAAATGACTAGCTCCAAAAGGTTCTAATGGATTTACCCATTTTTAAGTTTTCTAAACCAAAAAAAGTGAATTTAAAAAAAATATTTATCGCACCTAGAGTCCAAAGCACTTGATCAATTTCACTCAAGTTAGTGTTATACGCGGATACTTCCTTAGTACCTGTTTGAGATGCCATGACTAGTTTCTTCTAAAAATTGCACAGAGAGGTAGTAGCTGCGGCGTTTAAACAAATAAATATTTTTTTTTTTCTAAAACTTCCCCAACAGAGTTCTATGTCAATAATCCAGATATCATCTAATAACTGAAAAAAAATATTCGAGCCAAATCCGGACGTTGGACACGAATATACGAGGTTCCAGATGTGGAACATACTAGTAAAAAAGTACCGCGTAATGAGGCCGAAAAACGTTCACGAAAGATTTAAAATCCTACAGCTTTCATCAAGGAACTCCATATAGTCAGTTATTGCGTAACTTGACAACAGTTTTACAAAAAAAATTATGTGCTGAGTGTATATGTAATCATTTGCTAACATTTTGATTTATTTACATTGATATTTTAACAGCTCCTTTTTACATTGAGTATTTATTTATCAGACAGTGAAAAATCGAACATTAGATTAAAGATTTCTCTGAATAACTGAAATTATTGTAAATGAAATTATCTGTTTATTTGAACATCGGCATTGATCTGACGGTAAATCAAATATGCTAATTGATAAGACTCGAAAACATTAGAAAACAAATTAATTTGTACAAGGCTTTTCAACTCCCGGTAGCTGCTTCATAAAAATTCGCATAGACACTTTATTCCACTCAATCCGGCGTTAAAAAAAAGGTCAACCGTGTATTTTCCGTAGGATGCGATTTTATTTTTTTATTATGTGGGGGTCCAACATAATTTTAAATTTGAGTTTTCGTGGTTGGAGGTGCACCCATTTGGCCGCAATCTTGAAAATAAGGGTGTAAATGTTTTTTAAATACATCTTGAAAACTATATAGAGCGGGAGATAGGTGGCTTTTTCGGCAGCTCATCGTTTTATGAACTTTGAGATATTTTTATGGTTTAATGGATGATAACGATTGATAAAATCGACTTCTGGCGGGGACCTCCTGTCAGGAGCGTCACGAACACTGTTTAAAAATTAGTAAAATCATGTCATCGTTACAAGGCTCATTTTTTTTGTGTATACACATTTTATGTTTAGAGTGAATAAAATAAGATCGCCAGAAAGTGTGGGCCGTCAGGAGGCGCAGCCAAAAAGGTAATAATGATACAATACATCTGAGGCACGGTACGGAGTCAAGTTAGCCGAAAGTGTTAAATTCCTGTATATTTAAGAGCCTATGGTACTTTTGTTGACACTAAGAACTTTACGGGGAGGCTATTCTATTGTTGAAGGAGCTTATATTTACGTTTTAAAAAGGAGCCAGAACTTGTAACGATGAGTTTAGAGTTCTGAGATGAAATATGCGAAAAAAAATCCAATTTTCTTCAAAAATCCTAAACATTTTCTTTCTGGCTAGCCTTACTGAGGGAGTTTCTTTCTGGGAATGTTTTTCTGTGTTCAAAACATTTAAATAAACATGCTCAACCTTAAGAAGTTTGTAACGATGATGTTATATAACTCCGTTTTTTTAGATCTTTGACCTTTCTGGTTGCGCCTCTGATGGCCCACACTTTCTGGCGATCTTAATTCATTCTAAACATAAAATGTGTACAAACAAAAAAAATGGCTTTGTAACGATGATATAATTTCACTGATTTTTATATCTTGAACCATGGCCAACTCGACGGGCTAACATATGCCAGAAGTCTATTTTGTCGTTATTTAAGTTCGATAGAATTAATCAGCGTATAGAAAATGCTTGTAACGATGACTGTCCGAAAAAGCCACTTAGCTCCCACACCAATTATAACTCCCAAAATATGTGGAGAGCTTTTTTGTAGATAATAATATTATCTACAACTTCTTGTTGCAATTTCGATAATTAAGAAGTTATAAGCAAAAATTAATGAAAATTTAGGGGATGAAAAACTATTATTGTTAATACCTTTTTTTCTATTAATTTTATGACAAAAATGCATCAAGGCTTTTTTTATAGAGAATTATATAACAAACAATTTGACCTATTAGTTTTTTATATTTTGATTATTTTTAAGGGTTTTTTAGCGGTGCAAAGGGAGGACGGTCAAAGGTAAGCGAGGTATATAAGTAGAAAAAAATTATTGGTACTTTATTTTTACCTTTGTTATATTTTATGTTTTTATATTAACTTGGCCTGACCTAGCAAAGTTAAGTTCTATATATTTTCCATTAATAATACCATCTTATTTATATTTAATATACAGTGTGTCCCTGGATGGGGTACCGCACTCCTGTAAACTTTCTTATTCTTGATTTGCAGAGAAAAAGTCATTCTTTATATGTAGGTAGAAATAAAGTACCAATAATTTTTTTCTACTTATATACCTCAGTTTCCTTTAACCTTGGGAGGCCAAAAATTAGGGGAAAATAATTAAAAACTGAATTCGCTAAAAATACGTTTGAATTCGTTACTTGTTTATTTTTACATCGATCTCAATATCGATATTAGATAATAAAGTCCAATTAACTGAGCGACGAGACTGCAAAATATTACTTCATAATTTTTAGCGACTTCTTTGAAGGCAGCAGAAACTTTTTTTTTTTTCAAAAAATTTTCTCACCCTTTAAATCTGGAAAAATATTGCAATTATGGCAGCCAAATTTCACCATTTTGAAGTCCTAACTTTTAATATCAGACTCGGTATCAGCTACTTCTAAAATACCTTACTATCAATTTTAATGCATTCTAGGCCTAGGCGACAGGTAGTTCAATAAGGAAAGCTGGAAATTGCTTTAATCACTTTATTTGGACCCAAATATTACTCTCCCAAGTTTTCCCCCTCGAGCGAAGTCGGCGCTGGCCTTTCTGGCCCTAAGAAGGTTTTTTGCAAATATCTCCCAAACCATCAACTTTATCAACAAAATACCTGTTATAAAATAATCTAGAGTAAATTTGCTACAAAAAAGTTCTTTACCGTTTGTCTCTAAAGTGAACCGTTACGATGCTACGACCATTCAAAATGGAGCCCTTTTTGATTCTTGCGGAAAAGTTATCGATATCTTCTGCACCGTGTAATTTGGCACCAAACCGATACTTTTGCCGACATTAGCACCAAATATGTGAATTACGTCAAAAGATACTTCAAAAACAGTGTCATCGTTTTCAATGGGTATCCTGACGACCCAGCAGCTCGCAGTACCAAGTCCGCTGAACGTCTTCGACGATCGCACAAGCATTATGCTGCTAATGTTTTTTTTTATGAGTCCATGACGGCACCTATGCCACAAGCAAAATTTTTGTGTAATGACACAAACAAACGAAGATTGATTGATTTGTTGCGCGTCAAATTCGAAAGCGAAGGAATCGAAACCAGACAAGCTCCAGAAGATGCCGATGTGCTCATCGTTACCAACGCACTCGAGTTATCTCGGCCCGACAATTCGGTCATTATAGTGGCTGAAGATATAGATATCCTGGTCATCTTGGCGGCTCGTGTGCCACCCTCCACGAAAATGTATTTTATGAAACCCGGCAAAGGTTCAACCAAACAACAACTATTTTGCACAACAAGTTTCAATCTCCCGCCGTGTGTGCAAGAAAACATCCTCTTATTGCATGCGTTTAGTGGGTGCGATACAACGTCTTCGTTTTTCAGGCAGGGCAAAATGAAATTCGTAACACTGCTGAAGAGTAATGAGGAACTGCAGACAGCTGTTAGGGTTTTCCGAGACGTGAACGCAAACCCCGATGAAATTGACAAAGCGGGCCAGTTGGTTGTGGCTAGGCTTTATGAAACAAAACCACGGGAAACACCTTGAATGAGTTGCGGTTCCAACTGTTTGCAAAATCTCTAAGCAAACATCGATTTAATCTCGCAAGCCTACCTCCCACCGAATCAGTGGCACGTGAGCACTCTTTAAGAACATACCATCAAATCCAAACATGGTATGGAAATGATACAAATCCATTGGATTGGGGCTGGAAAAATTCTCAATGTGGTTTGGCTCCCATACCTATGACGAGGGATCCGGCGCCACAAACGCTTCTAAACACAGTGTCCTGCAAATGTTCGAAAGGATGTAACGCAGCGTGTGGTTGCAGGAAAACGGGCCTCCGATGCTCCAGAATCTGCATGAATTGTATGGGACGGTCATGTACAAACGCTGCCGAGGAAGATGATATGGATGATTGTGACGGAGATATCGATGTTAATCTTGAGCGCCCTGTGACGTCGGACAAATGTACCGATGCAGACGATGAAAGCGATGACGAAGAAATTGAGGCAGACGATCAAGACTGCCAGCCTTCATCAAAACGGTTAAAAATCGACTAACTTTGACATTTAAACAGTGGATTAGGCCTCCTGGGGACACCACTTACAAAAAAACGCGCAATTTACTCCACCGCCAGGTGGTGTGGAAAAGAGTGATTTTATGTCAATACTAGTCAATAATAATACTAATCGTAGGTACTTTGCCACAGCTGTTTACATTGAAAAGCTGTTATACTTGTAACAAGTTAACAGCTTGTGCACCTGGAATGCTGACAAATATTTATAACATGTAGAAACTTTGATATGGCATATGATTTCGATAACTTTTCCGCAAGAATCAAAAAGGGCTCCACTTTGAATGGTCGTAGCATCGTAACGGTTCACTTTAGAGACAAACGGTAAGCAAATTTACTCTAGATTATTTTTTATAATAGGTATTTTGTTGATAAAGTTGATGGTTTGGGAGATATTTGCAAAAAACCGAAAAATGGTACCTTCTTAGGGCCAGAAAGGCCAACGCCGACTTCGCTCGAGGGGGAAAACTTGGGGAAGTAATATCTGGGTCCAAATAAAGCGATTAAAGCAATTTCCAGCTTTCCACTAATTATTTCCTTATGGAGGCTTTTTTTTGACCTGTCGCCTGGCCTATTCCGACAAAACTTCAATTTTTTATAAAAAAAATTAAATTGTTTATCCCTAGCGCATTCGCCAAATTATCGATTAAAACATTTTGTTTACAATATTTGCTCACCTTATACTAGACCATGCTTTCAGTTGTAGTATCATGCACTAGACGTAACTAGATAAAATTATTATAGACCGGGAGATAGTGACAGACCCTAGAGAACGATTAGTTAGCGTCTGCCAATTTAAGGGTCAATTATTATAGGTATTTGACTTGAATTATAAGAGTATAAAGAAAGTGTCTTCGATTGCAGCGACATTGCAAATTAATTGTTTATTTGTAATTGAAAACTAACGTTTTGAACGATCAGTTAGCGTCTGCAAAGTGGTTTTTGTGAAACTTTGAACAAAAACAATAAGCGGAAGCTAGTCTGCAGACGATTCCCGCGTGCAGGAGGGCCAAAGAAACTGGCAATTAACATTTGAGTTCGCATCTGCCATTTAACTGAATTATCATTAATGATATGAAAATTGCCAAAAACTACTTTGCAGACTATTACGACATGCACATGCGTTCGTGGTGATTTTTAGAAACTGTTATACTTCGTATGTACATACTATGTAATGATAAGTTCGGAGTTGAAATAGAATAGAAGAAGTTTATGCGACCAAGTGTTGACATAATCATTGACATACATTTTGGACTTGCAGAACATTAAAAAAAATAATTCGAAAGTTGAAAAATTTTGACAACGTATTAAACGATTAGTTAGCATCTGCCATTTGTGTTTTCATGAAATTTATGTTAAAAAATAATGATTTGATAATTTGCAGACAATTTCAGCATGCACAAGATTATATACAACAATAACAACATTACAAACGAATTCAAATGTTGTTGAACAATTAGATAGCGTCTGCCATTCGTTTTTTCATGAGATTTATGATAAAAAAAATTACGATTCGAAAATTGGCAGACGATTTTAGCATGTACAAGACTATATAAAACAATAACATCTCAAACAAATTCAGATATTGCTGAATGATAGATTCGCGTATTCGTTTTTACGCGAATCGGTTTCAGAATGTCAAAAAACAGGATAAAACGGTTCTGATCAAAAGCGCAGCCCCTTTTCCTTTTTTTTTTGTCGGCCTGTGTTATCTATTACTCTTCCTGTAGTACTCTTTTTGATTAATTTTTATTTTGCAAATCTTAAAAAAACATTTAAAAACAGTAAAGTGACAAAAAAACTATAAACACATTATAGCGATAAGCGCTGCCGTTGAAAATAATATTTTGCGAATTATTTCAATCTATATTGTGACGTGTTTCCACCCCTAGGAAACCACCCTTGCAAATTCCGTGGGTTCCAAAAATTATAACAAGAGATGTCCACTAACACACTTTATTAAATAATTTATTGGATACTTTACAATACGATTCCCATTGTGACCTCAGCCCCACTTCTTTGTTGGAAACATCCTTCCATACTGGACGCGTTCCCCCTTCTTTTGCTCTCAACATGGGTCCGATGTCTACATCGCGCAATTGCTCTCGCCTCAGAGTTTTCTTTGTCCAACTGTCTGGAAGATCGACCTTGACAGTGTTAACTTCAACCATGTTCGGCAATTTTCCCACCTGAGTGTAGCGCTTGCAATCTTCCTTGTCTGGTTTTCTGGATAATGCAGGAGTTTTGACTGCCTACGTTGTCAACAGCCTGGTTTTCTCGCATTGGTCGTTCCTTTTTGACAGAATAAACTGTTCGTTCCTAATCCTTAAGACTCGCTTTCGTATGTCAACAATAAATCCATATTGTTCCATGATGTCCAGACCCAAAATTAAGTCATCCGTGATATCAGATACGATTACCCTGTGGTCGAACCTTAATTGTATAATCTGCAAACCCAGGTTTACTTCTCCATGAACCGTAGCCCTGTCCCCCATAGCTGGTCGGACGATCACTTCATTTTGCCTCTTGGTAATCTTTATGCCCGATATAAATCCTGGCCGTACTATTGATGACGTAGTACCTGTGTTGACGGTAAACAAACATTTTCTTCCATTCACATAGCCTTGTAACAGTAGACTATTCGAAATTTCTCGAAGCTGGAAAATCTTTATTTCTCTGGGGGCACTGCATTCCCTAGCCAGCACAACCCCCCCCTGGTACTGTTTTCCTGCTTCTCTTCAAGATTCACAGCATTTACTCGATTCTCGTTCTGCTGTCGACAGTCTTGTTTCATGTGTCCTACCTTGCCGCAGTTGTAACATTTAATACCTCCGCTCGGCTTTCCTTTATTTTGTTCTTTTTCCTGTTTTTCGAGGGCATCTAATTTATCAAATAATTTGGTGCACATTTTCTGCATCTCTGTCAACATAGGGTTCTGGTTCATTTCTGGTTGCGATTTTTCGAGAGTCACAGCTCGCACTCTCGACCTTGGAGTATCCCTGTAAGCGGCTTCTACTTCAAGTGCACGCACCAAAGCTTCGCTACTACTTTGGTGTCTCGTCAGCCTCAGAACTCGCCTAACCTCTTCATCCCTTATGCCGTGTAAAAAGGCCCCCACGGCTAATTGTTCCTGAAATTCTCTAGGTGCACTCGGATACGCCAGGTGTGTCAGTCTCTCTATCGCAGCTTCGAATTCTTGTAAACTTTCCCCAGCTTTTTGTGTCCGTGATTTTAGCTGAGCCTGGTATACTTGGGCAAGGTGTTGGTCGCCATATCTCAAGTCTAATGCAGCTTCCAAGACTTTTGAAGTCCCTGTGTTTCTCAACTGGGATGGTCTGGAGTAACTCTGAGGCTTCGCCCCTTAGCGTTAGAACTAATGCCATAGCCTATTCTTCACTGTCCCAGTTATTTGCAGACGCAGCTGCCTCAAATTGTCTCTTGTAGGTTGTCCATGAGCTTTGGCCGTCAAAGGAGGGAGGTTTTAACAGAGGACCCGATGATGTTACTAGCTGGCCTCCTTTTTCTCTCAACTGATGTTTTACCTTTGATTTGACTAACTTCTGTCTCGACCACACCTACTTTGTCTTCGACCTTGTTTATCTCCTCTTTAACTTCTTCCTTGACAGAAATGATTGCGTCCTGTTGTATTTTTATTTGTTCATTCAGAATTTTCCGTAATTCTTCCTGGCGACTGTCTTGTTCTTCTTTCTCCTCTTGCTGTCGTATTTTCAGGTTCTCCATTATTTCTCTCAGTTCGGCTTTTTCTTCTTGGCGTCTTATTTCCAGGCCTTCCATGATTTTCTTCAATTTGTCTCTCTCTTCTTGACGTCTTCTTTCTTGCTATTCTTTTTCTTCTTGACGTCGCTTTTCTTGTTCTTCCTTCTCCTCTTGACGTCTTCTTTCTTGTTCTTCTTTTTCTTCCTAGCGTCTTATTTCCTGTTCTTCCATTATTTTCTTTAAGTCGTCTCTTTCTTCTTGACGCCGTTTTTCCTCCTCTTGACGTCTTCTTTCTTGCTTATCTTTTTCTTCTCGTTGCTGCGCCATCATCCTCGTAAACTCCGCAAGCAGGTCCTGTATTTCCTTCTTTGCTACCATGCTTCTTGTTTCTATGGGCATAAGATTATGTTAAAATAAATTTAACTGTCACGTCAATATCGGTAATGGAACTTTCCAGAAAAATCTCGAACCAGCACTAAAAAGTCTTATCCAGAGTCTTTTGTGGCTATCCAGTTCAGAGAATTTAATAATCTCTACTAATGTCCAAATAGAAAAGTTCTAGTAATTTTCACGCACTAACACAAATGAGCCTTTTTCAGTGTCCTTATCACATAAAATGTTCTACAATGTCTAAAAAAAATGCACTTAACACTATTTTCCTGTTAGAAAATAACCCTCGAACAATGTCCAGTAAATTAGTCCTCTGTGTTAGCACTAACCCTCGAGAATACTTCTCGAACACTTCAGCACAACTTCAGAGCTCCTCTTGTCATAAAATTCCGCTTTCTGACACCAATTTGTGACGTGTTTCCACCCCTAGGAAACCACCCTTGCAAACTCCGTGGATTCCAAAAATTATAACAAGAGATGTCCACTAACACACTTTATTAAATAATTTACTGGATACTTCACAATACTATTATTAACTTAAATGCTCTTTACTGACTTAAAATAGCAATGTTTATCACTTTGTTCTCACTTTGGAGTCTTAACCTCACCTGTCATTGTCAATTCAAAAACTTCTAAACTCTTTCTAAATTTCTGGCCGAGAATACGGCCTTATATACCCCTAGCGATTGCTTCCTGAATTATTCTAGAAACGGCGCGGCGTTATCTAGAAGTCTCTTTTCTCTAATGTTCCAGAACGTTTCTACTGTTTCTACTGTCTCACAGATGGCATAACGTACAACACGTGTATTTTGTGCATGTATTTAGTGCTGCCTGTTCCCAAGGGGTGGATATTTGTAACAATATTTTATTAAATTATTACTCGAATTATAATATAAATATCTGTAGAAATAATTACTTTTTACTTTCTATAAAAAAAATTTTTAACGGTGTGCAATTTACAGCTCTCGGTATCTATGAATATATTTCGCATATTTATTACAATTTTATAACAAATAGAATTGTCATTCACAGGAAAGTCGGTCTCCTACGCTCTCGTCAAAATGTAATAAATCAGAATGAATTATTTTCAAAGTAGCGGATCTATTTAAAGAGAATGATAAATAAAATACCTCGTGTTCTGTGAGCCAGAAATGCGTTTGATGAATGTCGTAATATAATTATTGGCCGAGAAAGTACGCGTAAACAATAATCACAAAAACTTCGGCCTACATTCTCTTAAAATAATTTTTTTAAATATTTTTATTCCTTAAATGAATTGGAAAGAAAAGTTCGTTTCAGGATATAAACCGAATTACATAATTACTTTATAAACTGTCTTACTGTCTATGATATTTACAACCATCTGTTTTAAAGCACATCCGTTGAAAAATCAATTCAGCGTGAAATATACAGGATATATAATTAATTAGTTGTACAAATTTATTTTACCTAATTAATATTTAAGTCCGGGGTTCAAGACCTGTAGTAACCTTTATATAAAAATTAGTGGCATAAATAAGGTAATTTTGGAAAAATAAAATTATCTCTCATTATTTATATACATTTGCAAAATAATATGTAGGTAAGTAGGTATATAATTATTGTAATTATTTTTTAAATTTTTAAATTTTTTTTAGCGTCAAAGTATACTCGATATCAGAGAGTATAAAGTCACAGGAGGGAGTGTTTAGTACTGAAATCTCAGAGACGGGAGTCGTCATCAGCTACACCGTCGATGACTAATTATTTTGGAATGTGGTGTACTGTATTTTAGGTTATTGGATAACTTTTCACGTGTAAGTTTAATATATATATATACTATAAGCTAACGTATTACTTTATTTAAGAATGTGGGTCAATCTTATAATAATGTAAATTCGTTGCATTGTAATTTTTTAAAAGAAGTATTATTTTGTTATTGTTTTGATAGCAGTGGCGAAGATGCCGTAAAAGAAAGTAACGGGTATTTAATTTCTACTTAACAATGATAGTTTCAGATTTGAAGTATTTCTTTACACTGCGGTATTGAAACCTAAATTCAGAGAATATGGTAGGCGATTCTTTGAAATTTGTTTTTCTGGGAAAGTAGATATGTGTAATATTATTACTTTATTACTTTTGCGATGCCACTGCAAGAACGTCATGTCCGCCGGCGGCCATCTTGGTACACCATCGCGGTCCCCAAGGTCACGTATATAATCTCCCTCCTGTGACTTTATACTCTCTGCTCGATATCAACAGATCATGGTATAGTTAAAACAGTCTTAATAGTGTGAGGGATTATGACGTTATGAGGGGAGAGGAATGAATAGGTCGGGCAAGTAGATCTCCCGTCTTTACTTCACTTATATTAAGAGAGATATCGATGTCGGCATCTGACGTGGCGTGTAGGCGTAAACCGTTAGACTATTATTTTTAATTCAGGACCGCACTTAAAGATACCGCAGTAGAGCTTATACTGTCGGGGTGAAGATATAATTCGATAATTACTTTATATTTCTTTATTTGCTAATACGTTTTTGAAAATAATTGTAGTAAGTTTTGTTACTAATTCATAACAGTGCTTTGGGGGATATTGTAAGTGTAATATTATAAATTATTATTATTTTATATCTATTTATTTTCTAATATAATATATATTTTATATAAAAATAATGTTTGAAATAATGAATATCAAAATCCACCAGTGTTTTCAGTAAGAAAAAAACGAGTAGATTTGGACGTGGACGGAAAACAAATTTGCTTAAACGTTTACGATAGTATTTCGGAACGAAAAGCTAATGATCCTAATTTGGATGAAACGCATCTCTGACAAAAGTTCCCCGTTCGACAATACACAAACTGGTGAAATAAGGTGCCCTCCGAAGAAAACAACGATCCAACGCCGGTAAATCGAAAACTATGGACCCATCTTTAGCAAAACTTTTAAAATATGCAGAAATACACATATGACACGACACATTTTTTCAAGGTACCCTCAAACACACGCATGTAGTATATGTAGATGACTCTAGAATTTTATACTTTTGGTACGTGGGTAGGACACGCTTCATTTTGTGCTTGCGCAGAGCATGGCATTTTCAGACAAGCTTGTTCTTTTTTATTTGTTTAGTAGTATTTCACGGAATATAGTGCAAATACAGCACAATGAAATGAATGGCTAGTTGGTATGATACCAGTGCCATTGAAAGTTATACACACACAGTGCAAATAATAACGAATTGCTCATTGAAAAAGTACAAGAGCATAAATTAAACAATGAAATTCTCCCACCATTTCACGGCCCTGTTCGGCATTTGTATTATCTACCCACAAAGCTCTATGGGCAGATTTATTTTTTCTAAGATACAAAAATGTAGCAGCACTTCCTTCTCCCAGTCGGAATCACTACTAGTGCTAGCACACCCCATTTCCTTATAATGATGGAATTGGCTGGTATAGCCACTCACCTTTGTCACCTAAAATCGTGTCGTGCATAGCTGTGTAGTACCTACATGTGCTTGTAGAACTCACTACTAGACTAGAGCTAGTGAACATTTCGCGTCATTACTCGAAGTAGACTAAAAATTTGCGAAAAGGTTTCCATAGGCGTAATGAGTTGCCATCTCGAACGTTTCGACTTGGCGATGGGCAGCAGGGGGTGTAAGAACACCTCCAAGTCGTAAAATAGTAGTCGAAATTTTCATTATTGCAAGTTGGTTGAAACTTCGTATTTTGCTTGAATTAAGGTATATGAATAACAGCCAAGCCTGGAATTAATGAAATTTAAAATTTTTTTTTTAAACTCTTCGTTATAAAATTGCCTTTAATTCTATCGAGCCCGAATTTTGAAATTTCAAAATTAAAGGACTTAAATTTTGAAAGTAAATTAAAATTGTATCAAAAGATTGTTTAAAATTATAAAAAAATGTTACTTGGGGGTTTTTTTTGGTTTCTAATCTCATTTCTGATCCCCGAATTTTGCGATTCAGAAAACCAAGATAGCGGATCCAATATGGCGGCCATAATATTTTTTTAAATGAAATGTAAATGCACAAACTGTTAAAAATTGTTACTTAGGACTTTTCAGGGCTTCTGATCGAGAATCTGAAATCTAAATTACGTAATATCGTAATCCAAAATGGCGAATCCAATATGGCAGCCATAATATTTTTTTAATTGACATGTAAATGCGCAAATTGTTAAAAATTGTTACTTGGTTTTAGAGACTGCTGATCATGAATCTGAAGTCCAAATTACGTAATATCGAAATCCAAGATGGCGGATCCAATATGGTGTCCGTAAGTTGAAGATTCTACTCGTTCATCATTTTACGTATTAGATTATGTTAGATTTATATCTTATCGTACTTTTCTAGCTGTTTGTTTACGACTAGAAGCATTAGGTTATTTTAAGTTTATGGCTTACAATATTTTACTTTCTGTCATTTTATGACTTGACCAAATATTAGAATTAAAGTTAATAGTTCTTGCCTAATAGTATTAGCTAATAGTATTTGTCTTTTGACTACTCTATGATTGGACATTTAAGGTTAATTTTTGATTAATCATTTTATTTTAGCACATACTGGAAATGCAACCTTAGAATTCAAAATTACGAAATTTTAACTGCGGAATCAGAAACCTCTAGGAATTAATTTTTAATGATTTTTGCATGTACGTCTTATTTGTTTTTATTAAATTTATAACAGCTATATTGGATCCAATATTATGGTTTCCAAAGTGACGAAACTAAAATATCCGGAACAAGATTAGCGAATTAAGCCCCTGAGTAACAAATTTTAGCAATTTCTTTCTTGATTTATCATTCTATTTTAACTTACGGACACCATATTGGATCCGCCATCTTGAATTTCGATATTACGTAATTTGGACTTCAGATTCATGTTCAGCAGACCCTAAACCTCCTAAATAACAATTTTTAATAATTTGCGTATGTACATTTCATTTAAAAAATATTGTGGCCGCCATATTTTATCCGCCATATTGAATCCATCTTGGATTACGATATTACATAATTTAGACTTCATATTCATGGTCAGAAACCCTTAAAAACCCTAAGTAAAAATTGTTATCAAATTGCGCATGTACATCTCATTTAAAAAAATATTATGGCCGCCATATTGGATCCGCTATCTTGGTTTTTTGAATAGCAAAATTCGAGGATCAGAAATGAGATTAGATACCAAAAAAACCCCCCAAGTAACAATTTTTTATAATTTTAAACAGTCTTTTGATAAAATTTTAATTTACTTTCAAAATTTAAGTCCTTTAATTTTGAAATTTCAAAGTTCGGGTTCGATAGAATTAAAGGCAATTTTATAACGAAGAGTTAAAAAAAAAAAATTTTAAATTTCATTAATTCCAGGCATGGGAATTATCGCTTGTCCAAAAAATGAGCTATTTGCCTCACTGTGAGGCGTACTAGTCCCCATGCAGGTTCTATAAATGAAAAATGACCCCGACTCGTCTCCGAGATACTACTAAACAAACAAAACAAAGCACAAGCTTTTTAGTGGAGTAAAAAACAGGGGAAAAGTCGCTTCTTTCTCGAGTTTTTTTTTTAATCTTAGAACAAACTGAGACATATACCATTTCGTTAAGTAGGTCGATGTTCATTAGAAATCATGAAATACGACATTTTTTAGTGGTCACAGACATTGTTATTTTTAAAAAGGTGTGAAATTTTGTTTTTTTTTAACCATGTTTTTTTGAACATCTAATGCCATATCTCAAAAACGAATGGAGATATCCACATGAACTTGTTTTGTTATAAAACACACACTTAAGCGCTTCTATCTGTGTATAGTATTGTTAATTAAAACATTTTTAAGCTCGTTAAAAACTTAGATAACCTTGAAAGTTCAGAAACATTTTTGTTTTTGGAAATTTTGTATAACATGCTGCGAAGAAAATAAAGCCAAAAGACCAAAAAAGTTTTTGATAGCATAATTCTTATTGTGTCTGATAGATTTTTTTGGACCGCGCAAATCGCAGAAATTGAGTATTAATACGCCCGCGTCCACTATAACTAACTAGTCTCAGGGCGGTGTACGATCAACGTTATTCGTTTTCGTCGAAAGTCAAATTATAAAACCGTTGCCCAAGGAATCACTACTTCCACATCCAGATCTTCTATCCAAGTCTCTCACAACGAAAAAAATTTGAATGTGGAAATAATTGTTTATGGAACTTTAATAATAAAATATTTGAGATCGTCTACCCCAAAAACCTATAAAACGATATGCCACATCGGTAGTGGGGCTGAGGGTGGTGGAAGGGAGGTGGTAGTAGTGGTGGATAAAGCAAAAAAAAAAATGAGGCCTTTGGTTTTTGTACACACACTAAATGACAATTTTATTTTTTTCGCCCCTTTGAATAATGGGGTGGGAGTTGATAATGGGGGTGGTTAATGCCAAAAAAATTTTGAGACCTTAGCTTCTCTTATATATACTAAATACAAATTGTATGGACTATTACTTGCTTGATTTGCCTATTTACCCCCATTTACCCCCTTTAACGGAATAATCTAGTTCCAGATCTCGTTAAAATACCAAATTTCAAGTCAATATCTTAAACAGTTCCGGAGTAATTGTGCGCACAGACCGACAGACAGAATTTTTTTTTTTGCTCAAACTTAAAATCTCGACGTTTCATGACATTCTAAGCCTATATGGACAATAAAAATTTTCAAAAATATTTTTGTCGATACTATACTTACACTGGATGTGGAAGTAAAATGTATAACGATATTCTTTCCCTTATTACCACTTGCATTATATTGTAGAACGTATGGCCATTGTGTGAATTGTGCGTGGATTATCTGCTAAAAAATATTTAAGATAAAAAAGCAATCTAAGTTTCATTGTAAAATGGAGTGGATTTTATGTGGCGTAGTAATAGAGGAGAACGATAAACTTGTGCCATGGAAACGGGGTTTCTATAATTTGGGCTGCGGAAATTAAAAGAGACTTAATTTAGGATATTTTTCTCTTTTTTGTTACCTAATTTAGGCGAAAATAACACGTTTACTCAATTATTGTGTGGATCTAGGGTAAAAATGCAATGCATGGGAGTTTCGGATAGGGACTCTGACACAGGAAATGTCGGATACAAATATTAAGATTGCCACGTTCAAAAAAAAGTGCTTTAAGAAACTGTCTTTTCTATTTAGCTCCAATAATAACGCAAAAAAAAGAAAAACTCGATAGTTTACTTTTTATCAAAACACTCCAAAATTATTACTTTTCCTAAACTTCTGTTTATGGAAGTTTATTAACCCCCCAGTTGCGCAACTTTTTTTCCATTTACTATAATATTATTTTTTACCGTTTTCGAGATCCCAATGCAATGTATTTTCATACCAGATACTCTATTTGAGATTTTTAATTCCTTTTTGCCTTCAACCTTAGTTCTTAATGCGCCAAAATAAGTTATCCTTTCAGATCCTAAAACGTGATAAAACAGTCCGAAACATAAAAAAATAATATGTAATGAAAAGTTCCGTTACACACAATACATAATCATTACACAGGCCCACAAATAAAAAAGTTTTCTGCGCCGGGGTACTGACCATACCTCTATCCCTTGTATTTTGAGCCGCTGAACACGAATCTGATCTAAGTTTTTCCCCAGGACGTCAGGTTTTTTTTTAATAACAAATTAATATATATAAATATTACGATTCAACAGACTTTTTTTGCTGTTAAAAAAAACCGGACGTGTTGGGGAAAAACTAAGGTCAGATTCGTATTCAGCGGCTCAAAATACAAGAGATAGGTGTGTTCAGTACCCCCGCGCAGACCACTTTTTTTTGGTTGCCACTGTGCCACACTCAGTGTGGCACAATCCCACACAAATATCGATAGCTCAATCCATTTTTGAGATATGGCAATAGATGTACAAATAAACATGATTTAAAAAAAAATTAAATTTTACACCTTTTTTAAATAAGGATATCTGTGACCACTAAAAAATGTCGTATTTCGTGTTTTTATGTGTAAAATAATGTTGTCGGTAATACCCACTGTGTCTGATCTTGTTCTAAGCTGATAAAAAAAAACGACACAATTTTACCTCTTTTTCGCTCCTCTATTTCAGAATACGTCTCGCTGTGCTCAAGAGCAAAATTAATCGTGTCCTACATGCGTACCAAAAAGTGTATAATTCTAGACTTCATCGACATGTACTACACGCGTGTGTTTGAGGGCGCCTTGTAAAAACGTGTTGTGTAATATGTGTGTTCCTGCGCCATATAAAACAATGTAAATTCATTATACCACGCTATTGGTACGGCACGTGTCAGTACGTGCCGTGGCGTACCATGTCGTACTGTGTCGTCGTTTCTAAGGGTCGGAACACCCTTACGATACATTCAAATCCCGATTACGATATGGTGCGTCACGTCACGTATTGACACGTGCCGTACCAATAGTGGGTATAATGAATTAACATTGTTTTATGTGTGTTTGAGGGTCCCTTGTAAAAACGTGTCGTGTCATATGTGTGTTAATGCGCTATTTAAAACAATGTAAATTCATTATACCATACTATTGGTGTCAGTACGAGCCGTGGCGTATCACGTCGTACCGTATCGTAAGTGTGTTCCGGTCCTAACTGCCTTTTTACGCACTTGTGGAGTTACACATGAACTGTTCTTAACATGCCTCTTACAACTTGTTACGTAATATACTAACTATACCTTAGCAGGGAAAGGAGGATAGTGATGAACTGATGAATTGAAACGTCAATAGTGTCAAGCGGCACATGTCATTGAGCGATGTTGATAAGCCTTTGTAAATATTATTTTGAATTACACCCCCTCCAAATTTAAACGCCATTAAGGATCTGTTGCAAACACTGATCGCGTGCATATTACTTATTTTCCTTTCTCAGCCAAGGTATATAACATCACACAGTTGACAACTTAACTGGTCTCTATTTTTCAGAAAAATAAACGATAAACAAGAAAAACATTTTCTGCTAATCGGATAATGAATTCTAACGACATGATTGTTGGGCATTATTTCTAGTCTAGGAGATAGCTACATATATGGGGCCTGGGATATAACGTGTTGGCATTGCTGTTATGTTTTAGCATGTATTTTAGCCGCCCCAGAAAATATTCAACTGTGGAACAGTATAATACTTTGGGGCTTGGTGTTAATTGAAGAGGGTATCTTGGCGATCAGCCTTCGATATATGCCAACATTTTTTCTCCGTGCAATTGGTAGCATTGGCGACATCAATTATGGCCAAAACTGGAACGTAGTACAGATCTCGCAACGTAGCTTGATACTTGAGAGATGAATGTGCAGTAGACTTTAGGTGAGATAGTGGCAGCACCGAGTGTACTTCTTCGGTACACAGCACTCTCCATCGCATGTCCTCTACTGCGCATTTCGGGTATCAAGCTACGTTGCGAGACCTGTATAACACTTTCTGACCAGGCGGAAAATTTTCGTTGTCAATGTTCATTGCTGAAAAACCATATGCCAATATTTTCTGCTTGCCCAATTTCCAGATTTTTTGGCCAAAAATTGGACTTTTGGCCTAAAACGGGCTAAAACTGGTGCTTTTCAAAAAAAATGTCGGCACCTTCTCAAACTTGTAGTTCTACCAAAGAATAATCTCTGTGAGTACCAACATTTTTTTCTCAATGCAACCTCCTCACATAAGATAATATACTCAGAAAAATATTTGCTAAAACATAACAGCAATGCCAACATGTTATATTCCAGGCTCCATATATCGAGCTATTTCCTAGACTATTAAGACATTTGTGAATCTGAAACTTACCCCCGTTACAAGCACTCACCTTGAAAACTGTAATACACGTTAAAAAAATGTGTAGGGTTTCTGCCCACGTCTGATTTTCTTTCAGTCGTAGGATTATATATACATCACACCTACACTAGTGAATCAATGGATAGGCGATCTTTACGAGTTCTTTAACTTTCTGTCCTGTTAGAACAGTTAACAAACAAGTGATAATTCCATATTAGGTGTGTACGTGTATAATGATTATTGTGACTATTAGAAAAGCAATCAATGGGCACAATTAATTAAAATTTACGGTTAATTGGACAGTTTAATAAGAGAACGTTGAAAACTAAAAGCTACATTGTAACTTTAAATAGATCCTATCCTATCTAAGAAAAAACTTTATATCGAAACAAGGAGGCTATAAGGAACTATTTTCAGAAAAGATATTTTATCTTTAGATTAATTAATTTAAATAGTCGGAATATTTTTAACAAACTTGTGTTCCACATTCCGTGGAGTGGTCAGTGGGAATGATATTATATAGAAGTATAAAGTTCGGTGCACAAAGCTTTAGGAGTCGATATTATCCACCCATTGTGAAGTACGGAAATAAATTGGCAAAGAAGATATAAGGCTGAATTCAGGAGTCGATACTGTTCATTCAAATCCATTGAACTAGTGAAGTGTAAATAAAAAGTGGAAGATTTCATGTCAAATATAATCATTCAGGCGATAAGATATATTTTAATTATGGAAAGGCAGAGAATCCTTAGGTCATTCTCAATGAAAACTGTTATGGATAGTTCCAAAATGTCTTTATTTTAAAAATACAGCAGGTCAAAAATTTACGTATTTTTTACGTACGTACTTATGTAAATAAATATATAATTACTTTTGTCCTTACTTATATACCAGTATAGGATACCATAGGCGCAAAAGTTATTAGTATGCAAAAGCTTACTTTTACTTTTATTATTTAGTTTGCATTGATTGATTGATTGATTGATTTACCAGCGTGCGATAGGCATTACTGCCACTCCCAAGTTATACAGCTGGGCCTGCTACGTCCACGCTGGGTTGGACTAAGGTCATGCTTGTTGCCAGCAGCGAGAGCCTCATGGCGCATGGTAAAGGAATGTGGGATGGGAGGTGTAGGTATTTGTGAGATGCGTTACCGCATTATGGCGTGAGGGAGCGTTTAAGCCCCCTTTTTTGGATTTTTGGTTCTGGGCTTCTGCCTATTCTGGGTCTTCTTGTGAGATATGTTGCCGCATTGTGTTCGCTGCTATCTGTGCTCCTATTTTTGTACTTCTGTTTCTACAGGTCTTCTTCTTCTGAGGCTTCTGATTCCTCCGTTTCTGATTCTGGTAGAGTATATATCGCTCCGATTGCTTTGTGAAATTCATTCTTTCCTCGCTTTTCTTTCCCAGTATGTTTGGTCCTTTCCCAGTTTGTTCATCCTCTCGATTGTTGTTTTCCACGTGTAACATAGTCTCCCATTTTAAGTTTGCTGCTGTTCAGTGTTAGTGCTTTCTTCAGTAGGTGTGTTGGTTCCCTTCTGTGGACGTGTCCCCAGTACTTCATTGCGTACATTTCTATCCTTTTTGTGATTCCCCCGTGTAACCTGGTCTCCCTGTTTTTAGTGTAGAATTTAATGTAGAACTTTTCACTTATCAACGAGCGTAATTTTGACCTGAAAACCTCATTTGATAATTTACTTAAGAAAAATATGTAAACAGATTCACAACACTATATTGTAACACCCACAACGTCAAGACATATGCAATACCACAAAACACACTCCTATTAAACTAGACACCAACAAAAAGTCAGGATCAACAACACTTCTCTGTGATACCTCTCCTCCCCTCCATTCCCCTCTCCTTTTGATCCGCTCTACCGCACCACACCAAAAACATTGCACCTAGCTCTGGATCATATACAAAACCCATCACCACTCACAAAATCGTCAATCGCACGTCCCGAGGTATGCATCACCCCTCAAACACTCATCCCTCACCTAACTCAAAACTGTATCCTTCGCACTCTGTATCCAGACCAAGTGATGGCGCACAAAAAGGAATGTGTTTTCTATGTTTTCTCCTTCCAACGAGGGCCCAGCGCTCCACACAGACAATTCCCGTCGCCGTTGATCCCTCGCACTAGTAGCCAATGTGTCCTCGCTCCCGCGCTCCGCAGTAGATACATCATTCTTGTGCTTTCCGTTTACCCCCTGCTTGTCACTATTACGGTCCTAACCTTTTTAAACTTTTTAATAAACTTTCTCAGTCCCACCCTAGCCGCACCAGAAGCATAAACAATTTGTATGTTTCCATAGCATGGATAAGGCTTTCCAAATTCCAATGGCACCGAAACGAAGTCAATGGCCTCCAATTCCATCCAAATTCCCATTATATTCTTAAATTGCTTCAATTATTTAGTTTGCATTAAGAATAAAATACATCCTTAAAATGTGTATACTTACTCACGTTAAGGGTAAATTCGTTTAAAGTATATTTGTTTAAGGAATAACAATTTAATTTTAATTTATAAATATGGTGTATTACACGACTTCTTGAACTATGTAATTCTTACGTAAATTCATAAACTGCAAAATAATTGACTTTTTTTAAAGATTCATTTTATACTATTAAATAAATACATGTAAAAACTAATAATCTATTTAGAGAAATAAATATATAAATTAAATAATATTATTATGCTTTATTTTTATTACTATGTGATGTGAATTTGTCCTGTGTTTTTTAAATATTATGCAATAAAAATGTCAATTTTACTTTAAAATGTCGAAATCACATTTTTAAGCTAAAGAACTTTTGTGGCCTAGAATCATTAAAACAAAAGGAAAAAGGTATATTTATTTTCTGAGGTCCAACAAAAATACGCTTCTTTCTATTATGCAAGCAAACTTTTTTAATTTTTAGTAATTTTTATAAATATATCATCAGGAAAACGAATCATACGATCTCGTTTGTATTTTGTTTGTTTTGTTGATTTCCATTGGAATAAAAATAGGATTCTTCTTATTTGCGTCAGAATCTTTTATTTGTTTATATGAATATTAGAATAATGTATTTTCCTATGTTACACTGTACATCAGTATTATATTCTTAAAGTAAATTAAATATTAAAAGTATTTACCGTTTCGATAAAAAATACGTAAAATCGCGTTTTTAAAATTTTGAATTTTGGAGCTTCGACCTGCTGTTTTTTAAAGACATTTTAGAACTTATCCAGTAACAGTTTTCATTGAGAATGACTTAAGGATTCTATGCCTTGAATTTGGAATGATTCCGACGACAACAAATTACCCATGCATTTGGTGCGGCTCCTTTAAATTCTTGTAGATTTTGGTCATAAATTCTTTCCTTCTGATAGTTTTGATGGCACAAATGTGGAAGAAAAGTTTTCCCGCACCGTTAGGTGCATCTAGAAAGCATATTTTGTCATTATATTGCAGGAGCTAGACGTATTTTTTGACACGTCATCGTTTTATGCAGATAAAAAAAACAAAATTAAGTTCTGGCGGGACATCTCCCGTCAGATAGATCATCACGATCACCGTTTAAAAATCATTGGAATTGTCATAGACTTATATTCCTAGACTGAGCTCATTAGCAACTCCTAATGACTACAAGATGATTTCGTGTCGTTGAATCTCTCTCTCTCTCTAGTGAGCGGGGTCCCCACAAGTGGGAGTCAGTAGGTACCGTAGTACCGGGGCCCGGCCACTTTGGAGGTCCGGTTAGACCAGTAAACGCAATATTCGCTCATTAATTATACCTGGACAAATTTTTTTTTTCACATTTCACCCCTCCGCTCATCAATTATTAAGCGCGGGGGCCCAATTTTATTTTTCAAATTTCGACCCCATCCTCTTAATAAGTAAAAAATCATAGTGAAGTGCAGTGTGACTACATATACACGGAGAGACCAACGAAAATACACAGATAAGTTTTAAATTTTTACCACTTAAATTTATTTATGCCTTACGTATTTGCAAACAGAATAAAGAATTCCGTACATAAATTCTTATGCGTATACCCCTGCATTTTAAGTCATTACCTGACCCTGCAGGGTCAGGTAATGACTTAAAAGCAGGGCAATAAAAGCCTCTTTTTCAGCAAATATAATATAATATACAAGATAAACTCGAGCCAACCAGGGGCGTACCATTAGGGTAACAGTACACCGCGACGAATTAAATCAAATTTAAAAATATACTCAAAATTTAGATAAAATAATTGCCCATTAGTGACATTAAAATTTAAAAAATTCATGTTGTTTTAAAAACATTCTTTTATTATTATGTTTTATTATTAACTGTTTACAATATATTTTACCTCTGCTAAGGTTATACCCAATTGGAATTTTATTAAAAATTTAGGACCGTAACAATTAAAGCCACAAACACCAAGAAATAATAACTCCCCAGAAAATACAAAAATAATGTATCCACTGCAGAACGTGGGAACTAAGACACACCAGCTACTGGTGCAAAAAATTGACGGCGACGGGAACTGTCTATATGGAGCACTAACCTATCAGTTAGAAGGAGAACACCCCGGCACACACAAACGATATGAAAAATTTACGGAAACAAGTAGCGGACTACATACAAAACAAGATAGATTACACCAAACTTCAACGAAGACACAGAGACACTGAGAACCCCAATCGTACTAGCATACGCCGATGATCTACTCGTCGCAGAAGAAAAAGAACACATTTTTAACTTCCTAGAAAATATGAAACCGCATCTGGACACATCTACTCTTAAAATAAACTTCAAGAAAAGTCTAATACTGGAGCGAGATCCGTCAATAAAAGAAAGTCGGAATACAGAAAGAATAAATTGAAATACCTAGGAACATATCTGGAACCAAATGAAACGGAGAGAAACTGTAAAGAGAGAATAAAAACAGCATACAGAGTTACAAGGGCGATTATACCGTACATATAGAAAAACAAACATCATCCAACTACTCGCAAAAAACAACAAAACGAAAACAGCAATGTAAAACATCAACACTACTAGGAGGGAAGACAATCACAAAAAGGGAACCAAAGAAGGGAACCAACACATCTACTGAAGAAAGCGTTAATACTGAAAAGCAGCAAACTAAAAATAGGGAGACCATGCTAGACGTGGAGAACAACAATCGAGAGGATCATGAACAAGCTAGGAAAAGACCAAACATACTGGCAAAGAAAGGCGAGGAAAGAAAATGGATTCCATAAAGAAATCACAACGATATACGTACACTCTATAAGAATCAGAAATGGAGGAATCAGAAGACTCAGAAGAAGAAAAAGATGTGTAGGAGCAAAAATACAAAAAGAGGAGCATAAATATATCATGATATAATGCGTCGACGTATTTGACAACCACCTACAGATATATGCTCTACCAGAACCAGAAACGGAGGAATCAGAAGATTCAGAAGCAGTAGAAGCAGACACTTAGAAAAGAGGAGCATAAACATTAAATATTACGACAAAATGCGGCAACGCACTTCTCAAACACCTACACCGGCCTACTCACTCCTGTACCGTGCGTCAAGTAGCTCTCGCTGCTGGCAACAAGCATCACCCAAATCCAACCCAGCGTGGACGTAGATGGCCCAGTGGTATATCTTAGAAGTGGCAGCAATGCCTACCGCTCGCTGGTAAATCAATCAATCAACGCGTAAATACTTCTAACGATAAGTTTGTCACCCAAGTTCCGCGCTTTTATCAATGTTTCTCTCATAATTTCAAAGTAGACCTTTCTTTGGTTGCCTGTGAGTAATGATTCATTTTGTGTTTCCTTCCTAAATTCAAAACCATTAGGGTTCACTCAGTACTACAATGGCTGTATCTTTCCTAGTTTTAAGATATCTAAAATAACTTTTTCTATTGATTTCTTAGGGTATTCTTTATAGTCTAGGTGGCCGTCGACATAATTGCAATTTATACATATCCTTCTATAACTTCTTGTACAGCATAATTGCGCCTAGTCTATCACTTTTTTCCTCTGCGAAAATTTTCGAAAACGCGGAGTTCCTCCTCGGCATGAAAAAGACGATTTCCACGCGTCGGACTGGAAAATCGGCAAATATATTTTGTCGGACAATTTGAGAATTGCATTTTTTTTTTTAACTATTTAACGTCGGCCTATTTCCGCTACCAGGGCCTATCACCGATGCCAGGAGACGAGCTACCCCCAACCTGGAAATTTTGCCGAACCTCTTCCCTTAAGAATAGTAGGGATCTTTTACTTGCCTAACATTTTAATAGACAAGGGACCGCCTGCTTTACATCCCCTCCGAAGGATGGTATATCTACTACGTAATCCTCGTCTGAAATTACGTAACTTCCGCGTATACACTGATATACAAGCCGCTAGAAGGTGGGACGAGAACGCTGTATTTCCCAAAATGGGTCGCCCATCCAAGTACTAACCGCGCTCGACGTTGCTTCAACGGAATGTCGACTGATATTCACATAGAAGTCGCCTCTACGCTCGCCCCTGAGAATTGGATTCTACATATATATTTCATATATTTCTACAAACTTTCCGACAAAAATTTGGGAACCTTGAGGGTGTCTACCACCCTAAACATAACATAACATAACTTTAAAACATTTATTGATAACCAGCTGATTTTTTCAAGATTGCTTAATAAAAATATGTAGAATCCAATTTTCGAATTGTCGGATAAAATATATTTGCCGATTTTCCAGTCCGACGCGTGGAAATCGTCTTTTTCATGCCGAGGAGGAACCCAGCGTTTTCGAAAATTTTCGCAGAGGAAGAAAGTGATAGACTAGGCGCAATTATGCCGTACAAGAAGTTATACGAGGATATGTATAAATTGCAATTATGTCGACGGGCACCTAGACTATTAAGTACATAAAAAATAAATGTATAACCTTTTCTGTTTAAAAAAAATGGTATTGAAAAATTTTTAATATTCCGTTTTCGAATTTAAAAGAAAATTGGAAATATTTTTTTAAATAATTAATTTTTTGGAAGTGGGATAGTTTTAATAGTTAAGTAACATCCTTCTAATTTTCAAGGTTCTAGCTTATTTGTAAAATGTTAGTTTCTAATATGTCGGAAATGTGGAAAAAAATGGGAGCTTTTGATAGACGGAAGTCGCGCAACACTTTCATATTTCACACCAAGGTAAGCACGAAAAAAATCAGTTTATCAGCATACTAAAAACGGAACTACCCCTGTAAAAATATTATTCGATTTGGACCGGTTTTTTTGGAGGATAGGTTATCAAGAATTTTACTTTGGTGCAAAATTTTGGGATTTTATTTGAATCTATCAAGCCTACAATGCATATTCTTCCACACTTTATAATAAAAAACTAAAAGCAAATATCCACTAACCGTTTACAGGATATTTCGTGACCAACTGTGCATGGTGGTCGCGCTAACGTTAGAATCTCATTTAACTTCGCTATTTTTGGAGTTACGTAAAAAAGTTCAAAAATAAAAGTTATAGAAAATCATATCTATTTTCCAAAAATCATTTCAGAAAAGCAATTGAGAGTCGTATTTCAGAGATATGAACTTTACTTTGGTTTTTTTACACTTAAAAATGTTTGTCTAATTTACAATTTATCACATTAGCCGTGGAAAACAAAAGTATGTCATTTAAAGTAAATACTGCGTCAGTTCGATCAAGATGTTTGTTAGTAACTAATTTCAATTTCTTTTAAATAAAATGGCAAATTTCAACGATTGATATACATTTTTCGGACCACCATGACTTTAATGCTAACAAAATATAATATTTAATATCTAGTATAGTTTTTAAGAAACTATATCATTAAAAAGCTGTCTTATGGCCTTTCAGATGGTGTAAAAATACTCAGGGTGTTTTATTTAAAAAAACTAAAATAAAGTTCATATCTCCGAAATGCGACTTTCAATTGTATTTCTCAAATGATTTTTGGAATATAGTTGGGATTTTCTATAACTTTTATTTTTGAACTTTTTACTCCAAAAGTAAAGAAGTTAAATATAGTTATAACGTTCGCGCGACCGACCTGACTTCTGAGGGTGATGGAGAACCCTTTTCCTATTTACGAAAGGATCATGAAATTTGTCTGTGGCGCTTAATTACTAAAATACATGGTGATAAAATACTATATTTCCAATATTTCTTTTTGTCAGAACATTCCTACTATTTGTCAGATTTTGTTTAAATTTTAAACAACTTGTATACACAGTATATCACAGTTGATATAGTCCTATTATAAACATTTAAAAATTCCTTATCGGTATCTTCACTTAATGAAAAAGTTAAGTAAAGACGGGAGATCTATTTGCCGAATCGAGATCCCGATAAAGTACATACGTTTACCAAATTTCAAGTATTAAACGGTTCCAGAGTAAATGTGTGCACAAAAAATGTTACAGACAGACAGATCGATAGACAGAATATTTTTTTAGCTCAAACTTAAAATCTCGACGTTTTATGACATTCTAAGCATATGAATAAATGAATAAAAATGAATAAAAATTTTCAACATTTTTCTTGTCGTTACTATACTTCCACTGGATGTGGAAGTAATTAAATAGTGCCAAGTTACTATCTGCTACTATTACTTGATGCCAGATGGCGCTCTTAAACGGATTTTATAGCACTCTACAAATAAAATGCCCCAGTTTAGTATGTCACCACTGACCATTTGACTCAATTGAGTAAGAATACAGAGGCTATTTTTTTGTGAATGTGTTTACTGATTATATTGAAATTATCGGAATTATTTATCGGAATGGGTTCATCGGCACTGTTCCTGCTTTTCCACAAACTCCAAAATAACATCGCACTGCGTTTTAAACAGTTGTCATTGTGTGTTAAATATGTTTTAAACATTTGTTTAAAACACAGTGTGATGTTTTAAACATTTTGTTTAAAACATGCCAACCCTGATATTAATAATGGTAGTATACCAACTGTGATAAGCACACATAAACAAATTTTGATAAACAAGCCCGCGAAGGAGCCCTCTACCACTCTTCGAAATTTGTACAGTTCGTCATGAAACACCCTGTATATGGAACCTGTACTGTGCAGTAATTATTTTCAGTGAACCAGATATAGTGCAGGCAAATCCAGTTTTGAGTATGAACTATCTGGGGACAGCTATTTCTTTATCGAAATGGATAGCTCTATTCATGTATAATGAGGATATTAAAGTCCCGAAAAATCCCGATGTGAGCTAAAGCCACCATTTAGAAAAAATGGCCGCCAGAACCGTTTCTTTTAGAAGGACATATCTCAGTAACCATTGCTCCGATTTTAGATTTCTTTTTTTTGCTCTCTTCCCCTTTTTATGTACAATCGAAAGTGTTATTACATCTTTGGGCATAAAATAGAAGATAACTGAAGAAAATAAGACTTAAATTCTTGGAAATATACAGGTGTCCAGTTAGTGCTTCCTCGGAAGATTGTGCAAAAACGGGTAACTTTATAAAAAAACTTTTTTAACAAAACTTTCAATGTTTCATCTCTACTATAACGTGAAATTGTTTTCAATTATACAAGGTGTCACAAAAAGGAGTTACACAAGAATGTGTAATTTTTTCAATGTAATACTCTCTAATTTTTTGACGCCAGTTAAGCGTCTAAGGGTCCTGAATTACACTCTGAAATTTTTTGCCAATCAGATGCAGCGTTGCCGTTATAATTTTTTTTCTGTTTTTTTGGCAAATTACAAACATTTTTTTGACTACCATATCTCCGTGATTTATTAACTGTTTTTTCTAAAAACATAGGGTGTTATTCGATAATGATGCATTTACTGAAAAACATTTTTGAAATAAATTATTATTATACCGGGTCTCCAAAATATTTGTTTACATTTCTTGTTATTTTATTATTATTTTTCTCAAATTTTTTTAAATGGAATGCCTATATTTTTTTTTACATGGATGAATAAAGCATAAAATTTCCCACATTCTAATATTATACACTTAATTTTTTTATTTCAAACCGTTTTTGAGATATGATTATTTCAAATAAGTTTTGCGTAAATTGAGGTGCTTTTTATTTTAGCATTAAAATCTAATATGGTTTTGGTCTTTTGTTTTGCGCTTGTTTTTCACTCTATTCTATGACATTTCTCTAATGTGTTTAAGATTATCGTGATTAAGTTGAATTAATATTGTTAATATTTAAAAATACGAATTATAATTATTGTCAATAAGATTTAATATATATGGTAAATATGTTATTGGTGAATATGATGGAAATTGTTTATTGGCATCAAGAATGTATGGTCAAAAATATCCCTATAGGAGATGTCCTGATGTGAGGTCTCTAGAAAATTTGAAAGAACGTTTTGAACGTACTGGAAATTTTGCATATGAAAAGAAGATGAGACGACGAAATGTATTGTAATGAAGAAAATGAGCTGGCTATAACTTTAGCGGTAATCGAAAATCCTACGGCACGTGTTCGGGACTTAAATAGGGATTTAGAGGTCTGTGAATCTAGTGTTTCCCTATGTCTTCGTAAAAACATGTCTCGCCTCTATCGAGCTCAGATGCATCAAGAGCTTTGGGATGTGGATTTAAATCGTAGATTAAATTTTTGCCAGTGGGCTCAAAACCAAATTGGAAGAAATGAAGAATTTTTCAAATTTGTATTGTTCACGGATGAATCAACGTTTCTTCGCAACGGATTTGTGAATAGGCACAATTTCCATTATTGTGCCAGAGAAAACCCTCATGTTGCACAGAAAAATCAGAACCAGAGTTTAAATGTAAGGGAAGGAATTGTACATGATTATGTTATTCATCCTTCTAAGATTTTACGTAAAATACATTTCCACAAATAATAGAGCATATTCCTGATTAATTACAAATAATATGTGATTACAACTTGGTGCACCACCACATTTTAGTAGAAATGTTCGTCAGGCCGTTGGTAATCAGTTTCCTGAAAGGTGGATAGGAAGAGGAGGTCCAATATTTTAATAAACTGTTAAATAATATCTAATTTATTATTTTATTAAATTATGTTAGGTCTCATTGCATGGCCACCTAAGTCACCCGACCTGACTTCAGTGGGTTTTTTCTTTGGGGATTTGTGAAGTCAGACGTTTATAAAGTAGAACCAACGACTCGAGAAGATATGATGGGAAGGATTCGTCGATGTTTCAATCGTATAAATGTTGATATGTTACACTGTGTAAGGCCCTCATTTATCAAGAGACCTCAGTGTTACCTGAATCAAAATGGTGGACCTTTTGAGCAGTTGTTAGCTTAGTTTCAATATCGTGAAAAAAAAAGTATTGCTCAAGAACCGTTCATAAAAGAAAGTGTACGATATCAAAATGTGAGAAATTGTAAGCGTTACTCATCCATTTAAAAAAATTGAAAAAAATGTAAAACAAAATATAGATTTTAATGCTAAAATAAAGAGCACCTTAATTTACGCAAAAATTATTTGATATAATCATATCTCAAAAAACGTCTGAAATAAAAATAAAGAGATATTAAAATGTGAGGAATTGTATGTTTTATTCATTCATGTAAAAAAAGTATACCTAGGCATTCCATTTAAAAAAAAATGGGAAAAATAATAATTAAATATCAAGAAATGTACGCAAATATTTTGGACACCCGATATACTAAAGATTTATTTCAAAAATGATTTTTAGTAAATACATCATTATCAAACAACATCCCATTTTTAGAAATAACGATTAATAAATTGCGGAGATATGCCAGTCAAAAATGTTTGTAAACTGCCCAAAAAAACAGAAAAAAATAACTTGGCAAAATATTTTAGGGTGTAATACAGGAGGCTTAACTGGCGTTAAGGAAATGCAGGCTGTTCTATTTAAAAAAATTATACTTTCTTGTGTGACTCGTTTTTGTGACACCTTGTATAATTGAAAATAATTTTAAGTTATAGTAGAGACGAATCATTGAAAGTTTTGTTAAGAAAGTTTTTTTATAAAGTTAGCCGTTTTGCACAATCTTCCGAGAGAACACTGACTGGACACCCTTTATACCTTAATGTACATTATTAAAAATGATTACAATTTTATATATAAATAACTATTACTCCGTTAATATTTGAGTTAGTATCATCGGCCAAAAAACAAATGAAACCTAATTGTGTGCTCTAGAACTTTTATTAAAATTATTTTTTCAAAAAGTGACTAGAAATTTCAGTACAAACGTCTCGAGTTTACAAAAGTTTAAATTTCCGTAATATTTAAATTATTTTTAAATTTCTTAAGTTTATCGTTTAATTTATCGTAAAATATGTAATCAAACTTTCTGTAAAATGTGAAGTGAGGAATGGAACAAAAAAAAGAAATCTAAAATCGGAGCAACGGTTACTAAGATATATGATTTTAAAGAAAATGTCTCTGGCGGTCATTTTTTCTAAATGGCGGCTTTAGCTCACGTCGGGATTTTTTGCGGCTTTATGTACTTATCCTACATTAATAGAGCTATCCATTGCAATCAACAAATAACTGTCCCCAAATAGTTCACGCCAAACCCATTTTACACTGAGATTTGCCTGGTCTAATATACCTCTTTCTCATCTTTAAGGATTTTTTTACTTTTAATAGTTACTCATTTCTCATTTTCTTGAAATATTCTCAGAACTATTATAGAAAGCATAAAGAATAATTTAAAAAAAAAAATTAACAACTCGTTACAGACCTTACATGGATTGAGAATTGAATATCTTGTGGGATTTAGAGAAAGTATGGAGATTACTATCATTTTTACATATAAGATTCCAACGAGAAAATTACTTAAAAAATGTATCTCTTTTGTTAAGCGTAAAGTGAAAGTCAAACACGGCTTGACAATATACATGGTAATATGTTTACTGTAATAATATAGAACATGTACGTACACCTATTGTTGATTCGTTTTTAAAGGCTTACCTGCTAAATAATTTTAGAATCGCAGTATATCTTAAAAAATATATTTTAATGACCACTTTTGTTGAATATCAGAGTTATAATTCTCTATCATATTATTTTGCAAGCACCATCTTCCGCTCTTCATGCAATAGCAATTTATATCGAAACTTAAAAATTTTACACATATAATTAGGTACTTGTTCCTGTCTGTATAACGTCCAAATTTTACTTTGGTACACATATGCCTTATGCTCTTGTTTATATTGCTTTATATTTATAATTTGCGTTGTTGCCATTGTTTAACTTTTATTTCATTTGGACCATCCTTCAGTGTCATATAACATTTAAACCAATTACAATTGCAGCAATGCAATGCAATGAAAATCACCCCCACTTACTGAACAAGACACATTATTGCTGATACACAGGGACAACACTATTAAGGCGAGGGTACGGGCGGTAGCTTACTCTCTAACCTAGAGTGAGTTGGCAAAAAAATGGGACTTCAGTATTTATTTCCATTAAAAAAAAATCAGATAAACATAAACACGCCGCAGATATTAGATAACCATCAGATGCGAAGTCAATAAAGCTGTCCGGAAAGGGGTTACAGATTTGAAAAATGCAGACAACATCCATTACTCACCGACATTGCCAGTGTCGCAGCCGCGGATCGAATCCAGTACACGATAGAAGATAGACAGATAACTTAAATTTGTCAAAAATATCACGGGCCCATAAAAAAATATGGTCTACGCGAGGGTACTGACCGTACCCTTGTATTTTGAGCCGCTGAACACGAATCTGGCCCCAGCACGATAGGTTTTTTTTAATAGCAAAAAAGTCTGTTGGATCGTAATATTGCTTACCCAGCTCATTTAAATCAGACTTCAAAAGTGATTCAACTTTAAAACTTCAACCTAATAACATTGTGGTACTTCACTATTGACCACATAACTCAAAGAAACCGTAAACTTCTTAAACCCATAACCCCTCAACCCCAAAACCCCGATGAAAATAGTGGGGAATCTTGATTTGGGGAGTTAATGTGTTGTGACCTCGGATACTTATGCTTCAGAGTCATACATCCACATCTTTATGACCCCATGACTTCAACATCCCTTAACCCCATAAGCTGAAGATTCAACGGAAAAATGGAGATTCTAAGTAGGGGAATTCGTGTCATTGTGACATTAGGATCTTGGAATCAAGCACCCTATAGCCATAGCTCTTCAGCGGCAATCCCTGTATCCTCATCACCCCATAAGGATCCAATGAAAAAAATAGGAGACTCTCGATTGGGGAATCAATTAAATTGTGTCCTCAGAACCTTGTTACCAAGTAAGCCTATAGCATTCCAGCAGCAAACCCTTCTACTACATAACCCAGTAACCCCGTAAACCCATAACTGCATAACTCTGAGAATATAATAGAAGAATGTGAAGAATCTGAACAGGGGAATTCATGATATTGTGTTGTCGGAATCTTGAAATCGAGTAGAGTTAGCTCTCGAACAGTAAAGTATGGGTATTCAATAAAAGCAAATTAGGGAATCTTAATTGAAGATTCAATAAGAATGCAACTTTGGAAGTGGAGTATCTTTGCAGGTGATTTCTGTTTAGGTTACTTCATTTGATCTCTTGCCTTTGCGAACTCTTTTATCTTACGCTATCAAGGATTAGGCCATCAGAAATAATGATTTGAGGTCGATTTTCGAGAAGTTTTTTCTCCATCAGATTTTATTGGAGAGAATGATAGATTTAGGTGTAAATAATGATAAAATCAAAGTGCGTACGCACAGTTTTGGCTGGAAGACATATTCAAAAGCACTTTTATGCAAAAAAGTGCATTTTTTTGCTATTTTTGCGGATTTTTCGATAGTTTTTCAAATATAATCGTTTAAAAATAATTAATATTGACTAGAAACTTTTTATTTTATTATCACATAAACGTTGTTGTGCACATAGTGTCATTTTAGACCCTCCAGATGCAACTTTTAGCTCTTGATTGCATCCAAAAGTGCATTTTATGCAGGCATAAAAAACAATAATTTTACTAATGCTTTAATATTATTAAATATATCTCGGAAAATATGTGTATATTGAAAAACCGCGCCACTTTTAGTCTACTGCGGTAAAAGTGGAGACTTCTTGTAACAAACAGGCAGCCACGGCGCAGACGCTAATACCATGCAGGTAGCAATCTATTATACCGTTATACAGACGCCGGTTATCTTTTTACGTTGTTAGATGAAAAAAAACGTGGTGATTTATAACAGCAGTGACTCTTCAGATGGTGAACCTATCAAAACTTGTAAAATTTTAATAAATAATATGTACATGCATTGTAAATATAATAAATTTTATCCTTAACAAAAAATAAAACATTTCTTTTACATTTTTTTATCTATAAAATTCTTTGTATCTTATTTGATATCCTATAAATATTTACTTTTTAAAAACACGAAAAAAGCACTTTTTTATTTAAATTTCGCGCCATTTCCGGTCAGCCATTTTGAATTTTCCAAGATGTCAGATCCGTAATCAGTGACCATGAAAACCCCCCGAGTATAAATTTTTTTCCGAGATATATTTAATATTAAAGCATTAGTAAAATTATTGTTTTTTATGCATGCCATAAAATGCACTTTTGGATGCATTCAAAGGCTGAAAATTGCATCTGGAGGGTCAAAAATGACTCTATATGCACAATAAAGTTTATGTGATAATAAAATAAAAAGTTTCTAGTCAATATTAATTATTTTTAAATGATTATATTTGAAAAACTATCGAAAAATATTTGTGTAATTGTATAAAGGTGCATTTGAATATGTCTTCCAGCTAAAACTGTGCGTACGAACTATGATTTTATTGTTATTTACACCTATCTATTATTCTATCCAATAAAATCTGATGGAGAAAAAACTTCTCGAAAATCGACCTCAAATAATTATTTCTGACGGCCTAGAAGGTGGGATGAGCATATGATGGCAGACTTTTGTTGGATGTTGAACGGGAATATGTGATGTAGAGCAAGAAGCGTAAAAGAAACCCGTTGCATAAGTCGTTGGAAGATAAAAGAGTTTGCAAAAGCAAGAGATCAAATGAAGTCACCTAAACAGAAACCACCTGAAAAAATACTCCACTTCCAAAATTACATTCTCACTGAATCCCCAATAAAGATTCCCTAATTTGTTTTTATTGAATCCCGAGAATCACGGTTATACGGTTAAAAGTTTTGCTGTTCAAGAGCTGAAGGGTCGTCGGCTATTCGGTTTCAAGGTTCCGAGAACACAATCTCATGAATTCCCGTGTTCAGAATCTTCACATTCTTCTATTATATTCCCAGAGTTATGCAGTTGATTTACGGGGTTACTGGGTTATGTAGTAGAAGGATTTGCTGCTGGAATTAGCTTACTTGGTAACGAAGTTCCGACACAATCTAATTGAATCCTCAGGGTTATCGGGTTATGAGGATAGAGGTATTGCCGTTGAAGAGCTATGGCATCATAAGGTGCTTGATTCCAATAGCACGAATTCCCATACTTAGAATCTCCATTTTTTCCGTTGGATCTTCAAAGCTATGGGATGTTGAAGTCATTGGGTCATGAAGTTGTGGATGTATGACACTCAAGCACAAGTATCCAAGGTCACAACTCGTTAACTCCCCAATCAAAATCCCCCACGATTTTCATCAGATTCCCAAGGTTTTGGGGTTGAGAGGTTATCTGGTTAAGAAGTTATGGAGTTTTACGGTTTCTTTGCATGCTGTGGTCAATACTGAAGTACCACAATTTTATTGGGTTGAAGTTTTAAAGTTGAATCACTTTTGGAGTCTGTCAGAAATATTTTTTGTTGAAATCTATTAGATATGTGTAAGATGAAATTTCGATTTTCACATTTTGAAGGGGGTAGTAGATGGTTTAAAGCGCACCCGTATTTTTTAAATCGCGTAAGTCAGAAACATGATTATTCGAGCGATGAACTCTTCTGAGAGACCCCCGAAAGGGTAAACGGGGAGGGGATGGTTTTTAAACTTTTCGGAAACGTTTAGACCTAGAAGCGTGAAATTTGGCAGAAATACTCTTTATTGGAATCTATTAGACACGAGTGAAGACCGGGGGTGGTATCTCTGAAATCGCGTAAATCAGAGACACGTATTCGATGGTTTTCAAAACTTATGAATTGACTTTTGAAACCTTGTAAAAGTTAAGTGTACTTATCTATTTGACACTTATCTCAACAATTAACACAAATTTGTTTCCATCGTAACCAGAATAACGGGGATCGGAAAAGCTTTTGCCGATCTCTAATATCACTTTACGGTCTAACCCGGGAAGACGTTAATTTCGGTCGAAAAAAGGTCGCATTTTATCTGGAGTTTATAGCAATAGTTAATGTCTCTAAAAATAATTTTTAAGCTAACTTTAAGTTTTCTAAGGCCGACATGAGCATAATTAAAATATGATCTTAAGAATTTCTTTTGTACTGTTTCGATTTATTCAGTTTGATTATTATATGTAAGGTACCATTATGTTAGAAGTATATTCAAGATTGTACTTATATAACCAGGGTTGGCCTGATTTAAATCAATTGATTTAAATCACGATTTAAATCATGATTATAATACAAGGGGGACCATATGTTAGAAGTATATTCAACTAGTGATTATACAGGGTGTTTCACGAGGAAACGGACATGCTTTAATGGCAGATAGAGGACACCCAGGGTAATTATAATCACCCATAGAAAAAGCTAGTTGGGCCCTCGTTGCTGAAATACAGGGTGTTTTATGTATTTTTGCCAAAATTTCTTTTGGTTGTTTCCTTGTGAAGGAATGGAATAATAAGTTCATATTTGGCATATATAATACACTAGTTATCCTAAATAAGTGCTTGTATCACACACAAAAAAAATCCAGATCCGGACTCGAAAAAAAAATGTTTTTGTTGTTCTTCAAGAAAACAATACCCTGTATACGTTTTCTTTAATTTTCAATATTAAATTCGAAAAGTACATAAAAAACTGAACAAAATGGCTTCATTAATTTTTTTGCCACACTTTTGCCACATTCGAAATAAATTCCAATAGATAATGCAATATGGGACTTTAGAAAATATGGATGAATGATACGCGCAAAAAAATGCTTCCACTAGTAAATTAGGCGTTTACTTTTTTTTTTTTTTCAACAATAACTAGTATGTTTTAATCACTATTTTTTTATGAATGAGGTAAAAATAAACAAAAAAAAAATAATGTTAGAGGCTACCACACCAAGAATCTTTCTGATTTCTTTCATTTATTAAAAACTAGTAAATCAACAACATAACCTACTCATTAATAATAATAACAAAATACCAACAAGCTATCAGCAGAATAATTATTATTCGAAAAACAAAAAATTCATATATTCAGACATTATTATAAAACTTATTTACAAATTAGAATCATAATTAAATTTTATGTCCCCCCCCCCAGCTTTAGTGCATTTTCTGGTGCGGTTCACGAGATGTCCGATTGATCTTCTTATCACATCTGGATTGTTCCTAATTTCGTTGCAGTAATCAACAATCCTTTGAATTAATGTCCTCATTGTAGACCTCGCTTTTTAACTGAGCCCATAGAAAATAATCTACAGAGTTGAAATCTGGAGACCTTGCCGGCCATAGGATCTCCCCGACCAAACCATCTGTTGGGATATGTATCATTTAAATGATTTCTAATTTGGTTGGCGAAATGCGGTGGGGCTCCATCATGTTGAAAGAACATACCTCGAATATTTACATTTTCTAAAGGATTCGATAACGTATGTTGTAAAAAATTAAGTAAACGTTACCAGTTAGTGTACCTTCAAAAAAATGCGGTTCTAACATGTGCCTACAAGTCCAACCCAAACGTTGATAGAGAATCTATGTTGTGAACGGCGTTCACGTGTTGCACGTGGGTTTTCCTGGGTACACATGTGAGCATTTCTAGAATTATTGATACCATCCCTTGTAAACTGCGCCTCCTCTGTGAATAAAGTTCTGTAAATAACTCGTCGATTTTCAAATACAAAAAATCAGGCGATTGACTTCATCGCCTGGTGCAAGACGTTGTACTAATTGAATATAGTACGGGTAAAAAAAATATTTCTTGCCTTATGTTGCGGTCGCAACTGCAGCTGTAGGAAACTTTCCATGTTCTGAATACTGATATACGGATCCAAAAGTTTTATGGTCAGGCCGTCGTCTGTTAGGAAACCGTCTTTGATATTCTCTATATGCTGATGCCCCGCCATTTTCGTTATTTTACCTCCTGCGTAAAAATTGGCATTAAAAAAATAATAATTATTGCTGAGAAAAAATGTAAATGCCTAATTTAATAGTGAAAGCATTTTTTGCGCGTAACATTCATCGATATTTTCTAAAGTGTCATATTGCATTATTTAGTGGAATTTATTTCGAATGCGGCAAAAGTGTGGCAAAAAAATTAATGGAGGCATTTTTTCAGTTTTTTATGTTCTTTTCGAATTTAATATTGAAATTTAAAAAAAACACACATACAGGGTATTGTTTTCTTGAAGAACAACAAAAACATTTTTTTTTCGAGTCCGGACCTGGATTTTTTTTGTGTGAGATACAAGTACTTATTCAGGATCACCAGCGTATTATATATGCCAAATATGAACTTATTATTCCGTTCCTTTACAAAGTAACAACCAAAAGAAATTACGGCAAAAATACATAAAACACCCCGTATTTCAGCAACGAGGGCCCAACTAGCTTTTTCGATGGGTGATTATGATTACCCTCAGTGTCCTCTATCTGCCGTTAAAACATCTCCGTTTCCTCGTGAAACACCCTATAAGCAGAATTGGCCTGATTTAAATCAATATCAATATCGTTCTTAGAAAACTTAAAGTTAGCCTAAAAGTTATTTTTAAAGACTGCAAAAGCTTTAAGTTTTTGATATTGCAGTAAACTCCAGATAAAATGCGAAAAAAACACTTTTTTGCGATTTACCATGACACGACAAAAGTTAATTTGGACTTTAGATTCGGAAATACGTGGAGTATGATGATCTGGTTTCTAGTACGATATACTTTTTTGTGGGACTGTGTAATTGAACCTTATTACTTAATATCAGAAACAGATCCTTTTTGTGTGTGTCTGTGTAATATATGAATATAACCGGATCCTTCGCCGTTTTCTAGAAAATCGCGTGTGCGCATATATGTTACACAGACAAAAAAAATGAAAAGTGATCTGTTTCTGGGGCTCCATTGGGTAACCCCCATGTATTTCGACATGCTGAATACGAATCAGGTATCCGTACCAATTTTTAGTAAATCACGAAAATAACCTAAATTATGAATTTTTTTAGGTTATCTTCGCAAAAAAAATGGTGACCAGTAGAACTAAACGGATTCCTGATTCGTGTTCAGCACGTCGAAATACATATGGAGTACTGGAGTACCAGAAAAATACCACTTTTTTAATTTTGTGTGCCTGTGTTATTTATTGTCTGTTAAAAAAACGGAATTTTGTTCGCTCTACAGGAGCTGTGGCAACGAAAAGGAATATCATTTATCGTAGATAACCTAGCAGTGTAGTGGCATATTAAGAGAGCAAACAGACTAAAATCTAGCATTTCTATTATAGTAAAATTCAGACGCAAACTACTTGATAAAATTGACAAACTGGCAGGGGCGGACTGGCCCACAGGGACAAATCTCGGTGGCCCTCTCCAATAGTGCGCCGCTGGCGCCGGCTGCTTGACAACATGACCGGCTAATAGAGTAATAAGTGGCCTGCGAGTTCTAAGATCCAGCGCCGCTAAACTGTTGTCAGTCCGCCACTGCAAACTGGCAATAATAGAAATGTTTTAGTATCTTGCCTGTCGTTCCTTACTTTACAGAAGCCACAAAAAGGAAAAAGAATGTCAAGAAAATTAAGAGAGAGAGAGAGAGAGAGAGAGAGAGAGAGAGAGCGAGCGAGAGAGAGAGAGAGAGAGAGAGAGAGAGAGAGAGAGAGAGAGAGAGAGAGAGAGAGAGAGAGACTTCTTCATAACCGAAATTAATTTCGGTTAATTTCGGTTTGGGTTAAATAACGTATACCATTTTCAATTTTCATAGCAGCGACAATTTGGTTTTCATTTACGGTTTCCGTTGTCAAGGCAGCGACAATTCGGTTCTCGGTAATGGTTTCGGTTTACAGATTCACAGCAATTCGATTTCTGTTAGAAAAAATTAGTAATTACGGTGCGGTTTTCGGTTTCGATTACGGTTTCTGCCTTTTTACTTGCCTTTTATCTTATATTATCTTTATAATGGACGAATCGACTTAGATATATGATTTTCACCATACAATTTGGTATTTCTACATCATGGTTTAAAGATCTTTGATTTCAATCATATTTTTTTAACTTTAAATTCGTAATTGAAGTGCGGATTTTAGTTTTGGTTTCGGTCCCTGTTCATAACATTGACAAACTGGAAATAATATAAATGTTTTGATACCTTGCCTGTCAAAAACTGAGTGTTCTTCACTTTACAGAAGCCATAGCAACAACAAAAAAATATCATTTATCAAAGATAACCTATCAGTGTAGTGGCAAAGTTAGAGTAAACAGACTAGCATTTCATGTAAAATTCAGACGCAAGCCACTTGATAATAGTGACAAACTGGCAATCATAAAAATGTTTTGACTAAAACCTAGTGTATCATGTAAAATTCAGATGCAAACTTGCTAATATTGACAAACTGGCAATAATAGAAATGTTTTGATGCCTTGCCTGCCAGAAAATTCGGCACTGGAAAGACGAAGAGGTGTATCTCAAATAAATAATAAATATACATTATACGCCCCTTCGTCTTTTCAGTGACGAATTGAGTATCGGTCATTTTACAGAAGCCATGGCACCAAAAAAATATAGCATAACCTAGCAAATTAAGAGAGCGAGAGACCTAGCATTTCATGTAAAATTTAGTCGCAAACTACTTGATAATAGTCACAAACTGGCAATAATAGAAATGTTTGGATACCTTGTTTGTCAAAAAACTGAGTGTTGTTCACTTTACAGAAGCCACAGTACAAAAAAAAAATATCATTCATCACAGACAACCTGGCAGTGTAGTGACAAATTAAGAGAGATAGTCTGTAAACAAATTAAAACCTTGCATTTCATGTAAAATTCAGGTGTAAACTACATAATAATATTGACAAACTGGGTAATAATAGAAATATTTCGACGCCTTGCCTGTCAGAGTGTTGGTCACTAGCAGTGTAATGGTAAATTAAAAGAGATAGAGAGTAAACAGACTATTTCATGTAAAATTCAGGAGCAAATTACATAATATTAACTGGCACTAATATAAATATTTGACACCATGCCTGCCAAAAAACTTAATCTTGCTCACCTTACAGAAGTCACAGCCACAACAAAAAAGTATCATCAATCACAAATAACCTATCAGTGTAGTGACAAATTAAGAGATTTAGCGAGAGAGAGAGAGAGAGAGAGAGAGTAAGCAGATGAAAACCTGTGTTTCATGTAAAATTCAGATGCAAACTACTTGACAAAAGTGACAAACTGGCAATAATAGAAATGTTTTGATGCCTTGCCTGTCACTGGAAAGACGAAGAGGCGTACCTCAAATAAATATACATTATAGACACCCCCCCCCCCCCCCCCTTCGTCCTCTCAGTTACGAATTGAGTGATGGTCACTTTACAGAAGCCATGGCACCAAAAAAAATATATCTTTCATCACAGACAACCTAGCAATGTAGTGCCAAATTAAGAGAGAGAGAGAGCGAGGGGGACCTAGCACTTCATGTAAAATTTAGGCGCAAACTACTTGATAATATTGACAATGGCAATAATAGAAATGTTTTCATGCCTTGCCTGTTAGACAATTGAGCGTTGTTCACTTTACAGAAGCTACAACACAAAAAAATATTATTCATCACAGACAACCTAGCAGTGTAGTGACAATTTAAGAGAGATGTCTGTAAATAGACTAAAACCTTGCATTTCATGTAAAATTCTTGCGCAAACTACTTGATAATATTGACAAACTGGCAATAATAGAAATTTTTTGATAATTGCCTGCCAAAAAAGTGAGTGTTGGTCACTTTACAGAAGCCATAGCACCAAAAAAACATCATTCATCACTGATAGCCTAGAAGTGTAATGGTAAATTAAAAGAAATAGAGAATAAACAGGCTAAAACTAAACAAAAATTCTGACGGAAACTCTTGATCATATTGACAAAGTGACATAAAACAATAAAATAAGTATTATTCTTAAGGATTCAATTATTTATTGAATTAATAATTAGTCAATATTTCTTATTTTACTAGTTTATTGAATATTTCTAAATTGCAAGTGGCACACCTTAGAACCTCATGTCATGGTATTTGTTGAAAAAGTATCTACTCATAAACAAAAAACTGTACATGAAGTCATATCTTAATAGTTATATTTATGCACCAAGGTCCGTAAGTGCACTTTCGAGGTTTGCAAGTATTCGAGACCAAAAAATCGCACTGTACGACCCGCGGTGCATATATTTTTCATGTATCATTAAACCAGAAAAAAACTAGAAAACTAGTGGAAAACTATAACTATTTGAGTCAGGTTTCATATTTGCTAAGCAAATAGTAAAGGTAGCGATGCTTCGAATATCCATAGCAACCATCAATAAAATAAATTTAGAAAGCGGCTTCTATTCAAATGACAACTACTATCAAGATAAATTAAAACATTTTTGAAAATAATGTCAGATATAGAAGATTATAGCAAGTAAGGCTTGTCTGGATTTACTTTCAAAAAAGTTTTTTAAAAAGTATTTTATACTTGTTATATAAAAAAAGAGAAAATGTTCCCTTTACTTTATTTTCCTAGGGATGTTATGAAAAATAACGACCCGTTGCCAATAGCCACAAGTATTTGGTACATAAAGCGTCACTTACCATCGACAAAACAATGGAATTAGAGTATACTTACGAAGGAGTATGACGAAAAAAATATACTTAGTAGCTGTTAAAAATCAAAGTACAGCACTGAATGGGCTAAAAGACCGACCGAAACTTTATAAGATTATTTTTTAATTTCAGTTATATATATTTTAACTAGTAATCAGGTTTTCCGTCACATTTCCAAACTCTGTATGTGCATAACTGTATAGCAACTAGCAACGTATTTAAATATTAAACTGTTCTAATGAAGTAGTGTAGCATTCAGACCATTCAGAGGTGTTTGCCTTTGTTAAAATAATTCCGAGTCAAGAATACCTACCTAGTTGAGTTGAGATGAGAATAGTTAGTAAAATGTTAAATGTAAGAGCCCATTAAACAAACTTGTTTATTCCGCCTGCGAGCGAGAGGAGAAATTTAACTTCGGAGACGATGCGAGGACCGGCCGGGCTGTTTCTTTTTTTGTCGTTAAAGCTGAAACCGTACAAGATATTGATTTAATTCATGCTGCATTGCAATCTAGAGCACATTTCCGTACAGTTTCGTGTGCAATACAATACGTTAACATTTATCATTGTATCGCAGGCCGACGTTTGCTTAATTCGGATCGGTTGTAATAAAAGATAATCCGTTTTTAGGCGATAACTCCTCTATGCGACCAGATATCGAGTAAGTATTGCCTCCTCTGTATTCTGCGGAAAATTTTAATACGATTTCATGTGTAATACATATATAATTCAGTCGGAAAGCAGCATTTTTGTATGTTGATTGTGGCCGCTGCGCCGTGAGAACGGGTCCTCGCACCGTCTCTTTATGTTTTAGGCTGTAACTCACGATTGGTTACAGATATTGATCTGCCGCCTGTTTATTCGTAATCTACGTCAAATTTCCGTACGGATTCGTGGGTAATATGTCTATGTTCGCAGCCCAAATAAGGAATAAATAGAAACGGCTGGCTTGCACCCATTTCGAGATGATTGCCTTTAGGTGTGCGCATTGTATTAAAATGTTTGCATTAATGCAATTTAGCTATCCGGCGGCGGTTTTTGGGGTGTTTTCTGGCAAAAAGGGGTGCGATGGCTGGGTTTCGGCGCTGGGCCGGCAAGTATCGACTCAGGATGCTTCCATTTTATGTGATGCTAGCGTAATATCGCGGATAGCGGATAGTGGAGTCGAGCGGTTTAGTACACGACAGTTGTTTGAGCGACCGGCCCGAGCCTTTCAGGGGGGTGCGGGGTCTAGCCAAGCCAGGTTCACGCTGCTAAACGTTTGGTTTTCATTGTTTTATTACTTTTAATTGATTTGCCGACGCGTTCTATTCCACGAATAGTTATTATTGCGATGCCATTTTTAGATCAACAATGGATAAATATAAATATGAATTTGAAAGGTACGGCGGGCGAATAAAAATAATAATTATCTACTTTAAACGTTTCGGTATTAATTAATTATTATTTGTTATAGTTATAGTTCTTTTTTACAGTACCAGACATGCCTACATAGGACATAGGACCTAATTTTTATTTGACCTACGCCTCATATATGCATTAAATTGTTTAAAATATATATTTTTTTATTAAATAAACAATACTAATGATCAGATAATTTAGTGTTTAGCTAAAGATATAGATAGACACGAATTTTTTTCTTCAGTTTTCGGTGTGGAATACCTAAACTGAATTAATTAGAAAAAATTAACTATACTTCATTTGGTAAAGACAGAGACCAGACAGCAAACTAACGTCACTTTTTGGTCACTTGAGACGTCATTTAGACCTCTGGAATGACGTAACAATGACGTAAAAATTATGTCATTACGGCACAGCCCAGAGACGTCATTTTTTGACGTGAAACTGACGTCAGTTGGCGACGTTTATTTGATCATATGTAACTTATTTTTGATTAACTGAAATAGATTAGACATGGGCGGTCCAGTTCCTTTAGTGGATTCGGTCCGTTTGGAACCGTTCCGCTTGTGGACCCGTTCCATCGGATCCACTTCAAAATGTTTACGTAATTAGTTAGGAAACTAAAAATTGTGCAATAACTTTTTCCTATTATTTTTATATAGGTAAGAGGTAGGTACCTATCGACAGTTACCTATTATCTATCAATATCAAGTCAACAAATATTTCTATTATCAACTATCATTGAATCTTATTATTAATTATTATATTATTATAGGTACTACCTCATTTTCTTGATAAGTCATACTGTAATAAAATACTTTTTCATTAATACGAATTAGTTTGGATAAACAGTAAATAAAACCTTTAAATCACGATGCAGGTACTTCCTAAGTATTATGTATTATATGCACGTGCGGTAATTACTATTTATGACGCGATGAGATGTCAGCTCAAAACTTCAAATCTATCCAAGCACTCAGATCGTAGCACATCAACGGACCCTTGGACCGAAGACCCGGTTCGATCGACATCGTGGATTCGGTCGGACCCTTTCCACCTTCGGATTCGTTCACTTGGAACGGGGCCGCCCGGACCGCCCATCTCTAAAATAGATGTAAATTTGAGAAATGCAATAAACCAATTTGGTGCAAAATGACATATGAATCTTAAGGCAGTCTCCATTTTCCAAGGTATGATGGGTTACAGAATTAGCCGCCATCGGACAATTAATAGGTTAGGCACCCCCCACTGGTTTTATGTTATCTCGACCCAGCCACAGAATCCTTCACCTGCCCGTTATAAGATCCATCCAAAGCAATCGATGTTTCCTGAACGAATTTGAACATTGCAACATATATTTATTTTCTATAAATTCATTAGAGTATATAAGATAATGAGTGACCGATTATTGTCAGTGGTTTGTATATGGCGTCATCTAGAAATAATTGCTGCTACAAAGTACGTGGTAATGCATAAACCAGTCTAAAATGAAAAAATGACGTCACCAATACGTCAGATCGACGTGTCAAAAAGACGTCATGTGTTACCAAAAAATGACGTCAAAATGATGCCAGCCTAGAGTCTGGGGAGTAATAATCTAATAAATAGCTCTGGCAAAGACGCCATGGGCGTACTACGTTTTCCCTTAACATTCATAAATTAAAATAAATTCATTTTATATGAAATAAATATCTGTAAAACACAAGCAGGTAGTAATTTCCCCAAAAGTTGTCATAGTGTGGATATTTCGTGTTATTTTTTTCTAAAAATACAGAAAACATAAACTATAAAATGATATTTCAAATTTCTTATAGCACTCTGACCACGTTTTTAGAAGAATTACATTTATAATAAACTTATATTGCTCTATGTCTTTACCAAATAGAATATAGACTGAGTTTAAGTAAAGGTGAAGTCTTGTATTATCATGTGACGAATGTGTTTGAGTGATGCATCTGGCACGGTCTTATGTGGCGTTTCGGTTTCACCAAGATAGCTCACTAAATGCCTCAGTTCAAATGTAAACATAATAACATGTCATTCGTTCCAATAAAACCATTTCCTCCTTCACTTGTTTTACAGCACAGCTGCACTTTGCACCCAACATCGTTATTGTTATTCACTAACGAGATGTTGATTTCAAAGAATGGTATTGGCGAGCACGCTTGATCACACAGTATATCGTGTTCTAGGTTCGGTCCCCAGCTACGACACTGGCAATGTCGACGGGTAATGGATGTTGTCTGCGTTTTTTCAAATGCGTAACCTCCTTACAGACAGCATTGGCTTAGGATTTGGGAATTGCCTACTAAGTGTAGTGTGTTTATGTTCAAGATGTGACGATTTTTAATACATTTTGGTTTTGCTTTGGATTCCTAAATAAAATACCTCTACATTCTTTTAATACTGTCTCTCCTTCTACTATTCCAATAATCGATAAAATCGCTTCAAGATTGATATTCATCACTTATTAGTTCTTCACTGCACGTATAAACTCTTAGAAACGGCTTTACTGACAAATTCTTTAGAACGACTGATAGTACCCATGTATATATTTGAAATAAATGTCTAGGTGTTCACCCGCAGTTTTCCAAATCAGCCAACAGCGTTGGTCTTCTCCACTTTGTCCAGATTTTAGTAGAAGTTAGTACTCGCAATATTGGCTTTGATTTATTAATAAATCATTAGCGCCATGTGGAAGTTGACGTGCTCTATTGTTCAGATTGATTTTTGATTTTTCAGCGAATGAGATACCTACATGTCAAGTAGTAGCGATAGATTTAAAATATAATAACACTCGCTGTGTCTAAGATTTTTTATGAAAAATAGAGAGCACGTTGTACTATATGTCCGTAAAGTGGAAGAAAGAAGGTGGCCATGCTTTTATCAGTTAATCTGAAAGTAACCAGTGTCTTAGTTTTTGCAATTCTTTATCCAACAACCTGACATTTTCGATTCATTTTGTTGCACTTCGTAAACATAAACAAACGACAGACATATTCAACCTAGAAACGTTTGGGACGGCGCAGTAGAGGCCAAAAATAAGACCACCAATTGAGCACACCATATTTCATTACATTATGGTCTAGGTCACGGCCATTTTGGGGAAACCTAAGCGTCGTCATACGGCCATATCCAACGCGAATAGTTTGTTTTCTTCTAGATAGTTTTGTGTTGCTAATCACTTCAAAAAATGTATTTGTGTACCTATCAATGAATACCTTCGTCGTCTCGCAGATTATAAATGTTTTTGACCAATTTTCCCTTGTTTTTTTTTTTTTTTTTTGGTAGAAATGATAATAGAATTTCATCAACGTTGCATTTTTGATTTCTCAAACAAAAATGGACAAATATTATGCACCTCGCTAAAATACATAAACTTGCGTCTGAACATCGCGTATAGATCTTCTGACGCGGCCTTTATTCATCTGTTAGACTATGAGAGGAGATTCCACCTTAAGTCTTTAAAATGGCTATTAACGTGTTAAAGTAGTATTACTATGAGAAGATGCCAGCAAAAAATATGCGCAGAAACGAGTTTGTGCGCTCCATCATTCTAAGCCAATGAGAAAGAATTACGTGACATTCAATGTCAACACCAGTGACGGCGGTGCCCTGCAGTAGAGCGGCGGCGACGGTAATAATAATAATAAAACAACTTTATTGGGCAAAGTTTAGTAGAACTTACTATTCTTACACTTCTCCTGAACAAAGGTTACTCATAACAGTTAGCAAATTTTAATCTCCTCCATTTTCACAGTTCCTTGACCGCGAAACTTTTATTGCAATTACACATCCCTATACCCCAGATAAAGCTATGCCAGTGGTAAAAATATTCGCGCATTTTGGCTCCGCCCTGGCATCTTCTCATAGTAATACTAGTCTAGAATATATTGCATGCCAGAAAAAAAAGCGAAGAAAGAAGATGTGGGATCTTACTAATGACCAAAAAATGTCTTAACCTATTATACTTTGACTTTGTATATGCACCAAAAATTTTATTGTATTTGTTATTTTAGAACGAGCATATACACGATATCTTCTCGAATTCTTTGTGTGCTTTCCAATTGGTCCCAGTTAGCCAGTTAGATACAATAGCCTCATCCGGGTGTTTTTCAAAATACCCAGAATCATAAGTGCCATCTTTGCTGTCAATTCAAAATTCAAACAAATATTAAAAACATGAATCGGTCGTTTGGCCGCGTGTATATACTTGAATGCACTAGTGTGGTAATAATGCTCTTAATTCGTTGAATAGACTCTAGCAACACTAACGAAGAAAAATAATATAATTTTTCTACGACTATTGAATAATTCATTTATTATAGATACTTTTTTGAACAAATAATGGGGCCCATTAATCACAGATGTGGGTAATAATTCATTACTCAATGGGCTAAAACCAATCACAATGGTTTATTTTCATTACAGATGTGGAGCAATCACAAAAGACGATTTAAAATATCGAGTACGCCATGACTCAATTCAATCTATCATGCAAATATCAATATATGTCATGGACATCTAGAATTATTTAAATTCTAAGATTACTATCAGGTTTTTCTTACAATACAATTTGCACAAGTTTGTTGTGAAAAAAATATTCAAGCGATGATTTGTTGTAGGCAAAGTATAGCATTCTACTCGCGTGTAATAGCTATTACACTCTCGTTGAATAATATACTATTGTTTGTTTTCGTGGCATTCCGTGACGCCGCCTTTAGAATATTATAAAATAGTATCCCTCACTAACATAGGAAGGTAACATCAACGACCAACACTTTATACAGTCAAACGTTTTGAGAATGTGTCTACAAACGTTAAAGATACGTGGCGTCATGCCGAACTATTTTGCAAGTGCAAACTCCTAAATCGCAATGTTTTGGTATCGTTCTCGTTAAGTCTAGGAAAAAGGTTTCGGCGTTCTGACGGAATTGTCCAAACTGAACAACTATAAGAGCTCGTTGGAACGATGGCCGTGCGCCTAACAGATAACCACGACAGATGGCGTAATGCATGGATCTGAATGGATCACAAAACGTCTGTCAAAACGTTGTAAATAAAGGTCATAACAGACGGATTTGCATAGACGCATTATGCATATGCATAGAGTCATTACCCAATCAGAGTACAGACATGAGGCGGCCATTTTGTTGCTTAGCTCCTCGCATAAGCACATAGAAAAATATCGAAATATTGAATTTCCTATGTTTATGCACTATGCACAACCAATCACAATTTAGTAAATCCATGGATAAAGTAGATTTCTTTTGCTGTAGTTCATAGTTGACAGTTTTGGTGAGATTTTGAGGTTACCTTACCTATGTATTTGTATTGTTTTTTTGTTAAAATGAAATATATTAAACAAACACCTCAAACATAGATCACGAATATAATTATAATAATATAATAATTATCAAACACACACATGCGCATTTGATGCTTGCATCTGATTGGATCACTTGATACGGTTATGCGATTTGTCTGTTATTGATTTCATATTTACGTCTATGCATATGCTTATGCATATGTTTTATACGATTATGCAAATCCGTCTGTGATGGCTTTAAGACTGCAGAAATTCGACAAAATGATATTTTATTTTACGGTATGACTTTTTGCTGGTACATAACATATTGACGTTACGTACGCTGATTGGTGAATGGATGTTTACCTAACGTAAAGAACTGGACAGAGGCTGGTTGCCAGTACGAACAGTGTGCAGTACATACAGCGGTATACTGGTAACCCATGATTGTTTATTACAGACTCATACAACTCTTATCTATTCAGGAATTTTTAATAACAGATAATTTGAAAATAATCTATTGGCTATTTATACCCAATTACACAGCAGTAGACATACCAATATAGCTGTAAACGTAGGATCTTACCTTCTAGCATCTGCTATATCAGCGTACACGCAGAAGCTATGTAATATTAGGCGAGGATCGCGTACTGGATATAACATTATCCGTAGCGGACGTAAAGCAGTTGATCCCTTGTGTATTAGATGATGATTGGATGTTAGGCAAGGCAGAAATCATTAGGTACTTTTCAGTAGCTAATCGCCCTGCTTAGCCGCGGAAATAGGCCGAATTTGAATAAATAATTTTAAAAAAATAGGTTAGGTTAGGTAGGGTAAATAGGTATCTACATTATCAATCGGATTTACCTACTGTTGGTTAGTGACACGTGACACGGTAACTAAATTTTAGTGGGCGAAAATCCTCATCCATAGAACACTTTAACAATTTTATTTATGTAGAAAATATATAGGTACCTAGGTACCTAATATCACGTGTTATAAAACCCTGTATATCTGTTTGATAAATTAAAATTAATATCCTACCATAAAATTAAGTACCTACCTAGGTACCTACTTATTGCCGTTTACATTTCTGTCATTATCTATTAATTTTTAATTTTACTCATAGGTAATTTAAATACCTATTTCTGTAATATATCGAACATGTAGGTACCTACTTATCTGTCTTCACTATTACTATTAATAAAATTGTAGGTTATAAATACCTACATATCGTCTTTGCATACCTGTGCACGTAGGTACCTACCTAGGTATCTATAACAATAAATAAATATTAGGGTACTATACCTGAGTAAGGTATATTTATATTAAATGCACAAGCACTTAATAATTAATAAATTATTATTGAAAATGAAAATTACTTGACTACAGAAGATATGTATTTTTCTATAATCAGCTGGAAAATAAACGCATTAACGTATTATTTCTGGTATCAGGATTAAAGAGATAAGAATTAAAATGTCTATATTGTTAGGCATATCATATAAATTGCTCTAAAAGTATATATTATGCCAAACTATTTTACTAAAACGAAGATACTGAATGCAATAGGTTTCATAGAAATCATCATTAGGGCTACTTACTACAAATCACAAAAATCCGAATCGCCAAGACGCCAAAACAAAGCAAGAGCACACCCAAACACGGCCGATAAAAACACACCGAAATGAGTAATCAACGTAATTTTTACAGTGTGCATCCGGCCGCGATGTAACTGCACGTACAATGTGCGACGGAGAGAGAGGCAGGAGAAGCGAGAATGAAAGCCTTTGGACGTTTACGGGGGGTTCCGTGCACAGCGGGAGGGGGGTTGGCAAAGCAATCGGACTGACACCAAGCCTAGGTCCGGCCATCTTGTGACGGCGAAGCGCTCTTGTCCTCAAAACACCCCCAAAATCGTTGAAATCGCGTAAATAATTAGTGCAAATCATAAATAAACAATCCCAGTGAGTGTCTAAAGTGCGTACTATCAACTGACTCACGTGTACTTACCGTACAACTCATTTAAATTAAGATTGTAGTTTTAATTGTTTTTGTGTTACATTTTTGTGAGTGTAAGTTGTCTTCAAAACCTGAAACGTTGGTGACTGTATTGGATAACTACCTACATCTTCGTCAAGTAAGTTTCTTAATATTCAATTACGGCTTTAAGACGTTCATTAAGGTTTTCATTTGACATAGTTTTATTTATAAAAACATAGTAACTTTCATAAATAAAATAATAAACACTTCACGCATTTAAATAGAAATCTAAATTAGCTATTAAATAGATTATAGTTGTACGTAAGCACGCGCATATTATTTGTTTGTCATAATCCGCGACCTTATAAAGTTTATGCAAAACAAATTAATAAATTATTAAGAAATCTGAAACTCAAATTCCTGGGATTACGAGTTATGGCTAAAGTAACATATTTGAACATTCTGTGAATCTAGTAAAGAAATCTTCGAAATAGTGCAACGACTAATATCCTAAGAGATATTTTAGGGCTATTTTAAGCATTGTATAAACTGACAAAACCTTTTTAAATGTATTTACAGAAACAGCTGCATACGTTTACGTAGCGGTACATTTCGTTAATACAAAAGCAACATTCCCAACGATCCGTGGCTTTGTCGATTTTAATGATGTTACCGTAAAGAAACCAACCATCTTTAATTAGGAGTATCTTAGAATTTATTCATGAAGGAAATTAAATTAATGAATAAGTCCATAATTGCTGACCCAAATAATTGTCGTCAGAGGTATTGAATTATTTATGCATAGTTTCTGGAACATTTAATAACTAATAATTAATTGTTAAAACTAACAAGTAATGTTTATTTAATATTTACATGTGAGAAAAAATACGTGTAGGATGTATAGGTAGGTACAAATTCGAAATAAAATATTGAGCTCAATTTCGAGGTATTTCATAAGCAGTGGTGACATACTTCGTTGTAGGTATACATTTACATTTCATAAAAATATTGTAAGGTATTTTACAAATGATAACTGAAGCAAATACAATAATTATGTGATGTGATAACAAGTACAGCTTGGCATAATTTATAATGTGCCTATAGCGAGTTATATACGAATCGTTTGTTAGCAGTTATAAAGGACATTGAGTACCTCTATACCTGCTTATTTTACAATCGACAAACATTTTAGGTAGACATCCAGTGATGGAATAAGATAGGTATAAGAAGTTAATAGCCCAGACTCGAGGTAATAATATTCGGGTATGTAACGTTTTAATAATATTACAAATTTCCTGGATAAGATCATTTGTAGGTACCAAGATTCGTACTGACCTGACTGGCCATTGAACAATAATTTCTTTTTGAACATTGAACACGATAGTGTCATTCTTAATTTTCATACATGAATAGGTGTACTGAAATTATCGAGATTGAATTAACTTACTAAAGTAGGTAAATAAACTACCTAATGTTTAGTCAAATAGACACAAGTTTCTCTCCTGACGTCAATAATTTCCAGATTAATTTTTTTCGATGTAGGTATTTCAAGTTATGACATGACACTACATTTTTCGTGTAACCACAACAGATGCATTCGTTGTTTTCAATAGGTAGGTACCTAAAATTCATTGTCATAGCACAACGTTTTGGGAATATGGGCAGGCCATAGGTATTTGGTTACCATTGAAGAAATTACTATTACAGAATTTAACAGACAGTTCTTCTATCCAAGTACTGGACAATTTAAAGCCTCCCTGAACGAGACATGTACTAAGAGGTGCTCTTTATTCGATGCTGACTTGATATTCAGAAATTTACTAAATATTAAATTAGGGTGGTTTTTGTACACTTGGAGGATGGGGACTGGGGTGGTAATTTTTTTATGCCAATCGTTATGTGGCGAAATGGTTACCAAGAGAAAAAGAAAATGCATTCTTTGACTAAACCGAGAACTAAATACTATTATACGTTTCTTCTCCGTAAGTAAAACCAGACTCATTTGTGACCTTCCTGAGTCATCCCAAAATCTCTACAATTCAAGCATCACTCTAAGTCTCCTTCTAGGTCAAGAGTTCTAGACAAGTTTTTGTCGTACTCAGAAACTTCATACACAAAGCGCGATCACAGCATTACCAATACCGGTATATACGAAAACTATTCGCAAATCTACACATCCCGGCATTCATCCGATATTCTGGTACATTCTGGAACGATTATCCAATATGGTAAAGCCCAATACGTTCCAGAACAAAAGACCACCTTTCAGGAAAACAAACCTTACAAATTAAAAACGATATGATCGAAAGGAAAATGTAACGATGTACGTTTTGCTGTACATTCATCCAATCATGCTGTACAGGATTATTCATTATATTTAGGTCACTCTTCATTATCATTATTATTGGAGATAGAATAAAAAGTTTTGGACGAAAGTTGTAAGGCTGTAACTGAACCCATTTAATAAGATAATGGAAGCACAGTGGCGTGCAGAAATTACTTAAGCAATAATATTTTTTTTAATGAATTTTTGAATTGCTCTTTTTTCTGATTTCAAAAATATCACATCCTTTTCAAGTTGTTGAACATTGAACATCGTATTTAAGCTATTTATTATATGAAGGGAAAGTACAATTATTGAAGTAGTCTATGAAAATAACGAGCCACTCTCAAAATTTTGTACAGGTATTCCGGGAATACCCTCTATTCCCGATTTATTCCACATATTCCCAAGAATTTTTAGTTATTCCCAAGTATTTCCGATAATTATTAGTTATTCCCAACTATTCCCGAGAATTCTCAGTTATTTCCAAGTATTCTCAGTTATTCCCAAGTTTTTTCGAGTATTTCCAAACATTCCCAATTATTTCCTAAGTATTTCCTGTATTCCCAGATTTTAACATACCACTGTTCTTTATTAGTTAAATGGTGCACTAAACTTTTTTAACCTAACCGTACCCAACAGAAAGGTATTCGACAATAAAAATAGAGATAAAAACAATTGTGTGCGTGTACAGTCTGAAATTTCTCGGAAATTTCATTTCTCATGGCTGGCTGTGAGCACCTTTAGGTATAACTTTTTTTTTCTGATTTCAACCAAATTTCACTCAAGCATAGAATAAATTAGGATCTACCTATAGTCCAAAAACGTTTGCCTCCTACAAATGCAAAGCCCCCTGCGGTACCAAAATAATCGAAAAAAAAAAATCAATAAATCGTATTAGGATTAGGCATTTGTTTAACGGAAAATTTTATTAATAAAAGTTGTTCAGAATTTTCCAAAATGTCATGAAAATAAAAAAATTGAAAACTTTTAAATTTAAAAACACTGAAAAATAATAAGAAAAAGCTACCTATTATTTGACAACTGCCTAACAGCTTGGGTTTAATTTCTAACAAAATTGTCATAGCACGGTTTTCTAAACAAAAAAAATAAATAAATAACAAAATTATATTTTCGGACTTGCACACTATTTTAAACAAAATTTCAATATTTTTGATTAAATTTTGGAGAACTACTTTCATTAATAAAATTTTTCGATAGAAGAAAATCCCTGATTTTTTCTGCTTATTTCGACACCGTGGCTTTGCACTTATAGGAAGCGAATGTGTTTTTGGCAATAAGCAGTAGATCCTAATTTGGTTCAAATCGGAAAAAAAAATTAAAAAAAGCTATAAGAGTGCTCCCATTTTAATTGGGTCACTCTGTATACAGCCCGAGATGCATACGACATTATTCCTCGTGTTTTTTCGACTACCGCTCTAATAACGATAAAATGTGTGTTTATTTTTGTTAAACGTATAGGTAAAATAATTGTACGATATACAGAGTGTTCCATATTTTATGAGAAAGTAAAATATACCATCTAAAATTTTGTTACGGGATGGGCCACAACATGTACCTATCATCAATTTTTTGGTACCATTATTCTCGCCATTATTATTAACTGATTAATAAAATGTTTGAAGCAAGTTATAATTCATAGCCAGTGGGCGTACTTATAATTTTGAAAGTGCAATGAAGAGCTCAATATTTAAGATCACTTTTCGCACCTGCCTTTAAAAACTTCCTTTTAAAATGTTTTGTATTAAAAATAATTTGTATGCGTACTGTGCGTTGTTATAATCAATACACACTAGTAAGAAAGTACACTTGTGCAAAAGAGAGCATCATTTTGAACACTTATTAAATCTATGACTACTTTTTTTCGCGCTTGAAACCATCGAAAAAAGTAGTCACTATGAGATATCAGCATGTAGGTAATTAATTGCCGAAACTTTTTAAATAAAAATATACAGGGTGTTCCATTTGAAAAAACTGAGTTATGACAGTTTAAATACCTAGTAAAAGTTTCAATCAACATGGAGAACACCCTGTAGATTTGGGTTCTGAGAATCCTGGAAGTTAGTACATGGTCTTGAGAATATTCAAAATGCAGATTTTTCTCTTGACAGCTGCAAACGCATTTTTTTCGGAAAAAATGGAAAAGTAACAATGCTGCAGTGTAAACCCAAAAATAATATATTTCTGGATAGAGAAGTAAGAGTCAAGTAAGAGTCAAATACGAATATATAAAGAAATATTGGGTGTTCTATTTAAAAAATCCTAGTATTAGTTTGCCACTATTCTGTGAAACACCTTGTAGATTTTAATATCATTTTAGAATATGCCAAACTTCTCAAACAATTTTTATCTGAGACTTTTTTTCAAATTTCACCCTGTATATAGGCAAATAATCACATCATCAAATAAAGAAAATATATTTTCTATTAATTGTCGATATATGAAGGAGAAACCATTTTTGACCTTTTGAGGGAATAAAAGAGAGTGGTAGACGGAAACTGATCCGATAGAAAAATTTTGTGTATTCAAAATTGGCTTCAGAGCGTCAAGATACTTCAGAAAAGTTAGATGAGAACCTTAGGACAAGTCCTTATTTTGTAAATCTGTGTTACTTTTCTATTGATGACCACCCTGTATATTATTTCTTGCTGGCAATTGCGACAACTACATTATAAATATTACTTGCCTCCGTCGCGTCGTTTTTTAATCATTTCTTTAGAGTGACCATCATGTATATTTTCACTAAAAGTTTATCAGGTTTCCTCTTCGGTAATAATGCCAACTCGTGCCAACTACTTTCAAAATATTTTCCACCATCTTTTTTTAATTCATTATTACTAATATTATTAATTTTTAAGCGTGTCCACCCTGCATATTTTTTTCTAAAAGTATTGCAGATATCTTCCGTGACAATTGTGTTAACTACATCCAAATTATTTTTGTCCTCAGTCAAAATTTTTTTCATTATTTATTTTTTTTAGTTTTCCACCCTGTATATTTTTCATTAATAGTGTGGAAGAAATGGGATATTTTTTCCTAGATAATAGTCTACTGCCTACCAAATATTTTCTCCGTCAAATAGTTTTATAGATATAGCGCCAACAGACAGATAGACATCAGACAGACAATACTTTACTTTAAACAAAATTGGTATCGTGAAAAATAAAAGATATGGTGCGCATAGTTAATAGATTTATTTACTATTTCGTAGAAATTTAAAGCAATTATTTTTAAATTATTTGATGTATATCTTAAAAATTATACACCAATATAAAGGACACTTAATCTACCTTTATGTTCAAAATAATACAGGTCCTTAGGCCTTTCGATTAAAATTGAACCAGAGCTTCAAGAGTGTTACAATACACGAAGTAGCGATTTCTATAGTTTTCTCGCCATATATTTACATCATGTGCAAGTTTTAACTAGTTTTAATTCTGTAACACGGGCCGAACGGGCCGAACTATCAGAAATAACCGATTTTTGAGCTGAATTCAAATCACTAACAGTTGTTATCTTTTATGATAAAGTAATTTTATTACCGTCAAATGGCTCTGTATTTCCTCCATGATCAGCTTCACGTTAACGTTTATTAACAATAATAAAATATCGAGAAAACAATGTAATTCACTGTGTGATGACTGATGATAGTTTGCGTGTGTTCCTCGCAAGTACATAAAGGAAGATCGTCGGCCGACGTCTCCGAGATTCTCCGAAATGTTCAGGAATGTGTCTATTCTTGAATATTTCCGATGTATTCCCGATTATTCCTAGATATTCCCCGTTATTTCCAGTTATTCCTGAGTATTCTCTGATATTTCCGAATATTCCCGAGTATTCTCGCGTATTTCCTAGTATTCCCGATATTCCCAAATATTGCCATGATATTCCTAACATTTTGTACAGGTATTCCCGAAGTGGCTGACCCCTCCGAAAATAATAAGTACTATTCTGTTATTATATGAAACGCTGACAGATTTAATTACAGAATACATTTTCATAGGCCTAGTTTACACCGTGAAATAATTTGGTCTGAGCCGAGGAAACTAATGGAGTGGGGATAGATCGACTCGAATTTATTTAGTTTGTGCCTGTTTACAACACATCACTTTACTTGAAAATTTTGGATTAGTTGAGGAGCACCAGGAGCAAGCAAACACCGTTTTAAAATTTTCGGAAAAATTGAGCCGAGAGAAAAAAGCGGTTTTTTTTTTCGGAAAAAAACGGGAAAATTGGGAAATTTTCAGAAAATTTCAATGAAACTTTTTTTGCGTTTCTACATTATACACAATGATTAGTGGTGATATTTTGTAATTTTGATTTAATGTACTTTATGATAACAATTAATTTCGGCTCATTCATGCGTTTTCGAAGATTGCGTTTATTAAAAAACGAAATGTCTCGGTGTATTTTTATTGAAACGAGCTTATGACTAGGGTTTACGACATACAGTTCCTAGAACCGATAAAATAAATGATGTCATTCGCATCCGATGCATAGCGGGGGCACTGGAATCAGTCCACAGACGAGAAAATGCACTGGCATTTTCAGTTTTGCATTTTTATTAGCGTTAGTAGCTTATCTTAGAAAATAAACCATTTAAATATATTTTTTATTGTTTATTGCATTGTATGTGAAACTGTATAAAATTACTGAATTTTTCTCAAAAAAGCCAATTTTTCCGAAGCTTGGGAAAAAAACGAAAAAAACCGTGTTTTTTTTCCAAATTTTCCGGTTTTTTTCCACACGCTCAGAACTCTACAAGCAAACCTAACCTTCTTTATGCGGGAACAACGACTCTAACCTCACAAACACTGTTGCCAACTCTGTTAGATGAGGAAACTGTAGATAAGCAAAAAAAAACTGTAGAAAACTGGGAATTTATTTTAGTGAAACTGTTAATCTGCTGGGGGTTTTTTACTATACAGGGTTCGCCACTTAAAACTCCCCAGACTCGTAACTTCCTTATTTTTTATACTACGACCATGTTCGGCACATCAAATTGTAGATATTTTTAAGGCCTTTAAATATGCATAGAGTGATTTAAAAAAAAAAACTGAATAAATTACTACGAAAAGAAAATTAATTTCCTTGAATATTTTTTTCCCTCACTCTGTACATGGACTGTGTTAATGTTTTCTTATAGAGGTTTTAATTAGCTTTAATTTATGTTATTAAAAAAAAGAGATTAATAAAAACTTTGCAATTTCCTATTATTTAGTACATTTTAATAAAGTTTATTTTTAAAAATATTTATTTCTTTTGTTTCTTGTTGCTGTTTTGTTACGTTGAGTATTGTTTGTGATATGATATGCCTTTTTCAAATAAAGCATAAAATTATTATTTACATTTTTTCAGTTATTTAAAAAAAAATCAGTTTGGAATCGGAAGGAGTGATTTTAATTTTTTTCTCTAAAACGAAAGAGAATATCGAATATAACGTAACAACATAAATTGAAGCTAATTAAAACCTTTATAAGAAAGCATTAACAAAGTTCATGTACAGGGTGAGGGAAAAAATATTCAAGGAAATTATATTTTTTTCGTAATTTTTTCAAAAATTTTTTTAAAAAATCACTCTGTATGCATATTTAAAGGCCTTAAAAATATCTACAATTTGATGTGGCGGACATGGTCATAGCTCAAAAAATAATTAAGTTACGAGTCTGCACCTTTCCCACTCTTTTTTGACCATCCACTAAATCTTTCGTCATTTAGCCACGAATCAATAAACTTTTGTTCATATTTCGTATATTTTTTTTTTTTTAGGTGTACTATGACTAGTAGACGCTATATTATCGGAATTAGAATCACTGCTCATAATGAACAATATTTTATAAAAACTAAACTTTACTTTAAAAAGTTCAGGTAATACCTTAATACAATAATTGATCCATATGCAAAAAAAAACTGTAGATTTAGCAGGTCGGACTAAAAGCTGGGAAGAAAACCAAAAAACGGTAGATCTACTGAAAAAACTGTAGGGTTGGCAACTATGCTTACAAACTTGACATTTCCTAGATTTGTCTAATATGTTTACGTTTACACCACATTTTACGTTAGGTTCGGTATTAAACCGCGAATTATATATGGTCTGATATTCTTGCTCAAGAGAATCAGACAAAAGGCGGATCAGCTTAGTTCAGACTGTTTACATCGAACGCACTATACGTTTAATATGGAGTATGTACCTGAAGTTTCGAACGTTCACTTGAACGAATTTTAGATGAAAAAGAAAAGTTAATAAAAACCACACATCGATTTAGGCGTAAACACATCATGGCCACATTTGCTGACAATATCCACAATACTTAAGTTTTTAGACCTAAGTAAATCGAAGTGTGGTTTTTATTAATTTTTCTTTTTCTTATGAAATTCGTTCAAGTGAACGTTCGAAACTTCAGGTAATTGGTATGGTTCGCAAAAGGTACTTGGTTCGCAGACCAAGCTGTCGGTGTAAACTAGGCCAATGACTACTTCCCTATTAGGGAAGATGCATGAAATTTTAAAATGCTTGAAAAAGTGATTTGCTCTTAATTTCCATTACGCAGAAAATGATTATAACAAAAGAAATTCAAAATAAAATTTATTTTCCGTAAAATTAATATTTAGATTATGCTGTAATTTGTAAACAAAACCACGTGACTACAAACGGTTTCTTATTGGCCTGAAGTCAATGACGACATCCGATATTCGGATAATTTGTCCAAAGTAGACGCAGTGTCCTAACCTCTCGTTGACGTCTGTCTACGAACTAATTTTGGAGAATCTTGAATGTAAAATTACCATATTTGTAGTGATACTCTTATTGTTACATTTAGGCACAATGCAATATTTGTAATTCATAAGTCATAATATTGTTGTTCACTAGCTCATTAACCAAGTAATAACACAATAACACCACAAACAAGACCTTGGTAAACTGACTGTAAACTGACTGTAAACAATAAACAGTAAACTGACATTTGACAAACCCATCGAAATTGACGATTTGCACGAAAGAAAGTTTGGTAAAAAGTGTCTAGATTGGTATCACTGTAATTCACTGCACATGTTGACCAACTCCACGGTCAATAAACGGACCAACTCGTCTAATTTTCAAACTGCAATAATTAAATACCTAGGTAGAATATAATGATCATAACATTGTTTTCATTATCTTTAATGTTAATCATACTTCCATTGAATATAAATCATCTTTATTACGTTGTTTCGTAGTCTACAATATTTAAAAAAAATGTCGAATTATGAATTTTGTCAATCACTGCTGCCAACTCTTCTAAACTGAGAGCTGGAAACAGTGTTTGACAAATTGCATAATTCGGCATTTTTTAAATATTGTAGAGTACGAAACAACCTAATAAATATGATTTATATTCAATGGAAGTAGGTTTAACATCAAAGATAATGAAAACAATGTTATGATTATTATATTATAGGTATTTAATTGTTGCAAAGTTTGGAAATTAGACGAGTTGGTCAACATGTGCAGTGAATTACAGTGATACCAATCTAGACACTTTTTACCAAACTTTCTTTCGTGCAAATCGTCAATTGCTTTAGATATACGAAATTACAGAAGCATGTTTCTACGGAAAAAGAAACTTCCGTTCACTATTCCGTCCTTGTCTGACAAGATCTGATTGGTTGAAGAAAACGTCCGATTGGCTTAACCGTCTGTACACAGGCCGAGAAAAAGGATGGAATATAGTGCACGCAAGTTTCTCTCTCTGTGTCACTTTCTCTAGTCGAGTGCACCTTCCAGTTTGTTATTAATTTCGATGGACAAATCATAACGGGAAACGTCACAGTCAATGGCGCCAAATAAACTACCTTTTTGAAATATCCAAATTCCTCACCGATGAAATTATTTATTTTCTCGCTGTATTAACATTCAAAAAATCGTAAATTTTACATTTTTATGACTGTTTTTTGATGCTGTATCGATTTTCATTATAAAAAAAAATCATGCAACTTCTCTGTAATTTCCCTTCGTATAATAAATAGCTTAAATACGATTTTCAATGTTCAATGACTCGAAAACGGTTAAAGATAGGACTATCCTCGGGACTATCATATGTCATATTTTTGAAATCTGAAAAAAAAAGAACAATTCAAAAATTCAACAATATACAGGGCGTTCCATTAAAAAATATATTGTTCCTCAATTTCTGCACGCCACTGTGCTTCCATTAACTTATTAAAAAGGTTCAGTTACACCCTACAACTTTCGTCCGAAACTTTTTTTCTATCTCCATTAATAACGATAATAAAGGGTGGCCTAATTTTTTTTGCGACAGTGACCCAAATACGAAAACATTGTATTTGGTAAATATCGCTCGTAGAGAGAAAAAGTCATGTCGTTGGGTTAGTCATAGAATTCTGAATATATTTCAAAATGTTCGTCTGTCTGCCCGTCCATCTGTCTTTCCGTTCGTCACGTTTCTTGTGAGCACGATATTCTGCTGTACGAGATGCGGGAAAGGTACTTAATGCAATTTTAAAAAATCAGTAGGTATCTAGATGGTTTTGCCACAAGACATATTGTTGAAACAACACCGGACAATAGACGGGAAATTATTCGACAAAAGCCCAGAATAAACCCACAATTGTCCAGAAAGTCACCAAAAACCCAGTGTAGATCATCTTTTTCTAAAGAAGGTGGGTTTTTGCACAATCCTCCTAGATGCTGATTTTGCTCAAATTTTGTATGTTGGTAGGTATATTATAAACAAAACAATAAGCCAATATTGGTTTTCCCGGAAAATTCAGGTAACTGTTGAAATAAGGCGAGAAAGTAAGTGTAAGGCGTACCCTCGGGCGTACCATTTTTTTCTCATATAATTATATATACGTAGTTTGAATTTATTCTGTCCTCCCCTGCATCAAATATGCAGACGGAGATTTTACAGGTTTTTCGTTTTCCGGCTGATCTCATTAAGGCTCTGGTAGTGCTTCTTTTATAAGAAATATTATAAGGGTAATTGTAAGTACCAAATTCCACGTAGAAAACAACTGAACTTATCTCGAACTTATAGATCAAATTCAAATATGATCACGCGCTATGAGGCCAAAGAACTGAAACAGAAATTGTACCAGCGTAAACTAAGACGTAAACAATTTATTTATAAAAAGAAGTGAGAAGCAACAAGCAAATAAAAAAAGTTTATGCTTCGTTTAACAACTATTTAACAGCTATCAGCGTCCTTAAGGAACTAACCAAATAGCTGCCAAATTACTCGTTATAGTCATCAATGCACTCATTGATTGGCAAAATTATTTCGTTACAAAGAGAAATTTATCCGATAAAAAAAAAGCTCTTGTGATTTTACTGTTGTATTTTACTGTACCGGAGGTCGAGCGATTTTGTCAAACGTCAGTTTTTCGAGCAAAATTACTGATTGGCAAAATATTGAGTTAAAAAGAAATTTATCCATAAAAGAAAAGCTCGAGTGATTTTTTGCAAGATAAATTAACGACAGAATATGTGAACGAACAACAATTAAAAATAATTATAATTTTCTCAAAACGACTCATATCGTACAGTATAGTTTCCAAAAGACTTAAAAATTATAGTCGACAGTACAGATTTTAAAATGACGTGTGACTACTAGATATACTCTGCTTTTGAGGAACAGGCATTTTTATCGTGATAAAAAACGATGCACCTTTTTTATCGCTGTCAAAGTGACAAAATGTGACTGTCAAATAGACTTGTTTATATAGGAGTTAATTTATCTTGCCAAAAAACACTCGAGCTTTTCTTTTATGGATAAATTTCTTTTTTTCTCAAAATTTTGCCAATCAGTAATTTTGCTCGAAAATTATTTCCGAGATTATTTCACTCATTAACGCTATAGCCAATAAGAGCCCGTTTTTTCAAAACATTGCACCAATCAAACGTCATTATTAGTGGTAATTCAAGCTAGATTGGCTTTTGACAGGACCAACATGCAAAATTTATCGCTCTAATTTTTTAGGTCGATGCAGCGGCAAATATGCGAAAATTTTTTGACGTTTTTTGTCGAGCTTTTAAGTTTTATCTATAAATATCTTCTCTAGCTTATTACTAAGTAATTGTTAACGTACTTAGGTACCTTGTAAATTGTAATATTGTATTATGTAGTAGCAAACAAAAACACACCTCAATTCCAAAGCGAATCTTGTCTGAAATATATAGGCTGTAACTTTTGCCTATCTGTAACTATGTCAGTTTTCCTAGTGTTCAATCAGGTAACAATTACACACAAAGATTGTACTTAATATAGCTCATAATACAGGAACAAGTCAAGCACAGCTTTCAATAGCTCAATAACGTAGTTACAAAGGTAAGCAAATCATTTATTATAAATGTCAAGTACACATTCGCTCTGGAACAAACTAAAAATGTATAGTACCTACTTACATATGGTAATCTACCAAAAAGTAACTCGTTGAATCAAAGCTGTGCATCAAACATTATAATTTGTTGTATTTAAAATTCTCTTTGCTTAACAAAGCAAACCTCAACATAATTAATTCATAAACTTCGTAAGTTAAAAGTAAGGATTAAATACGTAAATATGAGTCGATGAACATTTATTTATTATGGAATATAACTTGTAGCGCTAGATGGCGCTCTCTATGCCAATATCGGAACCATGGGTGTATATTTTATTTGGGCGAGACATCGGTACTAAAGTAGTGCTCTCTCTATCGTTCCTCGTCGTATTGCACCTCAGAAACGCCTGAAAGGTGTTAAGCCAGTCTATATATTATAATATCTAAGGTTTCAACTCGTTTTATTTACTAGTTGCCATGGAAACGTCACTAGATTATTTTAAAATATAGCGAATCTCCGTTGTTTCTACTGCGTTTGTTTCAGATTTGCTATTTTGACAATATGAGTCGGTTTGGAAATATTTCTGTATATCAAATTAATGATGAAATTGAAAATAAAGGTCAGTAAACTCCAAAAAGTGACAAGAAAACGTCTGAAGGCAGTTAATGAGAAAACATAATATTGAAGATGTACTTAATGAATTATTTATTCGTGAAATATTCTCCACAAATACCACTCGTGCTTTAAATTTTGTCTAAAAATTTTTTCTCAAGCTAAGTCGCCCCTAGTTAATATAACTCGTGCAAATTGGCAGTTTATTATCAAAGATTAAATCCCTCCCGCTAAAGCGGTCGGGATTTAATCAGATAATAAACTGCCAATTTGCACTCTTTATATTACCAGGCAACACGCTTTCGAAAAAATTTTCGATAAAATTTTAAGCATTAGTGATATTACATACGATTATTTCGTTACAAAGAGAAATTTATCCGACAAAAAAAAAGCTCTTGTGATTTTACTGTTGATAAAACTGTATGTGAAGTGTTTTACAGCGACAAAACTGCGTGTTCTATCGGTGCTGTCACAGGGTTGGCATGTTTAAAACAAAATGTTTTAAACAAAGTGTTTAAAACATCGCACTGTGTTTTAAACAAATGTTTAATAGTATATTATGTAACAAGTTTTATAAACGTCATTTTAGTCACGAGTTTTATTAATCGCGAGCGACGCGTAGCGGAGCGAGTGTTTAATAAAATGAGTGACTAACAAGTTTATAAAACGTGTTGCATACTATACTTTTTCTACGACAGCAAATATCTAAATAAAAAATTTGGAAGTTATTTTAATATTTCATTTATTAACGTATCAATAACCTGGTAACAGTAAAAAATTACTAAACTATCGTTCTTCTTATTGTGTATATTAATGGTTACATTGGAAACATTTTGGCAATTGCTAAAAAAACTAAGTAATTTTCCTAAATGCGTTCCATCGAACTGTGTTAAATTTGCTTCATGATTTGAATTGAAGCTAATACTTGGTCCACTTTTATTTTTATCAATGCTTGAACTTTGAGCAATTGCAATATCAATATTCTCTTTATTTTTTTGCATTGCATTATTTTGAACAGTGTTCATGATTTTAGTAGCGGTCTCAATTTTATTGTTTAACGAGTGGTCAATATAACTCTGCAACAGCTGTGGATCGCCACCCTCCATGACGCTTTAATGCTGTGATGTCCGCACCCGAGTCCACCAAAATCGTCGCTGAAGACCTTCTTAGGCAATGACCAGTATAAGCAGCAGGGTCAGGTAATTTTAAGAATTTTGCTACTACGCTAGAGAGGCTGCCAAATTTATTAATTCCAATTGGCTGTTTTCTACATTTTCCTCGCTGGTAGTTTAAGAAAAATCGGGTAGTACTTGTCAGGTTTGGAGGTCGATGTATTTCTTGCATGTATGATAGAAATTACCTCCAATAACAAACTGACGTTCCGTTTTTGTTTTCGTGTCAGGAATGTGAACTAAAAGGACCGTGTTAAGGTCTTCAACATCACTTGTTTGAATTTTCGTCAATTCTTCCCGCCGACAAGCTCCCATTATTCCAAAAAGTAACCCTACCTAAAATATTTATAATTTTGTTTATTTTTATTTAATTTGGTTTTATACTATTACCTTTGTAAATAGGTATTCTTCGTCTGGAGCAGATGATAAGAATTCTCTAATTTGCTGGGGTGTCAATATTTTCGACTTTTTAGGTTTATAACCGTCTGATTTACGCTTCAGAAATGCGCACAATTTGGGGTACTTGCTAATATCAACATTGTTTTTTAGATTAATTGTCGTCCGCAGCATTGAATAGATTGCCCACAAAGAGGACGGTTTCATCTTTTTCGACAAATTTTGGAAATAAGCAAGTAATACATTCTCAGAAAATGAATTTGTTTGGTTTTCTTGACGCCAATCTTGGAAAAGTTTATATGCACGTTCGTATTGACTTTTAGATTTTTCTGGCAGCAAACTAGCAGTTGCCGATGCCGCTGCTTGAGTAATTTCGGGCGGAGTACCAATGAAAACATTTTCTTCACTTTCACTGTCGTTTAGGCTCATTTTTTTTCCAAAAAATACAAAATTACTTGTCTCTTGTCACAACGCGTTGATTTATTTTGACAGATTGATGACAAGAATTACGGAAAACTAACTTGATTTTTGCCATTAAAATATCTAGAATTAACCTCAGCCGTGACTAATATCTCTTTGCTAAGTTCAGCCTGTGACTAAAATGCACGAAGTCACGGTTTGTCGAAAGCGTGTTTAAAGGATTATTTAGCGTCATGGAAACGTATACGATAAACGCCATTTTAAAGATGGAAGTAGAAAAAACATATTTAATACAAAATGCTATGTTTTAAACAACTGTTTAAAACATAGTTTAAAACACAGTGCGATGTTTTAAATAAATATTTTGGAGTTTGTGGAAAAGCAGTAAAAGTGCCGATGATGGTCCATTCCAAGAATAGTACATACTATTCTTGGGTCCATTCCGATAAATAATTCCGATATAGTGGTCACGTGCACTAAACGGCATTTTATTTGCAGAGTCCTGTAAAATCCGTTTAAGAGCGCCATCTGACACCAACTAGTAGTACCAGACATAGTGTGCCTGACACCATTTAATTTTAGTTGAATATAGTTTTAAACGTTTTAAACCGGTTTTAAACATACCATTAAAACTTAAAAAAAAAACCTGTTTTAAACAAAAAAAACTTCAAAACAAAAAAAACTGTTTTTTTGTTTAAAATGAAAAAATGGTGTGCAATATCGTGCAATATGTGTGCAATGTGTATGCAATATGTGTGCAATATTGCAATTGTGGGACACATAATTTCAAGTGATCGCCCCTTCGGTATTTACGGTTTAGAAATGTGCCGATCAAATGCAGTTTATACTCTTTGTTTTCGTATTTACAAAAAGTATAATAACTAAGTATAATAAGTAAAAGAAATTAGGAAATTAATAGCGTTTTCCAGTGACTGCACTCGATGAAACTGAGTTCGCACTTTGGCAGTTTCTTATGTTCTATTGGTAAAATTATTTTCGTGCTGTGTGCACTGAGTGCAGATTTTTTACACGAGCTTCTGGCACCTCGTGCAATCGTCAAGTGCTATATGGCGCGTGCGATTATCTTTAAAGAATAAGAAAGTTTACTATAATCAACAGGGCCGGATTAGGGACTAATCAGTATTTGGGTTATTCTTTTACAATTTAAAATCTGGATTCATATTTTTCATAATTTGTGAATTGACTTTTGATAACTCGTAAAAGTCAAGTGTATTTATCTATTTGACGCTTACCTCAACAATTAATACAAATTCATTTCCATAGAAACAAGAATAGCAGGGATCGGAAAAGACTTTGCCGATCTCTAATGTCACTTTCCTGTCTAGCCCGGAAAAACGTTATTTTCTGGCGGATAATGTCTCCAGAAAGGGTGTACTTTCGGGTCGGACGAAAAAAACATAAGTACTAATACAAAAGTAGACAACATATCATTTCAATACAGTAAACACATTTTGTCAACTTCTTCAGAATTTGGCACTTGCTTGGGTATATAGAAAATGTATACTTCTAAAATAAATCTTAAATATTGGAAAATATCATTGGCGTGGACGTGGACAAGAATCTATGCTACTGACGATAAAAAATGTCCACGCTAATGACGAAATAACCTTCAAATTTTGTTTTGACATTAAATGGATTTATGTGGATAAATGAAACTATGCATAGCTTATGTACTCAGTACAGGTTATCAAAAAAGTCCAATATTATTTTTATACATTTTATAAAGAAAAAGTTCTCACTAACACGCTAATGACGCTGAATAAACATACGCGCACAAATCGCCTAATATATTTACACTTCAAACTTCACATTAACTGGCTACGCTAAAACTAATAACTTCTTGAAAATAGTATATTTAGACTATCCCATGCCAGTATTACCAACTGCTAAATTTCAGGTAGGCGGGAATTTTTGATCATTTTATTTTAATCCACGCTACTGATTTTAAATCCATTGACAAAATTGATGATTTTTTTTTTTTTTTCGTTTGGTTTAAATATTTTAATATGAATCTGGCTCTTAATATATCACAATAAGTGACATTTTACATACAAAAGGAGAAAAATTTATAATATAGGAAATTCTTTAATCATTCTATTATGTATGAATGAATAGTACCAAAATCCCTCTAAACACATCCAAATAAAAAAACTAATAAAATCCACGTGGTTTGGCATTGCAACTTAGGGACATGAAATTGCTCCTATTGTGAGAACAACCCATTTGCGCCCTCTTCTTCAAATTAACGAGCGGGGGTGGAAATATTATGAAGAAAAAACATTTTCATCCTAGTTTCACGAGTTCCAAAATTGATGAGCAGGAGGGAGAAATCTAAGAAAACATTTTGTAACCAAAATTGAAAAGCAGGAAGAATGAGGGGTCAGCCACTCCCAAAATTTTGTATAGGTATTCCGGGAATACCCTCTATTCCCGACTTATTCCATATATTCCCAAGAATTTTCAGTTATTCCCAAGTATTTCCGATAATTCTCAGTTATTCCCAACTATTTCCGAGAATCTCAGTTATTTCCAAATATTCTCAGTTATTCCCAAACTTTTTCGAATATTTCCAACATTCCCAATTATTTCCTAAGTATTTCCTGTATTCCCAGATTTTAACATACCACTTTTAAATGTTCTATATTAGTTAAATGGTGCACTAAACTTTTTTTAACCCAACCGTACCCAACATATAGGTATTCGACAATAAAAACAAATTATGTGTGCGTGTACAGTCTGAAATTTTTCGGAAATTTCACTTCTTATGGCTGGCTGCGAGCACCCTTATAACTTTTTTTTTCTGATTTGAACCAAATTTTACTGAAGCATAGAACAAATTAGGATCTACTTATAGTCAAAACACGTTCGCCTCCTACAACTGCGGTACCAAAATAAACGAAAAAAATTTATAAATCATATTAGGCATATTTTTAACGGAAAATTTTATTAATCAAAGTTGTTCAAAATTGTCCAAAATTTCACCTAAATAAAAAAAAATTGAAAACTTTAGTTTGTCACTACTCTGTAAGACACCCTGTAGATTTTAATATCATTTTAGAATATGCCACACTTGATCTCAAACAATTTTTATCTGAGACATTTTTTCAAATTTCAAACGGATGAGGAGATATTGCCCATGCACACACTACTTCTCACCCTGTATATAGACATAATCACATCAAATAAAAAAAAAAAATTTTTTATTAACTATATATGAAATATGAAAAAGAATCTCATTTTTAGGGGATAAAAGGGAGTGATGGAGGGAAACTGACAGGATAGAAAATATTTGTGTGTTCAAAATTGGCTTCAGAGCGTCAAGATACTTCAGAAAAGTTAGAGAATCTAAGGACTACTTTTTTTTTGTAGATCTGTGCTATTTTTCCATTGAATGACCACCCAGTATATTATTATATATATATATTATTTCTTGCTGGCAATTGCGACAACTACATTATAAATAATATTACTTGCCTCTGTTGCGTCGTTTCTTAATCATTTTTTTAGAGTGATCATCGTGCAATATGCAATTTTTCTCTAAAAGTATTGCAGATATCTTCCGTGACAATTGTGTTAACTACATGCAAAATATTTTTGTCCTTCAAATTTTCTTCATTACTTACTTATTTTTTTGGGGGTTTTTACCCTGTATATTTTTCATTAATAGTATATCTCATTTCTTCCTAGATAATAGTCAACTGTCTACCAAATATTTTCTCCGTCAAATAGTTTTATAGATATAGCGCCAACAGACAGATAGATGAAGTAAAAAACATTTTGAGGTTTCTGGTTCTTGTACACACCCTAAATCACAATTTTTTTTCATCCCCTTTAATTATGGGGTGGGGGTGGTAATGGGGGTGGCTAATGCCAACATTTTTTTGAGACCTCAGCTTCCCTTGTATATACTAAATACCAATTTTATGGACTCTTGTCTGCTTGATTTACCTATTTTCCCCAAATTTACCCCAATTTACCCCCCAACCCTTCGACGGAACAAGATGAAAATATAATCTAGTCCTAGATCTCGTTAAAGTACGTATGTGTACCAAATTTTAAGTCAATATCTCAAACGGTTCCAGAGTAAACGTGCGCACAAAAAAAGTTACAGACAGACAGAAAAATTTTTTTCGCTCAAATTTAAAATCTCGACGTTTCGTGACATTCTAAGCCTATTTGAACAATAAAAATTAAAAAAAAATTTTTGTCGTTACTATACTTCCACTGGATGTGGAAGTAATATCGAGGAAACAGTGTAATTCACTGTGTGATGACTGATGATAGTTTGCGTGTATTCCTCGCAAACGTACGGGAAGAAAGATCGTCGGTCGACGTCTCCCGAGATTCTCGGAAATGTTTACGAATGGGTCTATTCTTGAATATTTCCGATGTATTCCCTATTATTCCCCCTTATTTCCAGTTATTCCTGAGTATTCTCTGATATTTCCGAATATTCTCATATATTCCCGAGTATTTCCGCGTATTTTCTATATATTTCCGATATTCCCAAAATATTACCATGGTATTCCTAACATTTTGTACAGGTATTCCCGAAGTGGCTGACCCCGTAAAATTCGTGGAGTACATGTCGTCATTTGCATGCGTACGTTGTGTACTGTGTTAACTAGAAAACGTTATAAGTAAAAAAAACAATTTAGTCATTCCAATTATTATTCAAACAAGTAATTTGTACAGGCGCGCAGCCGGGGGGGGGGGGCATGCCCCCCCAAGCCCACTTCCATGAACCAAAAAATAAAGAAGCATAATCACTGTTAGTACAAAGAGTCAAATTACGAAATATTTAAGAAAAATTTCCCACAGTTATGAGACCTGTAAAAAGTGAAATATTTCGGTTGTCTAAACATGATTTTCACCCCCCCGCAGTTCTAAAAAAGGGTGGTTTTTGAGAAATATATACATATATATGAATTTTAGCGTTTTTTCGTCTTTTTCCCTATATTGAGGAAAAACTATGCATTTTGGTGAAAAATAATCAAGAGAGCAAAGTAGTATAACATAAAATTTCCTATGAATTTTGCCTCTACCTTTTTTTTTTTCGAATTCCACTTAGTTTCGTCGCTAGAGGGCGCGAAATAAATAAATATACATTAGACTTTTGCGCCTTTTTTAGATTTTGAGCCAAAATTATGAATTGTTATGAAAAGTTACATGAGATCAAAGTTGTAGAACAAAATTCACTATCTTTAGGTGTTTTCTAGTTTTTTTTTTTTTTATAAAAATGTATATATTTTATGTTTTACAATTTTGATCTCACATAATTTTTCATAAAAATGCGTAATTTTGGCTCAAAATCTAAAAAAAGACGCAAAAGTCCATATGTATATTTGTTTCTTTAATGCCCTCTAGCGGCGAAACTAAGCGGAATTCGAAAAAAGTAGAGAAACAGGAAATTTTATGCTCTAAAACTTTGCTCTCTTGATATTTTTCACCAAAATGCATAGTTTTTCCTCAAAATAGAGAAAAAGACGAAAAATAGCTAAAATTCGTATATATGTGTATATATTTCTCAAAAAAAAAAACACATTTTTTTAGAACTGCGGGGGTGAAAATCATGAAGGACTAAAAGCAGTATCCAAATTATCTCTTGAAATTAATATTTTGTAATTAATGCCAATATTATCTAGTAGAGGAATCTATACACATCCGTTTTCAACCATTTTCTCAAAAGTTTTCCTCAACCTCTGGAGAGGCCGGTTCTATTGCCCCCCCCCCCCCCAGATGAATTTTCTGACTGCGCCACTGAATTTGTAACATTTGATTGAAATCATTTTATTTCATATAGTGTATCTATATTCTATACGAAGGGTAACTCACGCGAAAACTGCGGGGCGAAATATCGCCGCCTGGATCGCTTCAGATCGCCTGTATATTACCTCGGATTGTCCCAGATCGCCCGTGGATTACCCCGGATCGCCCCCTATCACCATATTTTTATTCGCCCCGGATTGGCTTTAGATCGCCCTGGATCGCCTCGGTAAGAGACAAAAAATCGCCCCCTGACTTACCCCCGCGATTCTATATGTATGGCAGTATTATTTAATTAACAATTCAACGCAATATTTAATTTAACAACCATGCTATGGAGTCCAGTGTTTATCTATCTATACTCGTAATATTGGATGTGGCTGCAAAGTCATTCGCACAACAGCAACCAACCAACCCACCAACCATGCTATGGAGTCCAATGTAAATAATGCCTGATACATGACACATGACGTCATGTAGCACGTGTTACCAAAGCGGAAAAATTAATTTAAGTCGCCAGTAGGAACTTTTTTCGTGTTTTCACAAAAACTATCATCACCTAAAGTTTCCTGATGCATTTTTCGAACACTCTGTATTTAATTATTGCTTTGAGCATTGGTCGTCTATATCATGATATATTTTAGTTGCCACTCACTTCAATTAGCTAAGTTGATAATGAGAATATAATTTTGAAAAAGTTATTAGACTTCTAGAAATTAAACGGCTACTTATAACGAATACATAGAACTCGAGTGGGAACTCGAGATGACTTGGAAGTGAAGGAAAATATATAATTTACGTCATCAGAAGAAATGTGAGTAATAAACGCATATATATTACGTTAATAGCTAGCTAGCCATCCAGTAATAACAGCACTAGGTGGTATGTTATTCACTATTTTTATTTTATTAAGAAAAGAGAGACTAACAAATGCGAGACTAAATCCAATTTATTTTTGTGTAAGGATTTACCATACCGTGTAATGAATTATAATCGGGGACAGTTTTGAAAGTTTCGTAAGATTTATTTATAAACGTCTAGGTACTCGTATACCTACTTACTTTATTAACTTTGTAGCGCACTTAGTAGTGTAATATATTATCATCATTTATATTAATTACCTATATTGCAGGTAGCATCTCTCAATTTACCCATGTTTGATGCACTTTATTATTTATTATTATTTTTATTATTAATAAAGACTGATAATAAAATTATTAATAGTGTAATTTGTTATTAGCTCAATTAGCTGGTAGCACATTAATTATAAACAAGCTCGCTCAAAGTTACGTCGTCTTCATATTATATTTATATTTGCGTTTCTCTACCTCGTAATATATTAAATGTAATCACAAATGGTTTATTTTTGTTAGTTTTCGAAAGTGCAGATTAGATAGAAAGAACGTGCTAACTGCTGTAACTTAGAAGTTGATGATTGAAGGGAGAAACAAAAATGCGGCCAATATTATTTTTACATATTTTGAAGTACCTATTCTTCTGGTTTAGCTTATTTAGGTAATAACAGTTATATTTCTTTTTCCGTTGTGAACTAGGGACAGATTATACCCAGGCCTGGACAGGAAATCATTCTGCTACCGAGCAACTCTTTGACCGACCCCAGTCCCAATCCATTCTTTGGATCAATAAAAAAACAACATAATTATTATGTATAATATTTTGTATGATAAATGGCAAAAATATAAAATAAGAATGTATTTATTCATTACCCGATAAAATAAATAATAGGTAATAATAACGTAAAGTAACAAATAAATCATGAGCCATCACATACAGTGCGTGTATGTGATGGCTCAGCTTTTAGGCGAAGAAGTCAGTGCGGGGGTGAAAGGTCAGACTATCTTTGTTCGAACGCGCAGTAGCGGCGCAGTTATCTCACTCTAGAAGAACCGTCCGTACTGGCCCGAAATATGGTCTGACGTTACTATGATCTGTAGTGTTACATTCTACCTCTTTACCAGCATGCAGAACAGTGACTCAAAATGCGAGGATAATTACCACCGATCTCAAAAGCGGATTATTGCGAGCCCGTTCCAGTTACGAGTTCTTTGCTTAATTAACATTACACAAATTCTTACAATATTTTGAATAAGGCTCTGCATCTGGTGTGATCTCACACCAGCTGTTCATTGGCTAATGCCATTTTTTGGTGGGGATTGTGAGTTATTAGGCCACCTTAAAGTATACCAACCTTGGAGCGGAGCATTCCAGTCTGTTATTTCATTTCAGCCAGCTGGCACGCGCGATGTTGTAATTTTACTCCCTATGCCTAGCGTTCGGCTACACACACGGTATGTAAGTCAAATATAAATAAGATTTAAAACATGAGGTGATGAAAAAGTATATGCTGCCGCACAAAAGTATAGGAAAAGGCCTTTCGGTCAAAATTTTTGAAATTTTTGGGTAAAAGTTCTCCTGGTTATACTGAACAAAAGTTCTTATTATGGGCGTAATGCTCAAAATTCAATTGTTCGGCCGCCAGTGGCATTTGAAATCTAAAAATATAAAGCTCTTATATACTCGTAGTCCCTTGAGGTAAAACTTCGACTCCAAAATTTCTGTGATTGGACCGCAAGATATCTGCTTCCCCATTTTCGAGGTCGGGGAACACAATGATGAAAATATTTTCGACCTTCTTTCATTCACTACCTTAAACCGAAAAAACCACCCCTTTGTGCTAGGCTTGCGAGGCTTTTAGGATCAGATTTTTTGGTCAACTCGAACAAAATAAGTAAATATTGACCACGGGTGACCTACCTAACCAACCCCAGGGGGTTGAAACTACCTACACCCCCAATAACGAAATGCCTCGAAAACAACGAAAATCAGCTTGAAAACGATATACTCCCGTTTTCGAGAGCGGGGAACACATTGGTGACAATATTTTCGACCTACCATTCACTCACTACCCCCGAATCTGAAAACCACCCCCTTTTTCGATTTTCCGCTGCTAGACTTGCGAGGGCTGCAGGATAGAATTTTTTCTCGTCAATGGGGAACTTGCCCATTTTTTTTTTAATTTCATTAAAGTGTGTATTTATGTATAAAAACACGCCACACCGAATATCAGCTCTTAAATCGCAGTACTTACTTTGCAATATATAATTAAAGTTGAAATCCTCGCCACTCCTCACGAAAAGCACTGTGACGTCACCGGGTGAAAACTAGTCTTGCGTGGTGTCCAACAGATGGCGTACTTTAGCCGAGCGGTACGTCTTCACCCTATAATAGACTGGGCGGCGCGGCGGTTGGCTTTGAGACGTCCGCATATTCAGTCATAAGTCTTTTGTCTTTTATGTTGGAGAAAAAATAAAAAAAGTGCCGGAAAGCTCAATCAATTCTGTTTACATAAGTTGTCTACAAATTTTTCGAAAAAAACGATAATTATCGAGATATTCGAGGAAATGTAGGAAATTACACGTTTTCCTATAGAGTGTATGTAAATCTTAAAAAAATATTTTTTCTCAAAAATCTTTGTTCCGAAGGGCCGAAATTAACGGAGCGTCAAAGTAGTACATGATATTAAGTGAACATTGTATATGAGATCGATTTCAGTTAATTACCGATTAATTACAGTGACAAAATGGAGAAATTTTACCGAAAAGAAAAAGTCCCAAATCCCGCCCCTCTATTTCTTTCATTTTTGTCGGAATTCGAAAAATAAAAGAGTTTTACCAAATTTAATTCTATTTAAATTAGCTAGAGTAGTCTTTTGGCGTATGAGCCAAGATTAAAAAGTTGCCAACTGTAGAAGCTCAAAATTTGCGATTTTTTGACGTACATGGCCGACATTTCAGGAGCTATCTCCGAAACGAAAAAAAAAAAATCAAAAATCTGATGGTAGCAAGAGATTCGTAGTGGAAAATACTCGTTTGACCTTATTTTTTATTTCGGAGATATCTGCGAAAAAGAGCAAAAAAACAGCTTACATTTCGGAGCCGAAAACATTGCAAAAACATGCAATCTTGACACGTTCATATTTTTCGAAAAATACCATTGGGGCGGCCGTACGATGTCGCGACATAAAGAGGAAGTCTTCCAGATAAACCTGATCGTAAATTGCACGCCGAAATTCGAAAATTCGGCTCGGCACGAATTAATCAAAAGTAGCATTTTGTGACATTTCAGAATATTGAAGATGTTTTACACGGAGTAGTATTTAAATTTTAGGTTAGGTTGTGTTCACTGCTAGTTGTTTCTGACAAATGCGCATGCGGAATTGTTAAAGCCAAAGCAGAATCAGTGTCGCTTGACGCCGTCATTCGAGTTTCATCCTCTGACGTCACGTTTCAAACATGGGTAAAATCCGGCAGATTTTAATCGCTTAATTCAATTTTATTTTTTGGCAAGTTCCCTATTGGAATAAAATAAATAAACCTCGATCAGACGAGACCCAAACAACCCGGGGGTTCAAGTAGCCTTTACACGAAGTGAACTTTTCCTTCAGTGACTGTAATGCCCATTTCGGTTCGGATGCACAGTGTGGTTATGATTGTAAGCGTCGGAAGATCAATTAGCATAAAATGAGAATTATATATAACGTATCAGATGTAACGAATAATCATTGGATGAATAAAAACGAGAATATTTTTACATATATAAACAATGAAAAACAAGAATATCTACATATACCAATGATCCGTGTTAATCAATTCCCTACCAGCCACTGAAAGAAAAATTTACTTTGTGAAGACTGCTTGAACCCCCGGGTTGGTTAAGTCTCGTCTGATCGAGATTTAACTTATTTTGTTCGAACTGACGAGAAAAAATCCTATCCGACAAGCCCTCGCAAGCTCAGCACCGAAAAATCGATTTTTCCGATTGAGAGGTAAAGAGTAGGTCGGGAAATATTGTCACCATCGTGTTTCCCTCCCTCGAAAACGGGGTATACCGTTTTCCAGCTGATTTTCATTGTTTTCGTGGCATTTCGTTATTGGGAGTGGCGGTAGTTTCAACCCCCAGGGGTGGGTTAGGTCACCTGTGGTCAATCGTCACTTATTTTATTCAAATTGACAAAAAAACCGATCCGACAAGCCCTCGATAGCCTAGCACCGGAAAATCGAAAGAAGGAGTGGTCACCATCGTATTCCCCGCACTCGAAAATGGAGTGCGGGGGTTCAAGTAGCCTTTGTCTTGCGGTCCAGTCACAGAACTTTTGGGGTCAAAGCTTTACTCAAGGGACTATATAAGAACTTTATATTTTTAGACTTCGAAGGCCATTGACGGTCGAACTATTGAATTTTGAGCATTGTTCCCTTGAGAACTTTTGTTCAGTATAACCAGGAGAACTTTTTCCCAGAATTTAAAAAATTTTGACAGAAAGGCCTTTTCCTATACTTTTGTGCGGGGTCCTTTGAATATGCCGAGCAATACATTTAAGTAGCAAACTGTAACAGCAGTATAAGGCACTTTCTGCACATTTCATTTTTATTTTTGCAGCACTATATACAAATAATATGATTATTTGAACAAATGTCGCTTATGGTTTCATCGTTATATCTGAATTTATACTTCTATCAATACAGAATAATCCTCGCACAGAGTTTTCGAAAGTGTCTGCCATTAGCCATTTGGTTGCAAAGTCCTCGGCGGATCCGTAGGCCACCCCTCCACCGGGCATTTGCCCGGTTGCCCGCCTGTCCTCCTCGGGCCTGATTTCACCTACTCTAATCGTAAGCGTAAGCACTAGGGTGGCCCTTATTTTTCAAATTTAAATTTTTTTTGGCGGCACCCCCCCAGAATAGTTCCATTCCATAAAAATATATTCTGTGTAAAATTTTAGCTCGATAGGATTACGTTACGTGGTGCCGCAACCCCGTACTCTATAGAGAGGGATTTACTTCCAGAAATTGTTGATCTACATGAGACCTCGTAAAAAAACCTGTAAGTAGTTGTCATAGAAACAAAATCTAGTAACTATTCATCAAAAATGTTGTTACCTACATCAGAACTCAATTGAAACAGCTTTGTGTTGTTACTGCTGTCTTCTTCACTGGATTGCCTTACCAAAGCTTCCACCAGTTTAGTTTTTGTTTCTTGCGACAATTTTTAGTCAACGAAAGATAAGGCAACTGTCTCTGGAGCTAGGTACCATAAGTGATTTTTAAATTTGTTGACTGTTGTTCGCGACAAGCTCGGATCCGTGGATTTATATTCATGAAGTTTTTAAAAAAACACAAATATTGGTATGGAGCTAAAGTTGCCAGTGCAGTGATGCTAAGAATCAAACTTCTAAGTAAACTTTAATAATAAAAATGGAACTATCTGAAATATGTTTTCGTTCTGAAGCCGTTAAATGGAATTCATCCCGAAACAAAAAAAAATCTTTAAAGTATAAATGACTTGCAATTCATCAGATGATGCATCGCTCCTGGAGCTCTTGTGAAATGATATATATCGTGGAGGAACTTCCCAACACTATGAATGCTAATTCCAAAAACTCCCTATAATCTTCTCGTAGTTGACGTTCTGAATCTTCGAGAGTACGCCGTATAAAGTAGGAAATTTCACCTTTATTTTGTAGGTGGTCGCTGACATACACTCAAAGAAAATGATAGGTAAATTCAACCAAAAAGAGCATATGAAATCGCGCCTATCTAGTTTCATAGTTAAATCAATCAGTAAAGAATAGTCATACAATTTTATTTGTTTTCGTAAACAAATAGTAGTTTAATAATCATATCTTCTTGTAACAAATTAAATAGTACAATGACATTTTTTTATGTTCACTAACCATTTTCAATTTGGTCTACAATTAAATAGTACAACGACTTTGTTTTTTGTTCACCAACTAATTTTTAGGTTGATCTACACTTTATTGTATGATGAAGTTTTTTTGGTTAGCCAAAATCTCAGTATTGAGACATCAGACCACCCAAACGAAAGATCCATCCAAATATATCGATGATCCCTGAGAGAATTTGAACACTGCAATCATGTTATTAATTTTCTACAAATTCATAAGAGTGCAAGATAATGCATGATGGATTATTGTTAGTGATTTGTATGTGGCGTCATCTGGGAATAATTTCTGTAATAGACTACGTGGTAAGCAAGCAAATTTTATGGTAATTCTTTTAGAACGTCTATAAGACGACAATAATATTGGTTTGTCTACCAAGTACAATAATTCGATAATAGTTAAAAATAAAATATACTATTATCTAGTTTAATTTGACATAATTCAACAAAATAATAGTCAGACGAACAAAATAATAGTCTTATTCATCTATTTTTTAAGTTAATGTTTGTTTTGTTGTACGACAACTTTTTATTAATTAAAATAACAATCACCTCTTGTTTAAAAATACCATCAATATAGTTTGGTTTAACAAAATTAACGATATTGTTAGTTAACCATTTTTTTTTGTTGAATTTACCCATACTATTTCTTTGAGTGTAGTCTTCAATTCCAGACTTGAAATATCCTTAATTAATATGGGCCCATTTCTGTTGGAAGCTCTTAAAAATTGGAACCAATGAACTGCGTATTACTCCAAATTTTTCCTCGAACGCCGCTATAAGGACCAACTCGTAAATGTGGTGTCGGCAAGCTAGATTCAGCAAGTCTCTTTCCAGGAACTGTTCTAGTGGAACACAGGTGCCAAAACTCCTGTATTTCTAGCTGTGACATCGAAACATAGCTTGCGTAATATCCTGAAGATCCCAATCGCAAAAAATTTCGTAAACTGTCATTGCTTGCGCCCTTCCGGTTCCGTACTCAAACGCAGGGACTCCCAATATAGTTGTTCTTCAGTTTCACTGTGAATAGCGACAGATTTCAGTTCACATTCTTTAAATGCTCCAAGTTTTCTTCAAGAGCTTCTCCAATATTGAAAATCAGTATCTCTATCGCTGATTTTGCACTTGTCCAATACTGCCACGAACTTTGGTGTTAAAAGCCGGCGTGCTCGCTTAATTCTTGATGGTCCAGAATCCGCTAAAGATTCCTCCCCGGGTTGAGAATACGCAGGCCTTTCTGGAACTTCCAGGTCAGGATCTTCCAATTTCTTAGCCGAAGTTGAAATTACTAGCGTGCCTTTGCCGCTACTAGACAAGCTTTGTAGCTCCACCGTTTTTTTCGTAAATATAGAAAATGCGTTAACTAAATCCTTAATAACAAAGGTTTTTTAATATGACCCTGCGAGAAACTCAATTTTTTAGAATGCGTTAAATACAGTAACATCATAATTAATTTGGTTACGAAAAAGTTAATTTTCACCCGCACATGTCTTTACTCCGTTCGCTTCTTAGCAAAGCTTGCCGTTGTCAGTGCCATACTTGAAGCTTGGTCTGCCTTTCTCACGTTGTCGGATCAGAAACTTCCTCGATGGCCATCAATTGCAACGCTTTTGCATGTATGATATCAAATAAATTATCAAATCTTGTCACAAAATCTTTCTCTTTCTATCGTTGGGTTTCTGTTGTCCGCTTAGAGCATTTTTGCAGTTCTCTCTATTTGTGTCAAAGGTTTTCCAACTGCAGTTTTTTTCAATTTTTATTGGAATTCTTGCCTTTTTCCAAAAAACGAATGCCTCTTTAATCACATGCTTTGCACTTTCACGTAAGTTTAACTTTACTTGTCACACACACTGTAACACACTTAATACTTGTTTATTATAGTGAAGTTTACTTCCAGTGATTGCATGAGCGTAATGTCCAAAAAGATAAACTCGATCATCATGACGCAAAGTAACTCCCGTCATAGCGAAATTAAATTACTAGTCAACCATCCTAAGTTGGCAAGTAGCCGCGGAGAGAGAGAAGAAATACCGTCACTGTTGGACAGAGACAAACAAGCTTCTTCAGCTAGCTAGCTTAAGAAGCTTAAAAAGCTTGTTTGTCTGTGTCCAAAAGTGACGATATTGCTTCTTTCTCAGCGCGGCTACTTGCCAACTTAGGATGGTTGACTAGTATTGGAAATATTCAATGTAAAATTGCTGCATTTCAGTCACTCATCATAGTAAAAGAGACAGTGAGATAGTGTTCAAGCCGTACTCTCTTTACTGCAACAAGCTCTTTCAAATGATTCACTGTTAGTCCCTCTAGCAACGACTTTCCGCTTTCTTGGGAAAAGGATTTGGTAAACTATTTTATATTTGTCCATTGTGAATTAACACGTACCTACGAATTGTTCACTTCTTAGAAAAGGTCAGTTTCACAATATGGGATATTTCAAGAACCCATGTGGTTTTCCAGACGAGTACGATTTTAGAAATATAATTGTGACCTAAAGAATGTAAACAAACTCCTCTTCTTCTTCATGTCTTGTCCAAAAGATATCGAACTATTTATTATCAGTTGAGTAATTGAGATCATTATAGCTTCAATGATGTCTCACGCCATCAGCGATAACCTCTGTATATAGAATCAATTCACATATGTATCGTTATCCAGGAGAACCGCGTAAAAATCGTCGGTTTCAAAAAGTCCCCTACAATCGGCCATCGCTATGGTCACTGTTCGAGAAATAGCTACCGTCCACGCGCTGGCCCAACGTGCAGCCGAGTATCGCGATAGCTAAGAAGGACCTGGATGTCGAAACGGCCATATAGCACGCTGCGAGACACGCTAATTTTGGTACGTTTCGATAAATTGGAACGTTTTGGTGTTGGTCGAATTGTGTCATTCTCGACGTTCACTCGACGATTTTCAACTTTCAGCTAAGCACAGTGAATTGTCTTGTAAATTTCTTAAGCATAACAATAATTTGAGCTAACAGGAAAGCATGTGTGACCTACCTTATAATTCACTTACTTTTACATGAAAATGTCCAGGACGCCAAGAGTTATGTCGGCGGCAAATCGTTCACAGGTCAAGGAGCTCTAAAGCTGTATTCACGTTAATTAGCTGGATATGTGTCCAACACAATAGATTTAGTTATAGGGAACTGAACTGGATCGAATCGCTTATAAAATTTCTGAACTAGCATTCCACACCGTTGACTACATGACTACACATAATGAGTTTTCAAGACGAACTGTCCTTAGATTCACAAACTCTCTCTCGGACGCTGGTTTTTGGCGGCAAGGCATTCCATTGGTCGATGCAACTGTCATGCTCAATAAAGTGGCGCATTCTCCTTTTTAATATCTATTTCGCGAACACGAAACACACAGACCGATGACCAGCGTGCGGGCACGCGTCGGGCACTATCCGCCACGTACCTTCAGTGTGTTCAGAAACCGACACAGAGGCGATGGCCTCTGTGTGTCAAATGCCATGGAATCGAAAATGTTTCTTATAAATACGCAATAGATCTTTTTAATGAGAAGTATCCAGATGTTAAAGTGACTCTCAAAGTAGTACGTAAACGGCGTTGATCGGCTATCATACGCCATTCTAGGCCATTGCACCCTCTACACTATGGCCCATCGTCATGATGGCCGATGATGTGCCATTGTGTTGAGGAACCTTAACTTTTTAGGTAGGTACTTTATGAGGAAACAAGTTAGAATTGTACCCACAGGGTCAGATATCTACATTATATAAATGGGGCATATGACAAAATCTTCATTCAACTGCAACGCCGAAGATCAAACAATTGAGCACACATACCATTTGAATGCGAACGTAGAGCATTTTCTGGTACTGTAGATGACTTGTTAACAACTCAAACGGCAGGTGAATGGATACTAAATATTCCATTCGCAAATGTTTGGATCGTTGGCATTCGACCACTTCATTTTATAACGTTCTAACGTTCATAAAATATTCAACATGGATAGGAACGACATATAAAGCAAACACGCAAGGAAAGTAGAAACAAAAAGGTTTTAAAATACGTAACACAAACAAAAAAATATAAATAATGGCAGGTTGATCCAGTTTCATTCAAATCGATCTAATCTTTTGTATCTATCATTCGTCTTCGTCATTCATTTATTCTGTTCTAATAATACAGTCGCGCCTGCGACTGGAAAAGAATGAACGAATGAATGATATAAAAGATTCAATCTTTTTGGTAGTCTACCACGGATAAATCAAATCCTCTCAAAATGACACATCTCTAATGGATACGAAGACGAAGTCTTAACCTATAGAGCTGTATAATGGTCTAATATTCTTCGTTTTATAAATATTTTTATGTTTTCCTGCTTAACAAGTCTCTGTGTTGTATATATGTACCTACCTTACTTTTAAATATTTGCTGTTTATACACTTATCTTCATATGTAATGCCATACGTTAAATAAATAAATAAATAACGACAATCTCTCTAAGTACACACAAACAAGGGTATATGTTCACGCCTTTATCTATCATTGGCCATTAATTTTCTGCAGCATAACTTGGCTTTATTATGTTAATTTTACGCTGCGTAGACTTCCACATGATCAGTAAACCGATTAAGAAGCGGAAAGCAGATAATATCGAGTATTGCAAATATTGCAATAATTTCGCGGTTTTTTTCAAATGTTTTGTATTACTTACTGCAAAAGCATTTCTTACTCTGTAAAGCGATGTTCCGTTTTCTCCAAATATACATCCATTCTTGAGTCCATTAGACCGTTTGTGGACGATTGACGTAAACTTTTTAGTACGGGAACCACACTCTTGAAAGATCTGCTTAGAAATAATTTCTTGTTTTTTGTGTTATATTTAGACTGTTTTTTTTTTCACAAAATCGACTCCTGCAGGTGCACCCACAACGCTTGACAGGACTTTTTGCTCCTGTCAAAGCCATGCTCTGTCGATTGGCCGGCAGCATAAGTTTTTTAACAATTTCAAGTAATAAACTACTGGCAAGAAAATTTTAGCCTCGATTTTAGCTTTAAACATTTCTGTCAATAGACTTTTTTTATATATGTATAAAGCGAGGTTTTACGGCCTTTGCCGCTTCTCGCATCTGAACCTCCAATAATTTCTATTTTGTCAATCTCCTTGAAGTCCTTTGGCTTCCATGGCTTCTTCCATATCATTTTTCCGGGTTCTCGGTGGTCTTCCTCTCTTTCTGCGTTCTGGTAGTACCCAGCTCCATACTTTTTTGTGCCATCTATTGCCTTCCATACGTTGGAGGTGCCCATACTCGTGCCCATACCATATTAGTCTTTTGGTTTCGATTGTGTCTAGGATACTTTCTTTCGTGTTCATAATCTCACGTATTCTATCATTCTTAACGTGGTCTTAATTTAGAGATCCTTGCACTTCTCCAAAAGTCCATTTCAAGGGCTAGTAATTTCTGGTGATCCCTTTTATTCAGTTCCCATGTTTCGGAGCCGTATGTTGAAATACTATGCACAATAGTTTTGATCAAGGTAGTTTTAGTTTTTTTGTTTATATTTTTGCTTCATAACAGCGAGTTTAATTGGCGGATTGCTCTTCTTCCCTGTTCTATTTTATTCCAAATATCCTCGCTGCTCCTACCGTTTGAAGAGAGCGTTACACTTAAATATTTAAATGAGGAGCAGTGTCTTATCACACAGTTGTCCAGTTGTCCAATCTGGACAACTTTTTTTTATTACTTACATATTTATGTTAATAACAGGAGCACGAATATTTTTAGGGCAGAAACCTACCTCCTGAGCAAATCTTAACGAATTCGAGAATATTTTGTTTTAAATACTCGCGAGGTCTCATATCTTACCGGAGTACTACCAAAATTTCGCGAACATTGAACATTACCTCAAGAAATTGACGAAATACAATGAACTCGCAGTATCTGCATCATGTTGGAGGAGAGTTTCTAGTTTAAATAAAAATCAGTTTCATTATAATTTTCGAGTAAACTGTCATGAAGAACAATGAAATAGAGATATTAAAAAAAATTAAAAAAGCAAAAAGCGAAAAAAAAAAAAACGAAAATGAAAATAAGTTAAGAGGTTTAGAAGTTATAGCTTTAAGGGTTGAATTACGGATTTTGGGTTTAAGAGTTTGGAGTTTATGGGTTTAGAGTTTGCGGGTTTACGGTTTATGAGTTTAGCGAAGTTTTGGCAGTACTTCGTTGAAGTAGGGCACCTCGCGAATATTTTTTTAAAAATTATTCTCGAATCCGTTAAGATTTCTTAAGTAGGTAGATTTTTGTCCCAAAAACTAACACTATGCGGCGGTCTACAATGACAGTGGCATCGAATCGTTTTCCATCATACTCTAATGACAATAAAGAACACAGAAAATCTCAGCTTTAAACACGTGTAGTATTGACACTTTTTTTAACATAATTGAGATGCTGCAGCCAAACGTTGTTCCGTCCAACGAAGTGACACGAGTTCGTTTTGTAGATAAGTTACGTTAATATGATAGAAAAAAAGATGAACCAAATTTAAACTAAAAGTGTCGCTGGCTCCCGTACTGTTAGATGTTAGGTAGCCCTACAAAAAGAAATCAAAAGCTTGCTAGGATCCGAAACACAAATCACAATTCCTGAAAATTACTCGGTCTTGTGCTCGGTATCTTGTAAGCAAACTTTACCTGGCGCTGACTCTGGTCCAGATCATCAGTTGGGAAGTGCACCTTCATGTTGAAACTGAACGCGTTTTAGACAAATATAGAAACGTCTGTTGATGATCTAGCCTTTCAAAATAAATTCAGGAAATATAAGTGAAGTCAACCCACCACATAACGAAGATTCAAATACCTTGTGGGAATCTCTCAGGGTTAACAAAAACAGGTTTTTTTGAGGGGGGAGGGAAACCTCTGGGTTTTTGTCGGGTTTTGACTGGATGTTTGCGGGAATTTGTTGGTGAAGCGGAATTGGCCGGCAAGTTCAAGCAGATACTGAAATAATATTTTCGCAGTGTTTAAAAATATATGCATCAACGCCTGTACATATTGTGAACACTCGTAAATAAAGAATGGGTATAGTAGACGGACAGAATTTGAAAGAATTTGCAGAAACCAGATGATGAATTCAATATGGCGAACTACTACCTTAAGAATTTATCTAAACAATCTGAAAGGAAATCATTCAATCTCTTTAGTTAAAAATCTGATATAATTTTTAAATATAGAATGGTTACTTTAATATTGTGGACTGTTTAGCAATTTAAAAAAATAAGCTTCAGTCCGCCATATTGAAGCTGCTATTTTAAATTTGAAAATTATACCTGATATCAGATTCTTAATTAAAGAACTGAAGCGTATTGAATCATTTTATATTCAGATTTTTTTAGATAATTTTTAGGTTTCAGTCGGCCATATTGAATCTACTATCTTGTTTCTGCAAATTATAACATTCGTAATCAGCGTGTCCAGAAACTTGCAGATATTAATTTTAGTGTACGGACTAAATGTTATGAATTTTGGCCAGCTTTTCGGGATTTCGCCCCACTGTGGGCTGGTTTATCAATGCAGGGTTAGCTAACCCCAGGATAATTTACTCTAAGGTCAAAGTGAGTGTTAAACCCGCATCCGTTTATCCACTACATTTTATGTGTGTTAGAAAATCCTTGAATAATCTGAGGCTTCCTACAGAGTTGCCAGCTCTATGTTAATTGGGATTGGCCTAAAAATGTATGATTTTTGTTTGTTAGTAATGAATGGATTTTGATGAAACCTCGTGCATTGTGTTTGTAATGACGTTAATAAAAAAGTTGAAAAAAAAGATTAGAGTATGAAATGATCGGTGAAAGGTTCAATATAATTTTATATGTTTTAATGTGCAAAAAATGTACATTATTTACCGTGGAAAACTGCCTGTAACTGGAAAATTAGCAAGTTACAAAAAAAAGCGCTACAATTTCAAAAAAGGATAGTTTTTCATGTTTTTCCGGAAAAACTCGGTGAAAACGCACTTTACAGAAAAGTTGCAAATAAAAAAAAATTGCATTTCGATGATAGTTACATTGACCTGGATTTTTTCAGATTTTTTTTTCAACTTTACCTTTCTCCTCCCCCACTTTTAGGAATTCTCGAGTGGCCATATCTCGAAAAACATGTATTTTTTGAAAAAATTCACAAGAGTAAAAACATCTTATTTTGGACCAAAAAAAAGGTAAATACATTTTTTTTTTCATTTTTGACCTAATTCTACTTTCCTACTCTAATCTATTTTTCATCTTTTTTATTAACGTCATTACAAACACATTGCACAAGGTTTTATCAAAATCCATTCATTAGCATTCAAATTAGAGATTTTGATCATTTTAGCGCTCCATTGACTGGAAGTTTTTGTTACTAATTTAAAAACATTTGATTGTTTTTGTCGAAATATCATTTGACAGTGGCAACAGCAATTGTAATCTAATATATAAAAATCTCGTGTCACAGTGTTTGTTATCGAACTCCTCCGAAACGGCTTGACCGATTTTGATGAAATTTTTGGTGTATATTTGGTAGGTCTGAGAATAGGTCGTAGGCTTTTTATACCCCTAGGTGATAAGGGTTGCCCTATCCAGAAATTTTCTTTTTATTTTTTGGACAAAAATTTATAATTTATATGGCAAAACAACGTTTGCTGGGTCAGCTAGTATGAAATATAATATTACACACTACACTACATGATACTTTCTGGTCGATAGTTATATTTTTATTTTAAAAAATGAGTGAAACTCCAACAGAGGCAGTGAGGGGCTCAAGGCCCCCTCCTTGAAGTTCGAGTTAAATTAAATCCGACTATAACCGAAGATCACTTGTAACCTGGACTAACGTAAACACTTTATCCTGGAGTTAGCCTTTAACCTCAGGGGCTCGGGGCAAACTAACCTAACCCTGTATTGATAAACAAGTCCTAAAAGTTTTTGAATTAAATAACCCATTGCTATTGCACCTTCAATAGAACTAACTTCGAAATAACCTGTAAAACTGAGCCGAATATGATATTGGAGTGTGCTCAGTAGGGGGCTCGCGGAAACAATGGAGAGGAAGCTTTAATAAGCAAAGTGCTCTGTGTCTGTTGCCTTACAAATGCGAGGAAGACAGAGTGGCCGCCTTTTATATGCTTCTCTATAGTTTTACGAACGAAAACAATCGTTTTCTTTTGTTCGAGCTCACTCCAGTATGTAATAGAGCTCACTGGTGCCTATAGTCCAAAACACGCGCCTAATTAAACACCCAACACATATGAAATTGTTCCTATGATAGATTTCGCCTGTAATTTCGGTACATATATTTTTTGTTTCCAAGTCCGACCCTGCCTTCACGGCGGCTGGTTATTAATCTTCTCGAATTATTTATTTATCAGGCCTAGACCACATTTTACAGATAAGTCAGATCGTGAGAAGCACTGCACGTACCTGAATAGTATAAATTTCAAATTAAAATAATATAAAAAATAAATAAATAAATTCATGAGGTACGGTTATTATCCCTCATTAATTCCAAATGCACAGCGCGATTGGAAACAAACTGGCCTCGCCCGTAAGTAGGTAGTTCGCTCCATACCTGCACGAAAATAATCGAGTCTCTTTTTTCAAGATTACATACACCCATTAGGAATGAAGCAATGAAATTAGATGAAGTTGCCATCAGACATCCACTTTTGGTAAAGACCATTCTTGCCTGAAGACTAATTTAGTTAGGCCGTAAAAAGCCTCGATCGTAGTCCGTGCAGGCTCTAAAACGCGGTGGGGAGAGGGGACGCCGCTATTCATTTGTATCGATTTCTTTATTTGCTGAGCTGGGATGAAATTTATTATTTCTCTTGTTGCTTCTCCACTCTTACACCATTTTATTTCCCCGATCGCAAAGTTTTACTAGAAATTTATTAACTCTGATTAAAGTTGTCGTTACATATAGGTACTGTTAATTTTCATTAATGAGTAGGTATTTAGTGTTGTAAAATTCCGGATGTTGATTGTATGATAATGAACTTTGCAAATGATTCAATTTTATTTAACGGAACAGAACAGACGTTTTATTTTTAACATCGAATCGTATAGAACCGGTTAGCTTGTGAAATTAGATAGACTTAGGTCGACTGTACTTCCTCTGCATATTATTAACGTATGGCCCAAATATTTCTGACGCCAGAAATAGTAAATGTAATAGGTAGTGTCGTGACTTGCTGCTCGAAAATGCTATGCCTCGATAGTTCCACTTTTGAGTAAAAGCAAATCCTTTTAACCACGCATAAAATAAGTTAAAATAGGTAGATTTTTGAACTCATGCCTGATTCCCCTGCCCCCCTTCAAATGGGCTACATGCATCTACCTATATACTTATTTTTTTCTCAAAAACGGTAGAAGATAGAGAAATGATCTTGACGCTATTCGATAGAGCATAAAATTTTGCAAGAAACTTATTTTGCTTTTTATTATTTTTTCTCTTGTAAGGCCCCACAGCAAAAAAAATTGGAGGGAGCCTGCCAGCAATAATGCAAGTTTGGCTATAACTCTAAAACGGCCCAATAAATTAAAATTCTACGATATAAAAATAAAGGTCATTATTTTGTCTATCAATTGATATATAATTTATATCTGTTATTTATTTAAATAAAGCTGACAGTGCCGTATACAGAAGAAATTGCACATGTAATTGCACTAGAATAGAATATTATTTAAAAATTTACTACTCTTCTTACAAACTGCAAAAAATATATACCCTTTAAAAATTATTTCACATTTTTTTGTTTTACTATTTTTTCCTGCATAAAGCCCTTTAGAAAAAAAATGTGAGGAGGACATTCCAGCTATTTTTGGCTGTCACCCAACCGACCCAATAAATTAGATTAGATAAAAAGTTATATTACCTTTTCTATCGTTTAGTATATAATGTAAAAGCGTTATTTATTTAAATAAAGCCACCAGTGACGTGCATAGAAAGAACAACACATATAGTTGCATTAGAACATATTTTTATTAATAATAGCGTATGGATCTTCTCACGTTTTTTTTTTATTGAATATTTGAGAAGTTCTCTTTAAAACAGCTCACCTGTATGTTTTCTTTTTGCGAAATTTGTTTCTTTTCTCCAGAAAAAATTATTACGTTATATGAATTTAAAATTGGCGGCATTATTTCTCCACTAATGACGAATTCGGCGGACGGACCAATCAGTATACTCTAGCACCCTTGGTAGAGGCTAGATATGAACAGATTGTACGTATAAGTGTTTGTCTCTTTCTAGCTTTACCGAATTGACATACATAGATAGCATTCACGACACACTCGATAACAACATAACCTATTCAAATCAGTTCGTTTTTTGTAGTTTTGTTTTCTAAAGTGTTCCGTGTTTTTATTTGTGAATGTGAATCTTACAACATATCCTCATCAAATCAGTTCGTTCTATGTAGTTTTGTTTTCTAAAGCGTTTCGTGTTTTTATTTGTGATTGTGAATCTTATGGACTACATATAAAAATGGTTGTAAGGCATTGTATTGTAGTCCCCCTAGCTCCGGGCGGGCCGAAAATGCTACCAAAGCAGTTAGGTCTGCTCTTCCTCGAGCTACACAGCTCATCCTTACCCTACCGACGATCCGGATGGCAGGATGTTAATTGACATTCTGTGTACTGGCAGTCACTCCTGCCAAAAACCCAAAACACCCGACTGACCGATGACACCCCCCGGGGGGACAAGCTGGCGAAGAAAGAAGATCAAGACAGAAGCACGCCAGAAGAGGCCTTAGCCAGCAAGGTCCAACGAGCCAGGACCCAGGGAGGTGGGCCGAAATCGTCTGCACCGCTCACATTTGTGAGTGGGGCCGACGTAAAGTAAGCTCGCCCGCCCTGCACGAGGCTGGTCCCCGGTCTACAGCGATGTATTGGGGTAAAGGGCAATAGTCCTGCCCGACCCCAGTCATCCGAGACCGACATCTTTAACCAGGGAATATTGGCGCATTGTATTGTACCATCTTGTAAAATACAAGTGTAAACGCTGGTTCTTAGTTAGTTATTATTTAATAAGTTATTTATTTTAATACCCAAAACCCAATCATTCGAAAAGCATGGGCTATGGCGATGAATATAAGTAACATACCGGAGTTTGTGAAGATCATTTTAATGTAAGAATACACCTTTTTGTAAAAAAAAAAAATGTATATACATACACATTCTAGCATAATTATAAAAAACTAGATACGTACGATCACAACGTAAATAAGAGAACATAATCTATCTCTATTAATTATTATTTAATAATTTTATTTCCCTCAGTGTTGCCAAGTGTCAGTTATTTGTTGAGAGCCGACATATAAAGTATGTTTCCTCTTTTAATTATTATCATTTTTATTATAATAGGTGGTATTATTCAATGGAAATTCATTATTTTCAAAATCGGAGATAAAAAGTAGACATTCTTTAGTGAAATAATTAAAGCATTTCCTCTAACGCTGAGCATTCATATACATTAGGCAACATGGAAATAGTCTCATCGGCAGGTTTCCAGACGAGATGTAAAATTCAGAAAGTCAACAGGTTCGGTTAATGTTCGTATGAGGCAGGAAATTGTTTAATTTTGATTGGAGGGTCCGCCCATGACATAATTTGAGCGCGTTTATTTGTTTGAAATATAGAGTGAAGTAGACAATATTTTTATTTTTAAAATATCCATTTAAAATTAAAATATACGATATGACGTATATATACAATATTTATTAGGTGTTAATAAATGATTTATGACATAATAAATATCAAGTTCAATTACGTGGGAAAGGCCCATTAAAAACCCAATATTTTCACTTTTTCTTATTCTATAACGCATTAGATACATAAATAATGGTAAAAAAACATTCAATAGAAGATAAAATAACCGTAAGTTAAAAACCCTCCTAAACTAGGTTTAGAATTATTTTCAGAATATTTTCAGATTAAAATGAATGGTGTTTGCATGAAAACTGCTAAAAAATTAATTTGTCCAGCAAAATCAAGAGTTCTTCGAATTCTTAGAGCTTAATTGCACAAAATATTTTAAAATTCATAGTGTGAGCGTGCATAAGAACTGTCCAAATTTATTTAGCAACTTAAGAGGAAAGTAAACCAAAATGAAAATCAGGAAGGACATGTGAATACATTTTGGCATTGGAAAGAATCATACACATATTCCTTGTAAGGATATCGCCAATCGACTTCAAGAAAAACATCTTGCTCTCCTCTTTTTCCATTCACTTACGGGTTGTGATATTGTGGAAAAACCCTACACACTGCGTCTGAAGACGACACCAATTTTTTTATTTTATTTATTAAAGGGCGCCAGTCGCGTTCTGCCTTGTTCGTATGCTGTAACCTGCACTTACCGTAGATTGCTAACGGCGCTGTCCCCAAAATTTGTTTCTCTCTTGGTACACTTTATCTTATTTACCTAACAATTTAATGGATCTTGTGGCTTGGAGATCTGTTTTTTTTTCATAAAAAATCCGTCTCGAGCCTCCGTGATGTGACCGGTTTCTTGAGTTACAAACTTGTCAGTGTCTGGAGACGCCCGATACTCAATTCCGGCCTAACACACAAAAGCCCTTGAAGGATAAGATTGAAAGTCAACCATTCAATCAGTAATACAACAGTTCGGATAATACCATTTATTGATTAGGTTCAAAATAAGTACAAACATTATGCAATATCATATCTAGAGAATCTAAATATTTCAGTGAAACTCCTTCCCAAGGGCAAGGATGAGTGAGGACTTTGGTTTCGCAACTACCATTCAATTGAGAGCGTGCAATAGCAATCGATGTGGTAAAAATATTCACACTTCCTCAGAAGTTTATGTATGCACTTTAGTTTTGGGACTGACTGAAAAATAATATAAAAATATTTTACTTTTTCAAAATTTTGGGACACTAGTGGTTAGTTCTAAGGTTCCTTTTAGTGATTATATCATTCACAAGAACGGAGTTTGATTTGATTTCAACTATATTCGAGTATGAGTTATTACAGCTTTCCCGCCTCGCGACGTACCGGTCCTCATATAGGTTCAATATAAAGGATGTGACACGACTTCGTTTTCGAGCAACTTTTTTCGCAAAGTACCATTTTATTTTACTTATGCACAAGGCGGTTTTCTCTATAACTTTACCATTTGGGAAGACCTGCATTTGGTTTTCCTACTATCTCTTTCTGCCGATTCTCCAACGCACTCGTCCAACTGACGAGCCGCTGGAATCCAAATTTGTTTTATTCGAGAAACCGTCCTTGTCCATTTTAGTCTAATAATTGCCTATAGACACTACGCGTCTTTACCTCATTTTTCGGTTTCGGCTTTTCAGTAGATCGCCTCATTAAAATTTTATATTCATTCGTTTGAATGATATCCACAATGACTGTGTCTCCACTTTCATCATGTTTTGTGAAGCGATGAAAAAGTTAAAAAACATTTAAAATATTTTCAAAGTACACTTTTAGCGTACATAAAAAGTATATTATCTCCTTTTCCTTGTCCACAAAAATATTTTCCAAATTCGCACTTTCGAAATAATATATTTTTTTCCTGAACCAAAAATATACTTTTATTTTCGGTACACTTTTCCATGACCGTAATATACTTCCACTCTCATGGCCTAGACATAAACATAAGTGAGAAATTTCTGAGCGCCACGTGTTGTGCCTTTTTTTGTCTTTGTTTAGTTATGCTCTAATAGGTTTTTAATAAGTTTAATTAGTTAATAAGTCGAAATTTTTATTTATTCTTCAACTCGATTCTGGGATGTTCTGTAACAATATCACGTTTTCCTTTTTTTGGGAAAGGAAAAAAGAAGCTTGGAATTCCTTTCCGCATGCCACTGTCTTAAAGTTTGTCATAACAATCTGCGATAAATATTATATAGTAATACAGATAATATCGACCCCTGCCGAATGCAGTTATTTGCCCAAAAATACCGGAGAACTTACACAAACAGTGAATCTGGCAATGAATGCTCTGCCAATTCACATCAATAGATGTATAGTATTCAAGAAGTAGGATTTGTTTGGGATATGCTTTGTCAATCATAGAACTACCACATCTATTCAAATGTGGATGGGTTATTTATGATGATAAATGGGTGACGTTGTGGACCAATTAAAGAAATAAAAAGTGCAAGATATGTGAGCAAAACTGCAAATGTTTTTGAATGAATTTGAATTGTTTTAATTAGATTATTTACGTTAAATTTTATATTCATTATTTAGGTACTACAATTTAGATATTTTATTTTCTATTAAATGTTGTTTATTACTTATTATTATTATTAATATTGTTAGTTATTTACATATTTTTTGTTAATGCGTTATAGAATAAAAAATAAATCGTTTTCAAACTACATGTGTTGATTTTTCTATGCACCCCACTGGCGGGCTTATTTAAATAAATAACGTTTTCAAATTATATACAAATCGATTGAAAAGGTAATATGTTTTTTGATATCTAGTGTCTAACCTATTGGGTCGTTTGGGCGACGGCCAAAAATGGCTGAAATACCATCTCCATTTTTTTTTTTTGCTAAAGGTCTTGTCCACGATTTCATTGCAAATTTCCGCAGTCACGTCCGCGACAAACCACTGCCTTAAGTTGTATAGTTAGGCACGGTCTGTCAAAAAATCGATCTTCCTACAAGCGAAGAGCTGCTAATTCATTTTGAATCGCTTTACCATAAATTCCATGGCCATGTCCATTAACTTCACATTAATGTGCACACGTGCCCTTTTGAAAACCACGCACAACAACTATGACATAACACAAGCTTGACTACTCTGCACACAGCTATTACAACCAACTGACGAAGACGGAACTAATGTGTAATGTATGCCGAATTTTATTATAATTTTTAGTGGTATCAACTTCACTTTTACGGATTTTTTCAATAAATATTTTCGCAACACCCTGTATATAATAATCATTAATGGCGTATTGAATGCTTACAAACATTTTTAGGATTATATTAAATACATCTCATCTATTATTTCTCGTATTCAATATCTTTTTTATGAAGACAAAGCTATTGGATTGCAATTATCAGGAATTAATAGAATTGTATTGGTTATTTGGTTGAAACTCTATTGCCACCGAATTGGAAACCACTGTAGATTCAGTAAAATCAAAAATAAATTCTCTACTCTAATCATTTAGAGGCTTTCACTACTGGTACGTACGCGCACTATCCACATCAACCACAGATGTTCGCAAAGTCATTATTTTGCAAACATTTGTTTTATGGAGACACGGCTAATAAAAATGTTTACAAATGATACAATACATTCGCGAATATTCATAAACACCTACTTAATAAAATTATTTTTGATGGATTTCCGCCTTACTGAGTTGGAGGTTTGTCACTAACAATGATAATTATTTTACAGATTTTATTATCAAGTTTCTAGGCACTGGAGATTTTGAGGTTTCTGGTTCTTGTACATACACTAAATCACAATTTTTTTTCATCCCCTTTAATAATGGAGTGGGGGTGGTTAATGCCGAAAAATTTTTTGAGACCTTAGCTTCTCTTGTATATACTAAATACCAATTTTCTGGACTCTTACCTGCTTAATTTACCTATCTACCCCAAATTTACCCCAATTTACCCCCCAACCCTTCGACGGAACAAGATGAAAATATAATCTAGTTCCAGATCTCATTAAAATACATACGTGTACCAAATTTCAAGTCAATATCTTAAACGGTTCTAGAGTGAACGTGCGCACAAAAAAAGTTACAGACAGACCGACAGACAGAATTTTTTTTTCCTCAAACTTAAAATCTCGACGTTTCATGACATTCTAAGCCTATTTGAACAATCAAAATTTTTAAAAAATTTTTGTCGTTACTATACTTCCACTGGATGTGGAAGTAAAAATACACCAATACCTTCTCAACTGAAAAAGTTGCAAATGCTACCAACATTATCAACATGACAGAACCTTCCTATCAAAACCGCCTAAGAGCCCTAACAAGAATTTTACCTTTAACTTCCTTATACCTCACACCAATTTAGAGTCACAGGTGTTATTCCAGTAATAGCGGTGTTTGATCATCTGAAAAAGTTTTGATCTTTGATCCCCTAAGGTTGCTTAGTTAGAGATGTACCTGAAGTTTCGAATGTAGATGAAAAATAAAAATTAATACAAACCACACATCGATTTAGGCGTAAACTCTTCATTGCCACATTTGCTGACAATAATATCCACTATACTTAATTTTTTACACCTAAATCGGTGTGTTTTTTATTAATTTTTCTTTTTCGTATGAAATTCGTTCAAGTGAACGTTCGAAACTTCAGGTACGTAGTTAGAGCCATTATAATGGCATGAACTTCTGCTAAAAAAATTGTTACTAAGCTATCTAGATTGCCATATCCACTACCAATTTTTGCTGAGTATACGTTAGCCATCTTCACCTTTTGATAGAAGCACGAAGCTTTTTTACAAAGACTCTCTTTGTACGATACGAGCAAAAAACCAGTTGACGTCATTTTTGACCGCTCTCTTGAATCAATAGAGCGAAATGGGTTATTCTTTCAATAGGAGCAATTTCATGTCTCTGAGCTGTAATGCCAAACCAGGTGCCTTTTCGTCGTTTTTTATTTTATGTGTGTTTAGGAGGGTTTGGTACTATTTATTCATATATAACAGGATAACAAAAGATTTTCCTATATTATAAATGTTTTTTCTTTTATATATAAAATGTCATTAGCGTGGATGTCCCCAACAGGTTTCGAGCTAATGCATGACACTTTTTTTCCACCTTATAATCTTAGTATGCATAATCTAGTGATTAGCCCGCAGAAGACACCTCAAAGAACGTATGTGCAAAAATTCAGGTTTTTACTAATTTTGTCTAGGTTTCCTCGTTTTTTTGACTAATTTCTGTGGGCTGTGATGTTCAATTGTAGAGAACACTTATTATGAAATGCCGTTCATATTAAAATATTTAAACCAAACTAAAAAAAAAGTCATCAACTTTGTCCCTGGATTTAAAATCAGTAGCGTGGATTAAAATAAAATATTCAAAAATTCCCACCTACCTGAAATTTAGAGTGGTCATATTGGCATTGGATAGTCTAAATAATCTATTTTCAAGAAGTTATTAGTTTTAGCGTAGCCAGTTAATATGTGGAGTTTGAAGTGTAAATATATTAGGCGATTTGAGCGCGTATGTTTATTCAGCGTCATTAGCGTGTTAGTGAGAATTTTTTCTTTATAAAATGTAAAAAAATAATCTTGGACTTTTTTGATAACCTGTACTGAGTACATAAGCTATGCATAGTTTCATTTATCCACATATATCCATTTAATGTCAAAACAAAATTTGAAGGTTATTTCATCATTAGCGTGGACAATTTTTATCGTCAGTAGGATGGATTCTTATCCACGTCCACAATATTTTCCAATATTTAATATTTGTTTTAGAAGTATACATTTTTTATATGCCCAAGCAAGTACCAAATTCTGAAGAAGTTGACAAAATGTGTTTACTGTATTGAAATGATATGTTGTCTATTTTTGTATTAGTACTTAAATATGTTTTTACTATGAATATAAACACTTAAAGCAATATATTTGTCAGTTAATCAGTATCGTGTCATTTTGGTCATTGGCGTGGATATGAATTTTTGAAAAAACTAAAAATAAAATGTTGAGCTCTACAAATCATCACATCCTACTCTACGGCCTATAAGTTAACAAATATTCTTTTTCAAAATGTTTCAAAACATTTTTTTCTTTTAAATTGCTCCTATTGTAAGAATAACCCACATTTCATTTATATTTACTCACTATCAGATACGAATTATGTACTTCTGTGCCGAGTTTCATGCTTCCATCAGAAGATGCAAAAGCAGACCATTTCTTGGTCACTAACCCCCTCATATAGATGATACTCAGACCTCAGTCGATGGAATAAACCATGTATTAAGCAAAATATATTTAACTGAGAGTATAAATAACAGTTTCAGCAGTTTCAAATTTAATTTTATCCGATTATAAAATAGATTACAGTATCCTGGACATTTTAATATATGCAGTTATATATGCTTTCTGACGTACCTAGTAATCAATATTCATTCGTCCTGTTTTATAATATAAATCGAAGAACGATTAATTTCAGAATCATAAATGTGCAAAATTAGTCATCAGTTATTATTAAACTCCAAGCCAGCGGGTCGATGCGTAAGTTTGGTAAATAATTAATTCTCAAATTAGATTCTGTCGGCGAATACAGCTCTTAAACATTAGTACAATATTATCGAACATATTGTTTAATCTCTTGATGGATCAATTCGTGAAAAGTTGCAAAATTGGGATCTTGGGAATATGCATTTTTAACTCACTAGGTACATGTTTTCTATCCAGTAATTCTTTCCATTTGAATATCTTTTCATAGTTTGTCTATATTAAGTCTACTACAAATACAGGTTTCTAAATTTTATTCCATAAAAGCTCTATCTACTTCCTCGCAACTAGCTAGCTATTAATAATCTCAATTGAAGTGCATGGAATAGGGAACGAAAAGTATGACCAGAAATTACTTAAGGACTTGTTGACTATAATGGAAGGCAGCATGAGGACAAAATGGTCATTGAAAGTATACGTACCTTTCACTCGTCATTTAAGCCCTTAGGTCTCAACGACTAGACGGTGATTGTCGCCAAAGAGTAACTAAAAATCGCCAACCTGCAATACTGAAATCAGAACTGAAGGCAACCATATAAAAACTAAAAACTATCAAAGCAGCTATTTTGATAGTCGGCAATATCACGACACATGCTCTTAAGTTATTTAGTGAAGACGGAGTGAGAATCTTTCTAAGAATTTGTCAAAAAAATGTGATACAGGAACAGTCAAACACCAAAACAAAGAGTGCCACAGAAGCGACATCGGCGGAACATTTGATATTTTAGACTGACCTTCGGCCATATTTTTGGTAGTACTTTAAAAGGGAAATTTAAATATCACACAGTTACATTATACTTAAATGAAACGTTTATTCAAAGCATGAAGTACACACTGAGTAGCGGCACAACCCCTCCCACTCGTTTATATTTTGCCGCATATTTTCCCGCCATTAATGTGAGTATAAGTGAGTGAGAGAACAGCGCCACCTTGCGTCAGCTTTCTTTATTCCTTCTTTACGGACACGGTGACAGTACGTCATGCCTGCTCCTTCATGATTCAAATCTTCGATATTTCATTGATAAATAAAGTGATCTCCACTCTTTTTCCATATCCGGTTTAGTAACGCAAAAAAAAATTGACAATTTGTTATTCTTCATATAGGCTTCGAATGTCATGAAACGTCGAGATTTTAAGTTTGAGCAAAAAAATTTCTGTCTGTCGTTCTATAACTTTTTTGTGCGCACGATTACTCTGAAACCGTTTAATATATTGAAATTTGGTACAACGAAATCTGAAACTAGATTATATTTTAATCTTATTCCGTTGAAGGATTGTGGGGTAAATTGGGGTAACTAGGTAAATCAATCCCCATCTCCACCTCATTATTGTGATTTAGTGTGTGTACAAGAACCAAGGGCCTGAACATATGTGGCATATCGTTTTATGGGTTTTTAGGGTCGACGATTTCAAATATGGAGTGCAAATATAGTTTCAAAATTTTTTTCGTTGTGAGAGACTAGATAGTAAATCTAGTAGTGAAAAGTAGTGATTCCTTGGGCATCGGTTTTTTGTAGATAACCTACTTTGAATGGGAAATTGTGAGGTGAGGTACGGTACCGGTTTCAGTGAGTGGACCTCGATCGGCGAAGTTAAGCACACCGGGCAGAGTCCATCACTTGGACTGGTGACCGTATCTCATCTCGCCGTCCTGGTTAAGTGGTAGAGTAGCATTAGCTAAACTTCGCCAGGATGTTAATATAAATAAAGGCATTAAAAAAAAATTCTGTTTTTAAAATAATTCGTCAACCTGCAGTGCACATAGTCGGAAGATACAGGGTGTAATCAGTTTCATGTCATTAAAAAAAATTGATGGTGGGGGGGGGGGGCGACTAAACGAACAAAAAGACCTTATATAACATGGTCTAAAACTAGTTTTAGAAGCAAAAAATAAACAAAAATTTCGAAAATTTTCAATAATATTGTTTGAGAACTGCTGGAATGTTGGGATGGGCTTTTATCTTCGCGTATGTCAGTGCCTCTAACCATCAAATACGCTAATACGGCTTTTTCAAAGTGATCGCGCGTCGGCGAGGACACAAGTTGATAATCACACTTTTTTATGGCTTTTTAAAAGTAGGTAAGGTAAGGTCTTTAGCGGTGCGATAAAGATGAAAGACGTCGGTCGGCGTTTTCTGAGTGCTTAGTAGATCTGAAGAAAACTGAGGGGGAGTATCTCTTGTGCAATATTTTAGTTTCTGTGGGCACTTCGTTAAGTACACACGTCGAACCCGTTCGCTATTTTTGTTCTTTTTAAATCTTGGGCCACGTATTTACAGTTAAGATTTATTTTATTGACTTACAGTTCAAGTCGTTAAGTTCTTGATTACGTACAGACACTACTTATTCGTTCTTTTTGTATTGCTTTTTGGTTTTTATTTTTATTTTCTTTATTGACAACGTTAGTTGATAGTTTAGTGTGGTATTTTAATGTGCATAGAAACCATAAAAAATGATCCTAATTTACCAAATGTGTTGAACGGAATGCGTATGTCTTTAGTTCGACGTGCCGAAAAGTGTATTGATGCAGTCGGAAGCCATTTCGAACAATTTATGTAAATCAACAAATTTATTGGTAACTTCTAGACTTATCGAATATTTTAGTTTTTGATACCTGATCGTTAAATAAATCATTTTTTCCTAACTTAAAATACACATAATTGTTTTCTGTTATCGTATCTCGGACGTCTAACTTTTTATTTCCCAATGTCAAGCAATAATTTCTCATTTTTTAAACTTTTAACCCAGAACACTCATTTAGGTTACAAATGTTAATACATCACATTTAAATCTGAAAAATTATAAACAACAATAAAAGCTCCAATATTTTGTTCTAAATTAAAAAAACACACATGTAAAGAAATGCTGTGTTTAAACCTCTACGCCCATCATTTGCTTGCAGTTCTGCAAAAAAAAGAACGAATTATTTACATTTTTATAATTGGTTCCATTGAGGCGGTCATCAAAGGTGCCGCCCTTCTTTGCTTTGAAACCGCGGGCTGCCGCGTGCCGGCGAGAACGAGTCGGTCGGTAATCTTTGCACTTTTTTATGACAATTTAAAGGGAACTACACGTCCATTGACCCAGAAAGGCAGTGGTTCTCAAATGTTTCGTACCCTAATATTCAAATTGTTGACCTAGGTCAGTTTTTTCAAAGTGCCCCTAGAGGAAAAAGTCATAAACGTTTTTTGTTTATCTAGTCGGTCCCCATTACCAGTTTTTTTAATGACATGAAACTGATTACACCCTGTATTTTACAGATGATTTTGGTTCGTATCAGCTAAATTCTGACGGTTTCAAACCATTAATTAACTTTAGATCCTATATAACAAACAGGGAATGACATAAAATATTAAGAAAATGTATATTAGCATCCTTTGTAAAAAAATATTTTGAGGTTTTTGGTTCTTGTACACACACTGAATCACATTTTTTCCACTCCCTTTAATAATGGTGTGGGGGTGAAATTGTGAATGTGTTTGTAACAGTTGTCAGTGTTTTTTTTTACGAATATTCCACTCTTTCTTCCATTATATTTGGTTAACTCAACTTCGTGAAAATGGGGAGAACCCGTTCACCTTTTTTGAAGGCGGTTCAATTAAAAAGAAAGAAAAATTAAAATGAAAATCACAGGAAGAGACCATCGTGCATACCCAGCTCAACACTCTGCCATGGATTCGTTGTTAATTTTAGCCGACAACCTGGGAGAACAAACTTTACCTAGTAACGACAATAGAAAGTTAATTTTATCAAGACCGTTTTGAAGAATTAAATAACTATGCAAATATAATGCTCACGGATCACTATTATGACGATCTCGTGATAAATACAGACAATTTGTTTTATTCATTTAAATCTTGGAATAAATCCAAAATAAAATATATATATTGCCAACACTATATTATTCTTACCAATTAAGTAGTTAAAAAACCAATAAAAATCCCTTTACAATACTAATGAAATGTATTTATTCGGAATTTAATAACGAGTTTGGTTTGGTTTATTTAAAAACCAGTTTAAGATTATTTGCATAATAAAACCTATCACTATATGTATACGTAAATATATTTTTAAACCATCAAACATATTTTCTATCCATGACTGATGTTTTGAATGCACCTGTAACAAATTTATAAATAGAAATGACGGCTTCTAACAAATTTTATTATTTCAGATGTATAGGTATGTTCTAAATGAATGGATACAGTTTTAGTAGATCATTAAGTATGGCTGGGGCGAGGTGCGAAGTGTGAAAAGTCTGTTAAAAACTTTTCGTAAATATTTACATCCTGATTACACATCTGCCCATTAAATATACAAAAATGTGTCAAGTTGATGCTTCTTTACGAAAAATTTCATCGAAAAATTATTATTCCTCAAGTGAAATAGCTTCGCATACGATAATACCTGTACGCTGTACTCGATGTGCGTCTCGCCAATCAAGTTGGTGACATCTGGAGCTGAGCGTAGCTAAAACTCTAAAAATTATACCTAATAAATCCATATCGTTCATCGAGTCGTTTCGTTATTTTCGACGGTCGGTGTCCTACCTATTAACTAATAAATTTAGCTACAGGATCTTTGTCACTATTCCAGGGTTGGGTTGTTTTAAAACAATTGTCTCAGAACGATGTTTTAAAACATGTTTAAAACGGTGAAAAAAAAAACAGTGTTTTATAAAACTGTTTTAAAACATTGTTTTTTATATTACTGTTTTGTTTGAAAAAAAAAGACAAGGACGATTAATTTTAAGTTAAAAGTAATAAAACCCAAAACAAATATAGTAAAAAAAAAACTGTATTATTTTTCAGTTACAACTCAAGGTATATAACAAATAATAATAAACAAAACAAATAATATAGAAAGTGTTTCCTTTTCTAATAAAGGAGACGAAAATAAAAAAGAAAAAATTAAATTAAATATTTCTATACATATTCTAGACACCACTACAGTAATATGATTGACAACTTCAACTTAACAAGATTCGACATTTTTGTTTAAATGTTGAAAAATTGCCACAAGTTTTGCAGCTTTCTCCCCATCTAACCTGTTCCTTAATTTTGAGTGTACTAAACCAAACGAAGAAAATAGTCTTTCCACTCCGGCAGTGGATGCAACTGCTGAAAATAATTGACTTGTTAACGATAATAACTAAGGCGAGAAGATTTGCTTCTGAGATTCCCACCTTGTTAAAGAACTAATATTTTCTACTGTAGCTTTAGCAAACAAATATTCTTTGAAAGGCGGTGCTACGGCACGAAATGATATAGCCGAAGATTAGTATAATGTATATAAAGACTCGATACTACGAAAAAGTGGTTTTCTGCTGTAAAATCTAAACAAATATTTCATCTGGGAAAAGATTTCTTATAAACCAATTATTCACCATTTCATAGTCTACTTTAGGTAAATTATCAGCGGCACCTCTTTCTTCCACTTTACTCATTTTGATCGTAGAATTAATAAAGCATAAACCAGAAACTGATAAAATGATAATATTTTCACTCCAAACAATCCAAACATCAAAATATAAATAAAGTTTTAGGTTAGTCATCTGATGTGTACTGTCACTGCAGAAGCGGATGAAGGTTAAACCTAAACTACAAAATATCAACATCCGATGCTTTTACGAATAACTTGTACGGCATTTATCTGGATTCTGATTGGCCAATATTTACAAGTCCACTGCTTTAGACCAATCACAGTACAAGCAATAAAAGAGGAAATTCTGATAAGTTTTAGAGGAAAGCTTCCTTTAACACACAGTTAGAACCTATTACGAACTAAATCCATGATCTCATTGGTTTTCCGGGTAGATACGTAATTCTGGTGCGTAAAAATGCCCGTTTTAAAAAGCCCTGAAATTATCAGCACGTTTTAACGATATTTTCTTAGAAGTAATTCTTATTAGAAAAGTAAATTGTTGGAAAATAATAGAATGTTATTATATCATTTTCACGACATAAAATGTTAAAATGAAATTAGTGGAAAAACCCTATTGTCGAATTACGAAATCATTTTTTTAAGTACGGCACCACCACCCTTAAACTTTCTGCACTGTACACCTATTCAGGGTTTGGCCTCACCTGGAAAACCTGGGGAAGTCCGGGATTTTAAGAACCTGGAAAAGTCGGGGAAAAGTCGAGAAATTTTCAAAATATTGATAAATGTCGGGAAACAAAATAAAAACCTGGAAAATATAGTTAAAGCCATAGTTTCTTTTATTTTGACGAAATTATTAATAACAGTTTAATATTAGACAATGTCTTCAATTTGAAACGAATGTAATTAACAGATTTATTTATGCCACCTCACGCGAGGCTAGTATCCAAACTAGCAAACAGATTAGTATAGTTGAAGCAATCGCATTTGTGAGCGACGTTGAGAGCCGGATTTAACTATATCGTTCGCTCGTTTACTTTTTAGATTATTGCACTTACAATATCGCCCAAAGCACTGCGTTGAACTGGAAACAAAACTTTTTCAAAAACACATCACCAATTAAAGAAATATTAAGTAATTTTCAAATTATATCCTCACCCCGACAGTAAAAGCCCGACTGTGGTATCTCTAACTGCGGTATCTTTAACTGCAGTACTGGATTAAACAACACACTCAAAGGTATACCCCCACACGCCACGTCAGTTAGCCGACATCGAATGGCCGATATCTTCTCTCTCATTTAATGTAAAAGTGGAGTAAGGATGGGAGATCTAGCTGCCGCCTATTTATTCCTCTCGCCCCTCATAGCGGCTCACTATTAAGATTACTTCAACTATAATTCCTGCGCTCAGCGCGCTATATTACTATGTTGGAAATTATTTAAAAAAGTCGTGGAAAATCAGTAAAAGTCGGTGAATTTTATGGCCTATTAAGAGTCCCAACCCTGCTATATAAAGAACATATTATTGCAAAATATAAATTAAGACTTTGATTATTATTTTAATAAATATTTTTTCGATTAACTGGACACGATTTCATCCCTTCTTTCCCTCTCCTCTGAGCTTGATTGTTTTCTAGTGTCAGACCTTATGATGGTATTTTGATGTACTAATTTTATTATTTAAGCCTGCTATCGTTTTAATTGGTACTTTCCTCAACTTGTTATAAGTGGATCTGACGTTCGTTGAATACAATGTTATTATCTATTTATATTTTTAAAGGTACGTATCGCCAGTTTTTTTATTCTTTCTTGTTTTCTGCCGAGTTTTCTGCTTACGTACATCTTTGTTACATACATTTTATTATAAGATGGCTCATCAAAAACATAATTTACTACCTGCATTTCCAACAAAACAGAGCTCCTCCTCATAGTGATGCTGTTTCTGTGAGATAATGGTTGCATGACAAATTTCTGGGAAGTAGATTGGAAGGAAGAGGTGCTTCCAGAATTGCCGGCACGATTTTCGGATTAAACGCCACTTGTTTTTTCTCAATATTATTTAAAAACTCAATTTTACAAAACTTCCTTAAAAGATATTCGTAATGTGTCAGAAAATAGGGTATGCCCTTTGAAATTTTAGAGTTAGAGTTGCTGGAGTACACAAAATTCTGACAATAGTGGTTTCGAACTTCCTCCTCGAAAACTATATCAACGTGTTTTTGCTTAAAACCGTGCCAACTTCACATTCAGAGTTATTTTAATTCGCCGAATAAAAACCCTATAATGAAACTTGTCTTATCTGTCCTCAAAAATAGTTAACATTTGATCGGAGCATTAACTGCGATTTAAAATATTATATTAATGTTAGATTATGTTTCTGATTAGTTAAATGCTAGATATATTTATTTGTCCGATAAAAGAAGTGAATCATCAAGCTTGTAGTTGTATCAAACAAAACTTATTTATAGTAGGCCCTTATCAAGGCGATTCCGAAAGATGTGGATAAAACGACACATACAAGTTTTCAAAAATAAAATATACTCTACAGAGAGCTGGTTTCCATGCTTCTGACATGTCCGTATTATAATAAATATGATAAACGTCTCATAGCTGCGCTAAGTCCTATAAATGCAATGCCTATAACAATACTTACAGGCTATATATAAACGTTTCTATTGCCACCAAGTTGACAATATCTTTGCATGGGTCATTCCGCTCGGTTCTAAAGAATGTTTCGCTCCACCTAAACGCCAAACATAATCGGCAGCTGTTCACTAACATGGCGGTTATAAAGGAATTGAACGGTTAAACATGTGTGGGCTGTAAAAAATGAAGCGAATACTTTTACCTGGTCTATGCTAATTATGTGTAGTATGTTGTTTGGCATTTGGTTGCACGTCATGGTACGGATGATCTTGATCAAATATCCGTTGAATAACCCATTGTAATAAGTTTGGTCGGGAGTTCGCAGGCCTTGGATTGTCTGGGTTGTTTCTAAAAAGGCGGTTTTCGTCCATACAGGGTGAATGAGAATGATATTGAAAGATTTTTTCGCTGAATGATTCAAACTTAACTCCTAATCATATGTGAAACTATTTTAAAATTTATACCATTTATGATTTTTAAAATATTTGTAAAAAAACGAAAATAAACGCATATTTCCCTCTCACTTTGCAGAGTGAGAGGGAAATATGCCTTTATTATAAATATTTAAAAAAATCATAAATGGTACAGTCTTTGAAATAGTTTCATGTACTTCCCATTGCTCTAAGGTTGTTGAGTGAAAAAAAGTGAAAAAAATCTCAAAAATTTATTTTTGAAGATGTACAATTGCAAAATTTCAAAATTTTGAGAAAATGATAAAATTTGATATACAGGGTGCGCCACTTAAAGTTCCCCAGGCTTATAACTTTCTTATTTTTTAAGCGACGACCATGTTGAGCACATCAAATTGTGGATATTTTTAAGGCATTTAAACATGTGTACAGAGTGATTTAAAAAAAAAATTGGAAAAATTTTTAAGAAAGAAAACAATTTCCTTGAATATTTTTTTACCTCATCCTGTACATGCACTGCGATAATGTTTTCTTATAAAGGTTTTAATTAGCTTCAAATTATGTTATTAAGTCATATTCGAAATTCTTTTTGGTTTAAGAGAAAGAAATTAAAACACTCCTTCCGATTCCAAACTGATTTTTTTAAAAATAACTGAAAAATGTACATAATAATTGTATGCTTTATTTTTAAAAGACATATCACAAACAATACTCAACGTAACAAAACAGCAACAAGAAACAAAAGAAATAAATATTTTTAAAAACAAACTTTATTAAAATGTACTAAATAATAGGAAATTGCAAAATTTTTATTTAAAAAAAATTTTTTTAATAACAAATTGAAGCTAATTAAAACCTTTATAAGAAAACACTAACACATGTCATGTACAAGGTGAGGTAAAAAAATATTCAAAGAAATTAAGTTTTCCTTTCTTAACAATTTTTTCAAAATTTTTTTTTTTAAATCACACCCTGTATGCATGTTTTAAGACTTTAAAAATGTCTACAATTTGATGTGCCCAGCATGGTCATCGCTTCAGAAATAAAAAAGTTACAAGTCTGGGGAGTTTTAAGTGGCGCACCCTGTATATAACTAACTTTAACTACCTATTTCTCTGGTTTAAATCGCGTTTTAAAGTTTGAAATGTTGCTTCAAGGAGATTTACCTTAAAAATTAAATTAACTCCTCTTTCTTTACGAAATTTAAAAAAATGCTCTAAAATTCGTGAAATTATGGGTAACATAAACGTTAATAACTTTTATCAAAAAAATTATTTAGCCTACCTGTGCAGCATACGTTTATAGTGGACCTCAAAATAAGTAAATCTGATTATGAAAAAATTTTGGAATATATATAAACCTATACTCTTCACGAAATATTGAAAAAATCAAGTTTTTTTGGATAAATCGACTCAATGATGATTGTTTCTACAATGTTTATCCTGTTTAAAATATCGAAAATATATTAAAAATATTCACCTGGTACAGTCAAATTATAATGCTTGAATAATAGAACGAGATTGAAAGTAAAACATCTTCGCGGCAAGCAGTACGCATCACCTACCCCGCACGCTGCGCTGTTTGTGTGTCGGCAGAGCATTGTTTGGTCACTTTTTCCACAGATCATTTAGTAATGCTATGTGCAATATCACGTTTTCTCAGTTTCTTTTTAAGTTTTTTTTGTGAATATTTAAATTGTGTTTTTAATTGAATAGTGTTTTGAATTATTTTATTGCTTGATGTCGGCCATATTGGATCGACCATTTTGAATTACCTTTTTTTGGCGTCATAATCTGTTTCAGCGACATCAAAAACCCCCTTATATGTCAGTTGGAATTAAATTGCTTTAAAATTTATCAATTTATAACAATTTTGTTTAAAAAAGGTTTCTTTTTGTTTAAATAATTAATTAAACAATTTCCTCACGATTATTTGTTCCGAAATAATGCACATTTTCAGCCTCTATTGACTCCATTATAAAAAGCACACAGAAACGCACTGCCACTTCTGTTGCTTCCACCCCCTCCCGTAAGTTCACGTAGAGAATAATTTTTCGTAAAGTATACATTGTTGTAGTTGACTACACACTTGTTATGCGTGTAAAAAATGTCGGCGTCTTTGGCAGTGCGGTAAAGATCAAAGACGCTGACATTTTTTGAGTGCTTAGTAGATCTGAAGACCACTATGCCTATCTAACTGGAAGCAGGTTGAAACTATTAATATGCTATTATAGTTGACCACAGATTTAACAGAAACTCACAAAATGTCGGCGCCTTTGACCCATAAAACACGCCGCATCGCAAAGCCAAAGATGCCGACGTTTTTTGAGTGCCTTAAATCTGCGGTTTACTATACATCAAATTTTTACTTCATTTCCTGCACTAATGGTATAGTTGAAGTAATCTTAATAGTGAGCCGTTATGAGGGGCAAGATGAACTAATAGGTGGCAACTAGATCTCCCGTCTTTTCTCCACTTTTACCTTAAGTGAGAGAGAAGATATCGGCCATTCGATGTCAGTTATCTGACTGGCTTGTGGGAGTATGTATACCTTTGGACCGCAGTTAGACATCGCGGTCGAGCTTATACTGTCGGGGTGAAGATATAATTCGATACCTAATTACTTTATATTTCTTTATTTGGTAATGTGTTTTTGAAAATAATTTTAGTAAGTTTTGTTACCAATTCATAGCAGTGCTTGAGGGATATTGTAAGTGTAATATTATAAAAACCGCTGCCCAAGGAATCACTACTTCCACATCCAGATTCTCTATCCAAGTCACTCACAACGAAAAAACTTTGTATGTGAAAATAATTGTTTATGGAACTTTAATAATATAATATTTGAAATCCTCTACCCCAAAAACCCATAAAACGATACCCCACATCGGTAGTGGTGTGGGGGTGGTGATAGGGGGGTGGTAGTGGGGGGGGGGGTGGATGAAGTAAAAAAATATTTTGAGGTTTCTGGTTCCTGTACATGCACTAAATCACATTTTTTTTTCATCCCCTTTAATAAGGAGGTGGGGGTGGTAATGGGGGTGGCTAATGCCAAAAATTTTTTTGAGACCTCAGCTTCTCTTGTATATACTAAATACCAATTTCATGGACTCTTACCTGCTTGATTTACCCCCATTTACCCCCCCATCCCTTCGACGGAACAAGATGAAAATATAATCTAGTTCTAGATCTCGTTAAAGTACATATGTGTGCCAAATTTCAAGTCAATATCTTAAACGGTTCCAGAGTAAACGTGCGCACAAAAAAAGTTAGACAGACAGACAGACAGAAATTTTTTTTCGCTCAAACTTAAAATCTCGACGTTTCATGACATTCTAAGCCTATTTGGACAATAAAAATTTTAAAAAATTTTTTTGTCGTTACTATACTTCCACTGGACGTGGAAGTAAAAGTAAACGAGCGAACAATATAGTTAAATCCGGCTCAGCGATCTGCATTGCCTCTCAATGTCGCTCACAAATGCGATTACTTCAACTATAATATGATCTCGAACTTCGGAGTTCATTCCTTAGTGCTTGTTTACGCAAATTATATAAAACATATTTTTTATCTTCATTACTCACATATCAAACATATATTAATCTTGATAATTATTTAGTACTTTCCTTGGAATACTTAATATTGTAAACAAATTTTGAAAAAAAAAAGTGTATAGTGATAAGGCTCTTATAATAATAGCTTAATCTTTCAATTCAGTAATTTGGACAGTTTAGTATTTGAGGAAACATTATAGTGTATAATAACAATCATCCTGATGAAATATTTAAAAAGTGCGGAGAAAAATGCAATGCCAGATGTTACGGATTTATTGTAGTAGTACGCTTTGAAGGTAATAGTAATATTTGTATTCGTTCGGACTATAAAATTTATCAGCTTGTCTATAAAAATGTTGGTATTATTGAAAATAATTTGGAAGCGTTACAAAAATTACTAAATTTATTTGTCAGGTATGATTATACTTGACAACACATAAAAATGCAAACCTAATTCACTAATTTAGTAAAGTAATGGAATGTGGATGCCATTGGCATCCGTCGAGTCGCATTCATTTTACTGATAAATAAATATTTTGTGAAAATAAGGTTATTTCATGTATGTGAGAAACTAAAAAATAGCTATTAATTTGAAAGGCAAAATATACGAGGATAATAATGTAACAGGGAAATAATATTACTCCTATATTTGTTATTAGAGATCATACACAAATTTTAATATCGATTACTTCACTCATTAACGCTATAGCCAATGAGAGCCCGTTTTTTCACAACATTAACCAAACTATATTGATGGTATTTTTAAACAAGAGGTGATTGTTATTTTAATTAATAAAAAGTTGTCGTACAACAAAACAAACATTAACTTAAAAAATAGATGAATAAGACTATTATTTTGTTCGTCTGACTATTATTTTGTTGAATTCTGTCAAATTAAACTAGATAATAGTATATTTTATTTTTAACTATTATCGAATTGTAATTCTAACCCAGTATTAGTTCGCAGTACTATTGTACTTGGTAGACAAACCAATATTATTGTCGACTTCTAGAAGTTCTAAAAGAATTACCGTAAAATTTGCTTGCTTGCCACGTAGTCTATTACAGAAATTATTCCCAGATGACGCCACATACAAATCACTGACAATAATCAATCATGCATTATCTTACACTCTTATGAATTTATAGAAAATTAATAACATGATTGCAGTGTTCAAATTCTCTCAGGGATCATCGATATATTTGGATGGATCTTATAAACGATCTCTAATCTTTGGTTTGGGTGGTCTGATGTCTCAATACTAAGATTTTGGCTAACCAAAAAAAACTTCATCATACAATAAAGTGTAGATCAACCTAAAAATTAGTTGGTGAACAAAAAACAAAGTCGTTGTACTATTTAATTGTAGACCAAATTGAAAATGGTTAGTGAACATAAAAAAATGTCATTGTACTATTTAATTTGTTACAAGAAGATATGATTATTAAACTACTATTTGTTTACGAAAACAAATAAAGTTGTATGACTATTCTTTACTGATTGATTTAACTATGAAACTAGATAGGCGCGATTTCATATGCTCTTTTTGGTTGAATTTACCTATCATTTTCTTTGAGTGTGCGTCGAATATTTTTAGAAGAATTTTTCGTTCGAAAACTAGTAGTCGGTTTTCATCTGATTTACTAATTGTCCATGTCTCAGATCCATATATCAGCACCGGAAGGACTTTAGTTTTCCATGACAGACTATGACTTTTTAGATGTTTATTAAGTCCAAAATAGCATTTATTTGCCAACGTTATTCTTTTATTTTTTTCTTCTGATGTTGAGTTTTTACTATTTACTAGAAATCCCAGATATGTAAAGTCGTTAACCACTTCAAAATTCTCTCTCCAATTGTAATATTTTTACCAATATTTCGAGCCCTATTATTGTTTGGTGTCGATGTCATCAGTTTGGTTTTTCCTCATTGATTCTCAAACCTATGTTACCTGCTGCATTAGAAAATGTACTAAATGTTTTTTTTTTAATTTTTTTTTATTTTTCGTACTTGCTATTATTATAACGAATACAACTATATGTTTTTTTTATTGTAAATTGCTGTTCTGTTCCCCCATATTTGAATATTGTAGTTTGTCAGTATAAATAATTTCTAATTTCGTTATTAGAGCATGGCATTTAACTATATACAAAATTTATGATAAAAACTGTATATGGTTGTATTCCTTAGAACAATAGGAAATCTCTGAAACTATTTTAAAAATTGGGGGCGAGCGTAGAGGCGACTTCAATGTGAATATCAGTCGATATTCCGTTAAAGCAACGTCGAGCGCGGTTAGTACTTGGATGGGTGACCCACCTATCTTGGGAAATACAGCGTTCTCGTCCCACCTTCTAGAGGCTTGTATATCAGTGTATACTCGGAAGTTACGTAATTTCAGACGAGGATTACGTAGTGGATATACCATCCTTCGGAGGGGATGTAAAGCAGGCGGTCCCTTGTCTATTAAATGTTAGGCAAGTAAAAGATCCCTACTCTTCTTAAGGGAAGAGGTTCGGCAAAATTTCCAGGTTGGGGGTAGCTCGTCTCCTGGCGTCGGTGATAGGCCCTGGTAGCGGAAATAGGCCGACGTTAAATAGTTGAAAAAAAAAAAAAATTTTTAAAAATTATAGCATTTATGATTTTTTAAATATTTATAATAAACCGAAATTAAACGCATATTTCCCTCTCACTCTACAAAGTCCTGTCCTTAAATTTTAAACTTTTAAATCATGTATTCAATATAATGACAACTACTTGATACATTATATTATACTGCAAATTACACGCCACTTTTGGTTGAGTTTTAAACAAAATTATTACACAATCTACATAACAAAATAGTTGCAACGAGAGTTGCAAGAACTATAGAGGTAGATGTAAAATAGGAACAGCTTTACTTGAATTAACTTGAATTATTAGAGAAATTAGTAGTATGAATAATTTTACTGATGAGTTCTGATGAGTTATTATGAGCTTTTACTTCTCGAAAGTAATCGAGGTTATAAGAAAAATTCCCCCATTTCATGTAGGAAGAAGTTATCTTATAATATAAAAATATAAACTATATTTTTATATTATACATTTATTTATACATGTGTGTAAGTTGAAATGGGGGAATTTTTACTAGGTCACAAAATTTTTTGTCCGTGTTGAAAGAAATTTCTTCTTAATAAGTATGTGCAATAACGAGGCTATGAAGTTTTTGGGGAATATCTATAATTCATATTTTAAAATAAAACAAAAGTTCTCAACAAATCAACCCGCGTCGTATGTTACTTGTAAAAAAAAACGCTTCTCTAATTCCTGCTTCTAGCATAAAAATTGAGAAATAACAGTTATAAATGTATTACAGAAATTAAATTTGTTTTAAAACCGGAACAAAGTTATTTTCCAACAGTCCAATGACACAATGGCCTCTTAAATCGATTGCCATAATATTGATTAATTTTATGTTTATTCGTTGGCTTCTCTGATAACTCTTCCTAGAACTAAGATCAGTTTGGGTAGATTGTAGACAGGTTTTCTCACAGAAATTGATAAATGTAGGATTAAACGAAATTTCCCTTAAGTTTAAAATTGTTAGGTTATCTATAGTCATCGTGTTCCTTTGATGAACAAATCCTTACTTCTGAAAACAATTTATAGAAGATCTGTAAGTAGTCAAAATGCATTGTAACACATAATCCGTTTTATTGAACATATATAAGTAAATTACAAGATATGTTAATTACAAATCCTGTTATTTTTTTATTTAGAATCTCCTTTACTGAGACAAATCTAGATCGTCTAGAGACGGTGACATGTAAGACAGTTAAAACACATTTTAAACCAACGTTTTAATGTATTGAACATTGATTTTTTACTCATAAAACCAATATAATATGAAAACTCGTATCTATCATAAAATTGATTACTCTGTTCTATAACCAAATTCAAATATAATGATATGGAATATAACACTAAATGACTGATGATTGCACTCTAACTAAAACTGTATGAACAATAAGAATTTCCGATGAGAAGTCCAAGTCGGGAAACTGTGGGAGTTTGTGCCAAGTTGATTCAGTGTAGCTGGTAGCGACGTGGAACGGTTGCGACGTTATTTGTTGTGGATATTTTCTCCGTATACGCGAAATTTCGGCATAATTACATCAACACAAATAATTTATGTTTAAATGTCTTGATTTCCTCTTTAAATATGAATAAATCTAAAAGGAAAGCTTATTATGAATTCAGATCTTTATCTTCTTGCCCCCCTCCCTTATGCCCAATCTTGTAACCTCAAGTTTAGTCAACAAATAAATGTGACATTTAGAACCCTTTTTGAAACGGACAGTCATCATCATTTAGTAACCGGCTTGGTACATGTATATTTTCAATATATTTTTTTATATTGGTAAAGTCGTTTTTCTGAATATGTCGTATATTCTGTGAAATACGATACGTAGATCTAAAACACAATAAGCCAAGAGATTTCATCATCTCCTGATGATGCCAGCCATAGAGCAGTTTTCGGCGTTTTGTGAAACTTTTCCAGTGTCAGTGCCACATTAAAAACCATGTACTTACTTAATAAAAACTAGAGTTAAGCGTTTTAATTAACTTTTTTGTATAGCACATTATCCATTAGTTGAACTTGAAGAGTCTGATCACCATAATTAATATCCACATCCAATTGTGGTTTTATTGTTTTTATTTCGAACGATTGAAAGGAAGCAGAACAACAAAGTTCAGAGATCAAGTTTTAATGAAAATTTCTCCTCGATATTCTCATTTTTTGTGTAACAGGACCGATTGTCTAGGGACGACAAACTGGCATAATTTAACACAGATTGAGATACAGTTGGATTTATATTAGATTGTAAGTGGGCGTGCGGCATCATTCTTCACATCGATTGTTTTTTTTGTAAGTACCCTTGTAGTACGGGAGTCAGCGACACTTAGTTGCTATATTTGTTTAAATTTGATTTTTTTTTTCTTTTTTTTTGCGACCATACTAAAGTAACTTATCCACAAAACAAACTCCTGCCACTTCGTTAGCGGGGCAATGCTTGGCAGCAGTATTTTAATAATTTTAAAAAATTGTCACTGTTATACGTGTTTAAAGTTGATATTTTTTGTGATTGGCACTACTCAGTATGATGGAAAATGATTTCCTGCCACCTTCATTGTAGACTGGCGTGCTCCTACCATTAACAAATATGTAATTAAAATGAAGTCAATTGACAGAAATGTTTTTAAAGCTGAAATTTTTTTTGCGAGTAGTTATTACTTGAAATTGTTAAGAAACTTGTGCTCCCGGCCATTCGATGGAACATGGCTTTGGCAGGAGCAAAAAAATCCTGTCAGGCATTGACCCGCTGCACATGTAGTCGGGAATCAATCTTCTCAAAAGACGCTGCTAAAATGCCAGGGTGTGCACTCAAAGATATACTTTTTAAAAAATATGTACATTATCTGGAATGACCTTTTGCGCATGTAAATCCAGAGGGCGCCATTCTGTCCGCGATTGCAAGAAAGCATAAAAAAATTTTTTCCGAAAATTTTTGTGTCACTGAAAATTGATTAATTTTATGTTCCCATCCCATTTACAGGGTTATTTTTTAATATTTCTTAATGATTTTCAAACTAATGGAAAGCTTATTCCTTCTAGATTCTGGTACTGCTAAATAAGTTTCGAAATTATTGTTAACAAATGCTACAGAAATTGTTTAAACAAAGCATGCCCGAAGAGTGCACGGTAAATTTCAGTATCGAGACATTTTAAAAACTATTATAGATAGATGCATACTTCTATGATATGAAATTTGCGGAATAGAATGGATCAGTTTTTGGTGAAAGAATTATCTGCATTGTTTTATTGTTATAAAAGATATGACTATTTTTGTACAGCGCTCCGTTATTTCCGCTATCGTTTTGGCTGACACGTTCGCGCGCTGTGGCCGATCGGTAACTTGCTGACAATATACTGTGATTGCAAAAAATTTACGATGCGTATTACTTATACGTAAATATTATCATTTGTCATTATGAAAAAAAACGAAGGTATTTAAAGATTAGTTTACTTGAGAACCAAAATTATTATAACTATTTTAACTTAAAATATTGATTAGAGACAGAAATCCATATAACTAATTAAATGAACTTAAATTTACTTTTTGTGCTTGAGAAATAGAAATACAAAAATAATAATATACATACATACATTATACTTAAACTAAATTAACAGCTAATACATTTACCCACTCAGTAGCAATCTATTATGCATTCCAACCCAGCTTTGCTACGACTGCAGTTTCCGATAAATTTTTTAAATTTACATTTACAAAATACATTTTGACAAGTTATATTGGGACAAACATTTATAGTATTATAGTTATTAATTTAGGAACAAGTACGTTATTTTTCAAATCCCAACCAAAATCAATTGGATCGGGAATTTCTGGGTTTATCTCAGTTGCACTTTTCCACAGAATAATTTGATACGCAGCTCTCAACATATGTTGATAAAAGAATCTTCGGTAGGCGATAAATTCCTTATATCAGACGTCGACCATATAACATTTACTTCCACATCTAGTGGAAGTATAGTAATGACAAGAAAAAATTTGAACAGTTTTATTGTTCAAATAGGTTTAGAATGTCATAAAACGTCGAGATTTTAAGTTTGAGTGTCGATCTGTCTGTCTGTCTGTAACGTTTTTTGTGCGCACGATTACTCTGGATCTCTGGAACCGTTTTAAGTTATTATTAAAGTTTAAATAAGAAATACGTTTATTAAACAGTCTGTGACAGACAAATTACAAAGTATAAAACTCAGATTGACAGTACAACAATACTGTATAATACTAACTTGATTTATTTACAACACTTTCCCTAAATCAAGTTCCATAATTTAAAAATTGTCAACACTAATCATTCCTAGCAAAGACCTGAGGTAACAAAATTGTCCCTTTAATAACACTTTTGTAAACACATCTGCAATTTGCTCCTTGCTAGAAACATGTTTCACATCAAGAACTCCCTCGTGATATTTTTGTTGAATAAATTTGTATCTGATATCTATATGTTTCCTAGAAGTTTCCATTCTCTTTTTATGATTTTCAGCAATTAACGCCACACCATTTTTAGCAACAGATACACTTGGAACTTTATCAAGCTCCTTTAAACGCTGTTCATGTAACCTAAGACGCTCGGTAAGTTTTGCAATTGTTCGGTCACGACTTGGTGTAGATTCCCAAGCATTTTTAAACTCCAAGTATTCACTAGGCAACGTATTTAAAATTCTGTTTAGAAGCATCGACAATGGCAACTTCACATCTTTTAACTCATTTTGCAGATCATGCCAAATTCTCTGCAGCTTTGCAACATGCACTGCTATATCATCTTGTGAATCCTTTTTATAATTAAATAACTGTGAGTAAAGTAAATCTAACCTGCGCTAATTTTTCTGCTCATACACACTGTGCAAGCGATCCCACATTTCTTTTCCTGTTTTGCTGGTCAAAATATGCTGTTTCACAACTGGCTTTAAACTAGTACCAATAATACACCGCGCAATGGCATCTGCTTCCTCAAAAGTTTTCACGTCAAGAACATAGGCTTTCTTCACAGTTTCTACTGCATCATCCGCAACAGGATCCGGCATCTGAAGTTCACCTGTGATAATCTTGCCAGCTTTGTGGATTGTTATGTACAAATTCACATCAAACTTCCAAGAAATCCAATTTGTTTCACCTTCTAGTTTATCAATAACCTGAAATTTGTCCATTTTTGATAGACGTCAAACTCAAATTTCACTTGAAGAAACCAGAAACACACAACTGTTTAGTTATTCTTTGCTTCACTGGCAGTAATTAGCGTTAACTGGACCCGTAACCTATTAAAGTTTAAATAAGAAATACGTTTATTAAACAGTCTGTGACAGACAAATTACAAAGTATAAAACTCAGATTGACAGTACAACAATACTGTATAATACTAACTTGATTTATTTACAACAGTTATTGACTTGAAATTTGGTACGCGTATGTATTTTAAGGTGATCTGGAACTAGATTATATTTTCATCTTATTCCTTTGAAGGGATGGGGGGTAAACTGGAATAAATAGATAAATCGAGCAGGTAAGAGTTCATAAAATTGGTATTTAGTATTTACAAGAGAAGCTATAAGGTCTCAAAAGTTTTTTTGGCATTCGTTCTGAGAGACTTGGATGGAAAATCTGGATGTAGAAGTAGTGATTCCTTGGGCAGCGGTTTTTAAAAAAATACCGGGCCAGTTTTGAAAAGTAATGAAATCATTGAAGCCACTTTAAGGGTAATGAAGTAATCTTTGTAGTTCTTTATCTTCTGCATGTCTTAAACATTTTTTTACAGCGTTAGTTTTTCCTTTTTTAAATAGAAAACTGACTATCACAGTCAGTCAAAGCATAAATGCACAAAAATAAATTACCCAAATTCATTTGAGCACTCATTGTCTTCTCTATAGTTAATTCTCGCATCGTATGATAAATCGATATAAATATATCAAATCTACGACACCATAATTCTAGACACAAAATACAGGGATAAGACAAAAATATATGTTGTAGCTTCTATTATTATTCTACCATACTCCAGATTTGATAAATATAGGATGATCGCACATATTCTAGTGTCGGCTTCATTATGATTATGATGAGAAAAATGCAATTGCGCTATTATTTTTGTAATTTCATCGGATACTCTGCAATAATAATGGAAATATACAGGCTATTAAACTAATACAAAAATTATTTTAAATATATTTTACATGAATTTATAAACAACACACAACACAGTTACTGTATACGCTACTCATAAGATTTTTTGTTATTACACTACACCTCAGCAGATAGTCAACAAGCCTAAAGAGAGCGAGGCAATGCGAGACATACATGTTCACTGTATATCTACCAAAAGACGAGCCGGATCACAACGCGTGCTGTACAAAAATAATCGTATCTTTTACAACAATAAAGCAATGTAGATAATTCTTTCTCTAAAAACTACTTCATTATATTTTGCAGATTTCATGTCATAGAAGTATGCATCTATCGATAATAGTTTTCAAAATGTCTCGATGCTGAAATTTACCATGCACTCTTTGGGCTCTCTTTGTTTAAACAATTTTTGTAGCATTTGTTAACAATAATTATGAGAAGTATTTAGCAGCACCTGAATCTAGAAAGAATAAGCTTTCCGTTGGTTGGAAAATAATTAAGAAATGTTGAAAAATAAGCCTGTAAATGCGGTGGGAATATAAAATTAATCAATAGTTAGTGACACAAAAATTTTCGGAAAAAATTTTTTTACGCTTTTTTGCAATCGCGGACAGAATGGCGCCCTCTGGATTCAGATCCGCAAGGTCATTTCGGATAATGTATGTATTTTTTAAAAACTATATCTTCAAGTGCACACCCTATGATGGATTTAGTGGCGCCTAATTCCTGACTAATGAACAATTTTTTTTAAATTAAAGCTTACCCAAATCCTCGGAGCCCGAATTTTGAAAAAAAAAAATCCTTTTTTATTATATCAAGTTAAAAGGCAAAGAAATTTTTTTTGGTCTTTAACCTAATATAATAAAATAGGATTTTTTTTTCTAAATTCGGGCTCCAGAGATTTGTTGAAATTTTGGTAAGCTTTAATTTAAAAAAAAAATTGTTAATTTCCGACAAGTTTTGCGCTCTCTAACCAATTTTTTTCTTTTGACGTTTAACTTAATATAATACAAAAGGAAATTTTTTTTCAAAATTTGGACTCCGAGGATTTGTTGGAATTTTGATAAGCTTTAATTTAAAAAAAAAATTGTTGATTTCCGACAAGATTTGCGCTCTCTAAGCATTTTTGAAGCAAAAAACTCATTTTGAGACCACTGTGCGCTGGTGCGCCTGCAAGAGTCGATTTTGTGAAAACACAGCCTAAATATAACACAACATCGGCAGCTACTGGAAGCGGCTGGAACCTCCCCACCCGGTGGATCTTTAAAGCCGAAAAGAGCACTAAATTGTGGGCCATAACGGCACTAAACGTAATCCGATCTCAACTTGTTTTTTTTTATTCATTTTTTTTTCTCGAAAACCAAATCGAAAGGGTGCAAGTATGATATATCGCTGAAATCGGAATGGTTCGATTACAAATTGTTAGTAATCATAAAATAAACAACTTGTGCCAAAACAGTACTAAACGTAATCCGATCTCAACCAAAACCTTTTCAGATCTCCTGGAGCACTAAAGAAACCCTCATGCAAAGTTTCGTCCAAATCCGTTTAGTAGTTTCGCCGAAATCGTGCTAACACATATACACGCACACACAGACATTTTTCAAAAATCACTTTTTTGGGTTCCTGGAACCTCAATCGTAATGATTTGATGTTATATCGATTTTAGATTTTGGACCAATTTTAGTAACCTCCCACAATTTTGTGGGCAGGTTAAAAATAAGAAATTAATTTTTAGTAAATCTTACAAAGAATAGTGTCGCTGGCTCTGGATCTGTGTATGTACATATATGCACTCATCCATTTTTAGGCTTCTAAAGATGTTCGGATCCTCCTGGAGACCATCTGTATCACTTCTGAAGGTGTTAAAACTACCTGTCCTGATGACGAGTTGTCTTACCCAATGTTAAACTAACTATGAGTTAACGTTCAACACCGGTATGGGCTGTACCATCTAAAGTAGCTCTTGTGTTAACAAACCCGAAAATAACGAAGTATAAAGTGTATTTTGGTAGCAATGCGGGAGTGTCAACTGTAGAAATCGTAGGTTTGACAGTAAAATAATCAACCATTAGACATTTATGTTGATATTGACAACAAACTGACGTTATGAAAACGTTACCTAGAGTCCTGTAGACCTGCTTCAATTATTTTATAAACTTACGGTGAAACCCTGCAATACTCTTCACTACTTTGCTTATTGTCGTGCTTGCTGTGAACGTGTCAAAACTATTTAAACCGCCTACGACAGACAACGACCTTGATGCTAGGTGTCAGAAAATAGCAAAGACCCTCTCAGCAAACGAGCATGATTTCTGAAGTAGTACAAAGTTTATATTTTTACTTATTACGCGTTGCTTACAATGAGCTTCGATGAACGAAAGCGATTCTTAAATTTTCTGTCATTCCAAGAATGAAAGTGATGTGGTCGGGGGTTATGATTTTGAATTAATGCCACTTCCTCAGAAAAAGAAATTATTCGTCATCTTTTCTATATCAATGCTAGTTGGTTAAATTATATAGAGATATACACAAGAGAAGAATGTCTATATTTAAGTTTATGATTTCATTAACCATGCCTTAAACCACACGACCTGGTTTAAGTTTTACTGTGTTAAGTGTGCCCAATATCTTTAAAACTCATGGTTATCGCATTGGTAGAACGCGTCATTGTCCTGAACCATCTTTCAACACAGGGTCAGAATTAACCATGTATTGTACAACTTACCCTTAGTGATGTAGCTTTTAGCGGGTTAGGACTTTACATAAATAAGGCATTTATCCCGCGGTCTCGATTGGCTCCATACAGAAGCTATGACTTATTTCATCCTCAGCTTTACCCACCATCTTAAGATGGTATATCAGTAGGCGGTGCTCTGTGGAAAAGTCAAGTAGCTCTTTATCTCTTTTTTGCGAATAGTTTCTAAACTTTTTCACTTACTTTTGACCTGGAGTTAGACTCCTGTTATGAGGATTTTTGTACATTCACCCATTTTTTTACCTCCTCCGCTATAAATAGTGCAAAACGGTTCCGGACCGGCGAATGACGATTTGGCACCTTGTCTTGCAATGTTATCTGCAGTCTCATTCATTACTATCTCTTCACGTCGCGCCGTAGCACCCATGCCGAAGTAACCTTGTTACTTGCAAGTTGTTTTACTGTTTGTAGACATTCACAGACGATTATCGCAATGCCTTATTTCAGCTTCATGTAAAACGGTACACCAGTTACATGCTAATTGTTAAATTGTTTTAAGTAAAATTTCCGTAACGATATTCCCACAAATGTCTGTACCAGCTCAAAAACGTTCTCCGGTCAATTGCCTGCAACACTTACTACTTCTTTTATAACATTTTATGTTGTCTATTTACATACATTTAGAGTGCTGGTGAATTGTTGTATGCAAATGGCCGCTGTTCGTTGGAAATGCTCTACAACCCTGATGATGTCTTTTTTATTTGCTTTCTTATAGTCCTATATTTATGAATTCGGTTTGGGCCTAAAAAGTTCTCGAACATGTTTTATAACTTCGGCAATTTATCTTTCTCTGTGGGACAGCAACAAATTAAGAATTTTTAAGAGCGCTAAACTTTTTTTAACGGCATTTGGCGGAGAAAAATGTTTGTAACCAAAACGTTTTAAAATGCTAATCATTTTGGTCGTAAAGAGAATTAAACTGCCCGAAAAAAAAATTTAAATTAAATTCAATTGAATAATTGCTTTAGCTTTGCAGGTTATTTCAAACTCGAAAAGTTTTAATCAGATTGACGGAGAAATATGAATACAAGAACAGGGTGATTCGGAAGTATCGCTCACCTCATGGGGATCTCCTCTTCACCGTGTAAAAATAAACAGGAATTGCAGAGTGACAAATTTTTCAGTTGACCTTCAAAAAAAGTTCAGAGAGTTAAGATCGGGCAATTGAGGAGGTCATGCAATTGACTCAACTTTCCAATCCAACGGCCAAGAAAATTGTTATGGATATTTTGTAACTACTACTCCAACATGTCTTAAAAAAATTTAAAATGTATGTACTTAGTCACAAAACAAATACACTTACTTAGAGAGTAATCGGAAAGTTGATTTTTTTTTTTAAATTTATTTTGTCAACAGAATGTGACTTTTTTATTTTAATTTACGCCATAGATCTTTGCACTTGAGAATGCATAAAAGAGGCACGAAAGGAGCCAGAATTTATATACTTTCAGACAACCAGGCAGCATTTAAGGCTTTCAAATTAATTTACTTTTAAGGATAGGATTTTGCGGAGTGAGACGGAAATATGCGTTTATTTTCGGTTTATTAAAAATATTTAAAAAATCATAAATGGTATAATCTTTAAAATAGTTTCAGATATTGCCCATTACTCTAAGGAATACAACCATATAGAGTTTTTATCATAAATTTTGTCTACAGTTAAATGCCAATAATGAAATACATTTGACAAACTACGATATTCAAGTACAACAGAAATTTACAATAAAAATAAATATAGTTGTATTCGTTAAAACAATAGCAATTATTTAAATATTATGCTATGTTTGGTTTTTTAATTATTTATAATTAACCGAAAATAAACGCGTATTTCCCTCTCACTCTGCAAAATCCTATCCTTAAGCCCAAAATTTCCTGGGAATATCTTGCTTGACCAGGGTTCCTAGCGTCTTGGAGAACCTGGAAAAAAACCAAGGCATTTGAAGTTGTCTAAAAATACCAGGGAAAAGTCAAATTTGGAAAATTTATTGAGAAATCAGAAAATTTTAGTCATTTTCATCAAAAGTCTAGGACGCTCATAATATAAAACTACAAATTATACATTCCAGCATTTCATTAAACAGTCTCACTGTCTCCTTATTAGTTCTGGAAAAAAAAAAACAAGAGTCCTGGAAAACCGGGCAGTCAGAGAATTTAAGTTGGAAGAATGAACTCTCTGGACGCTGAGGGAACGGACGATCAAAGGATATTTCACAAAATATCTTTTTAGGTCGATGTGAAGAGAGGCGTTTCATTCAGAATCTAATCTATATGTTTTTTACCATTCAAATGACAAGAGTTAATTCTTTTTCCAGTCTAGTATGTTAAATTTTTTAAAGAAATATTACATTTACACACGATGATTAATTTAAAAATCAAAATATTACAATTTATGAATTTTGATGCCAGTAAGAACAAGAAGAAGAGTAGGTATTAAGTGGTGGAACAATTACGACCGAGGGGTGAAACGCTGTTTGATACAAAACAAGGTCACACTCTAAACGTATACAGGGTGATTCACGTAGGCCGTTCGTTAGAAGTTTTTCAACTTGCAGTTGGATTACAAACTTGAAACTTGGTATGCAGCCATAATCGATCATGCCCGTTCTACCTAAAATATCTTCAGTCCTCTAGTTATACAAGGTGTGCCAAAAGTCGGTACCAACTTTCTTATTTTAAATGGAAACCTACATTTTTTTTTAGATGATTCGATTGGCCTTCCAATTCTGAGTTTAGACAACCCAAGTTATGTTAACTTATCTGTTTTTGGTTTGGTTTTGATACATGTCAATTTTTTTGAAAAAAATCGCCCCTGTAGTAGTTTATGAACAAATTTGTATCTAGTAAACCGTTTAAAATTATGAAACCAAATTGGTGAAGCTGGAAGCCCAGGCTAACACCTGATGTCCCATCGGTGGTCCCATCTTGTACCATGTGGGCGCAGGCGATTTTCAAATGTCGCAATAAAAAATCGTCAAAAAGTCGACTGTTTTTTTTGACATCATTCGAAAGAAAATTGAATTTTAGGGTGAGTTACTTAAAGCATTCCATATACCTAACTTCACCCCCTATCGAGTTATTCAGTAATAATCAAGAAATACTTTATCTTGCCAAGATATTGCTTGGCTTTTCAAGTATGCCATGGAAACAAAAGATAATTCTAACAATTTTCTTAAAAATATGTATGCATATCTTCAGTCGTTTTTGAGTTATTGGCATTTTTTTAAAGAAATATTTTTTTCCTCAAGGCTTTGGAAATAATAGTTTCATTTGAATTCTTATTCGAAAATCGTAATGCAATAACAAATAGTAACAACAAAATAACGACAGATGAAAGGATTAACAAAATAATTTATTTCAATACAAATGCTCAATGTGTGCACCGTTTTCATTGAGTCTACAATAAGATCCTGAACAGACTGCGTTGCTTTCCGAATTTCGAAAGGTTCCAAACGATCAAAAGCTCCAACTATCCTTATTCTCAAGTCTTCGTAATTTAATTTTTTGTGTACACTAATTCTTTGACCCGACCCTATAAATAAAAATCTAAAGGAGATAGGTCGGGCCAAAGTAAGGGACCTTTGTTTCCCCACCAACGATCTTCAAAGAGTTCCGTTAATTTGACATCTACGGTTCTAGTCAAATGTGCTGGAGCTCCGTCCATTTGATACCAACGATTGATGAGTCGATTGAGCGGCATATCATCCAGGTAGTTTTCCACAACTTCTCTTAAGATTCTCAAATAACCCTCGCCATTCAAGTTTTCATCGCATATGAAATATCATCGCACCTTACTGTTCATTAACAGACAGAAAACATTAATACGAAATAGAATTTGATTTTCCACTTCCTTTACAATACGAGTACTTTCGTGGACTCAAAAATGTCGATTGTTTCAATTAAACATCCCTCGTTGACAAAATGTTGCTTCGTCTGTCCGGATGATTTTTTGTAAAAATCATGAATCCTTATTAAAAATTCTTCACAAAAGTTGATCCTGCGTACATAGTCCCCGGATGTAGATTTTGTAGCCTTATAAATTTATAAGGATGTAACTTATGACGACAAAAAATTCTTTACAACGAGGTATAAGAAATTCCCAAATCAGCAGATGCTGTTCTAATGGAAGCACGTGGATATGCTTGAAAATATTCCAGGGCATTAATTTCAATATCTTAATTTCCTGTTATAGGTTTAGGTCTCACAAGAGGCTTAACTAACTACCTTCCCATGATCAAAAAAATTATTTTTAAGCCTAAGAAATTTATCTTTTGTCATTTGCGGTAGATGTGGATACTTGAAATTGAACGCGCGATATGTTCTGTCAACTGTTCTGTTATTTTCACCATAAATTACAAACAAATCAGAGACAACATCAAGATAAGAATGACACAATAGTGGCTAGGTTTGACATTTGGCATTTTTTTCAAAACCTACCACAAAAAATACCAATAACTCAAAAACGACTGAAGATGTGCGTACATATTTTTAAGCTAATTGTTAGAATTGTCTTTTGTTTCCATGGCATACTTGAAAAACCAAGCAATATCTCGGCAAGATAAGGTATTTCTTGATTTTTATTGAATAACTCGATAGGGGGTAAAGTTAGGTATAGGGAATGCTTAAGTAACTCACTCTAAAATTCAATTTTCTTTCGAATGATGTCAAAAAAAATAGTAGGTGCCATTTGAAAAAATCGACTTTTTAACGATTTTTTATTGTGACATTTGAAAATCGCCTGCTCCCGTATGGTACAAGACGGGACCACCGATGGGACGTCAGGTGTTAGCCTGGACTTCCAGCTAACTGCTACATCAATTTGGTTTCATAATTTTGAGCGGTTTGCGAGATACAAATTTGTTCGTAAACTACTACAGCGGCAATTTTTTTCAAAAAAATTGGCATGTATCAAAACCTGTTACATAACTTGGGTTGTCTAAACTCAGATTTGGAAGGCCAACGAATCATGTAAAAAAAATTGTAGGTTTCCATTTAAAATAAGAAAGTTGGTACCGACTTTTGGCACACCCTGTATAGCTGAAAGACTGAAAATATTTTACGTAGAACGATTATGGATGCATACCAAGTTTCAAGTTTGTAATCCAACTGCAAGTTGAAAAACTTCTAACGAACGTCCTACTTGAATTACCCTGTATCTCCATTCATTTGCAAATAAAAAAATCCATAAGGAGTTGAAGCACCCTGTGAAGTATGTAATATAGCTTCGGTTACGTCATTATTTTTAGTAGTGTAGTCCAAATGTTGGAAACAATCGTTTTTGAACTGAATAGAAATTTTTCGTCGTCAATTTCACAAAGTGACGTATTTTATTTTTCTAATTTTACAGGAGAGCGATGAAATTTGAATGTTGTAGTACCATAAAAACATTGTAAGTTACTTTGATTACTGAAGCGGCTGCTAACAGGAAACATAACAGATTCAGTTGTTACTTTATGAGAAGGTAGATCTGTGGAAATACGGTAACATCTCAAAAACCACATATTTTGAGTTACGTCAGTTTGTGGAATTGACGACGTTTTGTCAGCCCGCCGGTAAAAACTGAATGTTTATGATCAGTGAATTTTGGGTTTAATTTCAGGTGCGTCGTTACAAGGATTTATTAAAATATGCGTACATTATTAGTTATAAATATGTATGCATTCTATTATGCCAAAATAAATGAGAAACTCGTAAGGTAGGTTCGTATTATATTTAATTTCGATTTAATTTTGTAAGAAAGAACAAACTTTAAGTTTTTGATGTAAAATTTTATATACCTACATATATGCGTCACTGGAATTAAATTCCGATCATTGTTTATGACAGATACCCTCTTGTGTTGATATAGATTCGAATTTTTGTTTAGTCGTAGGCTAAACTAATTTTTATGCAGAAATTATACTGTAAAAGTCCCTAATTAATACTCATAATTTAAAGCAATTAAATCCTGCTTCATATATATGCCGATTTCTCTAGACGGTGGGACGTCCAGATTACAACCAAATGGAAACTTGATGAAGATTAACCGCGGTGTAATGTTCGTTACATGTTTCAAGAATCAATACAAATGGGTCCACGTTGTACTGTTTTACAAAGTAAATGGACGCTTCAAAAATTTGTTTGCTCCGTTTCCAATATTTACCTGGAATACAAAGTTAATAAAACAACGTGTAATTTGTCGTACCTTATATACCTAAATAAATATTTATCTTACCTTGTTCTCGCGCTTCGATGAGTATAACCGTCAAAACAAAGTTAATTATATTTAATAAAAAGTTACGTGTACACACTTTGTGAGTATGTGTTCATTATTTATTTAAATTGATGATTTCGGTAGCTGTTATTTGACTAAAGTATTGAGTACCTATGAGTGTTATTTGTTGAAGTTATTAAAAAATAAACGAATGCATACTTATATACACATAAATAAATAATAATTTTAAACTTATTATTATTATACCTACTGGAATATTTGTAGTTCACATGATATTTAATAGTGACATTTTTGTTTTTCTGTCATTTAGTCTACTTCGTGTTTCATTGCGTACTTGTCCGGAATTGGCAGACAGCCTTTGACACGGTAAGGCGAGGTTGTAGTCGCTATTTGCTATGCTGATATTAAAATTATTAATCGCAGTGATTTTAGTTCTTCCATCACTTTTGCTATCGTCGATTTTTCTAATCACGGTGATTTAATCACCAGCATTGAAATATCGCCCAACACTAGCCTGCGCAGCACATACCTGCAGTAGAGGTTTGTTCGCTGGCGTGATTGAATTAAGTGATATAATCCTCCTTTCAGTGCGAAATATCTGCCCCAGAACAACCCGGGCCTTCGAAAAAAAAAAACGTGTATCGGCGTAAAGGGTAAAACATTGCATAGCTAGGCCCGCGAAATTATCACGAATGTTTTTGCGTTCATGAAAAAAGAGACATGACTAAACCTGCATTATACGTTATAATAGAACAATATAAAATGGGAACAAAAACATATGAAATAGATCTAATAATGGAGGAACATGGGCATAAAGCCTCCATATCATCTATACCTTAATCCAATCGAAAAAATATGGGCTACAGTTAATAACTGGGTGGCCCAAAAAAATAGAACGTTTAAACTTGATGATGTGCAAGCTCTCTCTGAGCACAAATTTGCTAGCATTACCGCTGAAGAATGGGAAGATATGTGTAAACATGTAGACAAGATAAAAGTGAATTATGCTCGGAATTATATGAAAAAAGAACATCGTCAAGACGAAGTGATGCTAACCTACGATTCACAGATTCTTCTGATGAAGAATGCTTTGAGGAATACGATGTAGAAGAAGAAGAGAGCGACGATTTTCTACATGGAATAGAGCCTCTGGAAGAATCAGATTCAAAATGAACTGTCAAAATGTATGTTTACATAAAATAAAATATTATATTATATGCAACTCTTTTATAATAATAATATTAAAACAACTTTATTAGGCGATATTTAGTATAAATTACTAGTCTTACACTTCAACTGAACAAAGGTTATTCGTAACAGTAATCTATCCATTATACAGCTCCTTGACCGCGAAACTTTTATTGCAATTACATATCCCTATACCCCAGATGACGCTATGCCACTGGTAAAAATATACGCGCATGTTGACTCCGGCCCTGGCCTCTTCTCATAAAAATACTACTCTACGATATGATTATAGCACTTGGTCGGGGGTTTTTAAAAAAAATTTTGTTTTATTTGTTGCGGATTTTCTGGAATTCTAACTTGTAGGTAAACGGTTAGTTCTACGCAAATAAGCCTTTTAAGGAATTTGTAGAGGATTTAGTGGCGGACAAAGAAGGTCCATTTTTTTACCGTAGCATCAACGGTTCACGATATCTTTGAACTTTTTGCAAAAATGCGGTTAACCTACCCCCCATCCCTGACTACCCCAAAATGACTATTTTTTTCAAACAAAAAAAGTAACTTATTTATTATAGAGAGATAGATAGATAGATAGACATTTATTTGACCACGTGATGTACAAGTTTACATTTGTAGCAAGTCAAGTGTGCTGTAATTACCTTAAGTAATGCAGTCTAAAGATTACAATACAATTTACTTTATAGTAAAAATAAAATCATAAAACAGTGGTTGAACACACATGGAGCATATACAGCTCTAAAAAAATATAATATATATATAAAGACAAATAAAATAAATGTAAAAAACGGATCTACAAGAATGGTATATATATATATATATACATATACACACACATACATACACACATATATAAACAAACATAATTAGTGGAGTACAAGCATAGAAAACCATGCTGTGAGTCTTTTTCATGATAAAAGGAGTGTCTTAGTTTTCCATAGGAAAACTTACATATTCGTTTACCGAGTAGAAACAGTATTTTAACATGTGGTTTTTAAGTTTTATTTTAAATCTATTATAGTCTAGCTGCTTTATATTTTCGGGTATTATATTGTACAGTCTTAGATCAAGGGAGTTTTTTATAGATTTAGTGAGACGATACCTAGGCGGTTTTAATAGATTAGATGACCTAGTCTGGTAGCTGTGACAGTCTGAATGTGTAGAAAATTTATTTTTATTTTTGTGAGTTTCTAATACTGAATAATAAATATATAAACTCGGAAAAGGCATAATACCATATTTGACAAATAATGGTTTGCAATGGTCTCGACAATTTGCGCCTGCAATTATTATGATCGATCGTTTTTGCAATATAAAAATTTTGTGTGCATGGGTGGAGTTACCCCAGAGTATTATTCCGTAAGTAATATGGGATTGTATTAATGCGTGATATGCAGATCTCAATGTTTGCACATTTATATATTTCTTTAATTGACGCAAAAGAAAAATATAGCTGGATATTTTACTGCTTATATGTTCAATATGAACATTCCATTTTAGATTATCGTCTAAGATAATTCCTAGCAAATTGACACAGTCGCCTTTTACAGTTGCATTGTTTGTTGAAAAAATCTGTTTCTGAGTTTTATCTCTATTTAATTTCAGCATGTTATTATTATACCAATGTTCAGCAGAGTTTTGAGTTTCGTTGGCTGATGTTTGAAGAGCTATTAAATTATTACTTTTATTGATTAATGTTGCATCATCTGCATACATCACAATTTTATTTGGGAAAAGATAGAAGAAAATATCGTTGACAAAAATAATGAACAGGAGAGGGCCCAGCACCGAGCCTTGGGGTACTCCGTGTATCATTGTCCTAAAATCAGACATTGTGTCGTTACTTCTGACACATTGCATACGGTTAAAGAGATAGGATTCCAATAGACTTAATGCTGGCCCTCTAATGCCGTAGTGGCTAAGTTTTTTAATTAGCAACTTGTGAGAGACACAGTCAAAGGCCTTGCTGAGGTCCAACAGCGTAATCGCTGTGTGTCTACCCTCCTCAAAACCCTCGACAATGTCACCCACAACCTTGCAGACTGCATCTACTGTGGAGCACGCTTTTCTAAAGCCAAATTGGCACTTGTGAATTAGAGAATACTTTTCAAAATATTTAGTCAAGCGTTGTTTTAAGATTATTTCGATTATCTTACCGAACACTGGTATAATAGATACAGGGCGATAATTATCAGGACTATCGGGATTTCCTTTTTTAAAAATGGGTACAGTTTTAGCGACCTTAAAAGCATCTGGAAACACCCCTTCACTGAAGCATAGGTTGATTAAGTATGTTAAGGGATAGATAATTATATCTATTGTATTTTTCAAGATTTTACTGTTTATCTCATACATATCTAAGCTGCTCGTGTTTTTTAAACTATTTACTGCATCCATGACGTCATAAATAGTAACCGGTTCAAGGAAGAACGTATTATGGGATGATGGGGCATGGTTTAAGAAGTTTAATGCATCTTCATTGTTTAAGGGTAGTTCTTTAATAACGTTATCTGCAACTGTGGCAAAAAAATCGACAAATTCGTTGGGATGTAAAATACATTCAGAGTTATTTTTTTTGGAGTTCGATTTTTTTTCATTGTTTATGATCCTCCATCCATCTCTTGATTTATTATCAGACTCCTCCATAAATTGATCAAACGCCTTTTTCTTACTACTAGAAATTGCCTCCCGGTATTCTTTTCGAAAAACAGTAAATGCTATTTTATCCACAGGATCTTGTGTTGTATTGTAGACTTGTTTAATGGCGCCCAGCTTATCTCTCATATTTCGTAGGCTGTCGTTGAACCAACGTACCGGCTTTCCCCCTGAGTAACATTTTTTTAACGTAAAATGTTTCTGTATTAAAGATTTATATGTATTTAGTAAAAAATCTGATAAGAAGGTTATGTCATGATTAGTATTCAGCTAGAGATGTTCTTAGTTTTTTAATGCTACGTTCATTTATATTTCTTCTCCAGATGGTCTTCATGGTAGGTGTAAAAATGCCTTTAATTGTTATAAACTGACCATAGTGATCTGATAGGCTTGGATCCAGAACTCCTGTTTAAAACCGCTATTTTCTATATTAGTTAATATATTGTCTATGCAACCCGTTTGTCTAGTAAATTCAGATATAGTTATATTTAATCCAAAAGATGCGATCAGAGATACAAAGTCCGTTAATTGTGCTGAATTATCTTCAAAATGTATATTAAAATCACCAGCTATAATAATCTTTTTACCTTTTTTAGACAAGTATATAAGTAACTCTTCAAATTTTATTAAAAAAATATTAAAATCTGCCAGGCAAGATCTGTACACTGTTACAACTATAACTTTTAAGTCTATTAGCTCTATCCCACAGAACTCAGCATTAAATTCACTACAATATTGAGCTAATTTAAGTGGTTTAAATTTTATATGATTTTTAACATATGTGGCTACACCACCTCTCTTGTTTAAGTTTCTACAGTAATAATTGCCTAGGGAGTATGAATTCAGATGAATAAGATTTACATTATTTTCGTATAAGAAGTGTTCCGACACACATATTACAGAGAATTCACGGTTTTCAGCAAATAGCGACAACTCATCTACTTTATTTGTGACTCCTTGTATGTTTATATGAAATATACTCACAGCATTAGGTTGATACTAACAAGAAAGACAATACAATTATCAATTAATTATTAAGAAGTTCCTACCCGACTTTTAAAATGATATTTGTGGATTACAATGCGAGCATAAAGCGCTAACTTGATCGACGTTAGAGCGCGAATCACAATGAGCCAAAGCCCATCAAAATATCTTCCATACTGCGTCACATTACAACCCCTTCATGGTGACTGGGCTCATCCGAAACTTCATTGTTTGTCGCTGCTGTTAAAGCCCGATTAAAATGATCATGCCGCATAGAATTGGATAGGGCAGAGAGTCGTATAGATGGAAAATCAATAGGGTGGCCTGAGGAGTGAGGTAAGTTTAGAAGAGACTGTAAGCCCGGGGGTTTCGTTGTATTCATGTTCGACGACTGGCCTCAGCCTTGCCACATCTACCTCCTCCCAGTTTAGACACTGCCACAGAATTATAATCGACGAACTAGAGTTATTTATTAATCCCATAAATTTAGTAATGCTGGATTGTTGTGAGATAACTGACCGCTGTACAAGTCGATTTGATATGCAATGGAATTCTTTTTGTGTCTTTATTTCTTTCAGACCTACTCGATTTTATAAAATATCTAGAAATAAAATTGTTATTGAAATAGGCGTTTCCCGCGTATCTACCTGAACTTTACCTATTACACCATGATCAGATAATATAATGAACCCTAAATTAACTTTATTAATAAATGCAAAGTGCATTTACCAATTATTCACCTTTACTTACAAAATCAGTTCTATTTACACGTTATATTAAACGCGAGGACTCCCGTGTGGTGCCTTAGTTGCAACATCATGCTTACAGAGCTATAAAAGTCGTATTTTTTAAGCTAGTACTTTTCTTTAATGATTAGGTGTTTAAATAAAAACTAAAAAAAGGCTTTTTTTTAATAAAATTGAACCTTCAAAAATTGTCGCTAAAAATTATAAAATAAAATTTCCCGTTGCCAAGTTAATTGAATCTTACTCTTATTACTTAATGTAGATATTGAAGTCGGTTAAAAATACATTTGATTTCGTTATTTGCCTATTTTTGCACCGACCTCAATATCTACATTACAGGTATTAAGGATCAATTAACTGGGCGACGCGACGGTGAAATTGAAATTTTAATTAAGCAGTTCTTTTTTATGTGCCATCACTTAAGCTAAATGCAAAGTGTAAAAGATATGATTTTAAGTTGCCAAGTGGGTGGCAGATGTTTGAAAAGTAATACATATCTCGGTATGTGCGATTTGCAGTCGTGTGAGAAATATTAGTTAGTGATTAATTACGCACATAATCCGGAACTCCAGTATTTTTAGTGTAATGTAATAAACCAAACGAAAAAGGAAAAGAAGAGAAGTAATAATGTATCACAGATAGGTTGTTGTAATTTTTAACGTATTATTTGTATTTTGTATTAATGAGAGAATATTCTGTTGTAGTGCATGTTCGTTTATAAATGTTATAGATATTGAAAAACTCTACTTCAGATAACGTTTTTAGAAACGTAAACCAAGAAGAGTCTAGGTCCATCAAACCCTTGAAAAGTCGACAGCTGTCGACAAAGGACCCCGGAACAAAACCCGTGAAAATGTTGATTCGGTGGAATCGGCTGAAATTTTGGTATTTTGTAGTTTAAGTCATGCTGATCAAAAGTTCTTATCACATCGAGCCAATCCTATGGACAGTTTTTGAGATACAGCTTGTCAAAGTTAGGTAATTTGCGTCATTTTACACATTCAAGAACTATTTACTCTTAAACTATTAACTTTAGCAAAAAATTGCATGGGTCAAAATAGTTTTGTTCAAGTCCAATAAAGCTCAATAATTCCTTTCAGAATTTTTTTTATCAATTTTTAGGTTAGGTAAAATATATATATGTCATATTTTGGCATGCTTCGGTGGGATTGGCTGAAATTTTGCTATTTTGTAGTTAAAGTCATGCTGATCAAAAATTCCTATTACACTGGGTATATCCTATGAGTGGTTTTCACTCCAGGAGTGCTTGAAGGTCTTAACAACGAGGTAACGAGTAATCTATATGTATGTGTTTATGAATGGCTTCCAGCGTGTTTGTGTACTGCGTGCATGCGTTTGTGTGTACGTATGTGCCAGTGTATACAGGGTTATCCAGAAATATGATGACAAACTTCTGGCGCAGATTCTATATGCAAAAATATGTCCGCAAATACTTTGAGCTACGGCTCTTTGAAAATGGTACCCAAAAACTGATTATTATTTTATATTTACGAAACCTTTTGATTTACAGAGACGCGACTTTATACGCATATTTAACAACAATATAAGCTTATTTTTACATGTTCCTGAAAATCCTATGGATGTTCTCAATATTTAAAAACTAAAAAAAAATATTAAAAAACAACAAAGTTAAAATAAACAGATAGAAAGTGAAACCAAAAAAATGGGATCACCCTGGTTGGCAATGAGAACGCTCTTATAAGAAACATAGTGCCGATAAGAGCAGGTTCTTTGATAAAAATAATCACACACACAAGCCATTCATAAACACGTGGGTATTTCTCTACTAATGGGAAAATTTGTGTCCAGAGGAAACTAAATGTCAAAACACTCAAAATACTAATATTTTTTTCATTAAAATTATAGTAAATGATTCGTTATGTCGACCCTATATTCTAAGGTATAACTACAAATTGCCGAAATTTTCAAATTTTATGGAAATAGAGTTAAATTGTCAGTACACTGGTGTGTCCCAAACCTGAAATAAAAGATACCAACTGTTGTAAATATTAAATTTTCTTTTTATTCATTATTATTATTACTCAAACTATTTTATGATAATGGTTGTTGGCAATGTACATTGTTATATGATCTTTTTTGAAAATTATCATCTCAAAATACTGCATAAAACATTGTCCTACACTTTTTGATGTCAGTCCCCAGCCACATTTAAAAATCTATTGGAAGCGAATCTACGTCTGGATTAACCACGTAGTTTTGCTAAACGGAACGCATCCAACATGAAGTTTATACAAATGAAACATGATGTTTTGGCGCTATTTTGTTTAGTAGTGAATCGGTCTTTGGTGCTAAGCAGACGTGTCTGGACCACTCAGTAAATCAGTTCTCTGGTTAGCTTTTTTGGGTTTAATTTTCTCGATTTGAATTATTGTTCAGTTATTATACATTTTATAAACAAAAATATACTACTGTTGCCACTAGTGGATTGCGTAATTATTGTAACTTTTTTAATAACGATTGATTCTTAACGAATTTGTCAGTACCCTGTCGTCAGCTCCCTGCCAAATAAAGATAATAAATTAATAATTACCTAGTTTTTAGAATAATTAATATAAAAATCGACACAAAAATTGATATTCTGAAGATATTCTTAAATTCTTAAGAACCAGATATTAGATTTTTAAGTGTGGAAGTTGATTTTCATTTTCTTTTTGATTTAGAATTGTTTTCTTTTTTGAGAATTTTAATTTTTGTTTGAAGAGTTTTGTTACTTTATGTTACTCTAGAGAATAATAGAAAACTTTAAATATACTTAATCATCTACTATAATTTCTTTAATTTTTGTTCCACAAAGTCAATTCAATGGGCAAGTACCTTGGCATTATATTTTAGTAAATCGTAAATAAAATGAATACTGCTGGATAACTTGACTGGCCCTTCATAATAGAGGAAGAGTTAGACTGTACCTTTATATTAAAGTAGTGTTAACCCCTATTAATTAAAAAAAAATCCTCGGACAAACTTGTATGGGCAGATTTCCCGTTAGTAGAGAAACACCCACGTACATATAGATTGCCCGTTACCTCGTTGTTAAGACCTTCAAGCACTCCTGGAGCGAAAACCACTAATAGGATAGACTCAGTGCAATAAGAATTTTTGATCAGCATGACTTTAACTACAAAATAGCAAAGTTTCAGCTAATCCCACCGAACCATGCCGAAATATGACATATATATATTTTACCTAACCTAAAAATTAATAAAAAAATTCTTGAGCTTTATTGGACTTCAACAAAAATATTTCGACCCTTGCAATTTTTTGCTAAAGTTAATAGTTTAAGCGTAGAAAGTACTTGAATGTCTAAAATGACGCAAATTACCTAACTTTGACAAGCTGTATCTCAAAAACTGTCCATAGGATTGGCTCGATGTGATAAGAACTTTTGATCAGCATGACTTGAACTACAAAATACCAAAATTTCAGCCGATTCCACCGAATGAACATTTTCATGGGTTTTGTTCCGGGGTCCTTTATGGCATGGCAATAAATTAGTAAAATATGACCATAATATTCAAATGAATACCTTCAAGTAAATTGTTTTTCATAATTATTATAAAATTTTCAAACGAATTTAATTTAAGTTATACTCGAAATAATCAATAACGCATTGTTCTTAAAGTGTGGTCATATAAATTTCTTATGTAAATCTTGAAGTAATTCTTTTTTCAAGTATTAAAAATATTCAAACGAATTTAATGTAAATTAAACCTATAATAATCAATAAGCATTACTCTTAAAGTATGGTCATAATATAAATTTCTTAGGTAAATTTTTAAGTGAGATTTTCAATAATCAATAGCGAAATAATCAATGAGGCATTGTTGGTATACCGCGTCAAGACTGAATTCTTACAGCACTTCAACGGAGGTATGCGTGGTGCAGGTTTCTTTCAGGAAAACGGTATTTTCTAAGAAAACACACAATAAGAGAACATCTGAAGCAAAAGCCAAACCTGTCTTGATACTTAAAGCAACGGAAAGTCAAATAAAAATTGCGGCACCTGTGGATCCAACAAGAAAAGAAGAAATAGGTCAAGAAGATATGCTGCTAATGATGACATACGGGGTCAAAAACCTGGCAACAACAGAAGAAGTCTGAGAAGAGCGGAAAAAAAAATTAAATGCAAAACCATTAGGTCTAAAGCAACGACATTAACATAATAGGAGGAAAGACAATTACGAAGTGGGTAGAAATACACAATGAAGTACTGGGGACACATTTACTGAAGGAAACCCTAATATTGACACTAACAGACCATGCTGCACGTGAATTACCCTAATTGAGAGGATCATAAACAATCTAGGAATGGGCCAAGCATATTGGGAAAGAACGGCAAGAAAGAAGGTATAACATAACGAAATTGCAAGGATATATGCTCTGTTGGAATCAGAAACGGAAGAAACAGAAAACTCAGAAGAAGTAGAAGTCTAGATACAAAAAGACACAAAAAAGGAGCTTAAACGCTCCTTCATGACACAATCTGGCAACGCATCTCACAAATACCTACATTTCCCATCCCACATTCCGTTACCATTCGTCATGTGGCAGACGCTGCTGGCAACTAGCATGACTCTAATCCAACCCAGCGTGGGAGTAGCCGACCCAGCGGTATACCTGGAAGTGGCAGCAATGCCTACCGCACGCTAGTAAAGCAATCAATCAATCAATAATTTTTAGTGACAATTTTTGGAGGTTCAATTTTTTATTAATTTTTTTTTGTTTTCACCCTTTTTAGTGAACTTATTATTTAGCTCTGCACACTAAAATATCCGTCGTTTTGACTTTTTGATCAACCTTTAACATTAGACTAGTTATCATAGAAATCTGAATTACTATGTATAAAATTTTATGTAAATCTGCAAAAATATTGTAATTATCACAGACGTATTGAATTCGTCATTTTGAATTAATAACTTTTGACACCAGATTCATTATCAGCTACATCTAAAATACCTAACTACCAATTTTAATATAATTCCAATGGAATTTAATTTTTTTATCACAAAATTAAATTTACTTAATGAAATTAAGTGATTATTACCAGCGACTTCGCCAAATATTGCAAAATTTTCAACTAAAAAAATCTTGTTTCCAATTTTCCCTCACCGTGCGCAAAAAAAATGGTCTTATAACGTATTTTTGCTAAAATCTAGTTGTGTACATCTAACTTTAATTTTTATGACATTGTAGTTATTTGTCAAAATTCATTGCAAGTGTGCAAATAGAGACAGATTTACATTAGAAAAAAATAGTTGTCCTATTTTTTGTGCTCACCACAGTACTAGACGTAGTTTGCTAAAGTTAATACGGGACCACCGCCGAGCCCGTACCTTACATTTTGAGACATATGTTCATAGACATGCCTTAACTCTTTCAGGCATGGAGGTACACTGTTTGAACCATGCAAACTGACACGTTTAATGCATATTGGTACAAACTACGTACGGCATATTGTATATGCATAGTGGACTGTATGTGTATATACACTGTGTACACTGTAATGTATACTATGTATATGGTATGCACGGTCAATAAACGATACGGTTGCATCAATCAGCAGCTTTAGGACGAGAGAGACGCGGGGGGAGGGAAATCGAATGAAAGAGATAGACATATCTGATTTCCGTGCAAAAGACAGAGACAAAGATGCTTGTAGTGTCTACAGGTGACGTAGGCTGTAGACCCTACCGGAATCTTTGTCTCTGTCTTCTGCACGGAAATCAGATATGTCTGTCTCTTTCATTCGATTTCCCGCCCCCCGCGTCTCTCTCGTCCTAAAGCTGCTGATTGATGCAACCGTATCGTTTATTGACCGTGTATGGTATGTACCTCGCCAAAGCATGTACATAAAAGAAAAAATGAATCTCCACAAATGTAAAAGGTATATTTTATTGCTTAGCAATCTCCAATAACAAAAAAAAAAACGAATGAATTAGAACAAAATATCCCCTGCAGCAAAAGCTATTTTTTTGCTTGATTTTCTGTGCCTGAAAGGGTTAAGCCAATTCAGAGTAATGTTTGCACACATACAATGTGACTCACTTAAGATAGCAACGCCCCTGTATACTCGTTAATTGATGCTTGATTAACTTCAAACTTTGATGGTAAGAAAAGATCGATAAGGTGATTCTTTGAGCAGAAAAACATTCACCTACAAATGCAAAGCCACCTGCAATACCAAAATATGCGAAAAAAAAAATCATATTAGGCATTTTTTATCGGAAAACTTTGTTAATGAAACGTGGTCAGAATTGTCCAAAACCTTAAGTCCAAAATTTAATCAAAATTAAAAAAAAAAAATTTTTAAAAATTTGAAAATTAATTATTTAAAAAATAAACTGCAGATTGCTTGACAACTACCTGGCAGTTTGGGTTTAATTTCAAACAAAATTGTAATAGTAACAAAAAACCCATTAAAATGATATTTTCGGACTTGGACATTATTTTAATCAAAATTTCAATATTTTTTTATTTTGATTACATTTTGGACTTAAGGTTTAATTCTGAACAAGTTTCATTAAAAGTATTTGTGGCTTTGTATTTGTACGAGACGAATGTTTTTCTGGTCAAAGAATCACCTTATCGATCTTTTCTTACCACCAAAGTTTGAAGTTAATCAAGCATTAATTAACGGGAATGCAGGGGCGTCGTGATTTTAAGTGGGCCACACTGTATAAAAAAAAAAGAAAAACAAAAACAAATTATTTTATTTTATTGACTTATTTATTTAAATATACCATACTACAGAACATAGTTAATACTAGAATATAGCAATAGTGCACTTGACCTTGGAGTAATTATAGCAGGCTTTGAACATTGGCGATGATTACGGTAAGTTTATGTGAGGAATGCTTAATGGAGTCTCAGGAACTCGCGATGACAATCTTGGTACATTGAGATTTAAGGAATGTAAAATTTGTAGATAGTCAAACATATGTTTAATGATCTTATGCAGGAAGATAATAGAGTACATGGATGTTCTTTTCTTAAATGATACAAAACCGTACATATTTAAAAGAAAATCATGAGGCAAACCAGCGTCCGGCTACACTGCATTGTCCTTAAATTACATAAACATTAAAGATTTACGCTTAATGTTTTCTAAATTATTTACGTACACTGTATATGATGGACACCATGCTATGAAGGAGTATTCCAGAGATGACCTAATAAAGGCATTATACAAGAAGATCGCGGTGCTAGGATGGATAAAATTTTTATTATTTTTTATTATAAATGGAATACTTCTATAAGCAATCTTTTGTATTACACTAATGTGATATAGATATTTTGAAAGGATAGGACGAGCTAAATATTCATTATTTATCTGAGAATTGCGTTCTGAATGACTCCACGTTATATTTCTTGAGGTTCAGAGGTAAATTATTTGCAGTACCGTACAACAATTGTTAACATGTTCCAACGTGGCCTGTAGTCAAGCACAATTAACTCGAGTTTAGTATAAAATTGGATGTTGTCTGCATACAATATAAAACCGATACTTATAGAGGAAGTTATATCGTCTATAAATATATTGAACAAGACAGGTCCTCCAGGGTTTGAAAAAAAAACAGTTTTTTTCAATGTTTTAAATGGTATGTTTAAAACGTTTAAAACTCTATTTGACTAAAATTAAACGAAGCCAAGTTAATACTACTTGGTGTCAGATGGCGCTCTTAAACGGATTTTACAACATTCAACAGTATACGTTGCGAGTTAACTATGGACCTGAATTGGTCATAATCAGTAGCGGACCGACAATGGCGGCGTGGTGGCAATCGCCACAACGCCCCCGGTCCAAAACGATCCAAAACGCTCCCCTCGATCCCAAAAAGTGCTCTTACATGTACCTCCTCAGTACAAATCGCCACAACCATCAATAAGTGTCAGTCCGCCACTGGTCGTAATGGACCATCATCGGCACTTTTCCTGCTTTTCGACAAACTCCAAAATAATACATTTGTTTAAAACATCTCACTGCTTTTTAAACTGTGTTTTAAACAGTTGTTTAAAACATTGCATTGTGTATTAAATATATTTTAAACATTTTTTTAAAACACTTTGTTTAAAACATTTTGTTTTAAACATGCTACTATTGAGCCCTGCGGGACTCCTAATAGGACTCCTCATATTTCCAAATCCAATCCAATCACGGCACTGTACATATTATATCCTATTTTTAAGGATAATGTCCTAAAATTTAAAATATTTGCTGATCTGATCTAATCGGCTTATAAAGATTTTATAACCTATAATCAAACAAAAACCTTGCAAAAGTAACATAAACTTGACCTTGTTTATCTACTTTTTATTATGGATATTTTGCCACGTTTGCAAAAATATTAAAACAAAATTAATAAAAGAAACCGTATGACAGGTTTCTTCCACTAAACTTTTAAAGTTTTTGCAGAAATGGCAAAATACCTGATAAAGACTAAAAAAATAACTAGAAATACATATTTTTTTTTACGACTTAAAAACTATTTTTTTCTTCAAGCGTATTAAAATGTTTAAATTATGACACCAAAAACAGAAGTAGAAGTAGGACATTGTTTTACTAGTAACAAAATGTTAGTACCGAACGCCACCGTAGTGGACATTGTTTTACTAGTAACATAATGTTAGTTCCGAAAGCGCCACCGCAGTGGGTATTGTTTTACTAGTAACATAATGTTAATACCGAAAGCCACCGGTGGCGCGCTATCCACTAGCCACTTTTTCATATTGTGTCAACATGTAAGACTGTAGTTTGAATATTTGTACATTTATGATAAATAAATGAATTTTTGCATTTTAATACGCTTGAAGAAAAAATAGTATATATTACACGGAGTAGAACGCCTTTTTTGTGTTTCGCCCAGTTTGCGGCTTCGGCTTCGCCTCAGCCGCAAATCCTGGGCTCAACACAAAAAAGAGTGCGTTCTACTCCTAGTAATATAATATACTATTCTTCATCATTTTTTGTGCGCAAAACATGTTTGTATCCTATTACCTACTCATTTTATATCCCACCAGATCAGTGTTTTGCAAATATTTTTAATGTACAGACGCTCCAACTTTACAGATTCATTATATGTATAAACAAGCTAAAAACGTACTCTTCGCCTGTTCACTGAATTTTTTATATAACTGTTACACATTCTATAAAATACTCTTCACAGTTTTTGTAAATAATGTTAGTATTAGACATTTTTAATTTTATAGTACGAACTTGGTAAAATACTCAGTGTAAAATAAAGTAAAAATAAAAAAAAACTACACCATACCCCATTTGGGTTTCGAACCCGGGACCCTTGGATTCCAAGTCAAAAGCGTAAGAACTACACCACTACCTTACACGTAAAAAAATGTAAATTTTTACATTATAAGACACGAGCTAAAATCATATTTTCACGATTGCATATTACATTATGAAATGTATATTTGTGAAATATATAAATATTTAGATATTAAAATGAAATATCATTTCACTAGATTTCTATTCAATTACAAAAACATAAAAATCAAAAAAAAAAATTTTCAAATTTAAATCATTAATAATATTTTTATTTGCCTATCGATTTTGTTCAAAAATAGTAGGGTTCTTCCTCTAGCTAATACTAATTTACTGTCCAAATTTCAGTACAATCGGATTTTTCTTTCTTGAGTTATCGTGGTTACAAGAAACGTGACGGACGGACGGACGGGCAGACGGATATTTTGAAAGTTGTTCAGAATTCGTTCACTAACACAATGATATGAAATTTTTTTCTCTACGAGCGATATTTACGATTTTAGAAATGTGCCGATCAAATACAATATACTCTTCGTTTTTGCGAAGAGTATAATAACCTACGTGTAGTGTCTATCTCCACTTAATTACGAGACACCCTGTGTATTCCTGGAGGAGGCTAGAACGTTCGGTGTGACCGGTGTGACGAGGCCTCTGAACAGGGTGTGAAAACGGGGAAATCTCTGGGTTGGAGGGTTGGCATGTTTAAAACAAAATGTTTTAAACAAAGATTTTAAAACATCGTACTGTGTCTAAAACATATTTAATACAAAATGCGATGTTTTAAACAAGTGTTTAAAACACAGTGCGATGTTTTAAATAAATGTATTATTTTGGAGTTTGTGGAAAAGCAGGAAAAGTGCCGATGATGGTCCATTTCGATAAATAATTCCAATGCACTAAACTGAGCATTTAATTTGCAGAGTGCTGTAAAATCCGTTTAAGAGCGTCATCAGACCTCAACTAGTAGTAGCAGATATAGTGTACCTGGCACCAAATGCCCCCCCCCCACTCTTCAATTTTCATTTTCGAGCAGCAAAATTTTCTGGAACTCTTATTGAAAAGTCCTGGAAAACCTGTAAAAGTCAGGGAATTTCGAAATTATAAATTGGTATACACCTTGTCTGAAGTAGTTTTCACAAACACCAAAACACCAAACGCTACACTCAACGAGAGACGCGTTTCGCCAACCATGTTCCATCCTTTGAAGATTTTTAAAACTAAAGTAACTAAAAACATTTCTATATTTATACTAATCTACCCGGCATATATTTAGAAAAAGGTTAAGACCAAGAATATAACCTTTCTCTGCATAATTTTATAATTTGACAGCGCCGTTTTTGTGTTTAACTGAATTATTTATTTATAATTTTGCAAAAAAAAGACATTTCAAAGCTATGACATCTGCATTTCACAATAACAGTACTTTCTTTGGCTACGTTTATGTCTCGAATACACGCTAATTATAACTTTTTTTTGCAGGTTTCGTGGGAAAATCGGCTTTCACAGTTCAGCGACGTAAATACTTTTAAATGTATTATCTTCAAGTATGCAGGTGAGACAGTTTATTTTTAATATGGTCAGTGCGAAACCTAAAATTAAGTTGTTTTCTTTTATTATTCTGTATCTCCTTAGTTAGTTGTTGAATTGTATTTTAATTTCTTGTTTTGGAGATGTACTACTATACAAAATAACTCGACATCTACTACAACTCAATTATACTGTATTAAAATCTCCACATAATCACTATGACAGTGGGAAGAAATCGTAAAAAAGTGACCAAAAATCTCATTATCCTTTTAATGACAAATTGCGCACAAGGAACATAATATTCAAGCTTGGGGGTGAGATATTGAGGGGTGTTTTTTTTCTGAATGACGATTTATGTCTTTTTTCACATCCACTTTCTTTAACATGACTTACAAAATACGAGAAAAATTACTTAAAAAAAATTTGAAAGTTTTTATAACCACAAAACACATAAATTTTACACGTCTGACTTCAAAAACCATATAATTCGGAGTGTTCAGGTTTTTATAACCCCATAACCTCTAAATCCTATAACTTCAAAACCCCAAACTCGATAACCCCATAACCTGGGGCATCCTTAGTAGTTTATCGAGACAGTTTCATCTCAATAGACATTCAGAGAGCTGCTGCATACCAGCAATAAAGAGCAGGGTTCAAAATTATCATGATATTTATATAAATACCAAAATATCGATATGTCGCGATATATATCAAATTTTTTGAATTCGTAGATAACTGATTTAAAAAAGGTTTAATGGTGTAAGTAACTTAATCAGAATCGTTTTACTTGAAATCTAATAATAGGCTAGTTTCACCGTCACCTTTACATTTCCAGAGACAGCTGTTAATATTAACTAGTTCGAGGTAGGCAACTAAAATTTTTATCGTGATCAGCGCCTGCGAAAACGAGAGAGGGGGGTATTGACGATCCAAAGTGTTATTAATGAATTTTACACCCCTTGGAAGGGTTGAAGCAACCTTCGAAGTCGCTACCACCTTCTCTTGCTTGAAAGATGAAGGGATATGCATAGGTATAAAGATCATGTGTCGAAAAACCTGTAAATCCTGGATAGCATGCTTCCTGGTGAGTGAGGGGTGCTTTCTGCCCGTTTGAGAGATGAGGAGGGCTTGGAGCTAAAAATGAATATTTTTCCCGTGATTAGCGACACCGAAAACGGGGGGATACGCGTTTGAATCGAATCATTTGAAAAAAAAAAGATTTTCCCCCCCTCGGGAGGGGCCTAGGCCCTAGGCTTGCTGTCTGAATTCCACTTACCCTATAACCCTCTTTCATGTTATTTCAAGTATAACCCTTCGATAAATCACTCTCCAGGCCCGTTTAAATATGAAAACATAAGGAATCCATAAAAGAGGTGGTTTTTGGCTGTTTCAGGGGGTTGCGGCGACGGGTGTGAAATCATCCACATCCACATTTTAAAGTAGGACTATAATCGATGAAGTCGTGGATTTAAATAATAATTTGATTTTCGTTGTAGAGTTTTAATTTCAACGTGGTGTCATTATGTAAGATCATGAATCAGAGAAACGTACTGAATTTATTTAGGAGCCCGTCTAGTAGAGTAGGGTGGGATAGGGTTGAAATAATTTAAAAATTATTGCTTATTTTATCATCAGTTATATAAAAATTAATTATTTTAGCAACACTTGTTGTCGAGCTATAATTTTAATGAAGTTTCGTTAAGAATAAAGAAATACATCTGTCCAATGCATTGAAATCATTTTCCAGCCCGTCTTGGAGGGTTAGAGGGGTGAAATTATTTAAAAATTACTAATTTTACAACAGTTGTTGTCGAGCTATAATTTTAGTGAGGTTTCGTTAAGAATAAAGAAATATATCAGACCAATGCATTGAAACCATTTTCCAGCCCGTCTAGGGGGGTGAGCGGGGGTTGAAATACATTAAAAAATTACTTATTTCAGCAACTGTTGATGTCGAGCTTTAATTTTAACGCGGTATTGTTAAGAATAGAGAAATACATCTGGCCAATGCATTGAAATAATTTTCCAGCCCGTCTAGGGGGTGATATGGGGTGAAATTCTTTAAAAATTACTAATTTTAGCAACAGTTGCTGTCGAGCTATAATTTTAGTGAGGTTTCGTTAAGAGTAAAGAAATATATCAGACCAATGCATTGAAACCATTTTCCAGCCCGTCTACGGCGGTAAGCGGGGGTTGAAATACTTTAAAAAATTATTTATTTCAGCAACTGTTGATGTCGAGCTTTAATTTTAACGCGGTATTGTTAAGAATAGAGAAATATATCTGGCCAAAGCATTGAAATCATTTTCCAGCCCGTCTAGGAGGTGAGATGGGGTGAAATTCTTTAAAAATTACTAATTTTAGCAACAGTTGCTGTCGAGCTATAATTTTAGTGAGGTTTCGTTAAGAGTAAAGAAATATATCAGTCTAATGCATTGAAACCATTTTCCAGCCCGTCTACGGGGGTGAGCGGGGGTTGAAATACTTTAAAAAATTACTAATTTCAGCAACTGTTGCTGTCGAGGTCTAATGTTAACGTGGTATTGTTAAGAATAGAGAAATACATCTGGCCAATGCATTGAAATCATTTTCCAGCCCGTCTAGGGGGTGAGATGGGGTGAAATTCTTTAAAAATTACTAATTTTAGCAACAGTTGCTGTAGAGCTATAATTTTAGTGAGGTTTCGTTAAGAGTAAAGAAATATATCAGACCAATGCATTGAAACCATTTTCCAGCCCGTCTAGGGGGGTGAGCGGGGGTTGAAATACTTTAAAAAATTATTTATTTCAGCAACTGTTGATGTCGAGCTTTAATTTTAACGCGGTATTGTTAAGAATAGAGAAATATATCTGGCCAAAGCATTGAAATCATTTTCCAGCCCGTCTAGGGGGTGAGATGGGGTGAAATTCTTTAAAAATTACTAATTTTAGCAACAGTTGCTGTAGAGCTATAATTTTAGTGAGGTTTCGTTAAGAGTAAAAAAATATATCAGACCAATGCATTGAAACCATTTTCCAACCCGTCTAGGGGGGTGAGCGGGGGTTGAAATACTTTAAAAAATTACTTATTTCAGCAACTGTTGATGTCGAGCTTTAATTTTAACGCGGTATTGTTAAGAATAGAGAAATATATCTGGCCAAAGCATTGAAATCATTTTCCAGCCCGTCTAGGGGGTGAGATGGGGTGAAATTCTTTAAAAATTACTAATTTTAGCAACAGTTGCTGTCGAGCTATAATTTTAGTGAGGTTTCGTTAAGAGTAAAGAAATATATCAGACTAATGCATTGAAACCATTTTCCAGCCCGTCTACGGGGGTGAGCGGGGGTTGAAATACTTTAAAAAATTACTAATTTCAGCAACTGTTGCTGTCGAGGTTTAATGTTAACGTGGTATTGTTAAGAATAGAGAAATACATCTGGCCAATGCATTGAAATCATTTTCCAGCCCGTCTAGGGGGTGAGATGGGGTGAAATTCTTTAAAAATTACTAATTTTAGCAACAGTTGCTGTCGAGCTATAATTTTAGTGAGGTTTCGTTAAGAGTAAAGAAATATATCAGACCAATGCATTGAAACCATTTTCCAGCCCGTCTAGGGGGGTGAGCGGGGGTTGAAATACTTTAAAAAATTACTTATTTCAGCAACTGTTGATGTCGAGCTTTAATTTTAACGCGGTATTGTTAAGAATAGAGAAATACATCTGGCCAATGCATTGAAATCATTTTCCAGCCCGTCTAGGGGGTGAGATGGGGTGAAATTCTTTAAAAATTACTAATTTTAGCAACAGTTGCTCTCGAGCTATAATTTTAGTGAGGTTTCGTTAAGAGTAAAGAAATATATCAGACTAATACATTGAAATCATTTTCCAGTCCGTCTACGGGGGTGAGCGGGGGTTGAAATACTTTAAAAAATTACTAATTTCAGCAACTGTTACTGTCGAGCTTTAATTTTAACGTGGTATTGTTAAGAATAGAGAAATACATCTGGCCAATGTATTGAAACCATTTTCCAGCCCGTCTAGGGTGGTGAGCGGGGGTCGAAATACTTTAAAAAATTACTTATTTTCGCAACTGTTGATGTCGAGCTTCAATTTGAACGTGGTATTGTTAAGAACAAAGAAATACATCTGACCAATGCATTGAAACCATTTTCCAGTCCGTCTAAGGGGGTGAGCGGGGGTTGAAATACTTTAAAGAATTACTTATTTTAGCAACTGTTGCTGTCGAGCTTTAATTTTAACGTCGTATTGTTAAGAATAGAGAAATACATCTGGCCAATGCATTGAAATTATTTTCCAGCCCGTCTAGGGGGTGAGATGGGGTGAAAATCTTTAAAAATGACTAATTTTAGCAACAGTTGCTGTCGAGCTACAATTTTAGTGAGGTTTCGTTAAGAATAAAGAAATATATCAGACCAATGCATTGAAACCATTTTCCAGCCCGTCTAGGGGGGTGAGCGGGGGATGAAATACTTTAAAAAATTACTTATTTCAGCAACTGCTGCTGTCGAGCTTTAATTTTGACGAGGTATTGTTAAGAATAGAGAAATACATCTGGCCAATGCATTGAAACCATTTTCCAGTCCGTCTAAGGGGGTGAGCGGGGGTCGAAATACTTTAAAAAATTACTTTTTTTCGCAACTGTTAATGTCGAGCTTCGCTTTTGACGTGGTATTGTTAAGAATGGTGAAATACATCTGGCCAATGCATTGAAACCATTTTCCAGCCCGTCTAGGGGGGTGAGCGGGGGTTGAAATACTTTAAAAAATTACTTATTTTAGCAACTGTTGCTGTCGAGCTTTAATTTTAACGTGGTATCGTTAAGAATAGAGAAATACATCTGGCCAATGCTTTGAAATCATTTTCCAGCCCGTCTAGGGGGTGAGATGGGGTGAAAATCTTTAAAAATTACTAATTTTAGCAACAGTTGCTGTCGAGCTATAATTTTAGTGAGGTTTCGTTAAGAATAAAGAAATATATCAGACCGATGCATTGAAACCATTTTCCAACCCGTCTAGGGGGGTGAGCGGGGGTTGAAATACTTTAAAAAATTACTAATTTCAGCAACTGTTGCTGTCGAGTTTTAATTTTAACGTGGTATTGTTAAGAATAGAGAAATACATCTGTCCAATGCATTGAAATCATTTTCCAGCCCGTCTTGGGGGTGAGATGGGGTGAAATTCTTTAAAAATTACTAATTTTAGCAACAGTTGCTGTCGAGCTATAATTTTAGTGAGGTTTCGTTAAGAGTAAAGAAATATATCAGACCAATGTATTGAAGCCATTTTCCAGCCCGTCTACGGGGGTGAGCGGGGGTTGAAATACTTTAAAAAATTACTAATTTCAGCAACTGTTGCTGTCGAGCTTTAATTTTAACGTGGTATTGTTAAGAATAGAGAAATACATCTGGCCAATGTATTGAAACCATTTTCCAGCCCGTCTAGGGTGGTGAGCGGGGGTCGAAATACTTTAAAAAATTACTTATTTTCGCAACTGTTGATGTCGAGCTTCGCTTTTGACGTGGTATTGTTAAGAATGGTGAAATACATCTGGCCAATGCATTGAAACCATTTTCCAGCCCGTCTAAGGGGGTGAGCGGTGGTCGAAATACTTTAAAAAATTACTTATTTTCGCAACTGTTGATGTCGAGCTTCGGTTTTGACTTGGTATTGTTAAGAATGGTGAAATACATCTGGCCAATGCATTGAAACCATTTTCCAGCCCGTCTAGGGGGGTGAGCGGGGGTTGAAATACTTTAAAAAATTACTTATTTTAGCAACTGTTGCTGTCGAGCTTTAATTTTAACGTGGTATCGTTAAGAATAGAGAAATACATCTGGCCAATGCTTTGAAATCATTTTCCAGCCCGTCTAGGGGGTGAGATGGGGTGAAAATCTTTAAAAATTACTAATTTTAGCAACAGTTGCTGTCGAGCTATAATTTTAGTGAGGTTTCGTTAAGAATAAAGAAATATATCAGACCGATGCATTGAAACCATTTTCCAACCCGTCTAGGGGGGTGAGCGGGGGTTGAAATACTTTAAAAAATTACTAATTTCAGCAACTGTTGCTGTCGAGTTTTAATTTTAACGTGGTATTGTTAAGAATAGAGAAATACATCTGTCCAATGCATTGAAATCATTTTCCAGCCCGTCTTGGGGGTGAGATGGGGTGAAATTCTTTAAAAATTACTAATTTTAGCAACAGTTGCTGTCGAGCTATAATTTTAGTGAGGTTTCGTTAAGAGTAAAGAAATATATCAGACCAATGTATTGAAACCATTTTCCAGCCCGTCTACGGGGGTGAGCGGGGGTTGAAATACTTTAAAAAATTACTAATTTCAGCAACTGTTGCTGTCGAGCTTTAATTTTAACGTGGTATTGTTAAGAATAGAGAAATACATCTGACCAATGTATTGAAACCATTTTCCAGCCCGTCTAGGGTGGTGAGCGGGGGTCGAAATACTTTAAAAAATTACTTATTTTCGCAACTGTTGATGTCGAGCTTCGCTTTTGACGTGGTATTGTTAAGAATGGTGAAATACATCTGACCAATGCATTGAAACCATTTTCCAGCCCGTCTAAGGGGGTGAGCGGTGGTCGAAATACTTTAAAAAATTACTTATTTTCGCAACTGTTGATGTCGAGCTTCGGTTTTGACTTGGTATTGTTAAGAATGGTGAAATACATCTGGCCAATGCATTGAAACCATTTTCCAGCCCGTCTAGGGGGGTGAGCGGGGGTTGAAATACTTTAAAAAATTACTTATTTTAGCAACTGTTGCTGTCGAGCTTTAATTTTAACGTGGTATCGTTAAGACTAGAGAAATACATCTGGCCAATGCATTGAAATCATTTTCCCCAGCCCGTCTAGGGGGTGAGATGGGGTGAAAATCTTTAAAAATTACTAATTTTAGCAACAGTTGTCGAGCTATAATTTTAGTGATGTTTCGTTAAGAATAAAGAAATATATCAGACCAATGCATTGAAACCATTTTCCAGCCCGTCTAGGGGGATGAAATACTTTAAAAAATTACTTATTTCAGCAACTGTTGATGTCGAGCTTCGATTTTGACGTGGTATTGTTAAGAATGGTGAAATACATCTGGCCAATGCATTGAAACCATTTTCCAGCCCTTAGGGGGGTGATCGGGGGTTGAAATACTTTAAAGAATTACTTATTTCAGCAACTGTTGCTGTCGAGCTTTAATTTTAACGTGGCATTGTTAAGAACAGAGAAATACATCTGGCCAATGTATTGAAACCATTTTCCAGCCCGTCTAGGGTGGTGAGCGGGGGTCGAAATACTTTAAAAAATTACTTATTTTCGCAACTGTTGATGTCGAGCTTCAATTTGAACTTGGTATTGTTAAGAATATAGAAATACATCTGACCAATGCATTGAAACCATTTTCCAGCCCGTTTAAGGGGGTGAGCGAGGGTCGAATTACTTTAAAAAATTACTTATTTTCGCAACTGTTGATGTCGAGCTTCAATTTGAACGTGGTATTGTTAAGAATAAAGAAATACATCTGACCAATGCATTGAAACCATTTTCCAGCCCGTCTAGGGGGGTGAGCGGGGGTTGAAATACATTAAAAAATTACTTATTTTCGCAACTGTTGATGTCGAGCTTCAATTTTGACGTGGTATTGTTAAGTATAGAGAAATACATCTGGCCAATGCATTGAAATCATTTTCCAGCCCGTCTCACAGTGGGCCATTTGCAACTTCTAGGTGGACAAAATTCTAGAAACTTCTAAATGACCTTAAAATAGTTGTTAGAAGACAGGAAAAATCGTGAAAAAATTTTAAGAATTAAGGGGGTGGTTATTGAGGGGTTGAAAAATAAATTTGCTTCTAAAGTCTCGAAACTCTGTGAATATAATAATATGATGTCTGTGAATATATCAAAAATAGTTAAAAAATTATAAATAGTAGGGGGGTCGTTTTTGAGGGGGTTGAAAGATAAATATTATTTTAAAATTCTGAAACTTTGTGCACATGATAATATTAGATCCATGAATTCGCTGAAAATAAAAAAAAATCCAAGCAATGAGGGGTTGGATTTCAGAGGATTGAAAAATAAATACAGTTTAAAAGTATGTAAAAAAGTTTCAAAAAATTTCTTGCCAATGTTTTAATTTTCTAACATAACTTAATTTCAAATCATTCAAAACATTGCAAGGATTGCAAGCCTTTTGTGCTTTCTGAAAATTCTGTAGGGGGAATACATATTGTGACATGCCCCAAGTGCACTGTTTCTTAATAAATTATAAGAATGTTTAGTTTACATTCGAAAAATAAAGCTAACGCTTCTTCTGGATAATATTTCCGCTGATTTTCGTGTTCCTGCAAAATTTTCTTCATATCAGTAGCGGTTGATATATCCTCATGGATTTTGCCGCCTTCTTGCCCTCGCTCAGCCAATCTTCAAAAGTTCCTTCGGGAAAATAACACACATATGTATTTTAACGAGATCTGGAACTAGATTATATTTTGATATTATTTCGTTGAAAGGTTGGAAGGTAAATGGAGGTACTGGAGGTAAATAAGTAAAGTAAGCACGTAAGAGTCCATAAAGTTGAAATTTAGTGTATGTACGAGAAGCCAAGGTCTCAACATTTTTTTGGCGTCGGCCACACTCACTTCATTATTGAAGGGGGTAAAAAGATTAAATTGCGATTTAGTGCATCTACAAGACCCAGAAGGCATAACATTTTTTTAATATATTATTAAAGTTCTGTGAACAATTATTTCCACCTAGTGGAGTGCAAATATGGTATCAACAGTTTTTTCGTTGTAAGAGACTTGGATAAATAATCTGGGTGTGGAAATAGTGATTCCTTGGGCAGCGGTTTTATAAAAGAGAAATATATAGGTATTTTAAACAAAAAGCAAACATTTAAATACTGGTTAATTGTATTATTTTGTAGATTTCGCGACATTGTTTAGAAGAAAATACATGTGGCAGAGCATCCCAATAAGGAACAGAAACATTTTTGAAGATATTTCAAAAATTAAATATTTATTACAAAAATTTTTTACTATCTCGGGTATGTTTTAGAGTTTTTATACTTTCCGGATTACGTAGGAAAATTATTGCGATCATGCATACATTCAATTTTAAATTTTTGATGGATTTATACGTAGTTCTCCAACCCTACAGAGTGGTTTTAAAAAAATATTTCTCGTTGTCGCACCCACATAGTCCAAACTAGAGATGGGCGCGTGAGTCGATTTTGACTCACGCTCATGCACGCTCACGACTGATATATGTTAAGGCAAACTCACGCACGCTCACGCACGGGATCTTTTGACTCACGCACACTCACGAAATCTTTCGTGATTTGGTACCTTAAATGTACACGCTCACGGCGTGATACGGTGAAATTCACGTCACGTGCCCATCTCTGGACCAGAGTGACCAGACCAGGCCAGGAGGGCTAGGCGACTGGCGAATGCAGTAGAGAGAGATTGCAATTACGCAGTTTGATTTGAATGTTGCGTCATTCATCTTATCTCCTGTACTTTTCCCTCCCTTCTCGCGCTCGTGTTCCGTCTATCGCTTCGCTTCTTATTCTTGTCACGACACGACAGGTTGAGGTTTTAAAGCAGAGATGGGTCGTCGTGTCACGGCGTGAATATTATCTCACGCACGTTCACGCACGGGATCTTTTGACTCACGCACACTCACGAAATCTTCCGTGATTTAGTACCTTAAATGTACACGCTCACGCCGTGACACGGCGTGACACGGTGAAATTCACGTCACGTGCCCATCTCTAGTCCAAACCACTAAAAATCGGTTTTGATCAAGTTTTGCATACTTGTTTAGAGCGGTTACACCTAATTCTGAAATAGCAAAATCAATCCCAACTCAAATGCGAAGTGAGCAGACCACTGAAAGTTGGTAAAAAAGTGGAATATATTATATACGAAGTGTTGGTGTACTTCCGGGGTGTTTTCCCGCGTAGTTGATAGGCTCCTCCTGGAACCACAGTTGTCTAAACGACGTTTCGGCAGAATCCCATCTGCCATCTTCAGGTTCTAGCTGAAAGCTGCCTATTGCTGCTCCTCGTTGCTCGAACTGAGCTAGTTCAGTTCATGAACAGTACCAGTGTGATACAGCATGACTTATTGCACCATAGAAAATGGAGGGAGGGAGGCTGTAGGGAGTCGGGTTTAAAGAATTAAATATTTTTTCTCTGAAACACTGATGATTTAGATTGAATTTAATACATGGATACTTCATTAGTACCAGTATTAGATGAAATGACCAGTTCCTCGCAGAAATTACAGAAAATATTAAAAAATCGATAATAAGTGACGTACACCGTACTGTATAAACCTCTTATATATCCTTGTATAACTTCTTGTATAGCATAATTGCGCCCTAGTCTATCACTTTTTTCCTCTGCGAAAATTTTGGTAAACGCGGCGTTCCTCCTCGGCATGAAGAAGACGATTTCCACACGTCGGACTGGAAAATCGGCAAATATATTTGGTTCGACAATTCGAAAATTGGATTCTACATATTTTTATTAAGCAATTTTTAAAAAATCAGCTGGTTATCAATAAATGTTTTAAAGTTATGTTATGTTTAGGTGTTATGTTCCAAAATTTTTGTCGGACAGTTTGTAGAAATACATAGAATACAAATATAGAATCTAATTCTCAAATTGTCCGACAAAATATATTTGCCGATTCTCCAGTCCGACGCGTGGAAATCGTCTTTTTCATGCCGAGAAGGAACGCCGCGTTTACGAAAATTTTCGCAGAGGAAAAAAGTGATAGACTAGGCGCAATTATGCCGTACAATAAGTTATACAAGGATATGTATAAATTGCATTTATGTACGCGGGCACCTAAACTATTACCATTTCAAGTGAAAAACACTATATATGACAAACTGTTATTTACAGGGTGCCGTTAAATAATTTTTTCATGTTTTGCTTCTCAGTATTTAAATAAATCTTTACATATTTGTTATTTAAAATTAGTAATAGTTATAAGAAATTAAGAAAAAATTCCGACAAATTGTTTATCTGTTTTCGAAGATAGTGTTTTTGTCTGGAACGCCGACTCTGAAGTATCGTTATTTAGCTAGCTTTTATTACAAGCTTTTATTTAACTTGCAATGTTTGTATGTTTGTTTGTTTAGGTCAAATCTTGCAACTGAATTTTAAAACAGTTATCCTCAACCGATTGAGCTGAAATTTTGCATACACGTTTAATTTGGATGACAATGCATGGTTAGTTAAGTGATGTCATTCTAAATCCAATATGGCGGACTCCCAAAGATGGCGGACCAGTTATTTTTTATGCACCCCCATGATATGGGTATCAAATGGAAGGGTCTGCTGAGAAGAATACGAAAAATAAAATAACGTCACACTAAATTCAATATGGCGGACGGTTACACTGCTGAGTGAGGAGTACCATTAACTAATTAACGCTATTAAAAGCTTGTTTTTAAAAAGTTTTTTTTTTTTAATTAACTTGCTTTGTATGTATGATGACCATACAATAATATGATGCCAAAAAGTGTATTTTTTAGTTTTAATCCTATAATTTGATCGCATCATAATGTATTCACTCAGGCGTTGTATTCTAAGAAATGACGAAGGATCTGGTATTATTTTAAGCAAGGACGAAACAATAAATATATAATAATTAAGACGTAACTAAAAATTTAAAAATTAAATTAAATGAAAAAAAATTTTTTTAAAAACAAGCTTTTATTATTTAGGTGCATTAAAACGAAAAAAAAAAGTTATGTTGAATTAATTGTATTAAAAGCTTGTCGCGAGAATAGAAAAAAATACTTACAATCTTTGTCAAACAAATTGTATGCCTGTATAAACTTCTCGTGCGCGACAAGCTTCTAAGACAATTAATTCAACATAACTTATTTTTTTCGTTTTAGTGCACCTAAACAATAATAAAAGCTTGTTTTTAAAAAAGTTTTTTTTACATTTAATTTTTTTTTAAATAATTTATCCCCATCTCATCCTCATAGACAGGCTGAAAAATTAATTTAATACATTTTTCTGATGCATTTTTTTATTCTTAAGGAAACCACGTTAAAATTCAAGCTTGCCAATAGCTGTTGCTAAAGCAATCGATATTTAAATCATTTCACCCCCTCTTAAATGGGCTGATAAATAATTTTATTGCACTGATCTAATGAATTTCTTCATTCAAGAAAACAAAGTTAAAATAAAGCACGGCAATAAGAGTTGCACATCCATGCGATTTTTAAATAATTTCAACAATCGCTCACCCTCCTAGATGGGCTGGAACTAACTTCATTGCAAAACCACGTAAAGTTGAGTATAGCTGTTGATAAAATACTTGATTTTTAAATTATTTCAACCTCCGCTCACCCTCCTAGACGGGCCGAAAATAACTTCAATATATTTTTCTGATGCATTTCTTTACTCTTAATTAAGCCACGTTAAAATTAAAACTCGAGAAGAACTGTCGATAAAATAGTTAACTTTTAGAATATTTCAGCCACATCTCCCTCTCCTAGACGGGCCGGAAAATGATTTCAATGCACTGGCCAGATGTATTATTTCTCTATTCTAAATAAAACCACGTGAATATTAAAATTCGACAATAACAGTTGCTAAAATAAGTAACTTTTTAAAATATTTCAACCCCCGCTCACCCGCCTAGACGGGCTGGAAAATGGTTTCAATGCATTGGCCAGATGTATTTCTCTATTCTTAACAATACCACGTTAAAATTAAAGCTCGACATCAACAGTTGCGAAAATAAGTAATTTTTTAAAGTATTTCGACCCCCGCTCACCCTCTTAGACGGGCTGGAAAATGGTTTCAATGCATTGGCCAGATGTATTTCACCATTCTTAACAATACCACGTCAAAAGCGAAGCTCGACATCAACAGTTGCGAAAATAAGTAATTTTTTAAAGTATTTCGACCCCCGCTCACCTCCTTAGACGGGCTGGAAAATGGTTTCAATGCATTGGCCAGATGTATTTCTCTATTCTTAACAATACCTCGTCAAAATTAAAGCTCGACAGCAGCAGTTGCTGAAATAAGTAATTTTTTAAAGTATTTCATCCCCCGCTCACCCCCTTAGACGGGCTGGAAAATGGTTTCAATGCATTGGTCTGATATATTTCTTTATTCTTAACGAAACCTCACTAAAATTATAGCTCGACAGCAACTGTTGCTAAAATTAGTAATTTTTAAAGAATTTCACTCCATCTCACCCCTAGACGGGCTGGAAAATGATTTCAATGCATTGACCAGATGTATTTCTCTATTATTAATAATACCACGTTAAAATTAAACCTCGACAGCAACAGTTGCTGAAATTAGTAATTTTTTAAAGTATTTCAACCCCCGCTCACCACCGTAGACGGGCTGGAAAATGGTTTCAATACATTGGTCTGATATATTTCTTTACTCTTAACGAAACCTCACTAAAATTATAGCTCGACAGCAACTGTTGCTAAAATTAGTAATTTTTAAAGAATTTCACCCCATCTCACCCCCTAGACGGGCTGGAAAATGATTTCAATGCATTGGCCAGATGTATTTCTCTATTCTTAACAATACCTCGTCAAAATTAAAGCTCGACAGCAGCAGTTGCTAAAATAAGTAATTTTTTAAAGTATTTCATCCCCCGCTCACCCCCCTAGACGGGCTGGAAAATGGTTTCAATGCATTGGTCTGATATATTTCTTTATTCTTAACGAAACCTCACTAAAATTATAGCTCGACAGCAACTGTTGCTAAAATTAGTAATTTTTAAAGAATTTCACCCCATCTCACCCCCTAGACGGGCTGGAAAATGATTTCAATGCATTGGCCAGATGTATTTCTCTATTCTTAACAATACCACGTTAAAATTAAAGCTCGACAGCAACAGTTGCTAAAATAAGTAATTTTTTAAAGTATTTCAACCCCCGCTCACCCCCCTAGACGGGCTGGAAAATGGTTTCAATGCATCGGTCTGATATATTTCTTTATTCTTAACGAAACCTCACTAAAATTATAGCTCGACAGCAACTGTTGCTAAAATTAGTAATTTTTAAAGAATTTCACCCCATCTCACCCCTAGACGGGCTGGAAAATGATTTCAATGCATTGACCAGATGTATTTCTCTATTATTAACAATACCACGTTAAAATTAAACCTCGACAGCAACAGTTGCTGAAATTAGTAATTTTTTTAAGTATTTCAACCCCCGCTCACCCCCGTAGACGGGCTGGAAAATGGTTTCAATACATTGGTCTGATATATTTCTTTACTATTAACGAAACCTCACTAAAATTATAGGTCGACAGCAACTGTTGCTAAAATTAGTAATTTTTAAAGAATTTCACCCCATCTCACCCCCTAGACGGGCTGGAAAATGATTTCAATGCATTGGCCAGATGTATTTCTCTATTCTTAACAATACCACGTTAAAATTAAAGCTCGACAGCAACAGTTGCTGAAATTAGTAATTTTTTAAAGTATTTCAACCCCCGCTCATCCCCCTAGACGGGCTGGAAAATGGTTTAAATGCATTGGCCAGATGTATTTCGCCATTAATAATACCACGTCAACATTGAAGCTCGACATCAACAGTTGCTGAAATAAGTAATTTTTTAAAGTATTTCATCCCCCGCTCACCCCCTTAGACGGGCTGGAAAATGGTTTCAATGCATTGGTCTGATATATTTCTTTATTCTTAACGAAACTTCACCAAAATTATAGCTCGACAGCAACTGTTGCTAAAATTAGTAATTTTTAAAGAATTTCACACCATCTCACCCCCTAGACGGGCTGGAAAATAATTTCAATGCATTGGCCAGATGTATTTCTCTATTCTTAACAATACCACGTTAAAATTAAAGCTCGACAGCAACAGTTGCTAAAATAAGTAATTTTTTAAAGTATTTCAACCCCCGCTCACCCCCTAGACGGGCTGGAAAATGGTTTTAATGCATTGGTCTGATATATTTCTTTATTCTTAACGAAACCTCACTAAAATTATAGCTCGACAGCAACTGTTGCTAAAATTAGTAATTTTTAAAGAATTTCACCCCATCTCACCCCTAGACGGGCTGGAAAATGATTTCAATGCATTGACCAGATGTATTTCTCTATTATTAATAATACCACGTTAAAATTAAACCTCGACAGCAACAGTTGCTGAAATTAGTAATTTTTTAAAGTATTTCAACCCCCGCTCACCCCCGTAGACGGGCTGGAAAATGGTTTCAATACATTGGTCTGATATATTTCTTTACTCTTAACGAAACCTCACTAAAATTATAGCTCGACAGCAACTGTTGCTAAAATTAGTAATTTTCAAAGAATTTCACCCCATCTCACCCCCTAGACGGGCTGGAAAATGATTTCAATGCATTGGCCAGATGTATTTCTCTATTCTTAACAATACCTAGTCAAAATTAAAGCTCGACAGCAGCAGTTGCTGAAATAAGTAATTTTTTAAAGTATTTCATCCCCCGCTCACCCCCCTAGACGGGCTGGAAAATGGTTTCAAAGCATTGGTCTGATATATTTCTTTATTCTTAACGAAACCTCACTAAAATTATAGCTCGACAGCAACTGTTGCTAAAATTAGTAATTTTTAAAGAATTTCACCCCATCTCACCCCCTAGACGGGCTGGAAAATGATTTCAATGCATTGGCCAGATGTATTTCTCTATTCTTAACAATACCACGTTAAAATTAAAGCTCGACAGCAACAGTTGCTGAAATAAGTAATTTTTTAAAGTATTTCAACCCCCGCTCACCCCCCCTAAACGGGCTGGAAAATGGTTTCAATGCATTGGTCTGATATATTTCTTTATTCTTAACGAAACTTCACTAAAATTATAGCTCGACAGCAACTGTTGCTAAAATTAGTAATTTTTAAGGATTTTCACCCCCGCTCACCCCCCTAGACGGGCTGGAAAATGGTTTCAATGCATTGGCCAGATGTATTTCACCATTCTTAACAATACCACGTCAAAAGCGAAGCTCGACATCAACAATTGCGAAAATAAGTAATTTTTTAAAGTATTTCGACCCCCGCTCACCCCCTTAGACGGGCTGGAAAATGGTTTCAATGCATTGGCCAGATGTATTTCTCTATTCTTAACAATACCTCGTCAAAATTAAAGCTCGACAGCAGCAGTTGCTGAAATAAATAATTTTTTAAAGTATTTCATCCTCCGCTCACCCCCTAGACGGGCTGGAAAATGGTTTCAATGCATTGGTCTGATATATTTCTTTATTCTTAACGAAACCTCACTAAAATTGTAGCTCGACAGCAACTACTGCTAAAATTAGTAATTTTTAAAGATTTTCACCCCATCTCACCCCCTAGACGGGCTGGAAAATGATTTCAATGCATTGGCCAGATGTATTTCTCTATTCTTAACAATACGACGTTAAAATTAAAGCTCGACAGCAACAGTTGCTAAAATAAGTAATTTTTTAAAGTATTTCAACCCCCGCTCACCCCCTAGACTGGCTGGAAAATGGTTTCAATGCATTGGTTAGATGTATTTCGCCAATATTAATAATACCACGTCAAATTTGAAGCTCGACATCAACAGTTGCGAAAATAAGTAATTTTTTAATGTATTTCAACCCCCGCTCACCCCCCTAGACGGGCTGGAAAATGGTTTCAATGCATTCGTCAGATGTATTTCTTTATTCTTAACAATACCACGTTCAAATTGAAGCTCGACATCAACAGTAGCGAAAATAAGTAATTTTTTAAAGTATTTCGACCCCCGCTCACCACCCTAGACGGGCTGGAAAATGGTTTCAATGCATTGGCCAGATGTATTTCGCCAATCTTAATAATACCACGTCAAATTTGAAGCTCGACATCAACAGTTGCGAAAATAAGTAATTTTTTAATGTATATTTCAACCCCCGCTCACTCCCCCTAGACGGGCTGGAAAATGGTTTCAATGCATTCGTCAAATGTATTTCTTTATTGTTAACAATACCACGTTCAAATTGAAGCTCGACATCAACAGTTGCGAAAATAAGTAATTTTTTAAAGTATTTCGACCCCCGCTCACCACCCTAGACGGGCTGGAAAATGGTTTCAATACATTGGCCAGATGTATTTCTCTATTCTTAACAATACCACGTTAAAGTTAAAGCTCGACAGCAACAGTTGCTGAAATTAGTAATTTTTTAAAGTATTTCAACCCCCGCTCACCACCGTAGACGGGCTGGAAAATGGTTTCAATACATTGGTCTGATATATTTCTTTACTCTTAACGAAACCTCACTAAAATTATAGCTCGACAGCAACTGTTGCTAAAATTAGTAATTTTTAAAGAATTTCACCCCATCTCACCCCCTAGACGGGCTGGAAAATGATTTCAATGCATTGGCCAGATGTATTTCTCTATTCTTAACAATACCTCGTCAAAATTAAAGCTCGACAGCAGCAGTTGCTAAAATAAGTAATTTTTTAAAGTATTTCATCCCCCGCTCACCCCCCTAGACGGGCTGGAAAATGGTTTCAATGCATTGGTCTGATATATTTCTTTATTCTTAACGAAACCTCACTAAAATTATAGCTCGACAGCAACTGTTGCTAAAATTAGTAATTTTTAAAGAATTTCACCCCATCTCACCCCCTAGACGGGCTGGAAAATGATTTCAATGCATTGGCCAGATGTATTTCTCTATTCTTAACAATACCACGTTAAAATTAAAGCTCGACAGCAACAGTTGCTAAAATAAGTAATTTTTTAAAGTATTTCAACCCCCGCTCACCCCCCTAGACGGGCTGGAAAATGGTTTCAATGCATCGGTCTGATATATTTCTTTATTCTTAACGAAACCTCACTAAAATTATAGCTCGACAGCAACTGTTGCTAAAATTAGTAATTTTTAAAGAATTTCACCCCATCTCACCCCTAGACGGGCTGGAAAATGATTTCAATGCATTGACCAGATGTATTTCTCTATTATTAACAATACCACGTTAAAATTAAACCTCGACAGCAACAGTTGCTGAAATTAGTAATTTTTTTAAGTATTTCAACCCCCGCTCACCCCCGTAGACGGGCTGGAAAATGGTTTCAATACATTGGTCTGATATATTTCTTTACTATTAACGAAACCTCACTAAAATTATAGGTCGACAGCAACTGTTGCTAAAATTAGTAATTTTTAAAGAATTTCACCCCATCTCACCCCCTAGACGGGCTGGAAAATGATTTCAATGCATTGGCCAGATGTATTTCTCTATTCTTAACAATACCACGTTAAAATTAAAGCTCGACAGCAACAGTTGCTGAAATTAGTAATTTTTTAAAGTATTTCAACCCCCGCTCATCCCCCTAGACGGGCTGGAAAATGGTTTAAATGCATTGGCCAGATGTATTTCGCCATTAATAATACCACGTCAACATTGAAGCTCGACATCAACAGTTGCTGAAATAAGTAATTTTTTAAAGTATTTCAACCCCCGCTCACCCCCCCTAAACGGGCTGGAAAATGGTTTCAATGCATTGGTCTGATATATTTCTTTATTCTTAACGAAACTTCACCAAAATTATAGCTCGACAGCAACTGTTGCTAAAATTAGTAATTTTTAAAGAATTTCACCCCATCTCACCCCCTAGACGGGCTGGAAAATGATTTCAATGCATTGGCCAGATGTATTTCACCATTCTTAACAATACCACGTCAAAAGCGAAGCTCGGCATCAACAGTTGCGAAAATAAGTAATTTTTTAAAGTATTTCGACCCCCGCTCACCCCCTTAGACGGGCTGGAAAATGGTTTCAATGCATTGGCCAGATGTATTTCACCATTCTTAACAATACCACGTCAAAAGCGAAGCTCGACATCAACAGTTGCGGAAATAAGTAATTTTTTAAAGTATTTCGACCCCCGCTCACCCCCCTAGACGGGCTGGAAAATGGTTTCAATGCATTGGTCTGATATATTTCTTTATTCTTAACGAAACCTCACTAAAATTATAGCTCGACAGCAACTGTTGCTAAAATTAGTAATTTTTAAAGAATTTCACACCATCTCACCCCCTAGACGGGCTGGAAAATAATTTCAATGCATTGGCCAGATGTATTTCTCTATTCTTAACAATACCACGTTAAAATTAAAGCTCGACAGCAACAGTTGCTAAAATAAGTAATTTTTTAAAGTATTTCAACCCCCGCTCACCCCCCTAGACGGGCTGGAAAATGGTTTTAATGCATTGGTCTGATATATTTCTTTATTCTTAACGAAACCTCACTAAAATTATAGCTCGACAGCAACTGTTGCTAAAATTAGTAATTTTTAAAGAATTTCACCCCATCTCACCCCTAGACGGGCTGGAAAATGATTTCAATGCATTGACCAGATGTATTTCTCTATTATTAATAATACCACGTTAAAATTAAACCTCGACAGCAACAGTTGCTGAAATTAGTAATTTTTTAAAGTATTTCAACCCCCGCTCACCCCCGTAGACGGGCTGGAAAATGGTTTCAATACATTGGTCTGATATATTTCTTTACTCTTAACGAAACCTCACTAAAATTATAGCTCGACAGCAACTGTTGCTAAAATTAGTAATTTTCAAAGAATTTCACCCCATCTCACCCCCTAGACGGGCTGGAAAATGATTTCAATGCATTGGCCAGATGTATTTCTCTATTCTTAACAATACCTAGTCAAAATTAAAGCTCGACAGCAGCAGTTGCTGAAATAAGTAATTTTTTAAAGTATTTCATCCCCCGCTCACCCCCCTAGACGGGCTGGAAAATGGTTTCAAAGCATTGGTCTGATATATTTCTTTATTCTTAACGAAACCTCACTAAAATTATAGCTCGACAGCAACTGTTGCTAAAATTAGTAATTTTTAAAGAATTTCACCCCATCTCACCCCCTAGACGGGCTGGAAAATGATTTCAATGCATTGGCCAGATGTATTTCTCTATTCTTAACAATACCACGTTAAAATTAAAGCTCGACAGCAACAGTTGCTGAAATAAGTAATTTTTTAAAGTATTTCAACCCCCGCTCACCCCCCCTAAACGGGCTGGAAAATGGTTTCAATGCATTGGTCTGATATATTTCTTTATTCTTAACGAAACTTCACTAAAATTATAGCTCGACAGCAACTGTTGCTAAAATTAGTAATTTTTAAGGATTTTCACCCCCGCTCACCCCCCTAGACGGGCTGGAAAATGGTTTCAATGCATTGGCCAGATGTATTTCACCATTCTTAACAATACCACGTCAAAAGCGAAGCTCGACATCAACAATTGCGAAAATAAGTAATTTTTTAAAGTATTTCGACCCCCGCTCACCCCCTTAGACGGGCTGGAAAATGGTTTCAATGCATTGGCCAGATGTATTTCTCTATTCTTAACAATACCTCGTCAAAATTAAAGCTCGACAGCAGCAGTTGCTGAAATAAATAATTTTTTAAAGTATTTCATCCTCCGCTCACCCCCTAGACGGGCTGGAAAATGGTTTCAATGCATTGGTCTGATATATTTCTTTATTCTTAACGAAACCTCACTAAAATTGTAGCTCGACAGCAACTACTGCTAAAATTAGTAATTTTTAAAGATTTTCACCCCATCTCACCCCCTAGACGGGCTGGAAAATGATTTCAATGCATTGGCCAGATGTATTTCTCTATTCTTAACAATACGACGTTAAAATTAAAGCTCGACAGCAACAGTTGCTAAAATAAGTAATTTTTTAAAGTATTTCAACCCCCGCTCACCCCCTAGACTGGCTGGAAAATGGTTTCAATGCATTGGTTAGATGTATTTCGCCAATATTAATAATACCACGTCAAATTTGAAGCTCGACATCAACAGTTGCGAAAATAAGTAATTTTTTAATGTATTTCAACCCCCGCTCACCCCCCTAGACGGGCTGGAAAATGGTTTCAATGCATTCGTCAGATGTATTTCTTTATTCTTAACAATACCACGTTCAAATTGAAGCTCGACATCAACAGTAGCGAAAATAAGTAATTTTTTAAAGTATTTCGACCCCCGCTCACCACCCTAGACGGGCTGGAAAATGGTTTCAATGCATTGGCCAGATGTATTTCGCCAATCTTAATAATACCACGTCAAATTTGAAGCTCGACATCAACAGTTGCGAAAATAAGTAATTTTTTAATGTATATTTCAACCCCCGCTCACTCCCCCTAGACGGGCTGGAAAATGGTTTCAATGCATTCGTCAAATGTATTTCTTTATTGTTAACAATACCACGTTCAAATTGAAGCTCGACATCAACAGTTGCGAAAATAAGTAATTTTTTAAAGTATTTCGACCCCCGCTCACCACCCTAGACGGGCTGGAAAATGGTTTCAATACATTGGCCAGATGTATTTCTCTATTCTTAACAATACCACGTTAAAGTTAAAGCTCGACAGCAACAGTTGCTGAAATTAGTAATTTTTTAAAGTATTTCAACCCCCGCTCACCCCCGTAGACGGGCTGGAAAATGGTTTCAATGCATTGGTCTGATATATTTCTTTACTCTTAATGAAACCTCACTAAAATTATAGCTCGACAGCAACTGTTGCTAAAATTAGTAATTTTTAAAGAATTTCACCCCATCTCACCCCCTAGACGGGCTGGAAAATGATTTCAATGCATTGGCCAGATGTATTTCTCTATTCTTAACAATACCACGTTAAAATTAAAGCTCGACAGCAACAGTTGCTGAAATTAGTAATTTTTTAAAGTATTTCAACCCCCACTCACCCCCCTAGACGGGCTGGAAAATGGTTTCAATGCATTGATCTGATATATTTCTTTACTCTTAACGAAACCTCACTAAAATTATAGCTCGACAGCAACTGTTGCTAAAATTAGTAATTTTTAAATAATTTCACCCCCTCTAACCCTCCAAGACGGGCTGGAAAATGATTTCAATGCATTCGTCAGATGTATTTCTTTATTGTTAACAATACCACGTTAAAATTAAAGCTCGACAGCAACAGTTGCTGAAATTAGTAATTTTTTAAAGTATTTCAACCCCCGCTCACCCCCCTAGACGGGCTGGAAAATGGTTTTAATGCATTGATCTGATATATTTCTTTACTCTTAACGAAACCTCACTAAAATTATAGCTCGACAGCAACTGTTGCTAAAATTAGTAATTTTTAAATAATTTCACCCCCTCTAACCCTCCAAGACGGGCTGGAAAATGATTTCAATGCATTGGACAGATGTATTTCTTTATTCTTAACGAAACTTCATTAAAATTATAGCTCGACAACAAGTGTTGCTAAAATAATTAATTTTTATATAGCTGATGATAAAATAAGTAATAATTTTTAGATTATTTCAACCCTATCCCACCCTACTCTACTAGACGGGCTCCTAAATAAATTAAGTACGTTTCTCTGAATCATGATCTTACATAATGACACCACGTTGAAATTAAAACTCTACAACGAAAATCAAATTTTTATTTAAATCCACGACTTCATCGATTATAGTCCTACTTTAAAATGTGGATGTGGATGATTTCACACCCGTGTTGCGGCGGTCAAAAACTTCTCCCACCACTGCCATCGTGTTCAGCACCCCCTCGAAAACGGGGTGGGGGGAAAGGTAATCTCGTCTTTGCACGAAATATTTACAAAAAAGTCGTCTTATAATGCTTCATTACATAGACTAATACGCCGACTCAGCGGTTAATGTTCATCAAATGATAATTTAGAGTCAAAGGTGACCATTCTGAATAGAGCCTAATTTAAGGTGGTTCTATTCAGAACGGTATTGTCAAGTTTATAGTCAAATAGTTCAATAGGACAAAATATATATTGCCTATATCGATATTATAGATGATTTTTCACAACAATCATTTAATTTAATCTATTCTCAATCTTCTATTTTAAACAGTCTGAAATTGATTGAATTTCACTCTATATTTTAAGGATATCCGCATACAGTAGATAGTTAACATTAAACAGTTGTGTTACTTTATTGATGAAAATATCAAAAAGTAAGTTCCAGAATTGAACCTTGTGGAACAACTGATGATTGCAAACATTTTTGAGATTTGAAACCAGGATATTAAAGAAGCTGCGCTCCACCATGTAAGGAGATTTAGCGAATTCACAGACATACCAAGTATATTCAAATTTTGACAACAACTCGTGGTCATGGCGGCCAAAATCACTGTAGATGTCATCTACCTGATCTGATTTCCCTCATGTAGAAATTCAGAAATGTACTTTTTTCCGCAACGTTCAAGGTAGTAAAGCGTCCTAGTACGTAGAGTAGAGCGTCCATGCTGATGTGGAGATGAAATTTTCTGTATGGAAATATACAAGGTTATGAGTAATTATTTCAAAAATTATGAATATAAATAAATAAATAAATAGTTTATTTAGCAGTTTGCCAGTTACAAGAATAACATTTGTTACAAACATAAAGAAAAATAATATATACAAAGTTAAAACATTGTTCAATTTTAAAACTAACTTAATTAACATAAAATAGAAACTATGTACCTACACTTAAATATAATATCTTTGTCATTTATTTGAAAGTTGGAACATTTTTTGACATTTTAATTTCTATGGGTAGTTTATTAAAAAGTTTAAAACCTTCACAAAAAAGAGATTTTAGAACATTTGAATTGCATTTTTCAATATGATTTCTTGTCTGATATGTATGTATGCTCGATCTTTTAATTAAGAATGTCTGTAAGTACTGTGGGGCTACGTTATTTGCTATTTTATATATTAATATTAGAGCAGATTGTTCGATTATTTGTTCAATATTTAGCCATCTTAAATTAGATAACATTACTTTTATTGGTTCTATATATCACATTTCAGAATTACTCTCATTATTTTATTTTGCAATATCTGCAGTTTGTGAAGATCGCACTTACTACAGGTAATTAATAACGACATACAGTAATTAAAATGAGGATAAATAATAGTATTATACACTAACAATTTGCTCCATTTAGAGCGATTTTTTGAAATTCTATAAAAAAATTTTTTTCTATTTTCTTAACTAAAAAATCTACGTGTTTTGTGAAATTTAAATTTGGATCCAAAACAATATCTAAATATTTTATTTCCTCTACAAAGTTAATTTTTATATTATTTATTTTTACAGAGAAATTTTGACTCAAATGCTTCGTAACTGTTTCTAGTGCCCAAAACCATACATTTGGTTTTGGATGAATTTAACTTTAATTTGTTGTTGCATAACCATGTGTATAGGTGTTCCATTTCTTAGTTCATCGTCTCAACTACTTTATAATTTTTACCAGATACTGATATAAGTGTATCCTCAGCAAATAGATTTACAAATGAATTATTTAATACATTACTTATATCATTCATATAAACAATAAATAATAGAGGATCCAGCACACTCCCTTGAGGGACACCATATTCACTTCTGATTTTATCCGATAAAACCCCATTGAACTTAGTTCTATGATACGTTTCGTCTAAATAGTTTTTAATCCAAGCTAAAACATCATTTTTTACCCCATACCTTTCACATTTTTCTTTTAAATTCCGCCTATTGATCGTTTCAAATGCTCGCTGCAGATCCACAAAGACACTGAGGACAATATCACCTCGATCAATAAATATCTCGTCTCCATTTTGAACACACTAACTGCACTGATGTTTCACAAGAATGTCGTTGTCGAAATCCAGACTGTTCACTATACAAAATATTTTTTATATTAAAATAGTCATATAATTGGTCATATACCATTATTTCCATAATTTTTTCTAGCTCAGGTAATAAATTTATTGGCCTACATTGTTCCGGTTTTTTAGGATCACTTACTTTGGGAACTGGCACGATAACACTACATTTTAGTTCGGGAGGAATTTTTCCAGTTTTCAGAGATGTATTAAATTAATTAAATTTAATAACGGATATCCAATAACGTCAAAAAGGACTTTGATAATGTACACTGTAATATTATTATCACCACTGGCTTTGTTAATTAAAAATTACTTTTCTTAATTTATTTAATGAAATATTTTGAAAACTAGTAATTTCGGACTGTGCCCTTGTAATTTCGTATTCATCATTTGACGTGACATTTGGTATATTCATCGCAATTTCAGCAATACTTTCCGAAAAAAAGTTATTAAAATTATTTTCCATAGATAAAGAATTGTTTTCAAACTCAACCGACTGTATGACCTTTGTTTTATTATTTTGATTAACTATTTCTTTCAAGGTTTTCCACATTTGTTTGCTATTGTTTTTACATCGATCCATATTTTCTTCATAATATTCTTTTCTCTTTTGTCTAATTAGTGAAACTACCTCATTTCGTTTTTCCTTGTATTGTCGAGTCATTTTCAGTTTTATATGCCCTATCTCTTTCGTTTTGTGTTCGTTTTACATCTTTATCCACCCATTTCTTTTTATTTTTTACTACTATTTTTTCCTCTGATGCGATTTTGTCTAAGCTACTTATATTTTCTTCTAAGTTTTTGTATAATATATCTACGTCTGTTGAATTATAATCCCATTCTTTATATATTAGTTCTACTGCAATTTTCTCTATATTTTCTTTACACAAATTTCTTCTAATTATAATATTTTCTTCTTCCTTGTTTTCTGATGGCAATGTGGTACCTATTATTTCGTGGTCTGTGATCTACGTGTATATCCTTGGTAATTCCACAAGATGGTGCATATTTGTACAATTAAATCATTTAAAGTTGATGATACATTCGTGGTTCTTGTTGTTTATGGTTCATGTTAAAGGCGCCGTTACACGGCGCGTGGTTCGCCGAACCTGGCCCGACGAACCACGAACCACACGCCGTCTGACAGGGGTGGTTCGCCATTAGTTCGCGGTTCGTGGTGCGTGCTGCCGCGATCCATCGGATGTCGGTAAACTTGCACGGACCAAAGGATACAACCAAATGCGTCACAAATCTGAATGAACTACGTACTGCATTGACACCCTCAATTCAAGACGCCGTTACACGGCGCGTGGTTCGGCGAACCACGCACCGTGTAACGGCGCCTTTTTTTATGTTGAACGTATTTGTCGTTGTTTAATAAGTCTTTTAGAAAGTTTATAAACAAATTTTTATCACCATTTGGAGATCGATATAGGGATCCAATAAGGTATGTTTCTTTATCTATATAGACTTTTATTAAGCTAGCCCAATCAATATTCATAATTAACCGCATAGTGTTGAATTTCTCCAAATGTTATGTATTCCTTTGAATATATAGCAACCCCCCTATGTGTCTGCTGTTCGAAGAATTGATTATATGATTGTAACCTCAATGTTCAACTCTTCATTATCTATATATTGCGTGACATGTATTTCATTTAAACAAATTATTAGTGGTTTCACATCATATATAAATTATTTCAGTTCAAACATATTGGATGTAAGTCCTTGAATATTTATCGAAAAACTTTGACCATTTTGGCCTAATCCAAATGAACCTCTCACTAATATTACACTAATTACTATAATACAATAATTCAGTTACTTGATCACTTTGCTTACTTCTGAACTTAACTACTCTGCTAACTGAACTAAACTGTCCACACACGGCTTCTCCATTCCTTTATATAGCCCATGTAGTTCATTCTGGAACATTCCATCATGCTCCAGCAAATGTCACCAGTTCTCTAGATGTTTCCAGATGCCTAGATTTTGATACCGCGAGCGCCATCTGTGGGACGATAGCCAAACTATTGGTTAGTTTGGCTATCTATAATTCTCTGTTGCTTACATATGAAACTTAGGGGAAATTCCCACATGTTCTACCCCCATGTCTCTGGGGGTAGAACATGTAACAATACTAAAAGACGATTGTGACTTCTCGTTGAATGTACTGATTTCCCTCATCTAAAACTTCAGAAATGTTTTTTTTTCACAAAGTTCAAGGTAGTAGAGCGTTCTGATACGTAGAGTAGAGTGTCCATGCTATTGTGGAGATATTGAATTTTCTATATGAAAATATACATGGCCATGAATAATTATTTTAATAACTTTTCAAACATTATAAATGATGTTATTATATTATGTTGGTCTAATCCAGTTGAACCACCCTGTCTATTGTTGTGAAGAGGACTGTGGTATGATACTACAAGACGATTATGACTGCTCGTTGAATGTACCGTTCAGTAGTTGGAATTATTCACTAAGAATGAGACAAAATCAATACTCGTGTTGATTTAGAGAGATCCGTAGTGCGTTCTAACTCTAGTAATTGAAGTATGGTGTTTTACATAATGTCGTGAGACAGAGGGGTGAACATTAACCCACGCATATTAAAGGGTGGTAGGGTTGTTCGCTATTATGGGGATACAATAATGTATTTAACTTCCGGTCTACTCGCTATGGATTTATTTACTTCTTTACAAATTAGGTTCTTTTATTTCACCCGAGATACGTTACACGGTTACGTGACAAGGGCATATTATATTTAAGGTAATTTTTTTATTTTATTGCATTGGATGATGTACCAACGTTTTTTCAGGATGTATCGATACAACTGTATTATCAGGTTTTTTTTTTACAAAAAATAAATGCGTGTTGTCTTCCCAATTTCAGTTGGAACGCCATAAAAACGCGCGACACGTGAATTTACAAATAATTTATTCATGTGAACAATAAAAGAAAAAAGAAATTTTTGAATAATAAATTATTTTTTTGTTACTTGACAGAAAAATTTGTAATGTTTTTTATTTTGTTCACAAATTTAATAAGCCTCGAAACAAATAACAATCGACCTACTGCTTTTGTGTTTTTTATCCTTACAATTAAATCTGCCTTACCCTAAAATTTGAGCATAACTATACCGGACATCTTGATATTATACAGTCCGTGTAATTACCCATTAGGTATGTACATTCACGTAGCGCGAGAGATATGACAACACTGCAGAGCAAACTCGCCCGTCCGCGAAAATCTCAGCTCTCAGTTATTTCATTTCAGCCAGCTGGCACACGCGATGTTGTAATTCTTACTACCTATACCTAGCTCTCCACTACACACAGTGTATCATTATCTAGAATATGTCTTATACTTTTATCTCTCTTCATCATTAACTAGCACATTTTAAAAAAAAATGAATTCTAAATTGGCGATCTTTCCATAATCAATAACTATATGAGCTTCTAAATAGTTTCCTAATCCGCTTTGTTAAATTTTCAATACTTTGTAGATAAAATTGAATAATATTGCACACCAGAATGCCAATTATTAGTTAATTACAAGGTCGGCCGTTTTTCAAGAATGTTAGTTTAAGAATCAATATTGAAAATTATTAATGTACACCAGAATCCTAAATCTCCATATTTATTATATAGGGTGTTTGGTAAGCCGATGCCGACCCTGAACAGGAAGGTAAAGGGGGCCATTTGGCATCTATATGAGCAAATGAAAAATGCTACGGTTTTTTTTTATATTGCCGATTTTGTACTTTTTTAAATAATCTCGAAAATCTTCATATTTCATCATTTATTTAAGTATTACGTACTAAATTTAACTTTTGATGTTCCGAAATACATAAACTTCGAACAAAAAAAAAATAAATCAAAGTTTCTGTCACCTATAAAAAAAAATGACGTTTATTAGAAGAAAATTGTATCAGTAATTAAAAATGTCGATTTTCGAAGTCTTACAATTTTTTTTTAAAGTCATCTAAATATTACAATTACTTTTAAAACTTCTCTATTGTATCCTCTTTAAGAGGTGCAGGGTCCCCTTTATACTAGTTATTACCTAAAGTTGCCTAATAAATTTAGAGGTAGTGAATTTTTCCCTCACTTGATGACGGCAGCTTTTCGTCGTGTAGAGCAGTCGTGGGTAAGGAGTGATTGGTGATTTTCCAAGAATGGAAGGAGGGCACCACGTAACTTGTGAAAGAATATATACAGAGTGTTGTTTTACCTAAGTCACGGAAAGCAAAACTGTTTTATATCGGTGTTAACTGAATTAAATAAAAATTAGAATACTGCTGCGATAATTAATTGTACACCATAGATAAGTGAAAATATATATATTTAAATAAATAATAAATACATTTAGCCTGAAGGGCTCATACACTAGAAACACACACTGATCTGGTGTTCAGGTAATATGGAAAAATATTTAATATAATTTATATGCTCAATATAAACAAAATTAAAAGTCCGTCTGCATAGTACTATGTTTCGGCGTACAGATGGAATATTATTATTTGTACGAATATAATTATGTAGCATATATAGAAAAATCTTTTAGAAATATATTAAATGTGGCATGTAAAGTAAAATAGTAAAATGTATTATCTGGCCTTATCAATGGTCCTGTTCAGTGATGTAAACTTCGGTGGTGGTTGCTTTATTGGCGATGGTTTCGATGGTGGTTACGACAATATGGCGACGAGTTGATGACGTCACGTCTTGCGAGAAGTGGTCCTAACTTTTGTCGTCCAGTATAGACTGATAGTAAAATAGGATATGATAGGGCTCTGCAGCCAAAATTGAACCAAAAGGAAAAGTACTAATTATCTACCTAGGAACTCCTTATAATATCCCATACAGCTATTTACAATAACTTCCCGAACTTATACTATTTTATCATCTTTCCCTAGAACCCTAAAAGTCGAAATTGAACTAAGTAATTGCAGTACAAAAAAGGCAAAATAAAATAATTTAAAATAATTGTACCCTAGATAACTCACCTTCGTCAGAAGGGTTGTCGCTAGGGACGGCAACGAAAATTCGAGAAATCTAGGACGGTAGTTGAACACTGAAATTAATGATAGAAAACCCCATAAGAACAAAACTTAAAAGAAAAAATTGCCACTTACATGGAAAATACTCTGAGGACACGTATAGGGTAGTGTAGATCGGGGTGTGCCACAAATCACTGGAGACCTTATCACTCCAAAAAACACGCCTCTCGGATTAAACACAACTATTCACACGTTTTGACAAAAAACCTAAGCGGTGGTCTTGTTTTGCCTTAAGTAAACTCTACTACTTTGTTTGATTTTTAATTAAGCAACCAGCAATACATTTCAATGTATTAGTGGTGTCCACTGTAAAACTACACTTATTCGATGAATTTGAGGATCTGAATCGTTAGTTAGATTAGTAGCGTTTTGACATGCTACACCGGCAGTATCATACATACCATTAAGGTTTACCAGTCACTAAAAAATAGACAAAATACTATCAATCGGCAATAATTTTTGATTTAATCAAAAATTAAATATGCGCGTTCTCTCTACAAAAACAAAGCTATCATTTCAAAAAACTTTATTTAAAACAAAAATTATTATTTGAGAACAAATTTATTATTTTTGGTGTTCAAAATGAATCCCATTATTTCTAATGCATTTCCTCGACCGTCTTCTAATTTCAACAGTAGTTGTCCATAATCTTATTTCTTGTCGCTCTATTTTTGCAACTAGTTGAACACGGCTTTGTATTTCTTCATTGTACACAGTTCCTTCATCATACTCCATACGTAATAGTCCAGTGGCGTTAAATCTGGGGACCTTGCAGGCCAATCCACCGATCGGGATATGTTCGATCTAAGAATTGGCGGATGTTGAGCGGTAGTGAGCTGGCCATCCGTCGTTTTGGAAAATGATGCGGTGGCGAAGGTTAATTGGCAGACTTTCCAGAAGCGAAGGAAGATCGTTCTGCAAGAAGTCGAGGTAAGCGTCTCCATTCAGGTTATATGGTAGTTAATGAGGCCCAATGACATGTCCAGCGATTACACCTATCCAAACATTAACACTAAGCTTATTCTGAAAGGAAGTTTGCTTCTTCATTTGCGGGTTGTCGCCTTTGTCCGCCCAATATTGTTTATGCCTTCACGGGAGACTTTTTATTCATCCGTCCATAGAATAGATTTTAAATAATGGGTGTCCTCCATATCAGCATTCAATAAAAAGCGATAAAATGCCATTCTTCCTACAAGGTCCTTCCCAAGGTCCTTCGAGGTCCTGTACTGAAGTCATTACTGACGAAGTCTTCCAAATTGACAATCCAAGTTGCTGTGCCACTTTTCTAATGCTTGTTGTGGGATCTGCAGTAAATGCGGCTAGAATATTTTCGTCATCTTCGAGGTGATGGCGTGCAGGTCCTGTAGGTGGCTCATGTTGATGTAAATTACCTGTTTCCGCCGTTCGGCGATAAATGTTGTTGAATACACGCGGATCTGGAGTCTTTCTACGTGGATGAAATCGTTCATGATACAATCTTGCAGCAATGTAAGCATTGCCACTTAAAGAGGATACAATAGAGAAGTTTTAAAAGTAATTGTAATATCTAGATGGCTTTTTTAAAAAATTTTGTAAGACTTCGAAAATCGACATTTTTAATTACCATTACAATTTTCTTCTAATAAATGTCATTGACAGAAACTTTTATTTTATTTTTATTTTTTTTTGAAGTTTATGTATTTCAGATAAAGAAAAAAAATATATTTCAGAATATCAAAAGTTAAATTTAGTACGTAATACTTAAATAAATCATGAAATATGGAGATTTTTTGAAAAGTACAAAATCGACAATATAAAAAAAAACCATAGCATTTTTCATATAGGTACCTATATTTGGTCATATAGATGCCAAATGAACCTCTCTACCACCTCCCTATTCAGGGTCGGCATCACCTTTCCAAACTTAATAATCAATAACTAATGTGCACGAGAATAAGAGTGAATATATCGTTATCTAAAGTTTTATTGGTGTGTTGAACATTAACGAGTCCTAGACTACTAGAAAATCACGATGAATGGAATTCCTTAAAATATATTCCACCACCAAGTATCAGGAAAATGGAAATGAAAATGAATAAACATTTATGAGGTGATTCACACATACGTCTGGACTATTTCCCTCTTCGTCGAGCAACAGCATTCTCAGGCCTGACTAAACACCAGCGTGGTCTTCTAATACCGAGTAACGAGGTCGGTCGGTTGACCTTTCAGGCAACAAAATATGTCCGTCTCGGTTCACTTCGAAGCATTCTGTGTACCTACAAAAATCAAGTTCATAATAAAAAATACAAAACGACACCATAACCAGAGTGATTTTTAAGTGGGATTAATGTATGGGTTTTTAAAAATGCAGCGGTACACGAAACCGGTCAAATCAGGTAAATGTAGCTTAGCCGGATGATTCTTTGTTTAAGTTATGACTACGACAAGAGCCTAAGTTGGTACAGTCTCAGGAATGTGTTTACAATAAGATTAGAATAAATTATTTAGTCGCTGTATACCATTTAATGTTATATTTGAAGCGATGTTTATTTGAAAGTAATCCTTGTGTAACCATAATCAAATGCAAGAAGTCTAAAAAGCAATAAATTCCGCTATTTTAATTTAACTAGCTTTGTGTATCAGTGTTCAAATTAAATTGAAAAACGAGTAGAAATTGCAGTCGGGCGTGGTCGAAGGCGCATATTTATTTGGTTAATATTTTGCTCGAGTACGGTGCAACCATTTTTATTACGTGCTGACAGTAACTTATTTAAAGGTATTTGCCTACCAAACTCGGCAAGGTGAGACGCCTCCCTCAAAGGGCGTGATCGCAATTACATGCAATGGTGAATAGCAGTATATCAATCGATTGGCACAAAACGATTCACAATTTCTTAGAAGTTTGTGTATTTGACTTGGGATTGATGGCAACAATATATTCACTTAAATTTTGATTCGCTTGTAGCTAGCTTTAAAAACTCCAAATATGTGATTTTATCATTTACAGGACTAGGCATTTGATAATTGCGCTTTTTGCAGCTTTATGTGGGTTGTATGAGACTTTTCTGCCTTCTTGGGAAAACGTATTGATAGCATACAACCCAACAAGGGTAGAGTGCCAAGGGTGCGCTTTCGAATTACCCCCATGTAAATATCCCTATAAAGATTTTCATGTGTTAAGGGACTTTTTCTAGTAACTTCAAAATTGCGCCTTCCGGCATGGGGGTACACAGCGTGGCCACTTTTCTGGAAAACCGGGAAAAACTGGAAAAGTCGGGGAATTTTATTTTGGAAATCAGGAAATTTGTACTAATTACTTCCACATCCAGTGGAAGTATAGTAACGACAAAAAAATTTTTTAAAATTTTTATTGTTCAAATAGGCTTAAAATGTCATGAAATGTCGAGATTTTAAGTTTGAGCGAAAAAAAAATTTCTGTGTGTCGGTCTGTCTGTAACTTTTTTTGTGCGCACGTTTACTCTGGAACCATTTAAGATATTGACTTGAAATTTGGTACGCATATGTACTTTAACAAGATCTGGAAGTAGATTATATTTTCATCTTGTTCCGTAGAAGGGTTGGGGGGTAAATTGGGGTAAATTTGGGGTAAATGGGTAAGTCAAGCAGGTAAGAGTCCATAAAATTGGTATTTAGTATATACAAGGGAAGCTAAGGTCTCAAAAAAATTTTTGGCATTAGCCACCCCCACCACATTATTAAAGGGGATGAAAAAAAAAATGTTATTTAGTGTATGTACAAGAACCAGAAACCGCAAAATGTTTATTTACTTCATCCACCCCCACTACCACCCCCCCACCCCACTACGGACGTGGGGTATCGTTTTATGGGTTTTTGGGGTAGAGGATTTCAAATATTATATTATTAAAGTTCCATAAACAATTATTTCCACATACAAAGTTTGTGAGTGACTTGGATGGAGAATCTGGATGTGGAAGTAGTGATTCCTTGGGCGGCGGTTTTTTAACGTAAAATCAGGGAATTTTAAGAAATAGTCCGGAGAAATTGTGTAAAACGCATTTATTTTAATATAATATTTATATTCTGGCTTGCAGCCAAAAATTTTTTACTCATTGCGAATTTTACCCGAGTCAGTCGAAGTTATTTTCCGATAATAATTGCACAACTAGACAACATTAACAATCGACCTAATTTTTATGCTCGCTCACAATTTTCATTATTAAAATGTAAAAAGCAGTTGAAACTGGCTTTTAGGTTATAAAAATTAGTCGGGGAAAACTTTCTCAGTCAGGGAGGTCTGAGAAAAGTCAGGGAATTTGAGAAGCAGTTTAAGTTAGGGTATATCTTTCTGGAAGCCATCCGGTGCTCCTGTTCCAAGGTCACGTCGCAGGATGAACTTAATCTATTTTTATGGAAAAAACGGCCTTGGCAATTTTTGCCCACTTTCGACTTTTTTTAGTGTCATACGTCGCCGGAGACGTAAAAAGTCAGTTTTGATGTAGTTGCCAAAAAAATCTATTATGACCTGCTGTAAGGTGAGGAATTTTTTGAAGTTCAGTAAAATTAGACTTACGACTGGAAATATCTCGGGTATAGTATGGTTTTATTGCTGAATTGATCCATAAATAGGGTACTGTTCAACGCCTAAAAAGTTCGAACGAAATTATTTCGGACAATATTCCCAAATTAGATGTGACAATGGCAAAAACGGTTTTTTGCAAATATCTCGAAAACTGGTGATTTTATTGAAAAATATCTAAATAGCAAATTCATAGCTTATTAATTTATCTTTCATTTAATACTAGCTTGGATAAAATGGACCAAGATAGATTTCTTTAATAAAGCTACGTTTTAAAACTTTTTTTGGTTCATTATTGAAATGTCTTGACAGTGGCTTTATGTTCTTCTGAAGAGCTCATAACAAGACCGAAAAACATTTCAAGGGCAAAGTAATTGGAAGACGTAGAATGATAGATTCATTTTCGAAGTGACTATTGTTGAATATAAAATTTTAAGATAGGTTTTTGTAAATAATTTCATTATAGAACTATTTGCAGTTCGGCCTCTAATGGAAAACCTGAAGAGCCTGTAAAATTCGGGGAATTTAAAAAAAACCCTAAAATTCACGGAAACCTCGAGAAATTTTAAAAATTTTGCAAAAATCAGATAATTTTGAGTCGGAATATGGAAAACAATAAACTGTTTACGAGGTGCCACTGTTATTTTAAAATATTTTTAAATTGTGACTTTTTTATCAAATCAAAGATTAAAAAATATATAATTGATTATCTAAAATTATTGTTATTATGCGTCTTTGAAAAACATTTTTTTCCCATGGAAAACCTGTAAAATTCATGGAATTTTTTTCAGCTACGTAAAGCAGGGGTTGATGTCATATCACGATATATATCATGATATTAATAGTGAAATAAATATCACTTTTCTTGATATATATCAAATTCCTGCAAAAATGCTTAAAATTGTGAGAATATGGCAACACTGATTATGTGAACTACCGCTGCTGCTATTAGCAAACAAAGGACTTCTGAAAACCAATACCTAACCTACATTATTATACTCTTCGCAAAAACGAAGAGTATTTAATCGGCACATTTCTAAAATCGTAAATATCGCTCGTAGAGAAAAAATTTTCATATCATTGTGTTAGTGAACGAATTCTGAACAACTTTCAAAATGTCCGTCCGTCCGTCCGTCCGTCCGTCCGTCCGTCCGTCCGTCCGTCCGTCCGTCCGTCCGTCCGTCCGTCCGTCCGTCCGTCCGTCTGTCCGTCCGTCCGTCCGTCTGTCCGTCCGTCCGTCCGTCTGTCCGTCCGTCCGTCACGTTTCTTGTAAGCACGATGACTTAAGAAAGAAAAATCAGATTGTACTGAAATTTGGACACTAAGTTAGTGTTAGCTAGGGGAAGAACCCTATTGTTTTTGAACAAAATCGATCAGTAAATAAAAATGTTATTAATGATTTAAATTTGAGATTTTTTTTTTTAATTTTTATGTTTTTGTAAAAATTTACATTTTTTACATTTTTTTACGTGTTAGGTCGTTCTTACGCTTTTGACTCGGAATCCAAGGGTCACAGGTTCGAAACCCACATGGGGTATGGTATGGTTTTTTTTATTTTTACTTTATTTTACACTTGAGTCTTTCACCAACTAAGTTCGTACTATAAAATTAAAAATGTTTAAAACTAACATTATTTACAAAAAACTGCGAAGAGTATCTTATAGAATGTGTAACAATTATATAAAAAGTTTAGTAAACCGGCCAAGAGTACGTTTTTAGCTTGTTTTATATGCTGTCATAAAGTGTCCGTTCTATAGGAAGCTGAGAAGTGCCTGTTCTAATGGTTTAAATATAGATATAATATATTAACTGTTAAACAACACGCCAAGAGGCAAACATCATGTGTGGAATAATTTTTATTGCAAAATTTTTTTAAATATTTTTTTTATAATCTTATAAATATTAAAATATCCGATATATATTAGGGATGGGACGGATATCCGGTCCGGCTACTGCATCCGGCCAATCCGGCTTGCAAACCGGATATTCGGCTCCGGCCGGATATGAAAAAATATCCGGTCAACATTCGGCCAAATAAAAACTGCCAAAAATGCATGAAACTTAAATGTTATTTATCAATAAATTGTCAGTTATATATAAAAATATTTATAAAATTAATAATGAACTAGAAACTACAATCAAAATAAATAAAAAATATAAAAAAATAAGTCTTAAATTCTTCAATAGGCCTACATATCGATAATATGGATATATAATATATTAAATAGTTGCGTAGTTGCTTTTGACGTGTTTGAATTTGGAAACTGCGCAAACTCCTGACAGTTCTCGTACCGAATTTTTCGCAAATACAATAGTGGTGGTAGTGGTATGTATAGCTATTTTTCTCCATTGTATTGCTAATGACAAAAACAGCACCTACTAACGATCGCTACTATCGCGAGAAATTACTTTTTAATTTGATGTGTAATTACACAAAATGCATGTAATTTCAAAAGACAGATGCCGGTTGCTGGTTCTTCTGAGAATGAAGTTCCTTAGAAAATCATAATATTAATAAATACATAAACACCATCACTGTGGATAGAATCAAGTACACACATATAAATATTTATTATTAATTGTTACCAGTTCTGTTCTGGTGTGCCATGCGCATTTCGTGTAATTACAATTACTTGCAGCAATGTGCAAGATTGGCAGGACAGGACAATATGGGTGCGACTTGAATTTAATTGTAAATATCGCGGCCTGCTCGTAGATAAAGCAACTGCTTGAAAAGGCAAGATATCCGGCCGGACCGGATTTTGAACTGGCCGGATATACTGTATCCGGTTATCCGGTCAAATGCACATCCGTCCCATCCCTAATATATATATATATATATATATATATATATATATATATATATATCTAGCTCTAGTCTCTAGCAACCAAATGTGTTGTCAGAGAATTACAAGAGAACCGATGCCCAAGGATTCACTACTTCCACATCCAGATTTTCTATCCAAGTCTCTCACAACGAAAGAAATGTTGATACCTGCACTCCACTATGTGGAAATATTTTTTTATAGACCTTTAATAATGTCGTATTTGAAATCGTCGATCCCAAAAATCCATAAAACGATATGCCACATCGATAGTGTTGGTGGGGTGGTGGTAGTGGGGCTGGAAGAAGCAAAAAAAAACATGTTGAGGCCTTTGGTTCTTGTACACACAGTAAATCACAATTTTATTTTTTTCGCCTTTGGAGGTGGCTAATGCCAAAAAATTTTTTGAGACCTTAACTTCTCTTATGTATATACTAAATACCAATTTTATGGACTCTTATTTGCTCGATTTACCTATTTACCCCAATTTACCTCTCAACTCTTCAACGGAATAAGACGAAAATATAATCTAGTTTCAGATCGCGTTAAAATACATACGTGAACCAAATTTCAAGACAATATCTTAAAAGGTTTCAGAGTAATCGTGCGCACAAAAAAAGTTACAGACAGAGCGACAGACAGAATTTTTTTTGCTCAAACTTCTAAGTCTATTTGAACAATAAAAATTTTCAATTTTTTTTTGCATTACCATTACTTCCACATGGAAGTATACTTCCATGTGGAAGTAAAATGAGCAACATCTGAGCTGGGGCCGATTGATCGTTCTTATCCTGCTACACTATTTTTTGCCGTTTGATGGGGACAACAAACGTGAGCATTTCCCATCTGAGCGCGATCATTTACATTCTTCAAATACTCCAATTTCCTTTATAGTGAAGTTAAATCCCCCCGTTCTGCATATGCACTTTATTCACTATATTTAGCAAATGTAACATTCCCCCATGATTCACGACACTGCTCAAAGACACAAAGAATGTAAAATGGTGAACGGTAAACAGCTATATTTTAGAGAGAGCTGACGTTCAAGTGTTAATTTCGTTTCTGCAAATTAAAACACGAAGAAGAAACTAACCGGACACGAGAGCGTTTATTGCATGTATATTCTCAACAATTTTTAACAGTTCATAATTATTGTTAGAGCAATAATGGAGAACTAAAATAACTGTACATTTGTGTAAAAGGAATTATTGCCAGTACAGAGTTCAACTACCTATCGTTGTATATCTACCTACAGCATTAAATATATATTATTTCCGAATGGGTACATTTTTATTTTATCAGGATGGATCCGGAAGTATATATGATGAATTATACACATAGCTATACAAAATTTGGTAAATAACATTAGATTGAGTAAATAAAAATATCTATGACGTAAGAAATAAACTTTTCTAGCACCTGACTTATTTTCTCTTATTTCTTAGTTGTTCTAAAGCAGGCAAAGTCCAAACTATGAGGATCAATAAATATTAATTTGAAAGTTATTTTTATTTTTAAATAAATTAAATAAAATAGAAAACAAAATAACATAAATTTGAAATAGATATCAATGAATTTAGAAAAAAATCTATAATATATTGAACACTATGAGCCACCACCTTCCCATTAAAAAAAAGTTTTCGATAAAAAAGTGATATGTTCAACTTTGGAGGCTTCATAAATAGTTATTAATGAAATTAAACGACAAATTATATTTTTCCCTTGGGCTTTACCTGCCGTAGCAGAAATTTTGGTATTCCAAAACACTAGCCGAATGTCTTAAAATGCTTAAAAAACTGAACATCGACTCAAAAATCCGCGAAATTGTCATGGTATGAATAATAAGTCATGTATGAATTCAAATACGTAAAAATATACAGGGTGTTCCATTTAAAAATCGAAAGTTGCTATCATTTCCTGGTAAACCGGAAATAATCTTGTACCGGTTTTATGTCCAAAAATCCATTTTTACAGGTAGTTTATGTACCCCAAATTTCAAATGGATAAGTTAAAAAATAAAGGAAATTTTGGGGTAAGCCCCTAGCCTGTATCACCCGGTATACATATATGAAAGGAACGAATGGTTTCTTTGAAAGTTATCTGCTGAATACCCAAAATAGTAATTTTTTAACAATAATGTAAACAGAAATACAAGATATTTATTTAGGTATTTTTAGGTATTGAAACCTGGGTATTATTAGGTATCACAAAATACCCAGGTGTTATTGGCTATTACTATGCAAAGGGGTAGTACAGATATTTTTTCTGCGTTTTACCCCTTCAATAAATTATTTAACACTGAAACTTGCGTTCTTGCGCGCGCACAAGCACTAAAAAATTTTGATTGCTGACACGGGAAAAAACTCAATGAAAAAACCCGTTCGAAGCAATTCCACCCTGGCTGTCTTCCTGCCAGGAAAATGTGGTGAAGTGAATGTTGGAGTTTAAGAGAGTTAGAATTTTTATAATTTATTGGTCTGAATGGAATTTAGAGACAACAAGGGACAAAAGAACAAAAAGGTAAAAAAGAACAAATAGAGCATATAGAAAAAGAATAGAGAAGATTGAGGATTATAATAAACTTAAGATAAAGATCAAAAGTAGGGAAATAAGAGGTTATCGTATAGGAAAGTATGGCTAGGGAAGGATTGCAAGGCAAAACGTTAGCCACTGGACCATACATTATTTAAAAAATTGAATGTCTAATATATCATTCGAGAATCATATTTTAACGATTAGATATATTATTCTGAAATATATATTAGTAAAATGTATAAACAAAGAAAAAAATAATAGGAAATAACATTTTGCCAGATTTCTATTTAAGTTGAGAAAAAATATATATATTTTTTAATGATTGATTTTTTTTTTCAAAAACAATGAGGTTCTTCCTCTAGCTAACATTAACTGTCCAAATTTCAATGCAATTGGACTTTTCTTTCTTAAGTTATCGTGCTTACAAGAAACGTGACGGGCAGACAGACAAACGTACATTTTGAAAGTTGTTCCGAATTCGTTCACTAACACGAAATTTTTTTGTCTGCGAGCGATATTTACTGTTTTAGAAATGTGCCGATCAAATGTAATATTGTCTTCGTTTTCGTATTTGCGAAGAGTATATATAATAATGAAAAAAAAATGAATGAAAAAAGAAAAAAACTAAATACGTGAGGAAACTAAACTAGTCTTTTAAAATTTCGAATACATAGTACAAACAATTATGGTAAATTAAAAGTTGGAAGAGTCTAGCTGTAGCCTGTTAAGATAAATAATTTGCTATGCTTATGATGAAGAAAATAGAGTGAATTGTTGACTTTAATTCTTTCAGGCACATGAAATCAGGAACAAAAATAGCCTTTGCTGCACGGGATACTTTATTCCAATTCATTTGTACTTTATTCCAATTCATTTTATACTTGTGTAGATCTATTTTTTATTTCAAGGATATATTTTGGCGTGGTACGTATCCTGTGCCGGATTATCCATATGGCTAACTATGCTGTAGCCTAGGGGGCGACAATGCGTGAAAGGGGCGCGCTAGGGCATGAGGGGCGTCGCGAGCTCATTGCGCTCTCTGTTTATTAAAAAAATATATTTTGTCCCTCACCGCTAATCAATTTTCCTTTTCGAGAATTTATTTTTCCAGTTTCTCCTGCTTATCAATTTTGGTTAATTTTTTTTTTAAATTCCTCCCTCCCGCTCATCAATTTTGAAATCCGGACGGAAACATTTTTTTTTTCATATTTCTGCCGGTGGAGGCACCGCTCGTCAATTTTGAAAGTGGACAGAAAATGTTTTTTTCAGATTTCTGCTCCCCGCTCATCATTTTTTTTCCATTATGAATAAGAGGGCGCAAATACATGATTAGCCTAGGGGCGCGCCAATCCTTAATCCAGCCCTGTACGTACCATATGCATCGTATTCATTACAGTGTACCTACACAGTATACAGGGTGACCCACGGTGGGTGGAGTATTAAAAGTATATCGAGAACGGATCAACCGATTGCTTTGAAATTTTAGTTGCCAAGATAATCGAGTATGATCTCTCCAACTAAAATATTTTCGAAAGTGCGGTGTTGCCACTTATACGTAAAACTGGCAACATCTGCGTTATTTTAAGTGGAATACCCTGTATGTTTTTCTATTTTTTTGGATCGTCGTCTCTTTCTGAGTAACTTTTATTAATACTTCCCTATACCCATCTCAAGCCGTTTTCGAGATAATAATTCTTTTCTGAATTTATTGCCAAAAATTTGACTTTCAGTAAATCGTGTTTTCTTCTACCTACGCAGCAATTAAAAGCTAATTTTTTAGTTGCGGCTAGACAAGGCCTGGGGGCATCTCCTCCATTAATCAAATGTTTCAAATATCATACAGGGTGAGTTAGAAAACGCTTTCTATAAGTGACTTAGAAAAATGCACGAAAGTCAATTTTTTAAATGGAATGCCCTGTATATTATTACCGATTCGGAAAGGTGATACATTTACCTATTTAAAAAGATAATATACCCTATACCTAGTGCGCACCGTTTTCGATTTATGGGTACTTTTCTGTAACCTTACCAAGAATATTAGCCTTTTGGTATTTCATAACGGGTGGGCCATGAAATTTTTATTTTGTCATTTTGTAATGACAACAGACATGCTATTTTTCTAAATAAGTTTGATGTTATTAATATTTGCACTTAATTTGAATAGCTGTAGCACAAATATGGCAGAAAATAAATAAAATCGAAAACGGTGCGCATTAGGTATAGGGTATATTACCTTTTTAAATAGGTAAATGTTTCACCTTTCCGAATCAGTAATAATATACAGAGCATTCCATTTAAAAAAATTGACTTTCGTGCATTTTTCTAAGTCGCTTATAGAAATCGTTTTCTAACTCACCCTGTATGATATTCGAAACATTTGATTAATGGAGGAGATGCCTCCAGGCCTTGCCTAGCCGCAACAAAAAAATTATCTTTTAATTGCTGCGTAGGTAGGAGAAACCATGATTTACTGAAAGTCAAATTTTTGGCAATAAATTCAGAAAAGAATTATTATCTTGAAAACGGCTTGAGATAGGTATAGGGAAATATTAACAAAAGTTACTCAGAAATAGACAACGATCCAAAAAATGCAAAAATATACAGGATATTCCATTTAAAATAACGAATATGTTGCCAGTTTTACGTATAAGTGGCAACACCGCACTTTCGAAAATATTTTAGATGGAGAGATCACACTCGATTTTCTTGATAACCAAAATTTCAAAGCAATCGGTTGATTTATTTTCCATATACTTTTAATATTCCACCCACCGTGGCTCACCCTGTATATACAGTGTATACGTATACAGTCCACTATGCATATACAATATGCGGTACGTAGTTTATACCGCCATACATTAAAAAGGGTCATCAGTTTGCATGGTTCAAATAATGTACCAGCATGCCTGAAAGTTTTAAAACAATAAGTGCATCTTTAAGTAGGAAAATCAAAAAAATATTTTTTTAAAAATGTAAAAAAAACTGCAGTTTTCTTTAACTCTTTCATTGGCAATACAAGGAATCTGGGTTAAACAGAGTCCTAGAGGGGCATGATTTTTTAAATTAATGTATGTTATATGCATATGGCTGAGCGGAAGAACTCATACTCTGAGGAACAGCGAACTCTGCCGTTTGGTAGATGTATTATTAAACTCAATTTTACCAATATATTTTATTTCAATGTCTTATCAATAAAATTAGTTATAATTATTATTATTTGCTTAAGTGGTACGTTTTGTAGACCGCTGTCCCCTGGTACAATTTATGTACCAGTGCCCTAGAAAGAGTTAAAAGTAATTTTTTTAAAACCACCATTTTTAAAAATTTAAATCAATGATTTTTTTATTTAATTATTTATTAATAAAAATGGGATTTTAACGATCCTGTTTGTCACAAATTTTCACCAATCAAGCGGGCGTTTATACCTTTAGCTGGGGAGATAGAACCGGATAGTGTATCGACCGTGTTCAACTGATACAGGTACAGTAATTAAATTACCAGCGTTAGCACCACACACATTCCAACTTTGTTGGACATAGGAATCGTCGTTAAACTCGTTTGTTTTGAAGTACCTACCTACTCAGTGGCATCACTCATTAGTGTTTGATTCTAAAAAAATAATTACAGAACTTCAAACATCACACGATTATAACGAAAGACTTGCAGCATGAAACGTAATAGCTGGAGAGTTTGCCTAGCGATAACTAGTGAGGAGACGAAGCGGATTATCTTAAAAACGTTTCAAACCATAGGCGGGGTAATAAATAAACAAATGGGGTCACTCCCCATATTTTCAATTATTTGGCATTACATTGTTTATCACAAGAAAAAGTTTTCGCTCGCTCTTCTTGATGTATGCCTCGGACAGTCTTATTGTTTGCCGTTTGTCATCGATAAAGTAAAATACTGCAGACTGCTCAACTATTCAATTGTACTCATAGCGCTCACTACTAATAATGCAATGCAAACGTCGAATGTGATGTATGTATTTATCAGATCATATCTCAAACGTTTATAAACAGTGTGACACACTTAAAATGAAAATTTTTTGCTCAAATAAAAATCCTATTAAATTCGCCCATTTTTAATCACGTGTGCGAAAACAACCAATCAGAACAACATTACACTGAAAATTTTTAGATCAAATAGCGATCCTATTAAATTCGCCAATTTCTAATCACGTGTGCGGAAACAACCAATCAACAAAATTACACTGATAATCTCCCTAGGTCAATTTTCACATGTCATCCAGTTTGACAGTTCAATAATTTGAAATTTGTTTTTTGACAATGCGAATTGTAACTGCAAATAACGACTTAATAAATATAATAATACAGGAAAACACACCAAACAATACATAATCTGCATTTAATTTTACAAATTGCACTTTTAATAATTGTGTTTTTAATAAATAGTTTTGAATAAATAAATAAAATAAATTGCAAAAAAATTTCTATGCGAATGCCCATCGAACGTTGATAAAGCTCATAATTTTATTACAACTTCCTCGAGCACGTTGCTTTTAGCCTACGGCGCCGGGATATTTAATATTACCCAGCAACGTGCTTTTTTGGAAACTATGATAAAATTGTTTCGTATTATTAACGTCCTTGGGACATTATAACTGAAAACACCGCTGTATTTAATTTATTTTTAGAAATAGAGATTTGAATTTTGTTACATAGGTGAAACATCATGAACTTCATTTCTTAGCTCAAATGTCAGATCTAACCCCAGTAGGGATGGGACGGATATCCGGTCCGGCCGGATATGAAAAAATATCCGGTCAACATCCAGCCAAATCAAAACTGTCCAAAATGCATGAAACTTAAATGTTATTTATTAATTGTCAGTTATATATCAAAATATTTATAAAATTAACAATGAACTAGAAACTACATTCAAAATAAATAACAAATATAAAAAAATAAGTCTTAAATTCTTCAATAGGCCTACATATCGATAATATGGATATATAATATATTAAATAACATTGGAAACAAAAGAGCAAAAAATCAAAACACAACATAAATTCTTAATATATACCTAATAAGTAACATCAAAATTTAATATCAAATTCTTTGGTTCTAATAGACTAGTAGGTAAGTATGGTATAAATGCTAAATAGTAATAAAATAATGAAAACTAAAACACAACTTTTGTGATTTGAACTGTGTGACAAGAAGGGGTTAATGTTAATACTAATAACGATAATTAATTAATAATATGTTATGGTGAAGAAACATTAAAGTTTCACCATTTGCGGCGTTCAGCCTATTACGGTCGCTGGTAAATATATTACCTCCTTCAGAAAATAATCTTTCGCTATATGCACTAGCACTTGGAGGACACAGAGATAGGTTTTCATTAACTTTTGAAGCCTGGGGAATTGTCCACCATATTGACTCCACCATAGCACTGGATCACTCTTTCTATGAATAACGGGTAAACCCAAATATGACTCGTCTTCTTTAGAAGGTGAATTTGATGATAGAGAAACATTTCCTTTTGTTTTGGTTGTTTTGGGCTTTTTGATAATTTTATTGTAACAATCCCAAATCGTAGATATCTTTCAAAAGAGAGATGCCGGTTGCTGGTTCTTCTGAGAATGAAGTTCCTTAGAAAATCATAATATTAATAAATACAAAAACACCATAACTGTGGATAAAACGAAGTACAAATACACATATAAATATTTATTATTAATTATTATTAGTTCTGTTCTGGTGTACCATGCGCATTTGGTGTAATTACAATTACTTGCAGCAATGTGCAGGATTGGCAGGACAGGACAATACGGGTGCGACTTGAATTTAATTGTAAATATCGCGGCCTGGTCGTAGATAAAGCGACTGCTTGAAAAGGCAAGATATCCGGCCGGACCGGATTTGGAACTGGCCGGATATACTGTATCTGGTTATCCGGCCAAAATCACATCCATCCCATCCCTAAACCCCAGCCTACTGCCACTTCGTGAATAGGGCCAGTTCTCGATATTTTTCACCGCTTTGGAGATATCGAAAAAAGTTACTAGAAAAAGTTGTGCAAAATGTCATTTTAATCTGAGATACCGAGTTTCAAGACATAATTCGAAGTTTTAAATTTTACTTCTAATTTTCACTCGAAGTCCGAAATGTTTGTTTCCAGGGTTGGCATGTTTAAAACAAGATGTTGAAAACATGTTTAAAACATCGCACCATGTTTTAAATAAATGTTTAAAATATATTTAATACACAATGCGATGTTTTAAACAAATGTATTATATTGGAGATTGAAAAGGCAGAAAAAGTACCGATGATGGACCATTCCGATAAATAATTCCACTAACACTAGGGTGATCCAAAAATGACTTAGTTTTACTTCCACATCCAGTGGAAGTATAATAGTAACAACAAAAAATGTTTTTTAAATTTTTTTTGTTCAAACTGAACGTTTTATTTGTAGAGTGCTGTAAATTCTATTTAAGAGCGTCATCTGGCATAAAGTGTAGCAGACATAGTAACTTGGCACCATTTAATTTTAGTTTAATAGAGTTTTAAACGTTTTAAATCTTTTAAAAATGTTTTAAACATACCATTTAAAACATTGAATAAAAAAAATTTTTTTAAAAGGGAAAAACCAAATTTTAACTAAGATACGGAAACACTGAGAACCCCAATCGTATTAGCTTACGCCGATGACCTCCTAATCGTCGCAGAAGAAGAGCAACAAATTCTCAACTTCCTAGAAAACATGAAACCACATCTGGGCTGAAAATAAATTTCAAGAAAAGTCTAATAATGGAGCGAGACCCATCAACAAAAGAGAGTCGGATCAGTGGAGAAGAATACAAAATAGGTGACTGCTCCCTGAGAACAACGAATAAACTGAAATACCTAGGAACATATCTGACGAACCAACTGAAAAGGAGAGAAACAGTAAAGGAGCGAATAAAAACAGCATACAGAGTCACAAGAGCAATTATACCGTTCATTGAGAAAAACAAACTATCATGGGGCCTGACCAAACGGCTGTACATAGCCGTCATACTGCCAACAATGACATAAGGAGTAAAAAACGCGGCAACAACAAAAGCCAACAGAAGAAGTTTGAGAAGAGCTGAAAGAGACATCATCCAATTACTCCGAAAAACAACAGGACAAAAACAGCGACATAAACATCAACACTACTAGAAGGGAAGACAATCACAAAAAGGATAGAAATGTACGCAATGAAGTACTGGGGACACGTCCAAAGAAGGGAACCAACACACCTACTGAAGAAAGCACTAACACTGAATAGCAGCAAACTAAAAATTGGGAGACCATGTTACACGTGGAAAAAGACAATCGAGAGGATCATGAACAAACTGGGAAAGGACCAAACATGCTGGGAAAGAAAAGCGAGGGGAAAAAATTAGTTCCACATAGAAATCGGAGCGATATATACTCTACCAGAATCAGAAACGGAGGAATCAGAAGCCTCAGAAGAAGAAGACTTGTAGAAACAGAAGTACAAAAATAGGAGCACAAACAGCAGCGACACAACGCGGCAACATATCTCACAAGAAGACTCAGAATAGGCAGAAGTCCAGAACCAAAAATACAAAAAAAGGGAGCTTAAACGCTCCCTCACGACATAATGCGGTAACGCATCTCACAAATACCTACACCTCCAATCCCACATTCCTTTACCATGCGCCATGTGGCTCTCGCTGCTGGCAACAAGCATGACCTTAGTCCAACCCAGCGTGGACGTAGCAGGCCCAGCTGTATAACTTGGGAGTGGCAGCAATGCCTACCGTACGCTGGTAAATCAATGAATCAATCAAATCAAACAAAAAAAAACTGTTTAAGAAAGTTATTAGAAAGTCCTTCCAGGATTTGAGTGTCAACTCATTCCTAAAAATTTACAATGCCTATATTCGTCCTCACCTTGAGTTTGCAGTCATCATATGGTCGCCCCTGCTTAAGCAGGATATAAATAGGCTGGAAGGCGTGCAAAGAAGAGCTACAACGCTCCCTCGAGGTTTTACAAATCTGCCATATGAAGAACGTCTTCGCCTACTCAACCTCACGTCATTGGTAGCTCGTCGGCAGCGCGGTGATTTGATCGCCACCTACAGAATCCTCCACGAGGAGTTTTTTTGCCACCAGGACTTATTTGACCTTAACACCGACAATCGTCTGAGAGGACATACTTTCAAACTACTATAAGAAAGCACTTCCTGTCCAACCGAGTTTTTGATCAATGGAATTCACTTCCTGAAAATGTAATCGCCGCACCAGCGCTGAATTCTTTTAAGGGAAGCCTCGACCAATATTTCAGGAACATTCATAATTTAGTTTATAATGTCGTTTCTCTCAGTGTTTATGTATTGCTAATACGTTAGGTATGTCAGAATATTTTTAGGAGTTTATCAATATTTTTTTCTTTTTGTTCATAATATTTATGGACACTTAATGTAATGTAATTTTTTTCTTCCAGAGTAGCATGAGCCTTTGGTTTCTCCTCTTATCAATTTAATAATAATAATAAATAATAATAATAAAATAAAAAAAAACTTTTTTTCCAATCCTGATGTTTTCACTAGCAAGCCATGGAAATAATAAAAACCCTTCAACGGAATAAGATGAAAATACAATTACTTCCAGATTACGTTAAAATACATATGTGTACCAAATTTCAAGTCAATCTTAAACGGTTCCACAGTAATCGTGCTCACAAAAAAAGAGTTACAGACAGACAGACAGACAGAAATTTTTTTCTCTCAAACTTAAAAATCTCGACCTTTCATGACATTCTAATCCTATTTGAACAAAAATTTAAAAATTTTTTTGGTCGTTTCACTGGATGTGGAAGTAAAATGTTATTTAAATTATTAAAATAAAACAATTCGGACTTCGAGTGAAAATTACTAAAATTTAAAAAATTGAATTACGTCTTGAAACGTGGTATCTAAAATTAAAATAAGATTCTACACTACTGTCTCTACTAACTTGTTTCGATATCTTTAAAGCGACGCAAAATATCGTGAACTGGCCCTATTCACATAACCGCAGTAGGCTGGGGTTAGATCTGACATTTGTGTTGAGTGCCCTAAGAAATGAAGCTCGTGATCTATCTGAACCAAAATTCAAATCTCTATTTCTAAAAATAAATTAAATACATCACACTGTGTAAAAATACTCATCTTGAAATTAATCTGTCATACTATCTCTTAGAAATCGCACAAGGTGGCGTGTTTCGCCCATTTCGCATTTGTCATGTTAAACAATTAGCTAAATAAATTCATTTTAGAGCTCTGTTCTCTAGCACAATCAGATGTGGGTTTTCGGGGAAGTACAAAGATTAAAAATTGATATTTTCATTAGATTTTCAATTTTGATTGAATATATGTTCAGAATCTTTTGATTTTCTTCTTCATTTGTGTTTTTCAATTTTTTATTACAAAAGTGCCTAGTAGCTCTTGTATGTTTCTTTAAACTTTGTTTAGCTGTGTTGTTCATTCTTTGACTATAATTGTATTTTATTAGTTTTCATGGGATTTGTTATCCACTGAATAAATTTAATGAGATGAAAAACTGGTCCTATACGTTAAGTCTCCTTTGAATTTGATATCCTACGCCACTGTCAAGCGTCCTAACTTTCGCTTTTCCTCGATTATGATACCTGCACTCGCCTCGTTGCCGCGAGCTTTGTGAGCAACGAAATACGTACTGCACATGAACGCGGAAGGTATATTTTCACTACTTGCCTGACTGAAACGAAAAGTTCTCCCTCGTATGGAACGAGCGGTGTCAAATTTTAGCAACATTATTAAAGTATATTAACACACGATTATTATTCTAGTTTCACTTACATTAATGGAAACCCATTTAGTAATAATAATAATAATAATAATCTTTATTTCTCTATTTCGTGTATATTAAATCTAGATACATAAAATATAGAAAGGGTCAACATTTAACAACAATTTTACAATTATGATGAGCATAATACATGCCATAAAATGGAATACAAACATTCTACATGGAGGGTAAAGTTCAACACACAATACAATACATACATATCACAGTCTTTAAATAGTTCCACAAACAACAATTAAATTATTGTCAATTTTAAAATTTATCAATAAGAATCATCCACCGTATAACAGTTTCGACAATTAAGAAGTTTCTTCAGTTTTACCTTAAAAATATTGGCAGTAGGTGAGGATTTAATGTAGTCTGTTAAACTATTATACAATTTGCAACCAGTGTAATATGAGCTTTTTGATATAATATAGTCTGATGTACCTCAGATTGTAATAGAGCCTTAAATCTGGTTTCGTGGCTGTGGGTTTCTGATTTGTTTGACTATTAAGATTGACTGCAGTGCTTTGCCATGAAGCTTAAGGATAGGATTTTGCAGAGTGAGAGGGAAATATGCGTTTATTTTCGGTTTATTATAAATATTTAAAAAATCATAAGTGGTATAATTTTTAAGGTAGCTTCAGATACTTCCCATTGCTCTAAGGAATACAACCATGTTGTATAAAGTTAAATGCCATACTCTAATAATGAAATTAGGAACTATTTTCATTGACAAATTACGATATTCAAGTACAACAGAAACTTATAATAAAAAATATATACAACGTGATCTACCAATTTGACGTAACGCGGTACAACCATATCACTTTATCAGACATGGGATTGACACTATTGACAGCAAACCTGGAGAGGGTAGAAGTGACTTTTTGGTTTTGATCAAATCACAATACAAAAATAGTGAAATAAACCGAAAAGAGATGACCCTATGCTAGTGAACTCTGAAACAACAAGTATTTAGATATTTAGTTAAACCCGTCAATAACACGCCGGTGTCCTGATTGTTTGACCGAAAGCAAGAAACGCAGCAATTTGACCGCACTCGCCGGCTTCACTTTTTATGCCAATTAAGGAAATGTAAACAACTTCAATATGTTCTTTCGCAAGTAAGTTCGTCGCCCTGTTACTGACCTAGTCAATAACAGTAGTGTCTTTGCAAAGGACACGGCACAATTTTAAGGTATTTTGGCCCTCAGTAGAAAATTTTGAAATTTTAATATATTATAGTCTATATTAAAGGAAATAATTTTATCATTGAAAGAAAGTCCTAATTGTATAGGGTCTATCTGAAAAGTTAAGTTAAAAATAGTGATTTTAAGATATCGGATATTTATTACTGGCATCAGAAATAAAAACTAATAACTATTTCAATCATTTATTTTCACTATACAACGTGTAGTACCGATTAAAACATGTATAGTTGATATACCATACAGAGTGTTCCAAAAATATTATCGTCATAGGTTTTTAGTATTCTTATAAGAGAGAAAAATGAAATACATTTTAATTAGTGGTATTTAGTTGGATTTGGGTCTTATCTATTTATGTGTGTTTTATGTTATGTTTAGACAAAAATTATACAAGAAATAAAATACTAACTTCTATTAAGTACATCATACAGTGTTCTAAAAATATAACGATTAAGAAGCACGTTTAGAAAAATATATTTTTATCCGAGCAACATTCTGGTGATGAAAAACAATGCAAAATAGTCCAAAAAAGTAATTATTATTAAGTATTTATTAATGGCCGTTTGGCTAAAAAAATTTGAAAAAACAACCTTGAAAGTTGCAAGAAAACTCTTATCATTGTCATTGACGGTGGTGGTCCCGAGCACAAACATATCGTAAAAACAAGGCATCATAGTTTGATAATTTCTCCTTTATCTGATCTGATTTAAAAACTGTTGCGACACTTATAGAAAAAACTTCATAGAATGGTACGTGCCCATTAAAAACTTTACAAAAACTAAACATTATTTTTTATTTTTTATTTTTTGTGCGATTTTTTAATAGGCTAGGCAGGTACCATTCTATGAAGTTTTTTCTATAAAACTGTCGAAATAGTTTTTAAACCGGATCAGGGATACGGGAGAAATTGTTGAACTATGATGCCTTGTTTTTACGCATTTTAAGAGCAGGCTGTGATCCAAGTATGGAAAACAATTATTGTTATTTGACAGTTATAACGTTGTCAGAAGCAATTAAGTATTGTTACTTATTCTCAAAAAGAAAAAAAAAGAAAAATGGTAAACTGTTTTATTTGTAACATAATATTAAGAGTTGGAAATAGAATGTCTAGACTTTTAAATAAACCCGGCCAAGAAGAGGAAATTACCCGCAAAAGAAGAGAATTAGCAGTCCTCCATCGTAGTAGATTTAGGTTAATCAACCAAGATATTGAAGAAGACAGCAAGGTATGTGTTAATTGAGATATGAGGATTACTAAAGTTATAACATTGGAAGATAATGAGATGGCTATACCAATGGAACTATTAGTAAGCAAGCAAACAGAGAAATGTTTCATTTGCAATGAATTAACAAATGATAGGCTCACTCTTGATGCACGAGCAGATTTTTACATAAAAACTAATATTTTCATTCCTGGTCAGGTTCGCTGTTGTGCTAACCATTTAACAGAATGTGGGTACGTAAAATTAGAATTTATGGAAAATATAATCAGCATTCCCAGTAAAATTATTTTAAGTGGAAAAGATATCTCAAATTGGTTTGCAATATTGCGAGAAATTACTCAACATCAGTCTGGAAAAAAGTATGAGGATGAAAATAATTTTAGCGACGCTGATCTGAAAAGTTTAACATCATTGAATCGAGAACAGTTTAGTGAATTATTTGATATGTGCGGCCCGGTTGAAGTAAATGGGTGCACGAGATATCTTACGAAAAAATATTTAATGGCATTTCTGACGAAATTGCGTCAAGGTCTCTCCGACATTTTTTTATGCTCAATTTTAAACTTTTCTTCCAGGCAAAATGTGAGCATGGCAATAACTGTCGTAAGACAAAGTTTAATGGCGCGCTTTGTCAACGAGAATCTTGGATTTAATTCACCTCCCGTGCAAGATACAGAACGATTTTTAGAACAACACATGACTGAATTTGTGCATCGGCTATATAATCCAGACCCCGCTGTCCCTAAAGCTATTCTGTACCCAGACTGTAACTTATTTTAAGATTCCAAAAAGTTCACAATTCAGGGTTCAGAGACAATCATACTCCAGTCATAAGAAATACACTTTACTGAAAGCAGGTTTTGTTGTAGCTCCCGACGGTTTTATAGTGAGTGTTCACGGTCCTTATTTTTCAGATGTTAGAAATAACGATGCTCAAATACTAATTAATGAATTCAATCAAGATAGAGAACTAGTGCGGAATTGGGTCCGGGATAATGACATTTTTGTCTTAGATAGGGGATATCGAGATGCGGTGGAGTTTTTGGAAGAACTTCATTTAAATTGTGAAATGCCCACATTCCTGGCAAGAGGACAGATACAGTTCTCAACGGAGAAAGCTAACCAATCAAGAAAAGTAACTAAGACTCATTGGATTGTCGAAGCTCGTAATGGTCATCTGAAGAGTATCTTTAAGTTCTTTAGAGATCTTATACCCATGCAGCATTGTTTGCATTTGGACGATTTTCTTAAAATAGCCTGTGCTCTTATTAACCGTTTTCACGAACCTATTCATCTGCAAAATTGTGACGATGACTTAGCTAGGGCAATGCTAAATATCATTCAAAATCAAACAATTAACCAATTACAAATCAGGGTTGAACAAGAAAGATTACATCGAAGAGGTGGTGTAGGCGTTTGGGTTAATTTAAATGAAAATAATGACTATTTCCCTAATTTACCACTAGATTATATAGCTTCTAAAACTTTTGGTACTTATCAAGTTAAAATTAGTGCCGGATATATCCAAGATACCAGTGCGAGGGAGGTAAACAACGAATTTATTTTCCAAACACAATTACTCGAAAATAACCTAATAAGGGCTCGAATTTATTCCAGATTTACCCAAGCAACAAAACGTATGTTATTCATAGAATATAATGAAAATATTGAAGATCCGATTACAGGTACATATTGTACGTGTAAATCTGGTGCCCGTACATTAGGTGTATGTGCGCACGTTGCATGCGTGTTGTGGTATCTCGGATATGGAAGACACGAAAATCAAGTGAGATATCCAGCAGATGTTCTGTTAAGATGTGTTCAAGATGCGGCCAATAGGCACAATAATGTTGAAATCGTGGAGAACATGGACTGAAGGAAAGTAAAGCACTCTGTATTACAAAGCAAGTTACCGCCACCATTAATGACAATTATAAGAGTTTTATTGCAACTTTCAAGATTGTGTTTTTTATTTTTTCAGCCAAACTGCCATTAATAAATACTTAATAGTAATTACTTTTTTGGACTATTTTGCTTTGTTTTTCATCACCAGATGGAACACTCTGTATGGTATATCAACTATACATGTTTTAATCTATACTACACGTTGTATAATTAAAATAAATAATTGAAATAGTTATTAGTTTTTATTTCTGACGCCAGTAATAAATATGCGATATCTTAAAATCACTATTTTTAACTTAACTTTTCAGATACACCCTGTACATTTAGGACTTTCTTTCAGCGATAAAATTACTTCCTTTAATATAGACTATGATATGTTAAAATTTCAAAATTTTCTACTGAGGGCCAAAATACCTTAAAATTGTGCCATGTCCTTCACTAATAATTTAATATACTAAATTACCTCAGAATACTCTAACATTTTGCAGGGGCTTTCCCACATTAAAGACTAGTACACCATTTTATTTTCCACGTATCATGGTAAATGACGTTGTATAGTTTTATTCGTTAGAACAATAGTAATTATTTAAAACAGTTTTAAAGATTATACTGTTTGGTTTTTAATTATTTATAATATACCGAAAATAAATACTTATTTCCCTCTCACTCTGCAAAATCCTATCCTTATTGCATAACAGTTGCTACGCATTTCGCTCTTTTCAGTCCTCTCGAATTTTCTCCTTAGCCAATATGGTTTTCTACAAAATAGCAAATTGTCTCGTAATTGTGCACTTTGTACCAATAGGAAACCAATTAACGTATGGGGACGTATCTCTTAAGTACCTAATCAGGTTCTTACCAACCTTGCTATAAGATTAAAGTATCAGATTATCATTCATAACCAATCAAAAATTACCTAGGGCCAGTAAAACTATTTTAAAATAGCGCTTTAAAGGGCGCTTACTGTATGAAACTGTTTAGATTATAATTCACAGGTGCAGAGAAGATCTCGTCCTAAGGTTTTTGATCTAAATTTTCTGAAGTATTTTGACGAAGCCAATTTGAAGCCAATTTTGGACACAAAACCATATCCACTTAGCTGCCTTTAAAAAGGTGTGGGCTCAAATGGGTCCCGAAGATATGTTGAAAATTGAAAAAAATGTGGCCTTGTTGCCGCACTTTCAAATTGCTAACAAAATATAGGAACGTATGTAGGAGTACAAAAAAATTACCTATACAAATTAAAAACTTTATTGAATTCTTTATAATCTATAAAAACAGAACTAAGAGAATAGGGTAGTAATAAAATCGTTTGTCATTAGTTTGACGTGGTTTTGTGTCTTGCTTGCAAGAAGGGCAAGGAACATTTTCTTTAATTTTCCATTGTGTTCAACTCAACGTAAAAAGAGAATAGGGGAGTAACAAAATCGTTTGTCATTAGTTTGACGTGGTTTTGTGTCTTGCAAGTAGAGCAAGGAACATTTTCTTTCATTTTCCAACAACTGACAAATTTGAGACAATAACAAATAAACTAAACCCTCTAATTTATTACCTGAGTACCATAAAATTTAGAAAAAAATGTCTATCCTACAGCGGCAACAATGTTGTAATAAAATTCAGTTTTAACCAATTATTTTAATATTTACAGGGACCCAATTAACACACGATCCAGCGGCAGGGACCCGACATTGTCGGTACGCTTTAAAGATAATTGGAATTCCAGCGGACCAGTTCACTTTTATGAATGAGTTCAAAGCCGACATGGCTGGGTCCCTGCCGCTGGATCGTGTGTAGACCCCTTTAGGCCCTAGGTCGGACCCAATTGAACCATAAATAAATATACCTGCTAGAATCGGGTCCCACTCGAACTATTTTTCCTATGTTCATTAAATCGCAATTCGTACAGGTAATTTCATAATCTGTAATTTATTTCGTAGTATAGATGAACAACTGTTCTATGTCTTCAGTGTAAAAATGTATTTATTATATGAAACGAAAAATGTAGAACATTTATTGAATCAAAATATTTTTCATCCATCATCCTCACCGTCCTAATATAATAGTTACTGTCTCCATCGACCCCGGTTTCATGACGCTGGGTCCTATTTAATGGGATTCGCACTTTTTTCTTTTATTTAATTTCATATTCAACAGACATTTGACGTGATAGGGTGCAGTAGTCCCCCTATTTCGTATATTATGCGTATATAGTGCGAGTAGTTTGTATTTTGTTCGCCCTACATAAAAAAGTAACTAACTGCCTAGTAACATGCAAGGGACTTAAATAAAAATGGGTATCGTATTAAATATGGATTTAACAAGCATAATTACACTGCCAAATAATATTCCAAATAATATGTAATAATTATTTATAATATGGAATGATCTAATGTTAATATAATTAAAACAACTAAGTTAATGTCAAGGTATTGTATAACTCGATCAGTCACAGACCTCACAGCTCACCAAAAAAAATTCTGAAACAAGTATGCTTGGAAAAACTTAAAATTCAATACAAAAAATATAGAACCTTTCTTAACAGTCCAATCAGACAGCCAAGAAATTATTGTTGCAATGAAAATAAAATAACACAAAAATACGTATATAAAACAATTTGTTATGAATTAAACAATATAATAAATGAGAGTGCAAACTCTGGTAATTCAATAAACTGTAATAATGTGGATGATACTGGATTTACAGAGGATGTTCAGAAATTACCGCATTCCTCTTTAGGTGTCGATTCTGCATGCAAAAATAGTGAGAGAACTTCCTATAAACACGTCTGGAGCTATGGGTATCTGAGAATTGAGTCTAGATATAGGATTTTACTGATTAACTCGGAAATACTTTGGGATAACTTTATGAGACTTGGTTCACAATTTTTCATTAATAAGGCTTACTTTTATACAGAACTAACCAACATTTATTTTATCCATAATCGGAGAAACGAAACCTTTGTTTCTAGTTTATAGTTTCCAGGCCGCTTTATAGGAAGAAATGGCCCAATAAGTTGGTCTCCCTAACCACCGGATTTAAATTCGTTGGACTATTTTATATGCAGTCATAAAAAAGTTTTTGTCACGAATAACAAAGTCACAAATAACATGCATCGAACACGATAGAAGACATTTTGAGTAGCTTTTATAGTTGTTTTTTAATTTGAGGCTATTTTCTTTAATCATGGTTCATTAAACTTTTTGCGAAAACAATGACTTCTTCATTATTACTCATTGAAAGTGCTGCCTTAGAAAGGGTTGCCGGACACGTTTACAGGAGCTTATTTTGTATTTGCCTATAAAATTGCATTTATTAGAGAATTTTTAAGCATCTTATTTAACGTTCGTATCAACGTTAACGTTATTGTGCTCATGCGCAGTTACAACAAAATAACCGATTCCGTTATTAAGCGATAGCGTGCTACGTTAATTGCGGCCCTACAACGTTCGGTTATTTACATATAAAGTTTCAGACAAGTTGTCGGCTCATATTTTTTGAGGATATATATGAGAAGTAAAGCAACAGAAAAAGAAGAATTGCATAAAATTATTTTATTTCATCTTAATTAGCATTTTTTGCTTTTTAATTCTTCTTTCTAAATGTAAAAACATTATATAAAACTACAGAGATTAGTATACAATCGGCATCATAGCGGACAGCCGATCAGTAATCTTTTTTGAACGCAACTAACTGAACTAACCTTACTTTTTATGAGTACTGCTAATATACACAATTAAAAACCAGTGAAAAGCCACAAAAATCGACAATTTAATCAAAAAAGAAACCAAAACGTAAAGCTACAACTTAGGCTAAAAGCACAGAACGCTTACTAGGTCAAAAGTGAGTTAAATTTGTTAACGTTGGTGCACGTTAAAAACGTACGTTATACAAAGGCTTTAAAATCTCTTTTTCTTTGACAATCCTTTATTTACGGAACATCACAACGCGCATACATACAATAACGGAAACGTTAATAAAGGTACGTAAAATAAGAGGCTTAAAAACTCCCTAATTATAGTTAGTCCAATTGTTTGCCAAAAATCTAGAAAATGGACAAGCAGAAAATGTTGGCATATGGTTTTCCAGCAATGAGCATTGACAAAGAAAATTTTCCGCCTGGTCAGAAAGTGTTATACTATGTTCCAATTTTTGCCATAAATGATGTTGCCAGTGCTGCCAATTGCACGGAGAAGAAATGTTGGCATATATCGAATGTTGATCACCAAAATACCCTCTTCAACTAACACCAAGCCCCAACGTGTTATACTCTGTTCCACTATTGAATATTTTCTGGGGCGGCTAGCGCCAAAATGGTCATAGGGGGAGGTCTGACTCACATAAGATAAAATACTCAGAAAAAGATTTGCTAAAACATACACTCAAAGAAATAGTATGGGTAAATTCAACAAAAAAAAAATGGTTAACTAACAATATCGTTAATTTTGTTAAACCAAACTATATTGATGGTATTTTTAAACAAGAGGTGATTGTTATTTTAATTAATAAAAAGTTGTCGTACAACAAAACAAACATTAACTTAAAAAATAGATGTATAAGACTATTATTTTGTTCGTCTGACTATTATTTTGTTGAATTCTGTCAAATTAAACTAGATAATAGTATATTTTATTTTTAAATATTATCGAATTGTAATTCTAACCCAGTATTAGTTCGCTGTATTATTGTACTTGGTAGACAAACCAATATTATTGTCGTCTTCTAGAAGTTCTAAAAGAATTATCATAAAATTTGCTTGCTTACCACGTAGTCTATTACAGAAATTATTCCCAGATGACGCCACATACAAATCACTGACAATAATCAATCATGCATTATCTTATACTCTTATGAATTTATAGAAAATTAATAACATTATTGCAATGTTCAAATTCTTTCAGGGATCATCGATATATTTGGATGGATCTTATAAACGATCTCTAATCTTTGGTTTGGGTGGTCTGATGGCTCAATACTGAGATTGTGGCTAACCAAAAAAACTTCATCATACAATAAAGTGTAGATCAACCTAAAAATTAGTTGGTGAACAAAAAACAAAATCGTTGTACTATTTAATTGTAGACCAAATTGAAAATGGTTAGTGAACATAAAAAAATGTCATTGTACTATTTAATTTGTTACAAGAAGATATGATTATTAAACTACTATTTGTTTACGAAAACAAATAAAGTTGTATGACTATTCTTTTCTGATTGATTTAACTATGAAACTAGATAGGCGCGATTTCATATGCTCTTTTTGGTTGAATTTACCTATCATTTTCTTTGAGTGTAACAGCAATGCCAACATGTTATATCCCAGGCCCCATATATGTGGCTATCTCCTAGACTATATGTAATTGTTAAGTTGTAGTAGATGAAGTTCTCAACTCATGTATCTTAACAAGTAAAATTGAAAATTTTTAAAAACCCCCCATCAATGTATCTAATCGTACCAGTCTCATATGACCGAATCAAAATGAGGCCTAAATCATGTTCGGCTACCATAATTGTCTGCACATTTTCAATTTTACTTTAATCGGACAATTTCTAGAGAAGTTCAAAAAATAAGCAAAAAGGTATGATATCATTTATTGTTGCAATAAAAGTTGTAAATGTTGCTTAAAAGAACGAGTTATGAAATTGATGTAAATGATACCATTTTATACACAATATGATTAACATAACATTTTAATTTTGTTTCAGGGCTAGCAGCTCATCAATCTTTTTTTCTGTGATAACAAGGTAAATATAATTAGAGTTGTCATTTTTTCTGCACGTATTAATTTACTACCATTTGTGCTGTATAGGTAGCGCTTCTAGAAATTAAATGGTCAGTGTAATTAATTTTATAATTATCTAAAACAACGATTTTTCAATTTTCTACTTCCTCATTTTGTAATTAATGATATGTAATTAATAGTTGTAGCAATTAAGGATGTAATTGAATTTCTTCCAACTAATGTTCTTACAGTTTAATTAAAGTTGTTGCTCACGACCTTTTAATATGCGACTAAACAACTATGAATTTATGAAGTAGAGAGAGAGAGAGAGAGAGAGAGAGTTTGAGAAAAAACATGCCGCTTTAATTTTTGAGAAATTCGAGACCTCTTGATTCAATTTTGTTCCTTCACTGTCAGTGACCGCAATTTAGAAAATTCAACCTGGAAATTTTGCTGAACTTCTATATCGAAGAGAGATGATGCTTACCTGCGTAACATTTAATAGACCAACTGCTTTACATCCCGTCCGAAGAATTATCTGTTCACTATGCAATCCTCGCCTAAAATTGCATAGCATGTGTGTTAAAGCTGATATACAATCGCAAGAAGGTAAATCGAGGTCGTTGTGCTTCCCTGAAGGTCACCAAATACTAGCCGCAACTCCTATGCTTAACTTTTCGTATCGGATACGAATACATATCTTGTTACTTAACCTTTGGACTTCTGTTCGCAAATATGAAAATTGTTCTAGTAATGAAAAGGTTATTCGTCGATATAGCTTTAAAACAAAACCATCTATCTCAATTTAGGTGAAAAATGCAGACATTATTTTTACTCAACTCCTTAATTATTTTGATCTGACTGATTTTTCTATGTTGACTTGGGTTCTGATCCTGTTGGTTGATAATTATTAATAAATAGATAAAAATCTCCATTTTATATTTTCTGCGAAAAATGCGATTCAATTTTCTTGCAATAAAAGTTATGTAATGTGATATAGAAGATTCTCGTCAGTAAAAAATTGCTAATCTTAAAGTTCAATATATTTTTTGCATTATTTATCAAATAAACTATTATGTCAGATTTGCAATTATGAACTAAGCAGAAATAATTAAATTGTTGGTGTATAAATATTGCTCAAGGCCACCTAATGACCGAGTTTTTAGCATTGCAAATATAAACTCACGTGTTTTGCTAGGTATTTTAATTGAGTATCATATCCTAGACAAGCAATATTTTATTCTTTCTTATTTTTCGATTAGCATCGAAGAGAAGATTGATAATTCATGGTATTTTTGAAAATTCGACTGATTAAAGGTACGACTGGTAATTATTTTCGATTGTGCTGCAGTTTTTGTCGCTAATGCTAATATTTTATATTGTTTGTTTGGGAGTTTGTTATAACTTTGGCTTACACTTTACTCGGTCCTGGCCTATTTATAAATTAGCGAATTTATTAGAGTTGGCACGAATTCATTCACACGATTTCGAAAATTAAAAATCAAATGGTTTTTCTCAAAAAAGTCACGAATTAAATTACATCTGGCAACTGTGTAGCACAGGCAGTGAAATGCATTGGAAAATAAATCAACAAAACTTACGGAAACAATCGGATGAAGAATAATTTAATGTAACCTGCCTCATAAAGGAGTAAAAATGTACATACGGGTCGAATTGAGTACCTCCTCCTTTTTGAAATTTTTAGAAGCCGGTTTAAAAAAAAGCTAGAAATCGAAATAAAGAAAGTCATAGATATAAAGAAAGAAGTATGACTGAGTTTTGGACTTCAGGAGAGGTTGGAAACATACATATTTCTTTAAACAACCCAACCAGCAAATTTGTTTTATAATTTAAATGTTATACGATTATTTTGTTTTATTGTTATTTTATTAATGCTTCTAAAATGCTAATTGATTATATTAGAGTTGCAGAAAACACTATCTGACGCGGGGTCGAGTTGGGCCCATGAGAACTCTTAACCCATTTGATTCCAAGGGTTGAAAAATAGGGAAAAATCTGAATGAAAATCCATATTTATTTTTAAAACTCGTTAATAAAATTATTTCCGACATTATCTTTCACAAAAAAATTAACACGTGTTTCGCAAACGAACCACATGAAACTATCGAAGAGTGAAAGTACATAAAATATCCTATTTTACAGAAAAAAAAAACTTAAAATAATAAAAACTTACAAAACAGTATTTTAATATAATAATGAAACACAATAAAAATATAAATAAATCGTTTGTTTCACATTTAACATTGGTGCGCAAACGAACCGGTGGTGCTATACCCATAGCATTTTACTTTAAATTTGGTGGTAGTTTGCAAAGCAGGAAATATGCAAATGAGCAAATGTGTATTGTACGATTTTTACATAATTTACACCTCCTCCGGGCTTTAGACTCATGAGAAACTATAGTATGGCCAAAGCCATCGTAACGTACTTCATTTATGGATTGAGGTCTTTGTACATAAACTGGGACATTTTTTTTTCATTTACTTTCAAGCGTTCACTTTCGTGCTATCTATGGAATTACAAAAAATGGGCCACCACCATTTTTTACCTAGAACTCTACTTCTATATAGTTGGCAATGCCATTATAATGGAGGTCCACTCCACATAAATTTATTATATTGAAATATGGCATCTGGTTGAGTTACTTAAATGTCCTTCCTCTCTGCTCCGTTGTATCTTCTGACACGATGTACTGGTTAAACGTCGAAAACATTACTACCCATAGTTACTACTGCGTTGTCATTCCAACACACAAATGACGTTTTTGACTTTCTATCATATGCCGAATCATATACACCCCTTTCCCTTTTGGAAAATGATTTATATTTTTGTAGGGGGCATTTACAATTGTCTTGTACCATTCCAGTAGCAAAAAAAAAACATTTTCTTTCAGATTCCGAAACAATTTGAAAGATGACAAACAATTATCAAACAATATATTATGAGCGGGTTTTTGCACAACAGACAGCAAGCTCATGATTACGTCACCTCCAAGACCAAATTCTGATTTTGCGTTAATAGAAGCACCACCATAAGGAAGGGAATAAAACAAATATCCATCTGAAGAACACAGGCACCAAAGCTTGACGCCAAATCTAACTGGCTTGCCTCTCACAAATATTTTGCAAGAATGTCGACCAAAGTAAGGTATCATTTCTCAATGGATAAATTGTGAGCAAAAGTACCCCACTGCAAAATTCTATTCATTGCATTTAAATATGGTCTTTCTTTTGAAAATTTATCATTTACATTCAACTCATTGTTGTTTGATAAATGCAAATTTCTTTTGATTTCCTGAAATACATAGATACATCTTTCTACCCAGTTCACAACCTCCTCTAAAGGAGCTTCTAATTCGTTCACAGTTAAAAATTTCTTAAATCATCTTGAATACTCACAACCACCTTATAACTGATATAAATGCAGACTGAATTCGATCAACCTCACTCTAAGACCTTTATGCATATATTGTAAATATGGCTTGTCAGGAATTTTCTTATCCAGTTAGCAAAAATGTAAACCATAAATACCAGTGGTGCGAGCACGCACCAAGCGTTTATCAATGCTTATGGTTATTTTAATATTGATGAGAGAAAAAATGTATGTGGCAAATGAAAAACTAGCACCACTGGTAGTATATTTGTCTTACAGAAATATTTCAGAAAATTACTTATTTACTTACTGTTCTGAAATAAAATAAATTGGAAAAATAACCTCACATTTTTTCATTTTTTAAAAAGCTGTAACTCAAATTCATATGTACAACCATGTAATTTTTTATGAGATTTAAAATAGATGATAGTTAATAGAATACCTCCAGATAATGCCGAGAAAAATATTTGGTAATTCGTAAAAAAAATTATAATTTTGTGGTGCGTAAATGCACCACTGGGGGCTAATGGGTTAATCGCAAAGTCGAAATCTACAACAAATACCAATTTTAGTAGCTTAACTGAATTAGGAAGAAACCCCTAAGCTATTTTTGAACTCTAATAATTCAAAAGTTACTAATGTTGATAAATAGTAAATTAAAAACGTATTAAAACAAGTTAAAAACGTACTCTTCGCCTGGGGTTCTAAACCCAAATGGGGTTTGGTATGATTTATTTTTTATTTTTACTTTATTTTACACTGAGTCTTTTACCAACTAAGTTCGTACTATAAAATTAAAAATGTCTAAAACTAACATTATTTACAAAAAACTGCAAAGAGTATCCTATAGAAGGTGTAACACTTATATAAAAAGTTCAGTGAACAGGCGAAGAACTTGTTTTGAATCTCTAATTACTAATTTTAAGCTGCAAATGTAAATAATAATTAGACCTTCTTATAACCTGTCAACAAACAAGACTAATAGATCTTAATAGACTTAACCTTTCTATTTAGTACATAGCCTACTAACTAACATAACCTAACCTAATCTAGCTGTCATTCTTATATTTACTTTTTCGTTTAATTTAGGAGTGAAATTTTCTTACCGTATCCCCACGTGCTTTTATTAGTTACCGAACATTTTTCAAGCACTAGGGAGATTACTAGTGAAAATTTTCATAAAATGAGCAAGGGTGTTAACATGAAAACTTAACATGCGATTTAAAGGTAATAGTAATAATGTTAGTTTTAGACATTTTTAATGTTATAGTACGAACTTAGTTGTAAAATAAAGTGAAAATTAAAAAAAACATACCAGACCCTATTTGGATTTCGAACCCGGGATCCTTGGATTCCGAGTCAAAAGCGTAAGAACTACACCACCACCTTACACGTAAAGAAATGTACATTTTTACATTATAAGACACGAGCTAAAATCATATTTTCACGGTAGTGTATTACATTATGAAATGTATATTTGTAAAATATATAAATATTTAGATATTAAAATGAAATATTATTCCACCAGATTTCTATTCAATTACAAAAACGTAAAAATCAAAAAATTCATACTTAAGTCATTAACATTTTTATTTGCCGATCGATTTTGTTCATTCGCGAGGATCTCAACTTTAATTATTTATTGCAAAGTAAGTACTGCGATTTAAGAGCTGATATTCGGTGTGGCGTGTTTTTATACATAAACACACACTAAACAAATGAAAAAAAAAAATGGGCAAGTTCCCCATTGCAATAACAAAACATCGTTTTTCTCGTTTTTTTTATTGCAAATATCTTCAGTCGTATTGCAAAAACAAAAATGGAGATTGTTCCCAATAATATTTCGAACAGAACAATTTAATATAGCTTTAATAATAATGTCGATTTAGATGAAAGGACCCCGCACACCACAAATTCAAATCCGGTATCTATTAAATTTCGCCAATTTTTTATTTGTTGGACTGATCCATTAGATCAAAAGTCTCAGTGGACACGAGTCCCAAAAACACACCCTTCTACCCTTCTTTACCCTCTATGGGGTGAAAAGCACTCGTATACATTTAACAACTACATTTCTGTAAAAAAATATTTGTATCTTTCAGCACGGTAAAAAACCTCAGTCGAAGGATCTCATTTACATTTAGACACCCTTCCACCCTTTTCCACCCCTTCCGGGAAATGAAAATCACTTTTACGGTTGCACAGCGGTATCTTTGTTCTAAAAAAATTATGGAACTGGTCAGTTAAACAGAAAACTTTAAAGGACGGTGCAGAAATCACTCTGAAGTACCCCCTACGTTTTTCCACCCCTGTAGGGGATGATTCTCAATAAAGCGGCTGCAAAAAAAATAATGAGCCAATCTCTGACCATTTTCCAACCCTTCCGAGAATATTTAATTCAAACTTATTGTCACTATTGTCTTGGAAATTGGTACCTATTTTTTTTTCTGTAAAATGGAGTAACGTGGCAACTTCTTCGCAAGATTATACTGTCCACTGCTGAACGAAAGCCTCTCTCAAATTTTGCCATCTTTTCCTGTCTTGAGCAACTTGTTTCCGGCGAGCCTTTTTATGTCATCACTCCAACGGCTAGGCAGTCTTCCTCTGCTTCTAAATGCTTCGAATCTTGGCCTCCAATCTAGGATCGTTTTTGTCCATCTACCGTCTTTCATTCTAGCGACGTGACCCGCCCATTTCCATTTCAGAACCAAGATATCTTCGACACATCTCGTACTCCTGTATTTCGCCTAATATTTTGGTTAGGGATTCTGTGTCGAAGAGTAATTCCCAACATCCTGCGTTGCAGTACCTGTATATTGTTGATATTTTTTTTGTCAATATTGGTGTCTCCACGCCACATATTAGTACAGGGAGCACGCACTGGTTAAAGAACTTCCTCTTTAAACATATTGGGAGGTCAGACTTGAATGTAGGTTTTAGTTTACCAAATGCTGCCCAAGCTAGGCCTATTCTGCGCTGGATTTCATGTGTGGTTATCTCGTCCAATGTTGATCTCATGACCTATGTATTTATATACGTGTGTTTGATCTATATTTCCGTTGTCAATTTTTATAGTATCATTTAGGACGAGATTTGTTATGAACTGGGTTTTTGATAGATTTATTTTCAAACCTACCTTTCCCGACGCGCCATGTAGCGACTGCAACATATGCTGCGCCTCTTGCATACTATCCGCTATTAAGACAATATTATCGGCAAAGCAAAGGTGATTTAACTTTTCTCCATAAATGTTTATTCCCATGTGCTCCCAGTTTACTTTATTCATCACAGTTTGTAGCAGTGTGACGAAACTATTCGTCAACGTGGCAACGCCGCAGTGTAAATCCAAAAATAATATTGTGCCTGGGTAGATAATTAAGAGCCAAATACAAATATATAAAAAGATTCGATGCCTCATTTAAAAAATCTTAATATTAAATTGCCACCACTCTATGAAACGTCTTGTAGATTTTAAAATAATTTTGGAATATGCCACTCTTGATCTTCAACAATTTTAATACGAGACACTTTTTCAAATTTCAAACATTTGAGGAGATATTATCCGTCCACACACTATTTACTCACCCTGTATACGCAACATTACATACAATAAAATGTTGCCGTTCTTTGAAGAACCATAGCCTCAAGATATTAATCGAGAGTTTCCTGCGTACGAATAACTTATGTAATTTCACAATTGGAGACACAAGTGGATGAAGGGTCTGTGTAACAAAAAAGTGATTTTGAGATAATTGATCTCAAAGTTTTTAACAACCTATCAACTTCAACAGTATACAGATCCTTTATCAATTTATAAATCAGATATTTTAGCAATAGTATCAAATGTAATGTACCTGGGGGAATTTTTTCGTGTACTTAAAACCTCAATTCATATAAAAAGCTCGCTTTCTTCGAAAATGTCACATAGACTCTTCATCCTCTTGTGTCTTCAATTATTATGGAAAGCGATACGTTTTTCGCGGCGAAAAAATGGTATTTTAACGTAGTTTTTTGTTTAAAAACATCATAGACAATCAGCCACTTGTTATCATATTTCAATTAATTGTAATAAAAAAATTAATAAATACTTAATAAATTTTTTGTGTGGCATCAAAACTACCTGTGGATGCGAAAGTAAAATGCTCGACAAATGTAATTTTTGCCATAAATCCATCAATAAAGTGTTATGAGAACAACGCTCTTTCACAATTATACACATAAAATGAAGCATATTATTTCATAGGGTGCAGCTCTATTGATGGCTGATGTCTCCCAGCACTACGCGTTCATTATAACCATATTGTATTTCATCTCTCTGATCCATTTATACAACAGAGAGTAGATCTGCCAGATGCCAGATATATTTAGGAAAATCTGATCGGATGTGATCCAATAAGATCAATTTCTGAGTGTGTATTAACATGATACTAATACCGTATATAATTCCTCAATTTGCTTATCTGATAAAGCTGTCAAAGTGAAGTGCATACTTGAGTCAATAAGTTTAAAAAGCCAATTATAATGTTTTTATGTCTTGATGATTTTGTTTGGTTTCGATATTAGTTTAGTATTCGATTATTAAAACTTTATTTTTGTCTGACTTTATTTTCAGAAATTTTATGAAAATCTGAACAGATTTGTTATACCTACTTTTGACTTCATTTTGTCTTGCCTTCTCAGTCATTCCCCATTTCGATTTCTTCTCAATTTTTATATAAATAATAAACCGCTGCCCAAGGAATCACTACTTCCACATCCAGATTCTCTATCCAAGTCACTCACAACGAAAAAACTTTGTATGTGAAAATAATTGTTTATGGAACTTTAATAATATTATATTTGAAATCCTCTACCCCAAAAACCCATAAAACGATACCTTACATCGGTAGTGGGGTGGGGGTGGTGATAGGGGGGTGGTAGTGGGGGGTGGATGAAGTAAAAAAATATTTTGAGATTTCTGGTTCCTGTACATGCACTAAATCACATTTTTTTTTCATCCCCTTTAATAAGGAAGTGGGGGTGGTAATGGGGGTGGCTAATGCCAAAAATTTTTTTGAGACCTCAGCTTCTCTTGTATATACTAAATACCAATTTTATTGACTCTTACCTGCTTGATTTACCCATTTACCCCAATTTACCCCCCAACCCTTCGACGGAACAAGATGAAAATATAATCTAGTTCTAGATCTCGTTAAAGTACATATGTGTACCAAATTTCAAGTCAATATCTCAAACGGTTCCAGAGTAAACGTGCGCACAAAAAAAAAGTTACAGACAGACAGACCGACAGACAAATTTTTAAGCCTATTTGGGCAATAAAAATTTTTAAAAATTTTTTTGTCGTTACTATACTTCCACTGGACGTGGAAGTAATATAAATGATAACCTATTAAACAAAATAGTAGTTGTCATATTCGGTTCTGGGGCACATTTCATATGGTTATCATGCTAGACCCTTTAATGCGAGGCAACAAGTTGTCACGTAGACAGGCATTCTTAGATATTCAGTATCGGAAAGTGTTGGTTTTGGGATGGCAATAAGAGCAAGCGAGCAATCGTGTACATGCTTCTCTTGATGGGCGTGTCACTGTTTAGCTCTGCTAAAGTACTCGTCTTTATTGTGGGCGGTCGCTTAAATCGTTGAAACTAGTGTAATACCAAAACAAACGCTTTCCGATTCTGTATAAACGTAATGTATAATATGTGTTGAAATAAAACATCGAAAATGATTTTGTAACAAAAATGTGATATGTATTAATCAGACATTTATTTATTTGGATAATACTGGAGCGGATCTGGCGAGAAAAAGAGGAGTTTTGAAACCAATTTTTTTTAAATATTTCTTTTGACAATTCTGTTACACGCGTTCTCTTTTATCATGTTATCAACTTAGTTCAACTTAATCACACGGGCTGGTGGAGGAATTCGCATTTAAAATTCGCAAAAACACGTTTTTCCACGATAACTTTGTTATTATTGACCTGACGAAAAAAAAGTAAAATTAAAAATTGAAGGTAAAATTTTTTTCAAATCGGACGGTAACTTTTCGTGAAAATTTTTTTTGAAAATACTCGTTTTTTGCCCTAACACTAATACACAAAAAAGTAATTCCTTAATTTTTTTACGAAAAAAGAAGTGTAGGGGGATGAGATTTGTTTGAGGTAGGTGAAATAGATAAGAATTGATAGAGCCGGAGGATTGGGGTGGTGGGCCAATTAGGGGAGGGAGGGAGGTAGGAAAATTATTCAACCCCCTCGAACTTTCTTCCCTGTCGTGCGATTTTCAAAATCCAAAATGGAACTTGTTCGTTATTACATCTAATATTTGACTGCATGATTTTTTTAAATTTTTTTCAAATAAACAAACTTGTGGGAGGGGAAAACCCTTTTGCATTTTCTTTTAAATGCGTTTTTGAGTACGAAGGAAAGGGAAGGGGAAAGAGAAATTTTTCTACAGGTAAGCGAGATTTTTTTTATCTTTAATTTAAAAAAAAATTATCGCAATCCAAGCAATAGGAAATCTAATAGCAATTAATTGCAGTACCTGGCCAACAATCCCTCATTTGCAATTTTCTCGAAAACTGCTAATTCTAGAAAAGAAAGTTTCAAATAAAAAAGTTCCGTCCATCTTTTATCTTCGTTACTTCTCGATACACTTGGTATCTATTTGGAAAAATAAAAAAATTTCCCGCATGTTACATTTGAAAATGCAAATTTTCGACATAGCCTTATAAAAAAAATAATGCTTTCTACACTTATTAAAACTTGACGTACATATTAACACATTATGTTAACAAATATTTAATGATAACACAATAAAAATTTGAGAGTAATCCATTTTGCCGTTTTTGAGTTAGAACGAGTTATGCGGAAAAATAATTGTTATATATATCCAATACACACCTAAAACTAGAGAAATGCGCCGCGAAAACTCGTGACGGTGATAAATAATTATTTATAAGTTTAATATTTAATGGAGGGTAGACTGATAAAATATTAAGATGGAAAAAAGATTTATATATCCGAATATTAAACTCCGAAGTCCCTATTCCTTTTCCTTTCTTTATTCCCGCAAACGCATTATGCCCCTCCCTCCCTTCCTATTGCTTGGATTGCGATATATATTTTTTTTAAATTAAAGATAAAAAAATCTCGCTTACCTGTAAAAAAATTTCTCTTCTGAGCCCTTTCCTTCGTACTCAAAAACGCATTTAAAAGAAAATGCAAAAGGTTTTTCCCCTCCCACAAGTTTGTTTATTTGAAAAAACAAAAAAAATTATTCAGTCAAATATTAGACGTAATCAAATCAAATCAAATCAAAATATACTTTATTGTTCAGAAGAAAGAGTTTCTCATTAACAAAGTAAATAAGCATAGGTACATAGCATATATAGTTTACACAGTGCACCTACATTACATAAATACAAAACGCAGATTACATATAAATTTTAATACAATAATAAAAATAGCTAATATAAAAAGTCAAAAAGGACGATAAAATAAGGTAGTTAATGTCTAATTACAATGTGTCATTATAGTACTCGTCTAAGTAATAATAAGGTTTAACAATTAACAGGCTTTTAACCGCCTTTCTAAAGTTTGTATTTGAGCTTATTTCTTTAATATTATTTGGTGAGTGATTGAACATCTTATAGCCATTGTAAATAACTGAGTCTTTGACTAGGGTGGATCTAGGAATTGGCAGAGCAACATTATTGACTTACCGAGTTACATGTATGGAGGGAGTACTTATGATATTACTTCTATGCTTATGAACTAAACAAACTGTTTCTAGAATGTAAATGGATATCACAGTGAGAATTCTATGTGTCAAGAACAGTGGCTTACATGATTCACGAATTCTAGTTTTGTACAGGTAGCGAATAGCACGTTTTTGAATTACAAATATTGTTTGTATAAGATATTTACTGGATACTCCCCAGAAGGCAATGCCGTACCTTAGGTGTGATTCGATTAATGAAAAATAAGCTGTCTTAGCAGCTGCATAACCCAGTTCATTTGTGATCACTCTGATAGCGTAGGTTCCGGATGCTAGTTTGTTACTAAGTATTTTAATGTGCTCGTTGAATTTTAACTTGCAGTCAATGTTTAGTCCAAGAAATTTTGAGCAGAGTTTATTTTCTAGAAATTGGTCACCTAGGGGATGTTTGTTAAATTGCAATGAAATGTAGTTATGTTTGTTTTGTTAATATTGAAAGAAATTGGAGTCACACCACTCTTTGACCTTATTTATATCGGCCGATACCATTTGCTGAAGGACATTAGCATCTTTATTGTGCCACAATATGGTGGTGTCGTCAGCAAATAAAGTAAATTTTCCTTCAATATTAATTTTTGTCAGGTCGTTAATATATAATAAAAAAAGAATTGGGCCAAGAACGGAACCTTGGGGCACCCCATACTTTATATTTAGTTTATTAGAATAATTTGGATTTCTAACTATTTGGCTACGGTTTGATAGGTATGACAGAAACCACTTTAAGGTGGTGCCTCGAAAACCATAATGCTCGAGCTTTCGTAACAATATTTCATGCTGGACACAGTCAAAGGCTTTCGATAAATCGCAGAAAAACGAACAAATTCCATTTTGGTTTTTGAAAATCGCACGACAGGGAAAAAGTTCGAGGGGGTTGAATAATTTTCCTTTCCCTACTTCCCTCCCCTCCCCTAATTGGCCCACCACCCCAATCCTCCGGCTCCATCAATTCTTATCTATTTCACCCACCTCAAAAAAATCTCATCCCCTAACTTCTTTTTTTCGTAAAAAAATTAAGGAATTACTTTTTTGTGTATTATTAGTGTTAGGGCAAAAAAAAATTTTTCACGAAAAATTACCGTCCGATTTGAAAAAAAGTTTGCAAGATTATGCACTTCCGCGAGATCTTCAATTTTTAATTTTACTTTTTTTTTCGTCAGGTCAATAATAACAAAGTTATCGTGGAAAAACGTGAATTTTTTTAATGCGAATTCCTCCGCCACCCCGTGTGATTAAGCTGAACTAAGTTGATAACATGATAAAAGAGAACGCGTGTAACCGAATTGTCAAAAAAAAATTTTTAAAAAGTTGGTTTCATTTCAAAACCAGATCCGCTCCGCTATAATAAAAGACGAGTTAATTCTCGTTGCTTTTTTATTTCACAGCAGCAAATGAAATATTGACATCAGAGGTTGTTACGTCTAAAAATGTATTTTTTGGCAAAGATCGCAAGAAAATAAATGACGCGGTCGTAATAATTCTGAACATTGTGGCATAAATAATATTTATGAAAAATATATTGGCCATTTCCCTTGCATCTATTCACAAAAAAGGCATATATCACCGAATATTTCCACGTTCGCAGATAAAATAGACAAGGGATAATTTATATCCTCGTCTTAAAAAGGTTATTCATATTATCTTTGTTCGATAGTAAGTGGTTTTTTTCTTTGGTTTCTTTGTTGATATAAAACTGATTTCGAATATTTATATTCGTTTTTGCTGAGGGTGCTCAAATAAGCGAGTGCATGCCTGTGTTTGTAATATATAAGGCGGTTCTTTATTATTAACTATATCATAAAATACTAAACTTTTATGACATTTTATTTTCACATCCAGTGAAGTATACTAACGACAAAAAATTTTTTTTAAATTTTTATTGTTCAAATAGGCTTAGAGATTTTAAGTTTGAGCGGTCTGTCTGTAACTTTTTTGTGCACACGTTTACTCTGGAACCGTTTAAGATATTGACTTGAAATCTGGTACATATATGTACTTTAACGATACAGATCTGGAACTAGATTATATTTTCATCTTGTTCCGTCGAAGTGTTGGTAAATTGGGGTAAATTTGGAGTAAATAGGTAAATTAAGCAGGTAAGGGCCCATAAAATTGGTATTTAGTATATACAAGAGAAGCTAAGGTCTCAAAAAAGTTTTTAGCATTAGCCACCTCCCATTACCACCCCCACCCCATTATTAAAGGGGATGAAAAAAAAATGTGATTTAGTGTGTGTACAAAAACCAGAAACCTCAAAACATTTTTTTACTTCATGCACCCCACTACCGATGTGGGTTAGAGGATTTCAAATATTATATTATTAAAGTTCCATAAACAATTATTTCCACATACAAAATTTTTTCGTTGTAGGTGATTTTGATAGAAAATCCGGATGTGGAAGTAGTGATTCCTTGGGCAACGTTTTTTTATAAGTTTTGACGGTGCGGGTTAAAGAAAAAGAAAAACAATATACTCTTCGCCGGTTGCTTGATGTTTTTAATATTATTGTTGAATATTGTGTATATTCTGTTATATTTCAAAAATAAGCTATTCACTATCAGTACGATCACCGAACGGAAATCCACATAATTAGCGAGTTGATTTAGCAGCGTGCGGTAGGCATTGCTGCCACTTTCGGGAAACATACCGCCTAGTGGGTTGGATTAGGGCTATGCTTGTTGCGAGCAGCGACAGCCACATGATGCGTGATAATAGAATGTGGGATGGGAAATGCGCTGGCACTGGCTTTGCTGGTTTCAGTGAAAGGTTTTTTAATCGAGCTGACTTCAGAGAATAAATAAATCCTAACAATCTAGCCACTCTTTGTATTTGTTTACAAATAATTTTATTTCTCGGGAACTTATCTGCCAACGTTGACTTAATTTTTGTGAAAAATCCTCAATTGAGTACTTATTTAATTTCTTTTTTTGTCTCTTCGTTAATGATTTTTAGTTGGAATTTATTAATAATAACAATAATAATAAATGTCTCCCAACCAGCAAATTTGTTTTATAATTTAAATGTTATACGATTATTTTGTTTTATTATTATTTTATTAATGCTTCTAAAATGCTAATTGATTGTATTAGAGTTGCAGAAAACACTATTTGATTGTCTGCAACTGAACTATTTTATAAATTTATCATTAAAACGTTTTTACAGCAAAATTATAAAATATCTTATAAAGCAGTTAAGAAATTATTTTAGAAATGTTTCCGTGACTAATCTATAAAACATTTCAGCTTATAAAACTAAATAATTTTATAGTGCTTTTTTAGTAACGTTCGGCAGTATTTTCAGCACCGTTATAAATATATATTAAAATCATTTTATAGTTGTTTTCTATTATTTTATAAAACAATTGTATTAAAGCACTATTTGGGACAGTTTTGCTATTGAAAGTAAATTGTTGTTCCAGAGTCTGCTACATAATTATTATATAGTGTTGCAATCTACTGCAATATGGCAACGGCAATAAAGTAATTACAAAATAAAATTGTTTACGTGAACATAAAAATGCTGCTGCTAACTATGCAATAAAATATATTTGAAGCAACAGGCATATGCATGAAAAACAACAAACAGCTGTTCTGAGATGAAGTGGGCTCTAATTAAATGGACAGAACCGTATTGGTAGATTTTACTTTACGCGTATAATTTTTCAAATTTTAAATTTAGTTTTTACCTCTGTAATGTCTAACAGTAAATATATTTGCCTGCCTGCAGAAAGTGTGCACCACATGAGAAACTTTTTTCGTTAGTGAGTTATCAGAAAATTCTATCCTTTATAAAAAGTTCTGCATGCAGAAAAAGTAATTCCAATACTATAAAAACGTTGCTAATCCCAAGGTTATCCGCCACATTGATCAACCAATAATCAAAATTCTACATGCATTTCCGTCGCTTCTTATTTGAACTGTCTTCCTTCCCTACCTCTATATTCAAGAGATCAACCCAACCTTTCTATGTAGTACACGGCCTACTAACATAACCTAACCTAATCTAGCTGTCATTCTTATTTTATTTATTTTTTCATTTAATTTAGGAGTGAAATTTTCTAACCGAATCCCCCACATGCTTTAATTAATTACCAGAAATTTTTTAAGCACTAGGGAGATTACTAGTGAAAATTTTCATAAAATGAGAAAATGTTAATGTTAAAATGAAAACTCAATACGCAGTTTAACGGTAATAGTTACAATAACTTACAGTTTTTATCAAAATGTTTGTTCCTGTTATTTTTACAGTTATTTTTCTTCGCTTATAAGTTACAACAAAAATGCAAAATAAGACATTGTGAAAAAAAATTGTTATATTTTTCATTTAAGATACGACCCTGTCACAAGACCGTCACCTTTAAGACACATTATTTTATAGATGTTTTGTAAGAATCGCCTATAGTTTAATTATCTTAAAATGCTTGTATTTAATACAAAAGTATTTTATAGAAGGAAGCCATTTCATGAGACCATCGTTCGAGATCGTAAATATGACAAGACATAAAAAGTTTAAAAATCACGTTTTTATTAATATTTATGGCAATTAATACATGCTAATTATAAAATTATGATGATTAGAACAAATTGGCATTAAATTTCATTACAAAAAAATTTTAAAATGTGAAATTGATTTTTATAAAATTCCAAAAATTATTAGAAACCTTCAGTAAACATGAGGGGCACTTAAAATTCATCAAAAACACATGGCATAATTCACAGTAAAATTTCCTTGGCATCAAAAATTGCAAGCTGTATGGGTTAACATGTCTCGAAAATAATTATTAAGTAAGTTTTTCTCCATTATTGAGTAAAATCACTGAAAGCTTGGTATTATAATAGAGATCAGCATATTATATATTTGTAAGTATATGCATGCGACTTTTTGAATATATTTAAGAAACTGTTTTATTTTATTGGTGTTTTATAGCAATAACAACCGTGAAGTATGTGCTTTATAACGCAATTAAATGAAGCTTCAATAAAACTGTTTTATAGTGGCGGTACCGAATTTTCTTAGAACCTGCGGAATTGTTTGTACAACTTTTTTTAATGATTGCAATAGCTTTTAGAAAATATCAACAATGACTAAACTATTTTATAAGATGGTGCCAATTTTACATTTATAGCTGTCGTAATAACGTGTTTAAAGTGTTTCTGAGACTAATGTTGTTTTATAAAATTTGTGTCGGAAACATTTCTGCAGCTTTTATAAAATACCAAATTGCTAGTTGGGCTATTTATATTGAAATATAAGTTATTTTACAATTCATGTAAAATAACTTATATGTCGATGTAAATAAAGACATTTATTATTAATAATAAATTCCAACTGTCATGTCGACAACAGATCGACATTTCGTCTGTGAACGCCACCATACGTAAAACTTCTTCCTCGGAATATTTATTCCGGAAAAATAATAAAAAGCTTGTCGCTTAAAATTGCAAAAAATACCTGTACGCTCATGAAAGAACACTAATCAGAGCCCATAATAAAGAAGTATAGGCTTTGGAATTTCTTTACGAAATATGTCTCGTAAACCTATCGGAACTCGAAATTTTTGACTGCTTGGTTTACTTTATGTAGAAAACCTGTCATTTTTCTAAAAATACTGCCAAATAAGGACCTATATTTTTTAATTATTATTTGATATACCTATACTCCAGTCGAATTAGACATAATAAAAAATTTTGCGTACTGCGGACTTTTTTTTGTGGAAGTTGTTTAAGATGGCATAATAAGCAAGCACAGAAAACTACACCCTGCTACACCATGTGCGTCCCCTATTTCTAGGGGTTGAAACTTTGAAATTTTACTTATGTGTCCATATCTGTTTCCCTATTGCCCGTAGGGCTCTTTACCAAGTTACACTTTTTGAAGATTTATCCCTCCTCTACATAATATATATATTACACATTTGCCGTAGGATAAACGGTTTTGGCTGTACGAGGCCGGAAAGGTCGCGCTGTCCGAATTTGGGGGTCTTCTGTACAGGACAAACGGCTATTATTTCCAATCTACAATACTACACATACTAATATCCTTAAGGAGGGATGATGATTTGTGAAAAAACTTTCATCGAATACCGCGCGATTTTCATGATACGGGATGTTGAAATTTTGAAAACCCCCTTTTTATAAAAAAAAGTGACTTTTTCGCCCATTTTTTTTTTGATGTATGTACGACTCTAATATAAGAAAATTTACGTTGGTTTCATTTTAATACATTCATTGGTTTAGGAGCTAGACAGCAAAATATACAAAAAATTGCTATTTTGGTATTTTTGCATTAAAAAAATCAAAACCAATATAATTCTAATAAATGTTTTTGTTTATCCTAAAAGTCCAATTCACTGAGCATAGAAAATGTGTTTTTGTATTTAAATAGGATCAACACTTATTGTGTAATAACGATATATGTCATGTGTTCTCCAGTCTCCCTTTTCACATTTTTTTTGCGGCCTTATGGTTCATAGTAGGGCAGAAAGTAATATACACGTGGACAGGGCACATAATAGGGTGTTAAAATGGGTCTCTTGTTAAAATGCGATAGGACGTACCGTTTTCGAGTAAAACGCACTTGTTTGCAAAAAATTATTTCAGATTACACTTTTCATCGACTGACTAGTAAATACTTACTGCTGACTACGAAAAAATACAACTATGTGTCGCTTCTTGCTTTTTCTGTTTATGAGGGACATTGCTAATGAAAAAATGAAGGGACTATTTGAGACTATTTGTCTGAAATCATCATTGCAACTTATTTTGTGTCTATAACAAAATCCACAGTAATTTTACCTTCCTCGAGAAACAGTTATTATATGTCCATTTCATCGAAAAATGATTTAAAAAAACAAACTCCTAAGAAAGAGAACACCAAAATGTAGAATTTATTTGTCAGATCACAATTCAGAACACAATAAAAACTGAAAGCAAACATAACCAAACAAGTGCGTTTTACTCGAAAACGGTACGTCCTATCGCATTTTAACAAGAGACCCATTTTAACACCCTATTATGTGCCCTATCCACGTGTATAATGCTTTCTGCCATACTATGAACCATAAGGCCGCAAAAAAAAAATTGTGAAAAAGGAGACTGGATAACACATGACATAAATCGTTATTACATAATAGGTGTTGATCCTACTTAAATACAAAAACACATTTTATATGCGCAATGAATTGAACTTTTAGGATAAACAAAAACACTTACCAGAATTATACTGGTTTTGGTTTTTTTAATGCAACAATACCAAAATAGCCATTTTTGGCATATTTTGCTGTCTAGCTCCTAAACCAACGAATGTATTAAAATGAAACCAACGTAAATGTTCTTATATTAGGGTCGCACATACATGAAAAAAAATGGGCGAAAAAAAGTAGGTTCACTTTTTTTTTAAATTTCAACATCCCGTATCATGAAAACCGCGCGGTATTCTATGAAAGTTTTTTCACAAATCATCATCCCTCCTGAAGGGCATTAGTATATGTAGTATTGTTGATTGGAAATAATAGCCGTTTGTCCTGTACAGAAGACCCCCAAATTCGGACAGCGCGACCTTTCCGGCCTCGTACAGCCAAAACCGTTTGTCCTACGGCAAATGTGTAATATATATATTATGTAGAGGAGGGATGAATCTTCAAAAAGTGTAACTGCCCTACGGGCAATAGAGAAACAGATATGGACACATAAGTAAAATTTCAAAGTTTCAACCCCTAAAAATAGGGGACGCACATGGTGTAGCAGGGTGTAGTTTTTTGTGCTTGCTTATTATGCCCTCTTAAACAACTTCCACAAAAAAAAGTCCGCAGTAGGCAAAATTTTTTATGATGTCTAATTCGACTGGACTACTACCTGTGGCTACGATATCTATATCACAAAATTGGACTATTCTTGGTACATATAAAATTATTAAGTGTTTTATCATTAACAGCGTTCACGCTTGTATAATTCATTGCGACGACATGCTGTATTATATTACATAACTTCCACTAAACAAATTCATTAGTACGCGTCACTAAGTGTAAAGTCCATATAGTAAATCTGATAAATAGTTATGCATTCACCTTTTAAGGACACCAGCAGTTCCTGGAATAGATCATGAGGTTTGAATTGAATTTTCAACTCTGTGTCTGAATTTATATAATAATAATAATATTAAGATTTATTGACCATTTTGGTATATGGTAAGTTGTTTTGTAAGAAACTTATACAGGGTGTTTCATTAATAATTGGACATACGCTAACTGAAGAATCCTTAGTCCAAAATAGGAATATTTAACCTGAAACACTTAGATAAAATGTGCCTCTTTACTGAGATATAGGGTGTCAAAATTGTATTTTTTCTTTTTTTGCAATATCTCAACTACCTCTTCACCGATCTTCTCCCAATTTGGTATGGAAACATTTTTTAAGCTAAGAAACAATAATTTATGTTTTACATCACGCATGGATAGCCCCGTGGAGGGCGCCTCATGAGCTATACCTGATGATGAATATTTTTTCTTTTTTTTTTACGAAATGTAGTGGCACTTTTGACTAGAAAATATCATGCAGGAGTCATTTCTACGTAAAAAAGATTCCTTTTATAGAACTTGATACTTCCAACCGTTTTCGAGAAAATGCCGCATAGATCTCAAAAATTCTTTGAAAATAAACCCAACTTGTAAAGGAAAAATTGTATTTATTAAAAAGTGTGCTTTGGTAACGTCTTAGTTCTGTCATTTACGTATAATTTCATTAGTTTGACATTTTGACAGAACTAAAACTTTACCAAGGCACACTTTTCAATAAATACAATTCCTTTTCAAATTGGGTTTGTTTTCAAAGAATTTTTGAGATCTATGCAACTAATTTTTAAAATTTGAAATTAGTAAAAATTTTCAAAATACGTAATAATCTAAGAAGTATGGAATATAATAAGGTAAAAATTCTAAATAATTGGTGTTCTAAAATGATAAACAGAAAAGTTAAGTCTTCAAAATTTACAGACAAAAAAATGGAGAAAAAAATTCATGTAGCTCCAAAACGGCTAGTATTTACAAAATTTTTTACATGATCAAAATTATTCACAATTTATTCATTAATCTATGAATCATGTTGCAAGGTTCCAGCCATCGAAAAATAATTTCTCACCGCAGCGCCATCTCTGTGCACTGCGAAGGAACAATTCTAACTGCAGTTATTTAAGACCTTTTTTGATGTCAATTATCCGCGATTTACAAATTTTAAGTATCTTTATTATTTTACGAGATAATGACCCGGGGACTTTTAGCTGAAACACCCTGTATATACAAAGAATGATTAAATTAAATAATTATTTGTTTTGTCAAATTGGTTAAAGTAATATATGAATAATTTCTCAAGGTTCTCTATTTATCTAAAAAAGTTTTGGACACTGTAAAAGCTACCTTCAAGTAATATATTCCTTACTGCAGTTTTATAATGTCTGTAGTTTTGCATATTTCGAATGAAAGCAGGAAGACTATTAAAAAACAGAGCACAGTTTTAGTACTGTCAGTGTTTATAATTTGATGTATGATGTGGGGATACTAAGTAGATCACCACATCTTGAACTATACGAATGATAATCGTTTCTTTGAGTAAAAAGATTTATATTTTACTTTGTATACTTTAAACATTTTAATATAAATATAGATGGAGTGGTTAGTATTTTTTTCATTTTAAATATGTTTACAGCTTTCATTATAATCCATGTGAAATCTAAGTCTAATAAGCCTCTTTTGACTAATAAACACCCTATCTTTGTCTCCTGCACTTCCCCAGGCGATAATATATGAAATATGTGGATAAGTAAGAGCATGTATGCTCAGTAACCTCGCTTCATCTAAAGACCTTTGCATTTGCAATATAGCAAAATAGGCCTTATTCAGTTGTGAACATACATGCTCAATGTGCTTGTCCCACAACAATTTAGTGTCCAAGTATGTACCGAGCAATTTCGTGTTGTGAGACAACACAATATTATCGTGCGGCAATTGTCTTAGTAAACCAAAATTAATAATTGTTTTATTTTTGTTCGTTATCTCTTTCGGCCCAAGTAGTAACCTCTTGGAATGTTTGATCAATAAGTATATGGAGTTATTCTATCGAATCTGGTGATAATATTACTGTTATGTCATCAGCAAACATTGTTAAGTGGCTAGTGGTTGAATAGTTAGGAAAATTGTTTAAATACAACATAAATAATACGGTCCTAAAACAGATCCTTGAGAGACATCTTACATTAAATCCAGCAAATCAGATTGTATATTATTTAGTTGCCCTTTTGGAGTTCTCCCTTTCATAAAGCTATGTATCCATGGGAGTAAGTTTCCTCTTATCCGCATATAACTTTTGTTTTAGAATGGAATTGTTTATTGTATCAAAAGCCTTTGACAAATCAAACATTATTGAGACAACGTACTTGCCATCGTCTAAGCAGGTGTATGCATAATTTAATAAGTGATAAGTTGCTGTTTTTGTGGATTTGCCGGCCCTGAAACCATGCTGAAACACTGTCAGGATATATTTAGTGGCAAAAGATATAATTCTGTTGTAAACAATGTTTTCTAATAATTTAGAAATTACGCTTAACAAAGAAATTTATAGACAGTTTTCAATTTCCTCTGGTGAACCTTGTTTCAAAATAGGTACTACCTTAGCTAATTCAAGTGTATCAGGGAAACAACCCTGGTCCATTGATATATTAAACAAGTAGACTAACGGGTGTAATATGCTACCCTTAATAATATTTATTAAATTTGCTGTTATGCCATCAAACCCAATAGATGGTTTATTTTTCAAGTTATTAATGGCGTCATTTATTTCCTTGGACGTAATTGGTGCAAAATATATTGAATGCTTCCTGTATGATGAAACAGTACAGGGTAAAGATAAGTTCGAACCAAAGTGGCAATTTAATTTGATCTGGATATCTGTGAAGAATTAGTCTGCAAACAAACATATTTACTATCTCATGTTTATTTGAAATTTTCTCCTTTTTGTTATACAAACTTATACATTATTTTGTAAATTTTTCCGACCTAGCTTGGTATTTATAATATCCTAAGTTTTTTTTTGTTTTATTGGATGCGTTGTTTATTTTATTTTTTTGAAAATTTTGCTTAGTTGTTTTGATGTTGTTTCTGTAAATAGTTTTTTGTTCGTTATAGAATTTTCATTCCCCCAGATTTAGTATTACTTATAAGCCAGTATAGATTTTTAATGTATTCACTTTGTTCGATTATTTCATTTGTTAACCACTCTTTTTTTGACTTATCGTTTTTAGTTCCGATTCTTTTTATTGTTATGAATTTTATTGGACAAGTAATGTTATAACATCATGTGATAGTGTTTATGAAGAAATTAAAAGCATTCTTTACACTAACAAAATATATATTAGTCCAGACCTGTTTGTTTAGCTCAAAGGTAACATTGTTAATATTATTTTCATTTAGGTTTCGCCTTTAAAAACTTATTAGAATGGAAGCGTTCTTTTCAGCTTTGTTAATATTTTTGTTTCAGATATGAGCAAAGTACATCCCTCATTCCTTAACTTACTCTTCTAAACACACTCCTAAATGTTTTCAATATTTTTCCCTATATTACCACTACAAAATGAAGATATATCCAAATTTTCGGAATTTTGACGGACAGACTAACATTTTGAAAGTTGTTCAGAATTCGGTGACTGTGAATATGTTTTCTTTGCGAGGAATATTTATGGTTTTAGAAATACAATGTACTCTTCGTTTTTATATTTGCGAAGATTATAATAACTGATAGATTGACACTCCATAATGTTATATTACTTCCACATCCAGTGCAAGTATAGTAACGACAAAAACAATTTTATTGTTCAAATAGGTTTAGAATGTCATGAAACGTCGAGATTTCAAGTTTGAGCGAAAAAAAAATTTCTGTCGGTCTGTAACTTTTTTTGTGCGCACGTTTACTCTGGAACCGTTTGAGATATTGACTTGAAATTGGTACACATATGTACTTTAACGAGATCTAGAACTAGATTATATTTTCGTCTTGTTCGGTCGAAGGGTTGGGCGGTAAATTGGGGTAAATTTGGCGTAAATAGGTAAGTCAAGCAGGTAAGAGTTCATAAAATTGATATTTAGTATAGACAAGAGAAGCTAAGGTCTCAAAAAAAATTTTAGCATTAGCCACTCTCATTACCACCCCCACCCCATTATTAAAGGGGATGAAAAAAAAAATGTGATTTATATTTGTATAATAAATTCCATAACTAACTATTTGACGACAAGAGTTTAAAAAGCTTCAAAATATTGGCTAACAACAATTTATTATTATAACAATAATCCAAAATAATAGCCATAAATAATATTTTTTAAAAATTTCTGCTTTTATAATATATAAGCTTAAACATACATTTTTGGATAGAGTTATAGTAGAATATATTTTAATTTTAATAGTAATAACTAATAATAAGTAATAATTACGTATTAAGTATATATAGTAAGTTTAGCGTTTAGCTAATCTTTCATTTCCACGACTTTGTGTATGTTAATTCTATTGGTTTATGATAAATTTCTATACTTTCTCTTCTGGAAGATAATTATAAAATCTGGGAGAGAGGTAGGAGACATTTCGCTGTCCTATTGACTTTGAAGAAAGTGGAGTTCTGCAAGACGTTGCTTTTGTTCTCGTCTGATAAGTATGGTTAACAGCTATTAATGAATGTTTGTTAGAAAAAGAAAACATATTACAGGGAATTAAATCGCGTTTTAATTTACATGATCCAATTTTTACACAGAACCCAACGTAGGCGTAGTGGTAAAAAGATCGAGGAAAACACTAGAATTCTGTCCCGGTCAATTTTTGTCGTAGGATAACAAAGAAAAAAAAACATTTTCAAGGTTTTGTACGAGCTTTAAGAATCTTCGAAACATTTTTTACCTGAAGAAATATTTCTTAAGATATTTGCAAAAAAACTCATTTTGGCACATGCTACTCCACTTTTAACATACAAAGCCAACATATAATTGCTCGAGACTCATCGATTTTTTGAAGAGTAAGTATTATTATTATAAAGACGTCTGTGAAAAAAAAAATCTCTTACGAATTTTGTTCCCTATATGTCGATTTTTTTGCTAATCTTACTGTATTCAGAGTAGCAAGAACCTGTCACTGGCGATATTATTATAATTGGTGTATAAGTGTATGGAATGTTTCATCTCGATACTAGAGCAGTGTTTAATTTCGCCGGAGAAGATCATTCACCTTTTCCCTGGCAATAATAATTGCTAACGTTCGTCTTTATGTCTGCAATAAATACATTCGCGCATAAAGGCAGAATTGCGTGTATTACTTTGCTTCTCTGCCGCGCTGAAGTTTGCTTAACAATGGCAATAAATGAACGAAATATACGATATAGTGTTCGTAAAATTGTCATTAGCCATTTTATTTGTCTTTAATTACTGCATACCATGCTTTATGTCATATTGAGAAATTCCATGCTGTATTGTCTTGTAACGTCTTTACCTATCCGGCCAATATTTAAAAAAACTGCTGAGTACGTTTCAGTATCTTCGCATGTTCATAGATTTCCGAGTAGTATTACGGATTAAATTAATTTGTAAATCAAACCAGACAAGCTTTCCACCATTTTAAAACTTGTTGACCATGTGGTACGACTAAATATTAGATCCAAGTAAAATTTGCATTTCGTAAGTAAGTAATTTGTAATCGCAATGTAACATCCGATAATTAGGAGTTTACTTTTTTATTCAAATAAGAAAACCTCGAAGACAATATGCTAATCAAGATTTTTTCGTAATTTTTCCAATAAATGTCTCTCACTGATCGTATATTAATCTGTTTTGAAGGTCGGCTATTTATCTTATACAGATGACCTCAAATTTTGTGTCCGCAGAGCGTGAACTTCAAACTTTATGTCTGAATCTTCGAAAAGCATTTTAGCCAATGTAAATTAGAATTTTTAGGAGAAATAATTTATAAAGAGTTTGTATTTTGGGACAGGAATAAAGATCCAAAGAGTTCCCACCTGACCGGTGGATCAAACATCCCTTATTTTGCGTGTTCTCTGAGTCTGGTGTTTATATGTCGTTTGGTCTCTCCGATGTAAACTTGTCTGCAGGAACATGGAATACTATATACTTACTCCTGGCGGTTCTAGTTCTTCTGGACCTTGGTATTTGGGAAAATGTTGTGCCACCTTCTGTTTTGTATAATATATTACTTTGATGTTCTTTTTGTCCAGAACTCATGCGATTCTATCCGTACTTCCTTACATATATGGTAGGGAAGCTATTGCCGTGTATTTATTTTCTTCTTCTGTCTCGGGTCTGCGGTGTTTTCCATTTATTTTTTCGCAATGTCAAATACGTATAGTAAGTGTTCCCGAGCATTTCTATCTATATCTATCTATACTCGTAATATATGGCTGTGGCTGCAAAGCCATCCGCACAACACCAATGTATCAGAACAGGAAGTCCATAAGGTCGGCAAATATTAACAATAATGATAACTATAAAACTACTAACATTCTGTTAACTAAATTAAACAATTTCTTATACATAATTATATACACATGCATTTGAATAAACATGAAACAATTTTTTTCTTTCGTTTTTTTTTTCTTTTGTATTCATTTTCTTTTTCTTATCTATTTGTCTTTTTTTTCTTTTTTTTCTTTTTTTTTCTGTTTCCTTTTTTTTTCTCTTTTATCTGTAGATTTTTTTGATTTTTTTTGTTTTTTTTTGTTTTTTTTTGTTTTTTTTTTGTTTTTTTTTTGTATTAGGGATTTTAACGAGGACCAAAAAATCTGCCAAGGGGCCCGTCATGGCTTCTACATCACAACACTGGACCACGGAAAGTAAAAGGATTTTAAACATAGGATAAGAACAGAGGAGACTTAAATTTATAATATTACAGTTGTGTGTTTCTTACATTATATTTTTATTTTATTTTTTTCGATGTATTCAAATAGAATTAGATATATTTCTAAATTATTTGACCTTAATATATCGACTAAATTAAATGGCTGTGGTATATGGTTGTTACTTATTTTTTTCATAAATTCGTGTACCGAGTCCTGCCTTAAATTACAATTTAAAATAATGTGTTCAGCATCGCCCCTTTCACCGCATTCGCAGTTTTCATTTTGTGCCAAGTTAATCCGGTATTTGTGGGTGGGAAATAGTCCATGATTTATACGCAGTCTAGTCAGTGTGGAGACAAGTTTTTTATTGACAGGTATAGCCGCGAACCAAGGTTTATTGTTTGGACTAGGGTTGATGTATTTATAGTATCTTCCTTTTCCACTGTTTAGATACTCTTCTCTCCATTTTACTAGCTGCCGATTTTTAATTGTAGTCATTAGGTCTTCAGGGGTAATAAGGTAATCCTTAATTTCTCCATTATGTGATGCTTCTTTTGCAGCATTGTCCACCATCTCATTATTTTTTATACCACAATGGCTTTTCACCCATACCAAAACTATTACTTTTCCTTCTTCATATAACGTGTGTATTAATTTGATGATGTTCAGGATTATGTAGTTTATTTTCGAATTTCCTTGTATGTTGTTAAATGTGTCCAAAGCGCTTTTGCTGTCGGTAAAAATTGTATATCTGCTCTCATTCAGCTCTTGTATATGTTTCATTGCTTCTAGGATTGCAACGAGCTCAGAATTATATATACAGAATTCAGGTGGAAGTTTTATATGCTTTGCTATGTTTTGTTGGGGATCAAAAATTGCACATCCAGTATCTTCTAAATTTTTTGAGCCATCAGTAAAAATTTGATATGAATTAGGCCAAAGTTGCGATACGTCAAAATTAAACATATTATTACGTAATTTGTCGGGAAATTTGCTGTAATCTCTTAGATATGCGATATTTATTTCTTGTTTGATTTGGGATATATTAATTTCATACGTCAAATTTGTTTGTGTGATGTATAGTTGGTTTTCATAATGTAATATATCTTCATAGCAGTTTATGTACATAAGTGACTTTTTCTGAATCCAATATCGATGTGTTAAATCTTGAATATATAGATAGTGTACTTTTTGTATTAGAGGGCTATTTTTGGAATATGTCCTGATAATAAATCTAGAACAGAGAATTTTTCTCCTATAGCTAAGTGGTAGGATATTACATTCTGCTAACAAGGCATCTATTGGCGTGCTTCTTAGTGCTCCCAGGCATAATCTTAAGCACTTGTTTTGGATGACATTTAATTTATTTAAAAATGTATTTGATGCTTGAGAGTAAAACATAGATCCGTAATCGATAATGGATCTAATATAACTCTTATATATCAGCAATAAAATAGAGGGATCTGCACCCCACTTGACGTGTGATACGGCTCTAATTATGTTTATGGCTTTTTCTGATTTTTTTACTACGTATTTTATGTGTTCATGCCATAGTAATTTTTTGTCTATTATCAGACCCAGAAACTTTATGCTGTCCTTTACCTCGAATTGTGCACTATTTAATGTGATTGAATTTGGAAGTAATTGTCTTTTCCTAGTGAAAATACATATTTGGGTTTTTTGTATAGAAATTGTTAAGCCATGTCTGTCCGTCCATTTATTTAATTGCGAGAATGATTTTTTTATATTTGCTACACCCTGCTCTAACTCGCAGTTATCGCTATATATACATATATCATCTGCATATTGTAGTAACTTAATATTATTGTTTGTGATAATTGTTTCTATATCATATGTATAAATAATATATAGCAGGGGACTTAATATTCCACCCTGAGGTAATCCAATGTTAGTGTTTTGTGGACCAATGAGATTATTATTTACTCTGATAAATATTTTCCGATCTTCATATAAAGCTATTATATTTTTAGCAAATAACATGGGGATACCTATTTTAATAATTTTAGAGTAAAGTATTTTTAGATTAATGTTGTCATATGCTCCTTCAATATCTACGAACATGGCTACCATGGATTTTTGGTTAGTGAATGATATATTTATATCCGTGATTATGTGAGCAAGACTGTCCGTGGTTGAATGTCCCTTGCGAAATCCAAACTGAGAACTTGGTATTTTTCCCCTGATTTCCAAAAATATTTCTAACCTACTTTTAATTAACCTTTCATAGGTTTTTAAAAGGCACGATGCTAGTGCAATTGCTCGGTATGAACTTGGTGTATTGGGCGTTTTATTAGGTTTTAGGACTGGGATTACAATATATGTTTTCCATTCCGTCGGTACTTCACCGGAAGTCCATATATTATTATAGATATTAAGGAGTAAATTTTTCCCAGATACGTGTAAATTTGCCAGCATGGAATAATGTATGGAGTCTATGCCAGGTGCTGAGTTATTGTTGGTTTTTAAGCAATTTTCTAATTCGTATAGGTCAAATTTCTTTAATAGTTCAGGGCAGTTTAAGTTATCTGCGTTATATATAATATTTTCTTTCGGCATTGACGGAGTAAGTCTATTTAAGTATTCATAAATCCAGGCATCCTCGGTCAAAAGAATATGATTGTTATGAAAAGAGTTTTTTATTTTTTTAATTTGTGTCCATATTTCTCGTATTGGTGTATTTTTGTTTAGTTTTTGACAATATTCTTTCCAGGCAGTTCGTTTACTTTTCAGAATAATTTTTTTTGTAATTGCCTTCATTTTCTGATAATTTAAAAAATTTTCTACTGAAAAATTCTGTTTGTATTTTTTTAATGCCTCCTTTTGACGGAGGATGGCCTGGCTACATTCATCATTCCACCAGTTTTTTTGGTATTTTTTATTGAAAAATTTTTTCTTGTATGGGATTGATGATTCGCAACAATTTTTTAAATGAGTGTAAAATTGGTCGTAATTAATGTCATTTGAATTTAGTAAATCTGTGGCAAACTCGTCCACCAGACAAGAAAACAAATCCCAATCTGCTTTACAAAGGTTAAATTTTTTATTAGGGTTATATGCATTCACTGCATTATCAAAATTATAATGAACTATGTTTATAGCGTAATGATCCGACCCTATAGTATCCTCAATTATATTCCAGGTGTACTCTGGAGCAATATCCGCAGAGCATATAGTTAAGTCTATTGCCGATACATTAGCGCTGTGTGGACGACGAACAAATGTCTCGCCACCTGTGTTTAGTAATGTTAGACCACAGTCTTCTATTGCCTGGAGTAGATTTTCTCCCTGTTGGTCGGTCCGACTACAACCCCACGCCAAATGGTGAGCGTTGTAGTCACCACCAACAATGAATGGCTTTTTCAGACTTGTTAAAAATCTCAACCAGTCTCTTAATGAAATATTTGATTGTGGTTTTACATAAACAGAATATACATGAATATGTTTGTTTTGTTTTTGAAATATTTTCACAGCCACAACCATTATACCACCAATATTATGATAATCATTCAGAGGTACATAACTAATATTATTTTTAAGGAGGATGGCTACTCCGCCACCTCGTTGGTCTTGCCTATCAGTACGAACTATGTTATATCCATGAAAATTCAAATTTTGAGAAGGTTTTAGCCATGTTTCTGATATTAAGGCTAAGTTAATATTGTTTTCAAACAGGAAGACTTCTAAATTACCTTTATTAGATATAAGAGAACGTGCATTCCATTGTAATATATTAAGCATTGTTAGTAAGTATTGAGAGTATAGTTCCTCTTATATCTTGAATCGTTTCCTGACTATTTTTATTTAATGAAATATCTTTTACCAAGTTACTTATATATTGGGATATTAGTAGAACAGCGCTATCTACGCTTATTAAATTGTGATATTGGGGGGCGGTTGTATAGGACGTAGTTGGTTTTTGTATATTTGGTCTTGAAATAATATCTTTATGTGCCTGGGCTAATGGATTTCCGCCTTCGATTCTTTTACGTTTTGGGGGACTTTGTGTTACATTTGGTACATGTGAAATAGATTGTGAGGGCTGTGCTGCTTGAGAATATGGTATATTATTTGTAGTTATTGCGGAATAACTGTTATTATATTTATTCTTGGCATCTCTAAAACTGATGTTCTCTGTACTCATTATAGTTTTTATTGTTTTTTGTTTTTTAAATTCAGGGCAGTTTTTAAAATCTGTAGCTAAGTGTTCCCCCGTGCATAGAATACATTGCGGTTTTTGGGTTTCGCATATATGGTCTTTTTCTCCTTTTCCACATTTTTTACACCTTTCTGTTCCCTTACACTGAGTACTCAAGTGGCCATACCTCAGGCACTTAAGACACTGTACTATTTTTGGAATATAAGGTTCCACTTCTAGTGACACCTTATGTAAAGCAACCCTTGTTGGTAACATTTGGCCCTTAAAAGTTAAAATAACCGTTCCTGTAGGAACGTACGTGATACTGTCATTTTCTGTTTTTCTTCGGTTAATTCTTCGAACCTCTAGAAGCTCAAAGTATTCCCCGAAAATTGGTTTAGTGTTTTTTAAAATTTCTTCATCGCTTATTTCACTGTCTATAAATTTTATGACTCCTTGCCTGCGGGTAAGATATGAAGGGACGTATGCCTCATATTTATTATTTTTTAATAAAGTGTTATTAACCAATTTATTGGCACAAACATAATTATTAAATTCAACCTTTATTCTGTTCCTCCCTATACTAGTAATATTTACAATATTTTCAAATGCATCTGGTATATAGCTTTTTATAGTTTTAGCTATGGTAATTGGATGCGCTTTACCTATATTACCCGTACTATTTTGAACGTAAACAATAAAGGGACCCTTATCATACTTATCGTATAAAACAACCTTGCGACTTTTATTTATATTTATTTCTTGTTCACTGTTTTTTTGTTGTGTTAGGTCAACTATTTGTGCTGTTTGATTTAAACTAAAATTAAATTTCTTACTTACATTTTCCAGTTTCTTATTTGTTACCTGATCGATGCCAATATTCAAAGTCCTATTACCGTTAGCAGTTTTTTGTATATTATCCGTTTCCATTGTTTCATATTTTCCTCTGTCGGGAGGATCCTTTCCATTTCCACTCATTCTGTTGATTAACTTATTCACTATAATTCGCGCTCTCGATCGATACGTTCACTCTTAATCGAACCTAGGCCGAGACTGTCCCGAGCATTTCGATCGGGAGTTTGTTAAAAAGAGGACTCTAGAGCAGCGATTTCGCAAGTCTATCGTGTCGTTTTTTTTCTTTGGCGTAGAACCAGGTCAAACATATTAGGTTCCTTTGAGTAAGTCACCGGGCATATGAAATCATATTTTACATTTTTTTGTGGTCTCGAACTTTTTAAATCGATAAAAAGTGAAAAAAATGTATTTTTAAAGAAAATTGTTTTTTTTTTGTTTCCACCGCGCCATATCTTTAAAACTATTAAAGGTACCGAAATTTGTTTTGTGTCAAATTAAAGCACACACTGTAGCGCTTTTACCAATATAAACGGTTTGGGCACAATTCGCACTTTCATTTCTCTAAAAATCAAATAAACTAAAAATACATATTTTGTGTATTGAAATCTTCACCAATCGATAAACTTTTTTATTTTTGAAAATATTTACATACATGCAGCGAAGAAAATAAAGCCTAATAATCACAAAAGTTTTTGAAACAATATGTTTTTTCCTAAATTGTACCGTTTGGCAACAGCGATTTTTTTTATCAGCGCTAAACGCGACATTGGGACGCAATTAATACACCTCGCATGCAGGGTTGGTCAGATTAGTCGCGTAGACGTAGCGTTAGTTGAATCTAGATTAATATATGGCATTCTAAGTTGGGGTGGAGTTGCTTACTGTCATCTAAAAAATTAGATATCATTCATAAAAAATGTGCCACCCCCTCTGAGGGGTGGCGCTTAAAAAATATATATATATATTGGAGCTGAAATAGAATCAAATTTTAAGAAGAAAATGTTCCATGCAATTTTTCACATAAATTGATAGTTTTTAAGCTATAACGACTTCAAAATTGCGATTTTAGCTTAAAATAAAAGCTTTTAAAAAGGTATTTTCAAACGGCTTTCGTCAAGTATCTCGAAAAGTATTACTTTATCGAAAAAATGTTATAGACCAATTAAAGAAAGCACCCTACAAACTGGGAATTAATTATATTTTTTGTTTATTGATGTAGGATTAATAATTTCGGAAATATTTAAGTTTATATTTGGTATCCAAGGGTTTCGAAATTACCTTTAAAGTTTAAAATGCATTTTTTTCTAAAGCAAGTGCTTTAAATGAGCAAAAAAGAATTTGAGCATTTAGGTAATGCTACATTTTAACGAAAAACTGTATTTGAGATATTTTTTTTAAATTATTGGCTAATTAGAGTAACAAAACGAGTAAAAAATAATTTGAAAGCGCAATTAATTGTCCTTAATTTCCTTTGTTAGCATGCGTCACAATTTCTGAGATATTTCGTCTTATAAACGTTCGGATGCCATTTGTAAACTCATATCTCCGAAACTATTAAATCTATGTAAATAAATAAACAAGCAAAATTCATTATTAGTTTATGAGCTTATTTTAGGTCTCTTCACATTTTTGAACAAAACTAATATTTATTGAGATATTTGGAATAGGAAAAAAAAATACGTTTTATCGAAAATACCTTTATAGTTTAAACTCTATTTTTTCTAAAGCAAGTGCTGTATACGAACCAAAAAATTTGAGCATCTACGTCATGCTGTATATTAATGAGAAACCATGTTTGAAATTAATATTTTTAAATTACTGGCTAATTACAGCAACAAAATGGCGACGTTGTTATTAAAATAATGTGTAGACGGACATTGCTTCGGTCATAACTTCTTTGTTTTTTATGCTACATAAACAAATAAAAAATAGTTAAGAGCTTAATTAATTGTACCTATTATTGTATCTATTAGTATCCTTGGCGTAGGTGTCACAGTTTCTGAGATATTTAACTCTCACTCTAAATAGTTATCTTACGAACACTTGGATGCCAAATGTAAACTTAAATATCTCCGAAATTATTAATCCTACATCAATAAAAAAAATATATAATTAATTCCCAGTTTGTACTTTCTCTAATTGGTCTATAACATTTTTTCGATAAAGTAATACTTTTTGAGATACTTGACGAAAGCCGTTTAGAAATACCTTTTTTTAAGCTAAAATCGCAATTTTGAAGTCGTTATAACGTAAAAACTATTAATTTATGTGAAAAATTGCATAGAACCTTTTCTTCTTAAAATATGATTGTACTTCATATATTTCTTAAGTGCCACCCCCTTAAAGGGGGTGGCACTTAAAAAATATAAATAAATTAACAAGCCCCCGCTCAATATAGAAACTTTTCTGTGAAACATTTACTATTATACTGCCGAAAATGAACGAAATCCGTTCAATATGACATTACTTCGAAGTTTTGCATATTTTTTACCTCTAGGTACTGTACTACTACCACCTGTCTTTTTTTTATTAAAAGGAGACTATTTAATATTTATTATACAATTTCTTAATATTGACAACATATGGTCAATACTACTGTACAATATATGAAATATTGAACAATAATATTGATCCCCTAGATGCTTTTGATCACTACTGGTTTTGTACCTATTGATATAAGTTAAACTACTATATCGCAAGAATATGACTTTGGTCCGTTAAAAAAAATCGCTGACTCAATACTATGAACGGGACATGAAAAATTTTTATCCTAAAAACTTTTTTCAACTATTGGCTTCAATTTGTACGCAGCATGTATATACAAATTTTCATAAATAAACTACTGAAAATAACAAGTTTGAGTTTCCTATTATTTTACCAACTTAAAAAAAAATAAATCGGGTTCACGTGGGACATTGTTCGAAGCGCTATTGTGTCTACTTTAATCTAAAAAAAAATAGCTTGATAGCATAAATATTTTCAGAGATATAGCGGTGGAGACGTTAAAAAACATATTTCATTAAAAATCTATTTTTTTGAGTTTTTCCGAAATAAAAAAGTTCTCGACCACCGAAAAATGTCGTAAAAAACGATTTCGTGTACACGATTATGTTACTAAAGAATCCCACTAAGTCTGGTTTGGTTCTACGCCGGTTTTTTTTTTCTCGAAAACTAAGCGACTTTACTTCCAGATTTTACTCTACTACTCTGCGACCTCTGCTCTACCCCATGACCCTCTGCCCGTCGCGCGACGGGCTAAGAGCCTAATAAAAAAGTGTATATTTTGCCTATACTTTCAGGCTACCGAGCGGAAGACGGGATCTCACTACTTTACCAAATTATTGCCAGCTCTTAGACTATTTTTATTCTTAGTAAATTTTTAGTACATTTTCGAAAATATCGAATTTACAATCGATGTTAAAATTTTCTCGTTTCGTTGCACTTTCCAAAATTAGGGTTCGTAACGACCTGGAAAAATCAGAGAATTTGGAGTATTTAGGTGTGTATTTAGGTGTCAAAGCAATACATTCACACCGAAGTATACATACTATTTTTTCTGAAATCACAATCAATATTATTATAAATTAAGAAATTTGTATTACTGCATAACATTTCTTCATTACAATCTAACTGCTTACTAATAAATGCAATTTTAATGTGAGTTGGTTTGTCTGCGTGTATTTATTTACTGTCTAAAATATACATAAAATGCGGTACGGGAATGTTACTTTCCCGGCCTAGGCCGGGAAGTAACATTCCCGTACGGTTTTGTTGATCGTTGCTTGGCAACGGATCTTTTCTGATTTGTTTTCTGACGGTTTCTTAGCAACGGACTAAAATACTGAAATTGTGCATTTTTCGATCTGAAATCGCGCCGAAAATGTAGACATTGCCGATCGATTTCAGAAATTTATTGAGAAATCAGGGAATTTTAGTAATTTTCATAGAGACTCAGGAAATGTGAATGTGAATATGAATTTTTAACGCTCAAAATATCTAACTGCGAATTATACGTTCCACTATTTCATTAACAGTAAATAGTATATTTTAATTAGCTCTGGAAAAAAGTTCCGAGAGTTCTGGAAAATCAGGAAATTTAAGTTTGAAAAATTGCTATATTACTATGTGTATAACTTTACAGTTCAAGGAAAATTAAAAATATCATAATTATCAGGTAGTTCGAATGTGCTGTTCTTGATAGTTAATAATTTTCAGCAGCTAACTCTATTGCATTATGCGACGAATATTAAATTTATTAAAGCAAAGTAGGACACGAAAGAACCCGGCAAAAATTGTAGGGTAATTTTCCAAGCAAGAATAATTTTATTAGAATATATCCCGCTCTTGTTAAGGAAAATCAATAAAAGAATTACAATTATACTCCTACAGGGTTGGAAAAAAAACAGTTTTTCTTTCATTTTTTTAATTTTAAACAGTTTTTTCAATGGTTTAAATGGTATGTTTAAAACGGGTCTAAAACGTTTAAAACTCTATTAAACTAAAATTAAATGGTGCCAAGTTACTGTGTCTGCTACTACTACTTGATGCCAGATGATGCTGTTAAACGGATTTTACAGTACTCTACAAATAAAACGTTCAGTTTAGTGCAAGTGACCACTGGCCATTGGACTCATAAGAATAAGGCTACAGAGGCTATGTTTTTGTGAGTTTTTACTGGAATTATTTATCGGAATGGATCATCATCGGCACTTTTCCTGCTTTCCCACAATCTCCAAAATAATATACATTTGTTTACCTACGATCACTACTGTAAATACTTAAAATCACACTACCTGCCATCTATGTAAGTTGAATTTTACATATTGTAAACGAAACGCACTGTAAACAAAACGCACGGGACACGCAATTATAGGTGGCTTATATCGCTAACGCAGGGTTTAAATAAACAAATGCGCCTACGTAATTTTCAAACGCTGTCAAAACTGACATAATATTTGTTGAATAATATTGTTGACTAGTAAACTAAATCCAGATTTTACTAAACAAATAAATAAATATGATCGTAGGTAAAGTATAGTACATAATTCGAATTGTAAAGCAATTACGCATAGAAATACTATTCCATTCGTGCTTAATATGCTTCTTACAACACTCATTACGTAATATACTATTAAGACATCGCACTGTTGTTTAAAACCCACGCTTTGTGTATTAAATATGTTTTAAACATTTATTTAAAACATGGTGCGATGTTTTAAATATGTTTAAAACATCTTGTTTTAAACATTCCAACCTTGTATTCATAACATTAGAATAATGATAAATATGCACGATGCCGCGTAGCAGCGAGTGCGTATTTCCATGAGTGCGCAATTTCTTTACAACTCGAATTATGTACTATACTTTACCTACCAACATATTTATTTATTTATTTATAGTGCAGTGCAATTAGTCATTATACATACATGAAAAATGACGGAACCCAGCTATAGTGAATGGATTTGAATGATTTTTTTTTTATTGGATTTCTAATGCCATAAACTAAAAAGTTTGCTCATTGAAAATTTCGGAAATCCGTAAATAAAAAAAAATTAAAATCTTTTGAAATCTCAACGAAAAAAAAAAATATCGGAAATGTTAAATATTTATTTTAAGAAAATAATGATTGTTATAGTTTTCTAGGTTGTTTATAAAGAATTTGTAAAAAAATGGCAGAAGTTCCAAAAAGCGAAATAAATGAAAGAAACGTTAAATAATACAAATACATCAATTTTTTTATAGAAAATAATTTATTAACAACTTTTTATTTTTTTTTTTTTAAGTAAAGGTAAAGAGCCCACCTTTCGATTAAAATCGGAGAAGGGCCAGGTTAATTTTATTTTAGTTTAACATAAAAAATGCGCTAACAGCGGAAACGCAGCAAACGATAATTTCGCGGTAAAATTCTATGTTAGATGTACTAGGGACTTAATTTTTTTTTAAATTAAAGGTAAAGAGCCCACCTTTCGATTAAAATCGGCCCGAGAAGGGCCGGGTTAATAGATCTTATTTTATTTTAGTTTAACCTAAAAAATGCGCTAGCAGCGGAAACGCCGTCAACGACAATTTCGCGGTAAACTTCTATGTTAGATATACTAGGGACTTATTTTTTTTTTAATTAAAGCTAAAGAACCCACCTTTCTATTAAAGGTGGTCTAAAATGGGACAGACTATTCAATTTTTTTTCATTAACATATTACTTGAGAAATTACGCTCTTGCAGTGAAAACGCTGTCGTCTGTTTTGCGGTTAACTTTTATGTTAGATGTACTAGTGACTTATTTTTTTTTTTTTAATTAAAGCTAAAGAACCCACCTTTCTATTAAAAGTGGTCTAAAATGGGCCAGGCTATTCAATTTTTTTGTATTAACATATTACTTGAGAAATTACGCTCTTGCAGTGAAAACGCAGTCGTCTGTTTTGCGGTAAACTTCTATGTTAGATGTACTTAATTTTTTATTAAATTAAAGCTAAAGAGCCCACCTTTCGATTAAAATCGGCGCGAAAAAGCCCAGGTTACTATTTTTTTTTAATACGAGTTTTACCTGAAAAATACGCGTTGGTAGCCAAAATTATTTTGACAATTTGAAGCTAATGGCCTTCTTATTAGCTCTTGGGTCATAATTTGTAGGTATAAATGTTGATACTATCATTATCTACGAATATATGTATTCAAAAATGCAAACAAAAATTTTTTTGTTTCGCTGCTAAAATGATTCGTAGGATGACTATATAGGTCTGTAGTTCTCAATTGCATTCTTATCAGTTATCAGTCAGCGGTAACGCGAGGATAATTGAGCAGTCTCTTAGTAGAAAAGATGGAATTCCATCAGGACCAGTAGTTAATTTATTTTTAGATATTAATGAATGAAATCGAAAACGTTGGAGATAATTAGTTTACATGATTATCCGTGTAATAAAAATTTATAATTATTTAAATCATTAAAATTTATAATAATTGTTAATAAATTATTTTCTATAAAAAATTGATGTATTTGTATTGTTTAACGTTTCTTTCATTTATTTCGCTTTTTGGAGCTTCTGCCATCTTCAAATTAATTTTAACAAGTTCCATTTTTTTACAAATTTTTTATAAACAACCTAGAAAACTATAACAATCATTATTTTCTTAAAATAAATATTATTAGAAAACCAATAAAAAAAATAATTCAAATCCATTCACTATAGCTGGGTTCCGTGGTTTAAACCTAATTGCACTGGACTATTAGTAAAATCTGGATTTAGTTTACTAGTCAACAATATTATTCAACAAATATTATGTCAGTTTTGACAGCGTTTGAAAATTACGTAGGCACATTTGTTTTTTTAGACCTCGCGTTAGCGATATAAGCGTGTCCCGTGCGTTTTGTTTACCGTGCGATTTGTTTACAGTGCGTTTTGTTTACAATATGTAAAATTCAACTTACATAGATGGCAGGTAGTGTGTTTTCTAATATTTACAGTACTTGAGGGCGTAAACTTGTGAGAGTATTGTTTAACCCAGGACCACAGTTAAACACCGCAGTCGAGCTTATACTGTCGGGGTGAAGATATAATTCGATAATTACTTTATATTTCTTTACCTACGATCACTACTGTAAATAGTAAAAAACACACTACCTGCGATCTATGTAAGTTGAATTTTACATATTGTAAACAAAACGTACCGTAAACAAATCGCACGGTAAACAAAACGCACGGGACACGCAAATATAGGTGGCTTAGTTCGCTGACGCGGGGTTTAAAAAAAAACAAATGCGCTTACGTAATTTTCAAACGCTGTCAAAACTGACATAATATTTGTTGAATAATATTGTTGACTAGTAAACTAAATTCAGATTTTACTAAATAAATATATGTGATCGTAGGTAAAGTATAGTACATAATTCGAATTGTAAAGCAATTACGCACTCATGGAAATACGCACTCGCCGCTACGCGGCATCGTGCGTAACTTTTCCATTCGTGCGTAATATGCTTCTTACAACACTCATTACGTAATATATTATTTGGTAATGTGTTTTTGAAAATAATTTTAGTAAGTTTTGTTACCAATTCATAGCAGTGCCTTGGGGATATTGTAAGTGTAATATTATAAATAGTAAACGAGCGAACAATATAGTTAAATCCGGTTCTCCGTTCTGCAGCCATTGCTTCGCAACAACACCGTCTAGATAGGCGGTACGTCGATCACTATTGCGATTGCGACAACTTTACATACCTTGTTTGCTCCTAACATAGTCACATTATATGTCCATTAAAAAGGATAGATAAACATAACATCCCTTAAGCAAAAGTGGCGTCTGGCCTCTTGCATGTGCATGCGTATATTTTAAATTAATTTATATATACATATTAATATAGTGTTACTAAACATTAGCAATTATCAAACCTGTTTTCATAATTTCTAACTGGAAAGTATTCAAATCACAAACTAATATCCGGGAGAATGAGCATATCTGAAAACACACTCATATTGGAGTTGACGTCATCTATCATGATATCTCTGCTAGTGTAATGATTCGAACATAAAATTAGTAAAGTAGTGACAAACATTTTTTTGACTACCATATCTCCGCGATCTAGTAATTGTTTTTTCTAAAAATGTAGGATGGTATTCAATAATGATGCATTTACTGAAAAACATTTTTGAAATAAATTATTGTTATACCGGGTGTCCAAAATATCTGTCTATATTTCTTGTTATTTAATTATTATTTTTCTCAATTTTTTAAAATGAAATGCCCGTATTTCTTTACATGGATGAATAAAGCATAAAATTCCCTACATTCTAATATTATACACTTAATTTTTATTTCAAACCGTTTTTGAGATATGATTATTTCAAATAAGTTTTGCGTAAATTGACGTGCTTTTTATTTTAGCATTAAAATCTAGTATGGCTTTGGTCTTTTGTTTTGCGTTTGTTTTTCACTCTATGACATTTCTCTAATGTGTTTAAGATTATCGTGATTAAGTTGAATTAATATTGTTAATATTTAAAAATACGAATTATAATTATTGTCAATAAGATTTAATATCTATGGTAAATGTTATTGGTGAATTGTTTATTGGTATCAAGAATGTGTGGTCAAAAATATCCCTATAGAAAATGTCCTGATGTGAGGTCTCTAGAAAATTTGAAAGAACGTTTTGAATGTACTGGAAATTTTGCATATGAAATAAAGGCGAGACGACGAAATGTATTGTAATGAAGAAAATGAGCTGGCTATAACTTTAGCGGTAATCGAAAACCCTACGGCAAGTGTTCGGGAGTTAAGTACTTAGGGATTTAGAGGTCAGTGAATCTAGTGTTTCCCTGTCTTCGTAAAAATAAGTTTCACCCCTATCGAGCTCAGCTGCATCAAGAGCTTTGGTATGTGGATTTAAATCGTAGATTAAATTTTTGCCAGTGGGTTCAAAACCAAATTGGAGAAAATTAAGAATTTTTCAAAGTATTCACGGATGAATCAACGTTTCATCGCAACGGATTTATGAATAGGCACAATTTCCATTATTATGCCAGAGAAAACCCTCATGTTGCACAGAAAAATCAGAACCAGAGTTTAAATGTAAGGGGAGGAATTGTACATGATTATGTTATTCATCCTCGCTATTTTGAGGGAAATGCGAATGGAGCAGTCTTTTTAGATTTTACGCAAAATACGTTTCCACAAATAATCCAGCTTATTCCTGATTACATTACAAATGATATGTGATTACAACTTGGTGCACCACCACATTTTAGTAGAAATGTTCCTCAGGCCATTAGTAATCAGTTTCCTGAAAGGTGGATATGAAGAGGAGGTCCAATATTTTAATAAACTGTTAAATAATATCTAATTTATTATTTTATTAAATTATGTTAGGTCTCATTACATGGCCGCCTAAGTCACCCTACCTGACGTTTTTTTCTTTCGGGATTTGTGAAGTCAGACGTTTATAAAGTAGAACCAACGACTCGAGAAGATATGATGGAAAGGATTCGTCGGTGTTTCAATCGTATAAATGTTGATATGTTACACTGTGTAAGGCGCTCACTTATCAAGAGACCTCAGTGTTTCCTGAATCGAAATGGTGGACATTTTGAGCAGTTGTTAGGTTAGTTTCAATATCGTGAAAAAAAATTATTGCTCAAGAACCGTTCATAAAAGAAAGTGTACGATATCAAAATGTGAGAAATTGTAAGCGTTACTCATCTATTTAAAAAATATATAGGCATTCCATTTAAAAAAATTGAAAAAAAAGTAAAGCAAAATATAGATTTTAATGCTAAAATAAAGAGCACCTTAATTAACGCAAAAATTATTTGATATAATCATATCTCAAAAAACGTTTGAAATAGAAATAAAGAGATATTAAAATGTGAGAAATTGTATGTTTTATTCATTCATGTAAAAAAAGCATACCTAGGCATTCCATTTAAAAAAAAAATGAGAAAAATAATAATTAAATATCAAGAAATGTACGCAAATATTTTGGACACCCGATATACTAAAGATTTATTTCAAAAATGTTTTTCAGTAAATACATCATCAAACAAGATCCCCACATTTTTAAAAATAACGATTAATAAATCGCGGAGATATACCAGTCAAAAATGTTTGTAAATTGCCCCAAAAAAAAAAACAGAAAAAAAATAACTTGGCAAAATATCTTAGGGTGTAATACAGGGCCCTTGGAGGCTTAACTGGCGTTAAGGAAATACAGGCTGTTCTATTTAAAAAAATTATACTTTCTTGTGTGACTCTTTTTTGTGACACCTTGTATAATTGAGTTGTAATAGAGACGAAACATTGGAAGTTTTGTTAAGAAAGTTTTTTTATAAAGTTAGCCGTTTTGCACAATCTTTCGGGAGAACACTGAACCTTTATACCTAGACATTCTTAAAAATGATTACAATTTTATATATAAATAACTATTACTCCGTTAATATTTGAGTTAGCAACATCGGCCAAAAAACAAATGAAAGCTAATTGTGTGCTCTAGAACTTTTATTATTTTTTCAAAAATGGACTAGAAATTTCAGTACAAACGTCTCGAGTTTACAAAAGTTTAAATTCCCGTAATATTCAAATTATTTTTTAATTTCCTAAGTTTATCGTTTAATTTATCGTAAAATATGTAATCATACTTTCTGTAAAATGTGAAGTGAGGAATGGAACAAAAAAAAGAAATCTAAAATCGGAGCAACGGTTACTAAGATATATGATTTTAAAGAAAATGTCTCTGGCGGTCATTTTTTCTAAATGGCGACTTTAGCTCACGTTTGGATTTTTTGCGACTTTATGTACTTATCCTACATTAATAGAGCTATCCATTGCGATAAACAAATAACTGTCCTCAAGTAGTTCACGCCAAACCCATTTTACACTGAGATTGCCTGGTCTATATAGTAATTTTTCAATGGAAACACCTCTATTGTAATAGCTGAAGCTAAAGTTCTAAAATGTTGTTTTCAAGTAATGATAATTATTTATAATATAATTCATTTACATTTATATTTATATGCAACTCTTCCAGCGGCGGCTGGTGAAATTTCAATATTTTTTTTCTCGTCTATGGCGCATGGGACCCATACGAAATTTGGGAAATAACATCTAAAGAAGCACTTCTCTAATGACCCCTAAAAAATTTTGAAAAAGCAGTTTGCGAAAATAATTTTGAAAATTCGTTAGCCTCCCCTGGGTCTAGGAGCTCCTGTTTATTTTTATTTTTTTTTGTCATATGCATTTGACTTTTCATAAAAATACAACAACAGATTTTGGAGTTTATGAAAATATTTTCATTACTAACTGAGATACAACGAATTGAAATATTGTAATTTGTGAAATTGTAAATTACAAAATTTCAGTTCATTGTATTTCAGTTAGTAATGAAAATATTTTCATAAACTCCAAAATCTGTTGTTGTATTTTTATGAAAAGTCGAATGCATATGACAAAAAAAAATAAAAATAAACAGGAGCTCCTAGACCCAGGGGAGGCTAACGAATTTTCAAAAATTTTTTCGCAAACTGCTTTTTCAAAATTTTTTAGGGGTCATTAGAGAAGTGATTCTCTAGATGTTATTTCCCAAATTTCGTACGGGTCCCATGCGCCATAGACGAGAAAAAAAATATTGAAATTTCACCAGCCGCCACTGAACTCTTCTTATTATTTGTTTATATTTGAATTGAAATTTGGGTTTGTTTTGAAAGCGTTGGAATTATTAGATAAGCAGCCAGCGCCCACATTATCGAAGGGAAACTAATCTGGGACGGAGATCACGGCCGCTATAGCTCTAGGTCAAGTTCAATCTCCTAGTTTGCCCCTTCCCCAGCCAAGGCCTTCGTTTAAATTTATTTATAGACGCTTCATTATTTTATTAAAAGTAGAAATATTGTTAATATTTTTACGGAAAGAGCTGAATGGTGTTATTAGATAGACACGAATTTTGAATTGATTTTTAAATGTGTCTTTGAAATTTTCATCGTGTATATCAGTGTTCATTTTGTTAACCCGGATCACTTTTATAATGAGTCTAGAACCCGGATCGCAGCGATGAATTCCAGAGACGGCCTTAACGTTAATATGGTATATTGTACACACCTGTAATATTCCCAAATAATATAAGTGACGAAATTTTAAAATGTTAGTAGTATTTGATCGCCTTGTGTGACCTTGACCGTCTTGCCTTATAGAAGGTGTCGTATGAGTTGCCGACGTCTCATTTTGCGTACATAGTGAAAACTGGTATCATTTGCGTACAAATGATGCGGCCAGAGACATCAGGGGCGAGGCGCTGTCGTTTTTACCTGCTTATGAGAATTTTAACTCCAAAACACAAATAAGAATAATAAATGTTCTTAATTGGTTAATAACATCAAATGGCTATCTATTGTCCTAAGTCCTTCAACCAGAAACGTTTAAAATATTACCAATATATTTTTAATCTCCGACACAAAACGGAGAGTTTTATAAGTTTAACGCGTATGTTTGTATGTCTGTGTCTCAGTCTGTGTATGGCTTCATATCTCTTCAATATGTGATCCGAATTTGATGCGGTTTCCTTTATTTGAAAGAATATTTTGTCGAGAAGGTTTTTATCAAAGTTCCACCTCGGTAGACCTTTCGGGAGCTGCACATCATCAACAAAGAGTCAATTATTGTTATCAGCATATTCGCAAATTTGTCGAACGCGTCAGTGATTTCAAATTAAAAACTTAAGTTTTCGGTTGATTGGGAAGAGTAGTTTGTTGAGCAGGTTTTTAGCAGTGTTTGATCGTTTTAGAGAGCTTCACATCATCAATGGAGTGGTAATTATTTTCATGTAGCTCTCTAATGTGTCAACCGTTATCGATGTGGTTTTCTTTGTATGATAATACATTAGAGATGATTATAGGACATGATCGGAGGTTTTTAGAAATTTTCAGTTTTATTTGTTACTTTTGTGGTAGTAAAAAAATGTGTGTGTTAGTACCAGTACTTCCATCCATCTTTGAGAAAATATTTATAACAATTTGATCATATTGACTTTGAATGCTACGGGATGCGAAAATTACACTATGACACAGAATTCAAGTTTTGACGTCATCGTTTTCTGCGATCCGTGTTCTAACAATTTTGTATCTATATCCAATGCATTTTTATGTTATCCCTGCAATTAAATTTTCGTCTATACATGTAAATACATATTCTATATGAAACATTTTTATAAATCAAATTTTGTACTCTATCTTATTACGGTTTAAATATTCTACAGGATATAAAATCTAGAGTGGTTTATACTATATGTGTATAGCATGCGTGTATAGCTTTAAGGGAACATTGTTAGTAACAGGTGAGTGGGACGAGATAGCCATCAAAGCGCTAACCACAGTAAACCAACTTTATTGGTTTTACCATTGTAAATATAATTAAAACTAAAGTACGAACACGATATATGCATTTCTTCTGATAATTAATGTATAAGGAAAACGAATACTGAGAGCATTATTATATAAGCCTAGAAATCTTTGTGAAGCGTTGATATTATTACAGTTTCACATATGCGTCCTGTTTGAACGCAGTAGACAAAAGCAGATTGGCAAAATATACAAAACACATGTTGTAGACTTAAACACTATACAGTGCTTTCATTTCAAAACTTGCCACCGTCATCCGAAGTAGACACGATTTTCAGCAAAAACACATCGATTTGTTTTCGAGGGGGAACTTTAAAACCACTGTTGGTTAAATTTTGTGTTATACCTCTTCACCCCCAATCACCCCAAGTTTATAATTTCAAATGGCACCCTCTATCTTGTGACCCATCATTTTAAGCGGCTTAAAAAGTTCTCTTCGTATATCAAAAAGAAATTAAATTGTTCTATCCGTTTCTGAGATAAAAGCAAGCTAAAAAAAAAATGGTATAAAACACAAGTACTTTATCATTAAGTGTTTTTACTGTAGCTTCTTAATACAACAGTAAACAGTTCTTCAAAAATGGTTTATACGTTTGAGAGAAAAGAGATTATCTACATTTACGAAAGTGAAATACATTGTGCTCGTAGTACAGCTCGAGTTTTCAACGATAGACACCATGGTAAACGTGTAAGCCACCAGTATGTACTTGATTTATGAAATTTGACAATACTGGTTCGGTTTGTGATTTAAAAAATCATCAACCAAGAATTCTGGACGGGGCAACGCAGATTGAAGTTCTTGGTCATTTCGCTATTCCGAAAGTAGCCAAATTAACTCAAATTTATGTAGGTTCTGTACATAAAGTGTTCAAAGCAAATAAGTTCTTTCACAGAAAATTCAAAGTTGTTAAAAAATATTTGCTTTAGCGATGATTCGACATTTTTCTTGAATGGATTTGTTAACAAACACAATTGTAGGTATTGGGACAATGAATATCCACATGTTTCGGAAGGACCATACAATATCCTATTTTCATTGAACAAAATCTTACTGGGGACCACAAGGCCAAGTGGCGAGCTCCTCCCTTCAAATCTAATCTAATCTACTGGGACCACTATTTAGAACTATTAGAAAATGTAATAAATCCACTCATCACTCAGTCGCTAGAAAACCAGACCGATGAGGACGGAAACGTTATGCTGGAAGAGCACAATTTGCATTTCCAACAAGATGGATCTCCTTATTCTGCTCTTCCCGTGAGGCAATGGCTTGATGAAACATTTGTGGGAAATGGATTGGAAGGAGAGCGTCGCCGCCAAGATCTCAAGATTTAACGCCACTTGATTTCTTTTTTTTTTTGGGATACTTAAAAACTCAAGTTTATAAACTCAGCCAGAGGACATTGATGATCTTAAAGCTAGAATAACTCGAGAATGTAGACAGATATCCCGGGAAACATTTCGAAAAGCCCTGCAAGAATTCGAAAATAGGCTGTATTATTGTTTAACAAATAATAGAGATCGCTTTGAACATTTAATAAAATAATTTTCTGATTTTCTGTCACATTTTTTAATTATTACAGAATTAATTTATGCCTTTATCTCAGAAACGGATCGAACAATTTCATTTATTTTTGGTATACGGATAGAACTTTTTAAGCCGTTTAAAAGATAAAGTTGGGGTGGCTGGCGGTGAAGGGGTGGAACACAAAACTCGACCAACAGTGGTTTTGAAGTTCCCCTCGAAAACTGAATCGACGCGTTTTTGCTGAAAATCGTGTCTACTTCAGATGACGAGTTATTCTGGGTGGCAAGTTTTGAAATGAAAGCACTCTATATAAGCTGCATAAATATAACTAGCGAATATCTGCTGGAATAAAAATATTACGTTGGTTAAATATAAGCAATAGGACGAAATTACACCTCTTATCCTTTGCATATTAAAGAAAAATTAATAACACTAATAACAATATATTATGTACGGTCGCATGAAATATTCTATAGATATACCAAAAATTAGAATATCCTTATTTAAAAAATTGTCTTATAATTATAATATAATAAAAATGTATAATGCTTTACCTACTTCTTTAAAATCATATGATCCTTTAACATGAGTTAAAGTTAAAAGCAGTATTATTGAGCGATTAGTGTTGGTACTACTCAAGCTTTAGAGAGAAATAATAATGGTAAACTTTGCAGTACCATTGTTCCCTTTTTTGTTTCTTTCTTTCCAGTCTTTTATTTTCTCTAGTAAGTAATATCCAATGATCGGAATTTGGGTTTAATTTCAGTGGCGCACATAGGTATATAAAATTTTACATCAAGAAATTAAATGTATGTTTGTTCTTTCTTAAAAAACCGCTGCCCAAGGAATCACTACTTCCACATCCAGATTCTCTATCCAAGTCACTCACAACGAAAAAATTTTATATGTGAAAATAATTGTTTATGGAACTTTAATAATATAATATTTGAAATCCTCTACCCCAAAAACCCATAAAACGATACCCCACATCGGTAGTGGGGTGGGGGGTGGTGATAGGGGGGTGATAGTGGGGGGTGGATGAAGTAAAAAAATATTTTGAGGTTTCTGGTTCCTGTACATACACTAAATCACAATTTTTTTTCGTCTCCTTTAATAAGTGGGTGGGGGTGGTAATGGGGGTGGCTAATGCCAAAATTTTTTTTGAGACCTTAGCTTCTCTTGTATATACTAAATACCAATTTTATGGACTCTTACCTGCCTGATTGACCTATTTACCCCAAATTTACCCCAATTTACCCCCCAACCCTTCGACGGAACAAGATGAAAATATAATCTAGTTCTAGATCTCGTTAAAGTACATATGTGTACCAAATTTCAAGTCAATATCTTAAACGGTTCCAGAGTAAACGTGCGCACAAAAAAAGTTACAGACAGACAGACCGACAGACAGACAGAAATTTTTTTTCGCTCAAATTTAAAATCTCGACGTTTCATGACATTTTAAGCCTATTTGGACAATAAAAATTTTTAAAAATTTTTTTGTCGTTACTATACTTCCACTGGACGTGGAAGTAAAATAAATCGAAGTTAAATGTAATACGAACATACCTTATGAGTTTTTCATTTATTTTGGCATAATAGAATACATGTATACATATGTACAACTAAAAATGTATGCATATTTTAATAAATCCTTGTAACGACGCACCTGAAAATTAAACTCAAATTCCGATCACTGATAATATCACCGACATACAAAAACAAAAATGTTTAGTCCTAGACATTCGACCACTCGTTTCCCATGTATTTTTGGGCGCTGAAATCGAATTTAATGTCAGAGTCTACTGTTTGGGTCTTTTTTTCTTCAAAAACAGCGTACATTACATTGATTATAATCATTATTTTGTTATTTTTATTATTATTATGTACTATCGTAAGAATAATTGACTCTTTATTGATGGTGTGGAGCTCTCTGAATGTCTACCGAGATGAAACCTTGCTAAAAACGTCCTCGAAAACTAAGTTTTAATTTAAATGACTGGCACATTCGCCAAAAATTCGAAAATACTGGTAATATTATTACATCGGCACACAAAGATTTAAAAAAAAAGAGTCAATCAGTCGATTTTGTCGTTAAATTCGGTTTCAGTAACCAAAAATACATGAGAAATAAGTGCTCGCATGTCTGGGACTGAGATAAATTCGAAAATACGGGTAATAACATTACACCGGCACACAAAAAAAAAATGAAAAAAAAAGGCCAATCAGCCGATTCTGGCTTTAAATTCGGTTTCAGCGCCAAAAAAGGGAAACAAGTGTTTGCATGTCTGGGACTGAAAATTTTTGTTTTTTGTGTGCCGGTGAAATTTAAGTGCTTTATAGAGTTAACTGTAAGAGTAGTCCTAGCTCTGTGGGTCTAAACTTCGTTCTGTATAGTATTTTTTTTATAATAAAAACGTTCTTTTGTCGTTATTATTAAGTTTCGTTATAATACGTAAATTAAATTAAAACATGTATGTGTACCAACTACTGTAAATCCAGTTTTATTCGAGAAACCAATTTTTCATCTATTATTTTAACAGTGTTCGACCGATAGATTTTTTTTGCCGATACCGATATATATCGGTCATATTTTTTTTACCAAAATCGAAATACTATAACTTTCTATATTTTACTTATACCAGAATTCGTAAATATCGGCAGTCAAGACACATTATAGGTTCAATCGTAACAAACGCGATCATCGTAATTTCTGCGACTGAATCACTGATATGTTTGTATTATACAGATCAGTGGACTGCATTCGTGAAAGCCCAAGTCTATAGGTTTGTTTTGGTTTTGAGAAATAAGTCCTCGGATGTCAGGCACATGCGCAGTTAGTAAAATTTGTTCTGGTTTGTCTTGGACTAGTTCGGATTTCTGTCATTTATTATTAAGCATCTACATTCTGTTTGTTTTTTATTTTTTGTGCTAGAGGATGTTTTTTTTATGGTTTACAATTTAATTCGTTGTACTTTTAAGTTTTTCTTTTAATCAACATGTTAACCTAAGATGTTTTTTTTGGGTTCAATACATAATGTTTGTCAATTATACAATTTTTATCAAATTATTTTGATAAAAATATCGGCATTTTTTGCTGATATTGCCGATAACTGATATGTATGTCGGTATCGGTCGAACACTATTTTTTAATGTATTTTTCTAATTGCATTCCTAATGCATCTAATGCCTACATCTGATATAGTGGTAGATTATCATAAACAATGTCTATAGATGTTGCACTTTTTAATAATAATACACTTATGTATATATTATATACGAAGAGTAAACTTTTTACTCCACACTTTTTCACAGGTAGATGAAAGTTTATGCAATTTTGCACCTACTCTTCGACCAGTTTCATTGGCCATTTCATTTAGCTTTACGGCCCCATAAACGCATATACCCCCGTCGAGAATAGAGGGTGATAGAAATCATGAGTTTTATGAGGTAATCAAAAATCACTTATTTGAATATAGAATCGACTCAATTATAAGTTTCTCTGTGGGCTATACCTGATGTTTTGGATATGAGTGTAAAAAACTTGATCATCATCATCATGTAACGTGCCCTTCCGGTGAGCTGTTACGTATGAGGCCTCTGTGGAACGGACGGGTTACAGTTTCAGAATTAGAAGCGCGGAAACACGGTACTAGGATATGAAGATAGTTTATACCAGGCGATCAGCGCATAAAAAACAACGAGTTAAAAATCAACAATAAAACAATGGTTTATTAAACATACAGGAAAATTATTTACAAAGGAAAAATAAAACAAGCACATGTGAAACAGTAGTAACTTGAACTCGCGATAACCGGAATTATCTAACTTACTCGTATAAGCAAAACTATGAAACAACGCGGCAAACAAACTTAGCGGTAACCATACGTTGTAGGAAGAACATTAGCCTTTGCGGTGTGGACGGACGGCTATGACAAATTATCCTTTTAAAGGATATCCTTTTAAAGGCAAATCGCGGCACACTAAAATATCCTTGGTAACGGATAGGCCCCGGGCAAAAACAAAGGAAACTACAACATGGTACTTACTACCGGGTTAATCCGCTGGTAGTAAGAACAGATCGCGGAAATAAAGAAGTTAATTATTTAACTCTCGCGGATCGTTTATTATTGGTTTATCTCGCTAATACTAAACGATCTTAGAAAATAAAGGCCTATGCGATCGGACTATGGTCAATATAAAAATATTACAAATAGCTCACTACCTAACTTAACAATATTTGCAAAATCTACTAACGGGCCGTAATACTGAGTGATTCATTTAAAAGTCGAAGTGTCGGTACTTAAACCAACGGGAGGACAACAGAATTCTGTTCAGTTAGACACCCGTGCGCGTTAAAACTGCCTGTATTTACCTTTCAGAGGGTAGATTCTATAGCCACGTAACGAAACCTGTCAGGTTTATGTGTCTCAAACATAGATGGCGAAAATAGCTTCGGTGGAATAAAGGTATAAATAAACAAAGAATTTCTTAATACAAATATTTTCTTTTTAACATGCTTTTATTAGATCCACCTGTATCTATCTATCTATGTAATAAGGTCTAAGGCCAAATTATTTGTTTTTTCGAAAGTGCCAAAATTCTCTCCTTAAATATAATACTAAAAAGTAAAAAAAATAAATTAATAGTTTAAAAAACTAAAAAAACTTGCTTTTATAAATACTGCACTAAAAAGCAAAAAATAATCATCGAACCTGTTCTCTCTGTCTACCCCGTAAGGGCCTTAGTGTAAGCCGTGTTTGTAATTAAGAATAAACGCGTAGGGCGCTTTTCGAACGCTATTTCGAACCGGTTCGATAATTAAAACGCTGAAGACAAATGAAATGAAATTTATAAAAGCCAGTGGCGGATCTACGCGGGAGCTTCATGGGGCCAGCCAGAGATTTTGGCAATTTTTTTTTAAATTTCTGCCCCCCGCTCATTAGTTATTAAGCACGGGGGCCCGTTGGCTTTGGAAGGGCCCGCCAGAGATTTTGGCAAATTTTTTTCCCCCCGCTCATCAATTATTAAGCACGGGGTCCGTTGGCTTTGGAAGGGCCCGTAACGGGGGCCCGCCAGAGATTTTGGCAAATTTTATTTTCAAATTTCTCCCCCTGCTCATCAATTATTAGACGCGGGAGCCGGCCAGTGAATTTATTACCGGGGCCCATGATTTGATGCGGTGGGCCTAGGCCCGCGGAAAACCATTAGAACCCAGTCCCGTAACAGCAAAGCTCCGCAACTGATAAAAGCATGTTTTTAAAAGCTTTTATTTAACTTGCAATGTTTGTTTGTATGAATGTTTGTTTAGGTCAAATCTAGCAATCAAGATTTCGGCTATTTCTAACTAAGCTAGAGCTTTGAAATTTGGCACACGTGTATAAGTCCGGTGACAATGCAACATAGTGTAGCCATCATCGTTCTAAATCCAATATGGCGGACGTCCCAAGATGGCGGATTGGCTTACTTGTCACAACCCCCTTGATAAGGGTTTGACGAGTAAAATACGATAAATAATATGAAATTCAATATGGCGGACGTCCCAAGATGGCGGATCGCCTTTTTCTTCACAACCTTTTTGATATGGGTATCAAATGACGAGTAAAATACGATAAACTACGTGACGTCATTCTAAATTCAATATGGCGGACGCCTCCAAGATGGCGGAGTATCTTTTCTTCACAACCTCCTTGATATGGATATCGAATGAGTAAAATACAATAAACCATGTAACGCCATTATAAATCCAGTATGGCGGACGCCCTAGGATGGCAAATTATCTTTTTCTTCACGACTCCCTTGCCATTTGTATCAAATGAAAGGGTTTTGTCTTTCTGTTTGTCAAATAAGTAGACTAAAAAGTAAAAAATAAGATTATATAAAAAAAATATTTTTAAGAAAAAGCTTTTATTTGAAAAAACTACTAAAAAGTAAAAATAATTTTTTAAAATTCATACACCTGGAAACCAAAAGCTTTGTGGACGGTCATATAGAACTATACCATTGTTACTTTGCTCAATTGACCGTCCCCAAAGCTTTTGGTTTCCAGGTGTATGAATTTAAAAAAATTATTTTTACTTTTTAGTAGTTTTTTCAAATAATAGTATATTATATTACTAGGTAGAACGCACTCTTTTTTTGTGTTGAGCCCAGGATTTGCGGCTGAGGCGAAGCCGAAGCCGCAAACTGGGCGAAACACAAAAAAAGGCGTTCTACTCCGTGTAATATATACTATTTTTTCTTCAAGCGTATTAAAATGTTTAAATTATGTCACCAAAAACAGAAGTAGAAGTAGGACATTGTTTTACTAGTAACAAAATGTTAGTACCGAACGCCACCGTAGTGGACATTGTTTTACTAGTAACATAATGTTAGTTCCGAAAGCGCCACCGCAGTGGGTCTTGTTTTACTAGTAACATAATGTTAATACCGAAAGCCACCGGTGGCGCGCTATCCACTAGCCACTTGTCATATTGTGTCAACATGTAAGACTGTAGTTTGAATATTTGTACATTTATGATAAATAAATGAATTTTGGCATTTTAATACGCTTGAAGAAAAAATATTATATATTACACGGAGTAGAACGCCTTTTTTTGTGTTTCGCCCAGTTTGCGGCTGCGACTTCGCCTCAGCCGCAAATCCTGGGCTCAACACAAAAAAAGAGTGCGTTCTACTCCTAGTAATATAATATACTATTTTCTTCAAGCGTATTAAAATGCAAAAATTCATTTATTTATCGTAAATGTACAAATGTACAGTCTTACATGTTGACACAATATGACAAGTGGCTAGTGGATAGCGCGCCACCGGTGGCTTTCGGTATTAACATTATGTTACTAATAAAACAATACCCACTACGGCGGCGCTTTCGGAACTAACATTATGTTACTAGTAAAACAATGTCCACTACGGTGGCGTTCGGTACTAACATTTTGTTACTAGTAAAACAATGTCCTACTTCTACTTCTGTTTTTGGTGACATAATTTAAACATTTTAATACGCTTGAAGAAAAAAGCTTTTTCTTAAAAATATTTTTTTTTATAATCTTATTTAAACTATTAATTTATTCCAGTTAGCATTGCTCAACACTTCATGCACAGTACTGAGTTAAAAATGATTGAAAAATAATTCTAGTTGTTTAGTAACATGTACTCAAATATTTGAGTACTTTTCATATTGCTAAACAACCAAGTTTTCCGGCAATTTATACGTTTTATAACTGTCGGTTTGAATTTTACAAACCCAAACGAAGGTTTTCACAAATGTCGAAAAAACGCGTCCTGGATGTCCATTATCCACCCAAAGAACATTTAATGCCATTGTCCAGCGTCTTCGGGAAATATTACTGCTTAAAACAATAATGTATTAATTGTGTAAATAATCTGACGGGCAGCCAATTAATTTGATTGATCGCGTCACATTCAGTCGTCATAAAACATTTTAGCTGTCATTTTTTGGTTGCTCGGACTCACAAATAAATTATTATTTTTACTGCCGACTGCAAATGCCGATTAAACACATGAATATTAGTCTTAAAATTTGTATTTCTTTTTAAAATAGTATTTTAGTATAATCTACTGAAATCGAGAATAGTTTATCATACAGCGTGATCGCCAGAGACGTGAATCGATGTTGTTTTGTATAAACCATATTTTATTATAATTCTGTTACTAATATTTTTGATTAGGCACAAAAATATGAAGATGTACAAGATATTAAAACTGTGTGTCTCAGGTTCCAACGACCTTTTAATAGCTTAGAATTGTCAATTCTAAATTAAAATACTCATATTTTTAATGAGACTATACTACGAGACGAATTAAGTTGCTGTCGGACGTTGTCGACTGCGAATACCCACTAAACAAGTTAGGTAACTTTTGTTAGATTTAATTTGGAACATTTTCAAAATAGTATGGTAGAATATTCCTTATTGAAATTAGGCCATATCCGCATACAGAATGATCACCAGAGGCGATGAACTATAATGTTTTATATAAACTGTTATAATTACTTCCACATCCAGTGGAAGTATAGTAACGACAAAATTTTTTTTAAAAATTTGTATTGTTCAAATAGACTTAGAATTAATTATTTTTTATTTATTTGCTTTTATCATGATTAGAGAATATTATTTAGGTATTATGCAAATCACAACTTACACACTTTTTTATTTATTATGAAAATACCTACTTTCTGTATATTGTTGCCCTAATCTCGGCACGCTAATATACTAGTAAGTTTTTATCATAAAATTGGTATTTAGTATATACAATAGAAGCTAAGATCTCACAAAAAAATTTGGCATTAGCCACCCCCACCCCATTATTAAAGGGGATGAAAAAAATTGTGATTTAGTGTGTGTACAAGAACCAGAAACCTCAAAATATTTTTTTACTTCATCCACCCCCACTACCGATTTGGGGTAGAGGATTTCAAATGTTATATTTATTAAAGTTCCATAAACAATTATTTCCACATAATATCAAAATTGTTTTCGTTGTTAGAGACTTGGATAGAAAATCTGGATGTGGAAGTAGTGATTCCTTGGGCAGCGGTTTTTTAGATCAAAATGTTACTCAAACTTTTTAATTAATCACATAAAAATATGAAGATGTACAAGATATTGAAATTGCAATGTACAGTGTGTTTGTAATTTTACTTTGAAATGTTTGTGTTTAACAAGACTATTTTACACTGGGGTGTTACCGAAAATTAGAAAATGAGAATGTAGGAAATTTTCTTAGCTCTAATTTAACTATAGTAAAATTTTTCTATTTCCGTGTCATTGATGAAAAACCACCTAAATATCAGTTTTTTGAATTTTTCTTGCAATGACGAAGTTGGCGTTGTTTTTTATGTTAGAAAATATTTTTAGGCCTATTTTTTAAAAAATGTGAAAATTGACGAAACTGAAATTAGCAGGTTTTAAGGATTTTGCGCGGGAACAGTGGCTCTCAATCCAGGCCGAAGGAAACGCCGGCACTTTGTATTTCGGTATATTTGGGCATGACAATTATTTTAATGTCAATTTCAGAGTTTCCTTCGCCGTACTTTACTCAACAGGGTTAACTTTAGCGTCCCGCGCGCACCGAGTCCGATTTAAAAATTCTCTAAAAAAAATACAGGCCGAAGGAAACTCCGGCACTTGGCATTTCGGTATATTTGGGCATGACAATTATTTTAATGTCAATTTCAGAGTTTCCTTCACCGTACTTTACCCAGCAGGGTTAACTTTAGCGTCCCGCGCGCGCCGTGTTCGACTTAAAAATTCTCTAAAAAAATCCAGGCCGAAGGAAACTCCGGCACTTGGCATTTCGATAGATTTGGGCACGATAATTATTTTAATGTCAATTTCAGAGTTTTCTTCGCCGTGTCCGACTTAAAACTTGGCATTTCGGTATATTTGGGCATGACAATTATTTTATTGTCAATATCAGAGTTTCCTTCACCGTACTTTACCCAGCAGGGTTAACTTTAGCGTCTCGCGCGCGCCGTGTCCGACTTAAAATTCTCTAAAAAAAATCCAGGCCGAAGGAAACTCCGGCACTTGGCATTTCGATAGATTTGGGCACGATAATTATTTTAATGTCAATTTCAGAGTTTCCTTCGCCGTACTTTGCCCAGCAGGGTTAACTTTAGCGTCCCGCGCTCGCTGTTTTCGCGCCGTGTCCGACTTAAAACTTGGCATTTCGGTATATTTGGGCATGACAATTATTTTATTGTCAATTTCAGAGTTTCCTTCACCGTACTTTACCCAGCAGGGTTAACTTTAGCGTCCCGCGCGCGCCGTGTCCGACTTAAAATTCTCTAAAAAAAATCCAGGCCGAAGGAAACTCCGGCACTTGGCATTTCGATAGATTTGGGCACGATAATTATTTTAATGTCAATTTCAGAGTTTCCTTCGCCGTACTTTGCCCAGCAGGGTTTACTTTAGCGTCTCGCGCTCGCTGTTTTCGCGCCGTGCCCGACTTAAAACTTGGCATTTCGGTATATTTGGGCATGACAATTATTTTAATGTCAATTTCAGAGTTTTCTTCGCCGTACTTTACCATGGTTAACTTTAGCGTCCCGCGCGCGCCGAGTCCGACTTAAAAATTCTCTAAAAAAAAATCCAGCCGAAGGAAACTCCGGCACTTGGCATTTCGATAGATTTGGGCACGATAATTATTTTAATGTCAATTTCAGAGTTTCCTTCGCCGTACTTTGCCCAGCAGGGTTAACTTTAGCGTCCCGCGCGCGCCGTGTTCGACTTAAAAATTCTCTAAAAAAATCCAGGCCGAAGGAAACTCCGGCACTTGGCATTTCGATAGATTTGGGCACGATAATTATTTTAATGTCAATTTCAGAGTTTTCTTCGCCGTGCTTTGCCCAGCAGGGTTAACTTTAGCGTCCCGCGCTCGCTGTTTTCGCGCCGTGTCCGACTTAAAACTTGGCATTTCGGTATATTTGGGCATGACAATTATTTTATTGTCAATTTCAGAGTTTCCTTCACCGTACTTTACCCAGCAGGGTTAACTTTAGCGTCCCGCGCGCGCCGTGTCCGACTTAAAATTCTCTAAAAAAAATCCAGGCCGAAGGAAACTCCGGCACTTGGCATTTCGATAGATTTGGGCACGATAATTATTTTAATGTCAATTTCAGAGTTTTCTTCGCCGTGCTTTGCCCAGCAGGGTTAACTTTAGCGTCTCGCGCTCGCTGTTTTCGCGCCGTGCCCGACTTAAAACTTGGCATTTCGGTATATTTGGGCATGACAATTATTTTAATGTCAATTTCAGAGTTTTCTTCGCCGTACTTTACCATGGTTAACTTTAGCGTCCCGCGCGCGCCGAGTCCGACTTAAAAATTCTCTAAAAAAAAATCCAGCCGAAGGAAACTCCGGCACTTGGCATTTCGATAGATTTGGGCACGATAATTATTTTAATGTCAATTTCAGAGTTTCCTTCGCCGTACTTTGCCCAGCAGGGTTAACTTTAGCGTCCCGCGCTCGCGTTTTCTTCGCCGTACTTTACCATGGTTAACTTTAGCGTCCCGCGCGCGCCGAGTCCGACTTAAAAATTCTCTAAAAAAAAATCCAGGCCGAAGGAAACTCTGGCACTTGGCATTTCGATAGATTTGGGCATGACAATTAACAAAAATTAAAATTTAACACATGGTTCTTTTCTCAACTTTCTCAACATTCCCGTTGAGGGGGCCGCGCGTAAACAAACCGTGCGACGCACTGAAATTCAACCCAGTGTGCAACATAGAGCGAAGGAAACTGTGAAATTTATTTTACATCATTTGTCGTGCCCAAATATATCGAAATGCTAAGTGTCGGAGTTTCCTTCAGCCTGGATTTTTTTTTTAGAGAATTTTTAAGTCGGACTCGGCGCGCGCGGGACGCTAAAGTTAACCCTGGTGGGTAAAGCACGACGAAGGAAACTTTAAAATTGATGCTACATTATTTGTCGTGCTCATATCTTTCGAGATAGAGCGTTTTTAACAACCCCGAATTCCACGTTTTTATGCGTGGGAACAACTATTCCCGCGCAAAATATGCAAATAAATAGTAATAAATTGTTACACTTCCAACTGTGTATTCAATTAAATCGAGTTTCAGGATAACCGCCGACTATAGTGCATTATGTATTAAGGATCCTAGAGAGAAACATTAAGTTAACTTCACTAAATTTTAATGTACGTTACTAAACCTATTTAGTAAAATATAAAGTTCTCCCTGTAATTGACATTACAATATTTGTCGTGCCCAAATCTATCAAAATCCCAAGTTCCAGAGTTTCCTTTGGCCTGGATTTTTTTTTAGAGAATTTTTAAGTCGGACTCGACGCGAAAACAGCGAGCGCGGGACGCTAAAGTTAAGTAAAGTTAAAGTACGGCGAAGGAATTCTGAAATTGACATTAAAATAATTGTCATGCCCAAATATACCGAAATGCCAAGTGCAAAAGTTTCCTTCGGCCTGGATTTTTATTTTTAGAGAATTTTTAAGTGGGACTCGGCGCGCGCGGGACGCTAAAGTTAGCCTGCTGGGTAAAGTACGGTGAAGGAAACTCTGAAATTGACATTAAAATAATTGTCATGCCGAAATGCCAAGTGCCGGAGTTTCCTTCGGCCTGGATTTTTTTTTTAGAGAATTTGGACTTGGCGCGAAAACAGTGAGCGCGGGACGCTAAAGTTAACCCTGCTGGGTAAAGTACGGCGAAGGAAATTCTGAAATTGACATTAAAATAATTGTCATGCCCAAATATACCTAAATGCCAAGTGCAAAAGTTTCCTTCGGCCTGGATTTTTTTTTTTTAGAGAATTTTTAAGTCGGACTCGGCGCGCGCAGGACGCTAAAGTTAACCCTGCCGGGCAAAGTACGGTGAAGGAAACTCTGAAATTTACATTAAAATAATTGTCATGCCCAAATATACCGAAATGCCAAGTGCCGGAGTTTCCTTCGGTCTGGATTTTTTTTCAGAACCACTGTTTGAGAGCCACTGTTCCCGCGCAAAAACCTGCTAATTTCAGCTTCGTTGAAAATTGTACATTTTTCCTCTTTGAAAATGACAATTTTGACAACAACTGTTGTCATTTGGTCTAGCTGCCTACAATTTAAAATTAAGATATGTATGTGGCTTTGAAATTTAATAATAAAAAGGAAGCTGTGTTTTAGTAAAGTTGGTAATAAAATTATTAAAATCGGAAATAACCATATTCGTATTTAACCCACAAATAATTGCCGTACTTCATTTTGATAATACTTGTTGACTGTGATTGAGTTGTTTTATCATGAAGAAATTGAGAAACCGTTATTAAAAATGTTTGCCAATTCGAGAAGTCGCTGCAATAAGTTTACTAATAAAGATATGTTATTATTATTATTTTTTTGTTTGTTTGATGAGTTCAAATTTTAGTTTAATGTTTCAGGCTTAAAGGACTTTTTAATGCTTAAAATTCGGATATTTAACATTTAGGTAAGCTAAATGAAGTTTAACGGTTCTCCTGTTAAGTTAAAAATCTATCTTTAAAAGTGTTGATAATACCGGCTGTTAACATTTATTTTCTTAATTATTTTTAAACAAATTATTGCAAAATTTCTTGCCTCAGTCGCAGTATATTATAACTTCGCTCGTAAGTTAAAAAATCAGCGTTCGTGGTACAAAAGAATAAATATCTTTTTTGTCAAATTTCGTCTCTAACAAGTTTCATATCACGAAAATTGTCCAAGATTTTTTTTAGACCCGAAAACAGCAAAAACTATGACAATACAAAAAAGTTTTTGTTTTCATTTAAATAGTAACAACATAAACAAACATCTGTTATATGTCATGAAAAGTGTTTTCTGAAATCCACAGGTGACGTGTGATTTATTTAGATTTTTAATTGTCTTTTAAATGATCGAGAAAAGTCTTAAGGTTGCTATAAAAAAAATAAAGAAAAACAAGAGCTTGGGAGCCACGTCTTTGAGGCTGGCGGCCGGTACAAACCTAACTACCAACTGTACCGTTTTTTTTTTTTTGTTATAACTAATATTTTAGACAATTTTATGTTCTCCAAAAAGTACATATAGTGTTTCTCTCAAACTTATTTTTCAAGATGCTGACAAAAAGTATAAAAAGTCCCTTTAGAGTTTGTTGCTATTATTGTTAATTACTTTTTAACCTTAAAAAAAGAAGGATATGTATTTCGCAATAAGTATAGAAGGTATTCTAAAATAATTCTATTTTTTACGACGGCAATTTGTGAAGAGTACATATAGTGTTTCTCTCAAACTTGGATTTAATAACAATAATCATAATAATACTATTTTCTTTGAATTTACATTTTAAGGGAGTAACTATTATAATAAAGCGAAAATAATATGCGAAGTTCCACCCTTTGTGGAAATTCTACTACAAGTTTGTTCTTCCACATTTAGTTAATATGTTTGAACTGTATCGAATTATTTTGCCTTGCATATGGCCTCTGATAGTATATAGTAGAGAGCTCGCACTGCAAAATTCCTCTTAAAAAACCGCTGCCCAAGGAATCACTACTTCCACATCCAAATTTTTTATCCAAGTCACTCACAACGAAAAAAATTTGTATGTGGAAATAATTGTTTATGGAACTTTAATAATATAATATTTGAAATCCTCTACCCCAAAAACCCATAAAACGATACCCCACATCGGTAGCGGGGTGGGGGTGGTGATGGGGGGTGGTAGTGGGGGTGGATGAAGTAAAAAATATTTTGAGGTTTCTGGTTCTTGTACACACACTAAATCACAATTTTTTTTCACCCCCTTTAATAATGGGGTGGGGGTGGTAATGGGGGTGGCTAATGCCAAAACTTTTTTTGGGACCTTAGCTTCTCTTGTATATACTAAATACCAATTTTATCGACTCTTACCTGCTTGATTTACCTATTTTCCCCAAATTTACCCCAATTTACCCCCCAACCCTTCGACGGAACACGATGAAAATATAATCTAGTTCTAGATCTCGTTAAAGTACATATGTGTACCAAATTTCAAGTCAATATCTCAAACGGTTCCAGAGTAAACGTGCGCACAAAAAAAGTTACAGACAGACCGACAGACAGACCGACAGACAAAAATTTTTTTTTCGTTCAAACTTAAAATCTCGACGTTTCGTGACATTCTAAGCCTATTTGAAGAATAAAAATTTTTTAAAATTTTTTTGTCGTTACTATACTTCCACTGGATGTGGAAGTAATTGAAATCTGTGGGGGTTTGGAAACTAAAAACTGCGACCGGTCTTACTTAACAGCTTATAATTAATTGTGTTTATGTGTAAAGTTGGCCAAAAATTGGCCTGGGAAAAAGGGCGTTATTCAAAATTTTCGAGATATTGACACTAAACAATTGTTACTGGTAAAGTAAATATTTTGGCGTGAAAATTATCGAAAAGTCTATACCGGTTGCTCTAAAAAAAATATTTAATAAAAGGAAAAGCATTGACGCTTATGGAGTTTTAAAACTTTGAACGTCCGTATCTCGCTTCGAGAACCTAAAAAAATTGCAATTTTTCGTTGTATTTTAGCGTTCAACAACCGATATTTCGAAACCGAGCACTTAAATCGAAAAATACTTCTCTTACAACATTGTAGAGTAGAGTTTCATGCTTACAACGGTACAACTTTTAGAATTTTTGGACTGGATAGCGTATGAAAATTAATAAATGTAAAACAATGCACAGATCTATTTACATGGCGGTAGCCGACCGTCGATCTTCCTCCCTTACGTTGCGCATCCCGCGCGCTCCCGTTGTCTACATTCTGCTTAGATTAAATAGGTAATTTATTACTCTTATGTATTAATATTAATGCACGATATGCCCATAGAGATTATATTACATAATATTAGTATAAGCCCAAAGAGTTGAAGGTTTTATCAGTTAAAAGTAAATTCTTTCCTATTAAAAACTCTACGTCTAAGTTATAGGTCTGTTATTCTATTGTTAGTTTAATCAGATAAAAATTACTTTCAGTGTCCAGGTAAGTGGAATTTCTTAAAATTAAAAATTAAATTAAGAACATAATATAGGCATCATTTTAGTCTGATTTTCCATAAATAACTAAAAATGGACCGAAGTGGAAGTTCAACATCCGAAAGTGAGATAGTCAACATTTTGTGTTTTACAAAGAGAAAATGTTAAAAACTGTTTAATTCGTGGAAAGTCTTCTGGTAGCTTAGTAAAGGGCTCTGAGAAAACGTTAAAAAGTATAAGACAAACATTACAAATTAAGGACAGTATGTATAAATCTAGCAATATTCACTTGCGTCAAGATATTGCTAACACTGAAAATGGGGACAACATATTATTAATTTGACACAAATCGTGCTACTGTAGTAGTAAAAAAAAGTATTGAATTGCTGCACCGAAAATTTGAATAGGAAATGCTATCAGAGGAATCTGAAGTTTACGGAACCGAACCTCCAGTTTCAGTACAAAAGGAATATTTAATATACATATGTGTGCTTTGTAAAAAGAGGCGTAATGACCAAAATGTATCACAAGTACTGCCTATTAATATCGAAAGTAAGATCAAAATTTTTGCCCGAAATGATAGCTCTGTTATGAAACGCATTGGCGATAATGATTTAATTGCTATGGAAATAAAATATCACGCGAAATGCTTTGTAAATTCTTGGGGAGGGTATTAAAGAAGGGTACAGATCTTCAGGTTTCTTCAAATGCAGAAACATACAGATTACATTGGGATATTGCTTTATAAAGAATTAAGTAAGTTTATTAAACAAAATTAAACAAAAGGGATATACTGTTTCGTCAATATATATATATATATATATATATATATATATATATATATATATATATATATATATATATATATATATATATATATATATATATATATATATATATATATATATATATATATATATATATATATATATATATATATATATATATATATATATATATATATATATATATATATATATATATATATATATATATATATATATATATATATATATATATATATATATATATATATATATATATATATATATATATATATATATATATATATATATATATATATATATATATATATATATATATATATATATATATATATATATATATATATATATATATATATATATATATATATATATATATATATATATCAAATTATCGAGTCAACAAGGCCTAATAGATCAGACATATATTGCCCTCAAAATGTTCATCAAAAGATGAAATTCTACATTCATATATAGAGACTTCCAAGGAATATGATAATCCAATATTTACAGGATATTGCGAATATTCCGTTCTGTATAATATTATTAATAATATGGACAACATTCCGGAAGTTGATGCATTCAAAAATTTGTACTTAACTAATTTTAGAAAATATATTCCTGAAGGTTTAATTTGGCAGAAGTGCAGGTAGAAATGCTGTACTTGTAGAAAAAATGGTATTTCTTGGACAGGATGCTTGGGACAAAAATCCTGCCTCAATGTAAATGCAGCAGTGAAATCGCCTCCTTCTTCTATACCTACATATTGAAGGTGATGACGATTGACGAAACCGAAACTGAAAGTGATTAATGATTAGTATTTTAAGTGGCTAGTACCAATTTTTGTATATATTTCTTTAGGAATACAGGGAAAACGGTATCGCGAATATAATAAAATTTTATAAAGAAAGTTGTAAATAATGTCAGGTGCAGTCTTAATACAAAGTTTCATCCACATAGGCAATAACTAATTGTTTTGCCAATTTTTATTATTACATTTTTGTGTAAATTACATTGGCTGTGAATTCAAAAATAAAAAGGCTTACACGCATAGTTAACACACTGTATGCATAAGCATGTTGTTTTCTATGCCTCATAATATTGTTAATTTGTTCCGTTTTATTCACATACTTTTTTTAGATTGTTACAACTTGTAGCGTCAGAATTCAGAATAATATAACTAGAAAGTGTAATACGTACGTTTTGTAATTCGTTATAACACCCTGTCTGTTTTCTTGGCATTTCATTTGAAGTAATATTGTTAAATAAAAAACAGTAACAAAAAAGACAATAAAGCTAAAAATGCAAACCACGGTAGTTGTAAGTTACAGTCTTCGCAGAATATAGACAACTGGAGCACGCGGGCCGTGCGACGTAAGGGAGGGAGATCGACGATCGGCTGCCGCGATGTAAATAGATCTGTGCATTGTTTTACATTTATTAATTTTCCTACGCTACCTTACGCCCAAAAATTCTAAAAGTTATACCGTTGTAAGCGGGAAACTCTACTCTACAATATTGTAAGAGAAGTATTTTTTGATTTAAGTGCTCGTTTTCGAAATATCGGTTGTTGAACGCTAAAATTCAATGAAAAATTACAATTTTTCTAGGTTCTCGAAGCGAGATACGGATGTTCAAAGTTTTAAAACTCCATAAGCGTCAATGCTTTTCCTTTTATTAAATATTTTTTTTTAGAGCAACCGCTACAGATTTTTCGATAATTTTCAGGCCAAAATATTTACTTTATCTGTAACAATTGTTTAGTGTCAATATCTCGAAAATTTTTAATAACGCTCTTTTTCCAAGGCCAATCGGCCAACTTTACAAATAAACACAATTAATTATAAGCTATTAAATAAGACTGGTCGCAGCTTTTAGTTTCCAAACCCCCACAGGGTGACACCTTTTGCCCAGCCGTGCTCTCTACTAATGTACGCCAGTGTCGCCAATGACCGGTGTAACGATATGCAAATGAAAGAAACCAGCCTCAAAAATTTACCGAGCAAATTATCTGCAGGATATTTGATATTCAGATACCGATAACCGCCACGAATAACAATGGCACGGTGAGTGGCAGTTGAACAAATAATAAACTAAAAGAAAATTATTCGTTTCACTGCAACAAAGGTCAATAGGTTACGGTTTTTAGTCGAAGGTGGCAATTAGTTTTGTTCGGCGCTCTGTTGAATAAATTTTCCGCCGACAATTTACTTTTACACCTATCTGATGGTCTCGAGAATTTAAATAAACGTTGTAGTCCTGTGGTTAGGTCGATAAAGGGACTTTGAATAGAAATAATGGCGACTTTATTTGCCGATTTCGAAATTGAATTTGTAGAATTACTTGGAATATCCGGTCATAATCAGTACAAACTTGATGATAGTCCGCTAACACAGAACATCACTGACATAGCCGCTCTCTCTTTGTATTCGATTGTCTGTTGCCGGTTTTTTCAGTGAGTTTTTCCCGTCTCATCAGTCAGCAAACTATGCGAGTGTTTCACTATTCATTTTTTTCTATTTTTAAATTTTGTTGAGCCCTGAACATTTTATTACACCACTCCTTAATAAACCTGCTGCGCAGGTAGGAGTAGGGTTTTAATTCACTTATTTTAAAGTTTTTTTCTGCCTCTCTATCCTTCAGCCTTTCAGTTGCCGTGGCGCAGTGTTATTTTTTGGACCTTCTTGGACAAAAATCTACCTACTCAACAAATCTTAACGAATTCGGGAATATTTTTTTAAAATACTCGCAAGGTATCATGCTGCTAAACTCATACATTGTAAACCCGCAAACCCACAAACTCCCCTTAAACCCGAAATCCGTAAACCAACTCATAAAGCCATAAGTCCTAAACCCATTGATCCCATTATCTTTAAATTTTTATTTTTTTTTTGCCCTTTCTCTTCCAGCAAATATACTTAACCAAGGGCGTACCATTAGTGTAACAGTACACCGCGCCAAATTAAATCAATTTAAAAATAATAAAAATTTGGTACAAAGTGTAAAAGATGTAATTTTAAGATGTCAAGTAAGTGATAGGTTTGAGGAATAATACATATCTTAGGACGTGCGATTAGCGATTCTTTGAGTAGTGATTAATTTCGTGCATAATTTGTATTAGTATTAAAAAGAGTGTGTTGTGTGGTGTTGCATATTCTTTGCGTTATAAATGCTGTAATAAACTGCTGAGGGGCTGACTCAAACGACTTTCTTAGAAAATCTGAGAAGTGATTATACATCCAAACCCTTGAAAATATCGACCGTTGTCACCATAAATGGCAAGGCAAATGGATTGTTGAAGTGTGGCCTTGTTATTCCTTAAGATAAGCAGGGTTCCTTAGATAAACAAGCGGTGACTTGAGTAATAAATGGACAACCTGATCAGTGGCGTACTATTGGTAAAATACGCCAGGGGCTGAATCTCTTGCAGTTTAGTGGAGATGCACAGATTTTCCCAGGAAATGGCATCTATATACAAGAATGATGGATCGAATACAGAACGTAGGAACGAGAAATCACATTCTGGTAGGTACAGAAACGGGGGGAACGAGTCAGGAGCGTTCAAGCGGGGGGTGATTACAAAGGAAATGATAACACATTCACGAGAAGAAGCATACCACGGCAACAGTGGAGATAAACTGGAGGAAGAAGAGAAAGCAAAAAATGAACGAATCAAATTAATACAAGAAGGCCCTTCAATAAGCCACCATCCAAGGAATAACTGCTAGAAATCACGGTAGAGCAAGAAGAAGAAAAAGATATAAACGGCTGTATCTTAGAGGTACCACATAATCAAATAGATATTCGCAGTCGGCCACGCCCATCTACAACTATTACTCGTTCTCGTTGTAAGAAATGATTACCTCCATTGTTTTCTTGAGACGATACGAATCTGTCATAGATGTGTACCTATAGTGGCCAAAACCTGGACTATCCTACTACATATCTTGGAACAATGCTAGACCTACCTCCCCTACATCTGTACATGAGAAGGCTAGCACTTAGTGCCCGAAGGCTGCAGTAAAGGTAATCAAATTCAAATCAGGCGATCTGCTTGATTACTTAAGTATTTTAGAGTTGATTCGAGTGAAGTTCATGACCAAATCTATTGACTCAATGCCAACGAGGCAGTACTTAGATTGTCCCTTTGAGGTGCTGATTGGGAGTCGTCAAGCATTACGGTTGGAGAAAAGGTCACTCATTTGGTACACTGATGGATCTAAGATGAATTGTAGGATATCTAGACTAGGGATTGCAATTTACCGGAAGTTTTAATAACCGGTAAATCGGTAAATAAAAATGTAAATGACCGGTTAACCGGTATTTACCGGTAATTTTTAGAATGGATGATTAGGGTGGCGAAAATGGCAATTGTCTTTTTCCATGTACAAAATTATCTAAATTTAACAAAAAACATTTTTATATACGTATATTTGATATAATGAACAAAAAAAAAAGGTTTTTTATCAACAGTAAAGTCACAAGAACTTTTTTTTATTGGATAAATTTCTCTTTGTAACGAAATAATTTTGCCAATCAGTGATTTTATAAGAAAAACTGACATGAAAAAATCGCGAAACCGGAGGTCGAGCGATTTTGTCAAATGTCAGTTTTTCGAGCAAAATTACTGATTGGCAAAATTTTGAGTTAAAAAGAAATTTACCCATAAAAGAAAAGCTCGAGTGTTTCTTGGCAAGATAAATTAACGACAGAATATGAATGTGAACGAACAACAACAATAATTTATTAAAAATAATTATAATTTTCCCAAAACGACTCATATCATACAGTATAGTTTCCACAATACTTAAAAATTATAGCTGACAGTACAGATTTCAAAGTGACGTACGACTACTAGGTGTACTCTGATTTTGAGGAACAGGCATTTTTATCCGTGATAAATTAACTCCTATATAAAAAAGTCTATTTGACAGTCACATTTTGTCAATTTGACAGCGATAAAAAAGGTGCATCGTTTTTTATCACGATAAAAATGCCTGTTCCTCAAAAGCAGAGTATATCTAGTAGTCGTACGTCATTTTACAATCTGTACTGTCGGCTATAATGTTTAAGTCTTGTGGAAACTATACTGTACGATATGAGTCGTTTTGAGAAAATTATAATTATTTTTAATTGTTGTTCGTTCACATATTCTGTCGTTAATTTATCTTGCCAAAAATCACTCGAGCTTTTCTTTTATGGATAAATTTCTTTTTAACTCAATATTTTGCCAATCAGTAATTTTGCTCGAAAAACTGACATTTGACAAAATCGCTCGACCTCCGGTCTCGCGATTTTTTCATGTCAGTTTTTCTCATAAAATCACTGATTGGCAAAATTATTTCGTTACAAAGAGAAATTTATCCGATAAAAAAAAGCTTTTGTGATTTTACTGTTGATAAAAAACGATGCACCTTTTTTTATCGCTGTCAAAGTGACAAAAATGTGACTGTCAAATAGACTTTCTTATATAGGAGTTAATTTATCAAAAGAAAAAAATATACATGAAATAAATTTAAATAAATAATTATTTTGTAAATAACAAAAATATCAACTTAAATAAAAATTATAAACATAAACTCAAATAGGGCATTTACTGAATACCTAATCTAAAAATACAATATTTTTTTAAAAATAGCCTGTTTTTTTCAAAGCTATATATGTTAGTCGTCTGATATTTGTGCATAGAATACCACCAGCTGAAGATGCCCTTCCTCAATCGATATTGGTGGGTGATAAGTTAATAAGAATTGGTAATAACATACTTCTAAATGTATTCCACGGATATTTGCGGCAGTGAAATATTCAGTTTTCTGTCGTAAGATATTGTCAATGTCTCTCTTGTATTTCTTAGGGCTTGGTGTTTGGAATTTACTTTTTATAATATTATTTATTTATTGTTAAAAGTGCTCGGTGTTGGGACAGTCACTCTGTATTTAGTGAGTACTAGTCAGTGACATAAATAGAAACGTTGAATACGTGACATATCGTAAGTTCAGAATTTACCGAAATAACCGGTAAAAATGAAAATAACCGGTAATTATCGTCATGTGTTTTTTGTCCTAATAACCGGTTAACCTAGACAGCACCTCAATCATCTTCCAGACAGAAATTTATGCTATAGATCCTTGTGCCCAGGAATGCACAAGACAATCGAAGGGTAAACAAATATTTATATACATTCAGATAACTAGGTAGCATTAAAGGCTCACAGGGTCTTATATCTCTGAATCTAAAATTGCCTAGTAATGCAGACAATCTCTGAAGTGACTGGCAGAAAACAACCAAGATTACCTTGATGTGGGTGCCGGTATAGAAGGTAACGAATTAGCTGATAGTCATACAAAAAAGTGCTGAAGCGCCATTTTTCGGATCCAAACCGTTTTGTGGCTTATTTAAGATGGCATGTAATGGAACAAGAAACAGAAGACGTCTTATTAGAGGAATACTCCAGGCCAAAGACAAGCGAAAAGTTTATAACACATTCGACAAAGAATGTCATTAGATATTGTTTATAACTTATTCTTTGTGGCATACTCATGATTTCTTATGTTTGTTGGGTATTTTGTCACTGTAAAAGTATTTCAAAATTTTTATGAAATAAACTTCTGCGCGAAAAGAATCTGACAGAGGCTGATTTTAATACTTCTATTACAAAACTTATTATTTTTGTTTCAGTTTATATATTTTTAGGTGTGAAACATTTTGTAATAGAAGTATTAAAACCAGCCTCTGTTTGATGCTTTTGGCGCTGAGATTTATTTCATCAAAATTTTTAAGTGTATTTTTACAGTGGCAAAGTACCCAACAAACATAGAAGGTGTCATTAGACTTCTCAAACTCAAAGGCCTGACCTAACGCAGATGACAGGCCGTCTAACGGGCCATTGTCAGTTGAGATATCGTCTTAAGAATATGGGCAGGGCAGAAAATGATAAAAATGAAATAAACTGATAATGTGCAAGTGCAAGATACTTATCCGCATTAGACTAAAGTACGAAAGTACCTAGAGTAGGCAGAATTAACGCCTGAAGACATAGAGAAACTAGCTGCCAGAAAAATCGCAAGTTTTGTAAAGTCTAAGAATCCCGGGTATCTACTAGTTGTAGGATGATTCACAGAAGATCTTTTAGGTTTTAGGTCGAAGTGAAGTACAGCTAAAGAGTCAAACGACCAAACAATCTACAATTTATAAACTTCCACAGCATTCTTACTCTTAGGAGTTACAGCATTAGGTTACCGGAGTTGCTAAACTATTTTTTATTATGAATTGTTTACTTTATTCTACTAACATTTGACAGTGGTAATGACTTTTGTAACTACTACAATGGGATATAGTGTACAAGATTTTTACTGGTCGCCATCTTGAAACATAGTTAAAAAATACGTTTGTTTACGGTATTTGTTCATTTTTACACCGACGTTAATATCGGCTGTTCAATTTTTTAAAGCAATATTTTTTCACCCTTTAATGGACTCTTATTTAAATTCTAAATACTAATACTAAAGTAATAATGCTTAAGGGGTCTACAGACGATCCAACTTGGTGTCGGTATGCTTTGAAAATTGCCATACCAACTCGTAAAAGTAAAAGTAAAAATCTGCTGGAATTCCAGCAATCTTCAAGACGTACCGACAAGGTTGGCTTCAGCAACTGGGATTTAGAATGAGATTTGACGAAAAAACGCTTCTAATTTGAATTTTAATTATTGTCATAATATAAAAATGATGACCCGTAACAAGTCTGAAATTAGGTCGTCTGTTATTTCAAATCGCAATATGACTTTTTCTTTCTTAAAATGTAAGTTTTCATACGTGCTTGACGGTGGTATTCACATTTTTTTTAGTTAATACATTGTTTTTATTGCGTTTGTTTATTTTTCGCCATAAACAAATTGATGTATCTTTTTTTTGCATCAAGCTTAAAGGCGTAAACGTAGGTTAAATGTACATAAAAAAGCAAGAATTAAAATATATGTCTAGTCATATTAGAAACCCAGATAAATTTGGACTGCGCTTTCTGTATTGCCTAACTATTCCATTGTATGAATTAGTGTTTATTTTTGAAAAAAAAAAACATTATGAAGTAGCATCAAATTAAAATACCAAACGACACGCCATAGGTATTTCTATTTTTCAAAATCTGGTGCTGACTATGGTTTTTAAGGAACAGTATAATTTTTCCTTTAAACTGTAAATAATTTATTACTCCGAATAATTTTTTAATTTCTATTGTTGCAGGACATAATGCATCAACATGGGCTGAACTCAAATCGTTGGTTAAAGAGGACAATACTATATTAATAAAGGTAATTTTTTTAATGTAGATTTGTTCATGAATGTTATATTTTACACCCCCTTACAGAAACATTTTGTTCTTATTGTTGTTTACGTCAGTTTTTGACAGTATGAATGTTTTTTTAACCTTTAAGATGCTCATTATATTTACAACAAACTTAACTGTTGCAAAATACATGTACAAATTTCACCTAAACAGTGCGTAAGCCTGTCTGGGTTCATTTTTATAGATCCTTACAAATCCCTATAAGTTTAAGTACTTAGACATTCCCTAATCATTAATTTTGCAAAGGTTACTATGTTTTTCAAAATCCAAATGGAATACAAATTTCATGACTTATGGACTCGAAAATAAACAATAAATTCGTTTGACAGATTGTAAATTACCGCTGTCGTAAAATTTCAATTAGTTCTGCCGTTTCCTTGCCCGAAAATTTACGCCGCGAGCAAGTTTTCCAATCCAACGTTTTCTTCTGGTAATATATCGAGTTCTTGTGGTCATTTTTAAGCTATAATTTCGTTCCGCTGTGTTATTTTTATTAATAGGTAATCAGAATTGATAATTACTTCATTGACACTTAAGTTGCTCGTCAATCAGTGTAACAACTTTTCATTATTTTCATATTTCAGTATTGTGGGTTGGAAATGGATAAAGAAAATGGAAAGAGCAGCGAAGGTAATTCTGGCTCCAACAAAGTCTCAAACTCTCAAGACCCTGCATCTATCCTCGATGCTGCCAGTCTCTTTGGGGGTAAGTGTTTTCTAATTGTATTAAAGCACTCACTAAAGACAATGCACAGAATATTTGCCACATTCTTTATTTGGCTGTAGTACGTGCATGTCGTGCATCCTCTTTATTTCTTGTATTATCGTATATGAATTGTCCTAGCGTCATGTAGAATTTTATTATCGTGACCTCAGTTTTACATTAAAAATAAATGATCACTTCAGGAGTATAATATTGTAATAGTTATTTATCATTATAGTGGAGGACCGTTAGTTAGTTTTATTTTAGAACCGGTCAGTAAAACAGTAAAGCACCGATTTTAATGTTCTTTTTTTTTAATGCTGGAAAAATTCAAAACACTAAAACCACTACGATTAAAAAATTTCCGCTTTTTATTCATTCATTTATTTTTTAAATTGCATTTTCTTTTTTAATGCTATATTTTTTGTAGCTTATAAAACGATCTTTAATTTGTAGCCCAGACGACATCAGAGAACATTTTATAGTGAAACCCACAAAAATTTGCAAAATGAATAATTTTTTTTAGATCAGTTCGTGAAAGTGTATAGAGTAATATCGTAAAAAGTTTACATTCCGCTCGGATGCAGAACATAAAAAAAGTGAAAAAAAAATTTCTTTCATCCATTTTTTCAAAATTTTGAAATTAAGTTAGGATAGGAAAAAATAAAAAATACAAGTGGATAGACCACGTGTTTCTGAACAAAAAATGTGCTAATAAAATTTATCGCTAAACCCACGGTATTCCTGAAAAAAAATAGTGAAGTACCTAACTGTGTCACTCTGCGCGGCCAAGCGCGCGGTTAAATGCATACTATGGAACCTCTAAAAATTCTTAGCAGTTCTAACTAGTAAAACTAGTAAAAACGTACTCTTCGCCTGTTCACTGAATTTTTTATATAATTGTTACACATTCTATAGGATACTCTTTGCAGTTTTTTGTACATAATGTTAGTGTTAGACATTTTTAATTTTATAGTACTAGCTTAGTTGGTAAAAGAGTGTAAAATAAAGTACAAATAAAAAAAAACCATACCCAAACCCCATTTGGGTTTCGAACCCGGGACCCTTGGATTCCGAGTCAAAAGCGTAAGAACTACACCTTACACGTAACAAAATGTAAATTTTTACATTATAAGAGCTAAAATCATATTTTCACGGTTGTATATTACATTATGAAATGTATATTTGTAAAATATATAAATATTTAGATATTAAAATGAAATATCATTCCACCAGATTTCTATTTAATTACGAAAACGTAAAAATCAAAAAAAAATCAAATTTAAATCATTAATAAAATTTTGTTCAAAACAATAGGGTTCTTCCTCTAGCTAACATCAACTTACTGTCCAAATTTCAATACAGTTGGATTTTTCTTTCTTGAGTTATCGTGCTTACAAGAAACGTGACGGACGGACGGACGGACGGACGGACGGACAGACGGACATTTTGAAAGTTGTTCAGAATTCGCTCACTAACACAATGATATGAAAATTTAGAAATGTGCCGATCAAATGCAATATAGTCTTCGTTTTTGTATTTGCGAAGAAATAATAGAGCTTTTTTTCTGTTTCTGATTACCTACACATTTTTAACATTTTTCTTAGTGAATAGGAGCATAAATAGTGAGTATGGAGGGAAAATATATAATCATGAACCCATACACAGACACCAAACATAGCCGCTGAACCGCTCGCATGAAGTTTTACGTACCTTTTACTGTACTGTATTTATTACAGGTACATCTATTCACATTTCAGCTATATCCAATGGAGTCCTTATACATTTGTTAATGTATTGGAAAAGTTCCAGAATTTATATTCAAAAGAATCAAAGATATTTTCCTAGTTATAAGGATAAGATCTTGAAAATCGCAATTTCTTATCACGATCTGATTGATCATATTTTCGAAAAAATTCATACAAGTAAACGAATTTGTGTTTGAACATTCGAAAAGCATACATTTTTTCCGAAATAATGATGATTTATTTTTTCCTAGTGGGTCAAGTTCTCGGCCAGTTACAGCCTCCAATATATATATATTTATCAAGAAAATCTTCAAGCAAGAAAATTAAAATGAATTGATATGTACTTTTTTGTGAATACACGTTACTACAACTAAATAAACCATAATAATCATAAAGTATACATACTTTTTAACAGAATTTTTTTGAAGGGTTTTTATTTTCTTCTATAGTTTTTATTGCGACGATTGAGTTCGGGCGTGATAATATAAGTATATTTTTCCCATCCATCCTTTGCTTATATTGTTTAAAACAAAAAAGCATTAGAAAGCTACAATTTCCATCTTTTAAATGAACCAACACTCATATAGATTGCACAAATTCTGATTTAGTGACATGTAATTCAGTGCGTCGGGGTCACAGTCATGCGTATTCCATCGCGCGCACTCATGGATCTCGCTCCGAGTTATAATGGGAAAACCGTGGCTTTAGCGATAAATTTTGTTAGAACATTTTTTGTTCATAAATACATGATCTATCCACCTATAATTTTTATTTATGTTCCTAGCCAGAGCTGTGCCGAGTACCAAAAAAAAGTACTTGCCAAAATTCGAGTACGAGTACCCGATTCATTTTACTTATGAGCACAATACTCGTAAGTATTTTATTAGTAAGAAAGTATAAGTACGAGTAATACTCGCAAAACCATTATAAATTCGAGTAACGAGTACGAGTACCCATAACCATTAAAATAAGTTAATATTTTCTCTTCATAGTCTTTAGATAGAACTTTTTAACTATATAGATAAGAATAGATAAAAAGACACTCAGTCAAGTTTAAAATAAAATAAAACCTTTCATTTAATAAAACAAATTTAACGAAATAACCATTAGGCATTGTGGTTCACAGAAAATAAAAACATTATTATTTATAACATAGGCATAGGACATCTTACTTTTTATTAGCAGAACTTCATAGAAGACCTCATTATTTTGAAATAAGTCTCTTCAAACGTTGCTCCTTATTATCATTTTTGTAAATAATCGCTTATAAAAAAATTGTGATATTGCTGCGAATTACTTAGTATTTCGTAGCAAATAATTCAATACTGAAAATCATCACCTATCTATTATATTATTTCTAGTGGCGAAAATAGAGAGGTATTTATGATTTATTTTAATAATAAAAAATGATCGCCGAATTGAAATTTTCCACACATTTTCAAAAAATATGAAATGGCATTCAATGTTATCCCAAAAGTAAATAAAATAAAATAAAATAATAAATAAGACAATGTAAAATCATGATTTGACTTCTAATCAGTATTGTCGCTTTTTCTTGAAAACGATGCGTCCTATCGATTTCTGACAAAAGGGCATTTTCTAGATAAAATTGAATGCTGTTTAATATTTTTTGAAAATATTTGCAAAATTTCAATTCAGCGATAATTTTTTCTTAAGTTTCATGAATAGTAAATATCTCTCCATCTTTGTATCTTCTCAATTGGTAATAATAGGCAATCAATGGTTTTCAGTATTGAATTATTTGTTCTCAAAGAAGTCATTCGCAGCAATATCACGATTTTTTTTGCTAGCGGTTATTTTAAAAAATAATGATAATAAAAATGTATTTACAAATACAATGCCCAGTGTCACAGAAACGAAGCATCTTAGGATCGATGATTATGGACACTTTTATTCTCAAAATTAGGTCTTTTACCTAATGAGGTCATGCTAATAAAAAGTGAGACACCCTGTATAATATCAAATATATATATATAATATACACTGCTGAGCTGACGACAGATGACAATTGACTAGTTAGTGCCTGAGCCCTTAGTGGTAAACTAATGACTGCACACTAAAGTAAACTAAATCTCTGAGACTACTGTACCAGAGACATAGAGGGGGTTGAGTACTCGTGAAAAGTAACAATTTTTGACGAATACTTTGTACGAGTAATTTTTAATGTGCTGCAAATACGAGTATTAAGTCCTCTAAACCAAAAAGTACTTACGAATAATTAAAAACAGGGTTGATAAAAATCACGATTTTTTCAAAAAAATCAAAAATCATGATTTTTTTTATTAAAATCAAGATTAATTTGATTTTTTTAAATTTTTTAACCCATTACTAAAATAAATAAGTGGAAGTAAAAATTAACTTGTACTTCTTGAAAATTATGTTCGTTTTCTTGCTTAAGTTTGAAGTTATCTGCATTTACTCAAACTTTATTATAATATTATAAAAAGGTACACAAAATATGCTGTAGAAATGACCATAAGCTTTGTACTGTGGTATAAAAAGGTAGTATTGCATATGGAAGTACTAATAATCTTTTATTACTTCCACATCCAGTGGAAGTATAGTAACGACAAAAATATTTTTGAAAATTTTTATTGTCCAAATAGGCTTAGAATGTCATGAAACGTCGAGATTTTAAGTTTGAGCAAAAAAAATTTCTGTCTGTGTGTCGGTCTGTAACTTTTTTTTGTGCGCACGTTTACTCTGAAACCGTTTGAGACATTGACTTGAAATTTGGTACACATATGTACTTTAACGAGATCTAGAACTAGATTATATTTTCATCTTGTTCCGTCGAAGGGTTGGGGGGTAAATTTGGGGTAAATCAAGCAGGTAAGAGTTCATAAAATTGTTATTTAGTATATACAAGAGAAGCTAAGGTCTCAAAAAATACTTTGGCATTAGCCACCCCCATTACCACCCCCACCCCATTATTAAAGGGGATGAAAAAAAATTGTGATTTAGTGTGTGTACAAGAACCAGAAACCTCAAAATATTTTTTTACTTTATCCACCCACACTACTACCCCCTATCACCAACCCCACCCCACTACCGATGTGGGGTATTGTTTTATGGGTTTATGGGGTAGAGGATTTCAAATATTATATTATTAAAGTTCCATAAACAATTATTTTCACATACAAAATTTTTTCGTTGTGAGTGACTTGGATAGAAAATCTGGAAGTGGAAGTAGTGATTCCTTGGGCAGCGGTTTTTTTTAGTTACATTTATTAAAGTTTTTCTGCGTTACGTTTTTTATATTTTTCTAATTTAGAAAATAAATACAAAAGAATATACCTAATAAAAATCTTTGAAAAATAGTAACTTTGTAAATGCTTGATTTAAATCACTGATTAAAATTTAAAAAATCACCTGATTTAAACCAAGATTTAAATCAACTGATTTAAATCCGCTCAACCCTGATTAAAAAAGAGTACTTTTAGTACTCGAGTACAAAATACGAGTAAAGTATTCGTGTACTCGCCCAGCTCTGTTCCTAGCTGGACTTATTTTCAAAATTTTGAAAAAATGGATGAAAAAGATTTTTTTTTCATTTTTTTTTTGTTCTGCATCCGAACGAAATGTAAACTTTTTAGGATATTATTCTATACACTTTCACAAACTCATTAAATTCATTTTACAATTTTTTGTAGGTAAATACCTTTATCGACTGGGCTATTGAACCTAGTCGGTGAAACATTATTTATACTTTTAGACGAACTATAGTTTACGTTATATTTTTTGTTATATGTCGATTTATTTTCGAATTTGTTACTGTCAGTAAAATTATCTATACGTTGGGTGGCAATTAATAGTAATTATACATAAAATGTATCGAATGAAGTCCTCCGTCGAGACTAGTGTGAATATTTTTGCAATCGTTTACATTGTAAATCTAGGAACTGAGCTGACTTATACGATGTTTAAGAATAGATTGTCTATCAAAGAAACAAACTATTTAAATGTAGGAAATGTTGAAATAATTTAAGATTCCGAGAATAGGATATAGTTACAGAGTAACCGTCTGGCTTACATTTACGCCTGTGACTCACGTTCTTTTATATAAATAATGTGTTTGTGGTCTAATAAAACAAAAATAGCGGTATATATAGGTATACAAATATTTTTTGGGAAGGTGTGAAAAATAATTAAGGTTCACTGTAAAGAATGAGGGTAAATTTACCATCGTTGCGAGTATAATTACATCCAATTTTAATGTAACTTTACCCGCAAGAGTGTAAAATTTTATTTACCAGGTAGGATTACCCAAATATAGGATAATAGAATATTATTCAACGAGCGGTAATGTAGGTAATAACTCACGCAGATGAAAGTTTGCGGCACGAGCCGTAGGCTCATCAAGTGAGTTATTACCATTACCGCAAGTTGAATACTATACTTTATCTACGATTATAACAATAAATATTCAATTGAGAAAATTTTGTTTAAATTACTCAGTTTGTTTATTAATAAAATTAACTGTAAAAAATTTAATTTTTGTTCACCCTTTTATATTTGTTGTCTTTATTTTTTATGTTAGAGAAAAAATTAAAAAAGCGTCGGAAAGCTCATTCAATTCTCTTTACATAAGCTGTCTACAAATTTTTCTAAAAAAAAACGATAATTATCGAGATATTCGAGGAAATGTAAGAAATTACACGTTTTCCTTTAGAGTGTATGTAAATCTTAAAAAAATAATTTTTCTCAGAAACCTTTGTTTCGAAGGGCCAACATTAACGGAGCGTCAAAGTAGTATATGATATTAAGTGAACATCGTATATGAGATCGATTTCAGTTAATTACCGATTCATTACGGTGACAAAACAGAAAAATTCTACTGAAAAAAAAAGTTCCAAATCCGCCCCTTCTAATTCCTTCATTTTGTCGGAATCCAAAAAATAAAAGCAAATTTAATTCTACTTAAGTTAACTAGAGTAGTCCTTTGGCGTAGGAGCCAAAATTAAAAAGTTGCCACCTGTAGAAGCTCAAAATTTGCGATGTTTTGCCGTACATGGCCAACATTTCAGTAGTTATCTCCGAAACGAAAAAAAAAATCAAAATTCTGATAGTAGGAAAAGATTCGTAATGGAAAATACTCGTTTGACCTTGTTTTTTATTTCAAGCTAACTCTCATCGTTTCAGAGATATCTGCGAAAAATAACAAAAAACAGCTTACATTTCGGAGTCGAAAAAATTACAAAAACATGCAATCTTGACACGTTCATATTTTTCGAAAAACACCATTGGGACGGCCGTACGATGTCGCGACGTAAAGAGGAAGCCTCTCAGATAAACCTGATCGTAAATTGCACGGCGAAATTCGAAAATTCGGCTCGGCACGAACGAATCAAAAGTAGCATTTTGTGACATTTCAGAAAATCTTTATAGACATTAACGGGAATAATCTGTCACTACCTCCCTGGCTCCACCTTCGTGTGTCGCGCGTTACGTCGATTGGACAGGCTAGGCATGAAGATAAAGGTGATTGGCTGTGTACCTAGCGTGAGTTATAATAACTCACGCTGTTTGTTTATGTATACTATTAATTGTTCAAAAGCAGTTCATTAATTAGTATATAACCTAATAAGATAAGTAGATAAATAAAATTTTACACTCTTTTTACGGGTAAATTTGAGTTTAAATTTAACATGCAACGTCGGTAAATTTACCCTCATTTTTTAGTGTCGTTTAAAGTGAATATTTGATTATTTTATAGGTTCTTGCCATTTTTAAATTGAGTATTTCCATATTCATATTCCTTGCACCAAGAAAAAATTAAAATTCACCTGAAGTTACGCTATACACAGACAAGAAGTTTTTCTAACAGTGTGGCTATAGCGGGAAGGAAATTCAAAAGTCGGAGAAAATCCAAAACATAACAAAAACATTTACTAATTCATTCAACATCATTTTAAAGATTTATTTTAACTTTATAGCAAGAAAACACCTTGGGAGCAATCAGTAGTTATTGGGTGTTTTAGTAGTTAAGATTGTGATTTTCGGCATGTTTGTATTTAACTTCAAAAAATTTTAAATTATGGTGAACAAGGTGGAGAATGTAGTTTACCAAAACTATTGGAATGAGTGACTAACTTGTGCTTCCCGAAGGTTAAACTATTTTGATATTTCGTTAAATAGCTTGAAGGCGTTCTCTTAATACTACTGTTCACTTTATCATCAGCTATAGTCGAGTAAACTCTAAGCTGGCGCGTCCAAAGGTCGCTTCATCATATAAACTAAGAGAATAAGACATACGCACAGTGTTGCCAACAGAGCTTTCTAAAATTCTCCGTCCACTGCCTTAAAATTCTCCGCAAATCGAATAAATTCTCATTCAAAAATAAATATCAAAATCTTTCATACAACACAAATTATGGGGCGAGCGTAGAGGCGACTTCAATGTGAATATCAGGCGCGGGGTAGCGGACTCAACAGGACCAATAAAAAGTTGTTGTATACGATGGTAATCAGGCCGGCTATCACATACGCGGCGCCGGTGTGGTGCAGCATCCCGGCCACGACAATGCGAAAATTAAAAGTACTAGAACACAAATTTATGCGCCTCATTTCAGCCTCTGATAGGTACACCTCCCTCAGAGATCTCTATGCACGTTGCCACGACATAACCCCACTAGCGGACTACGTCCAAGAAACGTCTCAAAAATTCTATCAGTTCAAACTGGACGGTAGCCCGCTTACCCGCAACATCACTCGAATCAGACAGCATAATGCCATACTTTTCAATATAAAACACCCCCTACCATACCAGGCGTTGCCTATCTTCCAGCAACTCCCTTAGCCACACTCTCTCCTACGATAACCTACCTTTCCTCTATCTTTATCTTTCAACCCCTTTCTCTCTCCCTTTCATGGTTTTTCAGTTTTGTTTTTTATCCTTTTTGTTGTTTTTTGTAATTTTTTGTCCCTAAATCCCCTTCAGGCCGAAACTTATCCAAATCCTAATTTTTTAAATCACAGCTTTTATCTTTCCATCTTACCGTCCTTGTCGGCGATCAGACCGCAAGGCCGTCATTTGTTCGAACGGGTTTTTTCGTTCAGTTTTCCCGTGTCAATAACCAAAATTGTGTAGTGCGCGTTCGCCAATGTTTTTAGAGTTGTGTTTATTTTTAATTTACTTGTAGGTCCATGTGGACAATAAAATATTTTAACCTAGTTTTTAAGTGCACCTGCGGTGGACAGGAGCTTCTAGCCCCCCACTCGAACTATCTCTAAGCTGAGTCGGGCTCACCCCGCCCAGCCCCACACCCACCTCGACGTCACCTGTCCTGGTCGTGTGGCTGGCTCCGGGTTGGGCTCCGAGGAGGAACATATTGTACTATTAATACTGAATAAATACTAGTGATTGATTGATTGATTGATTGATTGATTGATTGATTGAATATCAGTCGATATTCCGTTGAAGCAACGTCGAGCGCGGTGACCCACCTATCTTGGGAAATACAGCGTTCTCGCCCCACCTTCTAGAGGCTTGTATATCAGTGTATACTCAGAAGTTACGTAATTTCAGACGAGGATTACGTAGTGGATATACCATCCTTCGGAGGGGATGTAAAGCAGGCGGTCCCTTGTCTATTAAATGTTAGGCAAGTAAAAGATCCCTACTCTTCTTAAGGGAAGAGGTTCGGCAAAATTTCCAGGTTGAGGGTAGCTCGTCTCCTGGCGTTGGTGATAGGCCCTGGTAGCGGAAATAGGTCGACGTTAAATAGTTAAAAAAAAAAAAAACAAATTATATTGACCATTTATTTGTTTCTCAATATATAATCCATTATTAATTTGCACAAATCGATATTTTAATTCATCAGTGATGAATTAATAAAACCTGGTTGTGATGAATCATCCGAACCAGGTTTGGAGCACACTTAAGATCATTGGTAGACAACCGGCCTCAGTTGACCGTTAGTGTAACTGAATTCGCAATTTTTTTTCCGATTTATCAACCCTCGCTCATCATTACAATTATTAAACCTGGATATTTTTTTCTTTAATGTCCCGAATTAGCAAGATTCAAATATGGTCTCTTTACGTAAACTACTAAACTGCAAGAAAACAGAAAACTACATTATTTTGTTATTTGTTTTAATCTCCGATTAAAGAACTTATATCTAGATACATAATGGCATTACTTTGTGCGATCCCGAAAGATTCACAATCTAAGGCACTTCTTCCCATAAGTTCTTGATTGGCTAGTCGATCTGTTCGCGACCGATTCGTGCACCATCGGTTCAGTTTGATTATCATAATCTCAGTTTGACACTTTTGACAGTATATCCGTCAATAATATTAATAAGCGTTTTTCGTGTTTTTTGATCAAAATGTGGTGAAGAAGTCTTTTTATTTTAAGTTGTGATTTGCTCAATACCTAAATAATATTCTCTATTCATATTTACACAGTCTAGTGACAATATATTTAGTGCAAATAAATAGTGAAGTGCTGTGCCGTTTGCAGAAAGCAGTTTAGAAAAGAAGAAAATCGATCGTTCCATAGTCGTAACATGATGAAGTTCAGTTTACAGTTATAAAGTAAATAGCAATTAAATTTTAATATCCTTTCAATACATATTTATCTTACTGTATAAAGAGCCGATAATGCAGGAATTGCAATAATTCATTTTAATGAAAATATTTACCATTCTACACATTTTCTACACACACAACGCCACTGTTGCCTATGGGATGTGATGTTCATCTATTCTTTTTAATGGACATATAATGTGACTATGTTAGGAGCAAACAAGGTATATAGTGAAAAGATAGCCTGTTATGTATCTAGATATAAGTTCTTTAATCGGAGGTTTTAATCTAATATATAAAAATCTCGTATCACAGTGTTTGTTATCGAACTCCCCCGAAACGGCTTGACCGATTTTTATGAAATTTTTGGTGTATATTTGGTAGGTCTGAGAATAGGTCGTAGGCTATTTTTTATATAAGGGTGGCCCTATCCAGAAATTTTCTTTTTATTCTTTGGACAAAAATTTATAATTTATATGGCAAAACAACGTTTGCTGGGTCAGCTAGTAAAGATATAATTTTAAATTTTGTCATCCTATATTCTCCGCCAATTCTCCGTCAAATAGACATTCTCCGCCATATTCTCCGCAGGCAGTCAAATTCTCCGAAAAGCGGAGAATTCTCCGGCAATTGGCAACACTGCATACGCAACTAGTTCATCTCTATGTCACTGCGATAGCTTTATGCGCATCGCATATCAAATCGTACGTCGTGTTACTAACTCATACATACGCCGCGCCACCTTAGGGTAAAAACACACTAGGCGTTTTTCGCCGAGTCGGCAGCCGACTCGGCACATGGTTCTATACTAAATCATAGAAACGCACACACGTGATTTTGATCTTAGGCGACACGCCTCGGCACATCGTCTGGACCATGGGCCGCTCGTTGAGGGGCGTTGACGCTCGTCCTCTCGTATATGGGTATTACATGTAACCGCACATACACGAGGCTGCGTGTTTCAGTTGTAAATTTGATGCGTGCTTGCCAAATCAAATCTGTTTACAAATACTTTGCGTGAAATAACACACAAGAATGGGTGACAGATATTATATAAACTTTTTGTCTGGCGTTCCTTAACAATTGGATGTTCCCACATACGCCTATTTTTTCTTTTTTTTTTATTGACAATATAATAAACCCAACAGAATTAATTCTTCCTCCTAGCTGTACTACTGAACTGACAACGTTGTATTTTGATGCTTTCTGCAACAACTAGTTAAACCGCTTCGTGTGTGTTGTTACAGGCGGCTGCCGACTCGGCGAAAAACGCCTAGTGTGTTTTTACTCTTAGAGTTTACCGGACTATATAGAATACTCATATGGGGTCACTCTGTTCACTATTCAAACGTTTTTATTATGCAAAGAAAAGCAGTGAAAATCTTACTCAATCTAAATTGTAAAGATGTAAAAAATTTTTTATTAACCTTGGCTTCTTAACTGTTTCTAGTTTATACATATTTCATTGTCTACTTTATTTATGCCAAGAAAAAACGTTCATAAATACGTAAATATCTTTAATATCTGTACCTACAATACACGCAATAATACTAATTTATTTATTGGATATCTTGGAGTAAAAAAAATCAAGACGTGTCACAAATTTTAATGTTTGTGTGCTATACGTAATGATATTTGTCCATTTACATATTATATATGTTTCTGTTTTCCTTTTCGGTATTTTCTACCCCATATTTATATTATCTTTTAAAAATAATGTCCGTGGGATCTACAAAATAATATAATTATTCAGTAAATTACTGGAAAAAACTTCCACGCCTGTGGCTACTACGTCAAAGGAATTATAGGGTGTTTTCTTGACAAGTGATATAAATAAGAACAATAATGTAAAAACAATTAGTCAGGGAGCCCTCCCTAGCTGTACGTGCCCCCCCCCCCGATTCATGGGACAATATTTTTCATAAAGATTAAAGCCTAAGGAACAATTCTAGACATGTCTAAAAAGAGAAACTGGCTGTACTTTCAAAATGGCGGCCATATGTTAAAAAAAAACTGGTGCAAATGTTGTTTTTGTCATTTAACACAAAAACTAAAAAAGATAGAAAAAACTTTTTTCACAAAAACAACGTGTATAAGATTTTCCACAATTTTGTTCCTATACAATATTTGGATAGGAGTTGCCGTTTTCGAGATAAATGTCTGCAAATTATGCGCTATCCAATCTGGGATCCAATTTTCAGTATAACGCAGCGCAGCGGTGGACATTGATTGCCAATTTGAAGTTACAATTATCGAGCATATTAATAGGAATATTTACCAAACGCGTATTTGGCGATTAGCCGACGAAGTATTCACAATATTCCAAATCCTTGGAATGATTATGGATGACAAGAAAATGAAGAACCTCTTTTTTGTTCAGCAGATAAAATACTGCTTCAGTCGCTTACTGAATTTCTTCAGGAGTTGATTCCAAATCAAATCGAAAGTGAAGATGATAACGATATCATAAATGAAGCAGTAGAGGAAGAAGACTTGGAAGAAATATTCGATGTATCGGGAGACAGCGATAGTGAATCTGAAAGCGAATGAGGTGTTACTTTTTATATTGAATTTTATATTTTATTTATTTATATTGTATAGGAACAAAATTGTAGAACATTTTATGCACTTTGTTTTTTGTGCAGAAAGTATTTCTCCATTTTTTTTAGTTTTTGTGTTAAATGACAAAAACAACATTTGCATCAGTTTTTTTAGGACATGTCTAGAATTATATCTTAGGCTTTAATCTTTATGAAAAATATTGTCCTAAAGGATCGAGGGGGGGGGGGCACGTACAGTTAGGGTGGGCTCCCGTAGTAAATGTATTTTGTTGACTTATCGGATACCTTTTCTTTTTTACAAGTTTTTATTTAACTTGCTTTGTATGTATGTATGTAACAACAGCTGATTGTAATAAGTCTAATTGAAGACCTAAACCGTCTAAGTCCCCCAATTTAGCTCTAAAAACAATTAGTATGTTTAGTTCAAATCTTGCAGGTCAATTTTGAACCACTTTACGGCGTCCAATAGAGAAGTTGCATGATTTTTTTTATAATGAAAATCGATACAGCATCAAAAAAAAGTTAAAAATGTAAAATTTACGATTTTTTAAATATTAATACAGCGAGAAAATAAATAATTGCATCGGTGAGGAATTTGGATATTTCAAAACGGCAGTTATTTGCCATTAACTGTTACGTTTTCCGTTATGATTTGTCCGTCGAAATTAATAACAAACTGGAAGGTGCACTCGACTAGAAAAAGTGACACAGAGAGAGAAACTTGCGTGCACTATTCCATCCTTTTTCTCGGTCTGTGTACAGACGGTTAAGCCAATCGGACGTTTTCTTCAACCAATCAGATCTTGTCAGACAAGGACGCAATAGTGAACGGAAGTTTATTTTTCCGTAGAAACATGCTTCAGTAATTTCGTATATCTAAAGCAATTTCGATGGGTTAGTCAAATGTCAGTTTACTGTTTATTGTTTACAGTCAGTTTACCAAGTTCTTGTTTGTGGTGTTATTGTGCTATTATTTGGTTAATGAGCTAGTGAACATTATTATGACTTATGAGTTACAAATATTGCATTGTGCCTAAATGTAAAACTAAGAGTATCACTACAAATATGGTAATTTTACATTCAAGATTCTCCAAAATTAGTTCGTAGATAGACGTCAGCAAGAGGTTAGGACACTGCGTCTACTTTGGACAAATTATTCGACTAACGGATGTCGTCATTGACTTCACGCCAATAAGAAACCGTTTGCAGTCACGTGGTTTTGTTTACAAATTACGGCATAATCTAAATATTAATTTCACGGAAAATAAATTTTATTTTGAATTTCTTTTGTTATAATCGTTTTCTGCGTAATGGAAATTAAGAGCATCACTTTTTCAGGCATTTTAAAATTTCATGCATCTTCCCTATTGAGCTGAAATTTTGCATACCCAGTAGTTGTAGTTCTGATGACAATACAATAATATGGTACCAAAAAGTGTGTTTTTTAGTTTTTATACTATAATTTGATCGCATAGTGTATTCATTCAGACGTTGTATTCTAAGAAATGGCGGAGGATCCGATATTATTTTAAGTTAGGACGACGCAATGAATATATAATAATTAAGACGTAGGTAACTAAAAGGTTAAAAATAAAATAAAATGTAAAAAAAAAATTTTTAAAAACAAGCTTTTATTATTATTATTTAGGTGTACTACTTACACTACTTTTATACATATCAAAATCAAGGAATATGTACAGCAGTATATATTTCTTGATTTCTCTTATGACTTATGTATTAATTTTGTAATCAAGCACATCAGTTAATTCTGTTTCTATCTACCTGTCTTCATTAATAGGATACCCACTGATGGCTGATTTTTTAACTATTCGCTTACTCCCAATTTTTAATTAATCAGGCAACTCAAGAAAAATGTTTTTCAATTATCAGTATACTAACAAATACAAAGTAGAGTAAAACAATATACAAAGGGAACAAAAATAGATTACCTAAACAGCTGTGATATTCGCGCTTATAGCAGCGATAAGAATCCTCGAAAACCAAAAATTAGGAAGCGATTAAATCACTTCGAAGAATCGAGCTCTCGCATTGCTCTTAAACCGGCATTATCTTAATTATTATGTATTTTTATCAGTTTGTTCTCCAGGAATTTCCTATACTGTGTAATCCATATTAGATAGATCTACTTCCATACGCCTCCCGCCCCTACCCATACAGCACACCAAATAACGATTACGATGTGTTCGCATTGTGACGATGTATCTGGATGCAGACACACGGTTACACAATTCTACGATGTAAATGTGCTACGTTTACACATTGTAGGCACACACGTATGCACAAAGGTTAATCGTCCGCCTCACAATGTAGCCACAGTATACCATTTACATACACAAATAATTTGATCCACAGTGTGTTATCGGATGCACAGTGATTGACTTCCTAATGTCTCAGACGAATGACGTCTTATGCTAGTCGTTAATTTGAAGTCTTTTTCAGGTTATATTTGGTAATCCCCCCACAGGTTTTTAGCAATGGGAACATATAAAACTACATACTAGTTAGTAAGTCTACTTGATAAAAATAAAGTAATTAATGCATAAATACGTTTTGTCCTATGAATTTATTTGTTAGCCGTCTGTATATTTTATTTACATTAACATATCTAATATTGTTTACCATCACTCCAATTTTTTCTCACAAGGGTTGCCTGCAAATTATAATGTTTATTAAGTTATTAAATTCATCTTTACTTACCTTTGCCAATTGCGGTGGGTAGGGGTCGAACCTACATGTCTCTGTTGTCCTTATTACAGTACTGACGCTTCTACCAACTGAGCTATCTTAGTGACCGTTATTTCGGATGCTAAAAGCAGTATTTATAGTGATGTGTATGAAGTCTTTATTATGTGAAATTGAATTTCTAGCCTTATTTAAAATATATGAAAATCTTTCAAGTTCTTTTTTTTTCTATTTTTTTACGTGTTCCCAAACCTGAATTTTTCGAGTTACTAGTATTTTTATTTATTTATAATTATTAAGAAGAACTTATTTAATTTAATTAAACTGTCACCAGTGTCACCTGAGTTAAGAATTAAAGTTTTAAGTTGAAGTACTTATACAAACCTGGGAAACGTGTTGGAGAATAAACGGTCAGGTATAATATATCATCTACAACATAAATAGAATATTTAATGGTCTAAAACAGACCTAAAATTGAAAAGAAGTATATTCGTACATCGGTTTTATAAGCAATTATTACCTTGAAAAAAACAACTGAAAGTGTTTTCGCAATTATTTTAACAAAAAAAAAAAAAGTCAGAGTCAGCACGGATCGAACCGCGTACCTCTTGTCTCGCCGCTTAATGTTTAACTCACTCAACCACTGACTTCTGTTTGAATACCTGCTTAAAGACTTTATAGTGTGCCAGCTGGCTGAAATGAAATAACTGAAAGCTGGGATGCTCCGCCCGGCGGACGAATTTACGGCTGTGTTGTCAAATCTCTCGCGCTACGTGAATGTACATGCCTAATGGGAAATTACACGCACAGTATAGTATAGTATATAGTATAGTTATTTGTATCATGTGTATATATCGCACTTTTATGTGGTGTATGCAGTAGGCACAAGTATTATATAAAGCATCACACATACACTTAAACCTTGTAGGCATCTTCTACGGACGTCAAATTTCAACATTCTGATGATCCTTCTTTACGTTATATAAAAATGTTTAGAATCTTGAGTGCATACGGTATACAATTATTAAACATTGTATCACATAATTCTGTCAATATAAACATAAGTGTATCTCATATGTGTACGTCAGTACTAGTTTAACAATTAAATCCACCTTAACATATTTTGTTTCTCATGTGTATTATCTTGTAGAGACGTAATTACAATTGGACGTGCTGTTTGGGTTGTCTTTAACATGTTTTGTCTAGGTTTGTTTCTCTTTATTTTATTGACATATTTGTCGTCTATCTACATTTTTATTGAAGTCATCCGATATTTTTTCCAAGCACTCTCCTTATTCTTAGGCCATGTCACAATCTCGCTTTTTCGCATTATACTGTTAACTAAATGTACTAAGATGTGTTCTTCCCCATAATTTGTAGTTTTGTAGATTGTTTGGTTACACTATTAGTTTCATTCATGGTTTAAGATTCATTAGGTTCATAACTACCGTCAAACAATTTAATTATTTAATACCCCAATAATTTTTTTAGGTTATAAAAATATACCTTTCTTGTCTTTGTCTGCTATGATTTTTGTCCATATTCGTATATATTCCGGAAAAATTTACCAATAATGGTTATTTATTTATGATCCCAACAAAATTGCCAGTCAGATATAATCAGCGTTGAAGCTGATGTAAACTAAAAAAGTTTACGTCGATAGAAAAAGTTATTTATGAATTAAAAACCGGCTGTAAAACTGACGATGGTAAATGGTCGGTTCAATGACTTCACTCGAAAGCCCATTAACTCGCTCAAATTCATCTATTTATCCGCGAGAATGGCTAGATAGTTAGTATGTAGTGAGTAGAGCAAACTATCCGTGCTAGCAAGACTCCGATTGCAGTTATGGAACATCAAATTTTTATTTATGTTGTAGCTTATTTTTTATACTATAGCTGAATCACAGCCAGGGTTGGTACTTCATGAAAAACAGGAATAATCTGCGAAAGTTATAGTCGGGGAGTCCTCCCTAGCTGTACGCGCACCCCCCGCCCGATCCCTGGGGACAATGTTTTTCATAAAGATTAAAGCCTAAGGAACAATTTAAGACTGTCCTAAAAAAAAAAATTGGCTGCACTTTCAAAATGGCGTCCGTTAAAAAAAAATTTTGCAAATATGGTTTTTGTCATTTAACACAAAAACTAAAAAGATGGAGAAAAACGTTCTACACAAAAACAAAGTGCATACAATTTTCTACAATTTTGTTATACAATATTTTGATAGGAGTTACCATTTTCCAGATAAATGAGTCCAAAATTAAGAAAACATGGAAATTCATATATCGGTACATCACTTAAAGGAAATAACTGTGACAATTATTGTAAGGCGTATAATATTATTGACATAACAAAAATAAAATAAACTGAAAAAAATTTATAATAATAATAATATTATAATTTGCAGACATTTATCTCGAAAACGGTAACAATGTTATCTGGAAAATGGTAACTCCTATCCAAATATTTATAGGAACAAAATTGTAGCAAATTTTATGCACTTTGTTTTTTGTGCTGAAAGTTTTTCTGCATCTTTTTTAGTTTTTGTGTTAAATGACAAAAACAATATTTGCATTTTTTTAAACGGACGCCATTTTGAAAGTGCAGCCAGTTTTTTCTTTTTTAGTACATGTCTTAAATTGTTCCTTAGGCTTTAATCTTTATGAAAAACATTGTCCCCAAGGATCGGGGGGTGCACGGACAGTTAAGGTGGGCTCCCGTAGTATTACGTTTTATATTGAATTTTATATTTTATTTTAAAAGCTGAATCATTTATCTGGAAAGTGGTAACTCCTATCAAAATATTGTATAGGAACAAAATGGTAGAAAATGTTATGGACTTTGTTTTTTGTGCAGAAAGTTTTTCTCCATCTTTTTTAGTTTTTGTGTTAAATGACAAAAACCATATTTGCAAATTTTCTTTAAACGGAAGGTGCAGCCAATTTTTTTTTTTAAGACGTCTTAAATTGTTCCTTAGGCTTTAATCTTTATGAAAAACATTGTCCCCAAGGATCGGGGGGGTGCACGGGCACTTAGGGCGGGCTCCCGTAGTATTAGGAAATCTTAATTTTTCCCTCTGGAATCAAGGGAAAGTCAGGAAATTGGATAGAGGTTAGGGAGAATTCCAGGTGACAAATTTTGATCGGTGTGTAAACGTTATTTTTACTTCCACATCCAGTGGAAGTATAGTGACGCAATTTTTATTGTTCAAATAGGCTTAGAATGTCATGAAACGTCGATATTTTAAGTTTGAACCAAAAAACATTTCTGTCTGTAACTTTTTTGTGCGCAGGATTACTCTGGAACCGTTTAAGATAGACTTGAAAATTGGTACTTTAACCAGATCTAGACTAGATTATATTTTCATATTTGATTGGAGGGTTGAGGTGGTAAATTGAGGTAAATGGTAAATAGGTAAATTAGGCAAGTAAGAGTTCATAAAATTGGTATTTAGTATATATAAGAGAAGCTAAGGTCTCAAAAATTTTTTTGGTGTTAACCACCCCCCATTACCACCCCCACCCATTATTAAAGGGGGTGAAAAAAAAATTTGATTTAGTGTGTGTACAAGAACCAAAGGCCTGACAATTTTTTTTTTCTTCAAGCGTATTAAAATGTTTAAATTATGTCACCAAAAACAGAAGTAGAAGTAGGACATTGTTTTACTAGTAACAAAATGTTAGTACCGAACGCCACCGTAGTGGACATTGTTTTACTAGTAACATAATGTTAGTTCCGAAAGCGCCACCGCAGTGGGTATTGTTTTACTAGTAACATAATGTTAATACCGAAAGCCACTGGTGGCGCGCTATCCACTAGCCACTTGTCATATTGTGTCAACATGTAAGACTGTAGTTTGAATATTTGTACATTTATGATAAATAAATAAATTTTTGCATTTTAATACGCTTGAAGAAAAATAGTATATATTACACGGAGTAGAACGCCTTTTTTTGTGTTTTGCCCAGTTTGCGGCTTCGGCTGCGCCTCAGCCGCAAATCCTGGGCTCAACACAAAAAAAGAGTGCGTTCTACTCCTAGTAATATAATATACTATTTTCTTCAAGCGTATTAAAATGTTTAAATTATGTCACCAAAAACAGAAGTAGAAGTAGGACATTGTTTTACTAGTAACAAAATGTTAGTACCGAACACCACCGTAGTGGACATTGTTTTACTAGTAACATAATCTTAGTTCCGAAAGCGCCACCGCAGTGGGTATTGTTTTACTAGTAACATAATGTTAATACCGAAAGCCACTGGTGGCGCGCTATCCACTAGCCACTTGTCATATTGTGTCAACATGTGAGACTGTATATAGTTTGAATATTTGTACATTTATGATAAATAAATTAATTTTTGCATTTTAATACGCTTGAAGAAAAAATAGTATATATATTACACGGAGTAGAACGCCTTTTTTGTGTTTCGCCCAGTTTGCGCAAATCCTGGGCTCAACACAAAAAAAGAGTGCGTTCTACTCCTAGTAATATAATATACTATTTTTACTTCATCCACACCCACTACCACCCACTCTCACTACCGGTGTGGCATATCGTTTTATGGGTTTTTTCCACCCACAATACTTTTCAAAAAATCTATTGATTAGTTTGCCACTAGAGAATGAACTTAATTGTTAAATATAGATATTTACCAATCAAAAATTTCTACTTTTCACGTATCTACGTAATTTTGTTTGCATATTTTCTTTTCATATTAGGCCTATGACAATTTTTCATGTATAGTTTGACATACAAGTTATAACAGCCATTTTGGATGTTTTAATCGTGTATCGTGGAGCATCACCGTGTCGTTGGTGATAACACTTTTTTATCGATAATTTCATTGAAAATTTTTAGCTCAAATACCAATTCTATTAAAATTGTCTATTTCTAATCACGTGTGCTGAAACAACCAATCACAACAGAATTACACTGATAAGATCCCTTAGGGATCTTTTCACTTCTGTCATCCAGTTTGACAGTTCAGTAATTCAGAATTTATTTTTTGACAATGTCGATTTGGAACTGCAAATAACTATTTAATGAATATTATAATAGAGGAAAACACACCAAATAATACATAATACATAATCTACATTTAATTTTACAAATTGCTCTTTTAATAATTGTGTTTTTAATAAATAGTTTTGAACAAATAAATAAAATAAATTGCAAAAAATTTTCTATGCGAATACCCCTCGAACGTTGATAAATAGCTCATAATTTTATCACAACTTCCTCAAGCACGTTGCTTTTAGGTAATATCCCTCCGCCTACGGCGTCGGGATATTAAGCAAGTGCTTTCGGAAACTGTGATAAAATTATTTCGTATTATCAGCGTCCTTGGGATATTATAGCTGAAAACCACCCATACTATTAAACAAATCATAGACACTAACCTTTTCTCCTGAAGCTCTTATTGTCTAATATAGCTTTCCCAGACACTTTTTACGTCTTAAACAGCAAAGTTGTGCAATTCGTTCCCAAGTCAAGTCTTCCTTAACTGTCCTCGACCTTCCATGTCAGAGTGAATAGAAACCATCTCAAACTATTATTATTACAACTATTTTATTGCTTTAGGATTAATAAACTATTTGTGTTTTTTTTGTAGCTTATTGGCCCCGAGGTGACGCCAATTCCGCCAACGCGGCCAACCTGTTCGCGGCAGCTAGCGGTGGCTTTGGTCTGTCTCCTCACCCTTCGCTTCCTTTCGGGATGTTGCCACCATCATCAGGAAGGGGGATGCCATCTTATCCGACGTCCACCAGCGCGGCAGCAGCCTACAACAACGCCTACACCAACACATTGTCGGTGGCTGCCAGTCAAGCAGCTAGTCTAGGGATACCTGCCGCAAGTGAGTTTTTTTTTTTAATTATATCAATATATAATACCAGTGGTAGAACCTTCGTAAGGTCTTCAGATGATTGCCAACTCATTTTTTTTAGTAGTAATATGTAGGTTAGGTAGGTATGTGAATAAAGTTCTAGATAGTTTACAAGGGGATCGTTTTCCATTAAGGAGATGTTTTGATTAAGTTATTGAACAATTATAGTTTGTTGTTTTATGGAAATAGCAAAACCATTATCGGTATTGTATAAAAGGTCTGATGAAACTCGAACAGAATTTAGGTTAACAAGTACCACACATGTCGAGGCAGAATACCCAAATAAGAACTGTACAAATAAGTACAAATAGTTCCTTCAGAAACCGTTCAAAAGTGTTTCATATTTCAGTTGGAACTGTCTTTCAGTACACGGTACCGTAAGCAGTTGAAACGCCAACTACATAACTACATATAGCGCATACGATGAACCGTCAATTTATAGTTTTGAATGAGTGTTTGAACAAACCACAAAGGTTGCAAAAGCCGACTGTAGTATGACGTTGCTCTGCGTTTTGACAATAAGTAGCTGAGAAATAGTTCTGTATCTAAAACTAATGCTTCATTCTTAAAGTGAATGGAGTTTAGTTCCTTCTAAGAACAATTTGTATGATTTTGATTCTATGTGGTCTATGAATTATTCTAGTTGGCCTCCGTTTGCTGTATAGGACGTCTGATGACATAACATCATCTGTCGTAGTTGCCTATTAGGGTAGGAACACACTTACAACACGGTACGGCATGGTACGCCGCGACACGCACTAACATGCCTTATCAATAGTGTGGTATAATGAATTTACATCGTTTTTACGAGGCACTGTCAAGCACACATAAAACAATGTAAATTCATTTAATCTACTATTGGTACGCATGTGTTAGTGCGTGCCGTGGCGTACCTTGGCGCACCATGTCGTAAGTGTGTTCCGACCCTTAAGCTCACCAAAGTTATTTCTCATCGACTACTTGATGACATCAGCCCAAAATTTTGGAGGGCGTCTTCATTGCCTCTTGCCATCTGGATTTCTCTGAACTATCAATTGTTCTTATGCTTCTCTTTCTCTGGTTGATGTGGCTAAAAAATGAGAGGGTACGGGAGAATACGATGCTGGGGAGTCGCTTTTTGGGGAGGCATTTCTTGGAGAAACGAGCTATTATTAGCACGATGGGCTGCCCAGAGAATTCGTAGCAAACGTCTCCAGACCCACATCTCCAAGGCATCAATAGGTCGTCTGTCAGTTTCTCTAATGGTCCATGTTTCAAAGGCGTTAACAGATCTGATGTTTGTGTGTATGGTAATGACACTGTAGCACCTTACATTAAAATCCTATTTATACTAATATGGGAAAAAGACCATTCAACATCGACAGAGAATAAAATAATTTACAGGTGTTCCATTTAAAAAGACTCAAGTTGTCTATATCTCGAAAACTGAGGCATGCATAATTTTCTTATCAGCAACGGATTCTACTCAAAAAAGTGTCTTAAGAATGTGTTACTCGATTTTCGATTCGACACTTGGTAATTGAGAGATAAAAATGCCAATTTTCTAAAAACGCTCGGTAGTCGAAAAAGATAGACGATCGCGGTTTTCGCCATTGTTTGATTCTCGAAAATTAAGCTCAGGACACCCATATTGGTTTTTATCTTCTGCCATAGTATTAGAGAAAACCTCATATCCCATCTAATTTGGTCCACCTTGTACTCGTAAAAATTTTGTTTAATATGGTTGCTACGAAAAACTCGGCATGGTGATGTCATTTTGTTGAATGTTTAATTGATTTTGTTTTATTTTGGTAATATATTGGAACTACTGAGGATGGGTTGTACTAAGTTCAAACTAAAATCAGCTAGATCCAAGATTAAAATCCTTGTTACTACATTTTGAAAAAAATGTAGTATAGGTTTTGCATTTTTCCGGTGGACCATCGAAATCCGAAAAAAACGTCGGATCGAAATGAAAGTCATATCTATCGACTCGAGAGCGAATTTAAAAAATTCCGTCCGTCGGTCTGTCGGTCTGGGTGGTTAATAGGAGGCCTTTAGAAAACCTTAACGCTGGAAGCTCGGCTCCGTTCGGAAACCGGAAGTACCCGATATAGACGTTTCAAGTTTTTCGGGAAAAATTGAATAACTCGGTAACGGGCGGTCGGATCGAGATACAGTCGGGCTCGCTTATAACGAGTGTGTAGGTGACAAAAAAAAGTGCTCGCTATATCCGAACGCTCGTTATAAACGGTTTTTTAATGGATCCGGTTATAACGAATATACTCGTTATAAACAATTTTTATTGGGTCCTGATACAACGGGTACGCTCGTTACAACCGGTACGCACGTCTCTACAGGTATGTAGTCTTAAACGGTTGCATATACATCTATAAACGGTCTATCCAGCTTTTCGAGCACACAGTCGCCTCATTATTAGGGGAAAATAATTTAGAAAATTGTTCTGCTTTTTCTTGCAATATGGGCCCAGTTATGGGTATGTTTTGAATTCTTTTCTGCTTAAACCACTCAAGCAATGCCTGATCAACTTGCTTTTTCGCTGGTTTCCGGATTTGTTTTAACTTTGAAATTTTTGAATTTAAAGATCCTCTAATTTTATCCCGGTTTTTCCAGACAGTAGAAACAGTCGAACTGGATAATTTGTAATTTTTACACACATCGGCATTAGATATGCCACTGGCAATAGCATCAATTATTTTTATTTTGTTCTCTAATGTAAGGGACTTTCTCTTACAGGACATGGCTGTTATATAAATCAACGAACATCGGCGATTGATGACAAATCACTGAGTAAATAGTAAAGACCCGACCGTCGCGCGTTGGTTAAATTATGTACATAACTTCCTAAAAACATTACATCTACCTACTACTCATAATATAATAACGAGTCATGGCAAATTTGTTGGAATACTAGGGGCAGATTTCTAGATTCACCGGTGGATCGCACCGGTAAGCAATAACATTATTTGATTGGCTATTTTGAAAAGCATAGCCAATCAGCTTCATATTTTGTCCACCCTGTGCGTCCACCGGTGAATTTAGAAAAGTGCGGTAGCAGGCACTGTTTCGATACAATAAAAGCACCGACGTTTCATATCTACCGCCCTCAAATCACCGACTACTATTAAGTCGGTGTCCGTCAAATGGTAGCGTTCGAAGAACTTACTTCGTATGAACTAATATCACTCGTTATAAACAAAGTTAATTCTCCAATGAATCATCGAGTCCTCGTTGTAATCGCAGCCACAGAGAATCTCCGCCATCCCTACAAAGGTGCTCGTTGTAAGTAAACATATTCAGCAACTTATTAGAAAAATATTACTCGTTATAACAAAAGCGATTGTTATATCCGAGCTCGTTATATCCGAACTGAAATTGTGTTGAGCTTAATGGATGATTTTTTGTGTCTATGGAAATTACTCGTTAAAACCGAACGCTCGTTATAAGGTGTACTCGTTATAAGCGGGCCCGACTGTATTTCAAAAAAGAGATGGTGCCGCTAGCAACGATCTACAGATACGGGAGACAATGTCGAAAAACAAATGAAAATTGAATTTTTTTGCAAAAAACTGGTTTTCTCGAAATCGGGCTATGAAGCACGATAACTGTCCAGGATATCGATCGATTGCGATGAGACCTGGTGGGATCGAAGGTACACGGCCACAAATGAAGCCTATTGCTGGCGGCCCGAATCCGTTGACCGCAAGTATTTTTTCCAAGGCCGAGTATGATTTTCCAAAGATATTGATAACTCCCGAACCGAAGCTCCGATTTTGATTTTCAAAAATGGCGATTGTAGGGCTCGATTAAGTCTATTAGGTGACGTTTATGAGAAATTTGACAAAACAAAAGCGAATCTACAAATCCTGGAAAACTCGATTTTTTTTATAGATTCTACAAATACCGAACAGTTTCCTAATAAAAATCGAAAATTAAGTATTCCGTCGATCAATCTCTATAACCGGTATAAGGCACGGACCTTTTCGGACAAAAAATCTGAAATAGAGTTTTTCGAAAACTTAAAAATGAACGAGTTATTTACAAAGATGCATGACCACAATATAACCGATGCCCTTTCTGTATTTCAAAATGTAGTTAGCCTTTACTTTAGTCAATGCAAAAAGAAAAAAAAAGGGACTGAATCAGCCCAACAGGGATAAAAGGCATATCAAAATGTAGTTTTTAGCTTGTTACAATTGTTTCAACTATTGTTTGTACCAACTATCAAGCTGATCTTGGTTTGAACTTATTTGGTACAACTCGCCCGTATACGCACAACTCAAAACGAGATTTATTTTTTTAAATTGAATTTTAAATATACGCGTATTTATTTTGTACACCATATCAAAATCAGAACATTATTGATATGCAGTTGGAAGAAACTCGGGCATATTTTAATTGCAAACTAAATATGCAATAAACAAATTCCGTGCGTGTGTAGAGGGCAGGATTACCAAATACAAATAGGGTGCGTGTAAATATATAAAGGGTTATGCCTTTGTCTTACACATTTGGTTTTCCCATTTATCGAGCTTATGGACCTTATAGTTCAAATCTTGATACCCCGTACTATATACTAAATGCGTGCTCTTAGTTTGCCTTGTTACAAATGAATGTATAATTTAAAAAGTTTTGTAAAAAAACATAACTAAATCAGTGACATCTTGAGACTAACAACTATAGGCTTGAAGGTATTATTTATGTTTTAGAAACCCATTTTTTCATTCTTCTGTAGAAATACTGTTACTTGGGTATAATATTTATATCGACCCGTGCACGTGAATAAACTTCCAGAGCCATCTATCATGTTTCACCGAAATTACTAGCAGTAGCAGAAAACTGATTAATACAAATCCTAATTTTACGCTTTGTCCCAATTTGGTAATTATAGTATCAATCAATGTAAGGCTAATAATAGAGCTGACCTGTGTTTTTGTTCAAGACTTACCCAGATTATCCATTGTTCTTTCTGAATTCTAGAAAAAACGTAATGTAACGATACAATAAAAATAAATTGTTAAATCAACGTTCTGAAATATTATTGGAGCAAGGGAAGATCGAAGCACTGCCGAATGCAGGATTAAAAAGTATCATTATATTTATATAAGCATCATGATATCTGATAGTTATTTATGTATCCAAATCTTAATAGAAATCCAAAAGTTTTAATTAAATGGATCTTAGTATCATTGAGAGCTTATCTTTGAATAAGAAATCAGAATAGTATAAAATATTAAATTGAGAAAATCGTATTTTAACTTAGTAGTACCGTAAAGGTTTAGACTTTCTAGCCTCTTATCTAGATTATAAACAGGACCGTTACAACATCTGGAAAAGTCAGGGAATTTGAAAAATTGGTACTAACTCTGTGCCAAAGAGTAAGACAGTCTTGTCAAGACAAGACAAGATTTTCTATGCTACGGAAAGACTCTTGGTCTTGTTTTCAGAGTATAGATTAACAAAATAGTCATTTCATTTTTGAATATCTTATTGTTTATTTCAGTAACTGGAACTAGGCAATTATTTGGATATATTTGCACTAATACATATAGACCAGGAACCCGCCAATTTGTGTAAGTTTACGCCCAAAATGTGTGAATTGTTGTTAATTTGGGGTAGTAGAGCACAGAAATGTCCATTTTTTTTGTACAGGGATGTGGGACAGATCTCTAAATGTGTAAGAAATACGACTTGTAAAAGTATAATGGGTGTAGGGATGGGGTTTTCGGGAATCCATAAATAATAAAAAATGATCTGGCATACGCGGCTCACCAGCTTTGAATTCTGGGACCCTGACCCACTGCAAAGCTACAAAAATTGGACATTAATTTTTAAAGAACATATTTTTTTCATTTGAGTCTTGCTTTCCGAGTAATGGAGTGAAAAATGTAGAAAAGCGGCTGAATGAATTCATTTTTAGCGAGCGCCGAACAGAGATACAGGCCCTTAAAGTTTCTCATAAGGAACAATGCTTTTTTAAAAATGGATTATTTTTTACAGCCAAACGACTACACATAATATTATAGAATTTTAACCAAAGAGAGACCTGATATCTGATTACTACATAACTCAAAAATTTTGAATAACGCCCTTTTCCACAGGACAATCTTTGGACAACTTTTTTTGGAAGTTTACCTATACAAGGTGATTTACCACAACATGCGGAAAATTTATCAGTAGGTTGTCCCCACTGAAAGGAGTTAAAAAAATGAAAAATGTAGAAAATGTGACCAAAAAAATTACCTTTTTTTTGTAGGAATGCGCCGCCTATGACTTTAACCAATCTGACGTCACGCGGCCTAACCATTTCCCCTCCTCCTTTATCAGACTTGGGACTGACAGCAACGCTAAATAATAGCAGATAATTTATGTTCAAATTTGTCATATAATTTATTTTTTAACCCCCGACACAAGGAGGATACTTTTAACCCATATGTTTGTGTGTCTGTGTCTGTGCCTTCATATCTCTTCAGTGGGAGATCCGATTTTCATCGGTTTTCTTTATTCGAAGGAGTATTTTGCGGAGAAGGTTTTTTTGAATCTCTGTAGATCTTAAAAGAGCTGTACATCCTCAATAAAGAGTTAATTATTATTCTTACGTAGCACTCTAATGGTTCAACCGATATCGTTGTGGTTTTCTTTATTTCATAGTTAAGATGATTAATAGGAAAAATTTCAAATTTACTTGTTATAATATGATAATATTAATGTGTTGGTTGAATTTTCATAAAAGAAAATTATTATGTAATTTTCTAATAGCTCCAATCTGCAATAATATCTTCGACCACCTTTACTGTAGGTAAATTGTTTTTAACAAGAAACTAATGTTATACGTATTGCCGCGTTCTCACTATGCAACATATTTATAAAACATTTGTTTTAAAACAGAGTTTTATAATTTGTTACAAATTCAAAGGGAAAATGTTTTAAAACAGACACGTTTTAAAACAATTTTCGTGTTTTGTAACAAAACAAGTTGCACTGTTCCCGTCCTGTGTCGGTAAACATCAAAGAAAATCGGTAACTTGTTTTAAAAACATGTAAGTCTGTTTAGAAATTGTAATATGTTATAAAACACTGACGAGGGTGCTGCCACTCGTCATTTTCGTCGTCTTCATTCAGTCACTGTAATCTGTTTAGTGCAGTTAACTATGGAGTGGAGACATGCTGATGTGTACAGACTTATCGAAATGTACAAGACCGTAAATTGTTGTGGGACTCGACGGAATAAGATTACAAAAATAGGAATAAAAAGCATGATATGTGGTGTCAGTTGGACGAAGAGTTTGGAATCGAGGTAGGCGAGGCCGAAAAAAAAAATAAGGAAATTAACAGGACAATTACCCTTTTAAAGTCTTGTAGTGTGTTAATCAAAGCATCGTGTACTTCTGGTACAATGCTACTGATTGTTGAAGGTGCCACTTTAAAAAGATAACTTATATGAGTCGCCAGTAGCTAAAAACCTTAATATTAGGGCTAGTCTTTCTTTTACCGGAATGGCATCTCTAAAAGTTGTGTCTTTCTACTTCTTCCTGACCTGTAACGACGGACGAACCCAAAATCTTCTCTTTTTAGTCATTTTTTTTATTGTTGAAACTAAACACTACACAAATTGCAGCTACAATAACGCCATTCTCGCTCGGAGACGCCATGATGACTAAATGCTTTCAAACATAGTTTGCTTGCTACTCCTATTGGAATATTTTGAAACCAAATGTTATTAAAACATGTTTTGAAACTCTGGAGTTTCAAAACATGCTTTAATAACATTTGGTTTGGAAATTCTGGAGTTTCAAAACAATTGTTTTATAAACATGTTGCCTAGTGAGAACGCGGCTTATAGTGCTTATTGGATAAAACATCTACAGAGGTGCACTTTTTGATTGTATCAACGATGTAATATTGCCAACAGTTTTCAATGAACATCTTTCAATTAATTATCTGAATTCCAAAATTTATCTTGTAAGGGCGAATAGCTCCGAAGAGGGCATCCTAGAAAAAATGCGGGTAATACTCCATATTTCTGATATATCCTGTATCCATAAAATTACAGTAAAGGGCCACTGTTAATTGAAATGAAAATTACTCGATCCAGTAAACATTTTTCGTCATCTAAAAACCCATACGCCTTCGCGTCTGAAATTGTTTTCATTTAAAACACCAGATCGGATCTAAATAACATCGGGCGTTATTTTTAAATCAACAGGTTATGCACTCTGGTTTCAGATATGTTTAAAGTTTTCCATCATCCGAGTAGCAACAATTTTAAAAAAGCCACAACCGCCGATCCGCTCGACGTCGTATTGTAGTGTATTATTTATACGTTTTAGTGCACAGCACAGGTTTATCTGGGTGAAGTATTACGGCAAATGTAATTCATTTATTGATCTACTTTTCTCCCTCCAGTTCGGGCACAGAACTGCACAAAGACCGTGTTATAAAAGAGGTCATAATTTATACAGTAATTGCAATTATCCGGTGTCAGACAAAAACGAGAAAGTCCAATCGATAATTATTATGGTAATGTTTTTAATGTAGCCATTTATTTTATTGTCTTGATTTGTTTGTATTGGTCGTAACCTCACTTTTGTGTTAGCGCCTATTTTTAGAGCTAGCCTGCCAGCAAATATGCACTTTCGATGTCGCATGTAAATCATCCTCGCAACTTATTGTTATTTGATTTGAGCTGTTTTGTTGAAAACTAACCTGAGATGTTTTAAGCGTGTTTAAATTGATAACTCTTTTGTGTCTAGAGATCCAACTTATTATGTAAATATGCTAGTCTTTCTACTTTTAAATAGTTGTTAAAAATGTTGGTTTGTATAATAACAAAACCCAGGAGCATTTCTCCTTGCTTGCTTTGCCTTTGACCATTAATAATAATTGTTAATAAAAATCTTAATTTTGTTCTAAAAAATATGTTCCTCCTGATTTTTTAAACGGTTTATGTTATATATAAAAGTTTTTCACTTGCAATGACCGGAAGGAAAAAGGACATTGTATGAAAATATTATATCGAAAATGACTGAAATAAAATAAATGTGGTATTAAGACAATTCATGAAATACACAATATAGCCCAGTCGATGAAAGTATTTACCTCCAAAAATTTGCAAAATGAATAATTTTTTTTTTAATGGGTTCGTGAAAGTGTATAGAATAATATCCCCAAAAGTTTACACTTCGCTCGGATGCAGAACATAAAAAAAAGTGAAAAAATAAAAATTTTTCATCCATTCTTTCAACATTTTCAAATTAAGTCAAGGTAAGAAAAAATAAAAAATACAGATGGATAGATGGATGGATGAATGGATGGCTAAAGCCACGGTATTCCCGGAAAAAAAAATAGTCAAGTAACGTTATAACTCGGAGCGAGATCCATGCGTACGCGCGTTTGAATATGCATGACTGTGACACCGACGCTCTGAATTACATGTTATTATAGACCAGTCGGATTAATTTTTTTGTGCGAAATGTCGTTTACCCACTTTTTTTTTTAAAGTATAGTTTGTGATGTCTAGAAACATATGCCAGCTATCCGCATGCGTGACAGGTGGGGCAACACACTTTAAAATTCAAAAATCGTCCATTTTTTGCCATTTTTCAATTTATTTGCAATATAACTCGTAAATGCAGCATTGCTCGAAAATAGGTATATCGTGAGATATAAAAGTTGAGAAAATTGATTTTGAACATTTTATTATTCTTGACATTTTCCCAGAAAATTCTTCGTTAAGAGCTACAGACAAAAGAACAATGCTACTTTTTTATCTTTTTGTTATTTTTTAAACGAATATAATAAATACATATTAATAAGAATAACCTTTATAACTTTCTTCGTGTAAAAGATACTCATTTGCTTTTTGGCATGTAGAAAGAACACAAGGAGAGCTGCACTCTACAATTACATTCAATAATAGTATACCAAGTGTTCCATTTTTGACGTTACATTTTGCAAATTTCAAATCGCGAAAACTTGTTTTGTAAAATTAAATTTCTCAGTTTCTTATATAACCATTGTGAGGTTTAAGTTACAACTTTTTGAAATATTTGCGATTTTCTTAGAAATTCAAGAAATCTTAGTAAAAATGTTATCAAATTAATCATGATTAGAAACAATCAGTAATGTCATCACTCTTATGTCAGAAAATGCCACCGCGTTTAAATTACACCCACGAAGACTTTTTGAATTTGTTTTTTATTTATGGAGGATGTGATAAAGTAATATCAAGAACTTGTAGTACATTTGTTACTAGATATCCACAAAAACGAAAAATGACACTAAACACTGTGACATGCCTATTAATTGGATTAAGGACACTTTGCATAAACTAAAATAGCTAAGAGGAAATCAACTAAAAACATGATTCCATTTTAATTTAAATAGTTCAAAATTGCGCCCTCGAACCTCCACACATTTTTCGCATCTTCGGATTATAGTTCTTCATGGGTAACTCTCCTAATTGAATTTTGTGATAAGTTTTGAAATGCATTTCTTACTCTCAGCATACAATCTTCAATAGTTGTTAATGGACTCTCATAACCTTTATTTTTAATAGTTCCCCAAACAAAATAATCTAGAATTGATAAATCGGGCGACCGAGAAGGCCATAGGAAAAGTCCATTATTGGCGATCCATTGATTGTAAAAAGTTTCTTGTAAAAAATTATTTATCAAATACGCGTTATGTGGGTGAGCACCGTCGTGCTGATAAAAGATGTTTCTATGTTCGGCGAGAGGTAAATTTTCTAAATAGTTATTACTCAAATTTTGTAAAATATTTAGTATCTTTCACCTAAAAAAAACAGAAACAAAAAAATTAACTATACATATTAGCAGAAGGAGAAATCTTGTTAACTTACTGTTTAAGTTTTCGTGATAAAATTCTAATGCCACCACTCTTACGGCGCAGTAAACATTAAACTGCCAACTTTCTTGAAAATTTCGCTTCCTGAACACATGAGGATTCGAGTCACTCCAATAATGCGAATTGTGTCGATTAAAAAGTCCGTTTTTCTGAAATCTATCGGGAATGTCTACATTTTCGGTGCGATTTTAGAGCGAAAAATGCACAATTCCAGTATTTTAGTCCGTTGCTAGGAAACTATCAGAAAACAGATCGGAAAAGATGCGTTGTCAAGCAACGATCAACAAAGCCGTACGGGAATGTTACTTCCCGGCCTAGGCCGGGAAGTAATATTCCCGTACGGTTTTTTATATATATTTTAATATGTTAATATTTTTGATTTTTATACGTTTAAAATAGCATTGATTGTGATTTCAGAATTTTTTTTTTAATGTTTATATTTTTTTGGATTTTTATACTTTTAAAATAGTATTTATTGTGATTTCAGAAAAAATAGTATGTGTACTTCGGTGTGAAAGCACATTCCCAGACTTCGATGCTTGTTGGCCTCGGCTAGCGCCTCGGCCAACAATTGCATCGTCGTCCGGGAATGTATCGCTTTCACACCTAGATACACAATATACTATTTTGGTAAACTTAGCTTCATCTGACCACATAATATTTCCCAAATAAGAATCGTCGCCTACAGACCCCTATTAGAATAAATTCACAAAAATTTTCTTTTCTTAGGAAATTTATTTCTTTTAATCGTTCATGAAAATATCCCAGAATTGCTATTTCTACGTTTTCGTCATCAACAATAGGCTTCCGCTATTGAATTCTTGCCTTGACAGAGCCATAGTTTTTAAAATTATCCAGTATGCGCTTTACAGTGTTTGGTGTCGTTCCGTTTTTGTGGATATCTAGTAACAAATGTACTACAATAATAAACAAATTCAAAAGGTCTTCGTGGGAGTAATTAAACGCGGTGGCACTTTTTGACATAAGAGAATAATGACATCTATAGCGACTGTAGCGACTCACTCACTGGAAATCGAGAAGTTCCAAAAGCGAGAGGTCAAGAGGATTTTTGGAGTACGATGCAACCATTGAATTTTGACAGGACTCCCAGATCTGATCTGCAATATCTAGAATCTCTTTTGTGTCTGTTTTCCCTGAAGCTGTAATGGCAATATATACTGTTTGAGGTAAACGTCTTTTCCATAGCTTTATCAATAAATCTTGACTAACCATGCTGAATCCTCCAACCATATTCAGCATGGATCTATAGAAATCTGAAGGTTTCAGATCGCCCATTTGGGAACCTGATAACAGATCATTCAGACGTTTTTCCTCACTCGATGATAAACGTGAAATTAAAACTTTCTTTAAATTTATATAGAGATCCGTTTCCGGGGGATTAGATATTATATCGTATATATTATCTATCACATCTAATGGCAAATTAGCTATAACCTGATCATACTTTTTCTTATCATTGACAATTTTTGCAACAGAAAACTGTGATTCAATCTGGGTAAACCAAATTTCTGGTTTTGATTTCCAGAATGGGGGTAATTTGACAGAGGTGACATAATGGGTTTGAGGAAAATCCTCGTCTGAAGGTTGTCTTTGCATAACTAATCGATTGTGATTGATTGATTGATTTACTACTCTCTTAGATAAAAAAGGAAATGTACTTTAACTCACTCACCGACAGATGACAGTACTTGTAATGTACAACTTCAGTTGATTGAATTAGGAAATTACCATAAATTATAGGAACATCTATTCAAATTTGGAACCTCTATTCAAAATTCATCGGAAAATTCTTCTCTTCATAAAATGGTCAATTTATAACGGTAGTTGATATATCGAATCTCTTCTTGTATATATTTATCACGTTGGACATCAAATGATCACGTCGGGGTCACCAAATTTATAGCGTTATCGCTATAAATAAAATTAAAATGGAAGTAAATATACTTATATTTGTTTTTAATACATGTTCATATTTTATATGTGATTTTGGTATTTTTAGTATATTGATATTATATTTTTATATCGAATGTTTCTATTTTTCCTAGCGACTCCATGGAAACTTCTCCATTATGGATCGAGTTTTCCTTTTTGTTTCTTAGCGACTCCATGGAAACTTCTCGCTTTTGGAACTTCTCGATTTCCAGTGAGTGAGTCGCTACAGTCGCTATAACATCACTGATTGTTTCCAATCATGGCTAATTTGATACAATTTTTGCTAAGATTTCTTGAATTTCTAAGAAAATCGCAAATCTTTCAAAAAATTGTAACTTAAACCCCCACAATGCTTATATCAGAAAAAAAAGAAAAAAAAATAATTTAATATTACATAACTTGATGTAAAAAAATATAGGGTGTTCCATTTGACCTAAACAAGTTTTCGTAGTTTGAAATTTACAAAATGTAACGTCAAAAATACAACACTTGGTATACTATTATTGAATGTAGTTCAATTGTAGAGTGCAGCTCTCCTTGTATCTTTCTACATGCCAAAAAGCAAATGAGTATCTTTTACACGAAGAAAGTTATAAAGGTTATTGTAAACCATTACACCTGTCAAAATTTTTTTAAAATGTCAAATATCTCTGAAACGGCTGGGTTTAGGCATAGGGTATCAGATATGTTTTTGACTCAGAATTTTATTAATCTTTTCAAAAACCCTAAAACATATAGGGTGTTCCATTTAAAATCAGCAAGTTGGTATCGACTTCCGGTATAACCGGAAGTGCTAGATGCTTGTAATTATTTTAGTTGGATTGGCCATACTGCCATTAGTAGCTCCCTAAATTTTCAAAATCGTCTGGTGCGTACTTTTCCCTATATCGATCGATGCAGTTCCTGGTGAGGCACCCTGTATAAATGGGGTGTTAAATGGGTTTTAAACGGAAAAAAAAATAATAAGACTTTTCAGGTATTGAGGTATTAAAATGATGGGAAAATAAATAAACAAATATATATATTTTCACAAACAGAGACTATTTTATGCATAGTACAGTATCCAATAGTATCCATGCGTTTCATGTATAAGTAAGGGCCGGATTTAGGGCCGTTACTTTCGATCCCGATTAAACGTTAACGGTGGGTCAAACCAATTCAGTTACCATGGAAACAATTGTACTTTCAATGATTTGGCCGACGGTTAAAGTTTAATCGGGACCGAAAGTAACGGCCCTTATAGGTACAGATTAAACCTAAGTTTAACTAGAAGATTCTGTTGAGGTCCGAAATAAAAGTAAATGACGTGTTTAGCAAAGTGTATTTTAAGCCCATTCATCAAATAGGAAATTATTAATAAATTTGAATAAAGCTTCTGTGATATTGATAGTTGTTATTGATAGTTATTATCAATAGTCATCGAATGATTTTTGTAGTAAAAAAACTGCTGGGAGAAGCGTCTTTTTGAGTTCTTGTTACTACATTTTGAAAAAAATGTAGTATAGGTTTTGCATTTTTCCGGCGGACCAACGAAATCCGAAAAAAACGTCGGATCGAAACGAAAGTCATATCTATCGACTCGAGAGCGAATTTAGAAAATTCCGTCCGTCGGTCAGTCGGTCTGTCTGTCGGTCTGTCTGTCGGTCTGTCTGTCACGCTCAGCCCCCCCTAATCCGTTTTCGGATTTCGATGAAACTTGGGTGGTTGATAGGAGGCCCTTAGAAAACCTTAACGCTGGAAGCTCTACTCCGTTCGGAAACCGGAAGTACCCCATATAGACGTTTCAACTTTTTCGGGAAAAATTGAATGACTCGGTAACGGGCAGTCGGATCGAGATGTTTCAAAGAAGAAATGGTGCCGCTGGCAACGATCTACAGATGAGTATACCGGAGACTATGTCGAAAAACAAATGAAAATTGAATTTTTTTTCAAAAAACTGGTTTTCTCGAAATCGGGCTAGGAAGCACGATAACTGTCCAGGATATTGATCGATTTCGATGAGACTTGGTGGAATCGAAGGTAAACGGCTACAAATGAAGCCTATTGCTGGCGGCAAGAATCCGTTGACTGCAAGTATTTTTTCCAAGGCCGAGTATGATTTTCCAAAGAAATTGATAACTCCCGAACCGAAGGTCCGATTTTGATTTTCAAAAATGGCGATTGTAGGGCACGATTAAGCCTATAAGGTGGCGTTTGTGAGAAACTTGACAAAACAAAAGCGAATCTGCAAATCCTGGAAAACTTTGATAAATTCTACAAATACCGTACAGTTTCCTAATAAAAATCGAAAATTAAGTATTCCGTCGATCAATCTCTATAACCAGTATATGGCACGGTCCATTTTGGACAAAAAATCTGAAATAAAGTTTTTTCGAAAAATTAAAAATAAACGAGTTATTTACAAAGATGCATGACCAGTGTTTTTTAAGAAATTAATTAATATTTTGTTTCTGCCATAATCCGTTTTTGAGATCATGGTGAATGTGGATTAAGGGGTTTTTGGACATGCTAAATCCAAATATGATAGAATAATTTGTCTAAAATAATCCCTAATATCCTTTTGCCGAAAAATCGACCTCTTTTTACCCCCTAATACCGCACGCCAATGAACAATGAAAATGTTTACTATGCCAAATAATTCATTTTTCCAGCATATAATTACCACCCAACTTTGAAGAAAATCGCATTATTAATAACTGAGATATTAGGGTGTATTTATGAAAAACGGTACACACTGTATATTTTTAGTGTGGATGAGTGTAATAAACTATACTGCCTCTCGTAAAGTTAATGTAAAAGGAGTTGTTGCCTTTTGCGATAATGTTTCCTCATTTTAACTAGAACGCAACTGAATTTTGGGATCTTCTATATACAGCGTGATCTACCAAGAAATGCGGAAAATAAAATGGTGCACTAGTCTGCAATGTGGGAAAGCCTCTGCAAAATTTTAGAGGATTCTGAGGTAATTTAGTATATTAAATTATTAGTAAATTTGCGAAGATACACTACTGATGTTGAGTAAGTCCTGACCTACTCCTGAACAGGTCGACGAACTTACTTGTGAAAGAACGTATTCGAGTTGTTTACATTTCCTTAATTGGCATAAAAAGTGAAGCCGGCCGGGGAGATCTACACACGATCCAGTGACAGGGAGCCAACATTGTCGGTACGCTTTGAAGATAATTGGAATTCCAGCGGACCAGTTCACTTTTACGAATGGGTTCATATACCGAAAGGCATACCGATAAGGCTGGCTCCCTGCACTTTAAAGAGCGCCGCGCTTTTTGCTTTCGTGTCATTGACCGGTTTTAGAGCTAAAACACACTAGGCGTTTTTCGCCGAGTCGGCAGCCGACTCGGCAGCCGCCTGTAACAACACACACGAAGCGGTTTAACTAGTTGTCGCAGAAAGCATCAAAATACAACGTTGTCAGTTCAGTAGTACAGCTAGGAGGAAGAATTAATTCTGTTGGGTTTATTATATTGTCAATCAAAAAAAAGAAAAATAGGCGTATGTGGGAACACCCAATTGTTAAGGAACGCCAGACAAAAAGTTTATATAATACCTGTCACCCATTCTTGTCTGTCATTTCACACAAAATATTTGTAAACAGATTTGATTTGGCAAGCACGCATCAAATTTACAACTGCAACACGCAGCCTCGTGTGTGCGGTTACATGTAATACCCATATACGAGAGGACGAGCGTCAACGCCCCTCAACGAGCGGCCCATGGTCCAGACGATGTGCCGAGGCGTGTCGCCTAAGATCAAAATCACGTGTGTGCGTTTCTATGATTTAGTATAGAACCATGTGCCGAGTCGTCTGCCGAGTCGGCTGCCGACTCGGCGAAAAACGCCTAGTGTGTTTTTACCCTTACTAAATATCTCGTATATCTGCTTGTTCTTTCAGCATGGGGTCAATGTCTTCGATTTATTTCGCTATTTTTGTAGTGTGATTTGATTAAAACCAAAAAGTCACTTCTATCTCATCTAGCTTTGCTGTCAGTAGTGTCAATCCCTAGTCTGATAAAGTGATATAGTTGTACCGCGTTACGTTAGATTAGTTAGTCATTGGCGGCGCATTTCTACAAAAGACGAGTAAGGTAATTTTTTTGGTCATTTTTTATTTAATTTTTCATTTTTTAAACTACTTTCGGTGGGGACCACCTACTGTTAAATTTTCCGCATGTCATGGTAGATCACTTTGTATAGTCATACCTACACCCAAAGATAATCCAGAATCTTTCGTAATACCAATCGGGATTTCTAATTTGCTACATTTATGGTAACTTTTGTCTTGTAAATTAAGAAAACCCTGTATTTAGCATTTTAGCCATTAATATTCAAGAAGCACACATCGCTGATGTGTTGATTATTTTTAACGTTCTATAACTGGTTAAACATATTTTTTGTGCGGTCCATATAAGGAATTGTTTAAGAGTATAATCTGCGGTCAGTGAAATGAAGAAACGAATTATTCGGCTTATTTTTGAAGATAGAAACTTCAAATTTTGTACGTATATATTAAAATATATATTCTAGTTCGTCACGTTTTTATTTTTTTGTTTTAGTCAAAAACACGTGATCAACGAAAAAATGGACGTCGAAAAATTGGAATTTACAAAAAACGAAATCGTGACGACCTAGATAGTCCATAATTAATTACGTGGATAAAATATAACCTCTTGTTTTTCAAACATAGATTCAATAAATAGTTTCCAATTTTGCCGTCAATAGATGGCACTCGCCTCGGCATTCGCATAGCTTTACACGCTCTCAGACTTTAGGGAGGAACTTGTTGTCATGGAGACCTGACGCGAATGAATGCTTGCCAGGGAAGCATTTAGGAGTTCTGGTAATATCTTAAATTTATTTATAAATTATTTTATCTTACAGGAATGACTTAATAGATGAAATTCTTGAAAATGTTAATACATAAATAAAAGGTGCCAAATAGAGAGGACCGTTTTGTATAAACACTCCTACAAATTTTATTATGAAAATTTGAATGCGGTTTTTAGTTAGGTCAGAAATCAATTTATTCGAAATTATTACCAAGCAAAATGTACAGGGTGTCCCAGTCAACGCGCTATGCTGGGTTTTCTCGGTAGTTTCTGAGATAAGTTTATGGTTCAAAATCCAATCTGACGTAGGTTTTCCGAGGAATCTCATACTGCTAAGATATTTAGGAATCCAAAATGACGGACGAATTTCGTCATCTACGATCCTATTCGACTGAAAATCGATATCTGGGGGTTTTCGGGGATGCGGTTTACGAATTTTTGGTCAAAATTTAGGAATCCAAGATGGCGGACGAATTTCGTCATCTATGGACCTATTCGACTGAAAATCGATATCTGGGGGTTTTCGGGGATGCGGGTTATGAATTTTTGATCAAAATTTAGGACTTCAAGATGGCGGACGAATTTCGTCATCTATGGTCCTATTTGACTAAAAATCGATATCGGAGGGTTTTCGGGGATGCGGGTTACGAATTTTTGGTCAAAATTTAGGAATCTAAGATGGCGGACGAATTTCGCGATCTATAGTCCTATTCGACTGAAAATCGATATCTGGGGGTTTTCGGGGATGCGGGTTACGAATTTTTGATCAAAATTTAGGACTCCAAGATGGCGGACGAATTTCGTCATCTATGGTCCTATTTGGCTGAAAATCGATGTCTGGGGGTTTTCGGGGATGCGGGTTACGAATTTTTGGTCAAAATTTAGGAAACCAAGATGGCGGATGAATTTTGTCATCTGTGATCCTATTCGAATGAAAATCGATATCTGGGGATTTTCGGGATGCGGGTTACGAATTTTTGGTAAAAATTTAGGAATCCAAGACAGCGGACGAATTATAACTATATTTTGACCCCCCTTTATTTATGTTATTATTGGAGACAAAAACAAGTTTCGTATAAGAGTTGTAAGGTTGTATACATATTTTTTTAAATGCAATTAAAAAACAATTGCTTGGATATGTCACGTGATATAACAATGAAGGTTGCTTTTTAAATGAAAAACCCTGTATATTTTTACATATTCTTTTAGATCCTTTATCCCCGATTTCAAACATATAAGGATCTAGCTGTAATATTTTTTGATATATCGGACATTAAATATGCTCCAAACATGCATATAGGTATTTTAGGGTTTCTGACGGAGCGCAGTCAGTGGCGGATTTAGGGGGGGGGGGGCTATAGGGTAAAATCCAAGCGCGGCAATTTTTTTGAAAAACACCAAAGACATAAAAACAAAAAATTATTATTATTAATATGTTCTATCAGAACATGTTTAATTTATTTGAGAACGTGTTTTTTATAATAACTAGACTAAAGTTCCTTATTATAGTCAACAGTACAGGGTGGGTGTGCAAACGTTAGAACCTCATTTAACTTCTTTATTTTTGGAGTTACGTAAATACGTTCAAAAATAAAAGTTATGAGATATCACATGTATTTTCCAAACATCATTTCAGCAAAACAATTCAAACAAGTCGAATTTCGGAGATATGAGCTTTACCTTGGTTTTACTTCCACATCCAGTGGAAGTATAGTAACGCCAAAAAAATTTTTTTTAAATTTTTATTGTTCAAATAGGCTCAGAATGTCATGAAACGTCGAGATTTTAAGTTTGAGCGAAAAAAAAATTTCTGTCTGTCGGTCTGTAACTTTTTTGTGCGCACGTTTACTCTGTAACCGTTTAAGATATTGACTTGAAATTTGGTACACAAATGTACTTTAACGAGATCTGGAACTAGATTATATTTTCATTTTGTTCCGTCAGAGGGTTGGGGGGTAAATTGAGGTAAATTTGAGGTAACCAGCTAAATCAAGCAGCTAAGAGTCCAGAAAATTGGTATTTAGTATATACAAGAGAAGCTAAGGTCTCAAAAAATGTTTGGCATTAGCCACCCCCACCCCATTACTAAATTTTTTCGTTGTGAATGAGTTGGATCGAAAATCTGGATGCGGAAGTAGTGATTCCTTGGGCAGCGGTTTTTTTAAATAGAACACCCCCATATATTTTTACACCATTTGAAAGGCCATAGAAAAATCTTTTCAATGATATATGACCCAGTATTTTTCTTAAAAACTATAGTAGATATTAAGTTTTATATTTTCTTACATTAAGTCATGGTAGTCCGAAAAATATATACAGTCTGTTTCACTTTTTAAATTTTTTTTCCGATTTGAATCTAATTTTACTTATGGAACAAATTAGGATCTACTTATTACCAGAAAAAAATTCACGTCCTACAAATGCAAAGCCACCTGCGGTACCAAAATATGCGGATAAAATCAAAAAATCATATTAGGCATATTTTTATTGGAAAATTTTGTTAATGAAAGAATTGTTCAGAAACCTTAAGTCCAAAATTTAATCAAAAAAAATATATAAATTTTTATTAAAATAATGTCCAAGTCCGAAAATATCATTTGAATGGGTTTTTTCGTTTAGAAACTGTACTATGACAATTTTGTTTGAAATTAAACCCAAGCTGCCAGGTAGTTGTAAAACAGTTTTTTTTTAAATACCTAATTATTTTCAAAATTTTTTAAATTTCAAGTTTTTCATTTTTTAATTTTGATTAAATTTTGGCCATTTTGGACAATTCTGAACAAGTTTTATTAACAAAATTTTCCGATAAAAAAATGCCTAATATGATTTTCCGATTTTCTCCACATATTTTGGTACCGCAGGTGGCTTTGGTACCGTAGGAGGCGAATGTTTTTCTGATCATAAGTAGATACTAGTTTGTTCTATACTTAAGTAAAATGCGATTCAAGTCGGAAAAAAAATAAAGTTATTGGGGTGTTACCATTTCAAGTGAAACACACTGTATCAATTATTGAAATTCTCCATTTTATTTAAAATAAAGTGAAATTAGACAGAACTAACATATTGTTTATTTTAATTTACATACTTTTGTTTTCCATGGCTAATTTGATAAATTGTAAATTTATAGTAAATTAGACAAAATTTGTTTAAGATAAGTACCATGTATTATATTATAAATACAAAGCTTTTTTTATGGCGTTTCAAATGGTACATATATGGAGTGTTCCTTTAAAAAAAAGCAAAGTAAAGTTCATATCTCCGAAATGCGACTTTCAATAGGCATGTCCACAAAATTTTAATTTCAATTGGGAATGGTAGAATTATCGATATTGTACACTAATTTAACAATAAAAAAAACCTCTGCCCAACTTCCACATCCAGATTTTCTATCCAAGTCACTCACAACGAAAAAATGTTGTATGTGGAAATAATTGTTTAATAATATAATATTTGAAATTCTCTACCTCAAAAACCCATAAAACGATACCCCACATCGGTAATAGGGTGAGGGTGGTGATAGAGGGTGGTAGTGGGGGTGGATAAGGTAAAAAAATATTTTGAGGTTTCTAGTTCTTGTACACACACTAAATTAAATTTTTTTTCATCCCCTTTAATAATGGGGTGGGGGCTAATGCCAAAATTTTTTTTGAGACCTTAGCTTCTCTTGTATATAGTAAATACCAATTTTATGAACTCTTACCTGCTTGATTTACCTATTTACCCCAAATTTACCCCAATTTACCCCCAACTCTTCGACGGAACAAGATGAAAATATAATCTAGTTCTAGATCTCGTTAAAGTACATAAGTGTACTAAATTTCAAGTCAGTATCTCAAACGGTTCCAGAGTAAACGTGCGCACAAAAAAAAAGTTAGACCGACAGACAGAATTTTTTTTGCTCAAACTTAAAATCTCGACGTTTCATGACATTCTAAGCCTATTTGAACAATAAAAATTTTTAAAAAATTTTTTTGTCGTTACTATACTTCCACTGGATGTTGAAGTAATATATGTATCCTTATTTTGCCAATTATTCGTAATAGGCATCACCCCAACATAACGAGGATTTTTGGTAATTTTTCAATAAAAATTCTTGGCCTATGAAGTAAAAAAATATTTTGAGGTTTTTGGTTCTTGTACATACACTAAATCACACTTTTTTTCGTCCCCTTAAAAAGTGGGGTAGGGGTGGTAATGGGGGTAGCTAATGTCAAAAATTTTTTCGAGACCCTGGCTTCTCTTATATATACTAAATACCAATTTTACGGACTCTTACCTGCTTGATTTACCTGTTTACCTCCCCATTTACCCCAATTTACAACCCAACCCTTCGATGGAATAAGATGAAAATATAATCTAGTTCCAGATCCCGTTAAAGTACATAAGTGTACCAAATTTCAAGTCAATATCTTAAACGGTTCCAGAGTAATCGTGCGCACAAAAAAGTTAGACAGACAGGCAGAATTTTTTTTTCGCTCAAACTTAAAATGTCGACCTTTCATGACAGTCTAAGCCTATTTGAACAATAAAAATTTTCAAAAATTTTTTTGTTACTATACTACCACTGGATGTGGAAGTAATCAATATTCTATTTTCAAGAAAAAGAACGCCATTGCCATGTAAACCGGAAGTGATATTTAAAATTTACATGCCTTTTTTTACTTTCCTTTAATGCTTTAATAGTCAATTAAGAACATAAATAATCCGATCAATTCTTCTTTGATGTTCAATTATATGTTTCTTAGCGGCATAGATTCCCCGAAAAAAAAAAAAAAATACTTATCTCAAAAACTACCGAGAAAATCGGACATAACACGTTAACTAGGACACCCTGTACACTGTAAATATACATTATGTACCTACAGATAGTTTTTTCTTTTAATTAAAAACCACTGCCTAAGGAATCACTACAACCGCATTCAGTTTTCCTACTCAAATTACTTTAAATAAAAATTCTTGTGCACCCAACGCGAAATTCGACTCTGTACGACAGAAATATGTTTGAACTATTTCTCTTATATATTACACAATATGTTATTCTCCGCCTTTTTACTTGGTCGGCATATTTCATTGATCAAAGGTGCACGCCCACCCGTATATACCTTTTTCATATATATCAATGAAAATATGTTTTGTCTTAACGCAGATTATCCTCTTAAAGGTTGTTAACTAACATATTACCTCACAATGGTGTTAATTGTACTATAATAGTTGTAAGTACCAATATTTCAGGTAGAAGAATCTGTGTAAGAACAATAACTCGACAAGATTCTCTAGTTGAGATAAGTTAGTTAACAAGAGATCTGTGATCTGTACCGATTTCTTAGTTTAAATTCGATTTACACAAATAATTATAAATTACGCCAAATTTTACTTTTCAAGGTCGACGTATTTACAACCATATATGTATTAAAATTGATGTCATCTTCATTTTCTACTTCACAATATAGATAGATACCTAGGTCTGTTGAATAAATAAAAGTCGGTATCTTAATTTTACTTACAAGTACATATTATTTGAATAATATAAAATAAATCGAAACAAACGAATCCTGTGGCGGATCCAGGGGATGGCACAGAGGTACGTGCCCCTCCTGTCGTTTATTTTGGCAAAAAAAAATGGTTTAGAAAAGCGTTCATTTGCAGACAGCGCTGCCATATGGTCGATAGTGTTTCAGCATTTAAGTTTAGAAAAGAAATGTCTTCTATTAAATTAATCAATATAATCAATATTTTTGTGTTTCAACGTTATTTTGCATTTGTTTTATATGAAAGTAAAATACTCTGTATACCAAGTAAAGGGCACAATAACCATTGGTATAACAATTAAATTGTAAAAGTTTGTTACCAGTTGGTAACAGTAAATGAGCAAACTATATTTCTTGGTGATTGTTGTTATTTCTACTTATTAGTACTTTCAATGTTTAAATATTTGTTGAAATTGCATAAAAAAAACGAAAATTCGTTCCACGAAACTAATTTTTCGAATAAACTGTTTTTTAAATCAAAGGAGGAGGATAGCTAAGGCCGGTTTTAGGCCTATTTTATTTTTGGATATGAATTTTAAAAAAATCATTTTTTATCATCTGTCATAAATATTTAATTGATTTCACCCCAAACGGAACCTCCTCCACTCGCACATATCTCTTCTTTTTGAATACTGTTTAACAGTTTCCAATGTTCAAAAACTATTCTTAAAAGTTACTAAAATCATGATTAAATATCATTAAAATATACGATTATCGGTTCGAATCCATGTGATGTGATATTTTCTTCTAAACGATAAAAAACATAGGATACGGATATCGGATATATACAGTGGCGTAACCAGAATTTCGTTCGGGGGGGGGGTCTGAAATAATATTAATCTATGCTTCTAGATTGTAAGAATTTCTTTATTTCGTAATCTACCTACTTCAGTAGTATAGTGGACGGCTGTGGCCGGTGATTGGTGCCATTAACGAGATGGGGGTGACGCGGCGGTCGAGTGCTTCTAATGGCCCAAATAATTTGGGTACCTAGTAAGGTATTTAGGTAGGGCATTATAGTTTGTGTGATAGCTGTCTATTATTTTAAACCCTATATGCAATGCTTGGTGTGGGCTTTAGCCCCCTTAGCCCCCCCTCCCCGTAGTTGCGCCACTGGATGCATAAAAACTCGCCTTTACCTGTGCCCTTCCCAAACATGAAAACTGCCTCTGTCCGACGAAACTGAAAAAGTACTCATATGTTTGACAGGCAAAATGAGATTCTGGATAAACTAATACCTAAGGAAACAATTAGGTGTTTTCACTGTATGCAAATTTGCTTTTTTGATATTATTAAAATGAAGTAGTCCATACATTAAAGCACTTATCAATATTTAAACACCATTCTTTCATCTATCAATTTAAAATTTCAACAAATAAATATAAAAACTGAATAACTGAACGGGTATTATACAGAACGGGCTGTGACGTCATCGGTTGCATTAACATAACTTCAACTTTTAGATTTTTTAAGTTTATTGTCATTTTTAATGATTATATCCGCACTTCTCATTTGAAACCAGTATGGCTCCAAGCAAACATTTAAAAATTGACGCATATGATGTCTCAATATTGTTGATTACTAAAAAATGGCCTGCTAATTATAGGTTGGATTTCCAACCTACAAAAATCGCCTTATTTTATTGGGAGAAGATATTTAAAACTTTATGAACATTACAGTGAACAAGATTTTAGTTGAAAATACAAGAACCAAGCGGAAATTTTCATAATAGTGACATTACTCGGAAATTTTTAAAAGATATGTATTTTTGAGGTTAGGTGTTTATGACCGATGACGTCAACAATATAGCTTAGTGTTTTGGGCGGTAAAATTTTAATTCAAATTTAAAAATACTTTTTCTTGGATATTACTCAACTGGTTGTGGAAATTCAAATGTTTTTAGTTTTAATTTTTTAGTCAATGGGATTTTAAAAATTGTGAAAACACCGAATTCGACTCATAGGTAGGTACATTAGTGGATTGTGTGAGTCGGAAAAATACCCGAAAAACCCGACTATTGTCTGATTCAACTAAAGTAGTTCTCCGAACACCGAATTTCTCGTTAGGGTGGCCCACCCCCGCAAAAGGCCAAAAACCATCCCCAAATGGGGTCAAACGCGTATTGATAATGTTTCACGGAATCTAACTTATTGATCTCCCCGTTTTCGAGCATGCCAATTATGGGGAGGATCCTGGGATGCATGCCTGACTCCCGCACACCACCTCAACGGCCAATAACCACCCTCCAAAGGGGCGAGAGAGCGCTCTCATTGTACCACTGGATAAAAAGGTTTTCCTCCCATTTTCGAGCATGCCGAACATGGAGAAGACCACGAATCGAGTGCTTGACACCCTTTCATCCCCTCAATGGCAAAAAATACCCCTTCAATAAAAATACTTTATATAATATATTATAATTAAATAAACCAGATGTTTCAATTATTACATAAACCTATTTTATGATACAGTTGTTATTTGTTTTGTTACTTTCGGAAATATGGAATTTATGTTTATTAAAACGAAAAAACCGCTGCCCAAGGAATCACTACTTCCACATCCAGATTCTCTATCCAAGTCACTCACAACGAAAAAACTTTATATGTGAAAATAATTGTTTATGGAACTTTAATAATATAATATTTGAAATCCTCTACCCCAAAAACCCATAAAACGATACCCCACATCGGTAGTGGGGTGGGGGTAGTGATAGGGGGGTGGTAGTGGGGGGATGGATAAAGTAAAAAAATATTTTGAGGTTTCTGGTTCCTGTACATGCACTAAATAACATTTTTTGTTTCATCCCCTTTAATAAGGAGGTGGGGGTGGTAATGGGGGTGGCTAATGCCAAAATTTTTTTTGAGACCTCAGCTTCTCTTGTATATACTAAATGCCAATTTCATGGACTCTTATCTGCTTGATTTACCTATTTACCCCAAATTTACCCCAATTTACCCCCCAACCCTTCGACGGAACAAGATGAAAATATAATCTAGTTCTAGATCTCGTTAAAGTACATATGTGTACCAAATTTCAAATCAATATCTTAAACGGTTCCAGAGTAAACGTGCGCACAAAAAAAAGTTACAGACAGACCGACCGACAGACAGACAGACCGACAGACAGACAGAAATTTTTTTTTCGCTCAAACTTAAAATCTCGACGTTTCATGACATTTTAAGCCTATTTGGACAATAAAAATTTTTAAAATTTTTTTTGTCGTTACTATACTTCCACTGGACGTGGAAGTAAAATTACTGTCTGATTCTTCCTCGTCAGACGGAAGCCCAACAAGTGAGTCTAATAGTGAAGAGGAAATGGATTTGTATATCCTAAATAAAGAACTGCTTCAGTATCACCATATTTCTGGATATTTTGAAACTGTGGTATTCACATATACATCTTGTGTTAATTTACAAAGTTGAAAATATCAAATGACTTAACCTCTCTTAATTATTTCATCGGATCCATCTGCTGTTACTCACGATAAATCCAATGGCTTATCGCTTGACAAGTCATGGACCAAGCGTTAAAAATAAGAATGCTCCAATAATTTCATCGTTTAGAAAGAGATGAATAAAATTACAGATAGATGGATGTCTGTTGAATGCGCACAACTCATCGATAAATAAAATAACACGCTGCGAATCACTTGATCAGTGCTATAATAATAATAATAATAATCTTTATTTGTCCAATAGATCATTTTACATGATATAGGATAAGTCTAAAAACATTAAAATGTAACTATTTAAATAGCCTAATATGCCTTACGTGTCTTGGCTAAGTATGTAGACTACACCACTATAAAAGCAGCATACTATGGAAATTTCTATTCGGTTCTAAAATATGGTGTCATATATTGGGGACACTCTTTATATTCTGAACAAATCTTTAAAATACAACCGTATAATATTCAAGATGAATTTAATTGACAGTTGTAGAGGAGTTTTTCGGAAAAATAACCTGCTGACTTTAGCCGGAATTTATATATTTCAGTGTATTTTATTTTTAAGGAAACATCCAGATAAATTTGAGCATAACCTAATTTGCCATGAGTATTTCACGAGAAGAGCTCATGACTACAATTATCCCGCACATACTTTATCCTTGACTAAAAAAGGACCACAATATGCATGCATATATCTTTACAACCATCTACCTAGAGATACAAAAACTATTTCATATTTCACAAAGTTTAGAAAAGAAGTTTTTCAGTACATCTGTAACATTGAACCCTACACTGTTGATGAATACTTAAGATCAATGTAACAATTTACTTGTTATCTGTTTTTCCCTGCATCTTTTATATATTTAAATTATTTTATTTAATTTTATTTACAGTTTTTAACTTGTGTATGTGTGAAAACTAAAAAAAAAAATACCTTAATGTTAGCTTTAAGATTTACACCTCTCGACTTGTTTCAAACTTTTGTAACACAAAATTCGTTTTGAAATAAATTTGTCTATCTATCTATCTAAATATTAAATAATAAATTAAGTTAAAAGTCATCAGTAAAATATTCGTTCAAAGAATAATAAGATTTTTCCCTCAGTCTGGACTTGATCTTATTTTTTAATTCCTTATCACTAAGTCCTTTGTAAAGGTTTGTCAATTTATTAAACACCTTTATAGCCATGTACTGCCAATCCCCACCCAAATAGAACAAAATACCCGCTTTTAAATTTCCCGCAACAATACCCTACCCACATTGAACTAGTACGAGTACGATCCAAATTTTATGTTATTACATTTATTATTAATCAATACAACAATTTCAAACTGCTGGAACAGCCCCCTCCTCCTCCCCCGCTCGTAAAAAAATGTTTTCCATTACCCCTTCCCCCGCTCATCAATTTTATTTTCTAGCAAAATACTTTTCTGGAATTATTGCAAAGTCCTGGAAAAGTCGGTGAATTTCAAAATTGTTAATTGGTATACACCCTGAGTACTCATCTAAAGGAGGCTAACACGTTGCAAGTGGGCTTATTACCCTTTTGTATATGTCTGCGTGTAACTGGCAGGAAACAACAAGGTTACTTTGATGTGACATGCACTAAAAGGAAATGAGAAAATCATCATTCATCTGACCAGAACCATTTTGTGTGCAAGCACACCTTTTTACAGAGTTAAGAGTTTGCCCACAACAAAACAAACCTTAAAGCACCTCATTGGTCCAATTTATGTTTATAAACAAAAAGTTAAAAAAAAGGCTGACTCCCTATGCTTACATGACCAAACAAACATACACAAAGCATTTCTAGTCAGTATAATTATTTTTGGACTGTGGCTCAACTTTAAATGAGAAAATTCTACTATAGTATTTTATATAACTAAAATTGTAGGATTTGTAGGTCTACAAAAGATATCACACTTGCGTGAAATAGTGTGCGCCCATAAATACCACAGACTTCCTTTAAAACTGGAGTTTGTGGTGTAATTATTGTTTTAGATCTCTTTGATAATATACATACACCAACTACAATAAAATAGAATACTCATTAATATACTACTTATGAGACAAAATTTCTTTTGTACCGATTGAATAGGCTAAAAGGGTGATGAAAAATGCAAACAGTCTATTCCACTGTGTGACCAAGGACTAAATTTTTTTGCATTATTTCATACGTCAGTTTGATATTTAATTATTTCATAAATTAAAAACCTACACCTCCAGTAAAAAATAATATCGAAATTTTTCAAAGATAAATTATATTGATCAAGCATTAAATCTGTGTTTTTCTTTCAGGTGCAGCATGGTGGTCCATGGCTTCTCACCTGGCAGCTCAGGATTACTTGGCACGATTGCAGGCATCGGGTCTAAGTTTTCCATCTCTCGGCAGTCCGGCAGAATTGCAATATTCGTCCTTGGGCCTCCCATCCCTGTCGTCCCATCACAAGTCATCGAAAAACTCGAAAGGTAGTTCATCCTCCTTGTCCAGGTCTCAGGGCAACTCAAAGTCTTCGTCGCACCCCTCGTCGCTTCACGGCTCCAAGCTGGATGGCCGACTCGATCTCGGCATCAAAGTTAGCCCCTCTATGGCAAGCAGCAGGCCATCGCCGTCTTCTTCACAGTCTTCTCATAACCCTCCGAAATACTCGTCCGCGTCTGGTCTAACGATCCAACCTAGTATGAAGTTACCTAGTACTAATTCGGGTAGTGATAAACATCGACAGAAAGTGAACGATCTAAATTACTTGAACAAATTGGATAAACCTAAGGGTGTTGGTGTTAGTAGTTCAAGTGCTAAAGTGTCGTCGCCCTCTCCGAGCATCTTCACCAGTCCGCTGAGTTTGGCCAGTAATTCAGAGAAATGTGGTGTTAGTACGACTAACAGTAGTCAAAATTCGATTAATAGTAGCAACATTGCCAGTTTACCTTCTAGTATATTAAGGTGAGGTTATTGATATTTTCACTTATTTCATCGCCAGTAATATACATTTTATTAAGTGGATATTATGGGGAACTCCCTTTTACTTAATTTATAAACAAGATTTGTTTATAAATTAATTTGAATTGATAATAAATATTTGAATTGATAATTAATACTATGTTAAGATAACGAGTGTTATCTCAATTAATGAATTATTTTTCATTATCAATTTTATAAATTTTAGGTACTGTACCATTAACAAATTTAGGTATTTAGTAGGTTCACAAATACTAATTTTAGGAGAGAAATACGGTTTCATTTAAATTTTTCCTTAGTACGAATCTGGTGTTCAATGTCAGTTTTTTTAACATTTTGTATTACATAATCAAAACCACCCCAGATTTCGGATTGAAATTACGTATGTATGATACATTTTAGATATCGATAAATGCAATTAAGATAATCTTATTGTGATATCTCATAGAGGGCACCACTTGCACAACTGTCATTGACAATTTTGCTTCTAATTTTTGTGAGGTTGGGTTTTTTGAGGCTGCTCCTGAAAAATATGAATGATTTATTGATTTTGATATGACTGGATTTTTTTCAAACGAATCATATGTTTAATTATAAAGCAGTAAACTATCTGACTAACAAATTTCATTAATCTTGATGGCAGGTAAATCCAAATTGAGAAATTAAAAAATGCAGCCACCACTTAACTTGCCATCTTTAATCTCCGTTTTACAGGGTTCCTAGGGATGTGGATAATCTGGAAGGAGGGAATATGAACTTGTTCAACAAAGTCAGGGAAAAATCAGGGAATTTGGATATTTCATAGAGACATCTGGGAATTTTAGTAGTTTTCATAAGAAGTCGGGGAATTTGAACATCTTTAACACTTTCAATATAAAACTATGAATTTTAAATACCGTTTCCTTATACATCGATATATCTATATATAAGCATCGTCTACGTAACATAGCCAAATAAATATCTATTTTCAGTGCTAATAACCTATGCCTAAATATAAGTAAAACAAATAACTTCTTAATCACTGCAAAACCTGCTAACACCGAATCTGTAAAATTTCTGGATCTAGCATTAGTTAATAGCTTAAACCTGGTCTGATCACATTACAAAATTCTCAGCCAGTTTCTTACAACAAGTCTTTACGATACGACAGAGGAAATCTAGACTTAATCTAAGCTCAGCAACTGTGGCATATCATGCATTATTTCATAGTATAATTTCACATAGTCTGATTAACTGAAGTATGTCAAATACTCGATCAAATAATGTTCACGAAATGTTTTTAATTAGTCGTAAACCATGGTTTATGGCATTTAAAATAATGATACTACCATTATCAATAAATTACTGCAATTTACTTTATATAAGAGAGTATTTAAATAGCTATAAAAAAAACTTGTTATAACCATGAATATAATACTTGCACTAGGAACATTTTGGACACCACACCAGAAATTAAATTACACAAAACAGAACAACTTTGCTATTTCTTGTTTAATTCTGTTTCAGAAGTGGTTACGCAAGTTACCGTTAATATTTTCAAAAATAAACTAAAAGCTCATCTTTTAGCGAATGCTTATTATAATACAGACAACTGCACAACTGCACAATTAGTTAACTTTTTATTCTTACATGTGAATTTTGTTTGTGGTTATTTCAAAGATTTTTTTTCTTTTGCTGTTGAACGTATATATTTATGGTGTAATAAATATTTATTTGTGAACTGTTACACAATATACCTCTTTCGTATTATATACAATTGGTAATTGTTTGTTTATGTACTATGTCTGACATGAGACCCCACCAGAGTGAATCTATGATCAATAAACAAAGAAAAAAATAAACAAGGGCTCATGTACCTGAAGTTTCGAACGTTCACTTGAACGAATTCCATATGAAAATTTCCAATTAATTGATTTAGGCATACCATTTTTTTGGTAATATTTTCTGACAACGATAATTATCCAATTTATGGTACTTACAGGACTGAATTGAATTTCTCCAATAGGCACTGAGTGCCAGAGGATTGTAACACTTGATGGGAGCCAGCTGTTAATCTGTCCAATTTTAATAAAAAATCTAACCTAACAATTGTTTTAATGAGCTTTGACGATAAATTATGTTCAACCAGACCAAGTTTTTGACACCCAACAAAAAATTTAGATTATCACTGATTTTAGCACAAGCTGCAGATTCGCTCAGTGCCTATAGGCATCTGCACATGACTAGACAGCTAACCTCAAAAATATATATTTCTTAAAACTTCCAAGCATTACCCCAGCTAACAATTTAGGTGCATTCGATGTCAATGCGATGCGAAATATACGATACGTGAAATATGACATAAATTCGATGACAAATCTACCTAAATGGTGTTTTCTGACACGTTGATTCGACGTGGAAAACAAGCTGATCTGTTAGGTTAGTTTGCCAGACACCCTTTAGGCAAATTTCAATATCGAGATTACATTAAATGGGCTCATTTAGCATTTTTTTATTACATTTTCTGAAAGATCTTTTAATTCTGGAACATAATGCAAAAAAAAAAGAATTTTCTAGGGTTTCTATAAGCTCTAAAATTAATCAAAGACATCATAGCATGGCGCTTTTATGTTATAGCTGCGTCAGAAGACACCTCTGGCAGATTAGACAAATCTGCTTTTAAATAGGCGGATTCGCACATAGTAAAAGATCCTACGTCTCCTTAATGGAGAGAGTGATGCCAGTGATTCTAGTGCCTTAGTTTATGAAGTATTAGATTTTAAAGCAGTATATTTCTGAAACTTCTTATCGGATCAACCTCAAATTTTCAGTGTAATAACTATTTGATGATTACTTCCCACAATTCTAATAAGAAGTGCAATATGTAATTTGGCTAAATGACCCCATTAACGTAGCGGATTACTTATTTGCTACCTTTCACACTTGCTTCAAAACTGTTTCCTCACAAAGATAAAACTAAATAACTATATGGTTGATAGTAATAACTACTTATGAACTACTTATGGGACATATTTTTCTCTGTGCCATTTGTTTAATTTGCACGGTTTATATGTGAGAATTTACTAGGGAATTCATTTTCTCTGTTGAAATGAGGCTTTATACCTTGAAATATTACTAAGTCCCTTAAAATTACCTATTATTATAATGAAAAAAAATCTTACGTATACGTATCCTATATACCATTTTTATTTTCAATTTTTGACTTGGTACTCTAATTTTTGTTATGTTATTCAATATGTGGCACAACTTAATTTTCACCAATATTTTTGACCTCATCTTTAGAGATTATTGAAAAACAAGCTATTTTTGCTATCTATTAAGTAAGAAGTGAAATATAAGTATTTTTAGGGTCCTTATTAGGTGTCTAAGAAGATATACTGTCATCTATTTAGTAATTTCAATACATTTCACTAATATCTCCTATCAGGATATATTGATAACGTCAACAAAATTACTTATTAAGTTATTTAATGAAAATATTATTAGGTCACAATTATCTCCTTATTTACTTTACCAAATTGTTTCAAATAGGTCACTTTGTACCTACTCCCTCTATTAGATGAAAATAGTTACTAAAATATTTGCCATAACTATTACTACGGGAGCCCATCCTAAGTGCACACCCCCCGATCCTTGGGGACAATGTTAGATATGTCCCAAAAAAAAATTGCTGCACTTTTAAAATGGCGTCCGTTTAAAAAAAAATTGCATGTATGGTTTTTGTCATTTAACAAAAACTAAAAAAGATGGAGAAAAACTTTCTACACAAAAAACAAACATTTTCTACAATTTTGTTCCTATACAATATTTGTATAGGAGTTACCATTTTCCAGATAAATGATTCAGCTCTTAAAATAAAATATAAAATTCAATATAAAACGTAATACTACGGGAGCCCATCCTAACTGTCCGTGCACCCCCCCGATCTTGAGGGACAATGTTTTTCATAAAGACTAAAGCCTAAGGAACAATTTAAGACATGTCCCCAAAAAATACTGGCAAACTGGCTATACTTTCAAAATGGCGTCCATTTAAAAACAAAATGCAAATATTTTTTGCATTTAACACAAAAACTAAAAAAGATGGAGAAAAACTTTCTGCACAAAAAACAAAGGGCATAAAATTTTCTACAATTTGTTCCTATCCAATATTTGGATAGGAGTTACCATTTTCCAGATACCGTTGTTACCGTTTTCGAGATAAATGTCTGCAACGTACAGCTAGGGAGGTCTCCCCGACTATATTAAAACATTAATTTCGTACCTAATAGGGACATAGCGACTTAACCAATTGAACCTTAACATTACCTAATTTCCACCTGTTTTGTTCAAATTTTCTTTAGCTGAAGTCGTCAACACCTAAATTGTTAATTGGTACGTCTTTATTATCAAAACTTGTGCTTGGTACTTTCAACTAAAATTTTTTTTTTCCTCTAATTTTTGGCCTTACGAACTTAACATTTTGGCCACGAATATGTTTTGAGATGTATATAATATAAACGTACACATGTACCACAATTGTAAAATAATTATGGGCAGCCATATGTACTAAAATTTTGTTAAGACACTTTTAAGTTGAAAATTCAACTTATTAGCAGTTGATTTTTATTAATCAATAATATTGAAAAATGATTTGAGAGAATAATAATAATAATAATTTATTCATCACATAAAATTTCACATACATATAGTACATAATTTATCGGACGAGTCAAAAGATTTATAAATTTTGCGAAACATGAGTTTACAAAAATTAAAAATTAGAGTAAACTTACAAAAACTTAATCATATATCTTAATTATATGATCCACCTGCCCTATTATGTGGTAACTTTGCAGAAAACTGCAGTTAGTGGTTGCTTCTTCAACTCAGTGATACTTTGCTTAAAAACTGAAAAAAATACACATTGCATGCTCAAGAAAATTGCAATTACATAATTCCTAATGCCCATGAAACAATAAATGTAAAGGCATGATCTGACAAAAAAAAATAAAATCTATATCCACACTAATTTATACAGATACAGGAAACACTGTAGTACACATATTGGTGCAAGTATTTTACTACTTCCTAATTTGTTTTGCACATAATCTAAGTAGCTTCACAGCCTAGTTTATTATCTACGTCAACTCACTCATAACTACAATATATTTCCTACCTAAATTAATGTTATTTACACTGATCCTGTTTGAAGTTTTGTATATATAAGTTACTCAAATAGCACTTTTACATATTTATCTTATCTGTGTGAATATGTGTAATAATTGTGGTAAAGATAATTTACATGGAAACACATCCAGTAGTAAGTTAGTTTATAATGAAATGTCATTTACAACATTTTCTGTTCTCTCTAGTGCCGCTCTGGAGGGCAGCAGGTGAGATATTTGTTGGTATTCTAGATGTTTGTTGTCAATCTTGTATCGTGTAAGTGTGTAAAATAGTTTGTTGCATGTTTTACAGTGATCCTAATTCAATTTTGGGTGGTGTTAGGTTGCCACCCGATACTGAGATTATCAAGTATACCTCATCGATTGTCGGCCCCAAAATACCCGGAACAACGAACAGGGGTCGCAAGAAAACTATATCCTTGGATCCGCCTTCTGTGAGCGTCCACCCCTCTCATTCTAGTACCGGACTTCTGATAGAAAGGACATGCAAAAGACCTAAGTTAAACGTAAGTTTAAGTATAGTCAAAATATAGTAGTGTAGAATTTAGTTTTTGTTTGTAATTTTTTAATTTTACCTGAGATGTGTATGCGAATTTTGAATAATTGAACGAGTGTTAAAATGATACTATAGCGTCAACGTTCAAAATATAAAAAGTTTGCTTTTTATTGTATAATAATATGACCAAGGTGCATTTGGTGGCGCTATAATCAAACGTGCAACGGTCAGGTCAGCTGATTGTTGATTTTTCTATGTACTGTTAAGTTCTTTCGAGATTTTTAGAACATTTTACTTTGAGAATTGAACCTACATTGTCAGCCCGAGGGCTCGAATTCAGTACACAATAAACAATGTGACGAGAACATTCGTCACACAATACACTTTACCCTATTTAGCACTCATGCAATAGTTCTGTCGCTATACTGTTTTCTTAGGAAATCATTGATTTTTTTTACTGCTTATATTCAGTGCTCCACGTATATGAACATGTTTTATTTAAAATTGTTGACCAATCAGAAAATGAGATATTGTCGACAAAATTACACAGTGTATCATCTACGTCAAGTAAAAATTAACACACATTTTTGACCACAGTGTAAGATGCTATTTATGACTGATTAAAAATGTATCAAGGTAGAAAGATGCTAAACTCGATTGCTTAACCCTTTGAGGTCCTGTCGGGAAAGCCCCGACATTAAAATTATTACGTTGCGGTCCCTAGTCGGGGCAGCCCCGCCATGAAATAAAAACATTTTTCGAGGTTCTGAATGTACTTTTTATAATCGGACAATGTTTATAAAACATTTTAATCACTGTATGGGCTTCTTTATATTTCACAATTTATGAATAATGAGTAAGTAAAGTAACCAGGACAAAAAATATGAATAGAACATTTATCTCTGCCTTTGTTGATCAGTTCTATCTCGATTTTGCTGAAGGTACATTTACCATTAGATTTTTGATAGTGTAAATATTTCATTTAGTTTGAGAAAGATTTTACAAGTGTTACTTACACTAGTAAGTATTATAAATTGGGATATTACAGTAAATACAATTCTGTTATTAATATTGGTAAGTTTGTTTTCTATTTTTTTTTACATATTTGAAAACGGAAAACTTGTAGGAAAATACAACAAAATGGAGTCAACTTCACGAAAAAGAAGGCGAAACTCAGAAACAGATAATTCTGAATTTAGTCACTCCGAAATTGAGTTTGAAGAGAGTGATAATGTTGATGCAGAAAGTGATTGGGATGAAGATGGAGAGGGAAGTGATACTGAGGGAGATGAGAATGAGGAGCAATCTGATGCAGAAGGTGGTGAGGACGAGACATCCATGTGGAAAATATGGGATCAAAATGATCAAGATTTCGTTAGACTGCCATTTACAGCTAATAGTGGCTACAAAATGCCACAAAATAGACCAGTGATAGAATGAGACTTCTTTTAACTATTTTTCACAGACAATCTAATACAAGAGATAGTTGTAGAAACAAATCGATATGGAGCAGAAAAAGTACAAAAATCGACACCATTACAGAAACATTCAATATGGCGAAACTGGAATATGGCTTTGCATGAAAAGTCATCTATAAAAGAGTACTTCAGTGAGGAGTGGACTGACAAGCAACCTTTTTTTTCAAAGATATTTTTCCCAGGTATCGATTCCATCAAATATATTGGGCTTTCCATTTGAACCCACCTCCAGCACATCCACACAGATCAACTAGAGGACAGAAAGTGAAGAATGTTGTTGACTTCATTGGTAATAAGTGTCGAGAATACTATGTCCCTGATCAACATATTGCTGTGGACGAAAGCACAGTTGGATTCAAAGGAAGAATAGTTTTCAAGATGTATAATCCAAAAAAAACCAACTAAGTGGGGTCTAAGAGTATATGTCTTAGCAGAATCGAAAACAGACTACATAAGTGTATTACTACCTTATTATGGAGCTAGTACAACTGCAGAACTCATTCGTCCTGATCTCCCATTCACATCTAGAATAACGTTACATTTATGTAATAGATTACTGGAAACGTCCAATGGCAGTGGATATCACTTATACACAGATCGATTTTACACAGGAACAGACCTCGCCATCTTCAAACTCAAACAACGGGCACCATATTGCCTAATTGGAAAGGCTTACCAGAAGAAATAAGAAAAAAAAAGAGCGAAACCGACAAAACACGATACAGTCACTTATAGAAAAGATGATAACATGATGGTACTAACTTGGAAGGATAAAAGAAATGTCCATATCCTTTCGACATATCATAACACAGAAACACAGTTGGTACAGAGAAGAAACCGAATAGGACATATAGAAGAAGTTAGAAAACCTATTGTAATTCCGGACTATACAAAAAATATGGGAGCCGTTGATCGTGCAGATCATTACATTGCAAGCTATGGCTTTACAAGGAAGTCACTCAAATGGTGGAGGAAAATGTTTTTCTGGCTTCTAGAAGTGGCAATAGTAAACAGTTACATATTCTATATAGTATTCAGAGACGTCAAGATGATTTGCACTACAAAAGCCACCTCAAGTACCGAAAATCACTGGTGCAGCAACTTGTCGGAAATGTTCGAAATCCCAACAGATCTAGGAAAGGCCGTCCGTCAACTTCAGAAACCGAAAAGCGGCTAAATAAACAGCCTCATTTTATTTTCGCGAACGAGAGGAGTAATTCAAAGGATTGTGCAGTTTGTAGCAACCGAAAAGTACGAGGTGGGCGAAGGGAAACTGTTTACTTCTGCGATACCTGCACCCGTAAGCCTGGACTTCATCCTGGCGAATGTTTCAAAAGATATCACACTGAAAAAAATTACAAACACCAATAGGTATTCTTGTATTATAATAAAAATTGATAACAAAATAAATAGAAACATCTTGATAGTATATTTTCACTCCAGTATGTGGAACTTTATTTTATTAATATTAGTGGCGGGGGAGGTGGAAAATATTATAAAAAAATTTAAAGCCTTGGTTTCTGGTACATACAACAAATCCCAAATTTCGGACCTTGACTTCTAGTATGTACAGCATATCCCAAGTTTCAGGACTTTTACTAGCTTGCTTTACTTATTTTCCCCTATTTACCCCCAACCCTTCAACGGAATCATCTCAAAATATAATCTAGTTCCATATGTCATTATAATATGGACGTGTACCAAATTTCAAGTATATATTTCAATTTAATGTTACATGAAAATTTTTAAATTTGATTTATTATCCCAATTAAAATTTGCGGAAAATAAATAGGACCCAGGAAATATGCGCATAAAAATAAAATTGGACCGCAAAGGGTTAAAAGTATTGGCTTCCTCGTGAGTGAATGGTTCTTGAAAATAACTATCGTACCATTCGTTTACATAAGTTGAATAATCACTTTCAGCACAGTTGTCTTCAAGTGTTTGGACAAAAATTTAACACTTCTGTTTATCTGTATTCTACTCCATTTTCAACTAGTGTTGGAATGGAATTACTCAGTTTGCAACGTGAGAGTTTTTTGGTTTTCTGATAAAAATGTCTTCCTTGGTGTCTTAATTTTACCCACTTCCAACCATTTATATTTTACATTGGTATATAATAGAATGAATATTCTTTTGAGATTGTTAATTTGCCTTTTGATGACTGAAGTGCGTTGATGTTGATTATCCCTAAGCATTTAATTAGTTTTAGCATTTAATTGGTTTTAATTAGTTTAATGATATATGGAGGAAGTTCATGAGTAAAATCTTGATTGGTAACTTAGTGCCATGTTCTTTTGTCTTACATTTATTAATTTGTTTTTGAAGTTGGTTATGGTTTTGGAAGATATTTCATTTTGACAGGTGGATTCTCCGATTAAAGAACTTATATCTAGATACATAATGGCTATCTTTTCTTCATATACCTTATTTGCTCCTAACATAGTCACGTTATATGTCCATTAAAATGGATAGATGGGAAAATGTACAATATTGTACATATTTTATGTAATAATTGTTGGTTAACCTCTAGGAACATAATCGCAGATTTAAAAAATATAATAGGTAGAGATGTTTTATTCAAGGGAAATATGTATTGAAAGGATATTATTTATAATATTATTATTATAACTGTAAACTGAACGCTATCATGTTACGACTATGACCTACTTACTTATGAAACGATCGATTTTCTTCTTTTCTAAACTGCCTTCTGCAAACGGCACAGCTCTTCAACATGTAGCACTAAACTGTGTAAATATGTATAGAGAATATTATTTAGGTATTAGCAAATCACAACTTTAAATAAAATATGACTTCTTCACCACTTTGTCATCGGAGAACACGAAAAACATTCATTGACATTAATGGCGGAACGTCAAACTAAGACGATGACTTAACCAATCGTGTAGGAAACAGCCGCGAATAGGCCAATGGGCCAATCAGCAACTTATGGGAAGTAGTGCCTTAGATTGTGAGTCTTTCAGCATCATACAAACTAATGCCATTATGTATCCAGATAAGTTATTTAATCGGAGGGTGGATTCTATATACTGCATCATTTCCTTGTTTACTTTCTCCATGTTGTACTAGTTGAACACGTATTTCACTGTTGAAATTACATGTACATTTCGAAATTTATTAAAAGTGACAGGTACAACATCAATATTTATTATATATTGGCCTATATTTTTACTTCCACATCCAGTGGCAATATAGTAACGACAAAAAAATTTTTGGAAATTTTTATTGTTCACATAGGCTTAGAATGTCACGAAACGTCGAGATTTTAAGTTTGAACGAAAAAAAATTTTCTGTCTGTCTGTCGGTCTGTCTGTAACTTTTTTTGTGCACACGTTTACTCTGGAACCGTTTGAGATATTGACTTGAAATTTGGTACACATATGTACTTTAACGAGATCTAGAATTAGATTATATTTTCATCTTGTTCCGTCGAAGGGTTGGGGGTAAATTTGGGGAAAATAGGTAAGTCAAGCAGGTAAGAGTCCATAAAATTGGTATTTAGTATATACAAGAGAAGCTAAGGTCCCAAAAAAGTTTTGGCATTAGCCACCCCCATTACCACCCCCACCCCATTATTAAAGGGGATGAAAAAAAATTGTGATTTAGTGTGTGTACAAGAACCAGAAACCTCAAAATATTTTTTTACTTCATCCACCCCCCATCACTACCCCCACCCCGCTACCGATGTGGGGTATCGTTTTATGGGTGTTTGGGGTAGAGGATTTCAAATATTATATTATTAAAGTTCCATAAACAATTATTTCCACATACAAATTTTTTTCGTTGTGAGTGACTTGGATAAAAAATTTGGATGTGGAAGTAGTGATTCCTTGGGCAGCGGTTTTTGTATGAAGCATTATGTCGGGGGTAATATCTTCGTTGTTAGTGGTTAGTCAAATGTGGGCACTGTTTGAGGGTTGAGGAGGGGTTGGAGCTAAAGATGAATATTTTCCCGTGATTAGCCACCCCAAGAATGGGGGATATGCGTTTGAGCCAAATCATTTGAAAAACAATGATTTTTCACCCCTCGGGAGAGTTTAATCAACCCTCTAGACCTGCTATCTGGATTTATATATGAAAACATAAAGTGGGGTGGCCGTTTCAGAGGGTTGCGGCGGTCAAAACTTCTCCCTCCACTTGCATGTTCAGCACCCTCGAAAACGGGGAGGTAATCTCGTTTTTGCACGAAATGTTTACACCGTTTCTGCCTTCATTACATAGACTAATATTTCGAGATATAGGCATACACCCATTATTATTTCAATCGTGTTTTTTTTATGTACAGTAAAATTATTACATATTTGTGTCTGCTCGTAAATATTGTTTGTTTGATATTTGATTGTGAATGTGTGTATACCAGAAAAATGTGAAGTTTTTCTTCGTTTTAAAATGCAGTGTATCATTGAGGGGGTTATTAATGCCTGGAGTATTGACTTTGTCAGATGTTAGATGTACTTGCACGAGACTATCTCCTCTTATATTTTCGTTGATAATGATACCGTCATTACGGAGAATGTTCCAGTCACCATACCTTGTGTTTGCTTAATTTTAAATAAAGCACAACACTAACATCGTATTTTTCTATGGTGTGGTTGATTAAATGGCATTTTGTTGTATAGTTGTTTAATTAGTGTATATTAAATTAAGTAGCAACTTGAATTTGAACATAATTAAATCCATGTATAGTATGTAGGAGAATTGTAGTCGCGAGAGTTGTAGTCGCTTTTATCTAGATCAAACATTAGGATGTAGATTTTGTTATTTCTGACATGTTATTAAGACTCAACATTTTATTCACCAATAAATAAATTTTCTTTCTAATTTGTCAAGCAAGTAATTTCTGTTAATATTTCTGGCTTGTTTAGTTTATTGACATATGTATTTACTATGGCATCGTGAATGGTAGAGGGTGAATGGATCTTGTTCAACTTTTGTCCATATCTGTTATTTCATATGATTTTTTATTTAATAATTTATTGGTACATTTGGAAGACATTCAATTGGTTTAATGGGAAGATTCGGGCACTTGAACAACATACATTACGGATCATGGTGCGGCTCCTTAAAGGAAGTTGTACAGCGTCCTTTCTCTTTATTCAATTATAATAACGTTTTATGGGGGTTATTTTGTCATCAAATAGAACCAATCCGGTGAGAAGCGCTGAACTAAATATGACTAATTTTTTTTCAATTCTATAAATAAGGAAGGATTACCCTAACTTATTGGATCTACAGAAAAAACATTCAGAAACCGCTGCCCAAGGAATCACTAACTTCCACATCCAGATTTTCTATCCAAAAAATTTTGTTTGTGGAAATAATTGTATATGGAACTTTAATAATATAATATTTGAAGTACTCTACCCCAAGAACCCATAAAACGATACCCCACATCGGTAGTGGGGGGGGGGGGGGGTGTGGATGAAGTAAAAAAATATTTTGAGGTTTCTGGTTCTTGGTATACATACTAAATCACATTTTTTTTTTCATCCCCTTTAATAATGAGGTGGGGGTGGCTAATGCCAAACATTTTTTTGAGACATTAGCTTCTCTTGTATATACTAAATACCAATTTTATGGACTCTTACCTGCTTGATTTATCTATTTACCCCAAATTTACCCCAATTTACCCCCCAACCCTTCGACGGAACAAGATGAAAATATAATCTAGTTCCAGATCTCGTTAAAGTACATATGTGTACTAAATTTCAAGTCAATATCTTTAACGGTTCTAGAGTAAACGTGCGCACAAAAAAAGTTACAGACAGACCGACAGACAGAAATTTTTTTTCGCTCAAACTTAAAATCTCGACGTTTCATGACATTCTAAGCCTATTTGAACAATAAAAAATTTTTAAAAATGTTTTGTCGTTACTATACTTCCACTGGATGTGGAAGTAATACTAAAATCTTAGAACATTTACAATTCAATTGCTTATTAGTTGTTATTTGGTATGCTTTCTGCATCACATGTAATTTTAGTTGTTGACAAATTTAGTGGCTATGTGTTAATTGGCATTGACCCTTTCCATTCCTAATACTTTTTACATTCATAGACATATTAATCATTTGAGAATTAAACAAATAAATTAAGCAATACTAATACTTAACATAGGTATATGTGTATTAAAGAAATGTTACTAATTTATTATTGCTTGATGCCATAATAATCTAAATAGTTTGTAATTATAGTTAGGACGCGATTTTTATTTGGTTTTTGAAATTATTATAACAAAGTTTCTTATAGTGATTTTATTTGATAATTTGAACCAGTGTTAGACGCCCTCACTGCTTTATTGCAATAAATCACTTTAAATACATTTGTTTCATATAATAAATTCATTTACAGTTCAAAGATTTCCATCACATTTTTCCTCTACCTTTTAATGCAGTTCTTTCTAGCACAATTTTGAATGCCCATGTACATTCAATAATGACGTATCAATCACACCCCATTTACTACTTTCAGGGTAGCATAAATCTTATATTATTCATCCATTACACGGTTCCTCTTTCTCTTGTTACACTCATAACTTTAACTCTCATTCATTGCCATTATCAAACTGAAACATATCCATCCTATTAAATATATTTCATATTATTTCATAACCAAATTATTCCTCATCCTCCTATTCTGAATTTTACCATGTACTTCTTTTAGACTATAAAAATATGTTAAAATCAATAAGTCACCTTTCAATTTCAAGAATCACAACACCGTGATGTGTTGCCACATCATTTCGAACTGAATAATAAGCAGTGAAAAATTGAATAATATGATCAGGAAAGAGTACAGTGATAGGATTACTTTAAAAATGTTCTAAGTTTTAAGACGTGAGCACGATAAATTAATTACACAATTTTTCTTGTTTACATAGTTACCAAATAAACAAAAAGGTCTAAGGAATTTATTGTGTCATGAAAATTCTTTAAGACCTTGAAATGAAGTGTAAATTGTTGCACATTTTCATATGCATTATATATTAATAAAAAAAATTGTTACGCCACCTCTAAAAAAAAAAAAACAACAAAATCATATGTTTTCAGAACCCTGACGTTGGACTTAACTGCGTATATAAAACTTGAAGACTCACATGACAAAGATGGTTGTTAGTATAATTTTTACTGATAATTTTATTAACAACCCTTTATCCGGTGTCCTAATTTTACGAGCCTTGAATTACTCTTGATGATTGTGGTTGGGGCTAATTGGAACACCAACTCCCTAGATTTGTCCAGTATAATTAGACTATTGTTACAGTTAATCATTTGATAATCTATATCATAACCTAAAATATGATATTTATATTTATTTAGTAACATTGGTTCATGAAATGATAAATGTTACATTTCCTCTAAAAGAAATTAACTCTAATGTTATTTTCTATTTCTCACAGCATTTTCTAATTATTATTTTATAGCAGGATCAAGAGTTGTCTCCACCTTCAACACCTTCCAACGACAGGGTGGAAGTCATAAAGCTTCCAGCTACAAATGGAAGTCCTTCAGGAATCTCATCCAGTTATAATAGTTCGGAGTCTGTTGGAGAGGCTCCGTTGAATTTGTCGTTAAAGCCTAGCACCTCAACTAGCGCAAGTTCATCGTTAAATTCTTTGAGTAACATGTCTGCCAACATCGGCGTCGATCGAATATGTAAGTTCTTCCATACTATATTACACATAATAAAAATGACCCAAAACATACTTTCTGTTAAAATTATAATTTATGTCTACATCTTTCTTGAAATGACACCTTTCTTCCCTCAGCTCGGAGAAAGCCTGGTCCTAAGCCTCGTAGAGTAATACCTTCAGGTTCTCAGTTGCCCCCTGGAGCCCCAAGCGCATCCCTGGCCCAACTATTTGCCACAGCTGATTCCCCCAGACCTCCAAGTAGAAATGAGGGATCAGATGGTGGCAGTTCTACGTCTTCAACTTGTGCTTCCTCTATCACTGCCACTGCTGGTACCACCATTTCGCCCATCTCTGGACAGAGCCAAAAAGAAGGAAGGCCTAGAAACCTTGGGAGAGGTGTTAGTAAACCGAAGAAGAATACTGTCGCCTCTCTCTTAGCTCAAAGTAGAGCTCTAGGTTAGTATTTATAGAAATCATACTGTCCGTTATAGTCCAGGAGCATACTTAATTAAATAATATTTCGTGGGATTTTAATTGCTGAGATTGTAGGACTACCTGGAATACTTTTCTTTAATGCTCTACTATCATATCTTGCCAGGTGTTTGGCGTGAATTTGTGGCAGGCGGACTATGTGATGGCCGCCAGTCCGGATATTGCTGAGGGTAATTGTACAACCTCTTTCACGTATTTTCTACTAGTGTTTCGCACTAAACCTGTTTTGTTCATCATAAAATTCTATACAAAAGAAGGCTATTAATGATTTCTTAATATGCTTTACCATTAATCAGTTATAACCTGCTAAAGTGTATATTGAACACTTTTTAAAAACATGTCAGACACATGTTATAAAATAACATTCATTAATTAAAAACATTGTTTAGGTATTTCAATATCTAATAATTATTATTATATAAAATTATTTAGCGCGTTCAAAGGCCTTCAACATAATATTCGTCATGTGTAATAATAGCAATATCTAATTCTTGGTAATAATTTTCTCAAAAATGTTTTGAGCTTGTATTTACAGCATACAGCACATTTTCCTTTTACACAGGTACGTCATATTTTCAGAATCGATTCAGGTGCACATTAGAGAATACACATAACATAACAAGGAAATAGGTATTGTCTCTCATTTCCCATCCAAATTTAGAGGTGGTGCTGATCAGCACAACGCCGCGTTCCAGTGAAAATTCTTAACAATAGTGTTGTTACGGTTCTACTTAGGTAGTCTCAGTTTTTTTAAATATACATACTAAGAAAAAAAGTTATGGCCAAAAATAATAAATATTTCCCTATCGGTTGTCTCTTTCTTGGTAATCGCCATCTTAAGTTGATACTTGTTGAAAAAAAAAAAAGGTGAGAATGCTCAGGGATCGAACCCTGAACCTCAAGATTCGTAAGTTGACGCTTACACCATGTCGTTAGCGTGCCACTTGAATATATAAACCAGCTGTCATACTTTAACTTAGGTGAGTAAATTTTTATGTACTTTTTGTACCTGTTTTCTGTAAAAGGGCCCCGCTTTCAAGCTAGCAAATATGCATACGTTCTTAACTACGTATTACACTATTTATTGTCAAAATGTTAGCTTTGCTAAAATGACGTAGGTTTGGCGGCTCTGGGATCTTACTCTATAACTACAAGATGTACTTTCGAAATATGAATTTAAAACAAAATGCTAAATGAGCCCATTAGATATTGATGATATTACAGATGACGGATATTAAGTTGAAGACCATTGAATGCGCTAAATAATATGAAATTATAACTAGATATTGAAATAAATAATGTATTTGATTAATACATGTTATTTTGTAACGGCTTAATACGCCTGAATTTCTTGCAGTTCAATGGAAATGCATAGTTTTTCTCAGGAAATGGTATCTATACACAAGAATGATGAATCGAATACAGAACATAGGACCACAAAATTAAAGAAACGGGGGAACGAGTTAGGGGCAGTAAAGCGGCGGCAGGGGGTATACAGAAAATATGATAACACATACACGAGAAGAGGTATACCACGGCAACAGTGGAAATAAACTGGAGGATGAAGAGAAAGCAAAAAATGAATGAATCAAATTAGTACAAGGCCTTTCAATAAGCCACCATCCAAGGAATAAATGCTAGAAATCACGGTAGTGATAATAATTAAAATTAAACTCGAAATAATCAATGAGGTATTGTTGATATACTGCGTCAGGGCTGAGTTCGCACATCACTTCAGCGGAGGTATGCCTAGTGAAGGTTTCTTTCAGAAAAATGGTGTTCTCTAAGAAAACACACATACGTCGATAATCTCCTAATCGATGCAGAAGTAGAAGAAGAGTTGGACCAGCGGAGAGGAACACAAAATAGATGAATATTCTCTAAGAATACCGAACAAATTGAAGTACCTAAGAACAGACCTAACGAACCAACTGGAGTGGAGAGAAACAGTAAAGGAGAGAATCAAAATGGCACGAGGGTAACATACCGTTCATTGAGAAAAATAAACTATCATGGGGGACCTTACCAAATGTATGTACATAGCCGTCATACGGACAACGATGATATATGGTGTCAAAAACGTGGCAACAACAAAAGCCAACAGAAGAAGTTTTTGAGAAAAGCAGAAAGGACATCGTCCAACTAAAACAACAAGACGAAAACAGCGACACAAAACATCAACATAATAGAAATATACGCAATGAAGTATTGGGGACATACCCAAGGAAGGGACCCAACACATTTACTGAAGAAAGCACTAGCACCGCACAGCAACAAACTAAAAATAGGGAGACCATGCTACAGTGGAGAACGACAATTGAAAGGATCGGGATCAACAAATGAACACCACTCACAAATCGCAAGGATATATACTCTACCACAATCGGAAACCGAGGAATCAGAAGACTCAGAAAAAAGAAGATTCGAAGAAGCAAAAACGCAAAAAGAGGAGCAAAAACACTCCATATTATGACACAATACGGCAACATATTTCACAAGAAAAGTCAGAATAGGCAGAAGTCCAGAACCAAACACACAAAAAAGGGAGCTTAAACGCTCCCTCACGACACAATGCGGTAACACATTTCACAAATACCTACACCTCCCATCCCACATTCCTTTACCGTGCTCTCGCTGCTGGCAGCAAGCATGACCTTAGTCCAACCCAGCGTGGACGTAGCAGGCCCAGCTGTATACCTGGGAGTGGTAGCAATGCCTACCGCACGCTGGTAAATCAATCAGTCATAAGTGTCTGACATGTTTTTGAACACTTAAAAGGCGTTCAATATAAAGTATAGCTGGTTATAACATACTGAGAAATCTTTAATACCCTTTTTTGGTATAGAATTTTATTATGAACCAAAAAAGGTTTAGTGCAAAACCCTGGTAGAATGTACGTGAAATGAGTTACAATCAATTACTCTCGGCAATATCTGGACCGGCTGCCATCTTTAATTTATGACATCACACAGATCGCCTGCTCTGATAAAGCATGATTGTATAGTGTATAAGGAATGTATTCTAAGTAGTCAAACAATTTTTCTCCCGCGGGAGAAGTTACGCCCTGCACTGTCATGATTCTTGACGATACCATGTTTTGTCAACAGGTATTAAACCAGTGCCTATGCTTGATCCGAATGCCACGATGAATCAACAAATGAATCTGTTGAAGTCGAATATTCTAGCTGCGCAGCAATACATTTCGGAGGCAGGCGGTGATGAAAAAGCTTTAAATAAATTTTTACAGGAAAAGTTTAGGGGTACTTTAAGCGATTCTAGTACGGTAGATGCAACATCAGATTCTGATAATTTAACTGATTCTAACCATACTGATTCAGAATTGGAAGCTGAGGTCGCAGCGAAGAGACAAAAGCAGTATGACGAGAGGTTGCTGCGAGTACCTCTCGAGATAGGTAATGTTTTTAAGTAATAAATGCGTCTGCAAAACATAGCATTTGTTTTTGTTGCTTTTCTAGGTTGGAAGAGGGAGACTATAATTAGGGGCCTAACGAAAAATGGTGGGATAAAGGGCGACGTGACTTATATAGCTGCAGATTCCGCGAATAAATTTAAGCAAATGTCCGATGTTACTCAGGTATGTATGTCATTTAACGAACCAAAGTAATTTCTTATGTTTACATATTCTCCAGTATCTTGAATATCAGAAAAACACCGAGTTGACGAGAGACAATTTCACGTTCAGCTGTAGGATAATTCTAGGAGACTATTTACAGCCAGTGCCGCCCGAAATGCAAACGGATGGGACTGAATTTATACATTTAACTGAGGACGATGTCAATCGAAGGTTTTAAAAATAAGCGAGTGTAACTTTCGTCTGTTTAACTTTCTATTTTATAGGTTAGAGGAACTGAAAACGGCGATGAGAACAAATTTACCGGTAGAACAACGAATTGAAATGGCCAGAAAGCAGCAAGCAGCGCGGGCCGCTGCTCGATTGGATAGGGAACAGGCAAGGATATCCAAGGAGATTGAGAGGACGGAAAGGCAGGAGCAGGCTAGGCGAGAAAGGGAGGCTCGAACACAGCAGATATTGGAGGTATGTACAATGAGTTCTTTGGCAAATAAACGGAGAATTGATGAAAAAGGTAATTAATGTCGTAATCCTGTCCTGTTGATTTCTTTTAAATTTTTTATTTACTATTTGTTTTTATGGTAGTTAAAATGTCACAATATTATTTGATGAAATGTAATGGTAACAGTGTCACTCATTGTGAGAAATTATTCATTGGTATTTATTGTTGCCTTAATTACAAATCTTGTGAAAACTAGAAGAGATTTTCTAGTTCAGCCTGTTGGCTTGGGTTTAGTTTATCAATGCCAAATTAAACAGGTTAAATTTCGACGTACAATTTGGAGTCAGAGCTCCAAATTTTGGGTCTGTATGGAAAATTTTGTCAATCTTTGTCATCTTTGTTTTATGATTAATATAACAATAAGTAGGTTAACACAAAGAGGAAAAAAACTTTCCTGCGCGCTTTTACATTCTGCAAAACATTGGACAGTTTTATTTTGGTCGATTTTCTTAGGCAAGGATGGAAAGATTATGTAGTCGGTCCTGATTCATATTGTTGCAGAGATAGGTTTTAATTACGTCGGGCCGACTACATCTATTCTGGGTTGGATTTGGATCATGCCTGTTGTCAGCTGTGCAAGCCATATGACGCATGGTACAGGAGTGTAAAGTGGGAAACGCAGGCGTTTGTAAGATGAGTTACCGCATTGTGTCATGATATAGCCTGTTTATACTTCTTTTTTGTGTTTTTGTTTCTATACTTCTTCTGAGTCTTCGATTTCCTTCATTTTTTATTCTGACAAGACATTTTTCATTGCGATTTCTTTATGGTATTCATTTTTTTTTTTTTTTGATATTCGTTCCCAGTGTGCTTGGTTCTTTCCTAGTTTGTTCATGATCCTCTCAATTGTTGTTATCCACATGTACTTTGTTGCTGTTTAGTATTAGCACTTTCTTTAGTAAATGTGTTAGGTCTCTACTATGGGCTTGTTCCCAGTCAGAGATGGGTAAATTTCAATATGAAAGTTTCCAGTAAATTTTTGTAAGTTTCCGGAACGAAGTTTTGACAAAAATGAAAGTTTCCTATAAAATATTTGAATATTCCCGAAAGTTTCCAAAATTCCGGGAGAATTTTTAAACTTTTCACGAATATTTACAATTTTCCTTAGAATTTAAAATTGCCGCCATGGCGATCTGGTGACGTCTAGTTCGGTAACATAACCACTTTGTGGAAACTTTCCGTTTTGAAAACTCCGAAATTTTCCAGGAAGTTTTCCTTCTAACTTTCCATTGATAGCCTATTTCATGGTGAAATCTGATTCGTGATAATGCAAGCTTCAATTTGATACCAAATATGTGCATACAATTATATTATTTACATAACTTTTACAGACTTTTATCAAATATGGAAAGTTTCCTCGACCCATCTCTGGTAATTTTACATTTCTGGTAAATTTTGCAATGTCATAATGTTGAGCGCGATTTGGAAGACCAGGAGAGTGAAATTTGACATCAACTGTAACAGAAAGAGTGCGATTTGGGTTTAGCTTCGATTATGTATTGAGTGGTTTAACATTTACTGGCCATATGTAGCTAATCGTAATATCATATTCGGCAGTTCGGTAATATAATACCTTCTTTATAGTCATATTGAAATAATGAAGTGACCAGCTAATGAGCCTGACGTTATCTTGTTTAACATTTATGAGATGCATTAGAAGAAGGTTAATTGGGTATCAACCCATAAAGAACTTATGAAAACTGATAGAAATGTTTGAGGAGGAATTTTCATAGCAAATCATTTCCCCCTTTACTGAATTAAGACTTGTCATTGTGCTGAGTGCACTTTAAAATCAGCATTTTGAAAATTACACCTCTATTTTAAAGGTTCACAAAACCATCCCTAGTTACTTAGCATGTGAGTTTTAGATTTCGATTCCTATTTTGAAAATAATAAAAAATATGGAATAATACATAAGCAATCAGCAAAACTAATAAAAAAAAATATATTGCAGCAAATCTAATAGCCATAAAATTGTAAATGAACATAGGACATGGACATTTTATGTACATTTTGTTTGTTTCCTGAAATTTAGGTGATTTTACCATTTCGTATCCTGTATAAAAATACCATGTAGATTTGGCATTGTTAAACCAAACTTTATTCAGAGTAGAATAAATAGAATCAATAGAAAGAATTATATTTTCAATAATAATAATAATAATAATAATAGCTTTCTTAATCCAAAAATAATTTGTAACTTTTTCATGATTATAATTTCAGTATACCTACATAACTATTTTAATATTTGCATAATTTTTAAGGCGCTGTTAGAAAATGTTTTGTGTAATTAGTTATGCAAAACATTTTGTTTCTACTATATAAATGAATATAATTATACCACTGGCATGTCTGTTGGCAGGCCATGTTAATGTGGAGGTATAGTATCATTTTTATTCCAAAAACCTGTTTATGTATTCGTATATTATCATTAGGGTAGAAAACGGCTAGCATTCACACTAGAACAGAAAATTCAAATAATATCGGAAATAGAAGGTGGAAAATTGAAATCAGACGTATCTCGTGAGCTCGGTTTGGCTAGTTCAACAGTTGCAACAATATGGAAGAACCGTGAAAGCATTATAAATGCTTATAATATCGAAAACATTGACCATTCTAGTTCGATAAATAATACCTTAAACATTCCAAACGATTCAATGGTATGTTAGTAAATTTTTTTAAGACATTATGAAAATTTTGGGCCAGGTGGGACTAACAAAAGCTTCGCTGATATTACGAGTACAAAAAATATTTATTTGTAATCTATCTATTTATTTAACACATGTTGCAGATTAACTTGTAGTGTTTTTGTATTTGAAAAAAAAATTGAACGCTAGACAGATCATCATATAGTTTATCATAAATCACTAGAATTCTATCCCTAACATATTTTTGTCATACTTATTTAATTAATTGCATTTTATACAGACACATTTGTTACGTTGAATATTAGCTTTCGATAATCATTGCCTTTGAAACTACTATGCCTTCACGAATTACCATTTGCATGATTTTTAAATTAATTACCTAATAATTAATTGAAAATAATGCTTAAGCGCATGTTCATTTTCATGTTTTTTTTTTTTTCAAGTTGTATTTGTACGTGTTATTTTTTAACTGTTTATATCTCATACCCTCGGTATCATATAAAATAAATATTGCATATGACAGTTTTTAAAATAGAAGTTTATTAGTCTGAAGTTGTTTGGAGGTAAATCTTTAAGATCACAATCGACAAGTACCGAAGATATGATGAATAATTCCAAATATATAGAGGTGTTGAGCAGAAATTTCTTACCAATCTTGAGACAACATATTTCGCAATAACGAGTTTCTTCATCCAAATCTCGTACACCACCAATAACCACCAACACTGTGCTTATGGCTTTTTTTTACCTTGACTTCAAAGAATGTTTTGTGAATTTAATTATGGTTAAAGTACTTTTCAATCTCTGCAAGTTCATATGAAACAGAGGGTCATTTTTTATGAGATATAAATTGTTACATATTTTTTTGTTGGTTATGTTTGTTGTGTTGCATGGCAGGCTAAACGAAAACGTCAAGAAGAATCGGAAAAGCAGAAGCATGAGGACCAACAACGCAAACAACAGGTATGTATCCTATAAAAGAATTTTGAGACTGATCCGCCACATACAGGCACATTTATTGAAAATTAATATGATACTTTATTTGCGTTAGTGATTAAAAAAATTAATTATACCGATCCACGTAAGTCCAGATTTTTTTTTTTTTTTCAGTATAGTCTTTCGAAGATGATTATTGTCTTGTTGAAAACTGAACTAACTAAATTACACTTTTTGCATAATAACTATCATACATCCAGAATTGATTTGTCTGTGTTTCTTTGTAATGTTTGTTAATACCATAACCAAAACATATGACTCCTTATTAATTGATACATATTTCTATTTTTGCAGGAGAGAGAAATGAAAAGACAACAGGCAGCTATTTTAAAAGAACAGGTAAATATCACTATTTAATATATTTAAAATTCCATTTATTAACATTCGCTTTCAATCTGTCATGTTTTCGTTTGTCATACATGTAGCAGTTGGCACTCCAGTTTTCATTATTATGGAAATGTGGAGATTAAAATGCAACCTGTTTACAAGTATTCAGATAGGATAGTATATTATACAGCATGTTGTGGAGAAAATCGATAATACTTACTACACAAGTGTGTACAAAGCGAAGTGACTAGTAGTAAAGTCTGTCCACAGGAAAAAAAATTGTTATTTTAAGCTTATAAAAAAGTAGGGATTAAATCAAATAAATTGATCATAAATTTTTAACCGAAAGCTTAACTACAATTACAGAACAAAATACATGCAACAAATACATTCACTTTTAGGGGGAGAGGGGGTTACTGAAAATGTATCAAAATAAGCGATACTGGGGAGGTCATAAAAAGTGAACATTCTAACAAAAACGTGCTAGAAAAATGGCTATATTTAACATTTTACTTATTTTGTAAAACTCGTGAGTTTATAATATTCGAATGACGTTGTTGGATAAACACACCAGCCTTATAAGTTGTGAAGTTCTACTTGCAAGCTGCCAGAGGTGTCTACAGGCTGCTAAATATTTTAAGATTATCACAAAAAAGCAATTTATCCCAATTAATTTATTAGCAAATCGCAAATAAAATGTAAAAAGAGATCGGAGCCTTGTGGAAGTTCATTAGCTAAGCTGAGCCATAGCATTATACCATTGTCTGTCGATTTTCACCACAATATATTGTACTTATGATTTACTTGGTCCCTTTTTGTTAACTAGAATTGTAATAGTCAGAGACCAGTGTTGCCTTTCATCGACAAACTCAGTACTTGGATTTACAACGAAAATCAGTAGATTTGCCTTTTGGATATGTTTTAGTACATATTAGTGTTTATTTCATTATTTTTCTTCTTCAGTTTTCTAAAGAAGTTATAAATAACCTATAAAAAAAAAATTGTTTTGTTCATCCTTAAAACAAACTTTCAATATTTGGTAGGAAGCAAATTAATTTGATAGATCAGCAGATTTTAATAATAAAAAAAATAAGATAATAGATCTACCAAAAAATTAATGATATTGGTAACACTGGCATTGATTATGATATATTTTATCTTACATCTCGTGTATGAAATTGAGATTTAGAAATTTAAATTACATTAAAATAGTTATATTGTCTTTAAGAAAAAAACTTGTTTGGTAACTGGTAATTCTTTTAAACCAAGTCTAGTGTGGTATCACATAATATATTCTCATTGCATATATTGCCTAACATTTAATATATATCTCAAAATTTTTCTGAACATCGGTAATATTATAAAGGTAGGAAACATAAAGGAATGTTCCCAATGTGTGACTTTGTGGATCAATTGGATCTCATGGAACTTCGAAATTACCTATGAATTACCTCCATTGTGGAAAAAGAGTATTGATTCATGTAGAGGCAAATTTATTTATTTTTAATCTAGAAATAACGATTCAAGAAAATTCTAAGAATTTATAAATAGAATATAAAATGTTAAACAGTTTGCACTTTGATGTCATTACCTACCTAACTATATGTTTTGTGTTGTGTTAGTATGTTAATACCATAAGTGTTGGCTTCTGTAAATACTGTTATTGCTATTTTTTCTCCGTAGATGTACATACAGGAGATCAGTAAACAACGAGAAATGCTCTACACTGTTGAGTTGGTATGGATTGTACTCTAATATGAATGTCTCTTTTTCTGTGACTTTTGCACTTTACGTCTAACAGTGTTCCTCACCGCTTTATTCTTAATCAATGTTTAATTTTCTTGCAAAACATGAACAAGTCAATTCAGCTCTTGCCAAAATTTTAATTTTGCCATTTTGAAATATTTGGTCCATCCATTTTTTTTTTAAATGCTGCTTGAAATTTTAAACAAAAATTTATGTTGGTTAACGGTTGGTTGTGGCGCTTTATTAATTCTATATCATTTCTCATAACGTTCACAATTTTACATGAAAATAGCATGATTTTCATATTTTTGCATGACCAACTGCAGTACTAAAAACAATTTTTATTTAGGAAAGAGAAAGGCGAAGGCAACATATGGCACTAGTAAAGTCTTTAGAAAATCGTCGAAAGTTAGAGGAACGAGAGAGAAAGAAACAGCAACTTCTAGCTGAAAAGCAAGCCAATAAGGAAAAGAAATTAGAACAAAGGAAAGTTGAGTTGGAAATACTAGCCGAAATTAGGAAACCCTGTGAGGATTTGGAGCTTGACCAAAGACCCTTGCCAGATTATGAGAGAATTCCCGGTCTTAAACTATCAGGAAAGGCATTTTCTGATATTCTGATGGTTTTCGAGTTCTTGCATAACTTTGGCGAAACTCTAGGCTTCGACATGGAGTCCTTGCCAACATTAGATTCTCTACAACACGCTTTGATGCCAAATGAACATTCTTCTGAAGCAGAAGAAGAGTTGTTTTCTGTGATGACTCACTTGCTAGTCTGTGCTATCGAAGATCCAGGCATTCCAAACCCCGCTAGGCACACGACGATCTTAGGTCAGAGTTTAAGGCAAGCTGATATAACTCACGCTAATCTATCTGAAATACTCCGAATATACTTATACGCTAACGCTACGGGAGAGGTCAAAGCACTGACTGGTGTTCATTTCGAAAGAGACAGAGAGAAGAGGGTGGCAGATCACCATCAAAATGATAATGAAATGCAACAGACGCAGATCGGCAAGAATGCACAATATTACGAGCTGCTGCACAGTAACCCAACCTACAAGCTGTCTGATTTGCTGAAAGATAAGCCGTTTATGGCTCTTTCGCCCACTAATAAAGCCGAAATTCTTGCCTTCATATGCAACGAACTTTTGCAAAATAAAGCAGTTATTAGACAAATTGAAAGCTCTCTAGAAAGCGTAGCACAGCAAAAGAAGGAAAAGTGGTTGTTGGATACAAAAATTAGGAAGTAAGTGGTTTTAATTTTTCACATCGAAAGTTTATTTTTTCACAGTTTCACTGTTTACTTACTGACATTTTTATTGGTCAGTAGAAATATAGTGAGAGGTTGAAAATATTTTTGCTTGTTGAGTCTCATCAACAACACCTAGAATTTCAAGTGGCCAGTATTTTGATATAGTTAGAGTTTTGACTAGGAATTATTAATAGTGTGCCATATTTTCAATTACTCTAGCGAGAGCCCACTACATAAAAAACTATATAATAGTATTCATCTGGAACACCACATAAGTTTTCTATTTAAATGTTGGTGGTCCAGAAAATTCAACTGCCAGGTTAAAATCATTATGTACGTTGTTCGTCCTTTTGTGTGTTATTTTTTATATGTACGATAAGTATTTTATTAGTATTATTATTATAGACTTAGCGACATGCTTTCTCAGCTATAGCTGATAATTATTCACCGATCCCTTGCACCAACACCACCTAGAGATTAAAGCCAGACAACCAACTGACATGACGTCACGCTTCAAGGGCTGTCAAGTAGTCAAATGACTCAAATGACCCGTTCACGAAGATTCGTTCATATGACCCGGTGGGTACATGGTCATGGATTAGAGAGACACAGCTCGCGATGAGATCCGTTTCGAAACAACTTAATCGTTCATTCCCGTGTATCGGCGGCTCCTTTGATGTCTTTTCTTTTGTATTAAGCACTTTCCGCCGAAAATAATTTAGTGTAGCGCGGAACTTTTATATTTTTTTGAATAAATCAATAAGAGGTACCGACACTATTTAAAGACAACATTATGAATTTCCAAGTTTATAAATTATGACTGCATTTCATCTCCCTGAATTATGAAACACTTTGAAAATAATATATTTTCTACAAATTCAAAACCCAAACACGGGATCGAATGTTTAATAATAATCAATAATTAATTATGTTTAAACAAGTTGATTTGAATTGAGTTCATTCTGTTAGTTCTCGTTCATCGCACACCGATCGTGAATATCTTAGTAGAAAATTAAGAAAATATTATCCGAAGTTCCGTGTTCGGTCAGGTCATATGAACGATAGGGTCACGGAGAGTGATCGAATCGTTCACGGGTCTTTTGGAAGATCCGTTCATTGTGAACGGGTCGTTCATGAACGACACATTACTACTGTCAAGTGTAGTGTCAAATAAAACAAATCGTTGTATTTGAATTTTAGTAGTATTGTATCTTATTGTTTATTCTGTGTTTTAAACGTGTAAATGTGATCTAAAACCCACTTTAATAAAACAGACAACAAATAATACATTCCAGTGATAGTTATAAAATATTTAATTTCCGTGCAAAATGGTAAACAAATGCTGCTTCCTCGCTGTACTGGTAATTATGCCACCGGGGAAAAGGTACACGTTTTTAAATTTCCCAAAGATGAGAAACTCAGAAACAAATGGATTAAAGCTATTCATCGAGAAAACTTTAAAATTTCTATGCACTCTGTGGTGAGTTATTATTTTTAAGTCCCGTAATCTAAATCAAATGAAACTAAAATTGAGGCTAGGTTTTCACTTATTTGAGTGACCAAATACGCTTTTCGTTAGTTAGTTTTGCCTCAGAATTTAATTAGGTACCTTTTTACTTTATAAGAATTAGTAGAAGCAAATTAGAAGTGATTTTTATTGTTCTAATTACGTCCAAATGTATTATGTATCTCAATATCTAAAACCTTCCTTCCGTGACGTCACCAGCTGGTTGTGTGGCTTTAATCTCTAGGTGGTGTTGCTTGCACACATTCGGGCTTCGGTCCTGTTGGAGCCCGTTCCAAGTTTTTAGGTCCTTTAGGTGACATTGATGATATCTGCTTTAATAGCTCAGCAAAAGGGACCACAGAGACTTCGATTTTCTGTACTTCTTACATGCTCGGTTGACTTAGCAGTAGACTCCGGTCATGGCCTTTCTTGACAATCACTAATATGACTGTGATCTTTGCATTCCATTCTGCTAACTTCTATTTGGAGCTCTTTGTACTTGCCTAACTTCTCTATTTCTTTGAGCATCATGTTGGTGTCATTTAGGGTTGGTGTCATTTAGGATGGGTACATTGATCAGCAAATGGGATTTTTCCTTTTAATCCTATACGGCGATGTCTGATCGATTCACACAAATTTCTCTGTTAGTTATAATCAGCAAGTCCCACATAAGCGTGACGTTGTAGAGATATCGGGCTCTGGCACTCTGTTGTGTCGGTGAGTGTACTCGAATGGTGCCAATGTAGTACATCCCCGTCATCGCGTGACTGACATGTTCTTCTGCTAGAACACACATTCTACACTTGCTGTCAACAGGCTGTAGTATTTAGTACTTGGTCTTGTGCTGCTATTATTAAGTTTTCCATTTCCCCCTTCAAGCCCGAGCCTTTCAACCACTTCATAGACGCCTTTTTGTGAACTGCTGGTTGTTCGAGGTCGCGGAAGAATTTTCCAAGCATCAGCTTTGCACAGAATATTTCTATTTTTTTTTTATATAAAAAGAAAGCTAACGTTTTAAAATTAATAGTATTTTAAAATAAGTCCTTGTGTATATATCTATATCAGTTTGTTATATACTATTTTTGTATCAGATTTAATCATTTTACATGATCGATTTTGATCCATCTTAAAATGTTTCTATTATTCCATTTTTCTGGACTTATGTAAACATTCTAATGTAGTGACACCAATAAATGATTATTATTATTATTATTATTGTTAATAGTGTTTATTGCTGTGATTTTATTCTTGGCATTTAGTGTGGTCTTAAGAACTTGTCCAATGCACTTGCAATCCTACTCTTCATCTCGTCGTCAATTTTGGCGCACTCCTCAACACCAAGGTACTTGTATGTTTCCCCCGGATTGTTATTATATTATATTATAATTAAATATGGTATAATTTGCAATACTGTTTGATTTTATATATAGATAGACAAGTAATCTTTATTAGTTCTCCATAAGTGACACATATAGGTATAGAACAAGTCAAAAAAAAGAAAAAAATAATTACAATTCAAAAAATATTTCACAGCGGTTGTAATTTTAAATCATAAGCACATACATTGAACCCTCGACTTCCGACACCTTTGCATTGATATGTCTAACTCCTCCATTCATCTGAGCAGAATGGCAGCTATATTGTTTTACAGTAAAAATAAGTAATACACAAAAAAAAAACCTGAATGCGCCAAAATACATCGCGAATTTTGGCACTCTGAAAATTACATATTTGGCTCTGTGTGACACTTCCATCCACTATAATAGTGTGACACCTAGTTCCCAGGCATTTTCAAATGAACTCCCAGACTGAATGCTATAATGAAATACGTTTATTAACACTTTCAGTGGTCGGCTCTAAGGCCCCCATCCATTGTAGAGATATAGCAATTGTATTTCCTTGACCTCCGATATTTAAATAGCAAGCCTATGTGGTTTTCTAGATGAGTACTGATATACACATCTTTTGGATTATGGGCTTCCAATCTGTATATGTTATTTTATTAATGGTTTGTTGTAACTGAAACTTCACTCGTTATTCTGTGTTTATAGGTTAAAAATGTTACACAGTAGGAAAGTAAGATCTGAGGCCATGGAGAAAGCCCAAACGAAGGCTGACGGTGAGGAATCTGCTGTTGGTTCACCAGCATTGCATAAAGATGACCTGTTGGATGATGAAGAAAATGACATGAGTGAAAGTGAAAGTGTAGGTACACAGCCAGAAGAGGTAAGTCATATAAAGCATACTAAAGATTGTCATTTTGTAATTTTTATCACCTTTAAGGAGGAAGATAATAAATTATCAGGAGAAGAATTGGGAAAGAAGCTCGAAAAGTTAGTGAAAACGTCGGAAATGCAGTTGCATGCACTTAATACTGCTCTGCTGCAGCTTAGAGCTACCTGTTTCGGACAAGACAGATACTTCAGAAGGTACTGGTCCTTGCCCAAAGCAGGTGGTGTATTTGTGGAAGCCATGGAATCGGCTGAACCGGACGAACTGGAGAATCAACGTAGACTTGACAACTTTGAAATGTCGACTACCGGTATAAAGAGTTTGAATGATATCAATAACATTATAGAAAATGTTGAAAAGATAAATGATAGCAATGTCGATAGAGAAGTTAGTAATATTGTAGGAAATAATGATATAGCAAGCAACAAAGCTGACCTAAAACTGACTGATGACAATGAAAATGAACATAGGAAGACACCGAATAGATTAAGTGCATTCGAAAATGGCGAAATCCTAGACAGGAATGAGCGAAACTTAGCCGAACTTAAGAAGAGTGTGGACGATATAGTACAAAATCTTGAAAGAAATCTAGAATTAGAAAAGGAACAAAAAATAAGGGAATCTCAAGAAAATAACTTACTGAATCACATTAATGAAACCACAATTAAAACAGAGCATGACAATGAACCAATCGGAAGTAAAAAATTCAACTTGTTTGAGAGATTAGGTCAATGCATGGAGCGGGAAAATAAGACCGAGGAAGACCTAAAAGCTGACGTCAAGGCAGAAGTGAAGGAAGAACTCAAAAATGAAATACTCAACGAACTAAAATCAGAAATAAAATCTGAAATGAAAAATGAAGTAAAGATGGAAGGAGATGAAGACAACGAACACAAATGGTTCAGTATCTTGAATAAGGAGGGTGCAACATGTGACGGTATTCACTTGACAGCTGGAAATAAATGGGAGAATGGTGTTGGAGCGTGCACGAGAGATATAACAGAACTGAAAATACCAGTCTTCCCGCCGCCAGGATCTAACTCCTCGGCGAACTACCATAATACCTGTGATAGTCCGGCACCTTTGCAAATGACCATAGAGGAAAGTACGCAATTAGAACACATTAAGAAATATGGCATGCCCCAATCTTGCGATCGAAAGACTGTACCTTTTGACAAGAGGTTTGGCTGGTGGAGGATCACCACCATTGAGCAGTTAAGAGAAGTTTTAGAAAACCTTCACGTACGTGGCGCAAGAGAGAGAGAACTGAAAAGGAACATGATAAGCATAATGCAAACAATGTACGAGAGACAGGGTAGACTTGTTATCGAAGAAGGGAATAAAGAGCTGACGGAACTAAATGGTGAACATATTGACGATATAATCTATATCGAAGGTGGTGCACCTGCTCCTGATGATCCTGGCTCCTGGAGTTTGATAATAGCCCACAGAGTGGATTTATTTTTGCTTGAACAGGTAACAGTTTAAATTTAATTGTAGTGTTTAATTCCATATTAACTGGTTTATTTTCAATAGGTGGAAGGTCTGGAAGATAAGGTGGCTAGTGCAAGTATGCAAATAAAAGGTTGGAAAATTCCCAGTCGGGATATGCGTGATATACCTTATGGCCATGTAGTAAATATAGTGAGAGATAGACTAGCTTCCTTGGAAATGAATATTGAGAGGCGATATCTCAAGCCACCTCTGGGCATCAAGTAAGTTGCATTTAATGGGGTATTTTCCTATATATATATATATATATATATATATTTTTTTTTTATTGAATATACAAACAAGCCTTCCAATACAGATTTCCGTGAAAATAATTATCAATTTTTTGAGAAAACAGAAGTTAAAATTAGTGGAGCAACAGGTGTTTTAAATTGGTGACGTAGGTACTTTGGCCGATGACGTAGCTGGACTGTTTGGATTTGTTGATAGAATGGTTTTATACAAAACAGTGTGATGATGATAAGTTAAAATACCTTCTCTAGTTCTAGCAAAGATAATTGAAGAAAACAGGAATATAAGCTTATTTATTAAATCAATTTTAATATATTTATCCACGAAATTTAATTTTCTTATGTAAAAAATAATAGGCGTGAATTATTAAATATTTTAAATAATTTTTAATGCTGATTAGATTTTTAAAAACATATTTAGCATGACAACAATGTCAATGGCTAGTCAAATGACAGATGTGTTCTAACGTCGCCGTTGTGTTTATTTGAAGCATTTCAGTTTTTTTCATCGAGGTATTTGCTGCAATTTAGGTAATCGAGGTATTTGCTGTAATAGTAGATAATGTCATTTAAAAGGTCATTTATAAAAGTTGTGGAAACACAAATATAAGTGCTTCGGAAAAAAAATTTGTAACTTCTAAAAAAATTGTATTGTGACAAGAAATGTCAGCTGGCGGCACGCAAGAAATGTTGCCACATAATCCTCGCCGTAAGTTTTGTTTACATTTTTAAGATAACTTCTACATAATAACAAATATAAATACCTTTTAATTCCTTCTAAATACATGTGTATAATATTTATTGATATTCAAGATATTGAGATAAAAGGTAAAATAATGTAAAGTAAATACACAATTTGGCATTCATATAAGTTAGTTACAGTCTAAGCGAAAGCTGTCTATGATTGGTTAAATTATTTCCCGCCAAATAAAATCATTTGAAATCTGTATCTAGACGGGCGTATTCTTATTTTTATTTAAGAAATTATTGTTTTGGATTAAATTGATTATGCAGTAATTGTTAAAATAATAACTTTACTTGATATATATCACTAAAACTGAATTTAAAAAAAATGGAAAATACCCTATTGTATATTTCCCCTGAGACTGACTCTTAAAAATTCTAATAGTTCCTTACATGAATTATAAAGACAAGGATTACGGACGCTAACGGGAATTCCGATGAAAACCGATCCGCAAAATGTGAAGAAAGAAGATGGTGCTAGTAACACTAGCAAAAAATGTCATTAGTCAATGAGCAGCTCACGTTCCAATGTGCTAATGTCATTAGCCAATGAGCAGCTCGCGCTCCAGTGTGCTCGTGAGCGCTGCGCCATCTATAACGCATGTTTCTTTCTTCCAGTTTCACGGAAACATTGAAAGCACGGCGTGCGTTATCCTTGTCTTTAGTATTCATGGTTCCTTACTTGGTTTTATGCAACTTTTTATAACTTTTACTGCTTTGTTTTGTTTAATTTAAGGTGATATTTCCGTGTAAATTGATTTCTGAGCTCCAGAGTACTATAATAATAATAATAATAATAATAATAATAATAATAATAATACTCTTTATTAGCTCAGCTAAATATAAAGTAGATCCTTACAATATAAATTATAAAGTCACACATAAAACACTTCAGTAGAAATAAAAACTACATTTAGCATGCACAAAAAATACAATACATAAAAAATACAAATTCCTAAATTGGCCATTGCTCTTTCACATATACTGCACATTTCTTTCTGAAAATATTTATATTCTTTACATCTTTCATTTGCTGTGGTAAGTTGTTATATAATTTTAAACCCTTATTAAACAACTGATTTTCAGTAAAACAGGTTCTTGTCATCTGTACATAAAAATTTTGGTAGCTTCGTGTCGGGTAATTATGGATGTCCGACACAAATGTGCAATAACCAAGTAAATGTTTTGGCAGTAATTATTTACTAGCTTGAATATAAATAAAAACACATTTAACATAATACACTGCTTCACAGACAAAATATTTAAACAATCTAACATGATTCTGATAGGAGTATATAAATTGCGATTAAGTATAATTCTTAACGCTTTGTTTTGTTTAATTTGAAAATTACAAGTTCTGCATTATTTAACATAAAGAGAATAGTTGGACAATACATGAAATTTGGTGCAATAAGCGTATGATATATTAATATTTTTGTTTCTATACTAAGGTAATTACTAATTCTACAAAAGAAAAATACTTTTTTGCTAATTTTTTTAAGATATAGTTCCCGTGTTCATTAAATGTTAAATTTTGATCAATAATGATCCCCAAGTACTTATATTTATAAACTTTCTCAATATTATAATCATTCAATCTAACATTTTTATTCTCATCATTAGGTAAATTATATTTACTACTTATAATCATGTACTTGGTCTTTTCTAGATTTAATTTTAAATTATTATCATTTAACCATTTGCTATGTTGCGTATAAAATATGTATATTATTAGCCTTGCATATTTAAAAAAGTAATCACCGCAGTCTGAGAAGTCAGATTCTAGTATATATAGTTTAGCAATGAATTGTTATATTGTACTTTAAATTTGTGAATTTTTTTCAGTACTGGAGATCCGAATTTGGCAGCTATAGCCCAAGAGGCCTCGGGAGGCTCGGTGCCGAGCCAGCCGATCCCGGGCCCAGACGAAATTCCAAAGGGCCTGATGGTGTGGAGAGAGGCTGTAAATCGTTGCTCAACGTCGGCTCAGTTAGCAATGTGTCTGTATTCATTGGAGTCGTCCATCGCGTGGGACAAGAGCATTATGAAAGCTGTGAGCGTCCCAAATGTCTTTAATAAACAGACAGCCCGCAAATATAACAGCAAGCTGAGTGTGGGTGCTTGTGGCTTATTTTAGATTATAATTTTGCATGAACATTTTTAGTTTCATTTTTAAAAGATATACATGGTGATAGAGTTAATTTGGGTTTTCAATCATAATAGTCAGTTGTCGTCATTATGATACTGTTTCAAAATAACTATTAACCGGCTATTAAGAATGAAAGGTGTTGGTGCATGGTTTTTATCACATTTCCCATGTATTTTAGTACTTAAACTAAAAAATATAGTATTAACAAGCACACTTGTAGAGACGGAGAGTTTGTTTCGCATTCCGCCAACCAAGGAATATTTTTTGTCAACATGCGACCTTGCTTGAAAGGTTCTTCATTCACTTAATATAATTTTAATGCATAATTTTAACCTAATACTAATTTTTTTAGTGGCTGTACGCATTAACCTCATTAAGCACCACATTACTAAATATGTATTGGGGGAGAGATTTCCCCTTAATATTTTGCAACACTTTGCAGACCAACAAAATTTTAAGTAAACTGTCTGTAAAAAGGGAAAGTTTGTAACTTTTTATGTAGGTTAACAAAATAATGATAAGTGTTGGAACCTTTAATTAGAATGACACTGATAATGAAGTAGCTTCTATAAATATCAAAACACTTGACCACTATACTTAAATAACGGGTGTCTCAACAAGAGCTCCGGATTTGAATTTGCCACCATTTGGTTTGTGCGATTAGTTCTGTGTTCATTTGTTGACAGTTGTCATGTACAAACCACGCGATTAGAAGTCATGCAGCACTATTCAAACGAGCAACGTTTAATTATTGTGAAAACTCACTACAAAAGTGGTGAAAGTTTTGCAGAAACAGTTCGCAGATTACGTGCAATTTTCGGTCGCAACAATGCACCAAATGAGTCGACAGTTTGCTGTTTAATTAACAAATTTGAGACAAAATTCACGTTGATGGATGAGAAGACCACTGTGCGTCGCCGTCCTTGTCGGTCGCTCGAAAACATAGCCGCAGTGAGGGAAAGTGTGGCCTGCAATCCAGACACTTCCATTCGGCATCATGGTCAACGAATTTTAACAAAAGATCTTCATTTGTACGCATATAAGATTCAATTGACGCAAGAAATCGAGCCAAGGGACCATGCGCAGCGACGTGGATTCGTTGATTGGGTGCTGGAACACCACGAAATTGATGCGGATTTCTGTAGGAAAATCATTTTCTCCGATGAGGCACATTTTCAACTAAACTAAACGGGTTATGTAAATAAGCAGAACTGCCGAATTTGGGGTACTGAATATCCTCGTGTAATATTGGAGAAACTAATGCATCCACCGCGAGTAACTGTTTGGTGCGCATTTAGGGCTGACGGAGTGATTGGACCGTATTTCTTCCACAATGCGGTTGGAAATGCGCTAACTGTTAATGGTGTGTGGTATCGCGAAATATTAACAGAGTTTTTGTGGCCCGAATTGGATCAAATTGATGTGGATGATATGTTTTTCTAACAAGACGGTGCGACCTGCCACACAGCTCTCGAAACAATGGCGTTACTGCGGACCAGGTTTCCACACCGTGTCATTTCTCGGTTTGGCGATCAACATTGGCCACCAAGGTCGTGCGATTTAACGCCGATAGACTACTTTCTTTGGGGTTATCTGAAGGAAAAGGTGTATGAGAATAAGCCACAGACAATTGAACGCGTTGTTGCGGAAATAACGCCACAGGTATGCGAGAAAGTCATCCAGAACTTTATGAAGAGAATTACCGTGTGCCAGAGGTCCCGTGGTGGCCATTTGCCGGATGTCATGTTTCATGTTTAATCGCAACTATTCCCCTTCACGTTGAAAAATGAATATTCGCTTAATTTAAATAAAAAGTGTTTTTTTTTTTAACATTAAATCCGGCGCTCTTGTTGAGACACCTGTTACTATTCTCGTCATGTGTCTCGCTGACCATGTGGGTATCATTTGGGAATATTTAAGAGGAGACAACGTCAATCACAAAGTTTCATCGCTAAAGATAAAGCTGAAGTGGGGCGAAGGGTAGGCAGTGTGGCTATTATAGGGCATCTGCACATGACGTCACAGCTAATCTCAAAAATATGTGTTTCTTAAGATTTAAGAGTATTATGCAGCTATTATTAAAATTTCTGCCTGGTTCTGGTATTTTCAACTAAAATTTAATTCAGTGTAATGCTTATGAAGTTCTAAATATAGTCCGGAAGGTAGCGACATTTTGGAGCTAGTCATTTCAGCATGGCTAGTTTTCTCTGAAATGATAGTTTATTACGTAAACATACACGAAACCGAGGTCAGCTGACGCGTCCGCGGTGGGGGGCAGATGCTGGAAAGCCTCCCACGCGTTATAAATTTATAAAAATAAAATAATACCAACAGACTTGAAATTCTTTACAGTATTCTATTAGATTGTAACATGATAAAAAGATATATTCAGCTGCTGAAATAGCGGTGGAAAGTACGTCCGCTGCTCGGATGAACGTTCGGACGATACGTAAAAATTCAAGTCAATTCAGCAAGCTTGAAACTTCATTAAAAAATGATTTATTCTATACATTCCATGAAAAATATAGTCAGCTGTCGATCAGCTGGTGGAAAAGTCGTCAGCTAACACCATAAACATTGCGGCTTCAGTTCAGTGCCTAGCGTGCTGTTTGTGTACATTAAGCGTCGCACGTTATTTTCAAAACAAACTTATACTTGCTGTTCTTCATGACAGGTATACTAGAGTTTATTATTAATTAGTTATTTAAATAATGTCTTATTAATCTTGCATAAATAAACAATACTCATGATTAATAATATCAAATACAATGATTTTATTAAATTTTTTAAGCAATATTTTTAGTTGAAAAAATCTCTCCAGATTATTATAATATAATTATTCATTGGAACTTTCACAGTCGCTGTCTCCGTAATCTTCTTGCTCGCTAGCTTCATCAGAGTCGAGCGCATCTATCTCCGTATTTAAATGCAAGTCTTCTTCCTCATCTGCAATTAAAAATGATAATCATGAGAAATAAGTGTTGGTTAATTAATGTTTTATAATTTCTTATGCGTCAATAAGAAGCAAAAATAACTGATTTTTTACAAAGAAAAAACGTAGATTTTCTTTTGTATTACAAATATTTGTTTCGTGAATATTATATAATATAAAATACTTCAGTAGTATTTTACCTTCATCATTATCTGCAACTGAATCTAGAGTGATTGCCGATATAGTTGATGGCAACTGATCTCCTTCAAACCATTTGTACATAAATTTATTATCTATTTCCTCCCAACCGTATTCATTTGGTACAACTTCACTTGGAATTTTGCAGTGCGCATGAGCCCAGAGATTCGATATATAAAAAGTTCGCAATAAATGCTGCCTTAACTCTGATTGGCAAGGTGGTAGTAAGGAACCGTCGATATTATTGAATGAAGTTTCAAGCTTGCTGAATTGACTTGAATTTTTACGTATCGTCCGAACGTTCATCCGAGCAGCGGACGTACTTTCCACCGCTATTTCAGCAGCTGAATATTTTTTTTATCATGTTACAATCCAATAAAATACTGTAAAAAATTTCAAGTCTGCTGGTATTATTTTATTTTCATAAATTTATAACGCGTGGGAGGCTTTCCAGCATCCGCCTCCACCGCGTATGCGCCAGCTGACCTCGGTTTTTTGTTTGTACACGTAATAAACTAACATTTTAGAGAAAACAAGCCATGCTGAAATGAGTGACTAAAATGTGTCGCTATCTCCCGGGCTAATACTTTGTCCTAATAAGATAGGACTCTTTTTTAGGTTGGAAATCTAACCTGTAATTAGCAGTTTATTTTTATTAATCAACAATATTGGAAAATTATTTACGTGAATTTTTAAATATTTGCTTGGAGCCAGTTCGGCTCCAAGCTAAAAATGCGTAAACAAACATTAAAAATGAGAATAAACTTGAAAAACTTAAAATTTAAGGTTATGTTGGTTACTACATGATGCAGATGCTGCTGTAGGTGGCACCATCTATTAAAAAGCACTGTACTAAAAACCTTGACTGGGAAAAAGCAGTTTTTAGCCAAACGGCTGGCGTTATTAAACTGAAAAAAAGATATTCTTGTAAGTAAATGAATACTACACTTCTATTGAAGAAAGTTTTTATTTAAAATTTGTTTATTATGAAGATTTCTCTTCACACTTCGTAATAAACAAATTTTAGCTAAAAACTTTCTTCAATAGAAGTGTGGTATTCATTTACTTACAAGAATATCTTTTTTTCAGTTTAATAAAGCCAGCTGTTTGGCTAAAAACTGCTTTTTCCCAGTCAAGACTTTTAGTACAGTGCTTTTTAATAGATGGTGCCACCTACAGCAGCATCTGCATCATGTAACCAACATAACCTTAAATTTTAAGTTTTTCAAGTTTATTCTCATTTTTAATGTTTGTATACGCATTTTTAGCTTGAAGCCGTACTGGCTCCAAGCAAATATTTAAAAATTCACGTAAATAATATTGTTGATTAATAAAAATAGACTGTTAATTACAGGTTAGGTTTCCAACCTACAAAAAGGCTCCTATTTTATTAGGACAAAGTATTTAGAACTTCATAAACATTACACTGAACTAGATTTTAGTTGAAAATATGGGAACCAGGCAGAAATTTTAATAACAGCCGCGTAATACTCTTAAACCTTAAGAAACACATATTTTTGAGGTTAGCTGCGACGTCACTGGCAGATGCCCTATAATAGCCACACTGCCTACCGTTCGCCCCACTTCAGCTTTAGCTTTAGCGATGAAACTTTGTGATTGGCGTTATCTCCTTAAAACCGTTTTACATCTCCAGATGGTGCAAACATGGTTGACGAAACCATTCGAATTCATTGTTGGGAGATTTTGGAAACTACTTCCTTGCCAGTTTTTAATCATATTGTGTTCTGCCACATTCTGTAAGGGTTATGCACATTTTTTTAGCCAATAATTTTTGGTTAAAAACACAAATAATCTTGAGTAGTGGAGTAAGTCTAGCCCAAATCACCTAAAAAGAAATTATATTGCAATAGCAATTTTACTGAAACTTGTAAACATTACATGAAGTGTAGCAAAAAGTTTCGGAGTAAATCCGGGTCTCGGAAGGCATTCGTTTAAACATTAAATTTCAAAATTAGGTTTTTCTTAAATATCACTGGTTGTATAGCTCATATCAGAATAGAAAAAAAAATGATTCGTTATGAAATCTCAAATAAAGCTAACTAACTTTTTGTCAATTTGTTAAAAAGGAAAATATAAAAAAAATTGAAATTGGCCATTTTTAAAGAATTGATGCTAATTTAAATAATAATGCATTTATTTTAATGAAATTAGGAAAATATGCTTCTTGTAGAGTTGAATCATCGTGCTAAATTCCAAATTCAAAAGTTTAAAACAATGTTTAAAACACGATACACAAATTGGTAACCCCGATGAAAAAAATTATTGTTGTCAGACCGAGATGAAATAAAATAACTTGTAACTAGGCTAAATCCATAAGAGGAGGATAGTGATGATCTGAACCAGGGACCGAAACCGAAATTTATTTCGGTTCGGTTTCGGTTAAGGTTACCTAACATACGCCATTTTCGGTTTTTTGTTACGTTATCGGTTTTTAGAGCAGCCACAATTTGGTTTTCAGTTGCAGTTTCGGTTTTCAAGGCAGCGATAATTCGGTTTTCGATTATGGTTTCGGTTTTCAGGGCAGTGACTTTTCGGTTTTGGTTAAAAAAAAATTAGTAATTACGATGCGGTTTTTGGTTATGGTTTCGGTCCCTGGTTTTTACTTGCCTTTTACCTTCTATAATGTTTATAATGGATGAATCAGTTTAGATGTGGTTTTCACCATACAATTTGGTATATCTACATCAGTGTAAAGATTTGAATCTTTGATTTCAGCCATATTTTTTTGTACTTTATTCACAATTCATGTACGCAACTTATCACACTTTAGGTTTCGGTTTACTAGAAACCTTCATTCCGGTTTTCGGTTTCTATTTGCCAGAAACATTCATTCCGGTTCTCAGTTTCGGTTTATCAGAAACTCTTATTCCAGTTTTTGGTTTCGGTTTACCAGAAACTCTTATTCCAGTTTTCGGTTACGGTTTCGGTTCGGTTACGGTTCCTGATCTGAATTGTCATGGATATCAAGCGTCACATGTATCATAACGATGTTGATTGGATAAGCCGTTCTAAAATTTATATTGAATTAAATCCCCTCCCCTCCAAAACCAAATGCCAATAGGATTCATTGTACGAGCTGATCACATCCATTTATTATTATCCTCTTTTTATGGATTCAGTACAGTAAACAACATTATTGTCAAAGTTGTTACATACATTGTTACCGGGAAACTCTGATGGCGCAGAATTACTACTACCACTATGGGACTGTGCCAAAACATTGTCATTACTGACAGAAATATGGGATGTAGGTGTCAACAATAAGAGTCTATATATACCGGGTGTCAACGAGATCACTTTCCGGGCGCCATTTCTTTATTTTTTAATGGATGGAAATGAAAATACATGTTACCACATTTTTTTATCCATCTGTTAAGTTTCTGCGACTTCCCTGTATATTTTTCGTTGAGTGTGCAAAAATATACAGGTTGTTCCATTTATAAATTTGATTTTCATGTCAATTGCATCGAAACCGGAAGTCGGCCATTTTTGTTCATTATATAATCTAATGGGATTTCATCCCATATCACTACACCAAATTTGAAAAAAATCCATTTGCCCATTCAAAGTTACAAGAGTGTCCCTATCGGCTGAGCTACCCGGTATGTACAAATAAATGCATGAAACACGAAAGATATATATCTCTGATCTAATTAATGTAGAAGGGTCTAATTTTTTTTTAATTGTTCGTTTCTCGAAACATTATTAACACATGACAAAAGTATTTGGCTGAATAAATTTTTTCATAAAAAAATGCATTTTATAAAAATGCAGAAAATGTAACTTGAAAATAATACAAAAAATTTATTTTTAACACCATTGTAAAGCATGTTTTAAAAGCTACAAAAATTCTTAAGTGTGATCAAATTGCATTCGAAAAATTGCAATTTTCAAGTCCGGGCAAGATGTAACAGCACTTTCTATAGTTTTTCGAATCATTTCTTAGCTGTTGATCTTATGGATAAAAAATTTCATCACTACAAAAAAAAGTTACCAAACAATCCCTACGTTTTTGCCAGTTTACATTGTTCATGAAAATAATTTCCTTAAATGATAGATAAAAAATAAAAATAAAAATGATCCTGATTAGTTTTATCTACGAGGTGTAGCGGAAGTTGTGGAACGGCATCATCAGAAATGGTTTACATATTTCAGACAAAAGAATAGTTCTGGTCGTAATATTGATCTTCACATGAACAGTAATGTAATAGAGTAGATCTGTGTATCTACATGAAATGTTTGGGTACTTCCTGACATGCTAGGATCTTGAAATTTTGCAAGCAGATAGAGATTTGACTTAAATCCCCAAGAAAATGATGAAAATGGGAATATTCAAAATGGCGGTTCCAGTATAAGCGGCCTAAAATGATTTTTTTCACTTTGAAAAGTGAAAAATTTGTAGATGGCCGTGATTTGAATAGTGTGGTTTTGTTTTATAAATAATTGAGGACGAAACCGGGCCGAGTAGCTAGTTGAATAATAGACCTAAAAGCACATTTCTTTCAATTAAAATAAAAAAATCCTAATTAAAAACGAATTAGAGGAAAAACAATAATTGTTTTCCACTCATATTTTGGTCACAAAAAAGGGAATTTTAAATTTGAATGTGTGCATGCGAAAGGCAGTTCATAGATAAATACTATAGGATTAAAAAATTGATAAAATTAATATTGGTTTAATTAAATATTGACAAACAAAACAAAAAAATACTTTAAATGGGGGAATTTGAACACAGTCTTTAATGTAAGTGGTAGAGCCTGATTTTATGAAGGTTTTAAAAGTTCACATTAAGAATACACACATTAGCACCAGTGGGGAGTTCAGAAGGATTGATGAAAAGAAAATTTATAATTACCTTCATCGTTCCATGACTTCTGCTATGTCTACGTATAATGAACAATAAAAATAAATTTTATTTGCACCATCTGCCACTAGGTTCCCTCATATTGTTATTAATCAAGAATTTGTTGGAGAAAAACTATCATTAAAAATTTATAGGAAAATTTTAAGTTTTTCCAAGAACATTAAGAAATCTTTAACTCTTTCACTGCGGGAACCGGTATGTGAATATGTTTATAATACATGTGTCTCAGGATAGATGTAACAAGAGGTGTAAGGACCAAAAATGTTGGAATTTTGGAATGGTATTTGGGGATTGAGTCCTGCTTGTTGTAAAACTAAAGTATACCAAAAATGACTTGATTTGGTGTTCTACAGGGTGTTTTATAAGCAAAGTTGTAAAAATCACCACTAATAAAATACCTTTATTTTTCAAAATATGAAAAAATTCCACTAAGAAAAGTTATTTAGAATGCAATTGAATACCTCTATACCAAATTTCAGGAATATAAAATTATTTTTTTGAAACTTCCCATTTTTTCAATAAATTAGTATTTTATTTTGAACCATTCAATTAAAACTGCATAGAAATTATTTTTTGTGAATTAATATTTAAAGTTATGTATAAGCTGAAAGTAGGCTATGAGAAAAGCAGTGGATACACATTTATCATTTATTATTGACATATCTGTCAAACACAGTCAATATTATCCTTAATTTATGTTTCAAATTAACGAACCAAGCATAAAAAATTAAGTGAAAATGGTACTCACAGTGCGTGAAAAAATTTATATTGTGCAATGCTACGGAATTGGCGGTGAAGACTCGCTAAAAGAAGTGGTAAGCCAATTTAATTTGAAATTTCAAAACACTGCTTTGTCACGTACTCAGGCTATGAGAATAATTAAAAAGTTTCTGGCTACTGGTAGTGTTCTTAACATGAAAAGAAAAATAAAAGCATATGATGAAGACAATGTTGGGGCTATTATAGCTCATGCCTCTCAAGATTGGTAGACTATGAGGTTCCTTAATATACAGCTTTTAGGCGAAGAAGTCAGTGCGGGGGTGAAAGGTCAAACTATCTTTGTTCTTCGAACGCGCAGTAGCGACGCAGTTATCTCACTCTAGAAGAACCGTCCGTACTGGCCCAAAATATGGTCTGACGTTACTATGATCTGTAGTGTTACATTCTACAACTTATCCTCATTACCAGCATGCAGAACAGTGACTTAAAATGCGAGGATAATTACCACTGACCTCAAAAGCGGGTTATTGCAAGTCCGTTCCAGCTACGAGTTCTTTGCTTAATTAACATTACACAAATTCTTACAATATTTTGAATAAGGCTCTACATCTGATGTGATCTCACACCAGCTGTTCATTGGCTAATGCCATTTTTTGGTGGGGTTTGTGAGTTATTAGGCCACCTTAAAATCTACCAACCTTGCATGCCTCTGTTATAGAAAATCCTAGGATGCCACTGAGAGAGAGATCAGCTCTTATTAATATTAGCAAGTCTGAACTCCAAAGAATTTACAAGGCAAAGAAAATTAGGGCATATAAAGCAAATTATAAACATACGCTTGAAGAGGGAGATGACGGCCATAGGTTGGATTTTTGTTTGACCATTGGAGAAAAAAATCATGGAAGAGATTTTTTCATCATTTCATAATTTTCTCAGATGAATCCACATTCACAACCAATGGTGTTGTTTCATCTCAGAATTGTCGGTTTTGGACTTCTGAAAATCCAAATTTTAGAATTCATTGTAGAAGACATTATTATAAAAAAGTGAATATGTGGTGTGCCGTTTCTTATCACGTTGGAGTTATTGGACCTTATTTCATTGAGGGAAGGTTAAACCAGCACACTTATTTACAGCTTCTTGAAAGATTTTCTGAAGAACATTTAAATATTTTAAGAGATATGCCTTTAGTTCATTTTCAACATGATCTTTGCCCTGGCCACTCCACAGAATTGGTTAATCGGTGGTTGAATTTAAGTTTTGGAGAAAATTGGATTGCCAGGAATGGACCGATCAAGTGGCCGGTGAGATCCCCAGACCTATCAATATTGGATTTCTTTTTATGGGGTTGCCTCAAGCAGTTGGTTTACGCCGAACCACTTCCTAACGATGTAGCAGTATTGAAGCAGAGAATTACAAATCCCGTAAACTCCATACCGTTAGATCATATTCGAAACAGTTTTAAGGACTTCAGACGAAGGATCGAAATGTGTGTGGATGTGGGTGGTAGCTACGTCGAATAATAAAAAAATTGTAAACATTGTTTTGTATTGGTCAATAATTAATTTGTTTGTGAATCTGTTGTTTTTGACATTTATTACTTGTTATAATTTTTAATTAATCTTCTGTTAGTAATTGTTTCTTGTTTTACAATTAGTTCGATTAACATTATACCTTCTTACATCTCGTATATTCAATTTTTTATTTACCAATAGCCTACTTTTTGAGATGATTAACATTTGCTCATACACAACTTTAAATATGAATTCAACTCTTAATTCGCAAAAAATGGGGAGTTTCAAAAAAATAATTTTATATTCCTGAAATTTGGTATAGGGGTATAAAATTGCATTCTAAATAACTTTTCTTAGTGGAATTTTTTCGTATTTTGAAAAATAAAAGTACTTTATCAGTGGAGATTTTTACAACTTTGCTCATAAAACACCCTGTAGAACACCAAATCAAGTCATTCTGGTATACTTTAGTTTTACAACAAGCACACCCTTGTTACATCTATCCTGGGACACACTGTATATACTAAACTTTAAAAAAAAATGCTCTTATGTTTTTATATATTCACTATTTTATATTTTATATATTTTTATAATAAATACTTGATTCTAAAACAAAACTATTTAGAAATTTGTAAAATGTGACATCTTACAATATTTACATGTAACATTTTGAATACAATTAAAGCGCACCAATGCGGGAAATGTACACATCCGTGAACATGATTCATATGTTAGTTGCAAAAGATGTACAAATCCGCAAAGCCTTATGGCAGCCGCAGTGAAAGGGTTAAAAAAATAATGTGAATACTCATCGTATCTCTAGAGAATCCTTAATACAATAATGAATAATAAAATGAACATTAAGCAGCTGTTATCCTTATTATTTGGCACTGCCGATTGCTGAATTCCGGGTAAATTAGGTGTATTGTTTTATGCACGGAGTTGAAGGTATGATGGCTATAATTTTAACATGTGATACAAAGTGTCCGGTGGTAAAAAATTCTTATAACTCAAATCTATTGAATTAAATTTGAAGTGGTTTCTTCTGGGTGTTGCCGTGGTTGTCGAATTTGACTTGATCATGATGTGACGACCACATCAAAACCCGGAAGAAACCACTTCATTGGACAATGGCCGTGAAATCTTGCAGTCTACTGAATTAAATTTATTTTCTGTTTAAATACCTGCCACGCAGAGTGTGTACACGTATGTAGATATTTTTTTGTGCCGTATTTTCATAATAAAATGGACTGTATGGAAACTTGTTAAAAAACAAAAGGGTGAGCATTCACACTGCATTGTTGACATTTAATTTGAAAGGGTTTGGCAGCTCTGTTAATTTTGGCTTAATAATTATTATTCTGTTAATAAAACAAATTATATTTTAATGAAATTTTATGCTTTTAGTGTACAGGCTTCTATTGCTTAATACAATCTACCACATATCAGATTATAGCAACCCTGCATAACATCTGATCTGTGAAATTCAGTTAAACGCGGCAACAATGGGATACCTCCAAAGTAAAAGGATTAAAGGGACGAGGTCATGAGCGCCATTACTAAAAGATCAAAGGAATTCCACCGGCTGTCTGATCTTGTTAATTTTCTAATCTTTGTACTGGTGGTGTAGTATTTTTTAATTTGCCTCTCAAACTGCTTCTTACCTTAACACATTTTCTGTTATTTTTGGAGAAATAACTTAACAATTTTTTTTTCTGGCAAAACCGTTCAATTTTCGATACCTATTCTGTCCTGCTTATTATAAGAGGCCCATCTAACATCCAAGGATAATGCAACTAGGACACTATTGGTTGTATATGTAAATTTAAAGCAAATAAAATAATACCTAATATCCAGAGATGGCTAGAAACCCAGTTTTTATTTATTTTTTTTTTTTTGTTTTTTGACGGGAAAAAAACTGGGAAGAAACTGTTTTTTTTTCCGAAAAAATATTTTTTTTATCAAAATGAATTCCCAAAATATTCTTTTGTTGCAATAAATGCATTGGGCATATTTTTTATTACCAATCTTACACTGTTTATTAATGGTGAATTCATTATGACATTCCCAAATAACAGATTTAGTTCTTACCAGAGATGAAAATTTTCCCAAAAATGGGTCGTTTCCTGGAAGGGTTAAAACCCATTTTTGAGTTTGCCGCCAATTCGAACCAAACTAACAACAATTCCTTTCAGTATTTTTTAATTACTGTTCATTAGCATTAGCATTAGCACTATTAGGTATTTGGAGAAAATTCACACCCACGCCAAATGATGAAATAATGAAATTTTGAGGACAGACTAAAAGTTAGAATTAGCGGCAAATTCAAAAATGGGTTTTAACCCTTCCAGGAATTTTTGGAAAAATTGCCATCTCTACTTGCCATATTTGAAAACACCGATTCCTTTCATTACTATTCATTGGCCTTGGCATTATTAGCATTATCAGGTATTTGGAAAAAATTCACATCCACGCCAAATGATGAAATAACGAATTTTTTTGGGACTGAGACAAAAAAGAATTGGTGGCAAATTCAAAAATGGGGGAAAACCCTCCCAGGAAAAAACCCATTTTTGGAAAAATTCTCAATGTGGGAAAAAATCCATTGCCATATCTGATAATAGATACTGCTGTACTATAACTAACTTATATCCCCTTCACTAAATACAAGTGCGAAAAGTGACTAAATACCATTTAGGTAAGGAAAAATTCCACAAATATGTCTTCCATATTAAAATGTCTGTCTCTTTTATTACCCATTTCTATTCAAAGAAACGAATTGCAGGGAACAGTCAGATGCCATACAGTTAGACTTAAAAATCACTAGTTGTACAATTTTCGATAGCCAATCAAGATTTATTGCGTGGAGATTATCGAAACATTGGGGCTGGAAATGAGATCATTCACTAGGAAACCATCACTATGGCCACAAGGAAATGCTTATTTCTAATAAAGGACATTCACATATTTCACTCGGGAAGCCCCGGTATGGCGGTAATATTATTTTAAGACGCAGTTTTTCGAACAGCGCTCATGGACACCGCTTTGCGGATCTAAATAGGTGAAGAAATTTATTAGTAAATTTTGCAGAGCAATCAACCTATATTCCGGAGCCTTTTTTATTAAATCGATTTATTTTTTCTTATTCATAGAAAAGAAATGCAACATTTATTAAAATAACGATTAGGCTATTAATATTAATGTTATTCCCCACGTCGAAATTTTCACATATTAAAATTAGCTTAGATAGGCGACCCACAAAATACTTTTGAGTTATATTGGTAATCTAATTATGACCAACTACAACCTTTATCCACAGAAAATATAAAACTTTTGTTGTACCAAAATGGAACCGTTACAGTCCAATGTATTACCTTTTAAAGTTGTGAGCACCATCTTTTTACCAACCTGTATGAGATCCTAATTAATGCATTATTAAATTTCAATTTTTGAATTTTATTGTTTGGGTATTGATGAAAAAGGTACGAAAACATAATTCCAAAGAAGACACTTTGACCTTTCAGAGAAGGAATTACTGTAACTATTAGAATCGCAAAATCAGCACTATCTTTTCCTACATAAAATTAATAAAATGACTAATGTTTAACAATATTAGGGATCCTATTTGTGATCACTTGGTGCAATATAAACAATAAAACTATTTTTCACTCTTATTAAAAATAAAATTAATAATGACAGTTGAGTTAAATTTAACTATCCAGAGTAAAAACAAGAATATTTGTTACAGAACTGCCAATTTTGCCATAGCGGTGATAACGAAGATAAATTACTGCTGTGTGATGGTTGTGATAAAGGGTACCACACTTACTGCTTCAAGCCCAAAATGGACAACATTCCTGACGGAGATTGGTATGTTTTGCATTTATTTATATATTTATTTGATCAGTAGACTAACATAATTTAAAAAATCTAGTTGGACATTGAAACATTAGATCTATTACGTACAGAAAAAAAATGTAAATGAAAACAAAACAAGGCGCAATAATAGCTCAGATAGGATTTCTAAGGTGGTGTTATGAATATTATAATAATTAATAATAGAATGCTGACATAAAAAAAGAAATGTTTTACTGTTGCTTAAAAAGTTAAAAGTTGCCTAAATCCATTTGACTTTGCAACAGTCATCCAAAAATTTAATTATATAAAATTTTTTAAATCATCTACATATCTAAGGACCTTACAAGTTAAAAAGACATCAATTACATCATTAATAAAAAACAAAAAGAGTACTGGGCCAATGTGAGAGCCTTGACCGATGTAACACCTTATACACTTTACATGTTACGAAACATTTTTCTTTACTTACACAAGCCAGTTTCCTACCACTGCAAATGTTTATTTTTTCAAGGTACTGCCATGAGTGCATGAATAAGGCAACAGGTGAACGCAACTGCATCGTCTGCGGAAAGAAAGTTGCTGCCTCAGGTACAAGACTTATTTTGTGTGAACTCTGTCCACGTGCCTATCATCCTGACTGTATTCAGCCGCAGCTACATAAAGTTCCTCGTGGGAAGTGGTATTGTGCAAATTGTATTTCGAAAAAGCCACAGAAACGAACTGTTAGGAAGAATCACAAGTTGACAAGAGATAGTGAGTCATCTGAACATCCCCCATCTAGGTATGATAATTAACGTTTGTTATGCATAAATTTAAGATTTTTGTGAAACGGAAAATATTAAGCTGATGACAAACCATGTTGTTAGCGACCAATCTTCACACTTTTTTAAAAAGTGTACCATAAAATGGTAAAAATACAGGTGATTATATTTGTAGAACATTAAAAAATACATCGAAAAGTGTTTCAACCCAGAAAATTGTACCACTTATGAGCGTGCTGTTGAACACGTTGCTGTTTCGGGGGTTTAGCAATGTGCACATTGACACTACACTGTTCCTGACTTTTCGAAAGTTGGCACTTAATTTTTAAACACCTTGTACATGAATTTATTTTTTAGAACTAAACCAATTTGTTCCAAGACAGAAAAATGTAATTTGTAGAAAACAAACTTTATTCATGTTTTGACAATTCAAATTTTAAATATTTCTTTATTAACTTACTAATTACGGTTGTTAATTAATAAACACTACTCAATGTAATTTTCCTTTTAATGCCCAGTTGGCTGTTATTTCGAAAATGATGATCTGGGAAGACTTTCTAGAAAATTTGCTCTGTCTATTTATTCCAATATATCAAGCAGTGCATGTCACTCTTAAACTGGCATCACAATTTTACTTTGTTTACATGTTCTCAAAGTTATTATATGTATAGTCTTTAATTAAACTGTTCACAGTAAACTTAAAATCGAAAAACGCACTAACTAAACTTTACCTAATTATAAAACTTTGATCAATTAAACAAACTAAAACAACATTGACTGAATATACAATAAAATGACAACACAATGCAAGCTAAGCCAAGTTATTCGAAGCAACGCATGGCAATATACCATGTAAACATAGTTGTAGCGCAACACCAACTTAGGTGTTCCGTCTATGCATACGAAATTTGCATGCTGATATAGCTTAGAGTTGGTACTTTATGACGTCAGAATATCACTAGTGATTGATGTGCACCGCATGATATATTGGAATTGCTTTATAAATGTTTTAAAGTACATTAATTCTGTTAGACATTAAAATATTTTTTCACAATGCCCTGTATAATATATATTATTGATTAAATCTTATTTGTCTATTAGGTTGGGGAGGACTGCTAAAAGACTGGATATAATTAATAACATTTTTACAGAAGTTTTAAGCATTGGGCAAATTTATTTTTTGAAAGTAGTTCAGTACTCAGTACTCCTGGAAATCAAATTTGTCAAATCAATAAACCTTTTTATATGCACTGCTAAAAAATGTATCCATAGTAGTGGTCACGGAATAATGAACAGATTCTTCGATCAAAAAGCAATTATGTATAGCCAAAACAGAAACTTATTATGATAATTGCATTAAATTTAATTTGTACGCATAGAAAATAGAAAAACATTTTATTATGTTTTAAATTCAATTAAAAAGTGTGTGTTTGTGAATTTCCGTATTTCTCTCCACAAATAATTTTTCCTGGTTTAATGGTTAGAGCGGTTTTGTTCAGATGGCTATGTTATTTCTAGAAGGTCTTCTATCAATAATGTGCAAATTTGTTGCAGTCCTGCACCCTCTCATAGTTCAGTAACGACGAACGAAGACTTACCAGCAACGAACTGCAATCAGAGTGATATTTCAAACTCCAGCCTGGCGAATGCTGGGTCTCCGTCCACACAGTGTTCTAAAAAAGACCGCATCAATAAGAAATTGGTGAAAGAGCTGGCTCCTTGCAAGGCTCTGTTAGAGGATCTAGAGTGCCACGACGATGCTTGGCCTTTCCTTCTTCCAGTCAACACAAAACAATTTCCAACTTATAAGAAGATCATTAAGATTCCTATGGATCTGTCTACTATCAAGAAGCGAATACAGGATTTATAGTAAGTAAAAGCACATACTTTTATGATCTACAGAGACAATGACTAATATTCCAAAACTTTTTGTTTTCACTTTTGACAACAAAAAAAAATTTCAAAATATTGGGAAAGCAGTTGATATTGCCCCCCTTGCGGTCGCCGTAGGTCGGGCAAAACTTATTCCAGGACGGGCTTAGCCCGTCCTGTCCCCCTCCTAGCTGCAGGCCTGACTCAAATCCCCCAAGGGGATTAAAAATCAGCTCGAGTTAGAGAAATTTTGAGTTATATGAACTTTTTAGTAAAGATAATAGATATTTATTGCTTTGAATTGCTTCGAGATATAGAAGACTTCGAGTTATGGAAGTTCGACTGTATAAACTTTTGCAACATATTTAAAATAATCTGGTTAGTAAACCAGATTTTCTCAATTAATTGCTGAATATGCAAAGCAGGATTTAAGGGTGTGTTTACAGTGAATTTTTATATAGAAATAGCACACTATTGTCTATAGTGATTTGCAAAATTTGATTTTCTAGATTTGGCTGTGCGTGTACAGGGACATATGAAATGTATCACGACGTGGTCAATGCTGTTGAAATTAGTACAATATACCCAAAGATGGGTAAAGGAAAGTTTCCAGGAAATTTTAAGAAATGTCCAGAACGAAGTTTTAATAAAAATGAAAGTTTCCTATAAGATATTTGAATATTCTCTAAAGTTTCCAAAATTCTGGTAAACTTTCAGGTTTGTCACGAATGTTTACAATTATCCTTATAATTTAAAATTGCCGCCACAGCAATCTGATAACCTCTAGCTGTGGGCATCATAACATCAAACCGACGTCAGATAAGAAATCTGCCTTTGTATTTTAGTTGTTCTGGCATTTTTAAATATGTTGTATTATTATTTAATGTTATTAACTATTTCTAACTTAATCTAAACTGAAAATATGTTTTGCAAAAATTAGCAAGCAGTGTATAGCGACTATAGCGACTCACTCACTGGAAATCGAGAAGTTCCAAAAGCGAGAAGTTTCCATGGAGTCGCTAAGAAACAAAAAGGAAAACTCGATCCATAATGGAGAAGTTTCCATGGAGTCGCTAAGAAAAATAAAAAACATTCGATATAAAAATATAATATCAATATACTTAAAAATTCCAAAATCACATAAAATATGAACATGTATTAAAAACAATATAAGTATATTTACTTCCATTTTAATTTTATTTATAGCGATAACGCTATAAATTTGGTGACCCCGACGTGATCATTTTATGTCCGACGTGATCATTTTATGTCCAACGTGATAAATATATGCCCGACGTGATCATTTTATGTCCAACATGATAAATATATACAAGAAGAGATTCGATATATCAACTACCGTTATAAATTGACCATTTTATGAAGAGAAGAATTTTCCCGATGAATTTTGAATAGAGGTTCCAAAGTTGAATAGATGTTCCTATAATTTATGGTAATTTCCTAATTCAATCAACTGAAGTTGTATATTACAAGTACTGTCATCTGTTGGTGAGTGAGTTAAAGTACATTTCCTTTTTTATCTAAGAGAGTAATCAATCAATCAATCAATCACAATCGATTAGTTATGCAAAGACAACCTTCAGACGAGGATTTTCCTCAAACCCATTATGTCACCTCTGTCAAATTACCCCCATTCTGGAAATCAAAACCAGAAATTTGGTTTACCCAGATTGAATCACAGTTTTCTGTTGCAAAAATTGTCAATGATAAGAAAAAGTATGATCAGGTTATAGCTAATTTGCCATTAGATGTGATAGATAATATATACGATATAATATCTAATCCCCCGGAAACGGATCTCTATATAAATTTAAAGAAAGTTTTAATTTCACGTTTATCATCGAGTGAGGAAAAACGTCTGAATGATCTGTTATCAGGTTTCCAAATGGGCGATCTGAAACCTTCAGATTTCTATAGATCCATGCTGAATATGGTTGGAGGATTCAGCATGGTTAGTCAAGATTTATTGATAAAGCTATGGAAAAGACGTTTACCTCAAACAGTATATATTGCCATTACAGCTTCAGGGAAAACAGACACAAAAGAGATTCTAGATATTGCGGATCAGATCTGGGAGTCCTGTCAAAATTCAATGGTTGCATCGTACTCCAAAAATCCTCTTGACTCTGAGTCAACCCAGTTATCAGATTTAACTACCACTATCAAAAATTTTTCAATCACTTTCCATGATTCAATTAATCAAGTATTACAAAAACAAGAAATTTTTAATTCTCGATTAAACTCTTTAGAATCCAGACTTTCCAATCAATCCTTCGAGCCTCAACCTTCTACTTCATGCTGCAACAATTGCAAAAGTAGAAGCAATTCACAAACTCGTACCACTAATCGCAATCGTTCACCCAGCCGTAATAATGTTTCCAATAAATTTGATCGTACAGACAATACTATTTGTTACTACCATCAACTTTATGGTACCAATGCCTATCGTTGTGGAGGTGAATGGTGCAAATTCAGTAAGAATTGTAAAAAATCTGATAATTCTCAAAGATGACTGAAGTTTGATAATTCTACGACGTCTGATTTTGACATTTCTAACAGCAAACGTCGTCGACTTTTTATTTACGATAGATCTAACAACCTGAACTTCCTAATTGACACTGGTGCCGATTTATCTGTGGTGCCACGCAATGCTTTCACAGATTTAAAAAAGAATTTCGATACGATATTAACCGCGGCTAACGGTTCAACCATTTTTACATACGGTAAGAAATTGTTAAAAGTCAATCTAAACTTACGTAGATTATTTCCTTTTGTTTTCAATATAGCAGACGTTGACATACCGATAGTCTGAGCAGATTTCTTGTCTCATTTTGGTTTAGTTGTTGATCTTAAAGGAGCTCGAATAATTGATAACAAGACTAATTTGTCAGTTAATTGTTTTATTAAAAATAGTCCTTTAGACAATCATAGATTAGATACACTTAAATTATTTCCTTTGACAGATAAATATAACAAATTACTTTTACAATTTCCTAATCTAATTAGTTCACCAGATTACAATTTACCTATTAAACATTCTATTGTACATCATATAGTTACTGAAGGTCATTTACCTTTTTCACGACCTCGTAGATTAGACAATCTTAAATTTAAAATAGCTCAAACAGAATTTAATAACATGGTAGAATTAGGTATCTGCAAACCATCATCTTCTCAAGTTTCCTCTCCACTCCATCTAGTGGCGAAAAAAGATAAGAATGACTGGAGACCTTGTGGAGATTATCGACAACTAAATACGATTACCATTCCAGACAAATATCCATTACCTCATATCCACGACTTTAGCTCTCAGTTGCACGGCTGCACTATTTTCTCCAAGATTGATTTAGTGCGAGCGTACCATCAGATACCTGTCGCTGAAAATGACGTTTATAAGACAGCTATAACAACTCCATTCGGACTGTTTGAATTTTCCCGCATGCCTTTTGGTCTACGCAATGCCGGTCAAACTTTCCAACGTTTTATGAATGAAGTACTTGTCAATTTACCTTTCGTTTTCATCTATTTGGATGATATATTAATCGCAAGTCAATCAGATGTACAACATTTGGAACATTTGGAAAAGGTTTTCAAGAGATTGGACACATACGGAATTAACATTAAACCATCTAAATGTATCTTAGGAGTTGACAATTTAACCTTTTTAGGTCATCACATCTCTTCATCAGGTATTTTACCATCAACTGAGAGAGTCGAAGTCATTAATAATTTCCCTTTACCGACAACTCTCAAACAACTACAACGTTTCATAGGTATGGTGAATTTTTATCATCGTTTCATACCTCATTTTGCTGAAATATTACTTCCCCTATATTCTCTTTGTAACAGTTTATCTCATGATAAAATTACAAAGATTAATAGTTGGCCTGATCAATGTTTAGACGGATTTTCGAAAGCCAAAGACGCAATAAGTAATGCAGTAGTTTTAGCTCATCCTTGCAATAATGACGATACTATCTTATCTCTCTCAGTCGATTGTTCTAACCTTGCCATGGGTGCAGTTTTAGAGCAAAAAGATAATAAGGAATTTCTTGCTCCTTTAGCATTCTTTTCCCGTAAATTAACCACAGCACAAACCAATTATTCCATTTTTGACAAAGAACTTTTAGCATTATATACTGCAATTAAACATTTTAAGTTTATACTTGAAGGTCGAAAGTTTAATTGTTTTACGGATCACAAACCTTTAATCAACGCTTTATTCACAAAAGCAGAAAGATCTCCTCGTCAAATACGTCATTTAGAATACATAGCTCAATTTTCTTGTAAAATACAACATGTTAAAGGAAAACATAATGTAATAGCTGACAGCTTGTCACGTATTTACGACACTTCTTCCTTAAAACAAGATATTTTACCACTTCAACTTAAAAATTCTCCCTTCCTTAATGTTAACTTTGACCTAAAGTTGCTTAGTGAAGCTCAGGAGAAAGATTCAAATCTCAACTATTTATTGTCAGATAAATCATCACTAACTAAAACCAATTTCATTTTAAAAAAGATACAAATTCCAGATTCAAATGATTTTATTTGGTGTGATGTTTCTCGTGCAAAAGTCAGACCTTTTGTCCCACTTATTTACAGACGAACGATATTCGATATTTTTCACAACTTATCTCATCCTGGTATTAAAGCCACTAGACTGTTGATTTCAAATAACTATTTTTGGCCGAAAATGAACACAGATTGCAATTTATGGTCAAAATCGTGCATTAACTGTCAAGCTGTCAAAGTCAGTCGACATACGCGAAGTGCTCTCGGGAACTTCACCATTCCGAAAATCAGATTCGACCACATCCACATAGATTTGGTAGGACCATTACCTCCATCCAAAGGTAACTCTTACATTCTTACGGTGATTGAACGATTCACTAGGTGGCCGGAAGCGTACCCTCTTCGCGATATCACAGCAGAAACAGTTGCACGTACTTTATTTCAAAACTTTGTTTGTCGATTCGGTGTTCCCTTGTCAGTAACTACTGATCAAGGAGTACAATTCGAGTCAAGATTATTTAATGAATTTGCAAAGTTTTTAGGTTTTCATAGAATACGTACAACTCCATATCACCCAGAAGGCAACTCTTTAGTTGAAAGATTTCATCGCTCACTTAAAACTTCCTTGTTAACTAGAGCCAATACATCACATTGGACAGATGAATTACCCATCATTTTATTAGCATTTAGGACAACTCCCAAGGAAGATCTGCAATGTTCACCTGCTGAACTCATATATGGTCAAACCCTTCGTTTACCTGGCGAATTTTTCATTGAATCGTATAATTCCCCAGATATTCCTTATTTCATTGACAAATTACGCATTTATTTTAATAATTTAAAATTCTTTCCTCCAACTTCGCATGGCAATTACAAAACTTTTGTTAGTTCAGATCTTGCCTCTTGCGATTTTATTTTCGTTCGCATTGAACGTTTAAAACGTTCATTTACTCCTTTATATGAAGGACCGTTTAAAGTTTTATCTCGTTCAGATAAGTTATTTACCTTTAAGAAAGGAGACAAAGTCATAACTGTCAATATTGATAGGGTTAAACCGGCTTTTGTATTAGTTGACAGATGTGACACTTTGCCTACCCCGATTAAAAAAGTACGTTTTGCAATCGACACGTTGATTGATTGACTATTTTCTTTTTTAACGAGGGGGTGTATATAGCGACTATAGCGACTCACTCACTGGAAATCGAGAAGTTCCAAAAGCGAGAAGTTTCCATGGAGTCGCTAAGAAACAAAAAGGAAAACTCGATCCATAATGGAGAAGTTTCCATGGAGTCGCTAAGAAAAATAAAAAACATTCGATATAAAAATATAATATCAATATACTTAAAAATTCCAAAATCACATAAAATATGAACATGTATTAAAAACAAATATACATATATTAACTTCGATTTCAATTTTATTTATAGCGATAACGCTATACAGTGACAAGCAGATTAGTATATATTATGACAGTTGTATTTCATACAAATGTGTTGCCAAATCTTTTTGCTTTATCTCTCTCGCGTTTTAATATGTTCAATCCACCACTAGAATCGCTCTTATCAGTAAACAAGTACCTTAAGAAAAACTTCCTTTGCTCTAGATATTAATTTATCAACATCATGGTAGTACCCCCTACTACTCTCAGCAATGGGGAAGGTGCGTGATTTTTTTTTTATAATGAAAATCGATATAACATCAAAAAAGAATTATAAAAACGTAAAATTTATGATTTTTTCAATGTTAATACAGCGAGAAAAAAAAAATTCTTCGGTAAAGAATTTGGATATTACAAGACGGCAGCTATTTGGTGCAGTAACTGTGACGTTTTCCGATATGACTCCCCAAAAACGTCGCCGATCAACAATCAGTAAATGTCAAAAAATGCCATTTTTATTTATTCATGCCGGCCCAAATTTTAGAATTTCGCCATGCAATTTACAATGCGGAGTAAGTACAACGCTCCATCTTTCTGTATTTACATGATACGGTCATCTCGCTGGTGTATTTTGAAAAATATGAACATTTTAAGACTGTTTTTCTGCGGTTTTCGACTCCGAAATGGACGCTTTTTTTTTACTGTTTTTTCGCCGATATCTCCGAAACGGAGGTGGGGGATTTTTATTTTCGATGTAATTTCGCCATTTTGCCATGGTAATTATCTAAATGCTCCATTAATCTCAGCCCTTCGAAAAGAACGTTTCTGGAAAAAACATTTTTCTTTTAAGATTTACATGCATTTTCTGGGAAAACATGAAATTTCTTCCATTTTCTCGAATATCTCGATAATCATCAGTTTTTTTCGTACAAATTTTAGACATCAGCTTTCCGACACTTTTTTATTTTTTCTCTAGCATAAAAAATAACAAAGTTATAACCAAGCAAATGTGCGTCCTTGTTCGATTAATAAATAATATTCTTTCACACTATCACAAAGCCGGCTCTAATGGCTGACATCGACACCAAGAAACTGTTTGCAGTCACGTGGTTTTGTTTACAAATTACGGAATAATCAAAATATTTATTTTATGAAAAATAAATATTATTTCGAATTTCTTTTGTTATAATCGTTTCCTGCATGATGGAAATTACCAGCAAATCACTTTTTCAAGCATTTTAAAATTTCATGCATCTTCCTCATTCTATGAAGTCCATGTGTTAGACATGTTTCATGAAGTATTTTCTGATATGATTCATTCAAAACTCTTCCAGCAGTTTTCATTTAAGAAACTCTATTATTAACAATTAATAATAACGTGCTCCTATTTTCTAGATATTTGTCCCCCCCCCCCCCCCATAATTCTTGTAGACTTGAGTACACTGCATCTCAGGCCTCTAGCTAGGGGTGGGCCAGGACGGACTTAGCCCGTCCTGGAATAATTTTCGCCCGACCTACGGCGACCGCAGAAAATAATGAGGTAGCTATTTTTAAATGGAAAAAACGAATTTTTGGTTCACGGGCCCCCTCTGAAAAATTGTTTGCCCACCCTTAAAGCCTTTTCTAGCTACAGGCCTGCTGCATCTGCCATATACTCCAATCACATTAGGATCCGTCTGCTAAAAAAATCCAAGTGAGCTGAAATTTTGCATACACCTTTATTTTGACTTAACAAATAATGTCTCAAAAGTCCCCATCTCCGATTAAAGAACTTATATCTAGATACATAATGGCATTGATTTATTTGTCGCTGAAAGACTCACAATCTAAGGCACTTCTTCCCATAAGTTGCTGATTGGCCCATCGGCATATTCGCGGCCGCTCGTGCACGATCGGCTTCAGTTCGATTATCATAATCTCAGTTGACAGTTCGGCCATTAATGTCAATAAATGTTTTTCGTGTTCTCCGATCAAAAACTGGTGAAAAAGTAATTTTATTTTAAGTTGTGATTTGCTTAATACCTAAATAATATTCTCTATTCATATTTACACAGTTTAGTGACAATATATTTTGTGCAAATAAATAGTGAAGTGCTCTGCCGTTTGCAGAAAGCAATTTAGAAAAGAAGAAAATCGATCGTTCCATAGTCGTAACATGATGAAGTTCAGTTTACAGTTATAAAGTAAATAGCAATTAAATTTTAATATCCTTTCAATAGATATTTATCTTACTGTTTTATCTTACTGTAATATCGTATGCCTACATCACGTTATATAAAGAGCCGGTAATGCAGGAATTGCAATAATTCATTTTAATGAAAATATTTACCATTCTACACATTTTCTACACACACAACGCCACTGTTGTCTATGGGATGTGATGTTAATCTATCCATTTTAATGGACATATAATGTGACTATGTTAGGAGCAAACAAGGTATATAGTGAAAAGATAGCCTGTTATGTATCTAGATATAAGTTCTTTAATCGGAGATCCCCATCGATATCGCGCTTGCGTCTTCAGTTATTCAAGATCAAAGGAATTACATTTTCACAAATATCCTGCTTCCTATGGGTCGTATGACTTTTTTGAAGACTAGGAAATTCTCTATAAAAAAAGGTTATATACATATTTTATGTATAACCAGCCATTTTCCGCTATACGTTAGAGAAATAATGAGCAGCAGTGCATCCGTTTCCATACCACCTCAGAGGTAGGCTGCAAGGTGCGTTTTTTTTACATGGTTTTCCCAGTAAGCATAATCCATGTTTTCCTTGTTTTAATTACCTTCTATAGCTCGTCCTCGTTCTCATCCTCTTCCTTCCTCTCCACATATTCCTCTTCATCCTCTCCTTTCTCTCTTCGTTTCCTTCCCCATCATTTTCTTTTGTAATCTGTAATATATTCTGTGAGGAGATCAACGGGATTAATCTAATCATATTCTTCTTCTTGAATAGTTTCTGTTGAGTCTTATCGACATTTGCGTTGAGACATGACTAACTGTGACAATTGCCACAAAGTATTGCACAGGACAGCCCAACTTTTCTGCACCCGCAATTTGTGTTACATCTTTTAGTGCAATTGCAAAAGATGGTGTTTAGAAGTACATCTGACGCAGGTGACGATAGTGTTTTAGTGGGCTCCAAAATATGATTATTAATCGTTCACCCCAGCTGTTCAGGATTTAAATCATTACCAAGCCAATTCTGTATCTGATAATAAATTCGACTCGGATGTTGGTGAGCGGCTACGGCAGTAGGTGGAAGTGACGATAATTTCAAAGCGGTGTTAAATCTTGTTGACTTCGCGAATGTCATGTATCGATAGTTGTTAATGGATACTTCTGATTTAGGAGTTCCATACATTGCCAGAAGAATGCGTACTCCATTTTGCAAAATTCTTGATGCAAGTCTGGACGTTTTTCGAACATTTTAAGAACTTTTATTTTTCCTTTGCTAACGAGTGCAGATTTGTCGGACCCAGTGATGGCATGTAGAAATAATAGATGGTTTTTACAATTGGGAATTGGGAATCTTATCTATACCAGCAGAAGAGTATATCTTTGATTCTATTTTTCCTCTACCTGGTTTGAGGAAAAAAACTTGCTGGCGTCGCTCCTACCTTGTTTCACAGAGAGGTTTTCAAACTGTAGTTTGTGCATTAGCATTGATATTAATCTGGTTTTATTTAAGCGATTCGATAGGAACTTTTCTTGGCTAAGAGTCACTTGCATTGTTTCGTCGAAAGGGAATTCTACCGATCCAGAAATTGAAGCAGGTTGTCGAGGTATATGAGGTTCCTAGTGTAGATTCACTTAAGATCTAAGCATTCCGATTTTGTTATATACCAATTATTAATCAATATAATGCAGGATCCGAGTAAAGAGATGATGATGGGATGATTTCTTTGATTTTTTTAAAATAACCCTTTCACTAATAAAGCTGGTCCAAATTTCTCAATTACCTCCGATTTACAGGGGAGGCGGCCTCCGCCTCCCCCTCCGCGCCGCTCATTTGCACCGCCGGCGCCGTGTCTAGAATATTACATATGCTCTCTGACAAAACAAAAAAAATCGATTTGCACACCCTTCTGCACGCGACGACTACCTAAAATTTGCGTTTCTGGCATATTCACGGTAATTTCATTCATATATATCATTGGCATGCATTTTAAAAACGTTGCACCTGACTGGTCATGTACCGCCAGTCTACATAGGAAGCGAGATATTTGAGAAAAACTGATTTCTGTGACCTTTGACCTTGAATAACTGAAGACGCAAGCGCGATATCGATGTGGACTTTTGAGACGTTGCTTCTACAGTTAAAATAAAGGTGCATGCAAAATTTCAGCTCACTTGGATTTTTTTGGCAGATGCTTTTTCCCGCCTAATGTGACTGGAGTAATAGTGCTAGAGTCAGTAGTTTCTAGTAATACGATCAAGCATCCATGCATTGAACAATTTTCATCCAATGCACCCACTAGAACATTTGATTCCTTCCATACGCATGCATTGGTGGTTTCATCCACGCTTATCCAGATGTATTTGTCATTCAGTTCAGAATAAATTTTTTGTTTTTGTTTATTATTGTCACAGTCCTTGTAATAAATATGAAAGCCACAGCCTGTATCTTTCTGTATTGCTATTGGACACTCGATAATAACATACCGCTACAGGCAACAATTTTCAATGTGTGAATTAAGTTGAGCATTTATCCACATAATGAAGTTTGTAAATCAGTAAGTAAATTAAAACCTTTCATTTTTTGTTCTGATTTTTATAAAGAATGCAGATTTTATTGCATAATACATAAAGGTAATAATAATAATAACAAATGTTCTCTAATGATTAAAAACACCAAATGGCCGTCGACCCAAGTCTTTCAGCCAGAACATAATAAGACATAATATTTAATAATTTAATTCTTTTTATATTGTTTGGAAATAGTTTCACATATGTTTACATTATATTATTGTTTTTACGTAAAAGTCGCCTTTGGAATTTATTGCTACCTCCCAATCTCTGGTAAAGGTACAGTTGGCTTTTGACTGGTCTGTGATTGACTTGATGATAACTAAAATTACAGAAACAATGAGATTTCTCATATTATTGCGTGGAATAAAATAGTATATTTCTCATGTTAGATATAACGTATTGGATATTTCTTTTTGACCACTCTGTTGACAAAATTTGATGATAATTGAGATATTTGGCATCTATTCCAGGGTGTATTAAATAGGTGATGCGACGACAACCCTCACAGTGGCTGCATAAGTGTTTACTTTGTATATAATGTAATAGATGGCAGGACCAATAAGTTCTCTCATTACTTACACATAGATAGATAATTTTACAGGTTCTGTGCATACGTGCATACAGAGTTGCATACATTCCCGGCCTTTTGTTTTTTGTTTAGTGAAACAAGAGTCCAGTTACATCTGACATTAAGTAGCTAAATTAAAACATTGAAAGAATATATGCAACACTACATGCAGCATTGCACGTGTCGACACAGCTAACCTGAAAAATATATATTTCTTAAGATTTACAAGTATTACGTAGCTATTATTAAAATTTCTGCCTGGTTCCTGTACTTTCAACCAAAATCAAGTTCAACGTAATGTGTATGAAGTTTTAAATAGTTTGTCACAATAAAATAAGACACTTTCTGCAGGTTAGGTATCTAACCTATTATTAGCAGTCTATTTTTATCAATCAACAATATGAAAAATTATTTGGGTGAATTTTTAAATATTTGCTTGGAGCCAGTATGACTCCAAGCTAAAAATGCCTATACAAACATTAAAAATGGGAATACACGAATAAACCTTAAAATTTGAGGTTATGTTAGTTATACGATGCACATGCCCAGGTAATTGTAGGACCTTATTGTTTGCGCCATCTACTAAAGTAAATAGAAACCATACACTTATGAAGCCATTATTATAATAGGAAAGTGCCGTACGTCGGACCACCTATTTAATACACCGTGATCTATTCAATGTTTTATGATAATTTAATTCCATTGTTTCAGTTATAAATCCAAAGAAGAGTTTTGTGCAGACGTCCGGCAGATTTTCAACAACTGTGAGACATTCAACGAAGACGACAGCCCAGTCGGGAAGGCGGGCCACTGCATGAGGCAGTTTTTCGAGGCTAGGTGGAACGAGCTCTGCATGTCTCATAGTTGAGGACTGCTTTACCCCAAAAGACCTTATCATCGTCGCGTTAGGCCCCCGGAAAACAGTGTTTAAAATTTTTAAAAAGCGTGTTTCGTAGAACTGGATGAAATAAAGTTTTGGTGCTTGATTAGTTTTTCAAATGTCGGAACTTCATAACAAGATTGATTTATACAGAGCACTATTTATTTATAATGTAAAAATGATACAGGTATTTCCAGTGCGTGATATATTGACATTAAAAAATGTATACTAGAGCTTTTTACTGTTGTCCTTTAATAATTTGTATACAGTGGATATTTAAAGAATGTTACATCACTTAACTTTGTCGACTTAAAAATCAACTTGTGATTTTCATCAATGAATTTCTCGACTTGTATTAAAATTTGTATTTTTGATAATTGTATTTTTTATATTATTTAAATAACTATTTATTTAGGCTAGGTTTCTGCTTGTGTTGATAAAAGCAATTTTTTTATACTTTATTTATTTACTGAAAATTGTGTTATGAATAAGTCATTCCGAAATTAAGATCGTTTTTGTTGCATTTAACCTTCACTTAATGTATGTTAGTTATAAATATGTATAAATTGTAAAAAATCTGACATTTGCATCGCTCAACTTGTCTCTAGGCTACAAAAAATACTGTTTTTATGTAAGCTGAACATAGTTCTCAAATAAAAAGATGTACTAAAATATTGAATGTGTTTGGTAGGCTAGTTCTTTGCAAGAAGCATTTGCAGATCATAGAACTAGATCGATTATGTATTGAGTGTAAGATATTTATAATTATATTTACTTATAAATGTATTTTTGTTGATTTTATTTCCATTATGCCTTCAGTACCACATTTCTCGTTAAAATAAAACTGTAGTCTTTAATCCTAACAATTTTGAAAGAAAATCTTTATTACCTTTTGCTTTCCTTGAAATTCCAATTCACCAATCATAACGAACGTTTATGCGGAGTTACTCTTTATAGCTTGGATTTTTTATTTAGTGCTAAAGAATAGATAATCTATCTATAACTGCTAATCACATTTCATTTTGATAGTTTATTAATATGGCTAGATAGATAATGCAAAACATATCATTTAATTCGCTTTATTGAATTAAGTAACATCTATATGCAAACGAGATTTAGAGCATGAGTTAAATCTCAATAATAAAAGCAATTTTTTTATACTTTTGTAAAAAAAATAATAAAAATTGAAAGGAGAACAATATTAAAATCCAGCTACTGCTTTAGCGTTAAGTATTGAACTTTAAAGTAGATTATAGTAAAGATTACAATTTATTGTGGTGACCGGAACCAACCCTCATGTGTGCGCCTTATTTCCCATGGTACTATTAATTTTAGGAAAAAAGTGTAGAGACGTTTTTTATAGAGAATTTTATAAGGAATAATTTTGTATATAAGTATCCGAGATAATCTGGAAAACCTTAAAATGGGGATGGAAACGGCATCCTAGGGGATGAAGCACACTATTAAGGGGTGTGAACTTTTCGGTTTAGTAATTCTTATGCTATCCTTAACATTTCTACCAATTTTCAAAACTTTATGAATTTTGTCCGATATAAATCGTTATATTACTGAACTAGAAGTTCATAGTCTCATCGGTAGTTTAATTAAATTAAATATATTTTCTTTACTTGCTATTTTTAGCGCTAATCTTGGCGCTAATGTTTTTACATCACTGATGTCCTTTCTATAGGAATTTGTATGTAATCCTTCAAGATAAACATTCCATTTCAATATTTTTACGCGCCCAAGTATGTATCTATACATCAAATTAAAACAAATAAAACAACTTTTACAGTATACACGACAGAATACCGTAAAATACAATCACAATATTCAATTAATTTTGTCTATTTCAAACACAATTTAGTTAAGATAAAATAATAATACTTTACACGTGCCAATCGAAAAGCCAACATAGGAGGGTTTCATATGGTAATAAACTATCCTTCTTAGTCTTATTATTCTTGGTAAGTAACTACATATTTTGATAGTTGTCAGCAGACGACTAGCAATTCTAATCTAAATGATTTATTTTTATTACTTACCTAAGCACAAGGCAACACAACACACCTGTTTTTAACTAACTTACATAGCGTTTTTAACACAACATAACCTCATTTAAATCTGGACATGCGCAAATCTCATTTAATACCTCTAATTTCCTCCTAATACCTTTTATTTCCTCTTAATTCCCTTCTAATACCTCGTAATAATATTTATTTCCTTCAAATTCCCCTGTATCTAATAATTCCTTCCGAAATACCTTCAATTCCTTCCTAATTCCTCTGATGTGTACACTATTTCCCCTCAGCGGTTGCCCCCTCGATTAAAATACTAGTAACAATGGGGTTATTTCATAATTTGTATTTACTTTGAATTTGCATTCTAGGACTGATAATAACTAAGTATATGTAACGGCATTTTTTTTATGGACGTTAAATAATTTTAAATTCAATTTATAATTTGAAAATGGTAGTTCCCGCTAAAAGCCAATGACGTCAATGGTTACGCATGCGCAGTATAGTTCAAGCAGTAAATTTGTATGGCAGCCATGAAATACAAACTTCACCATTACCATGCTGACATATATGACTGACATTTTGTTTTATCGTTTTCGCTAAATGTCGAAAAATGCCACTTTTGATTCGTTCGTGCAGAGCCGAATTTTCGATTTGCCTTGTGCAATTTACGATGCGGATCAACTAGAACTCTTCCTCTTTGCTTCGCGGCAACGTGCGGCTCTCCCACAGGTATTTTTCGAAAAATATGAACATTTTAAGATTGCATGATTTTGCGCTATTTTCGGTTCCGAAATGCATGCTTTTCTTTAACTATTTTTCGCCGATATCTCTGAAACGGTAAGAGCTAGCCCATAATAAAAATAACGTAAAACGAGTTCGTTTCATTACGAATCTTTTGGTTCCATCAGAATTTTGATTTATTTTTTCGTTTCGGAGATATTTACTGAAATAAGTGGTGATGTTCCATATAAAGTATATTCGTGTGAATGTTTTATCGGTTTTTTTTAAAATGAAAAAAAATCTATCTATTTACTATTCTAGATGTTATATTTTAGGAGAAGATGTAGATCTTCTAATTTTAACAACACAATTGGCTGGCAACTTAGATAATATTTTTTATGAAAATACCGATAAAACATTCACACGAATATACTTTATATGGAACAAACAGTTTTACCTTCGATGATAATTTAAAAAAAGTAACTATGTTTTGTCATGCCATGTGTGGCTCTGATACCACTTCTTTTCATAATATAGGGAAGTTGAAAATTTTCCAGATTTTGTCAGAGGACCAAGTTTTAGGACAAGTAGCAGAAGTATTTATTGATCCAAATGCTGATTCCTTTGAACCAAAACCGTTTTTTTATGCCAAATCGCTGACATTGTTATCATTGAATATACTTCCACCGACAGAAGGAGTGCTTAAAAAACATGTTGAACGTGTCTACTTACAATGCCAACTTTGGCATAGGAACAATATTGACTGGCTGCTGGGGTTGGAGAAGAAATGTTGAAAATATTTTAGAACCAGTATTTACTGACCAGCCCATGATTCCTGAAAGTTTACTGAAAAACTTCATATGTTCATGCAAAAATAATTGCACAAACAGATGTGGCTGCAGGAAGCTTGGATTAAAGTGCAATAAACATTGCAAAAATAGCGAACTAATCGATGACTTCACACCTCTAGAATCAGCTGAACCTCAAATATTAGAAGTTCAAGTACAACCTTACCTTCTTGTCTTAAGGATGTAGAAGAAGATGAACCAGAGTACATTGACAACAATGATGTACGTGATTGTGAACCTCCATCAAAACTTGTAAAATTCCTTATCACGAACTTCATAAATTAAACTGGACTTCACAACGCACATATCCCAAACTAAAGCTCCTGACACCACTTACCATGGTCGCCATGATAGGCTGTCAACTTATTTGAGGTTGGCAATACTCTGTAGGAATCTCAACTACCGTAATGTTGGTTATCGTTATTTTCTAGCGCATTGTAGAAGTTATTGTCACAAAGTTTGGATAAAGAGTGTTTTTTTCTAACATTAGATTTTACACGTGTAAAAAACAGGGCAACAGGGGAGGTTTATTAATATTTGCATCTAAGGGTGTTAGATATATGAAGATATGTATGTCATAAAATCGAGAGAAAAATACAATTAATCTCGAAATTATGTGAATATTTTACCTGTTAAAGATAATTTCATTAAAATGCTGCTAAAGGAAAGTCATTATTTTATGGAAAATTACAGTATTTTCATATCATTAAATGAGAAAGTTTTTGGAAATGCATTTGAGGTACAAAAAAATTTTAATTGAAAAAATTATAAAAGTCTATGGTTCTATCAGAATATTCTATCTATCAGAAAACATTCGAAAAACATCAAGTAAGGGCGAGCGTAGATGCATCTTCACTCTGTATGTATCTCGATACTCCAGTGAAGCAACGTGCAGTGTGGTTAGTACTTCGATGGGTGAAATCCATCTTGGGAAACACAGCGATCTCGTCCAACCTTCTACCGGCTTGTATATCAGTGTATATGCGGAAGCTATGTAATTTCAAAATGAGGATTACGTAGTGGATATATCATCCTTCGGAGGGTAAAGCAGGCGGTCCCTTGTTTATTAAATGTTAGGCAAGTAAGAGATCCCTACTCTTCTTTCGAGAAGAGGTTCGGCAAAATTTTCAGGTTGGGGGTAGGTCGTTTCCTGGCATCGGTGATAGGCCCTGGTAGCGGAAATAGGCCGACGTTAAATAAATAGATAAAAAAGAAAAACATCAATAAACCATTAAAACAATATTACACAATGATATATCCCAAGAGACGTAACATAATGTTTTTAGTTGATAAATTCCATTTTATTGTCATGAACCTAATTGATTTTTCTGTATTACAATGAAAACGTGTATTTTAATTATATTTAAATAAGATTATATTTGTTATATGAAGAGACTTTTTTACCAAACTGAAAATTCGCAAAAAAAAACGTTCATTTTTCCAATATTCAACTTATTGGTAAATAATGAAAACGTTTTCAATCCGTCCCTGACTTTGGGCAAGAATTCTGAAAGACGGATCTGAAAACCTATCATGGCGGCCAGCATGGGGGGTGTCAAAGTTTGGACCTTATGTGAGGTCCAGTTTAATTTATGAAGTTCGTGAAACGTATACAGCTTTTGGACGACGAAGTCAGTGCGGGGGTGAAAAGTCAGACTATCTTTGTTCTTCGAACGCGCAGTAGCGGTGCATAGTGATGGGCGATATCGTGATTTTTCAATCACAACGTAAATCGTTACTGCGATTTTCTTATATCAGTGAATTTAAAAAAAACGTGATGTGATCACGACTTTCATAATACGACGTACGGGAGAAATTGTTAATTATTATAATATTGGTCTTGGTTGAACCACGGCAAGGGAACGAAATACGGAAGGAAAGTCGTGATCACGTCACGCTTTTCTGCCAACTTTACTAACAGTCGTTACCTGTGATTTCTTAATATCAGTGATTAAATCACAGTTCGTGATATATCGCCCATCACTAGCGGTGCAGTTATCTCACTCTGGAAGAACCAGTGTTGCGAGCACTATTACTTTTGTAATAGATCTATTACTATTAAACGCTCCCTATTACGCTATTACGCCGCAACGAACATCTATTACTTTTTTTTCGTTATGTCGTTATATATTCATACTGGTGAATGCTACCAGCAGAATTGGTAGTCGGTGTTGAAAGTGAAACGAAATCGCTAAAGATTCTTAAAAGTCATGACTTGCTAACGGTAATTTTATACAGGAAGAAGAAGAAAGCCTTATAAAAATGTTCGCCATTCAATGACACATGCATGAATTATAAAAGGATTACGGACGCTAACAGGAATTCCGATGAAAACCGATCCGCAAAATATGAAGAAAGAAGAGGGCGCTACGAACACGAGTGCACCAAGTTCCAGCTAAGTTCGCGAGTATTGTCAATTGTCTCAATGTAAAGGTTATGTACATGGAAAAAGTTGGTGTCATCGAATTAAATCCTTTATATTTTGAGAAATGATGACTTTAGTACAAATATTGATGTATTTCATAATATTTCACATTAGGATATTGTGAATTGCTTGGTTTTTGTGAGATATAGATAGACAAAAAGGTGAGTTCAAGGCATTCAAAAATATTGAAGCTCTTTGTGGTTGGATGAAAGAAGTACTCTCCAAGGAATTTACAGGATAAAAGCTTTTTGCAAAGGTAAGAATTAGTTAGCAATGATCAACCCTTTTTTTTTCAATATATGCTTACCTAATTAAATATTGCTTAATGAATAATTACTAACACGCAAATTCTTTTTTCAGGTTATGAACTCTTAGCTTAGAATCTTCAACAAAAGCCATGGCATCGATTACTTGGACTATTGCTGATCCAGACCTTCAGTATTCATTATGATTGTGTTACTAGTCTAGACCAGATTCGTTGACTACCCAGTCTATCAATTTTTTAGCAGTAAGCAGTGGCTACAGTCGAAAGGTTAACTGTTATGAATTTTGTGAAAAATACCATATAAATTAAACAATGAAGGACTGATGTACTGTGAACTAGGTAATTAAAATATGTAAAAAGGTGTACAGAATTTCTTCCAATGGTTGACCCCTCGCCTATGATATACCTATAGACTGAACTATACAAACCATTTAATTTGTGCAAGGACTTTTTCTTATCGTGTCTTATTGTTATATATCTAGCATGTACTTTATTTTTTTCATGTAAGTAGGTTAATTGTATTGTATTTTATTAAATATATTAACTTTTTATTTTACATTTTATTTATCAATTCTATTATTGTTAGCAGTAAATTGAGGTAGTCGATTATGTTGATCTTCTATATACATGCATCTAACTGAAAGTAAAATAAAATATACTTACTAAATATTCAATTATTTATTATGCAAGGTTTCATTAGTACTCAGGAAGAATCAATAAGAAACTTATGAGAGATACAAAGAAAGATCTATATTGTAACAAAAAATACATGAAAATAATACATACATAATTCAAAGGGCATTTTTATAGCTACAATTCAACATTTTTATGGCTCGTCCGAACTCTCACTGAAGTATTTCGACCAATTTCATAGCTTTTGAATATTAAACAATCCAACATTGAGTTTTTAAACACAACACAATACACGAGACTAAAACAAGAAATTCTGTTGCCAGATCACTCAGTGACAGCTGTACTTTGAATTTTTTTAATTTATGCACTTCATCAGATATCTTAACATAGCTTGCACATTTTCCTCTGGTGTGTACCTCCTTTAAAACAATATCTACTATTACACTTCTTTATTCCTCGGCACTAGCTCCATCTTCGCTCAACTAAAGTATAAACACAAGAAATACTTATTACAAATACTGGCAAACCAATATGGTGTTTTTTTTTACCACAAATTGTTTATTGCTTGCCTTAACAGCAGTTACTATTATCACCACCTTAAGCTTCATATCTGATGGGTTTTAAGTTGTATCTCATATTAATAGAGAACACCTAACTGAATGGATCGTCGCATGTTCTTGTATTACGGCCGTTGTTCCTACAACAAAATCCACATTCTTACATTAACAGGCAACAACTTACCACCAATAAAACCCTTGGAATGCCCTTGTAAAATAATTTCTTTAAATTGCTTGGGATATTTTAACCCTAATCTCTTCTGGTTGTAAATCGACGTTATTTTATAAAAACTGATGTTGTCTCAGATTGCCACATTTCCACAATTAATAATACAAGAAAAACTTGCCATTTTGTATGATACAATGTCCAAAACTTAATATTGCGAAAAGTTCAATCAGTCGCCATTTGACAGCTATAATGACAGCGGTTTGTTTTCGTTCGTGCTTGTTAATCACAAAATAAAAACTATCAAAAACTTACCGTAAATTCATAAATATTGCACTTAATTTTTTTAGTCGGAAAAAGAAGTACATGCGGCGACGGCTACAACACAATACACCGCAAAGATTAAAGAATATTTGATACACTGACATTTTTACTATTTTTACTGACAATGATGGTTGAAAAGTATATTGTAATTTTTTCGGCCGGCAAATTCAAACAGCAGATGAGTTACTGCGGGTGGCTGAATGTTACCCCCTTTCCTGTATGTATATTTTGAAATGTAATGATTACAAATATTTTAAAAAATGAGGCAATAAAATAATTGCTAAATATTTACATAATTTCAATTTATTTAAATTTTTGTGTTCGTTATTTAAATAAAACAATTAGAATTATATCGAAATGATTTATTATTTTAAATAATGAATAGCGCTGCCAACAATAAAATCATCTTTCATCACAAAGACTCTTTATATAATAGTCACGAGTAACGATAATCAAATAAAGCGGTGCGTATAAAATTCATATTTTACCGCGCTCCAGTGCACTCGTGAGCGCTGCGCCATCTGTTTCTTTCTTCCAGTTTCACGGAAATGTTGAAAGCACGCGTGCGTTATCCTTGTCTATAGTATTCATGCAATGACAGGTGGAGCCACTATAAAAACAAAAATATATTCCAATTATTCATTTCCATGTAATAAGTACACGTTACATGAAGATACTCCAAAAAATCACGATGACCTTCAAGAAAAATTTCGCCCGAGGCGTTCTACTCTCCTCTAGGTATGTGATTACGAAAAGTTGAAATCTATTACGAATTTATAACGACATCTAGTACGAAAAATCGAGACCTGCTCGCAACACTGGGAAGAACCGTCCGTACTGGCCTGAAATATGGTCTGACATTACTATGATCTCTAGTGTTACATTTACAACTTATTACAACTCATTACCAACATGCAGAACAGTGACTCAAAATGCGAGGATAATTACCACCGACCCTAAAAGCGGGTCATTGCGAGCTCGTTCCAGTTACGAGTTTTTTGCATAATTAAAATTACACAAATTCTTACAATATTTTGAATAAGGCCCTACATCTGGTGTGATTTCACACCAGCTGTTCATTGGCTAATGCCATTTTTTGGTGGGGATTGTGAGTTAATAGGTGTTTTCTTTCTACCAACAATCCCAGCTAAGCCACAGAAGAAGAAACAATCAGAATATACTCTCTCATTGACGGGAAAAGTTCGCGCATCTACATCGCGCACTGTCAGTCTCGGACGAAATTGTAAAAAATCGTGGCAGGCCCGGAGCACGGATTTCTTCTGTAACCGGATCGTTAGCGACAAATGGCGTGATCTCGCCTCGTGATACAGTTTGTATCATGATGCCGCCTAATTAGTTAAGAAACATTGAAAATCTAAAACAAATATTATTTGTCTTCATCTAATGTTTCACAGGTTTTCTGATTCTCTACCGGGCCGTTCCTAAAAGGGGTAAAAAATATTGAGTACTCTCCTGAACTCGCCCAACAATAGTATGGCGGAGATTTACAACACGAGATCAAAGGATTTTTTGCCGACATTCCCTTCTGATTGATTCTTCTTCTGTGGCTAAGCTGTTTTTCAGTCACGCCCAGGTCACGCCTGATGATGAGAGAAATATTCGTGTACCACAGTTTCCGCACTTTTCTAAATTCACCGGTGGACGCACCGGGTGGACAAAATACGAAGCTGATTGGCTATGCTTTTCAAACTAACCAATCAAATGTTATTGCTTACTGGTGCGATCCACCGGTGAATTCAGAAATCTGCCCTTTGCGTGTAACATTAAAACTACTTAGCTTAGCTAAGATTGTTATTGTTGGTAGAAAGAAAACACCTATTAGGCCACCTTAAAGTTGTTTTCTCTACTGTGCTTAACGTCTACCAATCTTGGTTGACATCAGCGCCAGTTTCTGACATCGTATTTGCGAAATATTTCGCTAAGCGTGCTTACTCTCTACATTCTTCGTGCCTTTAGAAATCGATTATTGAGGTTATGTTGATGATGTTTTGTTTTAGTTTATTTTGATTAAAAGTATATTAGTTGTTCTGTGTGTATTGGGATTTGTACCGTAATTTTTCCTGGATATTAATAAGAGTGAGCTAATAATAAAATGGAACAACAAGTAAATATATACCGAAAAATGCTGGCTGCTGCAGTCTCTAGCATTTTATTAGAACATGGATGTGATACAGTTGAAAAGGAGACTTTGGGCACGTTAACAGAAATGATTCAAGCATGTATGTTCACAGTTGATCATCAAACATTATTTCTTAAAAATTGTTTCTTTTAGTTATAACAGAAATTGGGTCTCTCAGTAAAAATTATTGCGAATTATCCGGTCGAAATGAACCCGTTATCGCCGATGTTATATTAGGCTTTGTGGAAATGGGTAAGTAAATCATTATAAGTAAACATTTCTTACTAAGACACAATACAAATATTGCAGGTTATAACTTCAGTGCCTTGGAACATTATATTAAAGGGCTTAAACACACAGTTCTGCCTGCATTACAGCAGCAGCAGCCACAAAAACAACTCAATATGTTGCCAGCAGGGACTAAGCAACCTCTCCCATCTCACATTCCACAGCATTTACCTCAATTTCCAGATCCTCATGCTTATGTTAGAACTCCTGTGAGTAAAAAGTTAAGTTAAAAAAAAAAAAGATTTAACAACGATCATTTCATATTGTAGACACATAAACAACCTGTAATTGACTATGAATCAGTAAGAGAAAAGGCTGCTATACAGAAAAAGGATATTGAAAAGGCCCTGACAAAATTTTTGGCTAAAACAAGTCCTACACATAATTTATTTGATACCGATGAAGCAAACATATTTCCATGTAAGTATAATTTTGTATAAAAATATGGCGGGAAACTTACGGTGGAAAATTACAGATGTGTATTTAAATGACCCTCTCCAATACCGTAACACTTGATCAAGTAAATGCGCTGCTCTAAGATCAGCATCTTTCTGAAGATATTAGTTGACAACGAGGTTGACAAATATTAACAAACAATAATGTTACCTAGGCATTATTTGACAGCAATAAACTTGATTTTTATTCACAAAATGATACGAAGTTAATTCAATCCAGATAGGACCTGAATCGAAAAACTTTGAGACACCCTTTATACCTAAACTTACTGATAATAGTTACAAACACCGTTTCATTACAACTAATACATAGTCCTTAAAAAATAATAATCGATAATAAGATATGGAAAAAAAATTTATTTAATTTTTTAAATCAAATCTTAGTAACAGTAACTCCCATCAAAAAAAAAATATTTGGCTTTTCGATTACTTACTCCTTTTAAGCTGTGTAATTTTAATACTTCAAAAATTTTTGCACACACTGTACAACAAAATCGAAGTTTCTCAACAAGAATTGTATTTATATAACAAGCAAAAGAAATGATGAAAAATTACTTTTTTCGAAAAACTAAAAATAAAAATTTGTACAAGTATAGTAGTCCATCAGTGGACACAATGCAAGCACGGAACTATGGTGGGGACAGGGTGGGCCATGACCCACCCAAAATTATGTTGGCCCACTCTTGTGCCCACCCTCATGCCCGACAAATTAATATTTTTATTGTTTTATACGAATTGAGTAAATCTACAGTATTTAAATAGATAAGATTGTGTTTGAACCCCTATCCCCTAGCCCAGCCTCTGTCTACTCAGTACTACACAGCTAGTTCCGTGCGTGTGCACATAATAACCTTAAAATACTTTTACATTAGATAAGTGGTGCATTTTAAAATGTAGTGACGCCACAGCGTTCTGCCCCCTCTGCTCATAAAAAAATTTTTTTGGTCTCCTCTCGGGGCCAGTTTTGTACTTCTAGTTCTGTGCCTGACACACTGTATGTTTCTTAAATATAAATTTAATACCAAGATGTGATTAAACATTTAACATACAGGGTGATTTACAGCTTCGGATTGTGGGCGCAAGGGCATACCGGGAAGAATATGTAGGGGGGCCCCACACCAGAGATGTGGAAAGTCCCAGCGCACGGTAGGAAAAATGAACAAAAATCTGCCGTAGATATATCCATCAATTTAAATTTAAAAAAAAATGGAAAATACCCTCAAGATATTGTACAAAGCGACAAAGTGGCTTTGGGTTAACCTAATTTAAAAATCGTAGATATTTCTCTTTATTCCACGTTTACCTCCCTAGTCGAGAGTCATAAACAAGCGAGGTAGTGTTCATGTAGATTGAATACAAAATTCATTTTTATGGGATCACAAGTTAATTGTTTAAGTTTCTTAAATTGTTTTTAACGTATGAACCATAACCTTTTAAGGGGTTAAAATAGGAGTTGAAGGTTTACGGTAGTGAAAATTCGAGATTCAAGTGAAATAAAGTTTAAGTGATCAAAAGTTGTTCTTTGATGCTGATCTCATCTTTAATCTTACTCGCATCCTATCGTTCCTTCAAAGGAATGAAAACAGGAGTTGATCTAAAAATTACGATATTTCAAATACTCTGCGTTTAGACTTGTAAATATTATTTTACTGGATAAAAAATTATCCTTATTTTTACCTGTCAGTAAATAGAGGGAGGGGGGGGGGGGGGATATGAAATAAAAATTTCGTCCGAGTTTCAAAATTAATGAGTAGGTGGGAGAAATCTAAAGAACATTTTTTTAACCAAAATTGATAAGCAGAGAGAAGGAAATGGAAAAAAAAATTTATCGAAAACGAAAACTGATTGCGCGCGCCTCTTCACGCACGGCTGTAACCTAGTTAGCCTTATGGATAATCCGGCCCTGCCAGAGTTGCTCTTTGTCTTTGCGAAAAATCAACCAAAGACTAAACCAAGCGAGGCACAGATGTTAAACTCAATTTGGGAACAGGTATACATTACCAAACAAATACAAGTGTGAACTGAAGGCTCGTCAAGCGACGACGATAATAGAGCTTAGTGCCGCGTGGCGCGTGTCTTCAAAAATACGTTTTATATGGGGAAATGGGCGCAAGTTTTATATATTTTCTACTTTCAACTTTAATATTATTTTTATTAAGAAAAATAACAATATTACGGTCTTTGGACGCCAGAGGCCTCAGGGGCCCCAAAACTGGTAAGTCGAGGGCCCACCGGGAAATTTCCCGGTTTCCCGGTGGTACAATCCGAGGCTGGTGATCTACCATGACATGCGGAAAATTTAATAGTAGGTTGTCTCCACCGAAAGGAGTTAAAGAAATGAAAAATAAAAAAAATGATCTTATTTTTTTGTAGAAATGCGCCGCCAATATTACTTTAACCAAGCTGACGTAATACGGTACAACATCACTATATCAGACTTAGGATTGACACTATTGTCAGCAAAGCTGGAGATGGTAGAAGTGATTTTTTGGTTTTAATCAAATCACACTACAAAAATAGTGAAGTAAATCGAAAAGACACTGACCCTATGCTAGTGAACTCTACAATAAGTGGATATAAGAGATATTTACTTAAGAGAAGACAACGCCAATCACAAAGTTTCATCGGTAAATATAAAGCTGAAGTAGGGTAAAGGGTAGGCAGTGTGGCTATAGGCGTCTGAATTTAAGATGCCAGCGCCAAAGTGGAGAACTCGTGAACTAATTATAGGCTTTTTGTTTGTTTATGTGGGGAATAATCATATTGATTTTTTTCTGCTTATTGTTATTTTTGACGTTAAAAATATTAACATTAATAATATATGACCTAAATGTTTGCAAGATTTTGTTGTAAGTGATTTGAAATATGTTAATGGCATTATTCAGCAAAATTCATATTTTTTTAGGTTATCTAGTTTTTCCCTTAAAAAGTACAGTTTCTTCGACATAAACGGTGTCTGGCTAGTTAAATATTAATAAACTAAAATATTTCTTTAAATTTATGCACAGTTGTAGTTTAAATCACTTTTCTTTCAGGAAACATGAGTGACATTTAGGTTAAGCATATTGCAATGTATGGAACATTTGGGAAGCACTAAAAATGTAAAAATTCTAAGTGTGTGTATGAAGGGGAATATGTTTTAAATGCAGGACATATTATTTTGTGTGGTACAACCCATATTCAACACAAAACTTAATAAATGTGTATTCTCTATGTTCATAAACAAGTATCTCAGATTTAAATACCCATGAAATTAGTGGTACATTGAATATAACTGAAAAGACATTAATTCTTTAAGTAAAATAATGAAACAGTATTTTGTAAAATATGAAATAGAAATATTCAGGGGTAAAACATACTAGTGCATGGTGCAATAGTATATATTACTTTTATAAATATACTGAAATTACATATATTTACTTATTTCAAAAATTTCAGTTACAATGTGTGATTGTCCAGGTTATTATGATTTCTACTCGGTCCACGGTTATTTGCATCAGCTTTTCCCCTCTCAATGCCTGGTTAAAGGTGTCTACATTAAAGAGGGTACGCTTTGAACATTGCAGTGCAACTCAACTTTCACGAGTTTTCCCTGCAATCTACAAAGGATACCGACTAGGTTGGCTCCAGCAAATTGTATCTTATGTAGCCCCTTTAAACGTTATCATATTTTTAATAACTTAGCATCTCAGTTCATCATTTTACTTATTGTTGATATCATCGTACACTAAAGAGACAATGACAGAACAGCCCATAATTAGTTTGACTATAGACCACCAGGTGGCGTACTCCTTATTTTCAGACGCCTATTATAGCGCATCTGTAAGTGACGTCACAGCTAATCGCAAAAATATGTGTTTCTTAAGATTTAAGAGTATTATGCAGCTATTATTAAAATTTCTGCCTGGTTCCGGTATTTTCAACTAAAGTGTAATTCAGTGTAATGCTTATGAAGTTCTAAATACTTTGTCCTAACAAGATAGGACTCTTTTTGTAGGTTGGAAATCTAACCTGTAATTAGCAGTCTATTTTTATTAATCAACAATATTGAAAAATTATTTACATGAGCTCCAAGCTAAAAATGCATATAGAAACATTAAAAATGAGAATAAACTTGAAAAACTTAAAATTTACATGATGCAGGTGCTGCTGTAGGTGGCACCATCTATTAAAAATCACTGTACTAAAAGTCTTGACTGGGAAAAAGCAGTTTTTAGCCAAATGGCTGGCGTTATTAACACTGCTAATGAGATTTTGGTAAGTATTGCCAGATGCTGAGTATAGGTTTTTGACAATAGAATATACAATGGGATCAGATCGCCATATGGTGGCACCAGCATTGCGCAATATACTACTGAGTCGCCATATGGCGACATCAGTAATGAATGTGTTAAACTGAAAAAAAGCTATTCTTGTAAGTAAATGAATATTACACTTCTGTAATAGTATATTACCTAATGAGTGTTGTAAGAAGCATATTACGCACGAATGGAAGAGTTACGCATGATGCCGCGTAGCGGCGAGTGCGTATTTCCATGAGTGCGTAATTGCTTTACAACTCGAATTATGTACTATACTTTACCTACGATCACATATATTTATTTATTTAGTAAAATCTGGATTTAGTTTACTTGTCAACAACATTATTCAGCAAATATTATGTCAATTTTGACAGTATTTGAAAATTACGTAGGCGTATTTGTTTTTTTAAACCCCGCGTCAGCGATATAAGCCACCTATAATTGCGTGTTCCGTGCGTTTTGTTTACCGTGCGATTTGTTTACAGTGCAATTTTTTTTCAATATGTAAAGTTCAACTTACATAGATGGCAGGTAGTGTGTCTTTCACTATTTACAGTAGTGATCGTAGGTAAATTCACATAAATAATTTTTCAATATAGTTGATTAATAAAAATAGACTGCTAATTATAGGTTAGATTTCCAACCTACAGGACAAAGTATTAGGACAAAGTATTTAGAACTTCATAAACATTACACTGAACTAGATTTTAGTTGAAAATATGGGAACCAGGCAGAAATTTTAATAACGGCTGCGTAATACTCTTAAACCTTAAGAAACACATATTTTTGAGGTTAGCTGTGACGTCACATGCAGATGCCCTATAATAGCCACACTGCCTACCCTTCGCCCCACTTCAGCTTTAGCTTTACCGATGAAACTTTGTGATTGGTGTTGTCTCCTCTTAAACCCGTCAATAACACAAAAACACCAACTTCTGTGGTGCTTTGTAGCTGCCGCTGTCTTGATTGTTCGGCGATAGCAAAAAACTCGGCACTTTAACTGTCATGGTAAATCACGCTGTATAATTAATATACCCTACATGTGATCAGGAAAATATAGTTGATCTAACGTCACAAAATGATGTGTTTTTAGGCTGTGACATGGGCCGTCATGTTTCATGTCATTTTCACGTCATATACAATGTGTCCCACTTTTCATGGAGCCACCCTCATATCTCGCTTACCTGATATCCGAATATTTTGAAATTTTGGTGGTGAATATATACCTATAATGTGAGTCTTTAAACGTAACCACATTCGACTGAAGTCAGAGGCGTTCGATTCTATGATGGAAAAAGGGGGTCGATTTTTGAAAAAAAGTATTAGCGATTTTTTTAGAGAAAAATTAGTAAGATATTCTTAATCAGCACCTTTAGAAACCCCTTTGTACAAAATTGCATCGTTGTGGGTTCAAAGGTGTTTGAGATATGAGCCGTCAAAAAAAAAAAATTTCAACTTAAAATAATTTGTATCTGTAAAACGGATTTTCATATGAAAAAAATGTATTCTTTATTTTTTGTTCAGAATAATGTATTGTACTAGTATGAAATGATTCTATAACAAAATTACTATTTATTTAATAAGGCAAAAATTCTAATTTGTACATACCTACCATGTTTCTAACAAATAATCTACACAAATAATTTTATTATATAATTCTTTGCGTTTCTATGTAACCACCATCATTCCGAATACATTGCTCAATCCGTTTTCTTACATGGTGTACAACTTTCCTAATCTCGGCTGGAGTGATTTCAACACATGCCTGTCTAATTTTGATCATTAACTCATCTTGGCTACGTGGTCTGTCCTTATACACTATATTTTTTAGACGACCCTACAAATAGAAATCAAGTGGTGTTAGGTCCGGAGACCTCGGGGGAAACTCATGCACTTGACTTCTTAAACCTATCCATCTACCTGGAAAATTATCTTCTAGCCAACCCCTTGCAACGTTATGAGCCGGGGCACCATCAAGTTGATAATACAAGTCCCTTCTGACATCTTGAGGCAGATTATTGAGAAAGGGTTGAATTTCTCTTTGCAACAAATTTAAATACGCTTCTCCATTCAATCTCGGAATGAAAAAAGGCCCAATAATCTGGTCTTTCCATAAACCACACCAAACGTTAACTTTTGACACGTATTGCCTTTTAGTACTGATAAACCAGTGGGGATTTTCGTCAGCCCAAAAACGGCAATTCTGAGAGCATACTACCTCATTGGTAGTGAATGTTGCTTCATCAGTAAATATGACGTTTTTCAGAAAATTTACATTGTTTAAAAATTCACCCTGGGCCCAAAAACAGAAATCCAATATTCTGTCAGTATCACCTTCTTCTAGGGTATGTAGAAATTTTGGCTTGAATGCTCTTTTTCTATGTTTTTTCAAGCAACGCCAAACGATGTTCTTACTAATATTTAGATTTAATGCTACTTGCCTTATACTATATCTTGGATGTTCTCTAAAACATTGTAAAATGCGTTCCTCGTTTTGATTTTACCGATTTTGTAAATTATAATTCTTTGGTCTTAACTTACATACATTTCCTGTATTGTCAAAATTTTTATTGATGGTTGCTACCAATTTATGGCGAATGGAATGCTGATGGCCAGGATGCCGTAAATTAAATTCATCAGCAGCTTTTCTATATGATCTGGCATTATCTCCGACTAAACGAACCAATTCCACTTTTTCTTGCATTGTTAAACGCCGAGCTATTATCATAAAAAATTTCAGTTCACTTATCGTGTAACATTAAACCAGCATTCATTAAATTTTTAACGTATTAACTTATTGACGTTCAATAATACATTGACACTTGCAATAACTTTTGTTTTCATGGCTTATTTAGGTCTTTATTGAAGATTATTTGTTAGAAGCATGGTAGGTATGTACAAATTAAAATTTTTGTCTTATTAAATAAATAGTAATTTTGTTATAGAATCATTTCATACTAGTACAATACATTATTCTGAACAAAAAATAAAGAATACATTTTTTTCATATGAGAATCCGTTTTACAGATACAAATTATTTTAAGTTGAAAACATTTTTTTTTTGACGGCTCATATCTCAAACACCTTTGTACCCACAACGATGTAATTTTGTACAAAGGTGCTGATTAAGAATATTTTACTAATTTTTCTCTAAAAAAAATCGTTAATACTTTTTTTTCAAAAATCGACCCCCTTTTTCCATCATAGAATCGAACGCCTCTGACTTCAGTCGAATGTGGTTACGTTTAAAGGCTCACTTTATAGGTATACATTCACCACCAAAATTTCAAAATATTCGGATATCAGGTGAGCGAGATATGAGGGTGGCTCCATGAAAAGTGGGACACATTGATGCTAAAGCTGGTGTAAAATTGACTTTAAAATGGGTGTAGTGTACCTTTGGTGCTCCTGTTTAAAGGTCTCTATAGTCTTAAACCTTTAAGTGCTTACGCTTATTTTTTAACGTTCGCAAACTCGAGCACTGGACTACATTTGCTGCTTATACGATTCTGGTATAGCCTACCGATATGCTGATATCCATTTTTAGTAAAAATCGACTCTAAGTTGACTATTGTGATCGACAATCATAGGCGCCAGACTGGCGGTAATGAGTGCTATACGCAGAGAATGTGTTAAGCAGTGATTTTGGCTATGTCCATCTGTACGTGCATGTGTTTGTGCATAAAGTGTGTGTAAGTTTTTACACACAAATAGACAGACAGATTCATTCCATTTCATTAGACACACTACATATAACATAATATGTATAAAACAGGTCATTTTAGACACCACAAACTAAGATAAAAAATAGTAACTGCACAAGTGAACACTTATAAATACAGGTGGCAAAAATCACTGCTTAAACTTTTTTTTTTTTGTAAGCAGTTCAGTGTTCTAGTATAGGACCATTAAGAAGTTCAAATATAGAGACTTTCAGTTGGGAGTACAAAAGATACAATATGTCCGAATTTAAAGTAAATCCATTGAAGAAACTCATTTTCCATAAGTTTAGTGTGGATTCCTTTAGTTTAATTTAGTCTTCCCTATATCTTATTAGAAAATGATTGATGAAGAAAAATGTAGTTTTATTAAATTTGTGAAATTGTAAAGCAACTTATCAGTATATATCCCTGTATCTACATATTGTTTATTTTTTGTTTGTTTTTGATTATCTTATACAATTAGGCCTGATACTTTCATCTATAGATAGTGGTATTTAATCTGCAGAATAAGGTTTATCCCATAGATAAGCAAAAAAAACGGTATTTTCACCTACAAATAGTGATATCCACGAGATAAATATGCCATATCCTAGGATAACCTATCCGGTGATTGACAGAATTGCTATTTTACCTACTAACCAAACTTATTAAAAACTTGGTTTGTTTTTCATATTTAATAAATAGTATATTGTGTATTTAGGTGTGAAAGCAATACATTCCCGGACGACGATGCAAATTGTTGGCCGAGGCGCTAGCCGAGGCCAACAAGCATCGAAGTTCGGGAATGTGCTTTCACACCGAAGTACACATACTATTTTTTCTGAAATCACAATGAATATTATTATAACTTAAGGAATTTGTATTAATGCATAACATTCCTTCAGTACAATCTAACTGCTTACTAATAAATGTAATTTTAATGTGAGTTGGTTTGTCTACGTGTATTTATTTACTGTCTAAAATATACATAAAAAACCGTACGGGAATGTTACTTTCCCGGCCTAGGCCGGGAAAGTAACATTCCCGTACGGTTTTGTTGATCGTTGCTTGGCAACGGATCTTTTCAGGTCTGTTTTCTGATAGTTTCTTAGCAACGGACTAAAATACTGGAATTGTGCATTTTTCGATCTGAAATCGCGCCGAAAATGTAGACATTGCCGATCGATTTCAGAAAAAAAACATTTATAAAATGATATCATAGACTACTTATATTGTAAAATGAATATTTTAAATACTTTGTCCTGACAAAATAAGACTATTTTTATAGGTTGGAAACCTAACCTATAATTAGCAGTTTATTTTATTAATCATCAATATTGACAAATTGTTTGCGTGGATTTTTAAATGTTCACCTGGAGCCAGTATATTCTGCAAGCTAAAAGTGCGACGTAAACATTAAAAAATGAAAATAAATTATTTTGTTAGGCTTGCGTCCACGGGTCCCAGGTTCGAATCCTGGCTGCGGTATGGATGTGTAGAGGCGTTTTTCACGTATTGCTGAGACAGTAGCAATGGGCTAGACCGCGGTTGTGTGGGAGACAACACGGTTAGTCGTTCTCCTCTCCTGAGTTCGAGTCTCAGCTGCGGCAGATGCCAATGTCAGGGAATGGATGCTGTGATGTTGTTTATGTGTATGTGTCCTGGTTGAGTGGTGGAATAGCCTGTGGCTAAACTCCACCAAGACATAAATATAAATAAGGCGTTTAAAAAAAACAGTAGGGGGATCTTTTCTATCTATATCTTAAGTGAAAGTACCGGCCCTTGCTGTGACAAAACCGACATTGTTCTTGTAACAATGATTTATGATTAATAAAATCTATTCTATTCCATTCATTTTTTTTATTTTCAGTAATAGCATGTAAGCCTACTTATCCACCTTATTTGAACGCCTTACTTCCCCAAGATCAGATTTTCGATCCGGAAGACTTGGACTTCGACCCAAAGAGCCAAATAATACAACAGCAGAAGAACCACGACAAGGCGAAGAAAAAAATTAAGCCCGAAATAAAGCAAGAGGAAGAAGAACCTGAACAGTCCCTTAACGAGTCTATGAAAAGCAATGAAGAAAATACAGCTAGCAGTAGTTATATTGATAATCCGTATTTGGCTGCAACAAAGCTTCCTGCAAATCAGATTATGGACGTTTCCTGACACGTGAGAGAACGCTATCACTGATTTGACCATTAATTATATGGATTACTTTACTAGTAAATTTTCATTTATTTTTTAATTAAACTCTGTTCCTGAATTTTGCATATTATGTGTGTTTCTAAAAAGTAAAGTTGATTTTGTATGTACCATATCTATATGCTAAACAAATGCAATAAACTAGTTAATTGCTTATTATAGGTTTAGTAAATGAGAGAATAATATATGATATAATCCAATGTAAACTGATTTTCACATTTCTATATGGTAGCAATTAAAAATCTTCTGAAGATTTATTGATAGTAATGATTCTAGAGAAACAATCCTTACTCATCTGTCTAAGTGAAATCCCTGTTCCTGGATAGACTCATGTAGTCAAGTCAAGAGTCATTAATCTGTCACCCAAATCACTGAAGTAAATTACTTAGTGTAAGAAAATTAGGATCTCTATATTTTATTGTTGTGGTCAAACCGCATATTTAAAGTAAACTTTGTACAAGGTTCCACCATCTGTATTTGTTCTATAGTAAGTACAACTAGTTCTATCCATTAGAATAGAGATAGAGATTACACTAACGAAAGACTAATTTTATTGATCAGAGATCATTTAACATAATGTAGCGTAAGTCAATGGGGTATTTTCCAATTTTTTTTTTATTGAATAATATCATAGAATATGTATAAACAAGCCTTCCAGTACAGATTTCCGCGAAAATAATTATCAATTTTTTGAGAAAACGAGTTAAAATAAGTGACGCGAAAAGCGTTTTAACACGTTAATGATGGGGGTTATTTTTCAGAAATATTAATTTGGTACGTTTCTTGTCCTTGGGGTCAAGTATTAAGGCATTATTTAATAACGTTACTTGACTCCGGCACCAAGAATGCGTTCTAAGACTAAAATTATAGTAACTCTAAAACGGAAAACTGTAATCTCAGTATCATTACGGTAAATAATTATTAATACTCTCCAAGAGCTGTCGCTAGCGCCGCACTTGACTTCGGAAACAAGAACCGTCATTGAGAAATGGAAAAATCTAGAAATGAAATGTATGTATGCTCACTTGGTTATATATTCCCATCCACAACTAATGTGCTATGAAACTGATCGCCGTATGTATAGAATGACCTGTTACTTGACCCCGGGGGTAAGAACAGTACTTAACGTGTTAAATTGGTGACGTATGTAATTTGCCAATGACGTAGGTAGTTTATTGATTTGTAGATAGAATGGTTTTATACAAAACAGTGTGTGTGGTGTTGCCAAGTTGATATTTCTTCTCTAGTTCTAGTAAAGATAATTGAAAAAAACAGGAGTATAAAGCTTATTTATTAGATCAATACTAAATAGAGTCACCTCGTCTGTCAAAATAAAGTGGACGCTTAGCAACATTTAGTACATGGAGAATAGAATAGTAGGCACGCCATGCCTGTAAAAGTGGAAAAAAGCCAATTTCCATTTTTCCAGAGATAGTTAAAGTACAACGTGCCTACTCCTTCCCTCTAGCCTTCATGTTTTTATAATTAACTTCTCTGCAGACTGCCATTGGCGTTTAAAATGTACGAATCTTATTAATTATGATATTTTAATATTATAACACTTTATTTTCAACTTTTACAAATATGTATTCCAAATTGATTATATTTTTCATTAGCTTTTAAAATGAGGTCAAGAAGCTCCAATCTTCGTTTGCTAATAGGGTGCAAAAATGAGATATATTTGTGGTATACTAGAAGCAAAAGAGTCTGATCAAGTAAAAAACATTTTTAATATGTTAAATTTCTTATACAGGTAACAACTTACTAAATTATTAACATCACATTCTTTTTACATTGGTGCTATGTTCATGAGATATCATTTATATAACCCAATTTACTATGGTAACAAATAAGAGTATATAAGAATTACATAAGAATCTAAAAGAGGAACCATATACAAGTGGTTGAAATAGAGCTGTATCTTGCTTGTACGTCGTCCACCCAATGACTCGTTCATCTCTGTTTTGTCCCTTTAACCACAATAGTAGTGGTTCAAAATATTCAAGCATAGCATCTGCTGAAATACGATTGGAGTTTCCTTTTGTCAACATTCTTATGACGTCCTTCCAATGTCTGGCCTTACCCACTTTAAATATATCGCTGAAATAAGACAATTGTATTATTTAGATTTAAATATATACATGTTGCGAAAATACTGAATAGAAGATGCAATATTATCATTTTTTAGCAAAAATTTATTTTTAAATATTCTAATATTAAAACAAGTATTACAATATTCGAATATGAAATATTACTTCTCGATAAAACAGATCTTAATATGGTGCCCCGTAAATATCGTTCAAAATTCTAAACATTGTATTTATAGAGTTCCTTCTAAATGCGGTAAATATTATGTAGGTAAGTCATCTAGATCTGTCAACATAATAATAAGGGCTTGGCAAACAGAAATTATATTGGAAGAACGTTCATAACGAACAACTCCCTTTTGTGTTATATATACTTCTATTTTTTATGTGTACTTAATGCAATAAAGATTATTTATATTAGAAGAAATAAAAAAATTGTGAATATGTGAGGTATAACTACGGCTGTCCCGAGGAAAACTAAAATTCCTATGAGTTTGTGAAGAAAGTACGTGTGTAAACACTGTATATCCACTAACCGAATCAAGTTACTAATTTAAAACACTGTACAGCCACTTTCCCAAATATAAACACTGCATGTGTCGGATATACTGTGTTTCAATTTGGTTTTGGGATATATAATGTTTGAATTTTGGCTAAATTTACCTGTTAATGACGCCGAACCAGATCTCATCCACAACAAGAGCAACTAAATCGGGAATCGGAGACTCGAACGCATGAATAACAATACAGCTTTGTTACCTCTTTACTAAGAATTGTTTAAATAAATTAGAAATTTTTCGATATGTATGTGTTTTGCTTAATGAACTTTTCCAATTTTCAACCGATATTTCCCAAATCTAAAGACTGAATGTGTTCAAAACCCATTTCAAATACAATTAATATTGACTTATATAGTCGCATTAGGTGTTCTATATATATTCACCCTGTATTAACATTTCTTTCAAATATAATAAGGTTTCGACAAAATGTAATTGTTTGTTTTTGTGCTCTGGTGAACAATTTGTTAAATAGTTTATACAGTGTTTTGACTTGGGACAGCCGTAACAATCTTGTGATTCAATGGAGCTTCAAACATTTTGAAAAAAGGAGGCGTGGAACTATAAAGAAACTTGAGGGGTTCACTATTATTTTATTAAATGAAGATAAATGTTGAATATGTTATTATTCCATAGATTTTTGAATTGGCTGGTTGCCGATTCTCAGAAGCGAAGTAAGTGAAAATAAAAAAATATAATTTAATGTAAGGTGAACTCGGGGAAGTGCGAGAATGGGGTAAGTGCGTTAGTCGGCTCCAATTTTCTTTATATTGCTTCTAGGGATTTTACAGTACAGAAATCTACTTTGTATAACATGTTGTATCTACTTGTCAATAGATCGCAGCATTCGGATACTCTGATATTAAAATAAACGCATTGTTGCAGAACGTGAATAAAACAGGTGATCAAAGTTGGTAGTGTATGATATATCTTGTTTCATCTTTGTGTGTTTTTGACTTATGGTAAGTTAAATCAATCACTTCTGTGTGTTTTGATTTCTAGTTTTCAACCATGTATTTATTTTTTACATTCATCATTGTCCTTAAAAAATAATATGTGTTACGCAGTTAACCTCAAAAAACAGAAAATCGGGGAAGTGCGTAATTTCTAGGTGGGGCATGTGCGATATAGAGTTACGCACTTACCCCACTACCATTGAACTTGCCCCACTTAATTCTCTATTTCAAAGAGATATATTTTTTGCAGGTTACCTTACATTAAAACATTTCCATTTTATGCCGAGTGAAATTACTTACCTACGATGGTCAGGAATTATATACGAAAGGGTAATAGAGGAACAGCATACACCAAAGAAATTCTGAAAAAAGCTGTAGATGAAGTAAAATCTGGAACTTTTACTGCATTTAGGGCTAGCAAACATTATAATATTCCTTTAACTACTATAATTGACCATGTCAAAGGAAGACGTGGAAAAAAATCGAACTCCTTTGGAAGATCGACAGCCCTACCTATAGATGAAGGAAAAAAACTAGCGGAGGGTCTTTGCTATATGGAGAAATATGGCTATGGCCTCACAAGAAAAGAGGTTTTAGAGTTGGTGGGAGAATATGTTACCAGTAAAGGTATTAAAACTCCCTTCCGAGATGGATATCCCTCTAAAGATTGGTTCATAGCCTTTAAGAATAGACATAAGCTATCTATTAAAAAAACCACAGAACGTGGAATATGCTAGAAAGAAAGCTTATGATCCATTCATTATTGACGAATATTTTACAATATTACAAAATACACTTGATGAATTGAATCTAAAGGATAAGCCTTGTGTGGAATTTGGACGAAACAAGTTTCTGTAGAGATCCATCGAAGACTAAAATTGTCGGGAAAAAAGGTGTTCCTGCCACACGCACAACAAGTTCATCTGGCAGAGAGAATTTTAGTGTACTTTTAGCGTGTAGTGCATCCGGACAGAAGGCACCACCTTTAATAATTTTCAAAGGAAAGAATGTGTGGGACCAATTTATGGCGCCCAAAAATACTGGATTTCCCGACACGACATATGCAGCTACATCTAACGGGTGGATGGAAGCAAGTGTATTTGAAAATTATTTTAAGAATAGTTTCCTTAAAACAGTTGGTGCAGAAAGACCGGTTCTCATCATATGTGACGGTCATTCGACGCATGTTGGTCTCACATTAGTCGAAATGGCCAGACAAGAAAATATTGTCATACTTAAACTGCCTCTACACTCTAGCCATATCTTACAGCCATTAGACTTAAGTGTTATGAAGTCTTTGAAAGATCGTTGGGATGCTAAGCTGACTATATGGCAAAGACATCATATTGGGGTCAAACTACCAAAGAACGAATTTTCAAAAATTGTTGGAGAAACTTGGGCTGAAACAAATGAAGATGTGATTAGGAATGGATTTAAAAAGGGAGGGATAGTTCCGTTTAACAACCAAATTATTCCTGAAACAATGTATGACCCCAGAGCTCTTCATAGGTGGAAGCAACACAATTCTAAACATCAAAATCTACATCAAATTTCTCCTTCCATACCAATTGTAGACTCTACACCTGCAATTAAAGGTGGTCAGCACAATAATTTACCACTACCGGATTCTGCAATACAAGCACAATCACAATGCTCATCTATCCCAGGTGCTGTTTTACAGGTTCATAATATTGACACAAATCATTCCACACCGATTCCTTCTACGTCTCACCATCATTCCCCTGATAAAACCAGTTTTGAACAATTGCTCCTTGCTACTATGAAACCCCATAACACCAACGAGAAAATTAAGAAAAAACGCGTATGTCCTGGTGCAGAAGTTATCACAGCAGATGATGCAATACAAAGACTTAAAGAAAATGAAGAGAAGAAACAAAAAAAGAAGAAAAAAAACAAAAATACTTTAGAAGGTAATGTTGATGAAATGATTTCTGTGTCCAATAAAAATAAAAAAAAAGAGAAAGACGAAGAAACAAAGCAATATTTTATACGACAGTTCAGATGAAAGTGAAAATGAATCAGATTGTTTAAGTGAGCATTCGTCTTCGGATAATGAATCATTATCCACATTTCTGAGCCGACAGGAAGAAGAAGAAGCAGAAGAGAAAGAAAACTTCAGAACTGTGACAGAAAAGAAAGTTGGAGACTGGGCTATTGTTAAATTCTGCACAAAAAATGCAGTCAGGTATTTTGTAGGTAATATTGTGTCGACCAATGATTATGGAGAAGCTGTCGTGAAGTTTGTACGAAAATCATCAGAATATAGGGGAGTCACTGTTTTTCGTTACCCTCCTCAAGAGGACACTAGTGATGTAATTGATGAAGACATCATTACAATTTTACCGAAACCACTGACAGGGCGGCGAGGGGAAATCAAGTTTTCAGTAGGGTTTTCTTCCTTTCATATTCAATCATTTCTGTTTTTTTCTCTAGAGTTAGGATTTTTAAAAGTTTGTAAAAATTAAACGAATAAAGATAATTTAGTTCTGCAAACACTGATTTTTTCCGTAAATATTGAATTTTGCGCTCATGTCCCATTTCCCGATACAAGCACTTAAGTAGAAAGTTATCGGCTCAGTACGCTCTTGCCCCATATCATAGGGGCAAGAGAGTACCACTGACTGTGGTTAAAAAATTTACTCGCAAAAATAGCATCATAAGTTTACTTTAAAAAATCGCGTGTTATTGTACTCGCAAATACCTGCATATTAACAGAAAAAATCAACACTTTATTATTTTAGTATTTGTACTGGCACTACGCATGCAAATGTAAATATTGAAAAATATAGTACGCACTTCCCCGAGTTCACCTTAGTAGTATTATAAAGAATAAAAAATATGAATATGCTACAAATAAACAATTATAGATAGTTTCAACATCTAATGTTCTAAAAAGATTTAGAATTAGTTAATAATTCCCCGAAAATATCGGCAGACAATTTGGATGGTCAAGGATAGAAAGCAGACATCCTAAACCTGCAAATTATTTGCCGAATTTTTCAATAAATCGTACAAGCAGATATTTTCAAAATTACTTAATCGCTTCCCAATAAACTCAAAAATACAATTGGCAGACAATTTGGTCGGTCGAGGATAAAAGGCAAATGCCCTTAATTTGCAGTATTTAGTGACAAATCATACAAGCTGTTTTTATAAAAATTGAGTTCTAAGAACACAAAAAACAATCTGTAGACAATTTTGGAGGTGCCAATTTCTTGAATAGGCATCCAAAGTTGTTAATAAAATTGCTTATTTTGACTAATAATATAAAGTTGTTTTTGTTTAAATGCGTTGTCTCCACAGATACAATATGGAGATGATTTCCTGATGATAGCAACATAGTTGGGGAAACGCGCATCGACTAAAGCATTTGAGTATAGATTTCAAGAGTTCTGGTGTTTGTGATAACTATCATTACTGTTAATACTTCATCAACGGTGTCACGCCGAAAGTTCCAAGCCTTCCAGGACTATTCCCAACGTACTTACATTAATACTCTACCTGCCTCCCTAGATCGGTAAACATCGCAGGTATGTAATGGCCCAATATGACCAGCTGCGTCGCACAGAGCTTCGTGAATTTGAAATTCTAATAACAAGGCCACGTAATAGCGAATGTAAGGAATATCTGCTGGAATGTGTCTCTTGGCTGCAGCATCAAAATGTGTTTCTGTTCTTGGTAAAGGTGGTATGATACCTTGAAACCTTAACCGAAGATCCCACCAATCGGAATTCATTTTATTCACACCGCTTTCAAAAATTTGATACCTCCACTGAAAACAAAATGTTCAAAATATCTAAATTTATTCTAACATTCACTAATGGCCCAGTTCCTATGGGTTTTAAGCTGGGATGAAATAATCGTTATGTGAAATTTTTCACAGAAGTGGGTTTCTGGAAGTATAGGAAAGTATAAAAAAAGTTCCAACATAAAAGAAAATGACGCTAACTCCCAAAAATTGTTTTTTTGGAATCGACTTTTAAAACATGCAAAGTTATCTCTGAATTTAACCCAGTGTTACTTTTAAACCTGACTTGATAAATAGTTTATCCTGTGTTTAACCCTGGGACAAACAAATTGGTATTGATAAACCGACCCTGATAGAAGCAGACAAATACCGAGTTTTGCAACTGAGTTAAACTTTAACACCTACTTTACCATGCAAAATACTGACTTGCGCGTCTTATTGGCTAAATAGTCTTGTAAACAATACATTCTTGTGTTCGAATAATATAAAACCCACATTTTTTAAATGTTTGTAAAAACCGAGTTTTGCATCTAACTTTACATTTTTTGTAATTTTTGTTCATAAAATTTTAAAAGCTTTTATTGTTCAAATAGGCTTAGAATGTCATGAAACGTCGAGATTTTAAGTTTGAGCAAAAAAAAATTCTGTCTTGTCGGTCGGTCTGTCTGTAACTTTTTTTTGTGCGCACGATTACTCTGGAACTGTTTAAGATATTGACTTGAAATTTGGTACACTTATGTATTTTAACGAGATCTTGAACTAGATTATATTTTGATCTTAATCCGTTGAAGGGTTGAGGGGTAAATTGGGGTAAATAGGTAAATCAAGGAAGTAAGAGTCCATAAAATTGGTGTTTAGTATATATAAGAAAAGCTAAGATCTCAAAAAATTTTTTGGCATTAGTCACCCCCATGACCACCCCCACCTCGTTATTAAAGGGGGTGAAAAAAATAAAATTTTACTTTAGTGTGTGTACAAGAACCTCAAAAATTGTTTTTACTTCATCCACTCCCACTATCACCCCCTTCCACCATCCCCACCCCCACTAACGATGTGGCATATCGTTTTATGGGTTTTTGTGGTAGACAATTTCAAATATTATATTATTAAAGTTCCATAAACAAATATTTCCACAAACAAATTTTTTTCGTTGTGAGGGACTTGGTTAGAAAATCTGGATGTGGAAGTAGTGATTCCTTGGACAGCAGTTTTTCATTATAATTTGTATTGGTAACAGGAATTTGCAATAGAGTGAGTGCATGTATCTTACAATCGGCTTTTTTTTTTACAAATGTATTTCCAGTATTGAATACCTACTTACAATACCTACTCACATCTTTTTTAATTATAGACTACGGTGAACAGAAAATAAATATTTATTCTTCAAACTTCGGCGAAAAGTAAAGAATTCTAACTTGGAGCAGATTTCCCGAGCCGCCTATTTATAATGCTCCCGAGAATGATCCAAACAAAATCAAAGATATTGTCTAATACACATATATTTGCTGTATCAAAAAAGGATACAGTAAACCTGGTCACTTTACCACATCAGGTGCAGCAGTGAAAATTTTTACAGAGTTTATCTGTATGCTCAGAAGTGGTTGTCCAACAATTTAGATTCTGAAAAATGGAAATCGGAGGGTGGACAAAGTATGACGCCTATTAAATTGCCAAATCCGCCGCAGTCAGAATCATTGTTGGATATGATATTCTGCAACTGAAAAATTGTGGGAAAGCTTGCAGTTGCAGAAAGACTGGGTTATATTGTAGTTCTGTTTGTGTCTTCTGTCAGATTAAAGGTGTACTAATTTTCAAATTATTTTGGATGATGAAGAATAAAAAGTATGAATAGAAAATTAACATTATCCACAATAAATTACCATTGCACTTGAACTTTATACTTTTTTTTTATATAAAATTTTTTCACAGATTAAAAGAATAACAAACCTTTTTATTATGTATATATTTATTATAAAGAATATAATTTAAGTATATTATATTTATGTAATAAATAATAAATACACATCAATAACCAGAAAAAGTCATGTTTTCAACAAAATTAGTTAAACATGGTTATTAATGTTATTAACTAAAAACTGGTCTTGTTTTGAGCAAAATAACCTACGAATTTGAATTCAGCGACTCAAAATACCTAAGGATTATTCTCAGCAATCTCAGCAGATCACTGATCCCTAACTAATGCCCAAGAAGTACCTTTAACACTCAGCTTTTTAGTCGTGTTTTATGTGAAAATGGTTGCACACTAAGGTGGAAGTTAACTATAAGGTGAAAATAAAACTTTTTTTGTTTTGGTATGTAATAGTGAAATTTGTTTTCCTTTCTGGATTCCTAAACTGTTAGTAAAAAGCTTTTATGGATATTCATTTATTTTCCGGTGCCGCACAGGCGTTAAAGTTTTAAAATCTATATATAAAGTAACTAAAAGAAAAAACGCAGCTCTTAGCTCAAATGTGCTATATATTAAGCAAGTTTTACCCAGAAGTCACCACAAAGAGGAGCCACGTGTCGACTTCCACCCTCCCTCCCACCCTTTGTTATATTAGCTATTCAATCTATGGGCCTATAGTCCTTTTTAGTGTTAAACTTTGGAGACTTCAACTTCCCAAGATAAAACCATCTCTCGCTTCAAATCCAAACACGACTGACGCGGTTTCCTTGACAATCTTGACGCACCTTTCTACGGCTTGAGTATGACATGGAAACCGTGGAAAATCAGGTGTTTCTCCGGTTTGTACCATTTTTTTTACTTCTTCGCCAGATAAGTCCGACAAGACAGGAGGTTCCGTCACTTTACAATCATTCCAATTTATTAGATCTATATACTCAGGAGCTTCAAAGTTAAGGGGAGGAACTTCAAAACTCCTAACACGTTTATTAGGCTTGGATCTTGCCACAGTTATTCTCCTAAGTTCTCTAATATATCGCCAGGAATCAGTTATCATTGCCAAAAGTATATTTTCAGGATTGCCAAAAAAGTCATTCCTTTGAATTGCCGGATCAATGATATCCTTGTGCTGTTTCTTGAGGTACCTGGAACATTTAATCATTTCCCACAAATGAATACATCCATCCTTGCAAGAAGTTTTTACTTTAATTTTGAACCACATATAACTATAAACTTTAATAACGTATTCGGCAAGAACCTGTAAATTTGGAGAAGGCGTTTCACGCACGATAAACGCAAAATTTTGTTGGCTGTTCTTATCCAACTTGCTGCGGAAATATGCCGCTTGACACCGCTTGAAAAATTTCGAACAAGTACTTCTGGTCCGTACTTAAATTTTACTGGACTTTAATGTCCATATCTTCACATTTTTCAAGTTGTTTTCCTATTGGGCCAGAAAATCTTTTAGGACCCACGGTTTTCCCATCGAGCTGCTGAAATAAATGCCTTAAGGGAAGCTCGTTTGCATGTAGTAAGCAAATTATCCATTGTAAGGGTCGTTTTTGTCTTGTTTCCAATATTTTGATAACTCCAGATTTACATCCCGTCGCACCTAATAAGTTTTAAATTTGAAATATTAATATTATTACTTTGAAAATACACCAAAATTTCATTGGCTATAAGATTAGCACACTTTATGTTAATTTGGGACACTAACTAAAACTAATCTGTTATGACTCCCACTCAAGTAAAACAGACACAATTATACATCGGATTGATCCAACGCCTGCTATGCAGGCTAAGGTCAAATATCGTTACAGTGACCTTTTGCATAGGATCCAAAGTAAACTTTTCTCCATTACAGGACAACACTTCTTTCTTTTACGTTTTGCATAATAAAACTTATCGATATTTTTAAAAGAGCTTTAATGCAATGATTGTTTTTTTTTGTTTTTTTTTTACATAATAGGCTTTGCGTCACCGGTAAATATTATTTGAAATTTAAAAACTAAATATTTTTGTAATAAGGAGTTAAAAAGGAAAAGTATTTTCACTGTTAGAATATAAAATTTGAAACTTCGTTTTTAAGTTTCACCCTATTGCACATATCAAATTTTTTATAAGAACATGTTTGTGAAAAATTTTGTGTTTCATCATCACTTTTATCTGTAATTAGAGAATATTATTTATAGACCAGTTAACGGAGCGCTGAAATGACCAAAATCTCTAACTTGGGTGCTAATGAAAGGATTTTGATGAAACCTTGTGCAATGTGTTTGTAATGACGTTAATAAAAAAGTTGAAAAAAATATTAGAGTAGAAAACAACCCTTTTTAATGATCGATACATTCACCTGATTTTTTTTTCAGATTTTTTTTCAATTTTTACATATCTCCTCCCTCATTTTCAGGAATATTCCAGTGGCCATATCTCGAAAAAATGCACAAGAGTAAAAACATCTTATTTTGGGCCAAAAAGGGTGAGTACATTGTTTTTTTTCATTTTTGACCTGATTCTACAAGTTACGGAACCCGTGATAAAAGAGGTGTTTTCTACCCCTTCCGATCATTTCCTGTTCTAATCTTTTTTTAACTTTTTTATTAACGTCATTACAAACACATTGCTTAAGGTTTCATCAAAATCCATTCATTAGCACTCAAGTTAGAGGTGAAACCCCCCCCTCCGTTGACTGGACTATTAGGTATTGTGCAAATCACAACTTAGACACTTTTTAATTTACTATGAAAATATCTACTTTCTGTATATTGTTGCCCTAATCTGGGCACGCTAATATACTAGTTAGCTAAATACTTTAAAACACTCATTATTGGAGAACCAATCAAAACAACTACTCTTCTAGTTAATACTGACGAAGTATTGAATTACATGATTTAAGTATTTTTAATATATTTTTTTCTTTAAAATGCTAAGAATCCTATCATGTAATTCAGTACTTCGTCAATATTAGCTAGAAGAGTAGTTGTTTTGATTGGTTCTCCAATAATGAGTGTTTTAAAATATTTACCTAACTAGTATATTAGTGTGCCCAGATTAGGGAAACAATATGCAGAAAGTAGGTATTTTCATAATAAGTAAAAAAGTGTGTAAGTTGTGATTTGCATAATACCTAAATAATATTCTCTAATCATAATGAAAGCAAATAAATAAAAAATAATTCATTGTATTTTTATCTGTATTTTGCAGTTTTAACAGTTAATTCCAAAAAAATAAAATTTTTAGGAGTTAGCCTTGAGAACTTTGTTTATGTTTCTACTACCAAAAACCTAGTTCTAGGTATATAAAATTTCACATAAGGATTCCAACTATTTTTGATCTGAGGGCTGTGCTATAAGCCTTCAATTCCGAATAAATTATATTAAAAAGTAAGTACCTGATCTACAAGATATGCAAAAGGTGCATATGCAACTTTCTTCAGGGCCATTAGCATTAAGAAATTTATATTGCTCTCAAATATCTCTGTATTGTTGTTAAAAAGTCCAACCCTCTGCAAATGAGTTGGGCTAAGAACTGATAAAGTGACTGCATTCGCGACACCCTCATGGAATCCTGAAACATGTTTTTAATAATGAATTAAAATTAATTAACCTAGTTAGTTAAGCTTCAACACACTTGATTTACTTGAAATTTACTAACCTGGATTTGCCCCATCTCTATATAAATATGGCTGATCTGCATAGTACATGTAATACTCAACATGAGCCATTTCATGATGAGTTGTCATTAAATTATCCATGTTAACTTCAGTGCATTGCTTTATCCTAAAAATATCAAGGTAGACAATTTCTAATTGATGTTATAAGAATTAACACAGTCTTAGAGGAGAAATGGCAGTGTTGTCTTATTGCTTTTATAACTTTCAATTCATTCAACAGATTGTATTATGTATACTTCTATTTTTTTATGTGTACTTAATGCAATAAAGATTATTTATTATTATTATTATATAAAATATTTGTGTCTGAACATTAATCTTCACACTGGTCATTGTCATAAAAATGGAATTGTTTTACTATATTAATTGTGAGGCAGTGTCCGAGTTAAAAAGTTATTAATAATAATTACAACAAAATAGGGGACTTTATGCTTTTTCAATATCTTGAAAACTAAGTGAGATACGAGATACGACATAAAACTATAAGTACGTAGGTACATTTTTGGTAGAGTATAAAGGATCTCTAAAATATTGGTTGTAATAAAATGAAATGGTACAGAGTTGAGAATTAAGTTTGTAGCGGCTGTCAAAGGTAAAAATGGGGTTCCAAAAGATTATTTCTTCGTCATTTAAAATGCAATTAAAAATAAGAAAAAATTACATGTGGACTCCAGAAACCACTTTTCATGGAACAATAGGTTTTTTAGACTTTTTCTGTTTATATTGGCATGTTGAACTGTGGCCAAGGCAGATATACCTGTTTCATCTGCATTATAATTTGAGGTTTTCATGTACAACGTATACATATTGTACATAAAAAAAAACTAAAATTATAATGCAAAACTATTTATTTCAGTAAAACGGACATTTCTTGCTCCTGTCGTAGCATGACACGAACTCATGACTTTGCTCTTAAATAAGAAATGAGCTTTCGTTGTACAAAAAAAAAACACTGCCCAAGGAATCACTACTTCCACATCCAGATTTTCTATTTCTAAGTCACTCAAAACGAAAAAATTTTGTATGTGGAAATAATTGTTTATGGAACTTTAATAATGTAATATTTGAAATCCTCTACCCCAAAAACCCATAAAACGATACCCCACATCGGTAGTGGGGGTGGATGAAGTGGAAAAATATTTTGAGGTTTCTGGTTCTTGTACACACACTGAATCAAATTTTTTTTTTCATTCCCTTTAATAATGGGGTGGGGGTGGTAATGGGGGTGGCTAATGCCAAAAATTTTTTTGATCTTAGCTTCTCTTGTATACAGTGTGTCCCGCTTTTCATAAATCCACCCTAATATCTCAGTTATTAATAATGCGATTTTCTTCTTTGGGTGGTAATTATATGTTGGAAAAATGAATTATTTGGCATAGTAAACATTTTAATTTTTCATTGGTGTGCGGTTTTAGGGGGTAAAAAGAGGTCGATTTTTCGGCAAAAGGATATCAGGGCTTATTTTAGACAAATTTTTCTATCATATTTGGATTCAGCATGTCCAAAAACGCCTTAATCCATATTCTCCATGATCTCAAAAACGGATTATGGCAGAAACGAAAAATTAATTAATTTCTTAATTTATCAGTTATTAATAATGCGATTTTCTTCAAATTTGGGTGGTAATTATATGTTGGAAAAATGAATTAAAAATTTTCATTCTTCATTGGCGTGCGGTTTTAGGGGGTACAATAGGGTAGGTTTTTTGACAAAAGGATAGGGCTTATTTTAGAAAAATTTTTCTATCATATTTGGATTCAGCATGTCCCTTAATCCATATTCTTCATGGTCTCAAAAACGGATTATGGCAGAAACGAAATATTAATTAATTTCTTAGAAAACACTTTTTAATTTTTTGCTATAACAAACCTAAAAACAAATTTTTTTTTATAAATTGTGGTCTCTTCAACATAACCACCTTCCAATGATACCACACCGTTTGTCGTAAATGTTGCCTCGTCACTAAACATTATGTTCTTTAAAAAAATCTGTCGTTAAGATAGTTACCTTGCAACCATAGGCATTAATCAAAAGTTCTTTGAAAAACAAGATTTTATTTGATATTTAGCGATTCATAAGAATTGTCAAAAGTTAAATAGTGTTATTTAATTTATCAATCTTACTGATAATGGCAGAAAATCGGAGAGTAGTTCTTACAATTGAAGAAAAAGTTGAAATTATCCGCTTAATTGGTGATAATGAAAGATCTACGCGTCAGGTTGCTCGAATACGTCATCGTGATAGAGCACCAATTTGGCACAAAACCGTTGGTGACATCAACAAACTGTTTGCAAGAACCGGAGCCATTTTCAAGACAAGACGAAGAAGGTACAATTTAAATTTACGACAATATCCAGACGACGAACGCATTTTAACAGAATTTCGGAACAATCCAAATGGTAGTATAAGGGCTGTTGCGAGAACACTAAATTTAACCAAAACTAAAATATGGAGCTGTTTGAAACGCAGTAGGATTAGGGCATTTAAACCAAAATTTTTGCATACTCTCTTAGAAGGTGATTTTGAACGGCGGTTTGAATTTTGCCTATGGTTGCAAGGTAACTATCTTAACAGAAAAGAGCTTTGTCGTAGTATTAGGCAAGCGTGTCAAGAAATTACTCCCCAAACTTTAAGAAAATTGATTGAACGGTTAAGAAGGGTTGTTGAAAAGTGTATTTTATTGGGAGGTGGTTATGTTGAAGAGACCAGAATTATAAAAAAGTTGTTTTTAGGTTTGTTATAGCAATTAAATAAAGTTATAAAAAATTAAAAAGGTGTTTTTTAAGAAATTAATTAATATTTCTTTGCTGCCATAATCCGTTTTTGAGATCATGGAGAATATGGATTAAGGGGTTTTTGGACATGCTGAATCCAAATATGATAGAAAAATTTGTCTAAAATAAGCCCTAATATCCTTTTGCCAAAAAACCTACCCTATTTTACCCCCTAGAACCGCACGCCAATGAAGAATGAAAATTTTTACTATGCCAAATAATTCATTTTACCTACACATAATTACCACCCAATTTGAAGAAAATCGCATTATTAATAACTGAGATAGTAAGGTGGATTTATGAAAAGCGGGACACACTGTATACTAAATACCAATTTTATGGACTCTTACCTGCTTGATTTACCTGTTTACCCCAAATTTATTCCAATTTATGAAAATATAATTTAGTTCCAGATCTCGTTAAAGTACATATGTGTACCAAATTTCAAATCAATATCTTAAACGGTTTCAGAGTAAACGTGCGCACAAAAAAAAGTTACAGACAGATCGACAGACAGAATTTTTTTTTCGCTCAAACCTAAAATCTCGACGTATCATGACATTCTAAGCCTATTTAAACAATACAAGTTTCTACAATAATTTTTTTTTGCCGTTACTATACTTCCACTGGATGTGGAAGTAAAAGGTATAGCACATAGATCACAAGTATGGTACTCGAAAACAATTCCATTTTTCTTAACGGCGACTTGCGAGAATAATGTCTGCAGATACCTCTTGTACAGTGTCTGCCAATTCGCACCATATGGGAAACTCTGTTGTTATTGACTTTCTGAAACTTTTTATTTTTTATAAAAGTTAGTGCATGTTAGTGCGCTTAGGTCGGAAAATATTTTTTTTGAAATTGTCTCAAGAGTAAACTACCTTTATTTTTGAAGATATCGAAAAATGTTATTTAAAGAAGTTGTTTACAACGCGAAGTTATATCCAGATAGCACATTTGGTTGTTCTATTGGAAAAATGTTCCTCTTTTTTTTATGTATAATTCCTAAACTGTATTTTAAAATATTTTTCTATTATTAATAATTCTCTCTATTTAATAGTTTCAGCCCAAGGAATGGATAAAAATCCCCTTTGAAGAACTTTTTTGATCAAACAAATATTTTGAGAAAAAATGCTGAATTTCTTGGTGCATATTTTTTTCAAATGTTATTAACTTTTTCGATTTTTTTTAATACAAATATTTAAAAATATAGTTCAGGAATTATGCGTAAAAAGTGGAAAATTTTTATTTTTAAAATAGGAAAACCAAATTTGATATCGGAATATAACTTTGCATTGTAAACAACTTCTTTAAATAACGTTTTTCGATATCTTCAAAAATAAGAGACAATTTCAAAAAAATTAATTTTCAGACCTAAGCGCCAGGACTAACACACATTTGTGCATTTGTGTCTTTTTCATTTGAGAACACGCACTAACTTTTATCAAAAATAAAATTTTTCAAAAAGTCAATAACAACAGTTTCCCATTGATGCAGACTTTTGGCGGACACTGTATTTAGTTAATAGCTTGAATTATTATTTATTAGTCTTACCTAAAATCAACCTTATTGCAAAAATCCCAGGCACTTGCAGTACACTGCACTTTTCGACCGTTTGGTCTCTCTACCATAGAATATCTCCAAAACTCTGGGGGCATTGGTTTTAATCCGAGAGATGTATAAAACTCCTCTGCCATTTGAAACATCCTAAAAAACGTGAAGAAAGTAAGTTGTTCTTGTTCTCTTTATACTTTGGTAGATAAGGTATCTAGTCAGAATTCCCATATACTGTTTTTCGTTAATATATCGTATGACCTACACGCTCAAACTTTTTCGTCCGCTTACAGTGCTTGCTTTAGAAGACACTTCCATCAAAAATTCTAAGGAATAAAATTAAAGATAATCAATCTTTAAAATGATTTCTGTTTGTTTCTATATCACAAAGAATAAAGAAGTTATGGCCGATTCAATGTGCGTTTTCACATTTTTTTAAACAAAATGTCGCCATTTTGTTATTGTAATTGCTCAGAAATTAAATTGTTTTCGAAAATGCTGTTTTTCGTTAATATATAACATCACCTAGATGCTCAATTTATTTTATCCATTTAAAACACTTGTTTTAGAAAAAAAATTTCATCCGCCATATTAGAGTCGCCATTTTTAATTTTTTAATTTTTACTTCAGATTCGCAATCAGCGATCTCAAAAACATAACTATCCTACTTTTCAAAAATAAATTAATAACACTTTTGCAGATATTCAATATTCAAATTTAGGTGTGGTTTTCACCCCTTTAGTGTATCAGCAAATGTCCGAATATATGAAATTATTCTGAAATTTTATATATTTTTTACTTCTAGGCACTGTACTAGAAGTTTCCATGAACTTTTTCTATTAGAATTGGTTTAAGAGTTGCCTTTTTAAGTTGGGCTACGTATTTAATTACATTCTGTATATTTACTTACCTCAAGGGCGTAAAACCTTGGTGCAACATTTCATCGGTAACGTCAATACTCCTGTATTCCGAAAAAGGCATGACAATATCGGCAATATTACTCCAGTCTTGCGCCCATAAATTTCCTAAAATATGTGCAGGCAAAGGCCCGTCAGGCCTAATAACGTTAGACCCATACCTTTGAAGTAATTTTCTTCTTACAAATGTCAATAGATGTTTATACAATGGTTGCAGTTTTTGAAAAGACTCTGCTAATTCATTTTCAAAGTCCGAATCTTCATAGACATATCTCATTTCTTCACCAGCGTCCAAAAATCCTGAAGAAAGTGCGTGTTTTTAAGTAGAAAATTTAATACGAATATTAGTGAGCTACTTATTTTTAGTCGACATCAAAAAAGGATGTACTTAAATCCTTAAAGGACCCAACTACTCAATAAAATTTGCAATCCACACAGAAATATTTTACGAATTCCTCTAGCCGTACACGAGCTTAAACGTAAGTCAAAATATAAAAAATTTCTATAGTTGCTGCAAATGCAATGAATGTTTTATTCGATTTTTCAATTATCGGAAGGTATTTAGGCGAGGAAATATAGCAGTCGACCTTCAATTTTTCTTTTGCAGTAAGTCGGATTGAGATGTGGCTTTTTGCATTTGCTTCGTTAACTCATCTAGAAACTTTGTGCCATATTTTGGTCTTGTACTTTTTTGAAATTGCATTGCTGCATCGAAAGGTGCATTCTTTCTTATAAGTGCATCTTTTCAAGTGATGAAGAAAAAATTCATATCTTCCAGAAAAAACTCCCGAATCATACGAATTTCAGTACCCTGGGGTTTTTTGAGTCGCTAGACCTGAATGTAATGTCCAAATAAGCCCCCTGTGCACCTGGAGGTCAGGACGATACCAGGAATATCATCATCTGGAGTTCCCTGTAAACTCATGGAAAATCGATCGAAACTCGTTACCCGAGGGTTTTTCGGGTCGCTCGTCCCGAATCTGACATCGGCAACCTCGTCCAGAGGACCTGGTGCGCGCGACCTGGCTAATAACGTCATCTCCTGGAGTTTTACTGAAATGTTGTCGTCAAACTTTCTAACATTGCTTTAATGAATGCTGGTTAATATATTATTATGGTAGAACAAGTTTTCCACTGCAACCTAAATATGTAATACGCAACAAATTATAAATAATTATTAATTAAAAATAAAAATAATTATTTTTATTACCGCCGAAAATGACACTCTCGATGAAGAAAGTACTAACGTTGATGAGGCGGACGATATTTAGAATAAACTGTAAAATTAAGAAAAATTTTTTTGATAACTTAATGTATTTGTAAAAAGATGTATAAAATTCAGATATTTTTGAAATTGTACCCTGCATATATTTGTACCCATACCGTTTATTTACCCCTCGAATAGTTTCAATTGAATCAACTATTCCAACTCTGGTGTTAAAGTAAGTTCATTGAAAAAGAGAGGACATGCCCATTTTGTATAAGTTAAGAGGTTGCCGATGTCAGATTCGGGCAGGCCTGTAGCTAGATAGTGCTTTAAGGGCGGGCAAACAATTTTTCAGGGGGGGGGGGGCGTAAAATTTTTTTTTGACGAGTGGGGGGGGGGCAGAAATCCAAAAAAAATTTTTTTCCAGGTGATGACGTTCCTGGTGCCGTCCTTACTCCCATGTGAACAGGGGGCTCATTTGGACATCACATTCAGGTCCAGCGACTCAAAAAACTCCCGGGTACTGAAATTCGTATGATTCTGGAGTTTTTTCTGGAAGATATGAATTTTTTCTTCATCATCTGAACAGATGCACTTATAAGAATGCACTTTTCGATGCAGCAATGCAATTTCACAAGACACAAGACCAAAATAGGGCACAAAGTTTATAAACGAGTTAACAAAGCGAATGCAAAAACCCCACCTCAATCCGAAGGTTGGGGCTATTTTTGTGTTATATTTCGTCGACTAATTTGTGAGACAGTAAAACAAAAATTCAAGTCTCTTAAATTTCAATCCAGGATTTCCTACGATGGCAAGTATAGTGGTATAGTGATATAGAAAAGAAGTATAGTTTCCTACGTAAGACATAAATGTGACGTCTCTCCAAAAGCTCACATAAAATATGCGCCAGTTAGTCAGTTACATCTGCCGAGGTTGAACGGTTTTTCTCATAATATAAATGGACTTTTAATGACAAACGCCAAAGTTTAACTCCAAAACATGTGGAACAACTATTAGTAATATGCTTTAACTACTGATTATGATAATTAAGAATATATGTGTCTTAATACTCTTAATGTATCTATCAATATTTCCCTCATTGAAAGAGCGTTTATAATAAGTTAATCGTACATTAACTTTGAATTTTACTGGAGATTAGGCAAGCAAAGGCATTTTATTCAAGAGGTTAAGGCAGTGAAATGTTACATAACCGTATTGGTAAGTTAATTTGTGGTAATTTCAAGGTAAGTGTTTCCTATTGTTGACCTAAATAAAAATCTATTTATCTCTGAAGATGAAATTACCAGATATTTTCGGTTTTGAGATCCATATTCCCTAATAAAGAAAAATAAAATTGGCGTTAAAGTAAATAATATCAATATAATAAGGCAATCAACTCATAATTTTTTGACCATTAGGTCAAATGTCCCAGTTTGGTAATGTTCATTACATCTCGTGTAAGAATTTGCCACACGGCTTAAATATTAGCGTTACTGGTCGCCCAGAAAACGATTCACAGTGGTTCAGAGAGCGGATTTAGCTTATCAAAAGTGCTCGAATCATGTCGCGCCGGATGACGTCATTACTCACCATATGCCTTTCAAAAACGATAGACTGTCGTACACAGGTAAAAGTATTTGCTTATATTCGATACATAAGTAGTGGCCGAATAAAAACATAACTAGTTAACTCACCCATTTTCAATTCGTATCAGTCACTTCTTTTTGACTGCTGTTGTTACATGTGTTTAAAGAGAAAAGTGAAAACTTTTTATTGTGGACCCTACTAGTCACGGTATGTACTAGTATGCTGTATATTATTTGTTGAAATCATTATCGTTTTTCTCGGCTGTTGGACAATAATTAATCGGAAATAAAAATAATAAAAATGAAAAGTTTGACAAAGCTTATATTTTGTGGAACTTCATGGAACCTTCTAATTTCCTATGCATATTAATCCACAGTCCTTAGATTTCAAAAGCTATTTAGTAAGATGCTCTACTTTTTACAACTCTTCCTGTTATGTTCATTTTAGTTGGTGCCAGCAACAGAGCCCGACGAGAGTTGTTTGAAGTTTGGTATGCAGAAACGCAACACAGTGAAAAAAACGTTTTCTGTATATCGATATATAATTACTAAATTACACTTAGTGGATATTAAAGGAAATATTGGAGAAAAATTACTAATTGAGAAATCGGGTAATATCTGCAAACTGTTTGTAAGAAGATGGAAGCAATGTCATGCCAACACTAACTATTTTAAAATACTGATACTGCAAAATTGTACATAGAAAAGTATAACTGGTATTATATGCCAACCACTTTACATAAAGTACTGATCCATGGTTCGGAAATCATTAAGTCTTATCTAGTGCCTATAAGAAGAATGTTTAAGGAGGCTCAAGAATCCCGCCATAAAGATGCGAAAGGATTCAGAGAACATAGTACTCAGAAGGCATCTCGAATTAACACCATGAAAGATTTAATACACGTTATTGGTAACAAGCGATCCACTGATCAATTTTTTCAGAACATTGCCGAAAAAATCTAAAGGATCACTTTCCCAGGAAGTTGTTAATTTGCTCGAAATTAATAAGTTTCAAAGTATGTGCTTTGATTAAGGCATAATCCTACACATGAGACAAAAAAGACAATATGTACATACGATCATAATTTTAGCTTATTATTCGCAAAAAAATTTTTATTATATAACAAAGTAATTCGTGCAGGTAAACAAAATTTTGTTCGTTAATTTTAATTGCTTTTAATAACAGTGGCCTTTTATTTTTTCATTTCAATCATGGTTTGGGATCCCAGAAACACAGAGCAGTTCAATAAAATATACTAAAATAGAATTAAGGTTTTTTTATTCATAACGAATATTTTTGATATACTAAATCCGCTCTCTCTTAACCACTGTGCGACTGTCCCGCTATTTTCATCAAACACAAATTCATCACTCAAAAGTATTATAATTTTGACACAAATCCACATCATCCCTGGGTATTTTCTTCGAGAAAATTATTTTTAGACAAAATGTCACTTCATTTTCACATTCTCTTGAATCAATCTTACAAATTATTTTACTCTTAACAATTTTCTTCACAACTATATAATAATAGAATATCTACATGATTTGAACCGCATTTTAATATGTTGCGTAGGTACTTTATTACTGACAATTGCACAAATTGCACTCTTGAGTTGATGTAAGATTTGCAAAATATGAATAATCAAGCCGATTTATTAATTTTCGCATGACAGGAACTAATTTGGGCATGAAGAGAACAATCCTAGAGCAGTACAATTAGGAACCAGAATATACATTTTACCTTCAAAGACTAACGAAAATTTTTAATGGTAATTTAGACTTGGAGGTAATAGTTGATCCCAATTTATTCTAAAGTGTGCCCATTTGAGTGTGATAATAGAGTAAAATTAAGTAATTTACAACCTGCCAAATTACTTATTCAGTTCATGATTAAGAGGTCGATTTTATGATCAATGTTAAGTAAATTTTTACCTTGCAAGAAGTTCTATTAAGCCCCTGGATTCTAAAGACAATTTTCTAAGTAAAACTTATGTTAATTTGGACTTACGTAAAATAACTTAATTTGCTTATAACATATTAAAACATTCTTTAGAGAAGTTTTACGTAATTTTTAACTCAACACAATAACGCACAAGGTCATTGAGCTCTGAAGAAATCTTCCAGGTAGAAAATAGCTAGCAGTTATGACTTCATAGTCACTTATTAAGACGAAACTACGTCGTTCTCGATTTCATGAAATTATTCTTGTATTAGTGGTTAGTCCATATTGCTTGTTTGCTACTTGGGACTAATACCTTCAGTTTGAGAAAACTGAGAAGCAGAATTTAGGTTAGCTGCCGCTACTATCATGAGGTTTTATGTGACCTCACACTGTTTGAGGAGTTTCGGGGGAATCAACAGACTATGTGTTTGGACCATGATCATACTTATCATATCTGATTCTAATTACACCAAAAGAAAAGACTACAATATATTTTTACCATTTATCCGAGCTGCTTGATTTGCCAGTTCAGCATATCTCATAAATTTGTTTTTCATTTGTGGTCCAACTTTGTCGTGCCATTCCTTCCAGATATGCATCAGTTCGAAATTATTTCTTGAATTTGCCATAATCGGTTGAATATCAGGTTCTAACTCTAAGTCGCAATATAATCTCTCGTTGTCATAGTTGTGCGGTCTAAATGGGCACACGCGCACATGTGCATATATATCTTTCATCTCGGATATAAGGTGATAAATCTGAAACATATACTCACGTAAATGTATAAAAAAAATAGCAATAACATGGGTTCTGAAAGGTGGCATATCGCGTGGTTCAGCCGATAGGGACAACTTAGCGTAACTTTTCAATGGGCAAATAGATTTTTGAAAAATTTGGTGTTGTGATATGAGACGAAATTTCCAATTATATAATGTAAAGAATCAAAATGGCCGACTTGCGGTTTCGATGCAATTGACATAAAAATAAAATTTTTAAATGGGATAGCCTGTATATTTTTGCATATTTGGATCCTACTGGCTATAATAAATATGATCTGACCCTCAAATTTATTTTGATTTTCAAAAAAATTTTTTTAAAATATTTTCTTTTAATCATATGAGGCCGCGATTTTGCCAGAATTGTTAAAAATCGGTCTGCAAACACCTTTAAAATATCATCTCCTCAGATATTAACATTAAACACGATTTATTCTTCATTAAGTTCAACGATATTGTTTATTCAATGAAAACAATTTTTTTTAATGGAACTCCTATGGGACAACCTATGAAGGCGTCGAAGGGCCACACAAAAAAAATGTTTCTTAAGTCAGAATTCTGGCGTTTATCTTAAAATTCTGACTTTTGTCTCAGAATTCTGACTTTTATCTCAGAATTCTGGCGTTTATCTTAAAATTCTGACTTTTGTCTCAGAATTCTGACTTTTATCTCAGAATTCTGACTTAAAACTTAGAATTCTGACATTTATCTCAGGATTCTGACTTAAAACACACTTGATAACAGCAGTGATAAAAATGGATTCCGGAGGGAGCTGGAACCTTCAGTTCATCAACCACAACTTTTAGGCAACCCAAAAAAAAAAATACGATTGCATCAAACGGATAGGAACGTTTCGATACCACAAAACTATCGATTTTTGCATTGCTACCGGCAACGAAAGAAACTTATTGATATCAATATTGTCCAGTATAGATCCCACCAATTGTTTTTTTCTATCAGATGACCACCCTGTATATTTCTCTTATTAAAATTATATCAGAGTTTTACCTGATAATAGTAGCAACTGCATATCACAATATCATTTTCCACTGTTCTTATTTTTTAAAGTGACCACCCTATATGTTTCAACACAAGTAGTCAGGTTTTCCCTTGATAATTATGTCATCTGCAGTCTAAATATTATTTCCACAATAGCACAGAAGACAGGAACTATACAGAAACGAAAGCTTGCCGCGGTACCTTTGATATCGGGTGTCTGATTTCTGTAAGTGACAGTAATATGTCTTACTACACTCAGAGAAATGATTCAATACACTGTACACTGGGAAAACTGTCTTGTATTGTATTTCGTATATATGGTATTAATGAAGTTGGGGGCCCAAGTCATGGTGTATTGCAGAATATTCAAAAAAAGAAGTACACATTTATATTTATATCCCGTATTTCAGGCATCATTAATCATAATAATGCGCTTTGAACCCAATGCATTTTTTTTCATACTGCTACCAGAATAAGAAAATACTATCATGGAAAGTAGTACAATGTATAGATATTAGATATATAATGAAAGAGACATATCATGTAGCTTAAAATTGAACAAAAGATTTGATGAAGAATATATTTTCAATATTGTTGAATAGAATATTACAAATCAAATAGTACACTGAAAAAAATGTTTACGTAAAATAACAATATACGTAAATTATTGATTTTTTTAATTGATGCAATGAAAAATTCTTTAGTGGTACGAGTTGAGAGTCATTATTACTTAATTACCTTATTCATGGTCACAATACAATTATGTTCATTAGAAACTGATGAACATATTCTGTAACTTATTGAATACTTTCATTTCTTCCACGAATCTTTTCGGCACTTTTGTCAGCTGCGTCTTGTTTCAGTTTATGAATAAAAATTGTTGGAACGACTTCATCAAATAAACGTTTACGTGTCCCTACACAAACATATTTTTTTTCAAGGTGTTTCTCACATAACTTATAATTTAAATAAAGCTTATTCATGCCTATTTCAAGCAGATCATGCCTTAAACATGCCTTCAACCAAGTTGCCGCCCTGAAAATAAAACATTCACGCTAAATAATTATGTTCCTTTATAATATTTAGCTTTAATATTATGCCAAAGAACCCCATCCTTTTTATAAAAATGTTATTTTTAAATCGTATTTTGAATGGCGGATTTACATAAGGAATTTACATCACTTGGGGCACGTGCCCAGGGCCCCCACGTAATTGGGGCTCCCGAGGAAATGTAAAGCACTGTAAATGTAAACATCTTTTATAGCAAAAAATATTTCTAAATTGCAAAAAAAAGAATTTTTTGGATTTTCCCCCCTTGCTGAAAAAAAAATGTTGGGATGAAAAATTTTTTTGTTGGAATCGGATGTCCCCCCCCCATTCAAAAAATGTTAGGATGAAAAATTTTTCTTTTTTGGATTTCTCACCAAAAAATGTTGGGATTAGGTATTAAGAAAATAATATAATAATGGGCCCCCAATAATTTTTTGCCCTGGGGTCCCATGACGACTAGTTACGCCACTGACATTTATATTTTAATTCTGTTAAAATTGGCCGCATTACAAACGTAAATCCGGCCCTGAATTCACCCAGAGTTAGTAGCTGCAACTGATAAGAAAATATTTCCTTTCATATTACTTCTTTTCAACTGCTAAATGTTTAGTATATCTAACATTACTTTCTAGTTGTTTCAGTAATATAAATTTGTTCATACCTTTCAGGATATTTGGGAAATAGAAAGAAGTTTATTGTTTCACCCGCCTTCGAACGGCATGGAGGATAAGCACAACTATACCCTTTAGAACTAAAGTTAACAGAACTGTCCAACTGTCCAACTATACCATTATAAAAAAAAATCAAATAAATAAATAAACTTGAATAAAAAATTGTCGAAAATTGGAAGAAAAAGCCACGAAAATACCCAACCACCATGTAACAGATTCAAACACTGTCAATCGCACAACGTCAGGAATTATTATATGACTTGACAAATATATACCTTATCGTCATGGCGACTATGAACAAATTTGGCTCCGCCAGAAAGGCTTGCTTTCGCTTCTGTATAGTTCCTGCCTTCTGTGACAATAGTTTCTTAATTCTCTTTTAGAATGATCATTCTGTATATTTTTCATATTTTTCCTCCATGACAGTTGTGTTAACTACATAATAATATGCGTCCTCCTTCAGATTTTTTCATATTTTTTAGATTGATTTTTTAAATATTTTTTTTGGACAGCTCTGTTAACTTCATGCAAAGTATTATTGTCCTCTATCACATTTTTCACTACTTCAGCCTGTGTATTTTATCCATATTTTTCCTTTGACGGTTGTGTTAATAACATGTGAAATATTATTACCCTCCGTCACATGTTTTCATTATATTTTATGATGATACCCTGTACATTTTCATTTCTTTCCTTGACAGCTGCGTTAACTGCATGTAAAATATTATTGTCCTCCATTATATTTTTTCATTACTTATTTTAAGGTGACCGCCCTCCTGTATGTTTATTTTTTTCATATTTTTCTTTTGACTGTTGTGTTAATAACGACATGCGAAATATTATTACCCTCCCTTACACTTCTTCTCACCATTTTTGAGGTGTATATTTTCATTTTTTCCCTTAACAGTTGCGTTAACTGCATGCGAAATATTATTGTCCTCCATCATATTTTTTCATTTTTTTTTACAGAGCGACCACCCTGCAGAGCTGGGTAATTACTTGTAATTGAAATATAATTACAATTACCTGGCGCATATTTATAGGGGCGACCCAGGGGGCGCGCGCTCCCCCCTGATCCAGTAATTTATAAGGCCAAGGTTTGTAGATTTAGGTTTTTTTAATAAAAAGTTCAAAATGCTATATATTTAGTTTAAATGTGCGCCCCCTCCTCAAGAATTTTCTAAATCCGTGCATACAATTACAAATTACTTTTTAAAAAAGGAATTAATTACAATTACAAATTACTTTTTTCAAAAAGGAACTAATTACAATTACAAAGTACGTAAGAACGTCTTTAAAAAAGGAATTATATTCATTTAATTACAATTACTTAAATACAATTACAATTACACGAAAAAAAAGGAATGGTAATTGCTAATTATTTTTTCAAAAGGAATTACCCAGCTCTGCCACCCTGTATAGTTTTCATATTTTTCCTCCTTGATAGTTGTGTTAACTAGATATGCGATATGTTATCGTCCTTCTAAAGATTTTTTCATATTTTTTTAGATAGACCGCCCTTTTTTAAATATTTTCTTTTGGACAGTTCTGTTAATTTCATGCAAAGTATTATTGTCCTCCATCACATTTTTTCACTACTTCACCCTGTGTATTTTAGTCATATTTTTCCTTTGACGGTTGTGTTAATAACATGTGAAATATTATTACCCTCCGTCACATGTTTTCATTATTTTTTATGATGATACCCTGTACATTTTCATTTCTTTCCTTGACAGTTGCGTTAACTGCATGTAAAATATTATTGTCCTCCATTATATTTTTTCATTACTTATTTTAAGGCGACCACCCTGTAAATTTTTCTCATATTTTTCGTCAAAGGAAAAATATGAATAAAATACACAGGGTGAAGTGGTGAAAAAATGTGTTGGAGGACAATAATACTTTGCATGAAGTTAACAGAACTGTCAAAAAAATGTTTAAAAAAGGGAGGTCAATCTAAAAAAAGTATGAAAAAATCTGAAGGAGAACGATAACATATCGCATATTATGTAGTTAACACAACTGTCAAGGAGGAAAAATATGAAGAATATACAGGGTGGTCAATCTAAAAGATAATTAAGAAACTATTGTGGAAATAATATTTAGACTGCAGATGACATAATTATCAAGGGAAAACCTGACTACTTGTGTTGAAACATATAGGGTGGTCACTTTAAAAAATAAGAATAGTGGAAAATGATATTATGATATGCAGTTGCTACTATTGTCAGGTAAAACTCTGATATAATTTTAATAAGAAAAATATTCAGGGTGGTCATCTGATAGAAAAAACAATTGGTGGGATCGATACTTTTCCTCCGATATGATACTGGGCAATATTGATATCGATAAGTTTCTTTCGTTGCCGGTAGTAATGCAAATATCGATAGCTTTGTGGTATCGAAACATTCCTATTTGTTTGATGCAATTGTATTCTTTGGGTTGCCTAAAAGTTATGGTTGATGAACTGAAGGTTCCAGCCCCCTCCAGAATCACTTTTTATCAGTGCTGTTATCAAGTGTGTTTTAAGTCAGAATTCTGACTTAAGAAAAAACATTTTTTTCTTGTGGCCCTTCTATGCCTTCGTAACAACCTGTTATTTAATTAGAACTTTAAATTACGAAAAAAATGATAGGCATAATGTCTACCTTCTCTTTGTACTGAATTTATATATAAAAAGAATATTAAAAAATCTATATTTTTTGAAAATCAAAAAACATTTGAAGGTCAGATCATATGTATTTTGGTCAGCAGGGTCCAAATATGCAAAAATAAACAGGTTGTCCCATTTAAAAATTTGATTTTCATGACAATTGCATCGAAACCGGAAGTCGACCATTTTGGTTCATTATATCTTGTTATAATTGCTGTACATTGTAAAGAAAGGAAAAAATAAAAGATCATTATAGTGAGGTAAAATGAGAAAAAAAGTTTGAGATCTTCGATGTTTTTTATGGAAGTTGAACTTTGATCAGATTGGCTAAATTTTTAATATGTTGTAGATTTTGAATTTTTGAGGAAAAGCTCTCGTGGGATCATTTCTAATGAAAATGGCCAACCATATATGTGATCAACCGTTGTTGATGATTCAAAAGTTATTTCAATTTTTGTATTTTTCGATGAATCGCCAAATACATCCACTAAAAAAACATATGAGTTGTTAGGTTGTTTTTTTTTTTGCTTTAAGGGTTTTTTTAAATGGGTGCGTGCACCTTTCCAATAAAAGCATTTTTATGAACTATGTTATCTTCAATCAAATTAAAAAAGAAATGGTTTTGTGAACATTTTTTTTAATGCCATATTTACATTAATATCCTGGCGAAGTTTAGCTAATGCTACTCTACCACTTATAGGCCAGTCGAATAGATTGAAAAAGGATCATTTTGCGAAATGTTGTTTACCCGCAATTTTTTTTTCTTAAAGTTTAGTTTGAGATGTAGAGAAACATATGCCAACTACCCGCACGCGTGACTGGTGGGGCAACACACTTTAAAATTCAAAAATCCTTAATTTTTTGCCATTTTTCGCTTTATTTTCAGTATACCTCGTATATTTAGCATTTCTTGAACATACACAACACATTATATATAACATAATAATACCTTAACAACACTAAAATTTCTAAAATGGTATACATTATAAAAAAAGAAAATAAATGTTACACTAAGTACTTACAATGATATACAATATAAGACATAAGATAAGCATATGCTGCTAAATTTCAGGTGATTAAAATGACGGTCTGCTGTGAATTAATTATTTTTTAAATATACTAAATCATTATTATTATTTTTTTTCAGTTATGGCTTCTCTGGCCTTTGATATTCTTTTACAAAAAACATCATTTTCATATCTGGTTTGGTGTTTGTGATTTACCAGGTTTTTTTCTTTAGAGTATGTTTTTACTACTAAGCTAAGGAGTGAAAGTATAATTGGCGGATATCCATTATTCTTGCATCTTTGTATAATATATCTGATGGTTAAGTTATTGCTTTTTTTATATTTAGATTTTTTTTCTAGACTACTAAGGTTAGTTTTTAATAACCATTCCTACCCTATTATGCCACATCGCAACTGAGATTCAATTAAAGGAAGATAAGTTGTTCTAAGTTGATCAATATTTAGTATATCTCGAAGATTATTAAAGAGGTACAGTGGTACTTCTTAATTTACTAACCAATTTATTCATATGAATATCCCACTTGAAATGAGAATCTATATAAATGCCAAGATATTTCCCATGAGTGTTAGATAATATCGATATTGATTGATTTTCGTCCATTTATCATAATATGTCAGTTTTTAACAATTACATTGTAATAGACCAATTTGTTAAATAAACTTATTCTATTCTATTATATTCTATTAAGCTATACATGAAACGCCTGTACGCTTTACTATGCATAAAATAAATAATCTGTTTGTGAAAATATCAGAGATGTGCCGAGGAAACTTTCCATATTTGATAAAAGTCTGTAAAAGTCATGTAAATAATATAATTGTATGCACTTATTTGGTATCAAAATGAAGCTGGCATAATCACGAATCAGATTTGACCATAAAATAGTTTATTAATATACCCAATGGAAAGTTAGAAGGAAAACTTCCTGGAAACTTTCCGTTTTGAAAACTCCGAAAGTTTCCAGGAAGTTTTCCTTCTAACTTTCCATTGGGTATATTAATAGTCTATTTTATGGTCAAATCTGATTCGTGATTATGCCAGCTTCATTTTGATACCAAATAAGTGCATACAATTATATTATTTACATGACTTTTACAGACTTTTATTAAATATGGAAAGTTTCCTCAGCACATCTCTGGAAAATATATACTTATTTGTTTATTTATTTTCCCATAATTTTAATACCTCAATACCTGAAAAGTTTTTATTATTTTTTTTTCTGTTTAACATGTAAATTATAAATAGTTCTGTAAATACATTTTATTTAGACTGTAAATTGGACAATTAAACATAATTTACATTATACCGATGATATTTCGTATTAATATTTATTACAATCACTTAAAAAAAATCAAAAAATAGAAAGTAGCATTTTTCTTTCGTCTGTAGCTCTTAAACAAAGAATTTTCTGGGAAAATGTCAAGAATAATAAAATGTCCAAAATCGATTTTCTCAACTTTTCTATCTCTTGATATATTTTCAAAAAATGCTTCATATACGAAGTATATTGCAAATAAAGCGAAAAATGGCAAAAAATGGACGATTTTTGAATTTTAAAGTGTGTTGCCCCACCTGTCACGCGTGCGCATAGTTGGCATATGTTTCTCTACATCCCAAACTATACTTTAAGAAAAAAAAGTTGCGGGTAAATGACATTTCGCACAAAAAAGCTATTCCGACTGGCCTATTAACCAGAACGGCGACATTAGATACGGTCACCAATCCAAGTGACGGACTCGCCCGGCGTGCTTAACTTCGCCGATCGAGGTCCATTCACAACAACAACAAAAATAATTTATTTGGTATTTAACGGTACAAGAATGCGCCTCGTCGGATCCCGGCCAGCAGCCAGCCCGACAATTACGGCATGCAGCGTCGTGGTACATGTGGGGCTGGGCGGGGTGGTTCCGGTTCGGCTTAACGGTAATTAAATTGGGTTGCTAGAAACTCCTGTCTGCCCTTACTAATTAGAAATTAAAAACATGTGCCCACATGGGCCTAAAACTAATTAAAATAAACTATAAATAATTAAAAACTCGCTAGGCAAACGCACTTTTGGAAAATTTTGATTGTTGATACAGGAAAACAGAGTTAACGAAAAAACCCGTTCGAACAAATGACCACCTCGTGGTCTGACGGCCCTCGAGGAAGGTAGAGTAGGTTAAAAGTTATATTATTTAAAAAGTTTAGATTTATATACGATGTTATCGGCCTAGAGGGGATTTGGAAAGACAAAAAGAGGACAAAAAGAACAAAAAAAGATAAAGGAACAAAATTGTACAAACATAAAAAAGAGGGGAAAGGGGTTAAAGATGAAGAGTTGGTGAAAGACAAAGGGTAGGGTTGAGATAAGAGATAGTTTATGGTAGAGGGAAGGTCTGGCTAGGGAGGTTGCCGGAAGATAGGCAACGCCTGGTATGACAGGGTGTGTCTTACATCGAAAAGTATTGCGTTATGCTGTCTGATTCGGGTAATGTTGCGAGTTAGCGGACTACCGTCCAGTCTGAACTGATAGAATTTTTGCGATGTTTCTTGGACGTAGTCCGCTAGTGGTGTTATGTCGTGACAACGTGCATAGAGCTCTCTGAGAGTCTTAAATGAGGCGTATAAATTTGTGTTCTAATACTCTCAACTTCCGCATTCTCGTGGCCGGGATGCTGCATCACACCAGCGCCGCATAGGTGATGGCCGGCCTGATTACCATCGTGTACAACTTTTTATTAGTCCTGTTGAGTCCGCTACCCCGTGCCATGAGCGGATACAGACTTCTGGACATGGAGTAGACCTTGCGTCACTGAAACCGGTACCGTACCTCACCCTTTGTCTCACTTTTTATTCATAAAAAAATTCTCCCAGCATTTCGTACCACCCAAAATGCAAATATGCAGATTGTAGCGATAGCTTGGTTAATTAAGTCATATATTTTGCAAAATGAAAAATTTTCCATGGATATGGTTAATTAAGTATTTTTACAGTGTTTGTCAATAAAATTTTACGCAAATGATGAAAAATGATTAAGACTACTTTAAGACATTTTCAGCACGAGACAGTAAACTTCATCCATCCCCATAGCAAATTTCCTGGGCTCACGCCTCATTTTAGGGCCCACTCAAGTATAGTTTCGCACTTAAGAATTTTTAACACGTATTTCTATTTCATTTTTAAAATTACTAAATTATTTTATTATCCCATAAACTAGGTATTTAAAATTCATACAAAATACAACATATGCTAGTTTTATCGCTTTGGGAAATAAATACCAAATGCATGTAACAATAGAATCATAAGATACCTAAATGACTGATCCTAAAACCCCAATAAATCGTTTGTTAGAAATCCTCTAAATTCAATCTTTAAATGTTGAAATTGTCTATTGTTAAATAATATTTAAGGATATTTTAATTTTATTTTCCTATTATATTTTATTTTCATTATACTTGTTCGAGATGTAGAACCTTAATTTACCCTAAAGAACGATGTTTTGATTGCATATTGAATTAATAGTAATAAATTTGCTTGAGGAGTACTAGCCAGGGTATTAAGTGTCATTAAAATAGATAAAATTTAGTCCCAAAGTACTAGAAATGCCAACGCGGCCGCGGCCCGCCAGTCACGGCGTCACGTCAGTTAATTTTATGTAGCCTTATATGGATTTAAAGGGCTAGAAAAATACAAAGACCTTGAAATTCCTGGAAATGTTTCGCCTGCAGCGCTTCCTACGAGCTTCCACCGCACCTCAGCCTGTAGGCCGCTTTCCGAGCCTCGGCCTCAATCACCAAGTGAAGGGGCACGTGGTCCAGAAGGACCTCCAGAGCTGCTGTGGAGGTTGTGCGTATTGCTCCTGTGACTTCCAAACAGGCGAGTCTAATGGAGTACCAGAAAAGAACCACTTTTTAAATTTTCTGTGCCTGTGTAATTTGAACAAATAATACTTCTATCTAAAATGTTATTAAATGATACGTCTATTACTCACCTCATTATATTTTTCTTCAGACAGGCTAGCTCTGGTATTAGTTGTTAAAAATCGAAGTTGCCTACGCGCCGTTGGATCCGAAATACGTGCCCAGTCGAAAGTAACGGCCCTCCTCCATGTTATTTTGTCGAATTTGGCTTTTAATGTCTGATCCTCAATCATTCTCCTTTTATTAAGGTCTGTCATGTTGGTAGCGTACATCCATTGGGCAGAACTGACTCTGAAGCACATCCCGGATGCCTCGGCATCATATTCTCTGAGAAATTGAAGAGCCTCTCCCAGATTCGTGTTTGTACCCTGGAAAATTTTAGTAATACATTATTCGTCGCGTTTTTGGATGACCTATTGCTAATAAGTTAGTGAGATTTATTTTAGTTCTATCATCTTTTATTTTTCACTTTAAGTGTAAATATATTATTAATCATATACAAAATTCGGCATGATCATTTTACTGATTATAGTACAGGAAAAGATTTAAGAAAATGACTGTAACTCGAAAAAAATTTGTGCAGACCTTAAACTTTGGTTATAAGTCTAAAATAGGCCAAAGTTTAGAAAACAAAAAAGTTTAGGAGTTTTATGGATCCGCGGGAACCTATAGGGGGTAAAAAGGGGTACTTTTAATAAAAAAAATCAATTTTTCTCCATTTTCTCGGGAAATATGGCATTTACAAAAAAATAAAAATTGTTTCTGGCAAAATTATCTTTAATTTGGTGTTTTTAAATTAATTTTATAGCAATAATTAACCGAAATACGGCCATTTTTCGATAGGGGAGGTGACGGATGGAATTTTTTTCTAAAACAAGTGTTTTAAAGGGACAAAATAAATTGAGCATCTAGGTGATGCTACAGATTAACGAAAAACAGCATTTTTGAAAGAAAAATTAATTACTGAGCAATTACAATTACAAAATGCCGATAGTTTGTTAACAAAAATGTGAGAACGCACATTGAATCGGCCATAACTTCTTTATTTTTTGTGATGTAGGAGCAAAAAAAATAATTTTAGATTGATTAACTAGCTTTAATTTTGTTTCTTAGAACTTTTGATGGAAGTGTCACAGTTTCTAAGATAATAAACATTTTAAACTAAATACTTCATCCTAAAAACGGTCGGGTACAATCTATAATATTAAATATCTCCGAAACAATCAACCTTGCACAAATATGTAAACAAAATAAATTGATTCTCAGTTTATATGCTTCATTTTTGGTGTCCACCATATTTTCTCTTAAACTAATATTTATTGAGATATTAGCAAGCACTGTAAGCCGATGAAAAAAATTTGAGCGTCTAGGTCACACTATATATTAACGAAAAATAGTATATGGAAATATATTTTTTTTAATTACTGACTACTTACATTAACAAAATTGCGACGTTTTTATTAAAAAAAAAATGTGAAAAAGTACATTGTTTCTGTCATAACTTCTTTGTTTTTTATGCTATAAAAATAAAAAAAAATTCACTTGAAACCCTAATTAATTGTTTTTCATTTTGGTTATTAGCGTTTTTGGCCTAAGTGCCATAGTTTCTGAGATATTTAACATTTAAACTAAATATTTTGTTTTATAAACGTTCGGACGTCACCTTTAGACTTCCAGATCTCCGAAACCATAAACTCTACAAAAGTTAGAAAAAAACGAAATTCATCCTTAATTTAGTAGCCTTTCTTAATTGTCTCTAGCATGGCGTAATACCTTTCAAGTTATTTGATAAAAAAAATATTTGAAATACCACGTTTTCAAGCTAAAATCCCAAATTTTCTAGTAGTTATTATTAAATTAACTTAAATCTATCAATTTATATGAAAAATTGCATAGAACCTTTTCTTCTTAAAATTTAATTCTCTCACAGCTCCAATATTTCTTTTTTTTTTCTTTTTTTTATAGGTGCCAGGGGTGGCAGCATCCAATCCCTATAAAAATTAGCAAGCCCTCGCATAATATAAAAACCTCTGCATTTATTTTACTTTCATGCATTTACTATTAAGCTGTCAAAAATGAACGAGATCTAATTCATATGACATTATTCAAAACCTCTAGTATTATAAAATTAAATTTAAAAACACCAAATCAAAGATAATTTTGTCAGAAACAACTTTGATTTGAACTATTTTTTTTAAATTCCATATTTCCTGAGAAAATAGAGATAAATCAATTTTTTAATTAAAAACACTCCTTTTCACCCCCCTATAGGTTCACACGGATCCGTAAAACTCCTAAAATTTTTTGTTTCGTGAACTTTGGCCTATTTTGAACCTATAACCAAAGTTTAAGGTCTGCACAAATTTTTTTCGAGTTAAGGTAAAATTTTCCTGTACTAATATAGGAGCATTCGCATAGAAAATCAACATCTGAAGATAAGAAAAGATCCCTATATAGCTTGTTTGAAAACACATTTGTGATGTATTTTTATATTTTTTGTTTTCGAACTTCAGTTTTACAGAAACCGCGTTGCACAAAATGAAACACATCCGAATTTTGTCAATCCCTAGTTCATACTCCGACAGCTTGAATTCGAGCTGTAAAGTTAAAAGTAACTTCAAGTATAGTATCTAGACGCGAAAAACGTTCAAAACTTCGATATGTAATGATAATTCTTTTCATGGATGATTTTTGTAGTAAAAGCTATCTTCTTTAGTTTCTATATGGTCCCGACAATTGTGTGTGCAACACGATCCTATTGACATTTAAATTTGGAGGGGGTATATTCAAAATAATTTCTACAAATAGCTATGAGTTAAAAATAAATAAAATATTCCTACTAATACCAACTTTGTCAGAATATTTACTTGTCTACTTTTATGAATTTTGTTCATTTCTCGTTAACCAAACCCATAACAAGGTGAAGTCCACAAAATAGTATTAGTTGGTTCTTGAGAAATTAAATAAATATTAAAGAACATTGATTACAATTGCCACATTTCAGCAATCGTCAACATTAATAGAACGATAAAATTCATAAAGTAAGTTAGTGGAAATGAGTTAAAAAAATGAGCACTGTCACCCGCAGTTTGATAACTACAAAAGCACTGATTCGATTTGAATGCGACGAGTATCAGCTGTGAAGGATAATAAGCTATCACACCATCACAACCTCAAAAAGCAGAGTAGTCAGGAAAGAGAAACATTTTAAAATGGTTTTGAACTATAACCGGATCCTCCGCCATTTATTAGAAATCAACGTCTATGTCAATAAATGATAAAAGTGATTAAAAAGTTCCACTAAATGAGTCATAATGTTCAGAGGAAGGCTTTAAGCATATGGATCCTTAAATAAAAAGAATATTTTTGACTATCTTATGGATTTCTTGGAAGAGACAAAAATTAAGTTATAGGTTAGCTTTGTTCCCTATGTTCTACTCTACACCTCTGTGTTATAAAAACCCTCCTAACCGTGGTCTTATTTTGTATGTTAGAAAAATGCCCTGAAAGACCCCTGGGCGAGAAGTTTGTGACCTATGTACATCCTTTGTTTTGTTTCTGATAGTATGTCATGTAGTTTATTGGTTATTGTTTAGGTTAGATGTAGGTTTGTAATTTCTCTTTTGTGGCTGGCTGTATGGCTTCGGCCTTTATGCAAAAAAAAGCATATGGATCAGTCCGAATAGTTTTTTTGTGCGAAATGTCGTTTACCCGTATTTTTTTTTTCTTAACGTATAGTTTGAGATGTCCACAAACATATGCTACACGTGTGACAGGTGGGGCAACACATTTTAAAATTAAAAAATCGTCAATTTTTTGCCATTTTTCGCTTTATTTGCCATATAACTCGTAAATGAAGCATTATTCGAAAATATAACAAGAGATAGAAAAGTTGAGAAAATGATTTTGAACATTTTATTATGCTTGACATTTTCCCAGAAAATTTTTCGTTTGAGAGCTATGCTACTTTTCTATTTTTTTATTATTTTTTTAAAGTGAATATAACAAATATTAATACGAAATATATCATCGGTATAATGTAAAGTATGTTTAAATGTCCAATTTGATTGAAATAAAATACATTTACAGACCTATATATAATTTACATATTAAACAGAAAAAAAATAATAAAACTTTTCAGGTATTGAGGTATTAAAATGAGAAAATAAACAAATATATATTTTCACAAACAGACTGTTTATTTTATGCATAGTACAGTGTACATGCGTTTCATGTATAACTTAATAGAATAGAATACGTTTATTTAACAAATTGTTCTACTAAAATGTAATTGTTAAAAACTGAAACATTATGATAAATGAACTAAGCCCTCACATTAAGTACTATTTAGAGCAATAAATATATATCATATATTTTTTTGTGTATCCAATGCACGCTCAAGTGCTCTAAATAGCACTTAATGTGGGGGCTTAGTTCATTTATCATAATGTTTCAGTTTTTAACAATTACATTGTAGTTAAATAAACTTATTCTATTCTATTAAGTTTTACATGAAACGCATGTACACTGTACTATGCATAAAATAAATAGTCTGTTTGTGAAAATATATATTTGTTTATTTATTTTCCCATCATATTAATACCTCAATACCTGAAAAGTTTTATTATTTTTTTTTCTATTTAACATATAAATTATATATAGGTCTGTAAATATATTTTATTTCAACTGTAAATTGAACATTTAAACATAATTTACATTATGCCGATGGTATATCTCGTATTAATATTTGTTATATTCATTTTAAAAAAAATCAAAAAATAAAAAAGTAGCATTGTTCTTTCGTCTGTAGCTCTTAAACGAAAAATTTTCTAGGAAAATGTCAAGAATAATAAAATGTTCAAAATCAATTTTCTCAACTTCTCTATCTCTTAATATATTTTCGAGCAATGCTTAATTTACGAGTTATATTGCAAATAGAGCGAAAAATTGGAAAAAACTTACGATTTTTTTATTTTAAAGTATGTTGCCCCACTTGTCACGCATGCGGATTGTTGGCATATGTTTGTGGACATCCCAAACTATACTTAAAAAAAAAAATTGCGGGTAAACGACATTTCGTAAAATGATCCTTTTTCCACCAATTCCGACTGGCCTAATACCCATTACCAGAGCTGGGTGAATATTTTGAAAAAGTAAATAAATAATTCAAATATTAAATAATAAATGCTTTAAAAAAATTGAAAGTATTTTAATATTAAATATTGTCAAAAATAAAAGTATTTAAATAATAAATAACAAGTAATTAGATAGTTTTGAACTTAGAGAATATTTAAATATTTTGATATCACTGAAATATTTTGAAAGCATGGTTAAGTGTAGAAAGATAGAGATATAGATATAGCCCAGGAATTTTAGTTTTTTACCCGGAATTAATTACACAGGCCCACAAAAAAAAAAGTTGTCTGCGCCGCGGTATTGACCATACCTATCCCTTGTATGTATGCTGAACACGAATCTGACCTTAGTTTTTCCCCTATACGTCAGGTTTTTTTTTTAAGCAAAAAAGTCTAATATTTATATATTTATTTGCTATTAAAAGAAAAACCTGACGTGCTGGTGAAAAACTAAGATCAGATTCGTGTTCAGCGGCTTAAAATACAAGGGATAGATGTGGTCAGTACCCCCGCGCAGATGACTTTTTTTTGCGGGATTGCGCCACACTAAATGTGGCACAGTGGCAACCAAAAAATGTGGTTTGCGCGGGGGTACTGACCATACCTATCCCTTGTATTTTGAGCCGCTGAACACGAATCTGACCTTAGTTTTTCCCCTACACGTCCGTTTTTTTTTTTAACAGCAAAAAAAGTCGAGTTGAATCGTCATATTTATATATTTATTTGCTGTTTAAAAAAAACCTGACTTATAGGGGAAAAACTAAGGTCAGATTCGTGTTCAGCGGCACAAAATACAAGGGATAGGTAGGGTCAGTACCCCGGCGCAGACAACTTTTTTTTTTTGTGGGCCTGTGTTATTGTAAAGCTGAAAATTTCCAGGATTGTAGTTTTGGTCCAGGACAACACGTAGCAAAAAGTCCCCTACTCTCCCCCGTCGGCTTCCCTGTTTCTTCAGAGCAACAATGGCCTAAGTCGCAAAAATTGCAGAGCTGACTATAAAGTGCAAGAGGAAGGTTGTTACTGGTCCGATTTGGGCCGAAATGATCATTAAAGATTAGGAGAAGCATATCCGTTCATATTTCAGATGTTCCATGCATATTTTTGTTCATAATTTTCCATTCTAGTTCTGTCAACATTTCAAAAATTTAAAAAATTTAAAAAATTTTTTTTAAAAAAATTAGAAAAATTCCGAAATGCGGGTAAATGAAAACTCGGAGGGGAAAACATTTATCTTCATACTCTGGGCTTTCCATTGGTATGTCTACCTTCTCTGTCGCGTCACCCGTTACGGAGTTACGCCACTCTGAGTGTCGCAGCGGCACTTGGACATTTAAGTGCATTCATTGTTGCGTCTATCACGTCTAGTCTAAACAATCGAGAAGGCGCAAGACGAGCTATACCCTGAGTTTTTTAACTTTGAGAGTTCTCTAAGTGTATGCATTGGTTCATTGGTGCGGCAAAATTGAGTGATCTTAGTTAAGCCATGTAGCAGAGGAATTTTAGTTTTTGACCCGAAATGAATTATTGTAAAGCTGAAAATTTGCAGAATTATAGTTTTAGTCCACACGTACCAAAAAGTCCCCTACTCTCCCCTGTCGGCTTTCCTGTTTTTGCGGAGCAACGAGGGCCTAAAACGAAGAAATTGCAGAGCTGGCTATAAAGTGCAGCAAAAAGGTTGTTACTAGTCCGATTTGGGCCGAAATGATCATAAAAGCTTCGGAGGAGCATATCCATTCGTATTTCACATGTTCCATGCCTATTTCGTTCGTAATTTTCTGTTCTAGTGCTGTCAAAACTTCAACAATTGAAAAAATTCGAAATGGCTCTATTGCGGATAAATGATGACTCGGAGGGGAAAACGTACCCGAATAAACATTTCTCTTCATACTTTGGGATTTCCATTGGTATGTCTACCTTCTCTGCAGCGTCACCCGTTACGGAGCTACACAACTTTGAGAGTCAGCTCGCGGCGGCCGCACCCGCCATGTGCCCGGTGGAACTGCCCTGGCTGCGCTGATGAAACCAGTTGCGAATTCCTGTTCATATATTATTGGTGTTTTATAAGATTTATTGAATGCAATTTAACTTGTCAGACTCAGAAAATGACTTTATTCTGCTAGACAATTGACATTATTGATCTACTGGGAAGTAGGGTCGTCCGGATCATTATCTATATCTACGACTGGCTGTTTGTGCAGCTGGATTCTCTACAGATTCGGCACATGATGCTGCAGTTCAGACCAGAGTTCCTGCACTCGCACCGGGCACCGCAGTCCCTCTTGTAGGTACAAGAAATTAGCCGTAGCAGGCTACCGGGAGCTGGCTGCCTTGTGGTAGAACCAAGCCCTGGAGTCCTGATTTCCACCCCCAGTCCTCCAGGTGAGGAGAGGAGAGGAGTCAGGGAGAATATTGAAAGGATGTAATCTCTCGAAAAGCTTGCAGCACTCAACTAATGTGCATGTGCTTTTTGCCTATCCAACAATGGCTAGACGTTAAGTTAGCCAGCTCCCGATAGCCCGCTACGGCTAATTTCTTGCTCTGCAAGGCGGACTGCGTGCCCGGTGCGAGTGCAGGAACTCTGGTCTGAACTGCAGCATCATGTGCCGAACCTGTAGAGAATCCAGCTGCACAAACAGCCAGTCGTGGATATGGATGATGATCCGGACGACCCTATTTCCCAGTAGATCAATAATGTCAATTGTCTGGCCGAATAAAGTCATTTTCTGTCTGACAAGTTAAACTTCATTCAGTAAATCTTATAAAACACCAATAATATATAAACAGGAATTCGCAACTGGTCTCATCAGCGCAGCCAAGGCAGTTCCACCTTGCACATGGCGGGCGCGGCAGCCGCGCGCAGACTCTCAAAGTTGCGTAGCTCAGTAACGGGTGACGCTACAGAGAAGGTAGACATACCAATGGAAAGCCCAAAGTATAAAGAGAAATATTTATTCGGGTACGTTTTCCCCTCTGAGTCTTCATTGATCCGCAATGGAGCCATTTCGAATTTTTTTTAATTTTTGAAGTATTGACAGCACTAGAACGGAAAATTATGAACGAAATATGCACGAAAAATGTGAAATACGAACGGATATGCTTCTCCGAAGTTTTTATGTTCATTTCGACCCAAATCGGACCAGTAACAACCTTTTTGCTGCACTTTATAGCCAGCTCTGCAATTTCTTCGTTTTAGGCCCTCGTTGCTCCGCAAAAACAGGGAAGCCGGCAGGGGAGAGTAGGGGACTTTTTGGTATTTGTTGTCCTGGACCAAAACTACAATCCTGCAAATTTTCAGATTTACAATAATTAATTCCGGGTCAAAAACTAAAATTCCTCTGCTACATGGCTTAACTAAGATCACTCATTTTTGCCGCACCAATGAACCAATGCATACACTTAGAGAACTGTCAAAGTTAAAAAACTAAGGGTATAGCTCATCTTGCGCCTTCTTGATTGTTTAGACTAGACGTGATAGACGCAACAGTGAATGCACTTAAATGTCCGAGTGTCGCCGCTGCGACATTCAGAGTGGCGTAACTCCGTAACGGGTGACGCTACAGAGAAGGTAGACATACCAATGGAAAGCCCAAAGTGTGAAGAGAAATGTTTATTGGAGTACGCTTTCCCCTCCGAGCCTTCATTTATCCGCAATGGCGCCATTTCGGAATTTTTTAAATTTTTTAAAATTTTTTTAAATTTTTGAAATGTTGATATAACTAGAACGGATAATTATGAACAGAAATATGCATGGAACATCTGAAATATGAACGGATATGCTTCTCCTAATCTTTTATGATCATTTCGAGCAACAACCTTCCTGTTGCACTTTATAGCCAGCTCTGCAATTTTTGCGACTTAGGCCCTTGTTGTTCCGAAAAAACAGGGAAGCCGACGGGGGAGAGTAGGGGACTTTTTGCTACGTGTTGTCCTGGACCAAAACTACAGTTCTGGAAATTTTCACCTTTACAATAATTAATTCCAGGTAGAAGCGATATTTTGACTAAAATTCCTGCGTTAATAGTATTTATTTCACCATTATATGTACATAAATGAACATTTGCAGCAAGTCAGACAAGAAGCTGGTAAACAGCAGATTATAATATATGGGTACAATAAATTTATTAATTTAATATGAGCATTTAAATACTCAAGTGTGGATTACCACCATAGGGTGTCCTAAAAAAATCGTCAACCGAGTAAAAACAGTACTTTAGAATGAAATTTTTTAAAGGGCAGTAAGTTTAGTTGCTTTATATGATGCAGTAAACGGTTATACAAATTTAGATTGGAGGAATTTTTAGCGCTTAGAGTTAACCTATAACTAGGTACTCTTAAGAAGTCCAGTCTGGTGTGCTGATGGTAATCAGACTAGATAAAGAGACCGGACCCACTCCCGTGAATTTCTATAAGACTATAATAAATAACAAGTGAAGGGAGGGGCATATTGCCCAGTTTAATGAAAATAGGTTGACAGTGTTCCGTAGACTTAGTACTAACGAGTAATCCTATAGCTTTCTTTTGTTATCGGAAAACTTTTAATGCATGGTAAAAGGTACCCCATAAGACCACTGCGTAGGAAAGTCTAGAGTGGAAAAGAAAAAAATAAGTATTAAAATGTCGAATTCGAGAATGCCTTTTAATTTCCTGAGGAGGAAGATCGTGCTTGAGAGCTTTCTATTTAACTGATCAATACCCAACTAAGGTTATCATCTAGATGTATACCTGAGTTTAACGTGTTCATCTTTGGATTCATTTTTGTTCATTGATATTATAAAGCTCTGAGTTTTTTCTTGATTGAGTGATAGTTTATTTAAAGTGAACCAGTTTTTTACCTGAAATTCTTTGTCGGAGCTTAGTTCAAATCGTTATAACTTGGAAGATATCAATTTTCATGAGAAATTATGTATTAACTTTTTATTTAAAATTTGATTCTCTGTCCAATTAATCAGCGGTTAGTCAATTTTTCTGTCCATTTCATAGTTTTTTGAATATTTCGTCTTTTCTTAAATTTTTGTTAGTACCCACGTGTACTCGAAAATAATACATTGCATTTATTTACTGTTCTCGTTAAAATTTCTTTACTGTTATGTAAGTTTGTCGTCTGGTTAATTTACCTTCAATTTGAAGTTTTATAAATAATTGTCTCTATATGATTTAATTGCACTCCATGTTATGTGACATCTCTAAAATGTACTGTTACAAAAAAGGCGCGTGTGCTGTTTTGCCTTGCCACGGTATTTAATTTCAAACAATATGATGCGTTCTGACCTACAATTAACCACTGGAACGCTGATGAGGAAGAGTTTTTAACGAAATTTTTTGAATTAAAAATGTTAATAAGTGTTTCGTAAACAATATTACATGTGTATGTAAATTTAAAGATTCTTACATATGTATTGCTTATTAATTCGACTCGGTTTGATTGGTACATACCTTTATGCGTTCTTGATTATTAGAAATAATTAATTATCATTTATTTTATGATTTATGACAAATTTTACATAATAAATGTCCACGGCTACTCCTACCATTAAATACCTAGTAAGACAATTAAGTACAACATAATTTTGTATATTTTAAAGTAGAAAAAATAACCATATATTTGAATTACAGTTTTGAACAGTATATTTCTAGATTAACTGATGTCCTTCCCTGAACTATCAACCGTTCTATATTGTCCTCTTTCCCGTTAATGTGTCCAAAAAATTAGATGATTTGGCTGAACACGATACTATAGAGAATTGCTTTGGGGAACGTACATCTTGGAGAATTGATCTCTTGGTGCGATGATGATGGTCTGTCCAGGACATTAAAAGAATGTTAAAAATAGCTGAGTTTTTTATCCCTCATTGCGGAACGCATAAGACCTAGAGAAAATGGTTGGAAAAGGCTCAAAATTAATAAAAACACGTCTTCGCGGTATCAAAAGGCTGGCTGGGGAAAATTCTATTTCGCCCCTAAAAATATAAAGACAACTTCTAAAATTGCTTTGAATAATAGCTTATACCGAATGTGAAAATTATATTTATTTTATTATAACTATTAAGTATCGATTCAACAGAAATATCAAAAGGGTAAAAACTACCCCTATTCACATCCTATTCAGGGGGTGAAACGTTATACACAGCATCTAACATTAAAAAAATAAGTACCAAGATGATTAAAATATACAAAATGATTTTTTAATACTAGGTGAGCCAGATTTTCAACTGATCCTGATCTCAGCATCCCCATTTTCCCTATAAGGATATGAAATAATATTCGCAGCAAGTATTATTACAAAAATGCGTTTTAGTTAGCGACCTTGGAAATCACTAAATTACCCTATTCGGGGGTGCAATTCTATTTACAGTCTCTGGTACTAAAAAAAAAATGCCACGCCACTTAGTAATGCACCAAATTATTTTCTACTAGTAAAAAAGACAGACATCCACTTTGTCTTGACGTGAGCATCCTTACTATAAAAAAATACCTCCATATGAATATGAAAAATATTTACGGCACGAAATGTTATAATAGATCTGTATGGTTTTAGTCAACACGTTTTTTTAATAAAGAACAAGTAACCAGTTATTTAACAACCTCGAAAACAACCAAACTACCCTATTCAGGTGGTAGAATCGTATTCACCGCTTCAAATATTAAAAAATAGGAAACAAGGTGGCTAAAATTAATCAAAATCTACTCCAGTTTAGAGATGACAGGCACTTTAGATGGTGTAATAATAAAAAAAAAAGTTATAGGTTCATAATAAAATATTATATCAACACTTTCATTCAGTAGTTAGTCAAAGAAATTTTAGGGGTTGACTTTCTCCAGCCTTTTTATACCACGAAGACGTATTTTTATTAATTTTGAGCCTTTTCCAAACACTTTCTGTGGGTCTTGTGCGTTTTACGATGGGATCCAAAAATCAGCTATTCTTAACATTATCCTTTGCAGCAAACGTCACCAGACCCACATCATGCAAGCATCGATACGCCATCTATCTGCCTCTCTCTCAGGTCTCAGAGCCGTAAAGAGAGATGGATGACACTAGGCTATTATAGTAAGTCTGATCTTTCTCATATTTCTGTCATGCCACATTTTGCTCAATTGGTAAGTTGCCGATTACCATCTGTATTTTTCGTCGAATCCCATATTCACATTTGCCGATATTGTCCAAGCTCCAAGGCATACCATCTTGTTTACTACCTCACAGTCTGGGTGGTTTTCATTTGCTCAGTCTACAATCACGATTTTCGTTTTATTGTAATTTGCACTTAAACCTTAATCAAAGGTTATTGTTTGAAGATTGTCGAGTAGATGTATGAGCATTATCCTCTCTTGCTGCAACTAAGGTAGTATCAGCTGCAAGTTTCAAATTATAAATCTCTGTTCCAGCTATAGCTACTCCACCTTATCAATTCTCCAGCACAAGTTGCATCACGTGTTCACTATAAATGTTAAATGCATTCCACTTTATCAGAAGCCTTACAGTAGCCTACGAAACAAGGTACACAGGCACGGAATATTAGTTGCTTTTTTTCTACCGACAATCTTAGCTTACCTAGTTTGGGATTCTTATCTAAACTAACTTGCAAAAAGAACGATCAAAACAGACCAGAAAATTTACGTGTGTGCGTTGTTAAGATTCAGATATTTTTACCAATCTTCACCTTGAAATCAGCTTGGGCAAGGTTCTAAAGTTTCGGTAGACTTGGCGTAGGTAAGGGGGGAAGTATTTGACTGAGCTAATCTAAGAAAAAAAGATCAAGTAGAACGCCCAACTAAGTTAGTATAGCTCAGTTCACTGGTAGAAAGACTGCACCCGTTATCTTGCCTTCTCGGCAAGTTGTCGCAAATTCAGTATTTGTTCTCTAGTGCTGCGTTCTTTAACAAAGGTTATATTCGACTGGGGCCATCAAGGGCGTGCCCACAATGGACGAAATCGAATACCTATTTGCAGATCGGCGATCGCATCTTAAAACGGTACTAAATGATCTATTGGTCAGACTGGCGATTCGGACGATTTTGATCGGTTCGGCCGTGGTCCTCCCACCAGTCGAATGAGACCAAAGTCTGCTCGCGCACAGTGATGAAAACCATGGATATTCGCATTCGAATATTCGGAAATTTTGGGAAATATTCGGCAAAGTTCACCATCTAAATTCTCGATATTCTCAGAGACACGACTATAGTTGACTACGCACTGGTCATGCGTGTAAAAAATGTCGGTGTCTTTGGCGGTGTGGTAAAGATCAAAGACGCCGACATTTTTTGAGTGCCTAGTAGATCTAAAGACAACTATACATGTACTCTTGCATACCACTGTATATCTATGGAACACAAAATCGTTACCGCGCCCTCTGCCTCACCAAAGTGTTAGACCATTAGGTACCAATCAGCTCATAAATAATAAAATATTACGCCCTCAGCAGTTGTAAAAAATCATTCATGTCTTTATTATTAACATCAATAAACAGCTTTTTTTTAATGTTCCCATATATTCCCGAATATTCGCGAATATTCGGTGGTAATTTCAATATTTCATAATTGCTTGCCTTGCCCAGGAGGTATTTGTCAAGACAGATAATGCTAAAGTTTAAATTGAAGAATATATAGCACTATCTTACTGACGTGTGATATTAATGCCAGCAATCTGTAGTTAGTACAGGCATCTGTCGTTTTTTTCTTATGTAGTAATACGAAAATTTATTCTTATTCTTCAATCATCGTTCTATATTTTTTTACATATTCCGTGAAAGTTTTTGGTTCCATCTCCACCAACAGAAGCGTCTCGGTCATAACATTATCGACTTCAGCTGCTTTGCCTGTTTTTAGTTATTTTTATGGCTACCTCCACTTTAACCAAATTGAGTTGTTTTATTTCTTAAATGTATATTCATACCAATTAAGGTGGGCGGTACCGGGAACGTAATTCGACAATTTCCCCTATATCCCTGAATCGATTCAAAACATTTTTTGACAAGCTTTTAGAGACAACTTTACAGAATGGCACTGGGCTATTGAAAACTAAAGAAAGAAAAAAACATTTTCTTATGCGAAAATTAAAAAAAAAATTTTTGTTTACTTCAATAGTCTTTCAGGTTTTCTCTAAAAACCTATTGTAATATTTTTTCAATCAGCCACCCTTATTCAGTTACATATGGTCAGGTAAACGCGAAATGGCGCCAATCTAACATCAGAAAATGACGTCTATGGGCTGTGACATAATCACGCCATGTTACATCATTTTGCAGAGGTCGAAGTGACGTTGCATCTTACCGTTGCATCTGACCAAAAAATAACGACAAAATGATATCTGTCTGCTGTCTGGGAAACACAAGCCAAGTTTTATTTTTTAAGCAATAGTATGATGAATAATGATGTGCCCGATATCGTTCCTTCCTCTACCCATAAATCATAAACTATGTTTTATGTAATTTTTTCATAATTTGTTTATTTCTCTAGGAGTTGGTGGCAGGATTTTTTAAAGGATTTGTTTGTATAATACAAGTTGAAAATAGTGAAGAGCTGACAATAAAAAACACTTATGACCAATTCTGGCATTATTGTATTGCTGCGTTATCTATTAAAGGCTCATTAAAATGTAAAAAAATGGGTCCATAAATAATTAGTTCGTTTCTGGAACTTGTTTTAACATACGTTCCCTAATACAACATTAATATAAATCCAATTATTGCCAGAAGTGTACTTTTGTGAGTTGATGAGTAATTATGTTTCTTTAGTTTTTGATATATAAAAATTTAAATGATTTGTTTGAACATTTTCCTTAGGTCATATAAATCAAGAAAAACAATGCGTGACACCTTCGTACTGCTGCAATTAGGAAAGGCAAAATTTCAAAATTACAAAAAAAAACGGAACAGTAAATTATTTGATCCCGTCTAGCGCTGGGCCAAATGAATCTGTAATAGAACTATGAATAAAAACCATGAATATTGCTGAGTCATCACTGATTTTCAAAAGCCAGAAAATGTTCAGTTAATGTTTGATTTGAAATATATACAATAATATATCCTTCAATTATTATATTATTATTTTTGATTTGTTAGCTATGTATAGCATATAATCACATAGGTCTACAAAAAAAAGGACTTGTCCAAAGGTTCTGATTCAACTTTTCTGAAGTATTTTGACGCGCTGAAGTCACTTTTGGAAAAAAAAAATTCCATCTACTATCTAACTATCTACCACCCCCTTTTACCCCTAAAAGACAACAAACAACTCTTGCCTATTATTAGGTTTAGATCTAACTTTTCTGAAGTATTTTGACTCGCTGAAGCCAATTTTGGACATTTTTTTTTATTGTGTCAGTTTCCCTATCCCTTATTTATCTCCTAAAAAACTGATAAGAGAGAAAAACATTTTTTTGTTCAAAATTGGCTTCAGCACGTTAAAGTACTTCAGAAAAGTTAGATGAGAACCTTAGGACAAGACATTTTTTGTAGACCTGTGCTATTGTTAAGAGTTTTGGTAAACAGTGGTTTTCTTTATGAATAATAACGGTTTTTTAATTATTATTATTTAATTGTTACTCTAAATATTAATAAATATTACTATTTTATTATTATTAAAATTATAATTATTTATATACTTACAACGGAAAAACTTTATTTTTTTTTCATTTAAGTGAATCGGTCATTTGTGAATGTCGGTTTTGCACAATTTCACAGGAAATTGAAAAAACTTTGTAATTTAATATCTCAATGAAAATTTCGAAATGTCAAAAACAAAATTAGGCGCTACTGGAACATATTAAACCCATACATTTAAAAGTGTCGTTTATTTAAAGAAAATACGTTAAGTAATTGAAAAATTCTTGACATATGATGTTTCTGAAATGAATAATCGCATGACAAATTATTAAATATTGTGACGTGTTTACACCCTTTTTGCAAACACTCTGTACCGTGGGTTCGGAAATTATAACAGCAGGGTAACACTAAACACTAATTTATTAACTTACTAATTACAACAACAATTAATTACTTGACTAATAATACACTGTGTACTACAATTCAATTATTCAGTCACTTTATCACTGTGTTTACTCCTTACTCTCTGACCATCTCAACTGACCATTAGAACTGTACTAACTCCCCACTCTGCTATACTCCATGCCTTATATACCTAAAGATGAGGGATCCCGAATTTTCTGTATGACGTCACCATTCTCTAGACAGTTCCAGAATGGATGTCATCACTCTAGAGCTTCTAGTAGGTTCTTTCTCTGATAGGTGCAAATCTCTACATTCAGACATCCGAACTAATTGAATTCTGTGTTGCCTACATTCTGGGGGTTGCAGCACATAACAATATCTTCATTAAAAATAGAAAAACTGCGTACATAATAGCGGGTTTATACATGCATGTATTTAGTGACGCCAGTAGATATTGGCACGCCAGTAAGGAAATATTGCACGTACAAACAGTTTTTTTTTCCTTATGGGTTGCGGTGCCGAAGCCCCGCTGTACTGAAGCTTAAGCTTATTGTACCCCATACTCTCGTTATCCCATTAATCCCGTTCCTCTCCAAAAGGAGAGTATACGGTCAATGGGAGCTCTGGCTATTTCTTTGAGGGTTACGGTTAGTCCCCCGAAGTATGAAAACCTTCCAGCCACCAAGGCTGGGCATTCACATAGTATGTGGTGAGGAGTTTCTTCATCCTCACCACACATCCTGCATTCTGGATTATCCTTCACACCTATGTTAGTTAAGTGTCTGTTAAGTGTGCAGTGTCCTGTTAGAATTCCCACTGCACATCTCAGCTGTTTTCTGCTCAGCTTTAGCAATTCGTTAGTCTTTGTCTTGGATGGCCCGCCGATGATGAACATGCGTGACTGTCTTATCCCCGGCGCGCCAGTCCAATACAAGATATGTTTCTAACTCAATAGTTCCTTTACCATTCCTCTTGCGGCATTGTATGATATCCCGCAGGATAGCTCGGATCCCATCAAGGCTGTTTTTGCGCCTTCTTTGGCCAGCTTATCTGCTTTTTCGTTGCCTTTATTGCCCTGGTGTCCTCGCGTCCACTCCAGTTATGTTCCGCAAGTCTGGCCAGGGATTCAAGGCAGTCTTTTACCGTTTTGGAACGTATCTCTACTGCATTCAGAGCTTTGATAGCTGCTTGACTGTCAGTGATGATGCGGATTCTTTTGTTAGTATATGATCCCCGTATAATTTCTTGTGCACATATTTCTATGGCTGTGCTTGGAACACCGTTGTGGTGCTGCCCAGGTTCACACTGATGTCTGTCCCTGGTTGGTCCCCTGTAACGCCTGCTCCAGTACTTTTTGACGTTTTCGATCCGTCAGTATACCATATGGCATCATTTGGATGTCTTTGCCAGTGGCGCAGCCAGAAAATTCATCTGGGGGGGGCCAATACAACCGGCCTCCCCAGAGGATGAGGAAAATTTTTCAGAAAATGGTTGAAAACGGATGTGTATGTAGATTCCTCTATTAGATAATATTGGCATTAATTACAAAATATTTATTTCAAGGGATAATTTAGATATTGCTTTGTACTGCTTCTTTATTTTTTAGCTCATGGAAGACGGCTTGGGGGGGGTGGCATGGCTCCCCCCCTGGCTGCGCCCATGGTCTTTGCCTTGTTCCTTCCTCTTCCCTATCAGGTATGTATACCCTGAAGGTCTTTGTGAAGTTGTGGCTTGTGCTGATTCTATCTGACTGCATATCTAGTAGTCGATTTTTTCCTATTTGTTGGAATATTTCGGTGTGGTATCCTATTCTTGGAATGGTCCCACATCCGTTTGTTTTCAGCCTGTTCGTCGCCAACAGTGCCTCACTCTCCAGTACTAATTGTAGTGGGGGCAGGCAAAGTAGCGCTTCCATGACTGCGGTAGGCGTTGTTGACATTGCTCGCGTTATGCCTAGACATGCCAGTCTTTGTACTTTCCGTAGTTTTCTCATTGCCTCCCCTTTTCTGACTTTATGCCACCAGATCAGGGAGGCATAGGTTATTATCGGTACCACAACTCTTTGGTACAGCCATTCTTGGTTGTAGTCCCCAGTTTTTACCTACCATTCTTCTGCTGGCCCATAAGGCCCGCATAGCTTTGGTAGTCACTCTGTCTAAATGTGCATTGAAGTTTAATTTGCTATCTAGAATCAGTCCCAGATATTTCACTTCATTGCTCACCTGCAATTCGTTTCCCCGGAGATATAATCTTCCCAGGTTGAGTTTCCTCTTTCTTGTGAAGGCGACCACAGTGGTCTTCCTTGGATTCACGGAAAGGCCTTACTGGGTACACCATCTGTCCAGGCCCCCCGCATCAAATCATGGGCCCTGGTACCAAATTCACTGGTGGGCCCCTGCGCCTAATAAATTGATGAGCGGGAAAATTTTTTTTGTCCAAATCTCTGGCGGGCCCCAGGGGCGGCTCAATATAAATTTTCCACCCGGGCGGGAGCACTTTTTGGCGCCCTTTCCTGAGGTAATCACGGAAATTTCACGGACGTACTTCATACTAAAGTACAAGGATATCCCTTCGGACTCCGCGATCACTACTGCAAATAGAAATCCGAAAAAAAAAAAATTATCACCTCATTGAGGGGGAGGAGTGCTATTGGAAATCCGAAATAAAATTTCGCCTTGAGAAAGTAACGAATACCCTCAATTTGGCGCCCCGGGCGGCCGCCCGGGTTGCCCTGCCCTTAAGCCGCCCCTGACGAGCCCTCGGTACGGGCCCCCGCGCTTAATAATTGATGGGCGGAAGGAAGAAATTAAAAAAAAATTGCCAAAATCTCTGGCGGGCCCCTCGGTAGCCCGGACCCCTGCATCTTTTCTGATGCAGCGCCCTCGTGTTTTCCTGTTACCAGGATGGCGATATCATCTGCGTAACCTTGCGCATATATTCCACGCTGTTCCAGTCGAGATAGGAGCTCGTCCGCAACGAGGCACCACAGGAGAGGAGATAAGACCTCCCCCCCTGCGGGCAACCTCTGGTCACGGACGCCTCCTCTGTTGTAGTCCTAGCGTGGACTGAATTTCACTAGTTCTGAGTGCTGAGTCGATCCATCTTGTTATTGACTTCTCGACTCCGCGCCTCTTCACTGCATCACTTAGTGAGTCGAATGAGGTATTGTCAAAAGTTATAAACACTGGCGACCATGCATCAATGCATGCAAGGTCAAGACTTGCTCGCCAGTAACTTTTTATACGTGCAATATTTTTTTTACTGGCGTGCCAACATCTACTGGCGCTACTAAATCAATGCATGTATAAATCGCTATAAAGCTTCCAAAACTAATTTATATATTATCTTCGTCCCTTTTCATTGTAGGCCATCATAATATTTTTTTACAAAAGCTGTCAAGTCTAATTTTACTTCAAACGTATATAAATTTCTTTTTTCTTTTCTTTTATGCAAGCTTTTATTTAACTTGCTTTTTATGTATGTATGTTTGTATCTCGGTATGTTCAGTTCAAATCTTGCAAGTTAATTTTGAACCACTTAACGACGTCCAATTGAGCTGAAGCTTTGCATATACTTACGTGTAGTTCTGAAGTTCTGGTGACAATACAATAATATGGTATGTAACAAAAAGTGTGTATTACTTCCACGTCCAGTGGAAGTATAGTAACGACAAAAAATATTTAAAAAGTTTTATTGTCCAAATAGGCTTAAAATGTCATGAAACGTCGAGATTTTAAGTTTGAACGAAAAAAAATTTCTGTCTGTCTGTCGGTCTGTCTTTTTTTGTGCGCACGTTTACTCTGAAACCGTTTAAGATATTGACTTGAAATTTGGTACACATATGTACTTTAACGAGATCTAGAACTAGATTATATTTTCATCTTGTTCCGTCGAAGAGTTGGGGGATAAATTGGGGTAAATTTGGGGTAAATGGGTAAATCAAGCAGGTAAGAGTCCATGAAATTGGTATTTAATATATACAAGAGAAGCTAAGGTTTCAAAAAAATTTTTGGCATTAGCCACCCCTATTACCACCCCCACCTCCTTATTAAAAGGGATGAAAAAAAATTGTGATTTAGTGTATGTACAGGAACCAGAAACCTCAAGATATTTTTTACTTCATCCACCCCCCACTACCACCCCCCTATCACCACCCCCACCCCACTACCGATGTGGGGTATCGTTTTATGGGTTTTTGGGGTAGAGGATTTCAAATGTTATGTTATTAAAGTTCCATAAACAATTATTTTCACATATAAAGTTTTTTCGTTGCGAGTGACTTGGATAGAGAATCTGGATGTGGAAGTAGTGATTCCTTGGGCAGCGGTTTTTTTTTAGTTTTAACACTATAATTTGATTGGATAGAGTATTCACTCAAACGTTTCATTCTAAGAAATTGCGAAGGATCCGGTATTATTTTAAGTAAGGACGACGCAATGAATATAAAATTATTTAAGGCGTAATTAAAAATTTAAAAATAAAATTATATGTAAAAAAAACGTTTTTATTATTCTTTAGGATAATAAGGAAAATTAGTTGCGTTGAATTAATTGTCTTAAAATCTTGTCGCGTGAATAGAAAAAAAAAACACATAGGTACTTACAATCTCTGTCAAACAAAATTAATACCTGTATGAACTTCTCATACGCGACAAGCTTTTAAGATAATTAATTCAACATAACTTATTTTTTCGTTTTAGTACACCTAAATAATAATAAAAGCTTGTTTTTAAAAAGTTTTTTTTACATTTAATTGTTTTCAAAATATCTAAAGTCACTTTCATGATGAGACTTCACCGCTTTCACTGCCATGCTTTTAAAAGGGGCACATGTCAACCGACTTGTATTATTTCTGAAAGCACTAATTTATTTGGTGATGCGCAAATCATTTTAAGATCATCGGGAAAAGTGTTGTTTTTCGGCATGTGCTGCTTCTCAAATGACTGATTCAACTATTGTAATTATGATTAAAAGTCGTTCCACGCATTTTCCATTTTCTGGAGTAATTTTCAAATATCTCTTAAAATCAGCGACATACATGTCTGGTATTGTTCTTTACCTGTTCTGGGGACAAAAACCAACAAATAAAAAAAAAACAACCAACACGAACAAATGATTTCCCTGCTAAAAATTCCACATAGAAACTTATAAAAAAAAAGTGATGCGGTTTTATCGTTCCTATAAGTTATATTATTATTATACAGACAGGATTTTATCTGTTTTATTAAGTTTTAAATCGGTTATGAAACAGTAATTCCGAATGAGCTATTTGGAATTATCATGTTGCCCTTTCATGAGTACTTATATGAAATATACAACAAATCTACAGTTTAGTGTCTGCAAATGCACCCTTGCCCTTATATCTGTAAACATATGGAATTACAGATACAACTTTAAAGATATTCTAAACTTTTCTATAAGTAATATCATAAGAGTCCAGTCCGTCCTTTCTCCAGTATCTATCGTATATAACACACCATTTATCAACATGTTTTTATTGTAAATTTCAACATTGTCTTTTTATTAGTATTAATGTGGATATACATGTCAACAAATGTACAGTTTCAATTGTATATTTTACAGATGTATTTTTATTGTAAACTTCCATTTTGCTTTTTTATTAGTATTAATTTGGATATGCATGCCGACAAATGTACAGTTTAAATTGCATATTTCAAATAGAAATACTAATATTGTGGTAAACACAAAATACTGCAAAGTCCTTATTTCCTCGGGTGTTCTTGTTCTAGCCTAGAAGTAGAGATGGTACGAAAGAACCGAACCTGTTCTTTCGGAACAGGTCCGAGCTAACAGTTCCGCGGAACAGTTCTCAGATTTATAAAATACTAGTTCCGACTCCGCTGGACTGCCATGCGTTTGAGCGGAGCACTGAGCACATGATACTAGTTCCGACTCCTCTGGACTGTCATGCGTTTGAGCGGAGCACTGAGCACATGATAACGTTGTACCTTCGGACACGGAGCCGGAGTGGAGTGAGCAGATTAGACTTGCGGACTTTTTGGTATTGGTGGTAAGTGGTAGTATTTGTGTGGGATGTATATAATAATAATAAATTCTATTTAATTAGTGTTAAGTGTTACAAAAATGTAGCTCTAGCATTTTTTAATTCGAGGAGTTTTAGGAATAGCACTTGAAAAGAAAGCGATGTCATTATGGAGCATATGGAGCTGCGAGTGCGAAAGAACGGGCAATCACTAATGCCGGACTCGGAGCAGGTCGGAATCGGAACAGGTTTTTGGAACAGGTATACTTTTTTACCCGGAACAGTTCCGACCTGTTCCGAGAAAAATCCACACAGTACCATCTCTACCTAGAAGCAATGAATGAGTTGGCAGTGAAAGAGACTGCTTTACTTTTAATTTAACAAACACACGTCAGTTCCTTAGGTCACATTAGAGTAGATATGAATTAGCGACACGTATACAGCTCCCTCTACTGGAGCCTGGAGTAAAGCTGCTGCTGAAATTTCTATGAGTTTCTACCAGAATGGAGCAGCAAACATTTACTTATACCACATCAATGAGAATTTATGAGAACAGTATCTAAGGTAAAACGTGCGGCTTTCCGTGGTTAAATGGCAAGTGTTTCTATAAGAAACGAGCTGCATTAGGTTAGGACAGTTTTGACTTGCAATTGAAGATTACTAATTATAATGTTTGAATAGGGATTTATGAGATCAGTTTCTATGAGTATTAATGTTTTTTTTCAGTAATATATTAAATGTGTTTTCATTTGTTTGAATGGGTAAAAAGAAAGGTCAGTTTTCAACTGCAATTACAAATACAAGTTTAATCACTTTGAATGGGGTTATATGCGATTAATTTCTAAAAGTATTTATGCTGTTTTCCGAATATAATTGTGATGAGGTTTAATCAGTAACAAATTGTTCACTACATGTCATGATATGGTCGGAAATTCCAAGTACACATTTAGTATTCCTTCAAAAGGATTGATGAGAGTAGTTTCTACGAGTATCTATTTGTTGTTCCTCTAGTAAATTATATAAGTCTTTACATTTACTTATACTATCTCAATGAGAATTTATGAGAACAGTATCTAATGTAAAACGTACGGCTTTCCGTAGTTAAATGGCAAGTGTTTCTATAAGAAACGAGCTGCATTAGGTTAGAACAGTTTTGATTTGCAATTGAAGATTACAAATTATAATGTTTGAATATGGATTTATGAGATCATTTTCTATGAGTATTAATGTTTTTTTTTCAGTAATATATTAAATGTGTTTTCATATGTTTGAATGGGTAAAAAGAAAGGTCAGTTTTCAACTGAAATTACAAATACAAATTTAATCACTTCGAATGGGGTTATACGCGATCAATTTCTAACAGTATTTATGCTGTTTTCCGAATATAATTGTGATGAGGTTTGATCAGTAACAAATTGTTCACTACATGTTACGATATGGTCAGAAATTCCAGGTACATATTTAGTATTACTTCGAAAGGATTGATGATAGCAGTTTCTACGAGTATGTATTTGTTGTGCCAATAGTAAATTATATAAGTCTTTATCAGTATGCATTCGGATCTAATTTAAATATGAAAATTATATCAGAATAAAGCAACCAAATATTTTAAACAGTATCTATTTGTAAATCCAGACATTTACTTATAATATCTCAATGAGAATTTATGAGGACAGTATCTAATGTAAAACGTGCGGCTTTGCGTGGTTAAATGGCAAGAGTTTCTATAAGAAACGAGCTGCATTAGGTTAGAACAGTTTTGATTTGCAATTGAAGATTACAAATTATAATGTTTGAATAGGGGTTTATGAGATCAGTTTCTATGAGTATTAATGTTTTTTTTTCAGTAATATATTAAATGTGTTTTCATTTGTTTGAATGGGTAAAAAGAAAGGTCAGTTTTCAACTGCAATTACAAATACAAGTTTAACCACTTCGAATGGGATTATATGCGATCAATTTCAAACAGTATTTATGCTGTTTTCCGAATATAATTGTGATGATGTTTGATCAGTAACAAATTGTTCACTACATGTTCCGTGTGGAAATTCCAGGTACATATTTCGTATTACTTCGAAAGGATTGATGATAGCAGTTTCTACGAGTATGTATTTGTTGTGCCAATAGTAAATTATATAAGTCTTTATCAGTATCCATTCGGATCTAATTTAAATATGAAAATTATATCAGAATAAAGCAACCAAATATTTTAAACAGTATCTATTTGTAAATCCAGACATTTACTTATACTATCTCAATGAGAATTTATGAGGACAGTATCTAATGTAAAACGTGCGGCTTTCCGTGGTTAAATGGCAAGAGTTTCTATAAGAAACGAGATGCATTAGGTTAGAACAGTTTTTATTTATTTATTTAGAAGAAGAAAGAAACAGGTTACAAACCTAATTACATGTTTCTTGAGGGGGGACTACAGGCGATATAACCCGCTGGAGCCAATCCGGGCGACACACTTCGAAGACCGGGTTTTGATTTGCAATTGAAGATTACAAATTATGATGTTTGAATAGGGATTTATGAGATGAGTTTCTATGAGTATTAATGTTATTTTTTTCAGTAATAAGTATATTAAATGTGTTTTCATTTGTTTGAATGGGTAAAAAGAAAGGTTAGTTTTCAACTGCAATTACAAATAGGTACAAGTTTAATCACTTCGAATGGGGTTATATGCGATCAGTATTTCGAATATAATTGTGATGAGGTTTGATCAATAACAAATTGTTTACCACATGTTACGATATGGTCGGAAATTCCAGGTACATATTTAGTATTCCTTCGAAAGGATTGATGATAGCAGTTTCTATGAGTATGTATTTGTTGTTCCAATAGAAAATTTGTCTTTATCAGTATGCATTCGGATCTACTTTAAATACAAAAATTATATCAGAATGAAACAACCAAATATTTTAAACAGTATCCACTTGCAAATCCAAACATTTAAAGATATATTTTAATGAGAACCAATCAGAACAGTATCTAATGTAACGCGTGTGGCTTTCCGTGGCTAAATTTTAAAAGTATTTTTAATAAATAGCTTTAACGGATTTGAACAGTTTTAATTTGCAATTCCAGATGAATAGTTTTAATTGTTAAATAGGAATCTATGAGATCAGTGTCTTTGTGTAATAATTTTTTTTTAATAAACACATTTTATTTTGAAAAAAAAAACATTACACTGACCTCATAGATCCCTAACAATTAAAACTATTTATCTGGAAATGCAAGTGAAAACTGTTCGAATCCCTTAAAGCTTATTTATTGCAAATAATTTTAAAATTTAGCCACGGAAAACCGCACACGTTACATTACCCAACAAACACCGAAGATCGGCCCATCAGTGGGCCATCACTGGGCCAGAAGTTTCATTTCTGGCACAGTGATGGTCCGCTAAAGGGCCAACCTTTTGTGTTTGTAGGGTAGATAATGTTCTGATGGATTCTCATTATAATATTATCTTTAAATGTTTGGATTTACAGGTGGACACTGTTTAAAATATTTGAGGTTTCATTCTGATATGATTTTTGCATTTAAATTAGATCCGAATGCATACTGATAAAGACTTATATAATTTACTGTAGGAACAACAAATAAATACTCGTAGAAACTGCTCTCATCAATCCTCTTGAAGGAATACTAAATATGTACCTGGAATTTCCGACCATATCGTAACATGTAGTGAACAATTTGTTACGGATCAAACCTCATCACAATTGTATTCGGAAAACAGCATAAATACTGTTAGAAATTGATCGCATATAACACCATTCGAAGTGATTAAACTTGTATTTGTAATTGCAGTTGAAAACTGACCTTCCTTTTTACCCATTCAAACAAATGAAAACACATTTAATATATTACTGAAAAAAAACATTAATACTCATAGAAACTGATCTCATAATCCCTATTTAAACATTATAATTTGTAATCTTCAATTGCAAATCAAAACTGTTCTAACCTAATGCAGCTCGTTTCTTATAGAAATACTTGCCATTTAACCACGAAAAGCCGCACGTTTTACATTAGATACTGTTCTCATAAATTCTCATTGAGATAGTATAAGTAAATGTCTGGATTTACAAATAGATACTGTTTAATATATTTCGTTGCTTTATTCTGATATAATTTTCATATTTAAATTAGATCCGAATCTTTACTGACAAAGACTTATATAATTTACTAGAGGAACAACAAATAGATACTCGTAGAAACTGCTCTCATCAATTCTCTTGAAGGAATACCAAATGTGTACTTGGAATTTCCGACCATATCATAACATGTAGTGAACAATTTGTTACTGATTAAACCGCATCACAATTATATCCGGAAAACAGCATAAATACTTTTAGAAATTGATCGCATATAACCCCATTCGAAGCGATTAAACTTGTATTTGTAATTGCAGTTGAAAACTGACCTTTCTTTTTACCCATTCAAACAAATGAAAACACATTTAATATATTACTGAAAAAAAAACATTAATACTCATAGAAACTGATCTCATAAATCCCTATTCAAACATTGTAATTTGTAATCTTCAATTGCAAATCAAAACTGTTCTAACCTAATGCAGCTCGTTTCTTAAAGAAACGCTTGTCTTTTAATCATGGAAAACCGCACGAATTACAATAGATACTGTGCTCATAAATTCCCATTGATGTGGTATAAGTAAATGTTTGGATTTACAAATGGATTGACTTGACTCGTTTTGCTGGTCAATTCTGATATAAACTGATAACAATTTCAACAGCAACTTTACCTAACTCTTATAGAAACTTATTGACCATATAGGTTCTCATAGATACTTATTAATTTTTGATAATTTTCAATACGGATTGATGAGATTTTTTTGACAGGGTTAACAGAGATTTTTTTGCATGTTAACAATTATTGTTATTAAAAACGCAGCGACCTAGACGTCTGGCAGTTTTATTTTTGGCATCTATGCTGTTAATTCAGCTCAATAAATAAATGCCAGACACTAACAAATAAAACTGGAAAGCTTTTTTGCAATTTTGAAAATAATTTTCTAGAAATATCAGCGACATCCGAGCTTGTAACATTCATTTCCCTATTCGCTCTCACAAAAACTGTATTAGGTACCTCTTATTCCCAACGATGACTAATCGTATACCTAAATTTCCACCAGCTTCCTATAGCTATAAAAGCCCGATATTTTATAAGTTGAGAATTTTTTTTATATTACATCATTTCCTGTTGTAATTTGTTAAAATTTTTCACTTACGCTTGAGCAAAAACTCAGTAGGTGTTACAAACAACGAAGAATTAAACAAGAATCTCAGGGTATGTTTTTTACCGATCTCGTATACAAGGTGCGCCACTTAAAACTCCCCAAGCTTGTAATTTTCTTATTCTTTAAGCGACGACCATGTTGGGCACATCAAATTGTAGATATTTTTAAGGCATTTTAAACATATGTACAGAGTGACTTTAAAAAAATTTGTTTGAAAAAATTGTTGAGAAAGAAAAGTTAATTTTCTTGAATATTTTTTTACCTCACCCTGTACATAAACTGCGTTAACGTTTTCTTATAAAGGTTTTAATTAGCTTCAATTTATGTTATTACGTCACATTCGAAATTCTTTATGGTTTTAGAGAAATAAATAAAAATCACTCTTTCCGATTCCAAACTGATTTTTTTAAAATAACTTTGAAAAGAATGTGAATAATAATTTTATGCTTTATTTGTAAAAGACATATCACAAATAATATTCAACGTAACAAAACAGCAACAACAAACAAAAGAAATAAATATTTTTAAAAACAAATGTATATTAAAATGTACTAAATAGGAAATTGAAAAATTTTTATTAAAAAAAAAAAAATTTTTTTTAATAACAAATTGAAGCTAATTAAAACCTTTATAAGAAAACATTAACACAGTTCATGTACAGGGTGAGGTAAAAAAATATTCAAGGAAATTAAGTTGCCTTTCTTAACAATTTTTTCAATTTTTTTAAAATCACTCTGCATGTTTAAAGGCTTTAAAAATGTTTACAATTTGATGTGCCCAACATGGTCATCGCTCCAAAAATAAAAAAGTTACAAGTCTGGGGAGTTTTAAGTGGCGCGCCCTGTATATGCCCACTGTTAACTTTGAGTCTCAAAATATTTTCTCAAAGGATTATACCTACCCACTTTCTTCACTAAACATTTTTTAATGGTACCTACCTGTACTAAACGTGCATCAGTGACACAGAAAACTTCTTGACCGCAAAATGCCATAATCACTAAAACAATGAGATGCGCGCTTTCGCACTGCGCAACGATCATTTTCCTTAGCTGTTTTTGAAAATTGGCGCACTGTTCATGTTTATTCACTGCTATTGGAAAATATACTAAACAAAAATAAGTCGTAAATTAAGGAGTGTTTGAAGTACTGGCGTGACAAATGATTCTCCTGTTAGGTATATCACGCGGAGCGTAACAATGTCACGATAAAATTCTTAGTTGTTCAAGCTTCCTTTAGAACTATAACATTTTCATATGTGCACAACATCGCGATATTTACTATGAAATGTTAGGGGAGATTGAGCAATTTCTGTTTGCTTTTACTTTTGGAAGACATTAACAATTCAACCTTATTTTTTATGCTGCTCTGAAAATTAACGCACCACTTGTCATCTTAATTAGACATCTGTATATACTAGGTGCTTTGAATTTGATGCCAGATATGATAATTTCATAATTATATGCATTTACATAATTGTTGATTTTTAAAATAAAAACAAAGTACGTTGTCTATTCAAATTCTGAAAGGCGTTGGACTGATTGAATCACGGAATTTTACTACCCAAATGAGGTAATTAGATTTGTAGCTGAGAGTTTATTAATTTTTTTAGTCGTATTTAGTGTATCTAAGGATGCAATGCCGTAAATTCACATCTGTTGAAGTTACGACAACGTCTGAAGTCCTTCAAGGCTCCGTATTAGCACCCTTAAGCATTTCGGCATCGTTATGAATAATATTAAATAGATAGGCAACAAAAATAAGAAATAAACAAAAAACAAAACATCACTTATTATATCTGAATCAGTCAAGTATTCAATTCCAATCAGGGCCTCTGCCCTACCATATGACGAGAAGAGTTGTCGCTCGAAGTGTCAGATCAAAAAGAGGGCGCTGAAATTGATGACGACCAAAGAGAAAATCTGTAAATATTATTTTCTTCCGTCGTTCTGTGTTTATTATATTTTAGGGTGATCACCCTGTATATTCTTTACTAAAAGTATCATCTTCCCTCCACGATAATAGTTTCAACTAGTTTCCAAACATAGTTCCTTAATTATTTCTTGGATGACTACCCTGCATATTTTTCATAAAAGTATACCACGTTCCTTCTTGGGTAGTTTTATTAACTACATGCGAAATATTATTGTCCTCCGCCGCATTTTTCTCATTAATTATTTTTTAAACAGCGTCCACCCTGAATATTTTTCATTAAAATTATAGCAGGTTTCTTCATTGACAATTATGTTACTACATGCTAAATGTTCAATCAACATAGTCTGAAACGTGAAGATTTCAAGAAAACTCGGAGAGTGATTTTTCAGTAAGCGAGGGAAGTAAAAAGGCATCCTATACATAATGTTTTTTACTCTCATGCTTTAATTCATTTATTAGATATTTCCTACCTGTACTTTAATGAGGTTCATTAAGATACAGATTTTCCATTAAGATACAAGTTTATTACCAATAGAAACGCGGCAGACAGCAATATTCTGTCAATATAATATCATCTTTTGCTTTGAATATCTGACAAATCTAAAATTTACCAATTTTGACAAGTCATTTGTCATGTCATGTTTACCTAGCAATGTCAGAAATAAAGTGTTAATTTTCTGTTTCATTATGACTGATCGTAGAAAAAAATAGTGTATGCAACTCACATTTAATGGCAATTAAGACACTCGCATTTATTATGATATTCGCCTACTACTCATGTCATAATTCTCATGCTCGTGTCTTAATAGCTATCATTAAATGATCGTTATATAATATACTAATAAAATGACCCTCGATTAAGGGACGGTAATATAAGATGTCGTTCCACCCTGAAAACATGCTAGTGCCGTCGCTGATGCTAATCCTGGCGGTCCTAAAGGACTGCCCCCCCCCCCCCTCTAAAACGGTGCGTTGCCAGGGAAAAGTTTTATGATACCAAATGAAAGCTCATGAAATTCCCTATAACTTTCATTTTACATACTTTTTTCGAATTCGCTACCGTTTTCGAGCTACACGCTCCGGAAAAGTGAAAATTTTCGAAAAACAAATTTTTACCTGAAAAATAGAAAATTGTATTTTAAAATTGATAAAAAGAAGTCACATATATCTTCTGATGTAATTGGCACGCTCTCTCCTACATGTTTCTACCCCACTCTTGAGGGGCAGCTAATTCCCTAGCCAGTACTGCACTTGGTGGTAGGTGCGCCGGGAATGCTGTTTAGCTGCGCTCTCGGTTTGTGAGAGGGAGGTGATGTCACGCTTAATATTTGTCACTGACCTCATGAACGACTGAAAGTAGTACTGGTTGAGGGAGGTCTGTCTTGCTGGTGCCCCATACCATTTGAGGAAGCAAATCTTTCCAGCTTCTTCAACCTTGCCTTGAGTGGAGGAGAGGTTGTAAAAGATCACTGCGCTTCCTTGATGATTTTTGACTAAAACTAAGTACAATTTTGAGAAGCCCACCTTGCTTTTCCTTAAAGTTGGGGTAAAAATCTATTTTTAGACGCACCGTTTTAGAGATATAAACGGAAAAACCAAAAATGGGACTTTCTTTGTGCCCCCCCTCCGGCTCACCTCCTAGACGTCAGGACTTTCAGTATGTTCACTCCCTAAGCACCCTGAACAACTTTTTAAAGGAATCGCTTAGGTCCCTGCTCACGCACTCTACACCACCCTTTGGGCCATTCATTGACTGGACTATTAGGTTAAGAGACGCTCATGCAGCTCATACAACTACTTTTTTAGTATCTGCGGGTGGGTCGAATTTTCGGACGATTACAATACTTTCTTCACTCGTGTGGTTGCTCGGAAATAAAAATAGATAGGGTAAAACGATAAAAGTATCTTTCAAATAATAATATCCAAGTCTCTGTTTTTCATTCGTATCAATTACATAGCGACACACACAAAAAAAAAAAAAAAGGTCTATGCACCAGATTTGTATATTTGGCACGATGAGCTACAAGTGCTTGGCCCTTTCCGAATTTCAAAAGCACCTATATGCATCATTTGAGCATAGCTCTTAACTAAGGGTAGACTCTAGTCATGTGTCGGTGGTTGGAACGAATTCATTCCATATTTGTTCACCCTGCTTAAAACTACAAAAGCCTCAATTTTTTTTCCCGTTTTGAAACCTATGAGGGGTGGGGGTAGTTTTAACCCTTCTTGGGATTGATTCTCTATCCTTTGAGAGTAATGGCTGGTTGTCGCACCAGAGTCAAATATTTTGTACTAAGATATACAAAAATTTGACCTTTGCACATGTTATTTACACTCACCTGCGTCTTTTGAGTTTTAGCGGTAGTTTTCACTCCCCCATAAGGGCGGATTTCGGTTTAATTTATAGAAATAGCTTATAGACCGTGGGGTAGTGACAGATTTTTTTAAACGTTTGGTTCCTATCTGGCCTTTTGGGAGCCTTTTGTGCCTGATTTGTACTAACCATTTTCGTGTTTATCAAACGGTTATCCAGGGCCCCTCAGCGGAAAACAAAAAAGAAAATTTCATGAAAATGAGCAATTTCAAACGTTTTGTTCCTATCTGGCGTCAAGTTAGACTTACGTTTTAAAGAAAAACATCCGACGGAAGCTTATCGCCAGACAAATTCCGTGGGCCGGAAGGCCCGAAATTTCAATCCGAAGTTGTAAGAAAAAATGGTCAAAATCAAACGATTTGGTTCTTATCTGGGAATTGTATATATAGGTAAATAGATTATAATTATCGCGATATAAGAAACGCCAGACAAATTCCGAGGGCCCAACAGTGAAAAAATTATTGTTCAAGTTGTCAACTATTCCGCGAAAATCAAACGATTTACATTCGTCTGGCATTTGTTTTTTTGTTATTATTAGGCAATAAGTAGTTTCAATTTAAGATTCCCAGACGAATTGGCTGGGGCCCCTGGATAGTCAGACAAAAAGAAAAGCGCGAAAAAAATGCCATTTTTCAAACGATTTATTCCTGTCTGGCATTTGGATTTTAAAAAGATATGTTAATAAATAAGCCATATTTCTAGTCCCAGATAAAAAGTTTGGGCCCAGACGTAGATATGTTGAGCGAAAGTATCGAAAAATCAAAAAACAGTCGTGTAAAAATCGATGCATTTTCAAATGATTTACACTCGTCTGGGATTTGTTTTTTTAAAAAGATATGTTAATAAACAAACCATATTTCAAGTGCCAGACAAAAATCTGGGGCGCAGCTGTAGATATATCGCAAATTTTGAGGTTCTACAGTTGGCAACTTTTTAATCCTGGCTCCTACGCCAAAAGACTAGCTAATTTAAATAGAATAAAATTTGCTAAAACTCTTTTTTTAATTTTTTTAATTCTGACTAAAAGGAAGGAATTAGAGGGGGGCGGGATTTGGGACTTTTTTTTTCGGTAAAATTTCTCCATTTTGTCACCGTAATTAATCGGTAATTAATTGAAATCGATCTCATATATGATGTTCACTTAATATCATGTACTACTTTGACGCTCCGTTAATCTCGGTCCTTCGAAACAAAGGTTTCTGAGAAAAAATATTTTTTTTAGATTTACATGCATTATAGGAAATCGTGTAATTTCCTACATTTCCTCGAATATCTCGATAATTATTGTTTTTTTCGAAAAATTTGTAGATAGCTTATGTAAAGAGAATTGATTGAGCTTTCCGACACTTTTTTTATTTTTTCTCTAACATAAAGAGCAAAAGACCAAATATGCAGACGTCTCAAAGCCAACCGCCACCCAGTCTATTAATTAGGGTGAAGACATACCGCTCGGCTAAAGTACACCATCTGTGGGTCCCCACGCGAGACTAGTTTCTCGATCTGACGTCACAGTGCTTTTCGTGAGGAGTAGCGAGGATTTCAACTTTAATTATTTATTGCAAAGTAAGTACTGCGATTTAAGAGCTGATATTCGATGTGGCGTGTTTTTATACATAAACACACACTTTAATAAAATACAAAAAAAATGGGCAAGTTCCCCATTAGCAAACGATAAATAAAAATCACCCCGGGACGAGCGGGGAGTATGAAAAGCAGCGTCGCTCGAAAACAATGCATACCATATATGTTTCTACCACATCACATCTTACGTGTGTTATGTCGCGTGCATTAAAATGAGAGAAGAAATCACTTTCGTGTGGTTGACTACTACGCCAAGGGAGAATGAAACAGGTACGGACTTACGAGGACTCTCAGTTTCTATGGTGTAGTGCAGAGTTGTAAATTATATATTAATGTGTAATAATTTATACTTGTCCTTTTGCTAGTATGTAACTTATTTATTGTAAATATTATTCGATCGAGGGATTATGAATGTGAAAGTGACAGTTATATTGATTCCAGTGATAAAGAAAATCAAATTCCAAATGAGTTTCAAGTGAGAAAAAAAACGGCATTTCAAGGGCGGATCTGGACCTTGAGCTTGGGGGGGGGGGGGGGGGGGGGTAACGTAGCCGCCGCGTGTTGAAAATAACAAAAATGTTTTTCCTCGGGAAAAAAATCTCAAAAAAAAATTATAAACACAACTAAATATATTCAAAAATATAAAATAAAATAATAAAAATTATGAAATTTTAAAATGAAAGTTGATTGTTTACGGAATCTTGTTACCGTGTTACCCCCCATAAATCCGCGCTTGCGGCATTTAAGTACTGACGCGAAACAAATTTGTTTAAATGTGTATAATACTGTTTTACAATGACAAGCTAATGAAATGCCAGACGAGTGTGAATCGTTTGAAAATGCATCGATTTTTACACGACTGTTTTTTGATTTTTCGATACTTTCACTCAACATATCTACGGCTGGGCCCAAGCTTTTTGTCTGGGATTTGAAATATGGTTTATTTATTACCATATCTTTTTAAAATCCAAATGCCCGACAGGAATAAATCGTTTGAAAAAATGGCTTTTTTTCGTGCACTTCTTTTAAGATTTAAAATATGTTTGGCCCACGCTTTTTGTCTGGGACTTGAAATATGGTTTATTTATTACCATATCTTTTTAAAATCCGAATGCCAGACAGGAATAAATCGTTTGAAAAAATGGGTTTTTTTTGTGCACTTCTTTTAAGATTTAAAATATGTTTGGCCCACGCTTTTTGTCTGGGACTTGAAATATGGTTTACTTATTACCATATCTTTTTAAAATCCAAATGCCAGACAGGAATAAATCGTTTGAAAAACTGGCTTTTTTTCGTGCACTTCTTTTAAGATTTAAAATATGTTTGGCCCACTAAAAATGTCTGTCAATGATACAATACATTTTCGTTTTGGTTAATTTTTACAGAAAAAATCATTTCACATGAGAACCAATCGTTTGATTTTCGCGGAATAGTTGACAACTTGAACAATAATTTTTTCACTGTTGGGCCCTCGGAATTTATCTGGCGTTTGTTATATCGCGATAATTATAATCTATTTACCTATATATACAATTCCCAGATAAGAACCAAATCGTTTGATTTTGACCATTTTTTCTTACAACTTCGGATTGAAATTTCGGGCCTTCCGGCCCACGGAATTTGTCTGGCGATAAGCTTCCGTCGGATGTTTTTCTTCAAAACGTAAGTCTAACTTGACGCCAGATAGGAACAAAACGTTTGAAATTGCTCATTTTCATGAAATTTTCTTTTTTGTTTTCCGCTGAGGGGCCCTGGATAACCGTTTGATAAACACGAAAATGGTTAGTACAAATCAGGCACAAAAGGCTGCCAAAAGGCCAGATAGGAACCAAACGTTTAAAAAAATCTGTCACTATCCCACGGTCTATTACTGTGGCTCGAATTTATATTCTCTACTCTCGACTACAAAACATCTACCATTTTTCACACTTCATTAAGAGTTATTACATTATTTCTATGATTTTACACCATTTTAAGGGATGACTAAAAAACAAAACTAGGTAACACGATAGATTTTTTTTTTGACCACGGATTCGGATTCAGCGTCGAAATATACACCATATCCATATAATTTGGTCCGCAGCACAGAACTTTTTTTTTGTATGGCTGTGTTATTATTAATTAGAAAGAAATTATTTATTAAGAAAATTTTCAATACAATATAATTAGGATGTCTATAAAATGATTTCATTTACCACTATTGCATTCATTAGTATAGAACCAATAAAATTGGAACCTCGATCGTGAAATGATCTTAAAATAAAGTTACATACATTATTTGACATATGAGCCATCTGCCATATGCGCGGCTTTTATGGACTATACCGGGTGCCACAGGCTAGTTGGCTCCCCCCTATATTTCCTTTATTTTTTAACTTATCCATTTGAAATTTGGGGTGCATAAATTACCTGTAAAAATGGATTTTTGGACATAAAAGCGGATTGAGACCATTTCCGGTTTACCCGGAAATGACTGCAACTTTCGATTTTTAAATGGAACACCCTATATATTTTTACATATTTGGATTCAAGACAACATTCTGAGTATACCATGAGATCTTCGCGAGTTTTTGAGTCGATGTTCAGTTTTTTTAAGCATCTTAAGACATTCGTCTGGAGTGCTTTGGAATACAAAAATTTGTTCTGCGGCAGGTAAAGTCCAAGGGAAAAATACAATTTTTCATTTAATTTCATTAATAACTATTTACGAAACCTCCAAAATTGAACAAATCACTTTTTTATCGAAAACTTTTTTTTTTCAAATGTGAAGGTGGTGGCTCATACTGTTCAATAAACTATAGATTTCTTTCTGAATTCATTGATATCCATTTCAAATCTATGCTATTTGTTTTCTATTTTGTTGAATTTATTTAAAAATAAAAAATCACTTTCAATATAATTTTTCCTGAACTTTGCAAAAATCATGTCTAATAATGAAATGTGAATAACTACTAATACTAACTAATAATAACCTTTTGGTTCTCTCTTTTGTTTCTTAATAGGTATAAGTACTAGTGCAAAGTATAATAGTCTAGGAAATAGCGTGCAGATTCGACGACGAATGGTTACCGTCTGCCAGTCGGTAATCGAAGAGACCATATAAGTACAAAATTTTTTTCTCTCTGGAACTTTTTGGTACGGTGGGGGGATAGGAAGGGGAGAGGCATTTATTTTTTAACCGAATGATTATCGATATCTGTCCGCATAGGTAGTTAGTATATGTACTTCACATACCCCAATTACGCTGGCAGACCTCAAATAAAAAAAAAAAATTAGTTTCTATTTCCGGTTAACGCGCGCGCCGACCGGAAGTTTCGTCTGCCAACGTAATTGGGGTATGTGAAGTACATATACTAACTATGCGGACAGATATAGATAATCATTCGATTAAAAAATAAATCCCCCTCCCTATCCCAAAAAATTTCAGAGAGAAAAAAAAATTGTACTATGGTCTCTTCGATTACCGACTGGCAGACGGTAACAATTCGTCGTCGAATTTGCACGCTATATCCTAGACTATAAAGATCAATAAAAATTTATTTTGAAAGTGATTTTTCATTTTTAAATAAATTTAATAAACAAATAGAATAGATTTGAAATGGATATCAATGAATTCAGAAAAAAATCTATAATTTGTTGAACACTATTAGCCACCACCTTCCCATTTGAAAAAAAGTTTTTGATAAAAAAGTGATTTATTCAATGTCGGAGGCTTCGTAAATAGTTATTAATTAAATTAAACGAATCATTATATTTTTCCCTTGGACTTGACCTGCCGTAGAACAAATTTTGGTATTCCAAAGCATTCTAGATGGATGTCTTAAAATGCTTTAAAAAACTGAATATTGACTCAAAAATTCTCGAAAATCTCATGGTATACTCAGAATGTTGTCTTGAATCCAAATATGTAAAAATATACAGGGTGATCCATTTAAAAATCGAAAGTTGCGGTCATTTTCGGGTAAATAGGAAATGATCTCATACCGGTCTTTATGTCCAAAAATCCATTTTATAGTTAGTTTGTGCAACCCCAAATTTCAAAAAGATAAGTTAAAAGATAAAGGAAACATAGGGGAGAGCCACTAGCCTGTGACAACCTGAATCCTGAGCAAATTATATTAAAACCGCTTATTAATTAAGGACAATAGGAAGTTTCTATTACACATGGTATATCAACTAAAGCAATTGCTACCGTGGGCGCGTAGAATGCAATTTTTAATCTAATATGGGTACCTTAGGTGTAACATACTAAAATTTCAGAAAATTCTATCGATACCTAGAAACCCCCTTATATCCGTGCCCTAGTCGTTTATCCAAGCTCGTGTGGACCTCAGTGCCAGTTGCTTTTCCCACGGCCAGATCTACGTGGCTCTCTCCCGTGTCAGTGACGTAAACAACCCAAGCAGCAATTTTAGTAGTTTCTACGTGGTAGTCACCATTAGTGGAACTTTAAAGGTTTCCGCAACTAAGTACTGCAACGTAATGGGAACCATCCTTCCACCAAGCATTTACTAAAATGGAAAATAGCAATTACGTAGCAAATTATTAGTCCGGTACTTTTACCGTTACCGTGTTGACGACTAGGTTATTACGTAGACGGGATGTAACTAAGTAGTAGAAATGACTAACTTTTGGAATAGATCAGCTGGCAGGATTGAGAGTACAAACTATATATTTGGTTCTCTCTTATTCGAATAGCAAATTAATGACTTATTGAGTTTGAGCAAATCATGATGTTTTGCGTTTCTTCTTCTTCTTCTTTTAGCGGGGCGACGAAGCTTCAGGCCTTGTGGCCCATTGTGCTACCGCTACGAATTTGTTGAATTCCTCCATTCAGGCCGGATTCTAACCCAAAGGCCAAAATAATTCCTATTTCCTCCAGCACCGGAAAACCAATGCCGGAGTGTTTGTGCCTCAAGTTCATAAGACTAGGGCAGCAAGTAAGGACGTGTATGGAAGTCTCCTCCTCGTCCCCTGAGAACCTCCAGTCGGGGTTGTCATAGTGTACAGATGTTTTCTGAAAGAGCCGTGTACAGTGAAAGGATCTACTACGATTCTGACCTGTTTCCTGTTTAGTCGCAGAATATGTTGTGCTCGCTTCGGCAAGGGTCCTGAGATCAGGAGCTTCGCTTGCCGGATTCCTGGGTAGGAGGCCCAGAAGTCAAAGAAATGGGATGTTTGCGTTTACCCTGGGTGTGAATATTAAAACCACTACTTCTTTTCTGTAAAATGTTATCATGATAATTTCATAAAAAAAATGATAAAAAAAATAAATAGTTTTTTCCGTATTTTTTTTTTTTTTGCAAAAAGTATATGTACGAGTAAATCTGTAAAATGTGTTATGGAAAACGTTTGTTTTTTAATTTTATATGCTATAAAATAATAATAATCTATTTATAAAACATGTTTGCAAATCACCATAATAATTTTTTTCATATATAAATAATTATATTTTTAACTCTGTCAATATGGCTGCCATCTTCATTCAATAACAGAAAAATAGCGATTTTAAATATAGTCATTTTGTAGTAAAAATCACTTTAAAGCCCCTTTGTTCGTAGAAATAACCACAATTTTACTTGAGATGTCACTGTTAAGTCACACAACTTTGAAGTTCCAAAAAAATTTCCCAACAACGTACCAGGGATTTCAAATTGAACACTTCCAGTTACCATTACCCAAGCAACACACACTGGTATATTTATGATGTATTATACGTATATTGGGTATATTTTAGATATAAATATATATAGGGAATATATAATAAACATTTTTATAAGTAATGTTTATCACGTTCATTAAACCTTAATTGAAAATTACAACATTTTTGCAGATTTTAAATAATGAAATATACAGTTCTGGTATTTCAATCTTGTTTATTTCAAGATTTTCAATCAATCTTAAAAGATTGTTATATGACGTTTCCGTTTAACGTTTATATACGTTATATTAATATTTAAGAAAACCGTATATTCAACGTTACAATATAACTAATATTTCAAATATAATTTTTATACGTTTTTAATAACTTCCTTAATGCCAAATCAATTTTTTTTATTGATTTTCACAGTTTTAATTTTTTATCTTGTTTAATGATTTATCATATACCGGCAGTATACGTTTATGGCGCGGACATTTTCACGTATATATAACGTATATTCATAAAATCGGATCGATTTTTATACATTTATTACACCAAACTGTGTTGCTTGGGTACTTTGAAGTGGTCCTTTGGTAATGCTGTGTGGTCAGCACTGCTACCAATTTTCTTCACTTTATAGTTGTGGATGCTTCGAAGTAATGCAGAGTAGTATCCGCGACGTTACGCATTCTGCAGCAGTTACTTGGAAGTGTTATAACTATACAATGCTTGAATTCAGTAGAATCTACATAATTGTTACTACAAAGGCATACCACAAAGTGAATATTACCTTAAAGCCGCAAATTTAGTAACAGTTATGTCATACCTACTATATTACAGTTCCGATGGCTCAGATGCCAGTTCCCATCACTTTGAATGCTGCTTGGGAATCTATTTGTACATGTTCCTGGTGATTCTACCTCAAACGTCGTTTACAAAGGTTTTTTAGTTAATTCCAAAATTCCACGCGAACGTAGTCGCAGATAGTTATTATTAAAAACACTGGAAAAATAAAAATTACTCTGGCACACAAAAATACAAAAAGTTTCAGTCCCAAACATACACTTGTTTCGCCATGTATTCTAGGTCGCCGAAACCTAATTTAATGTCAGAATCGGCTGATTGGCACTTTTTCTTAAATTTTTTTTGTATGCCGGTGTAATAGTACAGTACCTAGAGGTAAAAAATATGCAAAACTTCGAAATAATACCATATTGAACGGATTTCGTTCATTTTTGGCAGTATAATAGTAAATGCTTCACAGAAAAGTTTCTATATTGTGCGGGGGCTTGCTAATTTATAGGGGGTGGATGCCCCTCTCAGGGGGTGGCACTTAAAAAATATATATATTTATTGGAGCTGAAGTAGAATCATATTTTAAGAAGAAAAGGTTCTATGCAATTTTTCACATAAATCAGTGACGTAGCCAGGGGAGGGGTCCAGGGGGTCCGGACCCCCCCCCCCAAATTAATTGACATTTGAATAATTGGCAGGCATGTTATTTAAAATTAACAAATTAATTTCATTTTCGGTTTTTACTGAAAATTTTTCTGGCTGATTTCAAATTTCTATTCCAGCCAACCCCGTTGTAAATCGTGGTTTCTTGCAATTTTATTGCAGCTATATGGATAGGGCAGATGAGCCAACAGCGTGCGGATTTGAAGCCACACAATCTAGCGCAATCTGAATCTGATTTAGTCTTAAGTAACCTGCAGCATATAAGTATGGCGGATGTGATGTGATTGTATAAACCTAATTCCTTTTCGTAATGAAGCGTTCCAGAGATTCCTCAGTTATATCTTTTTCAAAATAATAAATAAAATAACAAGGTACATAAAGTAAAGAAAATTGTTTCTTCCTACATGCTTTATCGCCTAAGTGTGGAATCAAAATTAGCGCCCCTCTCAATAAAAAAACAACGCTTTTTAATATGTGACATTATTATAGATATATCTTTATACAGTTGTACACGGCTCCATGTTGCTAGTTATTAGAAACTAATACTTTGCTGTAGTTAGTTCTTCTGCAGTTAAAATGAGCCTTCTCATATCAGATGCACTCTTCAAAATGTTTTCCATCTACTGCATAGCTAGTTAGATCACAACTTTTACCATAGTATGACATTATTGAGTTAATTCACGTACATGATGAACAGCAAAGGTTCACTATGCTACCTTGTGGTACACCTATATTAGTTGTTACTTTCCCCAGATTTTCTCTCAATATTTTCTTTCTTAATTTTGACTACTTGTTTTCGATTGCTATGATTCGATTCGATTATTATTATATTTGAAACAATTTCGGCTTTCAACAGAACTTAAAAAAAAGGGTTTTTTTATTTAAAAAATGGAGATATTTTAATTATGTAAAAAGAGGCTTATAGATGGAGCAATTATCATTTTTTCAAAGTGATAGAATTTCGACGTCGTCAACTAACTAGTCGTCGCGACACCTAGAAAATTTAAATCAACTGCAGGGACTTTTAAAGTGCGAAAATTTGAAAATACTTTTAATTTAAAGATTTTTTTTTCATATATTCTAACTCAATTCAAGCGCGGATCTAGAAATTTCAATAATTTTTTTCTCGTCTGTGGCGCATGGGACTCATACGAAATATGGGAAATAATATCTCGAGAAGCACTTCTCTAACGACCCCTAAAAAAATTTTGAAAAAGCAGTTTGCGAAAATTTTTTTCAAAATTCGATTACCCCCCCAGGTCTAGGGACTCCTGTTTAAAATTATTTTTTTTTGTCATATGCATTTTACTTTTCATAAAAATACAGCAACACGTTCTGAAGTTTATGAAAATATTTTCATTACTAACTGAGATACAACGGATTGAAATTTTGTGATTTGTTAAATTGTAAATCAAAAAATTAAAAGTAAAATGCATATGGACAAAAAAAATAATTTTAAGCAGGAGTCCCTAGACCTGGGGGGGGGTAATCGAATTTTGAAAATAATTTTCGCAAACTGCTTTTTCAAAATTTTCGTTAGAGAAGTGCTTCTCGAGATGTTATTTCCCATATTTCGTATGGGTCCCATGCGTCACAGACGAGAAAAAAATTATTGAAATTTCTAGATCCGCGCTTGACTCAATTACTCTATTCGTATCTGAGTAATACCTTCAAAACTTTCGGACCCCCCCCGAATAAAAATCCTGGCTACGTCACTGCATAAATTGATAGTTTTTAAGTTATAACGACTTCAAAGTTGCGATTTTAGCTCAAAAAAAAGGTATCTCCAAACGGCTTTCGTCAGGTACCTCGAAAAGTATTACTTTATCGAAAAAATGTTACAGACCAATAACAGAAAGTACAAACTGGGAATTAATTATATTTTTTGTTTATTGATGTAGGATTAATAATTTCGGAGATATTTAAGTTTACATTTGGCATCCAAGTGTTCATAAGATAATTATTTAGAGTGAGAGTTAAATATCTCAGAAACTGTGACACCTACGTCAAGGACGCTAATAGGTAGAATAATAGGTTATTAATTAAGCTTTCAACTGTTTTTTCATTTGTTACTGTAGCATAAAAAACAAAGAAGTTATGATCGGATCAATGTGCGTCTACACATTTTTTTAATAACGTCGCCATTTTGTTACTATAATTAGCCAGTAATTAAAAAAAAAGGAATTTCAAACACTTTTTCTCATTAATATATAGCATGACGTAGATGCTCAAATTTTTTGGTTTGTATACAGCACCTGCTTTAGAAAAAAATACAGTTTAAACTATAAAGGTATTTTCGATAAGACGTAATTTTTTTTTCCTTTTCCAAATATCTCAATAAATATTAGTTTTATTGAAAAATGGGTAGAGACCAAAAATAAAGTTCATAAACTGATAATGAATTTCGCTTATTTATTTATTTCCATAGATTTAATAGTTTCGGAGATATGAAACTTTACAAATGGCGTCAGAACGTTTATAAGACGAAAAATGCAGTTTAAATGTTAAATATCTCAGAAATTGTAACACCTACGTCACGCATGCTATGAAATGAAATGAAAGATAATTAATTGCGCTTTCAAATTATTTTTAACTCGTTCCTGTAGCACAAGATATAAAAAAGTTATGACGGAAAAATATGCATATTTATATTTTTTTATATAAAAAGGTCGCCATTTTGTTACTCTAATTAGCCAGTTATTTAAAAAAATTATTTCAAATACAGTTTTTCATTAAGATGTAGCATTACCTAGATGCTCAAATTTTTTTACTCATTTAAAGCACTTGCTTTAGAAAAAAATGCATTTTAAACTTTAAAGGTAATTTCGAAATACTTGAATACCAAATATAAACTTAAATATCTCGAAAATTATCAATCCTACATCAATAAACAAAAAATATAATTCATTCCCAGTTTGTACTTTCTGTAATTGGTCTGTATAACATCTTTTCGATAAAGTAATACTTTTCGAGATACTTGACGAAAGCCGTTTGGAAATAAGTACCTTTTTTTTTAAGCTAAAATCGTAATTTTGAAGTCGTTATAACTTCAAAACTATGAATTTATGTGAAAAATTGCATAGAACCTTTCCTTCTTAAAATTTGAGTCTACTTCAGCTCCAATAAAGACTTATATTTTTTAAGTGCCACCCCCTAGGAGGGGGCGGCATCCACCCCCTATAACTTAGCAAGCCCCCGCACAATATAGAAACTTTTCTGTGAAGCATTTACTATTGTAGTGCTGCCAAAATGAACGAAATCCGTTCAATATGACATTATTCCGAAGTTAAAACCTCTAGTTACTGTACTATAATATATTACCAGTATTTTCTAATTTTTGGCGAATGTGCCAGTCATAATTAAAACTTAGTTTTCGATTTATTTGAAAGAGTAGCTTGTCGAGGACGTGTTTAGCAAGGTTTCATCTCGGTAGACATTCAGAGAGCTGCATATAATCAATAAAGAGCCAATTATTCTTACGATAGTACATTACAAAATGATTATAATCATTTTGTAATGTACTATCACTATGCTGTTCTTAGAGAAAAAAAGAGCCAATCAGCCGATTCTGACATTAAATTCGCTTTCGGCAACCACAAATACATAAACAGGTGCTTGCATGTCTGGGACTGAAAATTTTTGTACACAAGCCCTTTGTTATATTGTGCCCTCCAGCACTAATGTTTTTATTTAATGTTCTATTCAGTAAATGATACCAGAAACATTCAATTATTCACACTTAATGAACCGTTTCCCGATGAAAATGTGACAAAAAAATGGTCTTTAAATTTATTTGTACAGGTATATGAAATGATACAGTATTTTCCGAAATTATTCTAGCACCTGTCCCACCTATTCACAGACATATTTTATTTCATTCTAAGGTGACACAAGAATGCAACCGACTATATCATATCTGTTTATCTGATTATCTGCATGTAACCCCCTAAGGACATTTATAATAACCAAATAATACTATAATTAACTCGAGAAATTAAAGCAGAATACATTTGCCATAATTATATATATGTGTACATTTCTAATGCGTAAGTGTAATAAGTTTCCGGTATTTTTCTTAAATTGTTATACATTGGTCATCAAATAGCATGACCTTCCTCGGAGTCAATTTCACAACATATACAGGGAGTTTACAAAACATACCCTAATAGCACACGATGTCCGTCGGATGTCCGCTTTATGTCCATTTAATGTACTGACGTCCATGGACATAAATTGGACGACCACCGGACGTTTATCATTGGATTTACTTTGAAATTGTACGGAATGAACGTCCTCTGAATGTCCATTTTATGTACGGGAAGTATGTACATTTTATGTCCATATAGGGACAGTAGATGGACGTCCATTTCGTGTCCGTTGATTTAAGACATCAAAATTATTATGGTGTCAATGTTAGTATTACCCAACAAAAAAAAAAAAACGTTAACGAAACTGTTTCTTTTTTCAAGTCTACAATGTTTTTGTTTAATTCTAACCTTTTTTGTAAATCATTAATGCGATATTAAACATTTATTAAACATCCAAATACATTCTACATTCTGAAATAAATAGCTATATTAGTCTAGGATCCGGCAGCTTATTTGTGCAGGTATCGAGTTCTTTTAATAAAATTTGATTAAAATGAAAGATTCATGATAACATAATAAATCACAGCAAAATCTAACCGTTGCATACTTCCAGCTATACAATCTTTAAGTAAGTAGTACCATAAAAGTTCAGTGACCGAGTGAGTTAAAGCGTTGACTTACAAATTAGAAGGTTCGATTCTAACTCATTCCGTTTTTTTTATGATATTTATGATATAACAAATATTGTTCAAGATTATGACATTTGGACGTCCCTCGGCTGCCCGTCGGATGTACCTTGAACCAAAAACGAACGTCTATCTGATGTCCTGTATGTCCGTCGAGGACATCCTTAGAATATCACGATGTTGTGTGTGTTAGGGTACCAATATTTCTAAGACATTCTGGAGGGGGCTGGAATCTTCTGAGTGACGCTGCCTCTGAAGTAGTTTTACAAAGTCGGACGCCTGGCAATCCTACCTGTAATGTATCTTAAACAAACCATAAAAATAAATCAAAACATATTTATTATTAGTTTCGAATTAAATCAAAAGTGTAAGAAGAAAAATCGAACGAAATCGGCCAATCGTCTGTAAAGGTAACAATATTACAACAATACCTTAGTATTTTTAAACGAACTATAAAAATAAACATTTTTGATCATTTTTGATACACTTCTGATTAAATTAGAAAATAACAAGTTTTCGTTTATTTGTATCGTTTATTTAAAGGATCGGATTGGTGTGTTTTTGTTATATTAATGGCAGCTATAGATATTCCGCTACTCAACCAGAACACGAACACACAGGCAACAACACGACAACCATTCCCTGTGACATTGACATTTGCTGTAGCCGAGGTTCGAACTCAGGGGAGATAACAGTTACTAGCTTATCTATGGTTACTAGCTATGTTGGCTCACTCAACTGCGTGATCTGCCACCGTCTCGGTAACGCCACTAAACATCAATAGCTAGCAACACCACCTAGAGATTAAAGCCACACAACGGCTGTCAAGTGTAGTGTCAAATATATCTTATTGTTTATTCTGTGTTTTAAACGTGTAAATGTGATCTAAAACCCACTTTAATAAAACAGTTAACAAATAATACATTCCAGTGATAGTTATAAAATACTTAATTGCCGTGCAAAATGGTAAACAAATGCTGCGTTCCTCGCTGTACTGGTAATTATGCCACCGGGGAAAAGGTACACGTTTTTAAATTTCCCAAAGATGAGAAACTGAGAAACAAATGGATTAAAGCTATTCATCGAGAAAACTTTAAAATTTCTATGCACTTTGGTGAGTTATTATTTTTAAGTCTCGTAATCTAAATCGAACGAAACTAAAATTGAGGCTAGGTTTTCACTTAACTTATTTGAGTGACCAAATACGCTTTTCGTTAGTTAGTTTTGCCTCAGAATTTAATTAGGAACGTCTTTTATTAAAAAAAAAACCGTTTTACTTTATAACAATTAGTAGAAGCAAATTAGAAGTGATTTTTATTGTTCTAATTACGTCCAAATGTATTATGTATCTCAATATCTAAAACCAATAAATGCATATTTTTTATTATAGTATAAGTAAAACATCGCTCTAAGCTTAAAAACAGCAAACATTACCGCAGGTAATAAATATTTCTTATTTGGGAGTAGTCACATGTAGTATAATAGCATTGCTTTAATGCATTACGCCGTATATGCTCGCCTTCCTTCAGTGACGTCACCAGCTGGTTGTGTGGCTTTATATTAATCTCTAGGTGGTGTTGTATCTAGCCAACATTCGATTTTGCATTGTCTACCTGTCTCAATCGTATTTGCCAAAACGTACCCATACCTAATTTTAGTTCGATATATCGTTGAGTGAAAAGTCCTACACGCAACGGATATATGTTGTAGTTTTGATATTGTAACAATAAAGATTTCTTTTTTTTTCTTCGTCTTATTTACAACGTCTCGCCAGACGTTTTGTGATTCGTGAATTATTATAGCTGGCCTTTGCTTGATGTATAGCACGTCTGGCGGCATCGCGGCATCTGTCTCGGTTGTCTGTTAGGTGCCCAGCGCAAATATTTATTAAACAAAGTCTGTTTATTTTTTTTGATGTACTATATGCCTTAGAAAGAATATTTTATGGCATGTACTACACACCTCAGCAATGCCTCTGTCTATTCCACAAACACCAAAACATTTGAACACTATACACTCGAACACTATCATTTAATGCGCGTTTCGCCAACCATCATCATATCATTGGCATCATATGGAGATAATCAAAACTAAAATACAACTAAAAATGTTCTTATATTACTAAAACACTAAAACAATGTCGTTAAACGCATTTACGTAATCCACTCGTCTCTACCTAAACTCTGCCTCCCTGTTACCATCCTTTCACGAGGGTGGGGGGTTGAGCACCTGCCAGGCGCGTTTCCAGGTGGTAGATAGGAGAAAGGACAGACTCCACGAGGAGTAGGGTTAACGTGGTCATACTGCTGGGGGGGAAAGGCTAATAACCCAGTCCAGTCCGGCTAAAACCACGTCGCGGACCAGCTGACACATCGTAAACCGCTTGGAGTGGCAATGGCCCCCCGACCCAGGTCAGCGGTACGTCTCTCCAGGGGGCACGGGGTTCTTGGCTTCACCGCCCGGACCACGTGGATGAAGTACCACCGTAAAAACTTCCCCAATCTCAAGGTATTGTGCGCCCCGAAGGGACACATGGTCGGGAGGGGGGGGGCGACCATCCTTTCCCCCTGACTCGTGGAGGAGTCGGGGGGGTCCTCAGCATTTTCTGTGCAGCCCCCCCCCACAAAGCCCACGAGCGGAATGCAGGAGATGAAGGAGCTAGGGGAGGGTGTGTCCGTGACATCGGTTAACACCAAGGACCTTCCAAAGCACCCGAGCCTCTTGTCTGGGTTCCCGAGCCAGGGAAGGATAGGAAAAAATAGGCCCATTCCAGCTGAAGGTAAACATAAACTTGCATCATTGTAATGAGGCCACAGCGGCTTACTAAAGTGATGCAGAGGTGTGAAGTGAAGCAACGTCGCCAATGGCGAGGAATTGACTGCTGACAAGGAGGATAGCCTGGGGAGAGCAACCTTCAAAAGGCCGAAGGAATGAAAAAATAGGTCCATTCCAGATAAAACTGCATCACAATGAGGAGGCTATAGCGGTCCTCACTAAAGTGATGCGCAGGAGTGCGCAATGAAGCAACACCGCTAGCGGTGAGGACTTGACGGGGTTATGGACCATCAAGGAACACCGCGTGACGAGGCCGTTACCGAATAGAACACCGTAGTAGAACGACGTCGCGTGCGACGAGGACTTGACTGGGATGGTGTCCAGTGAGGAACGCCGCGTAGCGAAGACGTTGCTGACAAAGCATATGACTGCAGGGTCTGGACTGCAGGATATAATATCAACGGGATAAGACAATAGACCTGGCAACTAGAGCGAGTTATAATATCTACGGGCAAACACAAACAGATCCGGAAACCATCAAAACTCGCCGATTTTCAGACCTGTATCACCTTACAGGTGATACAGGAATATTAAAATGTACAGTATAAACTAAGACAGAAAGAGCATAATAAGCCCAGGAGCCTGCAGTGCCCTCGGAGTATTCTTTACAGACGAGCCATAGGAGGAGGGGTTTTAGTCAGTTTGAGTCTGACACTCAAACCCATTCCAGTGGTATGAGCAGCCTGTATGGGTTTCCCCTGCTCGAGAAAAAAAAAAGCTCTGCCTCGGTTTAACGCAAGAGTATAAGGTTGCCTCGTAACTCACGATCCCCACCAAAAAATGTCATTAGCCAATGAGCAGCTGGTGTGAAATCACACCAGATGCAGAGCCTGATTTAAAATTTTGTAAAAATTTGTGTAATGTTAATAATTAAGCAAAGAACTCGTAACTGGAACGAGCTCGCAATGACCCGCCTGAGGTAGGGAGTAATTAACCTATAAATCGGACTATCTGGGATATGCCCTTTGTCGCTTTGTCATTATTTATACTAATGTCGAAATTTCTGGGCTTTCAAAAGCATCCACAGTTGCCTTTATTTTTTATTTACATTTCTAATTAATTTGAAACTATTGATATATGTTCTATAATTATTACATAGTCCCTGTAGGGGTGGATGGGGTTAGTCCAATCGGCCCTGGCAATTTTAGGAAATCGGCCCAATCAAGCACGGAACTAGAACCTCAAATTTGAGTGTGCCAGGGACGAATTTTTTTTTTTTGTAGGTCAAGGCTTAAAGGGGAAAATGCGCCGCAGCCTAAAATTTTGTATTTTTCAAGGTCAAACGCTCTAAAATGAAAAGTTAGAAATTCGAGTAGCAAAAACATTTTCTTCGAAAAATAGGTTTCGTCAAAAGAATTGTCCTTTTTTTCAAATTACTTAAAAGTTCAAAGTACTAACACGTAGTCTGACTTAACCACGGTCTAAAGCAGACTGCTACCGTCTTGGTAACATTTTTAAAAACGCCACTAAACATCCATACTCTTTATTAAAATTTATTGACATTGAAAAACAAAGAACGAAATAAAAAATTTAAAATTTAAACATTTTACAGTATAACAATAAATAATAAATCAATAATAATTATGATTAATATTGTCTACATAAACATCTCGAAACATAAAAAAAAAACAAAAAAATAATTCTAAAGTTTCAGAGGTCAAAATAAAAGAAAGAAGACCCGCCCTTAATACATCAGAACTTTCTTAAGCAAACTTGCAGAATTTGGAACGAACATGCAAAATTAGGTTATTAAGTTAATGACTTTTTATAAATGACATCTGGCATTTATGTCAGTGGCCGAGTTTTCAAGATAGCAACCTGAAAATCACATCTGAGACTTCTTTCATTCTAAGTAAGGATTAGGGAGGGGAAAGAAGTTTAAATTTCTTTTGGCCGTCGGATTTCTTATCCGCCGGAACAAACGCCTATTTACCTCAGACCGGCCCTGCCCAGCCTCAGAGCCACCGGCCCGACGGGCATTTGCCCGTTTGCCCCCCCTTCCCATCCACCCCCGAGTCTCTGTTATTACCAAAGAGATGTTGGGCAATACTATAGACTTTTCAGTTTTTCCACTGTTGAGATATATTCTTTGAATCTTGCTATAACGTCTCTGCTATAACTGAACGTTTTGTTTGTCCTATGTGCGTCAATACAACACCCTTATAACTAATTTCATAAATCCTAGACTTTCTGTTTGATCCAATGTTATTCTTTGTGTTCAATAAAAGTGTTTGAAATTTATTTCACGATGGATGAACAACGGTCGTATTTAAGTTTTTAAAAATTCAGCCTAAACCACAGGTAAACCCAGTTTACCCGTACATATGGAAATGATACTTTTAAAGTCTCCCACTCAATTTGAAAGACCGCGGAGTTCCAGAGAGGGTCCCTAAATCTACTTCTCCTAATTAATTCAGCGATTAAGCTTATAGGGCATCATTGTTCCTACTCAAATATGCTAGTTGTTCACCCAAGTAGCACACATTGCTTTATAAGCGTTATAAATCTATTTAATAGTAGTCGTCGCTAATTTTGCTTTAAGAATTCTTTTATAGCTGCTATAAGTGCAAAATAGGCACCGTGTGCTAGTTGGGTATTCATTGGAAAATAAATTGCAAGAACTTTTAGGCAGCCCAAATGGTAAAACTGATTAAAAAAAAATTAGGTATACAGATTTTAATTTGAGCTATATTGGACGAATAAAACGTCCAATTATAGCAAGATTCATGGAACATACGGCCCATCTCAAAAGTGATTGAAACTGAAAAGTCTAATGTTGCCCACCATGCCTTTGATAATAATGTGTAATATTGTTAATAGTACGAAAAGCGTCGTATGCATCTCGACTTATAGCGTGTATTTACAGTTCTCGAACACTTGCAAACCTCAGCCCTACGGGCTTCGGTTTGCACTGTGTTCTCGACCTATAAAATACACTTACAAGCCTTGGTACATAAATAACTATTTTTGCAATGCATAAAAGGTGTACGTACTGTTCTGCACAGTCCTTACAGTGTGATTACAACAACGGAAGAGGACAAATGGGCTCATGATATTTAATTTACAATTTATTTTTGCATTTTCCGTAAGTATTTAACCCTTTAAGTATAAAGTGAAAAAATTAGGCCGCTAGCGTTAATATTTACTGTAATATTTAATTTTCAATCCGTAGCATATTTAAAACGTCCGACGGCGAGAATGATGTCACGCCACCCGCTCGACCGGTTTTATGAGTTATGCGCTAAGAAACTATATGGGAGCAGGCGAGCGCTCGGCCGCTGGAGGTGTTTTGACGTCACACTGCGTTTTCGCGCGCCCTATTTTCGGAGTTGAAAAAAACATCTAATATTTTGCACATTTACTAACTACAAGGTGTACTTTCGAGATATGAATTAAACAAAAAAAATGCTAAATGAGCCCATTCAAGGTATTTTCATTATTTAGGAAAGTACTTAATATGTCAAGGCAAAAAATGTATATATTTTTTTTTTTGAGAAAACTAATATCAAAATTTCAGATTCGTATTTTACGAAACAGAAATGGGGTTTCCCAAAAAATAAATAGTGAAAATCGAAACTTATACTATTCTAAACATTTTACTTGTTTTAATAACCAGAACTATTATTTTATTAAAAATTATGTGAAATGAACCTGAATGTTAAATTAATTGCGCCCCGGACAGTAATCCACCTACCCCGACCACAATCGCCCTAAGGCCGGTCCTGTGCGTAGACGTCAATGTTTATTACTTAAATTTAGAATATTTTTCTTTTGTTATTACCTACTAAAATACACTACAATGTGTCTGTAGTTTAGTATGATTCAAAATATATTTAATTAACAGTTTCAAATTAGCCATTTGATCAAAAGATATAGGTGCCTATACCTATGACCTGATATTTTTAGGTAGGTACTTATACTTGTCACGGATTAAGATGAGTATTTTTGTTAAATAAAGAATTCTGTCACACATAAATGAACGGGAGAATCGTTTATGTTATACCGTTATTAAAAATTGTTAAATAATTTTGTAATTAAATTAAAATATGTACAACAGAACCCTCTATACCCACAATATTCCACGGTAATGAGTTGTGTGTGTTTTTTCGACACACGCATGCGTGACATGCAAGTAACGCCATACGCATTTTACGTTGTGCGAGACGAAAGATAAAATATGATCTGTGCAAAAATGAAAGATGACATTAAAGTGATGTCTTGGATTTCGCCGTAATCTCTTGTAATCAACGTCCGACTGTCAAAGAACAATATGGCAGTTGAATAGCAATAATTTTACGTAAAATTTCCTGCAATTTTTAAGAATTGCACAAACACGTGTTATAAAAAAAGTAAAAATATATGTGTTAGTGAAGTTTTGTGATGAACGGAATGTTACCGTCATTTACACCTCCCGTTGTTAAACGTTTGTTGGGTTGGAAAAAAGTTACAGACGCGGATGACAAATGGTGCGAGAAAGCAGTTAAAAGTTTGGTGAAAAAATTAAAGAAATCTGGTGCTTTAGAGGAGCTTGAGCGAGCGATATCTTCTCAAAATCACAACACAAAATGTGTGACAATTCCTAGGTATGTTACGGTGATAGCCACATTATTTGAATCAAAATAAACGAAGTTTAAGGTCATATTATGGATTTGTGCTCCCCCCTTACTCCACTCAGTCTGGCTAGTGACCTACCCTAAATGTCTGCAAAATGCCCTGGCCTGGGCCAACTTTAACCCATACCACTTCCTTCAAAATCACCTTATATCATGCAGCACTCATTTACCCCTCCTTTTTTCTATTGTACTAATTAGTTATCCAGAATTTTTTTTAACCCAATCAGTATTACTGAGTACTTATTAATAAACAACATTCTTAATGCACATTTTATGATTATATTTTTAGTTTCTGTTAGTTAAATTTTATCTGTAGGTACATAATAAATTTAAGGCATTTTAATAACATGCGTCATCGTCATCAAATGTATAATATTATAGAGTACGACCGAATGCTGATATCCAACAGCAGCGTAAGGGATTACCCCATGTAATATATTGTCGTTTATGGAGATGGCCCCAGCTTCAGTCTCATCATGAGTTACGACCATTGGACAACTGTGAATATGCATATTCTTTAAAGAAAGAAGAAGTATGCGTTAACCCTTACCATTATACCAGAATTGAAAGCCCAGGTATGGTAGTAATTAATTATTTGATTATAGTTAAGTGCATAATTATTATATTCTTCACAAATACGAAAACGAAGAGTAGGTATATTGTGTTTAATCGGCGCATATCAAAGTAACGGATGCGGATGGTGGTCTAGTTGTTACAGTTACAAATATGCATTAACTTTTTTTTTTACTTTATTCTATACTGACGAGTGTTTCACCAATTTGGACTCGTAAAATTAAAAATATCTGAACCTAGATGGTAGATAACATTATGTACAAAAACTGTGAAAAGTAATATATTGATATAAAAAGTTCGGTCGAAGGCTATAATGTTTACTCTAGTTTGATCATAGGTAGGTAGTTCCATCACTAGTAAATTGCAATTTGAATATGATACAATTTCATAGTAATTGGTTTGGATATTAGAATAGGTATGAATGTATAAAGTTTCTAGTCATTAAAGTAAATAACATTTTACAATAGGTTGTGAAAAATTAACCTTCACCTAAAATTAGTACACGTCAAATGCAGAAAAATTACCTTCTTGACTTACCTAATCCAATGTAACACTTTTCATATAAATTCATTTGTTATTATTCTACAGTTTGATCAAGTATTATTGAGCACTGATTAACAATGCTATTGAAACTTTATAACTCAAAATTAATGAGATGGAAGAATGATTTAACAAAGGAGACTCATGCTCATTCAAGTCACAATTTATAATTTTTAATAGCATCATATTCAACACATCTACAACAATCAATATCAACAGATCAGTCCCTCACATTCAACAAAATATCTAGGTCTAACTATAGATCATAAGCTAAATTTTAACACACACACAGCTTCTGCAAAGAGCAAAATCATAAAGAGAGCCTTCATTTAATATTTAAAAAAGTGTGTAGCTGACTTTATTCTGCATATAAGAAATGTCAGCCTCTTTGGTCTTTATTGCACCATCAAACATGCCAACATTTTTTATATGCAGAATAAATCTGAAGTCAACTATATATCTATAAAATCTGCGGCTATTATCCATAAATTCATGACTCATTTGGGGACGAATCAATCATTCTACTCTAGTACCCTTAGTAGAGGCTACATATGAGCAGATTATACGTATAAATGTTTGTCTCTTAGCTTTACCGAATTGACAGACATGACAGGACATTCACAGGATAACACTTTTTCATCATTTTCATCTTAGCCCAGACGACAGAGAACATTTTTATAGTGAAACCCAAAAAAAGTTGCAAACTGAATATATAATTTTTTTTAATGAGTTCGTGAAAATGTATAGAATAATATCCTGAAAAGTTTACATTCCGCTCGGATGCAGAATATAAAAAAAAGTGAAAAAAAAAATTTTTTACCATTTTTTTCAAAATTTTTGAATTAAGTCAGGGCAGGAAAAAATAAAAATACAGGTGGATAGACCACGTGTTTCTGAACAAAAAATATCCTAATAAAATTTTTCGTTAAAGCCACAGTATTCCTGGAAAAAAATAGTGAAGTAACCTGGTCACTCTGCGCGGCTAGCGCACGGTTAAATGCATACTATGGATTCTTAGCTGTTCTATCGAGTAAAATAAAGCTTTTTCTCTTTCTGATTTCACGTTTTAAACATTTTTCTTAGTGAATAGGAGGATAAATAGTGAGTATGGAGGGAAAATATATAATTATCAATGCATACACAGACACCACACATACCCGCTGAATCACTTGCATGAATTTTTATGTGCCTTTACTCTATTGTATTTGTTACTGGTACACCTATCCACATTTCAGCTATATCCAATGGATTCCTTATACATTTGTTAATGTATTGGAAAAGTTCCAGAATTTATATTCAAAACAATCAAAGATATTTTCATAGTTATAAGAATAAGATCGTGAAAATCGCAATTTCTTATCATGATCTAATTGATCATATTTTCGAAAAAATGCATACAAATAAACGATTTTGTTTGAACATTCGAAAAATATACATTTTTTCCAAAATAGTGATATTTTATTTTTTCCAGTGGGTCAATTTCTCGACAAGTTACAGCCTCCAATACATATATTTATCAAAAAAAATCATCAAGCAAGGAAATTAAAATGATTTGAGATGTAGTTTTTTTTTAATCCTCGTTACTACAACGTAATAAACCATAATAATCATGAAGAGTACATACTTTTCAACAGTTCTCAATGAAGAAAGAATTTTTTTGAAGGGCTTTTATTTCTTTCTATATTGTTTATTGCGACGATTGAGTTCGGGCGTGATAATATATATAAGTATATTTTTCCCATCCATCCTTTGCTTGTATTGTTTAAAACAAAAAAGCATCAGAAAGCTACAATTTCCATCTTTTAAATGAACCAACACTCATATCGATTGAACAAATTCTGATTTAGTGACATGTAATTCAGTGCGTCGGTGTCACAGTCACGCGTATTCAAGCGCGTGCACGCATGGATCTCGTTCCGAGTTATAACGTTACACTTGACTATTTTTTTCTGGGAAAACTGTGGCTTTAACGATAAATTTTGTTAGGACATTTTTTGTTCATAAATACGTGATCTATGCATCTGTATTTTTTATTTTTTTCTAGCTTGATTTAATTTCAAAATTTTGAAAAAATGGATGAAAAAAAAATTTTTTTTTCACTTTTTTTTATGTTCTGCACCCGAGCGAAATGTAAACTTTTCAGGATATTATTCTACACACTTTCACGAACTCATTAAAAAAAAGTTTACACAGTTTGCAATTTTTTGTGGGTAAATACCTACGTCGACTGGGCTATCTATTAATACTTCTTTTGTTATATTGAATAAACAAGGCTCTAACTCAGTGTTCCCTTTAAGTTAAATGAAAGTTTAGGTGCTAATTAATAACCTCGTTAATAACTTACTGCTTAGTTTTTAAAAGTCATTCACCATTTCACTGTCAATAATAGGAAGATTATCGCTTGCTGTCTTCTCAAAACCTTTCTCCATTTTAATGTCTACACAGTACACACACACACACACACACTTTTAAATAATTAATAAGAAACAAAGTTATAAAGTCAAAATACTAAATAAGTGCGATCACAGCGTAAATAAGAGAACATAACCTATCTTTTATTTTATTTCCATCACTGTTGCCAAGAGTCAGTTATTTGTTGAGAGCCGACATATAAAGTGTGTTTCTTCTGTTAATTATTATCATTTTTATTATAGTAGGTGGTATTATTCAATGGAAATTCATTATTTTCAAGAGCGGAGATAAAAAGTAGACATTCTTTACTGAAATAATTATAGCATTTCAGCATTTCCTCTAACGTTAAACATTCATATACATTAGGCAACATGGAAATAGTCTAATAGGCAGGTTTCCAGAAGAGATTTAAAATTCAGAAATGGCAACAGGTTCGGTCAATGTTCGTATGAAGCCGGAAATTGTTTAATTTTGATTGGAGGGTCCGCCCATGATGTAATTGGAGCGCGGTTATTTGTTTGAAATATGGAGTAAATTAGACAATATTTTTATTTTTAAAATATCCATTTAAAATTAAAATATATGATATGACGTGTATATACAATATTTATTAGGTGTTAATAAATGATTTATGACAAAATAAACATCAAGTTCAATGGGCAAGTATACAATTTTTTTAAATAATTTTAATAACTTCTACACATAAAAACAGTTGACCCGTATTTTTTATTTTATTTTTTAAATAATGCCTTATAGTAAAAAAAAAATCATGAAGTTTAAACTGTGTTTAAACCGACAACGACATACGACCACACTACAAGGTTCAAGACTAAGGCTATCGTGTACGACCCAAATTCAAATTTCCAGGGCTGACCCTTTACGAATAAATCTGGACTATGTCTGAAAACACTAGTACAAAGGTTTTTTGCCATAAATTGTTAATCATTACTTGACTTAGATTTAAAATTTACAATATAGCATCATATAGGCTGAAGGATCTCTTTCAATAGCCTTTTGGATTTATTAAAAAATTTGTTCTCTGAAAATTATTAGGACTCCATCAGCACTGTTAAGTGACCGATGTGTCTGCAATGTAAACAGGCAGGAAAATAATTATTGTCATCTCCAAGTTGATGCATTGAATTTGAAACATTTCTTCAGATTCTTATTGGATCCCTATATATGCCAGCTCTGTAGCCATGACAATGAATTATACAGAATTATTAGGGGGCTCTGTGTACAGCTATTTCTTAGGGTATTTACGACTTATAAAAGTAAAATTAGTGATTATAAGGTTACTAAATTAGTTGATTAAGATTTTGATATTTCTGTTTTAGCGTTACCTGCAATCTTAGTACCTCGCCATACCTTAAGTGATGAAAATAATTTATTTCCACATTCTCTTGAAGATTTAAGCACTTCTGTACCAGAGAATACATCTTTTCCTCACAACACTAATACCTTAGGGTGAGTGAAATAAATATTTTTTTATTTTGTAAATTTACCAGTACTTAAAATAGTAGGTACTAATAATTAATTCTCTTTATAAATTAATATATGTGTAGTGGGATCATCTAGGCCATCTGCATCTTTTTCTATATTAAATTATATCCAATTTCATAAAAGAACTATACCCGTATTTTTCATTTTCTAATTACACAAGTAAAAAATAATGTGACATTCCTACTCCCAGGGACATCTATGTGAACTTCCTACAAGTAAGCTAGTTAGTTAATTTGCTCGTTAATTTGGCAATCGGCCCAGAGATGGCATGCGGTGTCTGAATCTGGGGATTGGAAAGAACCTACCAGAAAATTACAGAATGAGAAAGAGAACATTATGGAGCTGTCATCTTTGGGTATAATATAAAGGCATGGAGATCCCAGAGTTTGAATTTGAGAAAAGGAGTGTAAACACGTAACAATAATAAATAAGGTTTTCAGGCGCTCCTTGTGAAATAGCTGATGTAAACATCGGATATTAATATATAATTCTTAAAAATATATTGTGAACATTTAAGGAAACATTCCAAAATGACGAAATGATGGAATTGTTAAACGCTATAATTAATATCGATTCCTTGCATATTTAACCAATTGAAAAAGACTTATCAGCGAAATATTTTCATTTCCTTGTGGCGTCTTGTCCGTCTTGCCTTGCACAATACATAAAGTATTATCTGTCCGCTGAAGCTGAATATTTTTGTGGAAATGATGATTGAAGAAATCATCGGTTTTATATCCATGCTTTTTTCATATTTTTTAAATCGTGATCTATTTAGAGATTTTTTGATTTTATTTTCTGTTTATATATTTTCAAATACTTTTATAAGGTCCTTTAACTCCTACATGGAGCATAGGACTTCAGTAAAAGCATGACAATGGGTTCTATTTTGTGCAAGGGCTTTGGGCTTATTACATGTTAGTCCTGCACTTTTTAACTAATCCATCACTGTTCCTCCCCATGTCTGAAGAGGTATTTTCCTCGATCCCTGCGGGTTTCATTCCAGAGCAGATTTAACAACACTATTGTTGGATTTGTGCACTGTGTGCCCTATCTAACCCCATTTACTGCTTTTTATTTCTATATCTATTTTCTTCTGCCCTGCAAGATGCAGAAGATCGTCGTTTCTGATGCGATCTGGCCAAAATATACAAAGTATTCTTCGTAGGCATTTGTTGAAGGAAACTTGCATCTTCTGTGAAAATACTCTCCAAGTTTTACACCCATACAACAAACTTGATTTGATGTTGGATTGGAAAATTCGCAATTTAAATATAAAGGCTTGTTGTGCTTTTAGTATTCTGCTATGAATACCAGATTCTGCATCCCCATTTTTGGTGAAGATAGAAAAATTTGTCAACATCTATTTTTGTGGTTCATTTGGAATGGAGCATTGTTCCTTGTATTATTTCTCATGCATTTAGTTTTTTTGATGTTGATTTTTAAGCATATCCTGCTGGCATTTTGGGAAAGTATCTGCAATTGAATTGTGGCTTCTTGAAAAGTATGGCCCATAAGATATGCATCGTCTGCATATTCCAGATCGCCCAAGTAGGAGGTTAGAGTCCAGCGAATGCCTTGTGTATTCTTGCTAACTTTGGACAAAATGTGATCTAACACAATAAGAAAGAGGAATGGGTAAAGCACACATCCTTGCCTGACCCCCGAAAATATTTCAAATCTTTCACTGTTGCATCCCCCATGTGTTACACTACATTTTGCTTCTGTGTACAGAGCTTTTATGATGGATAATATTTTATCCGGAACTTCTTTTCAAATATTTACATTTCGATTTAAAAATCAAGGGCCGCCAAAGCTGAATATTTTCGTGGAAATTTTGACTTATTGGTTTTATGTACACTTTTTACTTTTAATATGTTCAAAATCCTTTGATTGTTTTCTCCATTTATATGTTTTGTGTGCTTTTGTTTGTCTCTTTTTTTCTATCTTTGTAACGGATTAATCGATTTAGATTAGGTTTTCATTATACAATATGATATTTCTACAGGAAGTTTGTAGATATTTAAATATTTTAATTTCTTGCCAGACAAGGGGGTGGACATAAGGGAAACAGGATATCATGGGATAAGGATCAAGGTCTTGCAAGAACGTGACAGTTTTTTTTTAGTGCGAGATGTTCGAGATGCAGTAAAGAACAAGATTTTTAAATTACAAATTTTGTATTATTTCTGTCCTTTATTGTATTTAAAAAAGTGGTACAATACAGTTCCCAAGTGGTCCTTGAAAAAAAAATCAGTTCCAACAATAACCAAAACATATAGCACAGTGTTAATGCAAACAATCATCTAATACATGTTCTAGAGATCTTTTAGTGAAAACATACTCATATTTCATCTGATTTGTTTATGTGGGACTACCACAATATTACTTGTGTTTTAAGATTAACCTTGATCTACTATTAGTATTAACCTTGTTTATATTTGGATGAATGTAAGAATTTATTTACTATTTGCATATGGACTACCACAACATTAACCTTCCCATGGTGATACTCCCACAAGTTTTACTTTTAGTTATTTTATTTATTTATAACTTATCAATCATGTGGATGTACCAGGTACATATACGAATGTCATACAGCAATATATAAAATTTAATTTTTTAAAGAAATATTTCTCAGGCAGTTTAAAATATTCCTAAGTACATATTATAATCTCAATATTAATCAATTTTATCACAGATGGTTAAATTATATTATTATTACGAATCAAAATATTTGCCAACACAATAAAAGCTATTTGTGATGAGGAACTGTAGTTAATAATAATAATAATAAATTGTCTTTACCAGAGAAAAGAAATACAATTTCCTCAATCTAAAGGTTACATTTAGCTTAACAGTTATTACGCCACCTAATACTATTAAAAACATAGTGAGAAATATACTTGTATTAAGTAGATGCTTACATAAAACTAGTAGAAATTATTCAAACAGTAATAATAATAATAAATAATTAATAAGTAACAAAGTTACAGTTATATATCATAAAATAAGAGTGTGCAAAAAGAATATACATTTTATTGTATTTTCATATTTGTAAAAAAATGTATAGGTTAATTTTTGAAATTATTAACTAAGTCAAATTTGATCAGAACATGAGAATATAGATTACCAATTTCAATTTTCTTCTAGATTACATCTACAACATTCAGGTGGTTACATGGATGCTGTAGGAATATGTCCGAATGGTACTTCAACAAATATGGAATCTCCACATAGTGCAGTTCCACCCACAGAAACCCCTCCCCCCGGATATATGTCAGAAGACGGAGACCCCATTGACCCCAACGACAACATGAGTAAGTAGATCTATAATTCGAATTTTTAAACAAATGACTTGTGAAACGACACCAAATGAATATATTACTAGACGTAAAAGATGAACATTTATTCGACTAAGGAAAACAAGTGATGTTAATGCAGTGTTGTAATCATTTAGTCATCTATAAAATATTTTCATTCTTAATTATAAAAATCGATCATATAAAATCTTGTTCGTGTTTTAAAAAAGATCTTTCAACCTATTTATGTATAACCCAATATACAGTGTGTTTCAGTTAACATTTCCACAGCCGATATTTCGGAAACTAAGAAATATATTTTTATTATGTAAATGGTAATGGATTTCTATGGTTAATGCCTTCTTCAGGAAGTACAATTTACTCTTATAACATTATCACCAGGGATGGCGCTGCAGTTTAAAAATATTTTTCGATCAAGGAAGGTTTGAAACATATGCCATTCGATTAAGAATTAAATTTTAAACAAAATTGTTCTTATTCCAAAAAGTCAGATCTGCAGTAGTTTTTGAGTTATTTTAATTTTATTGTCTAACTTTGAAGTGTTGTTTAATAGGGAATGATAAGAACTTTTAGTTTCGTAGCTGCCGCCAGAGGTACCACTGTCGACTTTATGTATTAGAATTTATATATATATATATGTGTCAGCTCTGTGTCAATGAGATTGTTATATAACATAATATAATACCCATTTATTATTTAAATCCTTTGAAATTGAAAAAATAAAGTTAGTACACAGTAAAACTTTGACGTTTTAGATGTAAAAAACATGAGAACATAGACTCTCCCTTAGAAATAATGGACTCTCCCGTTGTTTATGAAAATAGCTAGTCCCTGATTGGTCAAAGGTGTGTTATATACATAAAGCCGACGATAGTGCCCTCTATATTAACATTCTCTATTGCTGTAACTTTTTTAATCTTGGTTTTCGGATGTTGGTTCTTAGTAACTTTTTTACCTGCTGTAAGAGAATTATTTGCTGGTGCACTGTTGGGAAATTTTTTTTTAATAGCACTTCCGATTTTACCGGAAATTACTTTAAATTTAGAAATTTAAAATAAAATAATTGAATAATTTGCAACTGTTTATTTATTAACTGTCAGAAGTTTAATTTTTCGTTTGCGTGTATCATATTAAGAATGCGTGTGTAAAATTTGTCCAAAATATGGCCCACACCAATGTTGACAAAGTTAATATGTTATTAATTTATGGAAAATGCAATAAAAATGCAAAAGCAGCCAAACGTATGTATCAATTACAATTTCCAAACAGACCACAACCCGATCGCAAGACTTTTTCCAATCTGTGTAACAACTTACTACAATATGGTAGTTTTAAAAAGTTGAAACGTGACAGAATACCAACCGCAAGAACCCAGGAGAATACGGCTTTAGTTTTACAAACCATTAACAATGATCCCCTCATCATTGCGACAAATAACAGCCCACCAATGTACCACTATCGTCGTGTCAAAGAAAAAAAAATAGGTGCTTTCCATGTAAACCACACTTATTACATCATTTACTGCCTTCGGATTATGATCGTCGCTAAACCTTCCTTGCTGAGTTTTCTGTTCTTTATGAAGGAAATTTTAATTTCCTTAAAAATGTACTATGGAGTGACAAAAGTAAGTTTCACAGTGTAACGGCACAATTATAAAACATAACTGTAGATATTGGTCGGAAAACAACCCAAGATGGATGGATGATTCGAACAAGAAACCAAACTGTGTTCAGTGTAAATGCATGGTGTGGTTTTTTAAATGGTTATATTATAGGTCCGTTTCTATACCATGAAAATTATGCATTATATAAGATTTTTAGAAAATGAGTTACTAACAGCCATTTGCACCGTTTACATTTTAAGCGATGAATAACTAAACGAGGTTTAATTTTTTAACCACATTTAACTTGCGTCTTATTGCAATGTGCTTTATTGTTTGTGGTTTACTTAAGTTGATAGTTCACTTGTGATTTTAGGAAATTTGGTATTCTGCTAACGTCTCTTTCAAAATTATAATCTTATTTCTGTCAACTGTCTGGTGGTTCTGTGTGTGTACATTTTTACTACTATTTATCTGTTTACAAGATCTTTATAAATATTGTAATGTGTTACAACCCCTAGAATGATGTATTTGCACCTACTCGAAAAAGAACCTACCAGAAGATTCCAAAGTGACATCTGGAATTATCTAGAGAATGGTGGCGTCATCACAGAACAATCGAGATCTTGTCATTTTTAGGTATAAAAGACCGACCGCATTCTCGGCGAGTAGTTCAAAAAGTATAGAAAGTGAGGTTAAGACTTCAAGGATAAACAAAGTGATAAACATTGTGATTTTAGTCAGTAAAGTGTATTTAAATTAATAATAGTATTGTGAAGTATCCAGTAAATATTTAATAAAGTGTGTTAGTGGACATCTCTTGTTATAATTTTTGGAACCCACGGAATTTGCAAGGGGTAGTTTCCTAAGGGTGGAAACACGTCACAATTGGTGTCAGAAGCGGAATTTTATGACAAGAGGAGCTCTGAAGTTGTGTTGGAGTATTCGAGAAGTATTCTCGAGGTTTAGTGCTAACACATTGGACTAATTTACTGGACATTGTTCGAGGGTTATTTTCGGACAGAAAAATAGTGTTAAGTGCATTTTTGAGACGTTGTAGAACATTTTATTAGGACATTAGTGTGATAAACTGAGAAGTGATAGAGACACTGAAAAAAAAAAAACTCATTTGTGTTAGTGCGCGAAAATTACTAGAACTTTTCTATTTGGACATTAGTGGAGATTAGTAAATTCTCTGAACTGGATAGTGACAAAAGACTCTGGATAAGACTTTTTCGTGCTGTTTCGAGATTTGTCTGGAAAGTTCCATTGCCAATATTGACGTGACAGTTAAATTTATTTTATTTTAATTTCATCGTATGCCCGTAACAACAAGAAGTATGGCATCCGATAAACAAATACAGGACTTATTCGAACAATTCCAAAAAATGATGGCTCAGCAACGGCAGGAAGACAAAGAAGAACAGGAGAAAAAACGTCAGGAAGAAAAAGAACAGCAAGAAAGAAGACGTCAAGAGGAGGAAAAACGACGTCAAGAAGAGAAAGAGGAACAAGAAAGACGACGTGAAGAAGAAAAAACCGAACTAAGAAAAATTATAGAAGACCAAGAAAAGCGACGTCAGAAAGAAAAAGAGGACGAAGAAAGAAGACGTCAAGAAGAAAAAAAAGAACAAGAAACAAGACGGCAAGAAGAAAAAGAGGAACAAGAAAGACGCCAGGAAGAATTAAGGAAAATTCTGAGCGATCAAATAGAAATACAACAGGACGCTATTATTTCTGCCAATGAAGTACTAAAATGTGAAGTCAAAGAAGAGATAAACAAGGTCGAAGGTAAAGTAGGAGTAGTCGAGACAGAAGTCAGTCAAGTAAAAGGAGAAGTAACTGAAGTTAAAGAGAAAGTAAACAAGTTCGAAGAAGAAGTCAAAGGAGAAATAGACCGGCTTAAACGACAGTTGAGAGATAGAGGAAGCCAGCAGGTGGTGTCATCAGGTCAGCGACTAAAACCTCCTTCTTTTGACGGCCAAAGTTCCTGGACGACGTACAAGAGGCAGTTTGAGGCAGCAGCATGTGCGAACAACTGGGATAACGAGGAAAAGGCCATGGCATTAGTTCTGGCGTTAAGGGGCCAGGCCTCAGAGTTGCTTCAGACTATCCCAGTGGATAAACAAAGGGACTTCAAAGTCTTGGAAGCTGCATTGGACTTAAGATATGGCGACCAACATCTCGCCCAATTATACCAGGCTCAGCTGAAATCCCGGATGCAAAAAGCTGGGGAAAGTTTACAAGAATTCGAGGCTGCCATAGAGAGACTGGCACACCTGGCGTATCCGAGTGCACCTAGAGAATTTCAGGAGCAGTTAGCCGTGGGGGCCTTTTTAGATGGCATAAGGGACGAAGAGGTCAGGCGAGTTTTGAGGCTAACGAGACACCAAAGTAGTAGCGAAGCTTTGGTGCATGCACTCGAAGTAGAAGCAGCTTACAGGGATACGCCAAGGTCAAGAGTGCGAGCTGTGACTCTCGAAGAATCACAACCAGAAATGAACCAGAACCCCATGTTGACAGAAATACAGAAAATGTTCACCAAATTATGTGATAAATTGGATGGCCTCGGGAAGCAAGAAAAACAACAAAATAGAGGAAAGCCGAGCGGAGGTATTAAATGTTTCAACTGCGGCAAGGTAGGACATATGAAACGGGACTGTCGACAGCAGAACTCGGAGAGTCGAGTAAATGCTGTGAATGTAGAAGAGAAGCAGGAAAACTAAAGATAGCCAGCACCAAGGGGGCTGTGCTGGCTAGGGAATGCGGTGCCCCCAGAGAAATAAAGATTTCCCAGCTCCAAAGAATTCCAAGTAGTCTGTTGTTGCAAGGATATGTGAATGGAAGAAAATGCGTGTTTACTATTGACACCGGTGCTACGTCATCAATAGTGCGGCCAGGGTTTATATCAGGCTTGCAGATTGACAAGAAGCAAAATGGAGTAATCATTCGGACAGCCACGGGAGACAGGGCTGCGGTCCATGGAGAGGTCAACTTGGAACTGCAGGTTGGACGGTTGAGGTTCAATTACAAGGTCATTGTGGCTGACATTATGGATGATTTCATTTTGGGTCTAGACATCATGGGAGAGCAGGGATTCATTGTTGACGTAGGGGAGCGAGTCTTAAAAATTGGAAATGAGGAATTTATTCTGGCAACCGCAGATGACCAATTCCATAAAGCGAGATTGTTAACAACACAGACGATCAAGATTCCTGCTCATTCAGAACGAATGATCGATGCTGCCTTAGAAGGAAATCCTGGAGGGTACCGTGTTGGCCTAGTTGAAGATGACGAATCGATTAAGTCCCTACCCAATATTATTGTGGCGAGAACTTTAACCCGGACTAAAGACAAAATCCCAATTAGAGTCGTTAATTTAAATTCCCACTCGGTGACAATTAAGGAAGGCAAACCGATTGGCTCCTATGAACCGGTCACATGGGTAGCGAGGTGCGAGGAACAAACAGAGGGAAGTTCGTCTACGAAAACAGACCAGGAAGTTTTGACCTTGCTGAGTACCCAGTTGGAGCATTTATCTGAGGATGAACGAAGGGAGGCAATCAAGTTCCTAGAAAAGGAAAGTTCAGTATTTGCCAAGAATACAGAGGCCCTTACAAAAACAGACATAGTCCAGCATCGGATAAATACTGGCGACTCACCCGCTATTCGACAGCCACCTAGGAGGCTTCCATTAGCGAAACAAGAGGATGCCTCGGCAGTGATAGACAAGATGCTACAAGATGGTGTCATTGAGGAGTCGACGAGTCCCTGGTCATCGCCAGTAGTTTTGGTTGCCAAGAAGGACGGAACGTTAAGATTTTGTGTCGATTATAGAAAATTAAACGATGTCACGAAGAAAGACAGTTACCCATTACCACGAATTGATGACACATTAAGCACGTTGGCAGGCTCACGATGGTTTTCTACGTTAGACCTTAGGAGTGGATACTGGCAAGTGGGGCTTCATCCGGATGATAAGGAAAAGACAGCGTTTTCAGCAGGCAGTGGTCTTTATCAATTTACCGTGATGCCTTTTGGACTTTGCAATGCGCCAGCTACCTTTGAAAGATTGATGGAATTCGTACTGCGAGGGCTAACCTGGAGGACGTGCCTGGTTTACCTTGACGACGTGCTTGTTATGGGACAGGACTTTACAGAACATTTGAAAAATCTTCAAGAAGTATTTGGGCGAGTCAGGAATGCCCATCTGAAGTTGAACCCGAAGAAGTGCCTACTATTCCAGAAAGAAGTCAAATTTCTTGGTCACGTGGTGTCTTCGGATGGAATACAAACAGACCCCGACAAAATTTCTGCTGTACGAGATTGGCCAAGACCATCTAACGTTCATGAAGTACGGAGCTTCCTTGGCCTCTGCACTTATTATAGGCGCTTTGTGGAAGGATTTGCCGAAATTGCGAAGCCATTACACCGGCTGACAGAAGAGAAAGTGCAGTACCAATGGTCACCGGAAAGTGAAACGGCATGGAGAAAATTGAAGGCAGCTCTATGCACTGGACCTGTGCTAGCGTACCCACAACGGGAAGGACTTTTTATTTTAGACACGGATGCCAGCAATTCTTCGGTCGGGTGTGTACTGTCCCAAATCCAGAATGGGCAGGAAAGAGTGATCGAATATTTCAGCAAGGTGCTGTCCAAACCGGAAAGAAATTATTGTGTAACCCGGAAAGAGTTACTGGCCATCGTTAAATCAGTGGACCATTTTCATAAATATCTTTATGGAAGACATTTTAAGATTCGCACCGACCATGCTGCATTAAAATGGCTGTTGCAGTTGAAAACCCCTGAAGGTCAACTGGCTCGTTGGATAGAACGGCTGCAACAGTATGATTTCAAAATCGAACATCGACCTGGAAGATCTCATAAGAACGCAGACGCTTTATCTAGAAGACCGTGCAAGGAAGATTGTAAGCACTGCCGCCACGTTGAGAAATTTCAGGGTACGGTGGCCGTCAACACTATTAAAATAGAGGTTCCGGATGATTGGACAACTGACGCCCTGAGACAAGAACAACTGAATGACACAGAGATTGGGGCTATATTGAAAGCAAAGGAGAAAGGAATTCGACCAGCGTGGAAGGATGTTTCGGACAAGGCAGTTGGATTGAAGGCTTTGTGGGCCCAATGGGATTCACTCAAAGTTATGAACGGGCTGCTAAAGAGAACTTGGGAAAGCCCGGATGGCAAGGAAGTTGTTATGCGTCTAGTGATTCCCAGGTGTCGAGTACCGAAAGTACTTCAGGAAGTGCATAATGGAGCATCCGGTGGACACTTCGGCGTTAATAAGACCCTGAATAAAGTACGAGAACGATTTTATTGGGTAAATAGTCGTCAGGATGTGGAAGCTTGGTGTCGCAATTGCAAAATTTGTGCAGCAAGTAAGGGACCACAGACTAGAAGTAGGGGTGCAATGAAACAATATAACGTCGGAGCTCCTTTCGAGAGGATTGCGATCGATATAGCCGGCCCATTCCCAGTAACCAAGGAAGGTAACAAGTACATACTGGTTGCCATGGACTATTTTAGTAAGTGGCCAGAGGCCTATGCAATTCCAAACCAAGAAGCAGTCACTGTTGCCAAAGTCTTGGTAGATAATTTGATATGTCGGTTTGGTGTACCCCTGGAGCTGCACTCAGATCAAGGGAGGAACTTTGAGTCAGGGGTGTTTCAGCAAATCTGCAAGTTATTGGGGATACACAAAACACGGACAACAGCCCTTCACCCGCAATCAGATGGAATGGTGGAACGACATAACAAGACCATGAAAGAACATCTCTCTAAAGTGGTTCATAAGAATCAACGCGATTGGGATCTCCTCATACCGTTCTTCCTCATGGCATACAGAGCTGCTATCCACGAGTCTACGAAACAAACACCAGCCCGTGTAGTATTTGGACATGAGATCAGACTGCCGTGTGATTTGATTTTCGGAACACCAGGCGGAGAACAGCTTCCTGTGAACAGCTATGTGGATGAAATGAGTGAACGGCTAAGAAATGTTCATGAGCTGGTTAGAGACCAAATCACCATAGCCAGTGACCGAATGAAGGCTCGATACGACCGTAAGGGTAGTTCAGAAGGGTTCAAGGCAGGAGATTTGGTTTGGCTGTACAACCCACAGCGGAAGAAAGGGAAGTCACCGAAACTTCAACCTCCTTGGGAAGGACCTTATACTGTTATTACCCGAATTAATGATGTCGTCTATCGGATTCAACGAAACAAAAAGTCCAAGATGAAGATCGTACACTTGGATAGACTGGTGAAGTACGTGAAAGAGGCTGAACTGCCTGTCCGGGACGTTCAGGCTTAAGGAGGGGGCAGTGTAATGTGTTACAACCCCTAGAATGATGTATTTGCACCTACTCGAAAAAGAACCTACCAGAAGATTCCAAAGTGACATCTGGAATTATCTAGAGAATGGTGGCGTCATCACAGAACAATCGAGATCTTGTCATTTTTAGGTATAAAAGACCGACCGCATTCTCGGCGAGTAGTTCAAAAAGTATAGAAAGTGAGGTTAAGACTTCAAGGATAAACAAAGTGATAAACATTGTGATTTTAGTCAGTAAAGTGTATTTAAATTAATAATAGTATTGTGAAGTATCCAGTAAATATTTAATAAAGTGTGTTAGTGGACATCTCTTGTTATAATTTTTGGAACCCACGGAATTTGCAAGGGGTAGTTTCCTAAGGGTGGAAACACGTCACAATATGGAAAACCATAATAAAGATAAAAGAGCAATATCCGTTAATTTTTCATTAATTAGTATAATGATATCAATATCGGAGTCGGAATCCATCTCACGATTCGTAAATTTTTGTTAGTAAAAAGAAAGCGTCAAAAGAATAAAAATATACTAAGAATTGAGGTTATGCATAACATCGACAACTGCATAGAAATTACGATAAAATTTAATCGCCCTTTAAGCGGCCAACTTTGGGGGTTTAAGTTAACGCAAGTTTAAGCTAATTTAATCAAGGATTAAAGAACGGTGCAAAGCAAATTTTAAATTTAAGGGAGGTTTAAGATTAATCCTCTGTTAAACAATGCAAAAGACTTACAAAATATTCCCACAACAGAGCTGAAATTTGGTTTCAGCAAGATGGCGCCCCACCCCACAACTCCAATATTGTTGTAAATTATTTGAATGACACGTTTCCAAGGCGCTGGATTGGCACCTCAGGACCGGTTAGATGGCCCGAGCGTTCTCCAGACTTTTTCTTGTGGGAATATTTGAAAAGTAAAGTATATCAAGAACCAATAGAAGATATGGCAGATTTTATACAATAAAATCTACGCTTGCGCTGGTGCAATTAATAGACATACATTATTAAGGACATGTAACGAGGAACTGTTACATCGCTTTGATATGTGTATTCAAGCAAACGGAAGTAATTTCGAGCATCTATTTTAAATATTGTTGTCAGGATGTACTGTTCAAAAATAAAATTACCTTGTTTGTTCTTTTTCCATTTAAATTTCTCAATTTAAAGTAATTTCCGCTAAAATCGGAAGTGCTATTAAAAAAAATTTCCCACCAGTAAATAATTCTCTTATAGCAGGCAAACAAATTACTAAGAACCTACATCCGAAAATCAGGATTAAAAAAGTTATAGCAATTATAAAAATATATAACACTTAAAAATTAGACAATAAAATTAAAATAACTCAAAAGCTACTGCAGATCTGACTTTCTGAAATAAGAACAATTTTATTTAAAATTTAATTCTTAAGGTACTTGTATACTAAAATGAACTTTTACAGTTTTAAATGTAATTTGGTATACTAATAAATAAAGTGATTTTACACTTGAATTTTTAATAAAAATAAAATCGTCCGTTTAGTTTCGGAGTAATTGATTCGGAAAGTTTGACTTTTTTAGGCAAAGATGCCTTATTTGACGTAGTAGAGATCGGCTCAAGTTAATTTTTGCTCTTATTACCACAATTTTTGAGAAATATGCTTCAAAAACTAATATAACATTAAGTAGTTACTTATTAACACTCTGTTAAAACCCTGAAAAAATCGTCCGTCTGGTATAAAAGTTATTAGAACATTAATCAATTTTAAGACCAACTTTTGTGTAAATGAAACAGCTGTTGAAATTGATTGGCAACGTTGTATATTAAGAAGATGGTGTGAATATTTAAATTTTTAAAAAGTATAAGATTAAAAATTAGTATAAATGCTCTTTAGATTTGTTGCCTACAATTTTTTCTGAAAAATCGATGAATATTCAAGTAAATGGAGAAAATTTCACGTTTTCCTAGAAAATGCATGTAAATCTTAAAAAAACAATTTTGTCAGAAATCTTTGTTTTGAAGGGCCGAAATTAATAAAGTATCTAGGTAATACATGATATTAAGTGGACATCGTATATGAGATCGATTTTAATTAATTAACGATTAATTACGGTGACAAAATGGCGAAATTTTACAGAAGAAAAAAAAGTACCAATTTCCGCCCCCTCTAATTCTCTAATTTTTGCCGAAATCCAAAAAATAAAAGAAAGAGTTTTAGTAAATTTAATTCTATTTAAATTAGCTAGAATAGTCTTTTGGTGTAGGAGTCAAGATTAAGAAGTTGACAACTTTTGAAGCACAAAATTTGCGGTTTTTTGCCCTACATCGTCGACATTGCAGTAAATATCTCTGTAACGAAGAGAAAAGTTAAAATTCTGATGATAGCAAAGGATTCGCAGTGAAAAATACTTGTTTGACCTAATTTTTTATTTCGAGCTAGCTCTTTACATTTCGGACATATCTGCAAAAAATAGTAAAAAACAGCTGGCATTTCGGAGACGAAAAAATTACAAAAACATGCGATCTTGACACGTTCATATTTTTTGAAAAATACCAGCGGGATGGCCGTATGATGTCGCGACGTAAAGAGGAAGACTTCCAGTTAAACCTCATCGTGAATTGCATATCGAAGTTGGAAAATTCGGCTTGGCACGAGCGAAATATAGCCAGATTAATTGTAGCAGATTAGTATATGACAGTAATGACAATCGTATTTAATACAGTGTTGCCAAATCCTTTTACTCTATCTCTCTCGCGCTTTAATTTATTAAATCCACCGCTAGATTCGCTCTTATCAGTATACAAGTACCTTAATCGAATGGCATATATTATGTTTCAAAAATATTTTTAAACTGCAGCGCCATCTCTGGTGATAATGATTAATAGTAAATTATACTTCCTGAAGAAGGCATTAACCATAGAAATCTATTACCATTTACAGAATAAAAATATATTTCTTAGTTTCCGAAATATCGGCTGTTAACTGAAACATCCGTATATCTGATGTTAGATGCTACCTCACAAGTCAACATAATTTATATAGTCTTCAGTAAAGCATTCGATAGACTTTTGATCACAGTAGTTTATGTTTAAAATTAAAAAAAAAAAATTGGTTCTTCAAGAATTGTGACACCTTTCGAATCATATTTTGAAAATATTGAATGAATACTGAATGATTGAATATTGTGGTCAACAGTCTGCAGAATTTGTATATACTTCAGGTGTACCTCAGAGTTCTGTATTATTGTATAGCCATTTAGTACTTACATGTCCACTAACATTCCGTGTAGTCCAATCAATGAACGCTCAAAAGGGGATTGTAGAGAACATTTTGGAGGGGAGAATTTTTCTCTTCAGGGATGTGTTGGGGGTAGTCAGGAGGTAAACATACTAAAAGTCCCCGCCCCTAGCCCTGCCGCTTCAGGGGGTAGGGGGGTGGAAAGGTTCCTTTTTTCCATTCTTCGCTTATAACTCGGAAACGATGCGTCGTATGGGAAAAGGTAATCTATGCAAAATTAAACGTAATTAAATTTTCCACAAGGATGTTTATATTCATTTTCTTCCTGTGTTATAGTTTACGAGATGTTCGCCAGCGAAAATCGATAATTAATAAAAAAAAAAATCAATTATGTACCTTGTATATTTCTATCAAAGCGGTTTACCGTGGTCTGCTAATAATTCACAGTCACAAAACAATCTTTATTTTACAACACTGGACGTATTTACTAACGTAATATTTTGTCGAAATCTATACATTTCCTTAAATATACAGTGTGACTCACTTAAAATGAAGATACCCTTATAACTTTTTCATTTTGTTTCCGATTTGAATCAAATTTTACTCAAGTATAGAACAAATTAGGATCTACTTATGACCAGAAAATCATTCACCTGCTATAAAGGCAAAGTCACCTGCGGTACCAAAATATGCTGAAAAAAATAAAACATTTTGAATGTTAGAAATTCTAAAAAATGCATCCAATCGGCGCCACAAACGTACATACACCAAAATTTGATTTGATTATTGATGGGGGATATCTCATACATAAGCTCATCTGGCAAAGAGGGTCCTCAGTTTCTGCAATTTGTGGTGGCTACGTAAAATTTATCGTTCGTAAGATTAAAAATCAATATGATTTTTAATCTTTTTCCTCATATTTTGGTACCGCAGGTAGTTTTGCCTTTATAGCAGGTGAATGATTTTCTGGTCATAAGTAGATCCTAATTTGTTCTACACTTGAGTAAAGTTTGATTCAAATCGGAAACAAAATGAAAAAGTTATAAGGGTATCTTCATTTTAAGTGAGTCACACTGTATATTTAAGGAAATGTCTAGATTTCGACAAAATATTACGTTAGTAAATACGTCGAGTGTTGTAAAATAAAGATTGTTTTGTGACTGTGATTTATTAGCAGACCATGGTAAACCGCTTTGATAGAAATATTCAAGGTACATAATTGATTTTTTTTTATTAATTATCGATTTTCGCTGGCGAACATTTCGTAAACTATAACACATAAGAAGAAAATGAATATAAACGTTTTTGTGGAAAATTTAATTACGTTTAATTTTGCATAGATTACCTTTTCCCATACGACGCATCGTTTCCGAGTTATAAGCGAAGAATCGAAAAAAGGAACCTTTCCACCCTCCTCCCCCCTGAAGCGCCGGGGCTAGGGGCGGGGACTTTTAGTATGTTTACCTCCTGACTACCCCCAACACATTCCTGAAGAGAAAAATTCTCCCCTCCAAAATGTTCTCTACAACTCTTTCATTGACTGGACTAGTGATGTTACCACAGTATAATATTTGGCAGCAAACTATCCTTTAATTGTCTTATAAATACCATTACCAATAAAAGTTTTAGAACACACAGATTTATAATATGATCTTACGATTACATTAACACACTGAAATTACTATAACTTTTGTTTGGAATTCTATTTGCTGATTCCTAGAATAAACTTGTAGAAATTCTCACCATTGCATTGTACAAAACGTGTTAGAACTATAATAATTTTCAAGATTAGTTTGATATCTTCCACTGCAATGTAGTTACGATAAAAAGATTAACTGCATAAATTGAATTTGATTTTGTTTTCCTTTATCTCTGTTTTTATCTGTTTACAGTCTTATGTTCATACATTTCTTTATTATATATTTGCAAATAGTTATTATCTCCTGCTCAACAAATATCTGACACAGAATTCAATTAGATAGAGGAATTACGAGAATATGACATACATTCAAATAATTTGAGTTAGAAATAAGTATGTGAATGGATTTAGGTTTGTCAAGAATAACCCCCAGCCCTCCCGTTGATGCACAGCCAGTGTTATATTGTGAACCCGCCTTCTGGTGCAGCATTAGCTACTATGAACTAAATACAAGAGTTGGTGAAACTTTCCATGCGAGTCAACCTTCTATCACCGTAGACGGTTTTACGGATCCCAGCAATTCAGAAAGGTATTGTGTATGTACCCATAGAATTGATTTTATGCCTAACTTTGGTGTTTCAGATTTTGCTTGGGATTACTGTCAAACGTGAACCGTAATGCGGTAGTAGAACAGACAAGAAGACACATAGGAAAGGGAGTAAGACTGTATTATATAGGTAATATTTGTTGGCTTAGATTGTGGGTTTGTTTATGAATATTCTCTTTTTAGGTGGTGAAGTATTTGCGGAGTGTTTGAGTGATTCTAGCATTTTTGTCCAATCCCCTAATTGTAATCAAAGATATGGCTGGCATCCCGCTACAGTTTGTAAAATACCTCCAGGTAAGGGCTTACATTTGGTTTATTCACAATTTATTCCTATAAGTCGATATATAGTAGTATACAGTACAGGAATTCGAAGTAGATGGATTGGGAAATCCGATACACTTACATGTTGTGTAATATGGGTTAAGTTAGCGCGTTGCATTAAGTTAGTTATGGAGTGGGGTGATCCAAGGCAACTGCACGTTGTGTGTTGATTGTCGACATTATTTGTTATTTTCTATGTAGTGCGGGTTATTCACAGGTCGCAGGTAGTCATGCAAAATTTAAGTATTGCTATCAAAATAATATTAAAGCTTAAAATAGATATTTATTGAAAAGACTAGAAAGTACAAATAATTAAATGGTACTATAGTGGGCATTCAATGCACGATACAATAAATTTATTGAATTTCTGTGAAAGTGTATTGGCATTGGCAGACTGATAAAAATTTCATTTCAAACATTCTGTTTACGGATGAATCGAGTCTTTCATTACACAATCCATCTGTATCTCGAATTTGGTCTTGGAAAAAATTCACTCAAATTTTACACTGCTCGGACACAATTTCGCAAAAACTTAATGTTTGGATGGGTATGTTTGCTAATAATATCGTTTGTCCATTGTTTATTGGTGGCAACTTAAATACACAAAAGTACCGCAACCTTTTACAAAATCATATTATTCCTGTTATTCCTCAATTTCCAAGTGTACGATTTGAGGACATTTGGTTTTAACAATGATTCGGCAATACCTCAACACCACCTGAATAGTTTGCTGTGAGGATGGGGAACCATCTCTTAGCCAGGATGTATTAAATAGGTGATGCGACAAGAGCCCGCACAGTGGCTTCATAAGTGCTTACTTTGTACCACGGTGTATTAAATAGGTGGTCCGAGGTACGGCACTTTCTTATTATAATAATGGCTTCATAAGTGCATGGTTTCTATTTACTTTAGTAAAGTAGTATTACTATGAGAAGATGCCAGCAAAAAATATGCGAGTTTGTGCGCTCCATCATTGTAAACCAATGAGAAAAAATTACGTGACATTCAATGTCAACACCAGTGGCGGCGGTGCACTGCAGTAGAGCGGCGGCGACGGTAATGAATAGACCTTTTCATCTTAAGCGCACGCATGTGCTGCCACTATGTTTGTTTGCGGGAACTATGAAATGTTCGGACACTTGGTTGTCAAAATGGCTGGACCGATATCAGTTTTCCACATTAATTTAGACTAAAGTGTGATTGACGGTGCAAAATTAGTACACAACATTGTGGAAGAACACACTTGTGCTCAATTAAGGCGCTAGCTCAAGTATCCTGGCCGTAAAATGACTGGAAGCAAGAATAAAGAACTGGTTGCAAGGTTAGAATTCAACTATCAACTTATCAATTTATATACAAGTGCATTAAAAGAAAACAAAATGTGTTTAGTCTACAATATGCTTAATAACATTCTTCGTGCAGTAATTGATAATGCAGTAAAAATATTTTCTGTTTTTTTATGAAAATGTAGGGTCAAAAATGCTATTGAAAATGAGGTTTTCTGTCGATCCTTCTGTGGATAAAGCTGGCTCCTTTTTTCCAATTTTTTCAAATACGTAAACTATACGATATGGCACCAAAAAATTGGTAACAGATTCATCATTATTTGTTTAAAAAACGTCGAGTTCCGCCATATTTCTTCGGACAGTTTTCACATGTCAATATTGGATTTGACATAAACATTACGTTTTTTAACCAAATAATGATGAATCTGTTACCAATTTTCTGAAAATAGGTAGTGCCATATCGTATAGTTTACCTATTTGAAAAAATTAGAAAAAAAGGAGTCAGCTTTATCCACAGAAGGATCGACAAAAAACCTCATTTTCAATTGCATTTTTGACCCTACATTTTCGAAAAAAAACAGAAAATATTTTTACTGCATTATCAATTACTGCACGAAGAATGTTATTAAGCATATTGTGGACTAAACACATTTGTTTTCTTTAATGCACTTGTATATAAATTGATAAGTTGATAGTTGAATTCTAACCTTGCAACCAGTTCTTTATTCTTGCTTCCAGTCATTTTACGGCCAGGATACTTGAGCTAGCGCCTTAATTGAGCACAAGTGTGTTCTTCCACAATGTTGTGTACTAATTTTGCACCGTCAATCACACTTTCGTCGAAATTAATGTGGAAAAATGATACCGGTCCAGCCAATTTGACAACCAAGTGTCCGAACATTTCATAGTTCCCGCAAACAAACATAGAGGCAGCACATGCGCGCGCTTATGATGAAAAGGTCTAACTTTATTAGCCAAAGTTTAGTAGAACTTACTATTCTTACACTTCTCCTGAACAAAGGTTACTCGTAACAGTTAACAAGTTTTAATCTACTCCATTTTCACAGTTCCTTGACCGCGAAACTTTTATTGGAATTACACATTCCTATACCCCAGATAAAGCTATGCCACTGGTAAAAATATTCGCGCATTTTGGCTCCGCCCTGGCATCTTCTCATAGTAATACTAGTCTAGATGGCGCGAGCAATAAGGTCCTATAATTACCTGAGCATGTGCATCGTATAACTAACATAACCTCAAATTTTAAGGTTTTTTCGTTTATTCTCATTTTTAATGCTTGTATAGGCATTTTTAGCTTGGAGCCATACTGGCTCCAAGCAAATATTTAAAAATTCACGCAAATAATTTTTCAATATTGTTGATTAATAAAAATAGACTGCTAATTATAGGTTAGATTACTAACCTGCAAAAAGTGTCTTATTTTATTGTGACAAACTATTTAAAACTTCATACACATTACGTTGAACTTGATTTTGGTTCAAAGTACAGGAACCAGGCAGAAATTTTAATAATAGCTACTTAATACTTGTAAATCTTAAGAAATATATATTTTTGAGGTTAGCTGTGGCGACATGTGCAATGCTGCATGTAGTGTTGCATATATTCTTTCAATGTTTTAATTTAGCTACTTAATGTCAGATGTCACTGGACTCTTGTTTCATTAAACAAAAAACAAAAGGCCGGGAATGTATTCAACACTGTATGCATGTATGCACAGAACCTGTAAAATTATCTATCTATGCGTAAGTAATGAGAGAACTTATTGGTCCTGCCATCTATTACATCACCTATTTAATACACCTTGCTTTGTACATAATGTAATAAATGGCAGGAGCAATCAGGTCCGTCGTTATTTACGAATAGAAAGATAATTTTGCAGGTTCTGTACATACGTGCATACAATGTTTCATACATTTTTTGTTTGTGTTCAGTAAAACAAGAGTCCAGTGACATCTGACATTAAATAGCTAAATTAAAAACCAAATGGTGCACGGGCCCCATATATGCAACACTACATGCAGTATGGCAATTCGTCTATGGGGCATCTGCACGTGACGTCACAGCTAACCTCAAAAATATATATTTCTTAAGATTGACACGTATTACGTAGCTATTATTAAAATTTCTGCCTGGTTCCTGTACTTTCAACCAAAATCTAGCTCAACGTAATGTTTATGAAGTTTTAAATAGCTTGTCACAATAAAATAGTACGCATTTTGCAGGTTAGGAATCTAACCTATAATTAGCAATCTATTTTTATTAGTCAACAATATTGAAAAAAATATTTCCGTGAATTTTTAAATATTTGCTTGGAGCCAGTATGGCTCCATGCTGAAAATGTGTATACAAACATTAAAAATGAGAATAAACTTAAAATTTGAGGTTATGTTAGTTATATGATGCACATGCACAGGTAATTGTAGGACCTTAAAGCTCGCGCCATCTATTAAAGTAAATAGAAATCATACACTTATAAAGCCATTATTTTCGTAGGAAAGTGCCGTACGTCGGACCACCTATTTAATACACCGTGCTCTTAGCTCACCAGATCCCCAACGATTATTTTTTGTGGGTTTGTGGGGTTACATGAAATTTCAAATTTACGATTTTCAACAGGATAGAGCTAATAATAATTTGGAATAATTACAATTCAAAATTGTAAATTCAGCTGCAAATATTAACCCATAAATGCTATCCAATGTAAGAGACAGTTTTTATAATAGGCTCGGATTTTGTTTGGCAGAAGCTGAAAACTTATTTGGGCATTTGTTGTAAGAATAAATATTTTATTTATTTCTTCGAATAATTTTTAACCCTTTAGCTACTGGAATATATTTACAAATGTGTCTGGTTAAACGCAAAACAAATAAAAAAGAAAAGTTGTACAAATGACTACTATTGAAAAAAAAAAAAGAAATCCGAGTGAATCAAAAATAAACCTACGTCACAAAAATGAAAAATTGTTACAATATAAGACTGGGTACAGATACTGACTTCATATTTGAAACTTAGGTGGCACTATTGAAAAAAAAAACAAAAGAAATCCGAGTGAATCAAAAATAAACATACGTCACAAAAATGAAAAATTGTTACAACATACGACTGGGTACAGGTACTGACTTCATATTTGAAATTTAGGTGGCACTATTGAAAAAAAACAAAAGAAATCCGAGTGAATCAAAAATAAACCTACTTCACAAAAATGAAAAATTGTTACAACATACGACTGGGTACAGATACTGACTTCATATTTGAAACTTAGGTGGCACTATTGAAAAAAACAAAAGAAATCCGAGGGAATCAAAAATAAACATACGTCACAAAAATGAAAAATTGTTACAACATACGACTGGGTACAGATACTGACTTCATATTTGAAACTTAGGTGGCACTATTGAAAAAAACAAAAAGAAATCCGAGTGAATCAAAACTAAACCTACGTCACAAAAATGAAAAATTGTTACAATATGCGACTCATATTTGAAACATAGGTGGCACTATTGAAAAAAAAGAAATTTGAGTGAATCAAAAATAAACCTACATCACAAAAATGAAAAATTGTTACAACATACGACTGGGTACAGATACTGACTTCATATTTGAAACTTAGGTGGCACTATTGAAAAAAACAAAAAGAAATCCGAGTGAATCAAAAATAAACCTACGTCACAAAAATGAAAAATTGTTACAACATACGACTGGGTACAGATACTGACTTTATATTTGAAACTTAGGTGGCACTATTGAAAAAAAACAAAAGAAATCCGAGTGAATCAAAAATAAACATACGTCACAAAAATGAAAAATTGTTACAATATAAGACTGGGTACAGATACTGACTTCATATTTGAAACTTAGGTGGCACTATTGAAAAAAAAACAAAAGAAATCCGAGTGAATCAAAAATAAACATACGTCACAAAAATGAAAAATTGTTACAACATACGACTGGGTACAGATACTGACTTCATATTTGAAATTTAGGTGGCACTATTGAAAAAAAACAAAAGAAATCCGAGTGAATCAAAAATAAACCTACTTCACAAAAATGAAAAATTGTTACAACATACGACTGGGTACAGATACTGACTTCATATTTGAAACTTAGGTGGCACTATTGAAAAAAACAAAAGAAATCCGAGGGAATCAAAAATAAACATACGTCACAAAAATGAAAAATTGTTACAACATACGACTGGGTACAGATACTGACTTCATATTTGAAACTTAGGTGGCACTATTGAAAAAAACAAAAAGAAATCCGAGTGAATCAAAACTAAACCTACGTCACAAAAATGAAAAATTGTTACAATATGCGACTCATATTTGAAACATAGGTGGCACTATTGAAAAAAAAGAAATTTGAGTGAATCAAAAATAAACCTACATCACAAAAATGAAAAATTGTTACAACATACGACTGGGTACAGATACTGACTTCATATTTGAAACTTAGGTGGCACTATTGAAAAAAACAAAAAGAAATCCGAGTGAATCAAAAATAAACCTACGTCACAAAAATGAAAAATTGCTACAACATACGACTGGGTACAGATACTGACTTCATATTTGAAACTTAGGTGGCACTATTGAAAAAAAAAGAAATCCGAGTGAATCAATAATAAATCTACGTCACAAAAATGAAAAATTGTTACAACATACGACTGGGTACAGATACTGACTTCATATTTGAAACTTAGGTGGCACTATTGAAAAAAAAAAAGAAATCCGAGTGAATCAAAAATAAACCTACATCACAAAAATGAAAAATTGTTACAACATACGACTGGGTACAGATACTGACTTCATATTTGAAACTTAGGTGGCACTATTGAAAAAAAAAAAGAAATCCGAGTGAATCAAAAATAAACCTACGTCACAAAAATGAAAAATTGTTACAACATACGACTGGGTACAGATACTGACTTCATATTTGAAACTTAGGTGGCACTATTGAAAAAAAAAAGAAATCCGAGTGAATCAAAAATAAACCTACATCACAAAAATTAAAAATTGTTACAACATACGACTGGGTACAGATACTGACTTCATATTTGAAACGGGGATAGATGTCAAGATCATACTTGACACGAAGGTGGTATTATTGAAAAAAGACTGAATTCAAGTGAATCAAAAATAGGCCTACGTCTTGATGACGTCACAAAAACGTAAAATTCTTATAACGGGCGAAAAGTCGAGTCATGAAAAAATTTTTTTAGCTACTAGAATATATTCACAAATGTGTCTGGCTAAACGCAAAACAAATAAAAAAGAAAAGTTGTACAAATGCTGATACAATCATGAAGTCAAAAAGGAATTAGAAATATATTGAACTTTATTATACTCCAAAATTTATACCTACAAATAACAATACATAGAAAAAATAATGTTTTGCCAAAAATAAATGTATTATTATTATAAAACATTTTTTTACAAAAGATCCCTATAAGTAAACAAACTAAAGGTCATACCTAAATAAAGGACCTCGCACGTTCCTTATGGAAATTAGCCCTCGGCCAACCTCCGATATCTGGAAAACTGTCCATTTTCCGACCTTGTGTCCATGAGAACTTCTGATCGGGAGTTCGAGAGGAATAACATATATCGATTCCAGCGAATTTACGAGGGCTAATTTCCATAAGGAACGTGCGAGGTTCTTTATAACAAAAAAACATCAAATTGAAACGAAATTATGTAACTTTTTTTTTCATCAAACATTTTTCGACGCTTTGAACTGCGAGTACTACGAGATGTTGACGGTAAATCCAATTTCAATATTATAATGCAACAAATAAAAAATATCTTTTTTAGATAATAAAATATAAAATGAAGCTAGACACACCAAATATTACTGCTAAACTGACACTTCATTCAAAAAAACTGTTTTTGCAAATACCTCGCTCCCTATGCTTAGTCCCGGGACTAAGCATAGGGAGCGAGGTATTTGCAAAAACCGTTTACATTTTGACCTTGATTATCTCGAAAAGGGCGAGGTTTTGGGAAAAAATGCAAAACACCAATCTTGTAGATAATTGAATTCTCTACAATTTTCATGTCAACTTTATTGCTGTCCGATTTTTTATGTGTGAGATATTCGCGAAAAAACTTGTTTTTGAAACTTTGACCTTGAATATCTCGAAAAGGTGGGGGGGGGGGGGGGTTAGTAAAAAATAAAAAAGACAACTTGTAGATAATTTAATTCTCCACAACTTTCATATTGACCTCATAGACATCCGATGCATAGGACGCGCGATATTTGCAAAAAACTTTGACCTTCAATATCCTGGGTAGCCATGCTGAGATTTTTGTTATTTTTATGGATTGGGGTTTGGGACACCTCAAAGAACGTCTGTGCAAAAATTCAGATTTTTACTAATTTTGTCTAGGTCAAATGCTCATTTCCCTGGACTATTATGCGTCTCCGCCGGGTAGTGCATAAAAGCGCTCATATAGAACAATGTGTTTAGAAAACGCGACCGCATTTGCAGTCGCGTTACGGGCGACACAAAACGCCCGCATAAAAGCGCTCTAACCGTTCGAGAGGAAGGAAATGTAAAGTAAACAAATACAAGTCATATAAAGCGGCGTTTATGCGTCTGATGCGTACCGAACGAAACATAACGCTTTATACACTTCTTTCATCAACTCGGTCTCCATAAAATAAATAAAAGTCGATAAGCGACGTCCGTTCCCGGCGTAATTCATCAAATCGCTTATTGACGACGGCCGCATCTCACGAAAGTTTCATACTGTCGTCTATTGACGACAGCCGTAGTTAAAGGGTTAAGTTCTTGTTTTTTGATAATAATAATAAATTACCTTTATTTTCAGCATTATGTATAGGATAGTATAGATGCAAAAGCAGACATTTGACATTTTATAATAAAACAAGTTAGCTATACATTCTTTATGTAAAAGTTACCAAAAATGGGTTGCGCGCTCGTGAAAAGACCTTAGAAAAAACAAACTGCTGTCATTAGCTGCCAAATGGCGACTGATTGAACCTCAGAGTTGAATTTTTCATAATATTAGAGTTTTTATGGACATTATATCATACAAAATAGCAAGTTTTTGTTATATTATTAATTGTGGAAGTGTGGCAATTCGAGAAAATATCAGTTTTTATAAAATTACATCGATTTACAGCCAGAAGAGGTTAGGTTAAATGATTCCAGGCAATTAAAAGGAATGCCTAAGTTGTTGATGTAAGAATTTGATTGTGATAATAACAACTGCTGCTGAGCGAAGGATGAACTGTACTGAGGGAGAGAATATTTAATAGAATACAAATCATAGTCAACAATTGACCTACCTAAATACGTTAGACATTTTATATAATAATATGTTATAAAAATAAACGTCGGCGCACTCGACCCATACAAATTTCTGACTCTCAACAGGGCTGGATTGGGAAATATTTTCGGTCCTAGTTTGATGTCCTATATTGATCCACTCAAGAAAATGGGGGAATTTTTGCACCCCCAAACATGAAGATTGGCGAGGGAGAATATCACAATAAGTCGTGCGATGTTGACCGGTCCACCAAGTATTACTCTAACTCACCGGCCCAATCTGGGCCTGACTTTCAGTACTATAAACAGCCATTTCAAGCCATTGTTGACATCTTAAATTCAGCTTAGATGCAAAAACAGACATTTGCCTTTAGATGAATCCGGTAGTGATCCTTTTGTCATGTGAACTTGAGATCATGCAGTTGACAATATTATATTTTTATAGATAATTGGTGATTCCTAAACAAGCTTTTTAATAAAATTATTTTCCATGGAATATTTATTTTTCTATTGCAACAACAAATTTCACTAGTCTAGTTACTTATTGATGTTTCCAGATGTGTCAGTTTTTAAACAAAATATCTTATTAGTAATATATCAAACATTTCTGGATATAACACCAATTTTATTAAATAATAGAACAGCAAATTTCTATCAAAACTGCAAGTTGATTGTTCAGAAGAAGCCAAGACCTTGGCTTGTTTTTTGTGTTTTACTCAAAAGTAGTTATGCATTAAATGTCTACTTGTGCATACAATTCATATATGTACAATACCTACGACGAAATCTAGCCGAAACTACTCTACTATTAATCTTGTGTATTATTTTTATTCATTCTATCAATTTTTATTATTTTGAGAAAAATTCTTTTATTTATTTTGTTACATGTAGACCACCGTAATTCTTAAATTCTTTATTTGCAGACCGGTCAACTACATCCTATGCTATTCGGTATGTTACAAATTTAGAGCGAATCAGCCTGCAAGCAGCTAGCTGACACTCTGTAGGCATGCCCCACCATCTACTTTTTATTTCATCGCATGATCTTAATCCATATTGAACATGTACATAAGTGTATTGGATTTCCCAATCTGTCTACTTCGAATACCCGTACTGTACATAATTAAGTCAAAATGTGAATGACCATAGATCACAAAGTGCTGGCTGTAGTGTGCTTGCCTTGCATTTTGGCCAATGAGAAGCTCGGAAATAGCTCCCTATCTAAAAACTAATGCATCATTCTTAAAATGAATAAGTATATTTTTACCCATGTTTTTAATTGTAATGTTATTGCCTGTTGATAAAGTCTCACAATAGAGGGATTCGTTTTTTAGATAATCAACATTAATTAAACTTGTATGTATTAGTTTTGTTACTACTCTGACATAACAATTAATGTTTGGAAAACATTCCATCATATTTTTGTTTTTACATTGCTAAAATTATTAACCTATGAATAGTCCCCATTTTCGAGGGCCGGGAACACGATGGTGACAATATTTTCCGACCAACCCTCCAGCCACTACCCCTAAACCGAAAAAAAAAACCCATTTCCGATTTTCCGGTGCTAGGCATTTTTTTATCGGAAAATTTTATTGAAGGAAGTTGTTCAGAATGTTTCAATGATAATTTTTTCAATCCAAAATTTTGGAATAACCAATACTCCAGTTAGTTAATTTAATTTTAAATGATTCTTAAGTAAAAGAAAGATTAAATTATTTTTTTTAATTTACACCTGTTATAGGATAGGTCATTTTATTGAATTGTTGAGGTTTCATAGTAACAATATGAATTTACATTGAATAAATATCTCTGTTTATCTATTATTTACTTAAAAAATAAACGTTTTTTAGGTTGTAACCTGAAAATATTCAACAATCAAGAATTCGCAGCTCTATTATCACAGTCGGTAAGTCAAGGATTTGAGGCAGTGTATCAATTAACTAGGATGTGTACCATAAGAATGTCATTTGTTAAAGGATGGGGCGCAGAGTATAGGTAAGCAATGTTTTGCTGAAATAGAATATTGTTTCTAAAATAAGAAGTAAGTCATTGATGTATGATATTGATTGCAAAAAAAGCTAGAACCTGTTGTTTTCTATGAAATATTTAATAAGCCTGTCTACACGTTGTCAGATAGATGTCATATGCAATGGCTGCTGTATTCTAATTTCTGATATTTTGTTGCTGCAGAATGTATCAGAACTATTATTGTGTCAAAACTCTTATACCTACTAATTTTTTAAGATAAATACTATGATTTATATATCATTAAAAACTTTTTTTATGGCCTTTCAAATGGTGTAAAAATGTACGTGGTGTTCCATTGAAAAAAACCAAGGTAAAGTTCATGTCTCTGAAATGCAACTTTCAATTGTTTTTCTGAATCTGTGATTTTCTATAACTTTTATTTTTGGAGTTTTTTACGTAACTCGAAAAATAATGAAATAGTATCATTTTGGTACATAAACTTTCTTATTTTCAACATAATATCCATTTTTTTATTGTACCATTCGAAAGTAGATATTCTGATTTCAACGATATGTCACACACTTCACTCTTTTTGCGTTCATTTTCTGTCAAAAAGGAATTGTTTCAGTCCCACGATGGTGGGTCGCTTAATATAAATCTAGACAAATAAACATATTTCATTTAGTAACTTTATAGCAGGAAGCATTTAATGTCAGACGCTGATTTTCATTATATGCGTGCGTTAATAATTTCATGACGTTCCATACATCATGCATTATAGACATAGTGTCATCATTTTTAAGTATGGATCATATTATAGTGTCTTTAGCCAAATAGCAGCAAAATTAGTAGGAAAATTTAACAAATAAACTTTTGAAGCCTTCGCATTTTAGGTTTATAGGTTATGTTTTTAGGTTTTCTATTTTGACGTAAAACTGCAATATTTTCATGTAAAAATAATAATTGATCTGCATACATTACCTACATAGTTTAGTACAGTATACTTTACTGCAGTGCAGTTAGTTCATGTTTTTCATGTAGGAACGCCGAACAGACCAAATAAAACAAATATGATTTATTTTAGAAACATTAAATATCGATTTTGGCAAAAACCACAGTAGAAAATTGTAATATGACCATAATTTTGGTGATTGTTGTTGGGTAATGAAACACCCCGTACCCCAGTCGTATATTTATCTCTCTCTTTTGAGTGAGATAGAAAAATATACAAAGTGGGCAGTTTATGTGATCGTCTAGATTTTTAAAGTAGGACCCAAAGGACCCCGGAACAAAACCCATGAAAATGTTGATTCGGTGGAATCCGCTGAAATTTTGGTATCTTATAGTTTAAGTCATATTGATCAAAAGTTCTTATCACATCGAGCCAATCCTATGGACAGTTTTTGAGATACAGCTTGTCAAAGTTAGGTAATTTGCGTCATTTTAGACATTCAAGAACTTTTTACTCTTAAACTATTAACTTTAGCAAAAAATTGCGAAGGTCGAAATATTTTTGTTCAAGTCCAATAAAGCTCAAGAATTTTTTTCAGAATTTTTTAATCAATTTTTAGGTTAGGTAAAATATATATATGTCATATTTCGGCATGGTTCGGTGGGATTGGCTGAAACTTTGCTATTTTGAAGTTAAAGTCATGCTGATCAAAAATTCCTATTGCACTGAGTATCCTATGAGTGATTTTCGCTCCAAGTGTGCTTGAAGATCCCAACAACGAGGTAATCTATATGTACGTAATTAGAGAATATTATTTAGGTATTATGCAAATCACAACTTACACACTTTTTTATTTAAATAAAGTGTGTAAGTTGTGATTTGCATAATACCTAAATAATATTCTCTAATCATGATAAAAGCAAATAAATAAAAATAATTAATTGTAAAAAACTATATGTACGTGTTTATGAATGGCTTCCAGTGTGTTTGTGTACTGCGTGCATGCGTTTGTGTGTATGTATGTGCCAGTGTATACAGAGTACTTGTTCTTGAAAATCCTATGGATGTTCTCATTATTTAAAAACTAAAAAAATATATTAAAAAACAACAAAAAGTAAAAAAAAACACATAGAAAGTGAAACCAAAAAAATGGGATCACCCTGCTTGGCAATGAGAACGCTCTCATAAGAACCATAGTGCCGGTAAGGGCAGCTTCTTTGATAAAAATAATCACACACACACACGCACGTACACAAACACGCTGAAAGCCATTCATAAACACGTTACCTCGTTGTTATGACTTTCAAGCACTCCTGGAGCGAAAACCACTCATAGGATAGACTCAGTGCAATAGGAATTTTTGAGCAGCATGACTTTAACTACAAAATAGCAAAGTTTCAGCCAATCTCACCGAAGCATGCCGAAATATGACATATATATTTTACCTAACCTAAAAATCGATAAAAAATTCTGAAAAAAAATACTTGAGCTTTATTGGACTTAAACAAAAATATTTCGACCCTTGCAATTTTTTGCTAAAGTTAATAGTTTAAGAGTAAAAAGTTCTTGAATGTCCAAAATGACGCAAATTACCTAACTTTGACATGCTGTATCTCAAAAACTGTCCATAGGATTGGCTCGATGTAATAAGAACTTTTGATCAGCACGACTTAAACTACAAAATACCAAAATTTCAGCCGATTCCACCGAATCAACATTTTCATGGGTTTTGTTCCGGGGTCCTTTACGTTGTGATAGTAATTTTATTAAACGTATTCTTTTTAAAGTTTGATATTACTTGTTTCGGTTTACTGATTTAATTTATTTGTCTTAATTTTAAAAACACTCCGTTAATAATTATTATTGTTACCCTTTAATTTGGCTGTACTTTATTTAACATTTGTAACGGATTTAGTTTAGGTAATGAATTATATTTTTATTTAAGCTTACTTATTCCTGAAAAAGTAAAATATTGAAGGAAAACACAGAAAATGTTTTAATACTTTTATTTTAAAACGATTGGCAAATATACATGTAAGTTGGGGCAAAACGCCTCTATGAGAGTATAATATATAGAATTCTCGTTGGGATAAATCATCCTAATTTCTAGAAGACAAATAAAGAGTTCATAGGGATCATATTGTCACTTACGACTCTGAAATAGTCAGCACAAATCGACAAACAAACAATTACCGAATAGCAGAACGGCATTTACAGTTATCGTTGAAATTACGTTCGTACACAAGTAAATCTCACAGTATGCTCCGGGAAATTTCCCATAATATTGACAATCAAAACCAACACAAAATTTAGGTGACGGCTTTTACAATTGTCGAAGATTCGTCGCACACACCACAACAGGGTGGTGTTGTAGGTAGGCCAACTGGGACCTGGCGTATTCACTGGCGGGGTAGACAAAACAGGTTGTCTATTACCCGATGATACGCCTCGTAGGTATTAATTTTAGATTAATTGAAAAGACCATCACATAAAATCCTGTATTAGCTATCCGGCCAATTACCGAATATGGATAATGTTTATTGATAAGGAACCAACCGCCAAATCGTCATTTAGAGTAATTAGGCATCAAAGTGTAAGGCTACCTGTAAAATAGATCCTTAACTATATGACAAATCTTTTGACGCTGTCAATAAGAAAAAGTTGAAATATTAAAATAGACATTATATGATAGTCATACTGGCTCTACTTATTTAAGTTTTTTGCATTTTTTGGTGGATGGTTCTTTTAGAGTAATTATGAATCATGCGTTATAAAAATGTCGCTTGAGTCATTGCTCCATAGATGGCTCAAAATATAAGACTAGAGTTTGAATCTTTTTATACAAAGTAAATTACATCTTGCTTTACGAATTGTTACCCTTTATAGAATTTCTTCAATTTGGCGCTTGGTTCCTTTTCGATAAACATTATCCATATATTACTCATAAAAGGAGCTACTGTAAAACCTTATGGTATGTAAATAGTAGTACACTTATTGTACATATTCAACCCAGCTGACCGCGATACAGAAGTCATGGACTGAAGTTGTTTGTTTGCTATGTGTTACTGATCATTTCACAGTTTGCTAAATACATCCACAAGAAAGAATAATCCCCACGTAATCTTTACCTAAATTAATACAGATCCATTTCATAACTAAACAAATATTCTGCATAAAAATTACCATCAAGGTAGCATCATTGCATGACCATATTATACCAAGTATTGACATATGCAGTTTTTACCTGAATGTAACTAACAATTCCTAAATCAACAAAACCATCAATGTATCATAAGTTGGTTCATGAATTAAATAAGTATTAAGAGAAGTAATTAATTAAACCTGCAGACTTTAACTGAATTAATAAAAGATTCATTAAATGTAATAATTCACTAATTATTCCTAAAGTAGCTAAACATCAAGGTATCACAGTAACCGGTGAAATAGCTCTCAAGGAGTTTAATAAAGATATAAAGTCGTGAATTTGGTAAATGTAGTTTATCTGGACAGAAAGAAACTAGTAAAAATGCAAATAAATTAGTTGGCCATTATGCGATTAAGTTACTTTACCTATACCGGTATATACGGCAATGTTGCACGGGTTCTCTCCCCCAATTCCCTGTAAACTCTCGTGTCTGGATTGCATGCTGAACCTGAAGCCCGTGTTCAAAGCGTAGACCGGATTAAAATCTCTAAGTCATATAAATAATGAAATTGACAAAATAATTTTAAGCAAATAACGACAGCCACCTTTAGGGTGTCGTAACGTTAATATTGAATGTAAGAACGAGCAGTGTCACTTCTCTCGTTTTGGTAAAATAATTAAAATCTTAAATCAGACTTTGAAATAAGAACAGGCGGTCACCTTTCAGTGTCACCTCCTGCGGAAATTTAGAATAAAGTAGCAAGCAGTCACCTTGCAGTGTCACCTCTTGCTCTTGCAAATAATTGAAGTCGCTAAGCAAAATTTTGATTAAAACACAAGCAGTCAGTGTAAAGGTTAGATCAATGAGGTACCTATCGGTCCCCCCAACTGATGCCTAGTTCGGATTCTCGCGACTTTTTATATAATTCCACGAAATACGGGAATTTTCAATTAAAATCTAGTTCAGTGTAATGTTTATGAAGTTCTAAGTACTTTGTCCTAATAAAATAGGATTCTTTTTGTAGGTTGGAAGTCTAAGCTGTAATTAGCAGTCTGTTTTTATTAATCAACAATAATATTGAAATATTATTTACGTAAATTTTTATTTGCTTGGAACAGTACGGCTCCAAACTAAAAATGTGTGTACAAACATTAAAAATGAGAATTAACTTGAAAAACTTGAAATTTAAAGTTATGTTGGTTACATGATGCAGATGCCCTATTACGCAATCCAACGACCTGTCAAATTTGTTTTTAATATGGTGTGGCGGTCAAACACGGGTTTATTTCTATTGTTTAGATTGTGACCAGTGCAGCATTTTTCGATGTAGTTTTTTCATTTTAAAGGATTTTAATTTGAGTTTTTTGTAAAGAATTGTTTAATGTGTCTTATTAGATTTTTTCGTGATAATATTATTGGTTATAATTGAAAAAAATTCCTGATATGTGCATAGTAGTGGGTTGTGGACATTGTGGAAATCATGACAAGGTTAGTTTTTACCGTGTACCCGACGTCGTGAATTTTAAATATTTCCCTCATATAAATGATCTGTCGAGAAAACGACATCAAAGATGGATAGCCGCAATTAAAAGATAATCTAACACCTTCCATCTCGATTTTCCAACATCAACTTCTTGAAATACTCTGCATAATTAAATAAAGTTTATTACTTGAAAACAATCAAAAACGCCTTGCCACAATCCACAAAAAACACTATATTGTTAAAATTTCAAGATACTTAGCCAGGCCAACAGAAAAACACAAACTGTTTTGACAAACGTTTAACGACAACAAATGTTTGACCGCCACGCCATGTTGGAAGTTACGTGGTTTGGATTGCCTAATAGGGCATGTGCATCATATAACTAACATAACCTCAAATTTTAAGTTTTTCAGGTTTATTCTCATTTCAGCTTGGAGTAATACTGGCTCCAAGCAAATATTTATAAATTGACACAAATGATGTCTCAATATTGTTGATTAATAAAAATAGACTGCTAATTACAGGTTAGATTTCCAACCTACAAAAAGTGTCCTATTTTATTAGGAGAAAGTATTTAGAACTTCATAAACATTACACTGAATTAGATTTTAGTTGAAAGCATGGAAACCAAGCTGATATATTAATAACAGCTACAAAATACTCATAAATCTTAAGAAATATATATTTTTGAGGTTAGCCGTGACATCACGTGCACATGCCCTATTGTAGTGCTGTAGGTGGCACCATCTATTAAAAAGCACTGTACTAAAAATCTTGACTGGGAAAAAGCAGTTTTTAGCCAAACAGCTGGCGTTATTAAACTGAAAAAAAGATGTTCTTGTAAGTAAATGAATACTACACTTCTATTGAAGAAAGTTCTTAGCTAAAATTTGTTTATTACGAAGATCTCTATTCACATTGGCTCATTGCCGCCTGCTCTCCTCTGATTTGATCGCCTTGCTCCCTCTTAACACCAGGCTATAGAAATGTGACAATGATTATTATTCCCAAGCAGCATTCAAAGTGATGGGAACTGGCATCTGAAGTATCGGAACTTTAATACAGTAGGAATGACATAACTGTTACTAACTTTGCGGCTTTAAGGTAATATTCACTTTGTGGTATGCATTTGTAGTAACAGTTATGTAGATTCTACCGAATTCAAGCATTGTATAGTTATAACACTTTCAAGTAACTGCCGCAGAATCTGAAACGTCGCAGATACTACTCTGCATTACTTTGAAGCATCCTCAACTGCAAAGTGAAAATTGGTAGTAATGCCGACCGCACAGCGTTACCAAAGGACCACTTCAAAGTAACGATAACTTCAAGTGTTCAATTTTAAGTCCCTGATATGTTGTTGGGAAATTTTCTGGAACCTCATTGTTGTCTAACTTATTAGTGACATCTTGAGTAAAAAAGAGGTTATTTCTACAAACATAGGGGCTTTAAAGTTATTTTTACTACTCCCCACTAATTGAAAATGACTACAAAGTTATATATACCTTAAAAACCTACTATAAAGCGATATCAACTTTTAAGACAATTTATATCATTATTGGCATTGAATAAAATGGCGGCATCTGAAACGCTCAGTAAAAGCAAAATAAAGTTTATCGGCACTCAGCATTGTTTTATAGAAAACTGAAGAAACAGTTAAACAGTAGGAGAAATAGTGATTCTTCAGAATATGATGCAAACATGAAAGATTATTTCGCCACAGCAAAACCATCATCTTTGGTAACCATCAACACAAGGAGAAGAGTAATCGAAAACTATAAAAGTTGTAGTGATTAATGATACTGTGTACTGCTCGAAAATTACAACTTGTCTTTAACACACAGATTGACTGATAGTTTAGTTAGTGATCCACTGAGCATATTAAATGAATTTGCCGATTAAAAACTCCAAATTTAATAAATATTGTGTCGATGGGGAACGGACAATGTCGGTATAACGGCATAAGACATTGTTTATGTACAATAAATTGAATTGAATGAAATTAAATGTAAACTGATCACTAAAATATGAAAACTCTTATGTATTTTTCCATTATTACACACCTTACGTTAATAAATATATTTATCCAACACTTTCATATAAAGTGATCTTTATTGATGAGATTTTGAAGGTATAAAGTGACTCATAAGTCACTAGTGAGATAAAGTAGTAAGCTAAAGTGAGGTAAAGTGATTTAGTCACTAAAGAATAATTTTAATATAAAATAAAGTCCAAGGAATTTATTTATCTCCATTATATGGAAAATTAACAAAACAAAGAACCCATGCACTAACACTTATTTATTTATATTTATGTTAACATTTATTGTCATCATATTCGATTTTTCACAAAGAAAACTGCTCTTCTGTACACAATTTTTCTCTATACTAGTAACGACTTCTGTATCCCCTGACTCGTGCTGCTCTCCCTGAATTTTTTTAGCAATAACAATCTTGTTGAGACTGAATCCAAATAACCCTCTGCCACGGTGGATGATTTCCACACACTGTGACGTTTAAGGGTGGTAATGTCACCCCCAGCATTGGCCAAGAGTTGATGAGGAACGGTGCATGCTGTGGCCAGTATACAAATCTGCATCTGGCAATTGCAAATAATCAGCTACAATTCTTGGAATTTTTGAGAGCTTATTTAATCTGACGCATTGGACAGTGCACTTTCCCTTTTGAAAATTTATGAAAAATCTTTTGTGAGACACATTTTGCGGTCTTAAAGACATATTTCCTAATCGAATCAAGTGGGTTCACCGAAAATCCTTCATTTAAAACTGTGAAACTTCTTGATTTATTCGTCTTGGTATCTGGTATGGATATATATAGATATTATTCTTTATCTCATATCTTTGACGCTTAAGAAGGTCAGTTCACCGCAACGGCAGGTACCGCAAACTCCCAATATCAATGCAACCTAAAAAACCCAAACATTTAAATAGGTACATAAAAGCAAGATCATAATAAATACCTCTGACATAAGATGATCACCGTCAGGGGCATCCATCAAATATTGTTCGATATGTGCTCTTTCCAAATAATATCAGATAATAAAAAGTACTTAAAAAATATAATAATTGTTATTTTGAATCCACATATTCCCATCGCACAAAGTGACAGTGACACTTTTAACAGTTATTACAGCGTTGCCAATAAAAAAAATTACCTATATCGATTCTGCCAATTCTACCAACATGAAAATAAGTTGGTAGCAACAGTTACTAAGATCTTATAGTGTCATTGGTCCCATTTGCTACATCTAGGTAAATATAACTACACAGTGAAATTGTTGTAGTTCCCGTCACCACTTTTAAAGTAACAACAACTATAACGTTGGTGGCATCTGCTACTTTATAGTAAATGTAACTTGTAGGGAAATAATTTTGGTTTTTGCAACCTCTAAGTTACTGCAATTAAAATAGTCATTTTTCTGTTGTTGAATGAAGACGCCATATTGACACAGATAAAAATATAATTCAATAAGAAATTTCTTTTTATTATAGTCATTTACCAATATGTTTTCTAAATAGATTATTACTTTATAATATCTAAAATGTAAAAAAAAAAAACGTTTTCCATAAAAAATTTTGCAGTTTTGCTTGTACACATAATTTTTGAAAAAATTTTTTTTTTCTGAAAAATCCATTTTCTCGAGGAGGCGTCTTTTTTATCGAAGCATCATGATAACATTTTACAGAAAACAAGTGGTGGTTTTAATATCCACACCCAGGGTAAATGCAAAACATCATGATTTATAATATATGCTTATGCATGTTGTATATAATCACCACCTTGGACATATCATGTGCTTAAACTCAGTAAGTCATTAATTTGCTATTCGAATAACAGAGAGCCAAATATATAGTTTGCGCTCTCATTTCGGTCAGCTGAGCTGTTCCAAAAGTTAGTCATTTCTACTACTTGGTTACATCCCGTTTACGTAATAACCTAGTCTTCAACACGGTAATGGTAGAAGTACCGGAATAGTAATTTGCTACGTAATTATTATTCCCCATTTTGGTGAATACTTGGTAGAAGGATGGTTCCCATTACGTAACAGTCCTTAGTTGCGGAAACCAAGTTCCCCTAATGGCAACTATTACGTAGAAACTACTAAAATTGCTGCTTGGGTTAATTAATCTGACTACTGACAATAGCCTACTATTCTATTACACTTACTAAGGTTTATTGGTCTGTGGTATAAGTTCTAGCACTTGTGGAATGGATCACATAGCTCAGTGGTAACGGGCCCGGTTATTAACTAAATTAACGAATTTTTGCTACTTCCAGTAGCTGCCCATTTTTTAAAAATTGTATTAGTTATATTATATCTAGAAAGTCCTTGAAACAACCAATAAAACGTTAGCAAATTCTCTCGTTTCTGATTTAATCTAAAGTAACCTTTTATGTCTGACTGCCATTGCTTTGTGTTTATGTTCAGTGTTTTTATGTATACTTTGCTAACAATGCTCTGTTCCAGGAGACAGACAGTGACGTCGACTCCATGTTGGATAGAACTACACCTAAACGGCCCATTACAGTGGTTAGACAGAGTTTTGACGCAGATGGGATCGCCCAGATTGCCCTGTAGTTCGATGTCATAATTCATAAGTGAAAAGAATAAAAAAATATTCTCCCAAATGAAGAAACATACAATTCAGTTGATTACTGTATGTATTTATTGTACGTACTAGTTACTTTGATTTATCGTCATATTTGAAATTTTATATAAATGATTATGATTTGTTTTATTAATTTTAAGAGTTTGTTTGCATCAAGAGTTGTTTAAGTGATATGTCCAACATTTTTTTTCTTTTTTACTTTGAGTTACTACTCTAGCTTTACAGACGAAATGGTTTATTTTAAATTATAGATTTATTTTATATTTGACGAGTTGAGGATGTTGTTAGTGTTGCAAATTTTCTAAGCGCGAACTTTACGCTTATTTTATTATCTTGTAACCAATTTTAATGTCACAGATGTCACTTTATCTAACATATATTTTGTTATTTGGGGCTGGTTCCTCAAAACTCCACAAATTCTATATTTATTACCGCAGAGAATAAATTAAGACAACCTTACCTTCATAAGTATACTGAAATAAAGGTAGTGCAAGATGTGTTGTGAGATTAAATATTGTACAAATGTACTCACTTTTGTGTTTTGATTGTGCCAAAAATATGAGTGACATTATTATTCATTGATTGAATTTACATTGGCCAAAATTATCTAATTTCATAATTTTTCTTTCTATACATATTATTCATAATTAATCATTCTTTTACTTGTGAGGTAATATGATTTGAAAAAATACTTTTTCACGATGAGGAATTTAAAATTTTTTTTTTTAGTGCAATAAAGATGTATATTAAAATATATTCTTTAAGTTTAAAGTAAAACATATATTACCCACTATAAGTCTGATGCCCAAACCTGGATTTAAAAAATTTGCCGCCCCCTTCACAGCTCTATATGCGCAGCTGTTAAAGAAACAAGAACTACAAAAGAAATATGAAACTTTATTCTTGGTTCCGTGAATTCAAAGTCCCGTTCAATTGATGGCAGCTCCTAAATATTTTCTAGGTCGTTAATAACGTTATATGGAGATGAATGAATAAAAAAGTACTAAAATGCATAAAAAAAGTATTAAAAACATGATTTCAAATTATCATGTGATTTTAAATGGTAATAATATAAAAAACGTGAGACAGAAATTTTTTTCTTTTGCTCAAACTTAAAATCTCGATGTTTCATGACATTCTAAGCCTATTTGAACAATAAAAGGTTAAAAAAAAATTTGCATTATTATACTTCCACTGGATGTGGAAGTAAAAGGATTTATTAGTATGTTTTCTTTACTTTTGGTACCAAATTTCCCTAAATTTCAATGCCCCTTCTTGTGGTGTCAAAGGCAAATTAAAAAGTGTCTACCCATTATAACTGATTGTCTGGCTTTCCCAAATTAAATCAGAGTATTGTTTTCCTTAGAAGCAACCTTGCTAAGTATTAATCCAGTAAAAATAGACCAAAAAAAGTCCAAACCTCGGAAAAGAGCTAACAATTGGCACGGACCTTAAAAACATAATTACAAATGAAATGTCAAAAGTCCCCATCGATTCCACTTGTGTTAAAAATTTTATTCAAGGTCAAAGGTCAAGAAAATCGTTTTTTTGCAAATATCTCAAACAGAAAGTGTTAATAAATAAATACCTATTATTTCTGCTTACATCATTGTTAAAAAATATTATTTTGGGTATTCAGCAGCATTTCCAATATCCTTCTGACGAGTTCTAAAGAGAACGAAAAAGATTGTACAATGTTTAAAGGAATTAATCCATCGAAAATATGATATACTTCAATTCTTGGACATGCATGAGGTGAGCGAAATTTTATAACTATTTTCTTTGTGCTTTTTAGTATTTTCTTGACTTTGAAATGTAATAAACGTTTGATTGTGATATAGTATCCTCTAGGTAGGGCTAGAGATGCTTAATATTATATATATTAGCATGATCAGACTTGAATCATCGATATATAGAAATAGTGGTTGTTTTATTGCTTTTCATGCTGAACCTTAGATATGGTAGGTGTATGAAAGAAGTCGACAAGTCACCGTAGGGGGAGTCTCGTCGATCTTCCTTTTTTGGTCAGACTTGCACCAATGGTATATGAAAGAAACGAATGTTTTCTTTGAAAGTTATCTGCTGAATACCCAAAATAATATTTTTTAACAGAAAGTGTTATCCTGTAAGACTATGTAAACAATGCAGGGCGTGGTACAAGAGGCTCTCTGGCAGATGCGCTGTTTCATTAAGTGTTGTTTATATTCTAAGTAATTTATGGATGTTTGGGTTAGAGAAGAAAGGGCACGGCCGACTCTAGTAACAGGCCGCGAACAAGGAAAACTGGCAACAATGCATGTGGTCTTTAGTTTCACTAAATTGCCATAGCTGTTTACGGCTGCTTTTGGTCGGCTCTTGTTTTAATTGCTGGAAATTCATATTTTTATTTTGTAACAATAGTGTAAGTGACTTGCTAATTGAAGTGCATTTAGTTTAGATCGTGTCATGTCAATTATAGGACGTTACGATAGTTTTAATCGAGTTTATACTCTGTTTAACAATGCGACCTAACTTAAAATGCCCAGACATTGTGTCGTACCAGGCTGTAAGACAAATAATTATACTTCCACAACGAAAACAGACGGTCCAAAGACCACATTTAGTTTAGTTTAGTTTCTCTAAGGACGATGAATTAAGAGAAAAATGACTTACACCTATTCCCCGAAAAGATTGGATACCATCAAAACATGCTGTTGTATGCGAAATACATTTTGATCCCGGTGAGATTATTAAATTTGATAAATATCTTGTACCAGGTGGAACATTTAAAATGACTCCTTATAAACCAAAATTAAAAGAAAATACTGCCCCATCAATGTTTCCAAATTTGCCTAAATACTTATCTACAAAAAAATCAGTCCGTCGACAAGATCCAGAAAGTAGGCGCGAAAATCAAATTCATCAACATGAAATTTTAATCCAAAACTTTGAGAAGTCGGATATTATTGAAAATTATGAGGAATTTATTAACGTTTTATTGAAAAAAAAATAATTGCTGGAATGTAAAAATTTTTACGTCTAAAGTTGTATTTTATACGTTAAATTCTGATGCTGATATCGTTAGTATTGAAAATCAAATTTCAATTAACACTGACCTAATATAGACAAAGCAGTTAAAATTTCTTGTAATATTTGCCTTTCACATATTGTTGAAAATAAAGGGAATTTTACTGGAAATCAATATTTTGATTCTCTACAACGTGGTGGTCTATCAGTACCCACGAATAATATGACCATAATTTTATTTCACATGTAAGTACGCCATATTAGAACATATCATTAACAACAATAGTTTAGAAAAGGAGTTCCTACAAATTGAAAATCAAAAAGATTTTCTTATCAATCTAACTTTATATAGTTTAAAGTCAGATAATTTTTATTTAGATTTTTTAAACACGTGTATATGCGGGAACAATATTGACTATATTTTATGAATTATTTGTTCAATATTTGCAAATTTACTTCTAAATAATCGTGTAAAAACGCAGAATAATTGGGCACTTGAGCAAAGTAGATTAAAATCTCGGTTACGAACTACTGAAAAAGATGTCAATAAAATGAAAAAACGAAAATTAGACACTTTCAAAATAGCAAAGTATGTATCAGTTCAATTCCATATTCGTATTTTATTCATATCATAAGTAAATATTTGTTTATGTTTTTAAATTTACTTACAGCCTGTTACATTCCTGTTATTTTTAATTTACTCATTCCCGAATCATCCTAAATTCCCTTCCCATTATTCCTTTATTCTTCCTGTCCCGGCAAAATTACATTTCCTAATTTAATATTATGGGATATCTGTATTATTTTATTACTCCCTTTATAATATAAAAATATGATATTTCGTATTATTAAAAAAGGATTATTTAACTCTTGTCGTTGGTTTTGCTGAACAATTAAACATCATTTTTTTTCTGTGCAAAATTAGGCATAATTCTGTACAAAATATCATGATGTTTAATTTACCGAGCAGAGATTTAAACTTCGATTGAAGCCTCAATTGATTAAACACACGAATGATTTATAATCTGTATCCTAGCTAAACAAACGTATCATATAGAATCATGAATCAAGACACATTATAAATAAATAAAATACAATTAAAACACGGCTGCCTATTAAATTTAGCTGCTGTAATGCAAACCAACCATCGCACATCGGACTACATCTTTACTTGTGTGCGGTGTTGCCACCTATTACTTCGTGGCCTGTTAACTAGAGTCGGCCGTGGAAAGGGACCTCCCTTCCTCCCTATTCAAAATTAATGAGATAATATTTAGGATCAAGAGTTAAGCTTGAGCACTAATAAAGTGTAGACCAGTTTCTATTTCTGAATAAAAATATATTGTGAAGTTAATTGAATTATTTAAACAATAAGGTAAATATATTTACTTAACAATGCAGCGGTGGGATAGTGATCTTTGCCCTGAGTGGATAGTATTTGTTGCATAATATATACAGTGAAAAACAAAACTGAAATTAAAAAAAAATGGAGAGAGTACAAAGAAAGCAGTACCAAGGAAAACGAAACGATGTAACCGATAAAAGAAATAATACTTGAGAAAATGTGCCCTACAACAAATACGGATGTTGCAAATATGACTCAACCACCCAGGAAGTGCAACGACAAGTATTTCTAATGACTGAATAGAAAATTTGGAGCGTTTGATGGCAGAACTACAACTGAAAAATGCGCTGTTGGAGCAATGGAGTATAGTACAGATGCCATGGTATTTCGAAAAATTTAATTGTGTACCACGATATGAGCCGGGAATTCCAAATTTGGCAGCTGTGCAATGGATATACAAAATCGAACAGGCTGCAACAAATGGCTGGAATCAGAATACGATGATTGCTTACATGCAAAGCCGGTTGACAGGACTAACTAAGAAGTGTTACAATAATTTGTCAGCTTATGATATTCCAGTCGTATAGGGATTCCATCTCGGAATGAAAGATAATAAGCTATAAACTTGTATAAAGCTTTGTTTTGGCATTTTATAAGTTGGCTCAAAAGTCTCATAGAATCTCGTGTACGCGAGTCAAGATATTCATGGTCAAAGGTCGCAAGAATCGTTTTTTTGTAAATATCTCGTTTTCTATGCTCTAAATGACATTTTGATTTATTATAAAAGTTGTAGAGCATAAAATTCTCTGCAAATTTTGTTTCAAACAATATTTTATATATTCAACCGTTCTTGAGATAGAGCGCGAAGAGTGGGGAATGCTTAACCATATATATCATAATGCAAAGTCAACTGTGGAATCAAAGTAATAATACGGTTTATAATTATTATTATTATAATTATTTATTAAAAATATTATAAGTATGAAAAAACCATCAAAGGACTGCCGTCGTCATAGGAGAAGATATTGATTTGCTAGTTCTTTTAATAGGACGTACTCAATCACATCAACAAGAAATTTTCTTTATAAAAATTGACAAAGGCAATGTGAAGACATAAATATGTTCCTCTGAAAGCTTCGACAAATATCCTCATTCTAAACAACACATTTAATTTTTGCACGCCTTCAGTGGCTGTGACACGACTCCTGCGCTTTTTAAAAAAGGAAAAATTCATTTCTTAAAACGTTAGAGAAACTTCCTAATTTGGATCAATTAGCGCAAGTATTTCAGCAAGAAAACTGCCCACTAGAAACATTGTTTCAAAATGGAGTACTTTTTAGCAATATATATAATGCTCCAAAATCAGAACACAATATTTACAATTATCGATATACGCAATTCATCAAATCAACAAGACTTAAGACTTAACAAACCGGTGCAGTTATTAACTCTTCCACCTACAAGTGCAGCAGCGCGACAGCATATCAATCGTGTCTACTACCAGATCCGAACTTGGTTAGGGAATGATTTAGAACCCCAGGGATGGGATTGGGTACTGCAAAATGAAATCTTGGATCCGATAACAACATATTACCACCAGCACCAGATGAACTGCTCAATACAATATTTTATTATTTATATAAATTAAGTAAATATTGTTAAACGAATATCTGATTTATGAATATCTATAAATGTAATATATTAAATAGTAAATAATCAAGGTTTTTTCATACTTATATTTTTAATGAATAATTAACTTTATAAATCGTAGTATTTATTGACCAGTTGACCTTGCATTATGATATACAGCTAAGTGCTCCCCACTCTTCGTGCTCTATCTCAGGAACGGTTAAATGTATAAAATATTGCTTGAAACAAAATTTGTAGAGAATTTTATGTTCTACAACTTTTATAATAAATCAAAATATCATTTAGAGCATAGAAAACCAGATATTTACAAAAAAAAAAAAAAACGATTCTTGCGACCTTTGACCTTGAATATCTTGACTCGCATACACGAGATTCTATGAGACTTTTGAGTCAACTTATAAAATTCCAAAACAGCTTTACAGCTTATTATCTTTCATTCCGAGATTTATGACTGGATTATGATTATTGTTGGGAAGAATGAAAACAAAAAATTCTACAAGCTTTTCCAAATCATCGTGATTTCGCAGCTGTTTTGAAAGTTATGTTAGGAGGAAAAAAGACGAACGTGAGTCTTGGAGTCAATATTATTTTGACAGGATGTGCATGTGAATTGCTTGAAAAACAAACAGTATCATGTATTAATAGATGGCATTCCCAACGAAATTATTCAGACTGGTGCTTGCGCGGGACGATATGACAGCTCAGAAATATTGTTTTCTTTGTTTTTGTCGAACCATAGTGATACAAATCGAGAGCAACACCAGCATCAGAACAACATACGTTATAATGATACGAGAAGGAGAGAAGACAAGCAATATGTAACAGACTTGGACATACAAGTGCAAATTGCTCAAAAGACATACTACGTGTGAAATAAATCAGCAAAAATTCCACGAAAGTACTGTATTACTCAGGGCCAGTTGTATAAAAGCCGTTTAAACTGAGGGATAACTAAACGAGTTTAAAAAGTTAAACTAAGATTGACATTTGATGCGTTGTATATTGAAAATGTAAACGAAGTTTGGATAAACATACTTTTGTTGTTGTTTGAGAAACACCGATTTAGGGATTTTAGGGAAATTTGCTTCTGCCATCCTGGCAAGCATTATTGTGTTTGCAGTTTGACAAGTTAATTTTCAGTGTTTTTTGACAAACGGAATCTTTGAAAAAATTCAATGTTATCCCTCATTAAAAAATTTATTCTCTCTCAAAAAAGTCGCGAAATTCTCTGATTTCTAATAAATTCCATCAATTGCAGAAAATCTTCATCATCACTCAAAACTCCTAAGTACTCCATTGCATTATGTTTATAAATCTGGTTTAAACTATCAATTTTCGTGGTTTAAGTTTAAGTGAATTAAAACTAAGTTTATTTATTAATCGTATTTGGTACAACGAAAAAATTAGGTTAAACTTGGTTTTTCGCTTAAACTGTCTTTATACAACTGGCCCTTAATGGAAAGTGTTTTGTCATACTTTTTATTTCTTACCGCAAAAGTATTTGTTTCCTATAAATAATGTATTTATTTGCTTATATGAATCATGAGATTCTCGATTCATTATATTTATGTGTGTGAAAACCGTCTCTGGTGTAACTGCCTTTGAGCCTGGGTTTGGTGTTGATTGAAACATTTGTTACATGATTTAATATTGCCCTAAACTTTAAAACCGACTCTATGTTCTGATAAAATCTTTGTAGAATTGTTTTCTGCTAGGTGGTGTGTACAGTGACTGCAATTTGAAACCTTCGTTTTCAATACCTTCGATATGGTAGTCTTACTATCATTTTAATTAATTTTCTATCAATTTCTTTTTTTCTGCATCTGACAAGGCATCACGATATGCGCTGTATAAGTTTATTTGTCGAGGCTATTTAGCAGCAGGTGGAATAAAACATTCATCTGAGGCTGTCATGGATGATGATTCTGCTCTTTGAGTTTCAGATTTCCCTGATAATGAAAGTTAAATGTCCTAGAGTTGAGGTATCTAGGTCTTGAATTTTAAGTCTGATTTCTCAAAAATTGTATAAGTGCTGCTTTAAATTAGTGGTGTTTTAAAAGAATCTTAAAAACTGCTTTACATAATCATTACTGTATTTATTGTCTGAAAGTTTCTAGTGCGATGAAGTACTCGAGTACAAGAATCGAAAAAGAATTTAATTCCTGAAAGTACTCACTGTAATCGAGTACTCGAATACATTAACACCTCATTTCGATTTTCCAATTTTAAGACGGCAGTGTAGTCGACCCTCGACCAGCCTACTATGAACTATGTTGCTACTCGATTCACAATCATTCGGAACGGAATCGGTGTCGATGTAGACACCAGGCGAATTCAGCTTATGGCGACCCGCTCATTGTCTTAATTATATTAATAGTTTTGTCGTCGTGCTCTGGCATTTGTTATGTGTGAAAGCGTGGGAACAGGGGTGTATTTATAATATTTATTAAAGAAATTAATTCCAAATTATATTTTAATTCTTTACATAATAATAAATTAAACGAATAAAAATAATAACAAAATATTTTAAATTCTTGTATAACAAAAAACAAAACATAAATAATAAACTGCATAAAATAACAAGTTACCACAAATAAACGACTTTACCGACAGGTGTTTAAAAAAATTATTTTATATACATTCTTTGGCGACAGTCGATTTCTTCTGATGTTAGTCAGCTGACCAGCTTTCGAAAACACCCTTTCTGAGGGAACCGATGTTCCTGGAATGCAAAGATATTTAATTGCAACTTTATATAATTCAGGAAATATCAATTTGTGTTTTTTCCAAAATTAAAGAATTATTTTGCCTTTGTGCGTGGGGTAGTTCTAGGTACTGCCGTGTGAGTAGTGCTGTATTTTTGCCACTCGATAAATTAATAGGACGATCGTTATTTGTGTAAGTAGGGCCTGCGTTGAAAAAATACAAATTTTTGTATGATTAAGTTTTCTGGCCATGCTTAGGTCTGGATTTAGCAGTTGATCTTTAAGGCTCTTCTTGGCGTCTATGCGAAAACTATTATATACTCCAGATCTTGCACATAATGGCTCATTTAGCATTTTTTTTATTACATTTTCTGAAAGATCTATTCTAGAGCGAAATGCAAAAAAAAAAAAGAATTTTCTTGGGTCTCTATAGGCTTCAAAATTAATCAAGAACATATCAACACGTGGTGCTTTCATGTTATAGCTGTGTGACGTCAATGTCTCTATCGCATCGGGAGACGTAGACGTAGCTGACCCGCTTGCTTAGTAGTCTAAGATACGGCATAAGAAATTAATACCCTCATCTGTTATTCAGATAAGAAATAGTTTATATAAAAGATAACAGTAGGTTAATAGAAAAATGTCAAAAATGCCAATTTTGATTCGTTCGTGTCGAGCCGAATTTTCGAATTTCGTCGTGCGATTTACGATGCGGATCAGCTACAAGTCTTCCTCTTTCCGTATTGACATGGTACGGGCGTCACGGTATCGTATTTTTGATAATATGAGTATATTTAGATGTCAGGTTTTTGACGAAAATTTCTAGGTACTGTTCTATAATACTAACACTGACATTCGATTGCGGTAGGCAAGGTTATTAGGTAAGCGAGGTAGGACTGTGGAGACATTTACGTCAGCGATTCGACCGCCTCAGCTCATGAAGAATTAGATTTTAAAGCAGTATATTTCTGGAACTACATATCGGATCCAGCTCAAATTTTCAGTGTAATAATTATTTGATGATTACTTCGCACAATTGTAATAAAAAGTGCAATATTACGTTTGATTAAATGACCCCATTCTTTAATAATATACGTTTCATTATTAAAATTAGCCTCTAGATAATCCTGCATATCGTTTACTGAGACATCCTTTGATACCTTGCCAACAAAGATGGCAGTTTTTTGAGGAATAATAGCTGCAGAAATTTTTAGTTTCCTGGTTTTCTTGTTCCTCTAATGGCATTTGGTGTGGTGTTACTGGATCTGGCTTGGGAGTTAAGTGTTTGAGAAGGTTTAGAGTTTATGTTTGTATTTTGAAAAAAATTAGTTTTCCTTTGTACTTGAAAACCTTCATTTGGTGTGAATCCATTAGTTTGAGGTGATTTGGGAGTGGTTAAGATTGTTGTAGTTTTCGTTGGTTCTAGAACTTTGGGTAGAGCAGCACGAATTTCACCTAGGGAGTTTTTCAATACTTTAAACTCCTTATCCAAAGTGTCCACTTGTAGTTTAAAGTTTTTTAGAAAAATCGTGTCAAGATTCTTGTTAGCATCACCAGTTGAGGAATTTTTATTAGCCTGGTTCTTATCAGAAATCGTCAATGGCTTTTCGGTGAAGAATTTTGCCAATTCCACATTAGATTCTTTGGTAACAGAGAGGAAGCTTATTTGTGATTTCTGTGGAGTGAATTTGAAGTTGTTTCTGTACATTACAAATTTCATTTTTTATTGTTGCTGCTGATATAGAAGCAAGAGCAGATTTACAGTCAGTACACCAGTATGATATTGTTCTTTTTTTTGAGAGCAACGACTCTTAGTTCTGTCGAAGTTAATTTTGAGCACTTCTGGTACAGCCCGAGTTGCAATTATTGCATACAGCAATGTCATATATACCATTACACATCATGCAATTCACATTATTAGGCATTTTGAATTGATGTCAGTAGCTGATAAAAGGACAGTCAAAAAGATATTTTTAATTGCACAAAAAAGTTAGTCTTGACCTGAACTGTAAATAAGATATGAAGCACCAATCAGTTTTTGTGGATCCGGTAGGAGTAGTACAAGTAGTTACATTTGACATTTTGTTGTCAAAAAAAGCTCAAATGTCTACATATTCCTTGGATGATGAAGGTTAGTCTGAAATATCTGGGGTTTCAGTAGAGAGTTCAACTAAAATTGAAAAAAGAAACATATAGGGCCATTCTGTAGAAAATAGTATATTGAACTGTTAGTGGATTGCTTCGTTACTTCAAAAAATTACAATATAATATACGAGTCTTGACAACGAATTAAATAAAAAAAAGTTATAGTATATAAAACAAAACTTAGCTGTGTGGTCACCTGAATTCGTTTTTGAGTTAATCAAACTTGAGAGTTCATCCAAAATCCATTTTTGTGCGTTATTCGCATTTTCTTCCAAACCAAATCCAACTTTTTTAAATTTTGGTTCTAGTAAAGTGGCTTTGGCTACTATTTTATTTTGCTTTAACGATCCTAGTTGGCGACTAACAAATTCTAATAAGTCTTTTAAGTTGCTGTCCACAGTTACTTTGGGTTTCAATTCTTTGCAGATTATGTTGTAAACCCCTCATTAGGGGGATTACCAAAGACATGGTTGGGTATTCTTCTCCAGAAAGAAAATTGTAGTTAATACTTCGGCGGGTTTCAATACTGCTACACATTTTTTAAGTGTTCGTTTATTGCATTTTCTATGTTAGATCCATTATCAGATACAACAGTCTACTTTTTGATAAATGTCACATTAATTTAAAATGGTTGTCAAAACATGTACAATATTTTCTCCTATATGCAACCCGAAAATTTGTCGGGTTGCTATGTTATACGAACACAGTTTGTTGTCATTAATGAAATGGGAGGTCACTGCTATATATGCTCGATTGCTATCAGATGTCTATATATCTGTTGTTATGGAAACATTTTTAACGGAATACAGCATTTTTCGTCAATGTGAAACCAACTCTTTATACAAATTACATAACATTGTCTGCGTTAAAAATTTTCTGTTTGGTATTTTGTATTTATTATTTAATTTTTCTGTGTACTCTCGGAAACCTTAATTTTCGACTATGGATGATCAGTAGTTATCATTTTTATTAACTTATAATCGATTTCTTTTTTAAGTTGAGCTGATAATTCCCTACTTCGGGCTCCAGATAACTTCAGTTGCTGTGGTAGGTAAATTAATAATATTCTGTTCATCTGCTTTTCTTTTTGATGGTGACATTTATTAATGGAGAGGCTTCTCACGATTGTCACTGGAACATGAAGGCATAGGGTCATCATCGTCGGTTTGTTTTTCGGGAGAGATGTCAGTTACAACAAATTGAATGGGATGTAAGCGTTGTAAATGTTTTTCTTAATTCCCTGTTTCATATTTTGTACTTATCACCGCCTTAATTTGTATCCCGCGAGATGATTGAGACTGACACTGGGGACCCTCTAAGTGGTGGTAGTCAAAGAGGGATAAGTGAGGGAAAGGTCCCATATGGCCACAATGTATTCAGCACCAACTGGCAAGCCGGAGGCCCCCCACTATCACACATACCGACCTTGATTGAATCTCGAAGTTGTCAATTCATGCTCTCTCCTCCTTTCACGTCTAGTGAGAAATTTAAACTCGGAAGTACTGAGCCAGCGCCCTCTGCAGGTCAGGTACGTCTAATAACATGCAAACATTTACTGTCAGACGTGAAATCTAATAAATCATTAACCGCTAGCAACTTTTTTACATGATAAAGAACTTCGTAGGCTAGCAAGTGGTAGCATATTTTCATAACAATTTTAAACAAAACTGGCATCTGGAATATTACTCACATTACATAAATACTCACCATAAAAAGACCATGCTCTTTTTTAATTTCTTTTTCCGCAATTAGTAAAATTGCAAGCCACAAATTTTATGTTGCTCTACTGGAAAATTAATTTTTACCAAACTCTTATTAACAATAACTATAATTATTTTACATTCACTTTGACATATGATCACCATTGTCATTTTTAGTATTTTTAATACGCAAGCACGATGCCACCACATTACATCAATGTTCTCTGTTCTCTTAATATTCTCACATGCCCATATAGTATAAACGACAACCTCTTTGATTCATGCCGGTAAATGTGAGGGGGGTTTTCAGTCTTGCTAGCCTCGGACTCGGCAGATGGCCTGTGTACGCGATGCGAAGCTTTCCCTCTATCTGATCCTTCTTTGGTAGTAGTCTGAATAAAATAAAATATCAAGTATCACCGACTGGTGTCGAGTACCAAGCAAATGATGCAACACGCAGTGAACGTACGAGATTGGAATCAGTATTTTATGTGTGCATCGCGTAATATATAGCAAAGTCCGTTTTCTGTCTCGAGTACTCGGTTCTTGATTGTTCTCGAGTACAGAGTACTCGATTCTTAAAAATGTCCGATTCTCCCCAACACTAAAAATTTCATAAAAAAAATTCCAGAAGCAAATTTTAAAATGTTTTAATAAATTTTATTCTTGAGACTAGGATTCATTTTATTTAGTCCATACCAAAGTTGCAAAAAAAGAGTTAAACACCAAAAGTGCAAGGGCGGCCAACACGATGGTGATAGTCGTGCGGTCCCTACCCCCCTCGAACTATCACTACCCCCCAACGGATTTTTTTTTTATAAACTCAATATGTCCTGCAATATAAAGGACGAAGAGTAAATTAACATTTGATAATAATGATATATGATGCATGTCTAGCTTAAGAATAAAAATTATGTACATAATGTGAAAATAAATACATAATAAAAATGTCGACTATGCCCATACACGATTATATATACATGCGCATAATCTGTCCTATCAAACTCCTCTTAAGCTGCAATAAAAAAATTCTCTCCCTAGAAAACCTGATCCAATGAGCGCTTGTGATCTCACTATAAGAAAAACCGATGGTTTTGGGCATGCAAGGGTAGTTTTTGAGGACTAAGAGAGAAAGTGATGCCACAATCGTGTTCTCCACCATTGAAAACCTTCTTTAAAACCTCCTCTATGAAGGACACTTCAGGGGGTCGTTAGGACGTCTAGTTGCTAAATTTTACAGGATATATGTGGCGGGCAGGAACTCCGCGACTATCACCATCGTGTTGGTCACCCTCGAAAACGGGGGTTAGTCATGTTTGATCGCTGCATTTTTGGGGTTTTTGCAACTTTGGCATGAACTAATTTCTGTGGTTATCATTGATGTAAAATAAATTTTCTTAACACATATTTATTAATTAGGGTATAGTATGCACATAACAGCTCGCTAGTGAGCTGATGGGCAAAAAAACAATTGTATAATTAACGTTTTGTATATTTCATTAAAAGAGCTGCTGCCACATTGTTTCTCGCTACTGCACGTTGCGTTGTGAAGTGATATGGTCTGGTCGTTTGTGTTTATTTTCTGGAAAAACTTTTGTTAAAAGTAAATTCACTCCTTTGTCATCATGCCGGCACGGTAGCTCAATCAGTTAAGGCGTATTGAGTGGCGAATACGCTGATCGACTCGCTACCGCGCTCTGGGTTCGACCCCCAGCCCCGGTATTGACAACACCGGTGGGTGTGGATGTATGTCTGCGTTTTTCCGAATGTGTAACCCCCTTCCGGACAGCCTTGGCTTTGGATTTGGGGGTTGTCTACTATCTGTGGTGTGTTTATGTTTATGTTTATGTTTATGTTTATCATATAAGAAGTTATTTTAATTTGTCAAGAAATTATATCGACTTTAAAATAACCACTAAATAAATGTTCTTAATAAATATTTCTATGAAAATTTTTTTAGGTTATAGCTAGGTATTACCTTCATCATTGCTTTATAATTAAAATATATACAAGCTCTTATCTTAAAATCGTTTTTTGTGTTTATGTTCTGGATAAACTTCTCTGTCTGTATACAGGGTGCGCCACTTAAAACTCCCCAGACTTGTAACATCAAATTGTAGACATTTTTAAAGCCTTTAAACATGCATATAAACAGTGCAAAAATATACAGGGTATTCCATTTAAAAATCGGTGAAACCGGAAGTTGTAGAAACTTGAGAAAAAAATGTCATTTTGGTATCATGTGACACGTGCCTAGTTTCATCTTGATCCGTTAAAAAATAAAGAAATGACGGAAAGTGAACTCGTTGACACCCGGTATAGCGATGAGTGATATTTCATAAAAAGTAATTCACACAACAAAATAAACTTCATAGTAGTGCGTTGGTTATGTTTATAAAGAAATACTAGGTAACAGTAGCTTATACAAATTTTTTCTTTTTACTTCCACATCCAGTGGAAGTATAGTAACGACAAAAAAATTGTTATTGTTCAAATAGGCTTAGAATGTCATGAAACGTCGAGATTTCAAGTTTGAGCAAAAAAAAAATTTCTGTCTGTCGGTCTGTAATTTCTTTTAGCTGTAAAATTACAATAAATGCTGCTATTGAAAACTCTGGGGAATTAATCAGTATGAAGCACAAGCATATACAAATAAACTATTGAATCTTGCGCAATAAAAATACATTATATCAGAACAATTTGCAGTAACTTAATTTTAAATTGATTACTAATTTTAATGTTTATCAAGAATTGTTATTACAGTAGCTATGACTGACTTTGTTGCTCAACACGTTTATTTTTTAATCCTCGGCAATTGGTTTGTACAAAACGTGAAAAATGTTGTATCGGTATCAAAGTTTTAAACATGTAGATCTAAATTGTAAAATGAAATAGATGAGGCCCAAGTATATGAAAGTGCAATCAGAATTTGCAAAATGTAAATTTTCTCAATCGGACAATAATTTCAAGGGAAATGTTAAATTTGCAGCAATAACAACAAATATTGTTTGTTAATAATGAAAAGATGTCTTTGGCATTGTTTGAAACTGTTTTTAATGTAATTATTTTGTGTGATATCATGCACATCTTTTGAAAACAGTTGCCGTTTTACTTTAATTAGATGCATTTGTTATGAGTTTCTAGCTTGTAAGTGATCATCAATCCATGTTAAGCTCATATTTGTACTATATACATTATTTTGATTACTGTATAGATATAGTTTTTATGAGGCAATTACCAAATTGAATGTATTTTACTTTCCAAAAATATATAACCGTTAATTTATCTTTAATCTGTGTTTTTATTTTATAGATAAACTTCAATATTAGACATCCAGAAATATCACTCCACATCCTCTAATTCCTTTTGATATATAATAGTACGTCGGATGGCAGGCTCAAGCGTTCACTAACCCAATACCGAGGTATAACCAAACAAAACCTATTTCATTTTATTCAGCAGGTTTTTTTACATAGGAAATCACTTTTGACGACACTCTCCATTGGTCGAGACTGAAGTTACAAGAAAAAAATAAAAATAAAATGAAAATAACAAAATTCAAATTCAACCACGAATAACTTTCAAACGAAAAAAGATAGAAATATATATATTTTTTAGTTTTATAGTATAAACGATTCTCTTTAATTTGATGTATAATTTATTACAAAAATAATAACTTTAACACTAGAAAATTTACGTTAATTTAGATGTTACACAAATTGTCAATTTTTTTAAAAGCTCTACTCGTTGTAACTCGCTTATTTATTGAGCTATTCGAATGTCTTTTTCACCAAAAACTGCCAAATCTCATAGACTTCATTTTGTCTCAATTAATGCTGGGTCTAGCTCTGTAAATAAAAGAGGTACAGCCTTTTAAACACAACGAAGCGCACTTCGGCGACGGAGTCGCAAGGCTTCCTCCTCTCGTTCCCGGTACATTCCGCGTTCGCCATAAACTGCGCAAGGCTATAATCAGCGGCCGTAACAAAAGCTTTACAATAATCTTCCTTTATTGTAAGATGATAAAATTAATAAACCAAATTGAATAATATGATATTAATTGTAATAATCCGCTATATATGGAGTCGTACAACGCGGGTGGTGCATTAATAAATGGAAAATAATAAGTATCAGAGAGAGATAACTGATTTTCAGATATATCATTGTTAAACTCATGCCAGCTAGTAAAGTTTCTAATTTGCTTCGTAAATTTTAATATTTTCCATAAAGTGTAACCACATAATCAAAACAGTTATTTGGCATACTTTCACTAACTCGTAGAGGATCTGAACGATTAGTTGGATTTTTGTACATCCTATATTTTTGTTTTCATGTAAACTGGAAGGGTTAAAATCAGTTAAAATTTATTGGATAGATATTCTTGTGTAAATAGGCCGATCTTTTTTTAAATAATACCATTCCAAGCAGTAATGGGAGTGGGATTCTTACCATCCAGCCTGTCTTAGTTTTGATCAAAATTGTCGATGTCGATGAATGTAATGGTTTTGTTCAGAACTTACTGGAGAAACTCCAGGTGGAATAAAAATCTCGTAGTTTTTACTAATACGTGACTAGCTAAAGATGTTAAATATCCGTATTTCATCGTAGGAATAACCATAACCAAAAGAATAAAGCATATCAATAAGTTTTTTTCTTCTGATGGCACGATACACATGTAAAGGATTAAAAAAGTGGTCTATGCTGGTTGTTTTTTTTTTCATAATTATTAATATAAATTGCATTACTATAGAAATAACATTTAAATCAAATTTGTCTGTGCCGACATATTTAGTATCCACGACATAAATGTTTATAACAAATCTGAAGCTTCTTGTTTACATTGATGATTATTCTGAATAGTAGTTGTGTTTTTTATAGTTTTAAAATGTCCACCTATAGCTTCATTTAAGATACTGGCAGCACTTGTGTCTGACAACAAAAATTCGTTAGTCTTTTTAGCTTTATTATCACTTGAATGAACTGTTGTATTTCCTTTGTGTTCCCAAAACACTTTGTTTGTTTAAATGCTTTCTAGTCTCTTTCTTATATTTCCGCTGCTATAATAATCTAATTCTTCTTCCGTGATTTCTTCAAATATATCATTAAGGAGTGTTTTTAGAAATGGTAAAGTTAAGGATTCTTTTTTGCAAAAGAGCAAGTTCAACCTCCCTAAATAAAATGTTTAATGCTACTTTAAATTCATTTTTTCTTTCAGTGGTTTAGTTTGTACACATTTAATTTTTTTTTGCTAATATATTTTGCATAACAAATTTTATAATAATTTCCGTCATCCCCAAATAAATCTGAATAAAAGTAAAACCTGCCTTTTATTTCTATATCACAATGCGTCACTGCAGCTTTAATATATATTTTTTTCTAGTTTCCGCACCCGTTCCTGTACAAATTGCTTCTTAAATATGTTTTTAATTTATTCTTATTTTTTCTGGATTTTCCACAGATCAGATAATGCTATATTATTTTAATCTGATTTTTATCTTCATTTTAACCGCATGAAGGCTCACTTACATTTTTAATCACTTTACTAATATCAGAGGCAATATGTCTTGTCTCTACTAATATCATTCCTATTACAAAAAGATGCCCGACAAGAATAATGAAATCAGTACCGAAGAGTGTGTAAATAAGTGCCACGACTTTATTTTATAAGAATTTCTTCTTTCATTTGCACAATGTATAATAGACCTGATGCCAGTAACAGTTGGTTTTTTACCATTAGATTTTCTTTGCTTTCAGCAGTTTCGCAAAAGTAACATGCAGTTTTTTTCATTGATAATGTATTTACAATATACATAAACTGTAATAGCCTAAATGTAAATAAAATAATATATACTTATATTAATACTTATCCAGACAATAATGAGGCCAGCAGCCGATACGTTTCTTGATTGACCGAGAGCATAGCGGGGGCGAGAGTGCAAGCCTCGTGTCTTCGTCCTCGTAGTGTGCTTCGTTGTGTTTCAAGGGCTGTAGCGCTTTTAGTTAAAAAATTAGATCTGGCATGAATCGAGACAAAAAGAAGCCTATTAAATTTGTCAGTTTTTGGTGAAAGAAAAAATTGAATAGCTCGTTATATAAGCGAGTTATGGCGAGTTAAGAATTTGAAAAATGTTGCTGATTTGTGCATCCTTTGAATTTTGCCAGTTTTTTATGTTAATTTTTTAATTATTGCAATAAATTATACTTCAAATTAAACAGCAATGTTTACTTGTCAAAACCAGACAAAAATTTTATTTTTATCTGTTTTAGTTCTAAAGTTATATTTGATTAAATATTAAATTTCTGAATTTCTTTTTTTTTAGTTTTTTTCTTATATCTTCGGTCTCGACCAATGGAGAGTGTCGTCAATTTTGATTTCCTATGTAAAATAACATGCTTTAATAAGTAGTGAAGGTCCCATCTGGTTATACTTCAGTATTGGGTAGGTCAAGATAGAGAAGGCTTTTCGCGGTCTGCCCGACGGGCTATAAACTCCTAGGAGAAAACAGCAAATATTAATTTCAAAATCATATTAATTTATGATGGCTGCGAGTGTTATAAATTGGAGGGCCAATGTAGACCACTTTACCTGTAAAATGTTATGGCGTCCTTCATAGGACTGTGCTGTGACGAGGTATTTTGTAAAAAACCAGGAAAAAAACTTGTCACTCGCGAATTGTACACTCTCCAGAAAATTTTTATGGACGAAAGTTGTTTGAGAAAATGGTAGTATGTGTTTTTATTAAGCATGAAAGAAAGGAAGATATATTGCAAACATTTTAGGTATTGGTTTGCAGCACTCCCCTCAATATACATTATTGAAAATGAAAAGTATTATTTAGCTTGAGAGTCGAACATCAATAGGTGACCTACATTGACCGCAATTTGCAAGAATTTTTAGACACAATTAATTATCAATATTTTCTGAAATAATTAGCATCAGCCTGATGACGTTGCAAGTGTATATTCGCAATAATAAAGGTGTTTAAACCTTGTGTTCATTCTGAAAAATGTTTGTATTCAAAGAGGGAGTGCAAAAATTCTTTTTTTGTCAATTAGAAGTCCTGAGGTCTTCGTAAGTGGTTGCAAATTGAACATGTAGTGAAAGAATGGCCAAAAATTTGCACCATGATTTCACAACATTTGAGATTATTTCGCAGAGACCAATAAACAATTTTAACATTGTTTATTATGTAAATTCCTGGAACATCATGTTTTGATTTCGATGTTCAATATTCTCTCCTCAATATTAAATTATGAATAACATAGATGAAAGATCGTTAAATAATAACATTGATGAAATATCGATGTTATTATAAAATATCGGATAAAAGTATTGGTGCGGGAGCTAAGTGGCTTTTTCGGACACTCATCGTTACAAGCATTTTCTATGTGCTGATTAATTCTATCGAACTTAAATAATGACAAAATAGACTTCTGGCATATGTCAGTCCGTCGAGTTGGCCATGGTTCAAGATATAAAAATCAGTGAAATTATATCATCGTTACAAAGCCTATTATTTTGTGTATACACATTTTATGTTTAGAATGAATAAAGTAAGATCGCCAGAAAGTGTGGGCCATCAGGGGCCAACCAGAAAGGTTGGCCCCTGATGGCCGATGAACGGAGTTATATAGCATCATCGTTACAAACTTTTTTAAGGTTGAGCATGTTTATTTAAATATTTTGAACACAGAAAAAAATTCCCAGAGAGAAACTCCTGTCAGTAAGGCTAGCCAGAAAGAAAATGTTCAGGATTTTTTAAGAAAATTAGATTTTTTTTCACATATTTCATCTCAGAACCCTAAACTCATCGTTACAAGTTCTGGCTCCTTTTTAAAACGTAAATATAAGCTCCTTCAACACTAGAATAGCCTCCCCGTAAAGTTCTTAGTGTCAACAAAAGTACTATAGGCTCTTAAATACCGTGCGTGTAATTTCCCATTAGGCATGCACATTCACATAGCGCGAGAAATATGACAACACCGGCAGCCGTAAATTCGTCCATCGGTGGAGCATTCCAGCAGCTCTGTTATTTCATTTCAGCCAGCTGGCACACGCGATGTTGCAATTCTACTCCCCATGCCTAGCCCGCGACTACACACACGGTATACAGGAATTTAACACTTTCGGCTAACTTGACTCCGTACCGTGCCTCGGATGTATTGTATCATTATTACCTTTCTGGCTGCGCCTCTTGACGGCCCACACTTTCTGGCGATCATATTTTATTCACTCTAAACATAAAATGTGTACACACAAAAAATGAGCCTTGTAACGATGACATGATTTCACTGATTTTTCGTGTTCGTGACGCTCCTGACAGGAGGTGCCCCGCCAGAAGTCGATTTTATGAATCGTTATCATCCATTAAACCATAAAAATATCTCAAAGTTCATAAAACGATGAGCTGCCGAAAAAGCCACCTAGCTCCCGCTCTATATGTGGGGTAAAAAATAATAACAAAAGATAGAAAATCACTTAAAAATATTTTAATGTAAATATTCTGAAATATTGCAAGCAATGTACTGTATTCTCTTTATTTGGCGTCACAAATAATATCCCAAAAGTCCATAAAGCCAACTGGGCGACTACAAATGTTACAGAAGGACAAAGGCTCAGATAAACAAAGATAAACATCTGATGTCAAAGGTCACGAAAATCAGTTTTTCTTAAATATCTCACAAATTATAGGTTTTACGTTAATTTTGGTTGTTATAAAATTTGTTTGTGAGATAAATCTGCATGTCCTATACGAAATTTACATAGAACCAATAGTTTTTGAGATATAGGGCTGAGAAAACTCGGGCATTGCGCTGCATTTACCTTTGAGGTAGAATGCAGGCGCGTTTTTTTTGTATGGTGTCCCCTGTAGGCCTAATTCATGGGTTAAGTTATAATTTTGTTGATTATTGTTCATCTGCTGACTTCTTTGTCTCCGTCTATCTCTTCTATTTCCACTTTTTCAATATTTTCATCTTCTTCAACAATCATCTCAGCGGAAAATAACAAAATGAGATCGTCTTCATCATCGTTGAACTCAGATTCAATGGTTGTATCCCCGGACATCGTATTGAGATGCGACTGGCCTCGACAAGAGCCACACACTACGGAACATGACAATACTTTTTTTCTGCATCCACAATAATTGATGCCACAACCTTTTGTGCAATTGCAGAAAATATAATTGAGAAGTTCATCTGGTGCAGGGGAATCAGAGTAGTTGTTGGCTCTAATAAATTATTGTTCGACTTCATTGCTGAGGGTCTAAATCTTCTTCCAGTCAAGTTTGAACGTGGTAATATACCCTGAATAGATGTTGTTGAGTAGCTGCTGCTGTGGGTGGAACTGACAATTGCACAAGCTTATTTAGTCTAGTGCATTTTGCAAAACTAAAATATCTATAATTATATTTAATTATAGTTTTGCCTGGCATTAACATATGTTTTGTTAAAAATGTTATTAATGATTAAGTTTTTAATATCAGAATCGGCTCCGTTTTTTTTTCTGTACTAGTTTTAAGATACATACATAGGCAATAATTATGTTTTGTAATATATGTTAAGTTTTGACATGAATAAATCAATTTTCTGACTATCCCGAATTTCCAAAGTGTACTTTTCCCTCCCGTGTCGTTTTTTGTTTTCCTTTAATTTATTCTGTTTTTGTTATCTACTTTATATTAAATCAGACTCGATAATTACATAAAGAAATCCAATAACACCTTAAAAATTGCTTTAGTAGATTCAAACAAAAAAATTAGTAGATGCGCACGAAAAAATGTGGCAACGGTGCTTACTATTACTATTATGAAGAAGGGTCCATTTCAAGGACATCTCAGACAGAAATTATGTGGTTATATAGTGCGTGTAATTGCGGACTGGGTATGTACTCCACGTAGCGCAAGAGATATGACAACCCAGGTAACAGCAAATTCGCCCTTCGGCGGCATAGATTAAAGAGTCGGCGTTAGACCACTGAAGCATTCTCGTTCTCAGTTATTTCATTTCAGCCAGCTGGCACACGCGATGTTGTAATTCTAACTCCCTATGCCCAGCCCGCCACTACATACAGTGTATGTGCATAAATAATGTTCCTATCTATGCTAAACGATGTTCGTATTCTATACGTATAGTGGTCTATATAGATCACTATACGTATAGAATAGTGGCGCATGCACTTTGCTCCGAAGTTTCTCAGCTCAATATCTCGAAAACTATTGGCCCTACGTAAATTTTGTATGGAACTTTTTTATGCAGATTTATCTCACGAATAAATTTTGTAATAACCAAAATTAACATAAAACAGATAATTTAGGAGATATTTGAGAAAAACTAGTCGTCCAGTTGGCTTTATAGACTTTTGAGAAATTATTTGTGACGCCAAAATAAAGAAAACCGCTGGAAAATCTTCGGTTGGATTTTTTTAGAGGTTTGCCTTTTCTTGTATAAAGTGACTGGGTTAAAAGTTTCAATTATTTTAAAATTCAGATAAATGGAAAGATAAACTAGAGGAAGCATTATACTCTTCGCCGATTTACTGAGCTTTTTATATAATTGTTACACATTCTATAGGATACTCTTCGCATTTTTCTTGTAAATAATGTTAGTTTTTGGACATTCTAAATTTTGTGATACCAACTTTGTTGTGAAAAAAAAAATATATGAAAAAAAAAAATCACGATGTGAGGGATCGAACCTGGGACCCTTGGATTGCAAACTCTTGCCGCTACACCACCATTTCTTATTACTAAAATTGTTAATGAGTGTAATATATACCATTAGAAAATTTATTGTGATTATTAGGAAACACACATTAGTAAAATGTATTAAAAAAAAAATAGTGATAGGAAATAACATTTCGCAAGGTTTCTATTTATTACAAACCATAAAAAAATGTAAAAAATATTTTTTTAAATTTTAAATTACTATTAACTTTTTTATTTACCAATCTATTTTGTTAAAAAACAATAGGGTTCTTCCTCTAGCTAACACTAAGTTACTCTCCAAATTTCAATACAATTGGATTTTTCTTTCTTGAGTTATCATGCTTACAAGAAACGTGACGGACGGACATTTTGAAAGTTGTTCGGAATTCGTTCACTAACATAACGATATAAAAATTTTTTCTCTACGAGCGATATTTACTGATTTAGAAATGTGCCGATCAAATACAATATACTCTTCGTTTTTGCGAAGAGTATAATTATGAATAGCGACAGAGCTCTCTAGAGGAGTGAAACTTAATTAAGTGATGGAAACGTTTGTTTGCTACAAAATTAAAATACAATTTGAAAGAATAATGAAATTTGTATTATCAGCACTCTGTTGCAAATTGGTTATCGAGACAACTTATCCAATTTTGGCCAAAATTGCCCAAAAATATTAGGCAAGCGTTGCGATGTCCGTCCCAACACAGCGCCTATTTTCGATGGCAGGGCACACTGCGACACAGCAAACGTGTATCAATTATTTTATTTTTACAATTGATCAATGGATATTACTGGGGCGTCTAATTCTCGAATTATTTTGTTTAGTTTAAATGTTTTCATTTGTTACGTGTGTGTTGTTATTTATATTTTACACATAAAAGAATGTTATTTTTCTTATTTGACATTAAATTAAATTTCCATATTAAAGAGTTGCATTTGATGTGTTGTGTTGGACATATCGATATTCCCTTGTGATGTTAACATCGATATTTCAGTTCGATGTTCCATCCCAACCTTTGGATCGAACATGTCATGCTCTGAGGATATTCTTTCTGCAAAAATGGGCAATCTGAATTACTAAACAAGTTGTCTATTCGGAACGCTACAGGCCGTTTTTCAAATGTTTTGGAATTATGCCTTGACCTTTAATTTAGAGCTCTCCTTTTTATTCAAGGCAGGAATCAAAAATCAAACTGTGAGACACAGTGATCAACACTAGTACAAAACACAAAATAACGACTCTTTGACTACCTCAATATAGATTTTCAAAGTACACAGAATAGTAGTAGAATAGTACACAGATATACGCCTAAAAATAAGTTCTGTGGGGGTTTCGTTGTTACAAGCTGAATTTGATATAAAATTAATGATGATATACTGATGTTTTAAAATCTCAAAGCCGTCAAAAAATGTCCTACTCAAAAGGTCATTATAATCAAAAAACGAGTTATTTCTTAGTGAATTAGGTGTTTTGATATTTCTACTTTTGACTAATAGCAAATCCTTTTAACCAAGAATAGAACTAGTCAGAATAAGTAGATTTTCGAACAGACCCACCTCGAGAAATCATGCCTGCCTCCCCCTGCCCCCCCTCCTAAAATGGGTTGCCTGTATCTGCCTATATATTTTTTTTTCTCAAAAACGGTAGGAGCTAGAGGAATGATCTTGGCGCCATTCGATAGAGTATAAAATTTTGCATAAGATCCTCCATTTGCTTTTTGCTATTTTCTTTTTTTTAAGGCCCCACAGCAAAAAAAAAGGGTGAGGAGCCTTCCAACAACGACACATGTTTGGCTATGCCTCTAAAACGGCCCAATAAATCAAAATTCTACAAGATATAAAAAATAAAGACCATTATTTTTTCTATCGATTGGTATATTACTTGTATATGTTATTTGTTTATATAAAGCCGTCAGTGGCGTACAAAGAGAAAGATGCACATGTGCGTAATGAATTTATTTAAAATAATTTATTATTGTTGTTAAAAACAATAATAATGTAATAATTTTGAACAGGTACAATCAATATTTTCTCAGTTTGTAACAACAATAATAAATTATTTTACATAAATTCATTATGCACATGTGCATCTTTCTCTTTGTACGCCACTGACGGCTTTATATAAACAAATAACATATACAAATAATATAACAATCGATAGAAAAAATAATGGTCTTTATTTTTTATATCTTGTAGAATTTTGATTTATTGGGCTGTTTTAGGGGTATAGCCAAACATGTGTCGTTGTTGGAAGGCTCCTCACCCTTTTTTTTGCCGTGGGGCCTTAAAAAAAAGAAAAATAGCAAAAAGCAAATGGAGGGTCTTATGCAAAATTTTATACTCTATCAAATGGCGCCAAGATCATTCCTCTAGCTCCTACCGTTTTTGAGAAAAAAGAAATATACATAGGCAGATACAGGCAGCCCCTTTGAGGGGGGGCAGGGGGAGCAGGCATGATTTCTCGAGGTGGGTCTATTCGAAAATCTACTTATTTTGACTAGTTCTATTCATGGTAAAAAGGATTTGCTATTACTCAAAAGTAGAAATATCAAAACACCTAATTCACTAAGAAATAACTCGTTTTTTGATTATAATGACTTTTTGAGTAGGACATTTTTTGACGGCTTTGAGATTTTGAAACATCAGGATATCATCATTAATTTTAAATCAAATTCAGCTTGTAACAACGAAACCCCCACAGAAGTCACAATAAGCGTATTAATGCACTCTACTAGATATCATTTTTATAACTAGCATAAATTTTAAAGTTAGTTGTTGGTTTAAAATTCGATTTACTGCCTGTTGAAACATATAAAAATAAGGTAAAGAACCTACTTTTACTCTTACTAAGAATATCTAAATACATTTTAATATCTTTTTGACGACGTTTGTACTCTGAACAAATACATATATTGATACACATTTTTATACTTTTCGCAAAAACGAAGAGTATATTGCATTTGATCGGCACATTTCTAAAACAGGAAATATCGCTCGTTGAGAAAAAAATTCTCATATCATTGTGTTAGTGAACGAATTCTGAACAACGTTCAAAATCTTCGTCTGTCCGTCCGTCCGTCACGTTTTTTGTAAATACGATAACTTAAGAAAGAAAAGTCCGATTATATTGAAATTTGGAAAGTAAGTTAGTGTTAACTATTGTTTTTTACGAAAATCAATCAGTAAATAAGAAAGTTATTAATCATTTAATTTAAAAAAATATATTCTCTTCTTTTTTGTCGCTTGTGCTTAAATAGAAATCTTGCAAAATCTTATCTCTATAATATATTTTTTCTTTGTTTATACATTTTACTAATATATATTTCATAATAATATACCTAATGCGTTGAAATATGATTCTGGAAAGATATATATTACAGACATTCAACTTTAATAGTGATGTGTCATGGTCCAGTGGGTAGAATTTTATCCAAAGATCCTGTGTTCCAATCCCAGACAGGTTGGATGTTTTTTTTTTCAATTTTTTTTTCATATTTTTTTTTCACAACAAAGTTGGTATCACAAAATTTAGGATGCCCAAAAACTAACATTATTTACAAGAAAACTGCGAAGAGTATCCTACAGAATGTGTAAAAATTATATAAAAAGCTCAGGCAAAGAGCATGTTTTTAGCTTGTTTCATTTGTGGTCAATGCAATTTCTTGTATTTATTTATTTACGTATAGTAATATTACGTAATTTAATTTGTTATATAAATATTTTTACATTTTTGTAAAACTGCCCCAAGTAGCATAGAGTGGACCAAGACATTTTTACAGCTAAATTTTATCTGCGAAAACGTTGGGATAACTGGCGTTTAGCTGTAATTTTGATTTGGAATCTCAAAGCCTTTTATTCCAAATACTTTTACAACTTTGCCGTAACATAATTAAACAATCAAATCCCTGCATTGCTATTTAGATTTCTGGTCAGCTGCATTATGCCTTCTAGAGCTCTTGCAACAGCTCAATAGCAGCTGCAACAACTAGTAGTGATATTATAATATATACTTTAAAGCTAAAAAAATGCGGTTTAACGGCTGCGGATTGGCATTTACAGCTGGGTTTAACAGCCAATTTATTGTCTGTTATGTAATTCAGCTTTATATATTCCATTATGTCATTGGCCTCTTTTGTTTCCACAATTTTAGACATTAATGCACAAAGCGAACAGATATAGTCACCTAGCAGTTATTATTTTGATTTCTTTTTACACATATCGGCCCTCTGCATTTACCAGCCATACCTATTTCCTGTAAACGACGAGAACCGAGAAGAGCAGCCATTTTGAACAATATTTATTTTTTTACATTTATTACCATTTATTTAAATTTTTGTATGTAATAAAAAAGTGCAGTAGTATTCTCTACTGGATATAAATTAAAAAGTTAGCAATTTTAAACATTTTCTGGTGAAATACATAAAAAATTATAAATCTGAGGAGATTCGAACACACAGAACTATTACTAACACATTAACGGAAAAGTGATAAGTCTATAAAGGAAAATGTACCACTTTGATTGTTGCAGCACTTTCGCAACCTTATTGTAAAGTTTCTGTGATAGCTGCTATAGCTAAATAACTGCCAGTTCTTACTGCCGCAATGTTGACGCAGCTTTATTACAACTTCTTGTCCCACTTGGGATCAGAACTGTAACTCTTTAGATCTAGGAAATATATTATTCTTATTATTATTGAACATTACTTTCAGTTTGCAAGACTTTGCAATTTTTCACCGAAACATGTAAAATCATTTGTTAATTAGCATTGTTCAACAAGTTTCGTGTCTCAGACTGCTGCAAAATAAGATCTATTAGTTTTATTAACCATAGACTCTTGAAATAATTATTGTTAATTGTCTTTACTGAACGGCCTATCTCCTGGATTCCATAGGTTCTTTATTATCATGAAACAATTAGCAAAATCAGAGAAAATAACTCGGAAAATAAACATATTTTTATCTGATAAAATAAATCCCAAAATTTAAAATTATTCTCTTACATTTTAGCTGAGAAAGGAGGATAGTAATAAATGCACGTGATCAGTGCGTGCAATAGATTCTATTGGCCTTTAAATTTGGAGGTGATTCAAAATAATTTTTACAAAGGCTTATCTAATCAATGTCGCTCAATGACATATGCCGCTAGACTATTGACAGTTCAGTTCATCACTATCCTCCTTTCCTGGCTAAGGTATAGACCTTTCCACAACTTTTTTAGGTGTCAACGATATGGCTACTTTCATTGTTAGCTCCACTACTTTTTGAATGAAGACAATGGGATACACATTTGTAGTTTAAGCCAATATTTGAATTATGTAATTGATTTTATTTTAAGTTAAATTATCATTTCATTCATGGAAATATCAAATTATTTCATACATTAATCCATTGGTCTGGAGTCAAACTACAGGTATAAATTGGTTTTTATTACTGTGTTCTAAAGTGACTGTTGTTTTTGCAATCTTTAAGAAAGTATATACAATTACTCTTATCTCTCAAATTAATAAATCGTTAAAAAAACATCAGTTAATGCCTTATTAATCACTGATAACAAATTTTGACACTACCTATCTAGATTCCATTTTCAATCCTCTAAAAACGAACCTAATTTTCTTGGGTATTTTATATGCTACATAATAAATGAAATCTGTATGCACAAAAATTAAGTAAATATGTAAATACTACAATTTAATTGTTAAAAGTATGAACAGCATGCATATTTCATTGGTAACCAGGTACACAATGCGTATAAAATAATAACATGTTTGTCCTTCAACATAAACTAACTGATAGCGACTACCTACTTAGCGTAAATGTTCATAAAAAGACTACACTTTAGTTTTGATTACCGTTTATTTATTCTCCAAATTACAAGCGAAAATAAGTATGATAAATGATTTTAATCCTGCATGAATTGTGATGATTTACCTATATATTTATGAATGCCACTAAAAACCTCGTGTAAACTTATAACTATTTCACATTAGCCAGGTGGCCATTGTAGTTGTCTTCCAGACAAAACATGAATGTGGATATGATAAACCGATTGTGCTCCAATGGGGCCGTCGTTGATCACAATTCTAAAACCATTTTTTAGATTTCTTTTCTGGGCAATCTTTCGAGCAACTATAAGGAGATGACCAAGAAGAGCTGCGTCAGTATCTTCTGCTTTTGATAACTGTGGAATGAACTTCCGAGGAATTACCAAAAAATGTACAGGAGCTTGTGGATTTATATCATCAAATGCAACACACTAAAACAATTTTACAAATTGAATAACCTTGATAACAAAGTATTAAAAATGAGAACAGGACATTTTCTTGTATAAAAATATACTAACCAAATTATCCTCGTAAATGAAGTTACAAGGTATTTCTTTTCGTAATATTTTTCCAAATATTGTATCAGCACCGGTTTGTGCACTTTGTGCAAGATGAACTTCGTTCGCCATCTTTCCGACACGACTGCGACAACCAGCGATGTTCTTTATTAGGTCCATGAAGACTAGTGATCAGGACATCAGGAGAACGATTATTGAAGAAACGAGGAATAGAGACCAAAACAAAGCTCGTTGATCTATTTATTTAGAAATATGACGTTTATGGGAATACCCAGGAAAGCTGTTTCGCAAAATGCGATGACAAAAGACATGCTACGTATTTTCCCCATATACATAAATATATGATTTTCCCGCCCCCAATGTTCACTGTCAGAACAGCGCCACCTTGCGTCTGTTTCCTTACTTCCATTGCTTCCACTTTACTTTCACGGACTGTTCGCAAGGTTGGTATTATACCAACCTTGGACTGTTCGTGGCAAGATTGGTAGGGTATAAGGTGACCTCGTAACTCACGATCCCCATCAAAAAATGTCATTAGCCAATGAGCAACAGGTGTGAAATCACACCAGATGCAGAGCCTGATTCAAAATGATGTAAGAATTTCGTAGTGATGGGAATAATCGAATGATTTCAAAAATCGAATACTTGGAACTCGAATGATTTTAATAATCGAAAAATATCATTCGAATGATTTCATTCGGATGATTCGGGCAACTCGGTCTCTGTCTCAATATTTTATATTTGCGCGATGTATTATATTTGTTGTTTTAAATTATTGTTATTATAAGAATGTCAAAGATCTATTTTATATTTGTTGTTTTTTATTTTTGTATTTATATTTATTTATTTATTTATTCTTGTTTTATATTTTGTAGAAATCTTTCCTTTATTTTATATTCTATATACCATATATTTATATTTGTTGTTTTGTTTTCTTATTTATTATTATATATCAGAATTATACTTACGTCTTGTTATTCTCTTTTAATTGAATCATTTCATTATCATTTTATTTTATTTCATTTTTACCGGCCCTGTGGACATGTGCTATGTGTACGACAAACAGGAATAAAGAAATAAAATACCTATACTTATACATAAAGTTCAAACAAAAGCAATACTATATTATCCCCGCGCTCTACGGAATCGAAATAATTGGTAGGTATTCGAAATACAACAGCTCTCGCTCTCGCTGAATCTGAGACAGTCCCGAGCAGTGAATGAATCATTCGTCATTCGAATGATAGGAGGCATTCGAGCAGCGAGCGCCGAGTTACAGGCCGAGCGATGGAATGAACATTTATGCTCGAATGTCAGTCATTCGAATGATTCGTGTAAAGTTATCGAGTATCTCGAGATAATTTAATAATCGAATACATCGATTATTTTCATTCGAATGACCTCATCACTAAGAATTTGTGTAATGTTAATAATTAAGCAAAGAACTCGTAACTGGAACGAGCTCGCAATAACCCGCCTGAGGTAGGGAGTAATTACCTCGTATTTTGAGTCACCACTTTGCATAATGGTAATCAGGATAAGTTGTAGAATATAACAGTACAGGTCATAGTATACTTCTGGACATAAGCCGGGGTCACACGGCCTGTGACTGGGCAAACCTCGAGTTACTCGAGGTTCGTACCTGTGGATATGTGATCGGTCAAATTCCAAGCCACGCGCATTCCCAAGGCGCGTGGCTTGGCAAATCTCGATAGTAGCCTCGACTCGACCACTTCTCGTCAATACACTACTGCCACAGTAGAGAAAAGACCAGTAGTTTCACTCGCAGCGGTCCCTTTGATATTGTACTCGATTTTATTTTTTTTAATCCACCGCGCATCTACTGTTTGTATCCCACGCGCATTTCGTCGATAGTGGGGACTGTTCAGAAACGTAAACGTAAACAAAAATAAACATCCGCCCCACCCTATATCATCACTGCCGTCCACTGTCGTCGTGCCGTCCACTGCGCATCGAATAGTTTAAGCCCACGCGCATCGTATGCGCACTGAAAATCTTATACAACTGTTCCGGCTGAGTCGGACTACTGGTCTTTTCTCTACTGTGCTACTGCGTCGCTCAAAGCTCGCTACACAATCCACAACAGGCAGTGGGAATGGATGCACGAGTCGTACTGAGGCTTGTCATCCGTCGATCCACAAAGCCTTCAATGTTCGAGAATTTACCGACATTTCACGGGAAAGGTCAAGCCATCCAACTTTGTAAAAATGGAATACCCATAATATATATAATATTCATATAATTGTTTTCATTACATTTGAGTTTTTGATTAGAAATTATCTTCATTAGTTTTGTAGTCGGCGATATTAAAAAAAATCAAATTATACAATTTATCACCTTATCTGAATTGTCATCAGTTTAGAACTTATAGGTCACAGAAGACCTATACCAGAAACGACTCTATGCCTTCCCGCCAATATTGAATTTTTATGCACATGTCTGAAGACAGCCATTTTGTTGGTGGTATTATTGTCAATCGATAATTCCGCAGATTTCCAAATTCACCGGTGGAGCGCACTAGTAAGCAATAACATTATATGATTGGATATTTTGAAAACCAGCTTCGAATTTTATCTACCAGTACGCCCAGCGGTGAATTTAGAAAAGTGCGGAATTATAGGTTGACAATAATACCGCCAACAAGATGGCTGAAGGTCACCCCAATTTACCGATGAAACATCAAACGTTCCGCCGATAGTGACGCTTCTGGTATAGGTCTTCTGTGGTTAGTTATTTCATTTTCACAAAATCTGGAAATTAGAGAGTTGATTAACATATGCGTGTAATTTGATTGTATGAGTACTCTAATAACAAATTAGGTTTAAAAGGGGAGCATATGCTATTCTATACATTTTAAAATTGTCAGCAAATTTTATAATATTAAGTTAAAACGACGCCAATGGGTTCCCTAGTTACAAGATCTGATTTGTTAGAACCATAAGCCACGATCACTTTTCCAGTCTTATCATTACTTTCCATTACTGTCACTGGCATAGATTAAAGAATATTATATATGTTATAGATAGGCAACTCTCAAGGATTTTTTGAACAGCAAAACTTACGTCGAGAGTGGCGCTGTATTCCCGCCTTTTTTATATAGGCGGGAATTTTAAATGATTTTCAAACAAATTGCTTAGGCCATCATTAGACTACAAAAGTTCTTTAACAAAGATTTTTTATAAAAGATATTTTATGAGATGAAATATCTATCAAATTACTCATAAAATATCTTTTATAAAAGATCTTTGTCAAAGAACTTTTATAGTCTAACAGTGGCCTTAAAATTAAATAAGTCATTTCAAAACTAGAAATTGATCATTTATTAATTTAACGGAAAATCATTACAATAAATACAATATTTAAAAATACATTTAAAAAGTAACTAACGTAAGTAAAATTATTACAAAAGTATTAAGATGTTGAAACTGCCTTGAAATAAGTAAAATGTTAAAGTAACTAATGTACCAAAATACCTGTAATACAATTAAATAATAGCGGGTTTATACGTGCATGGATTTAGTGGCGCCAGTAGATATTGGCACGCCAGTAAAAAAATATTGCGCGTATAAACAGTTACTGGCAGGCATGCATCAATGCATGCAAGGTAAAAGCTTGCTCGCCAGTAACTGTTTATATGTGTAATATTTTTTTACTAGCGTGCCAATATCTACTGGCGCCACTAAATCCATGCACGTATAAACCCGCTATAATATACATTTTCACGTCCTTTACTAACATTAAGTGGTGTGAATCAGTCTTTTTGGAATTTAGATTTTTCATTATCATATAGGTTACAAAAAACTGACATTGATTGTGAAACGTCATAAGTTATGTATTTGAATAATGTTAATCCAGAAGAAAAACATACGTATTTTTGTTTTTTTTACTTTTTTACACCATTCGATGGGAATGATTTCGATTTATAACAAATGTAAAAACTGACGTTGAAAAATTCACAGCAACTGCACATAGCTGCGATTGTATTTATTATGTAAATAATGTAACCTAATATTTTGTACATGTCCTTCATTACAAGACTGAAAAACTTTTTCATCGGTAAACACAACATTGGTCCAAAACTCCAACGGGCGATAGACACAATTTAAACAAAACATAATGCGGGCTTGCTTGTTCTCCTGTTAATATGGTCTTCTTGGCACTTGTACAGTTTTTTATTTTCGATTTTCCTATCCTTCGGCTAGCTGCTAACCTCGGCACTAGAAAATCCCAGCAAACATAAATATATAGCATATACGTAAATGCTACGTAAACTAAGTTTCGCAGAAGTAACGCGCTATGTAAAATGTGACGCATAATCATATGTGCATACTCTGCGAAATGTCAGCAACATGTGCATATGATTTTTACATAATGAAGAGATAACACTGTGACCTCACGGTATAGAACAAATGACGTAGCGTATATGTATATTCAACCACTTGCTATGTAAAGCATACGTAACTAATTTTATCTCTTTATAATGTAGCATATACACTGAAAAAAAAATGGTTTGATTCAAGAATATATTGGTTTATATATACGCAAATAAATACATTCTTCATATAAAACAAGCTAAAAACTACATTTTGATATGCTTTTTATCTTTCCTGAAATGTTTAAATAGAAATGTAGGTATCTCCATAAGACTCATTTATGCATTTTCATAAAAAGACAGAGCTGCTAATAAAAAAGACATACTATTTGTTGGACAAATATTACTTAGATTATTTTTATTTTATTCACTCATCATGGGATTGCCGCACTTGCGTACGAGTTGTGAAGTCAAACTTCCCATTTGTGGCAGAAGTATTACTTTATGCACCTTTTGCATTAATTACTATTTTATTTTAATTATTATGAGCTCTCAAATGAATTTAATATTTAATTTTTTGTTATAGCTATTCAGTGAGTGGTTAACACGAATTAAAAATAGCAAAGTAGAAGGCAAGGAAATGAATATCAGAGCTGGCTACAGAATTTGTGATATCCATTTTGCAAATGATTGTCGAATTTATGGCCGATGGGGAGCGAATTTGAAAGCTGACAGCATTCCTTCCATGCATTTACCTTACTACGCACCAGGTAAATTTTTCTTTGCTAACATACTAAAATAACAGTTACTTTGAAAGTTACTTCGAGAGGTTATAATTAAATAAATCAGTATCTTATATTAGATGTTGATGTCTCGGAATCTTAAAGACTGTTGAGGCTATGCAGACGCATTATTTTTGTTTATTTTTAAATTTGGCCTAAACCAGAAATGGCTGTCAGGACTACTGTCTGGCCTGAAATTTGCGTAACTCTCACCAGACGAGGTTGGGAAGTAGGTAGACAGGATGTCATAGGATAAGGGTAGTTTTTAAGTCTTATACAAGCTTTAAAATATAGCAGTTTACCATTTATCAATATACAAGTCGAAGCTTACAGTAAAGTACTCTAAAATTACTGGTTTATTATATCAATCCTTTCCCGTAATTAAAATCTAAAATAATACATTCCAAGTGGTTCTTCGAATAAAATAGGCCCAACAAAGTCTTTAAATGATTCTTTACACTTTCTGGCTATTAGTGGTATAAAAGGAAAATTAATGTTAACCTCTTTGCTGGTTTGGACGAATTCTGCTTGAAACTCAATCGCAACCATACTTCGTCTCTAGTACCAAAAACATGCTTTGTAATGATAATAACGAATTTAGCTTGATTTTCTCTTGAAATATGTCCATGTTATTTTGGTGTAAACAAGCTGTAGTCTTTCAAACTGCGCCTAAATTCATGTAGTAATAATAACCTGAATTCATTTGCGTTTTTTTTTTCCTAAACTTCTTTGTGTTATTAGGAACACCACCAGAAGTGGAAGGGCCAATTGATATAAGTGCTCCGTCAACATCAGCATTTCGTGCACAAGAATGTTCCACTCTTACCAACCTGCCTCAGCATGAATACGCCATGGAAAACTTACTGAAGTAGCAAATACATATACCTAATAATTTTTTCTCATCTTAAAATATAAAGTTTTGGCCAAGGACAAATTACCTTTCAATATTTCATCGCTAGTTTTTATGTTATTAAATTTTGACAACTCTGTATAATGTACTGACAAAAATATAAATACATTTATATATGATACAACAATTGTTACTTATTTATTTGAATTTTTTCTTATGCCACAATCAGATTGCAAAGTAAGTCATTTTATAAAAAGACACTATTTGGGTAGTCTTTTTATGAAATGACTAATTTTGCTATCTGGTTGCGGCATATATGCAAGTAATGTAAAACCCAAGTAATATGAATATATTTAAAAGAGCCGCCGTAACCACTTAGTAAACACACCAGACGCGAGATGGCGCATTTCGTGGCGTTTGCAGTGAGAGTTGCCTATCTATATCATATATATAAATCTTTTATCTATGGTTTGTGTTTTTTGTGTCACCAAAGGACATCCTTTTTTTTTTTAAAGAGTTTATGAACTTACCAGTTTTTGTCTCTAGAATAGTAGAATATGAATATCAACTTACAACTACGCTGTCATCCAGCCAGCAGCACAGAAATACTTACTTAAGAGTATAATCTGCGGTCAGTGAAATGAAGAAACGAATTATTCGGCTTATTTTTGAAGATAGAAACTTCAAATTTTGTACGTATGTATTAAAATATATACTCTAGTTCGTCACGTTTTTAATTTTTTGTTGTAATCAAAAACACGTGATCAACGAAAAAATTGACGTCGAAAAATTGGAATTTACAAAAAACGAAAACGTGACGCCCTAGATAGTCCTTAATTAATTACGTGGATAAAATATAACCTCTTAATTTTCAAACATAGATTCAATAAATAGTTTCCAATTTTGCCGTCAATAGATGGCACTCGCCTCGGCATTCGCATAGCTTTACACGCTCTTAGACTTTAGGGAGGAACTTGTTGTCATGGAGACCAGACGCGAATGAATGCTTGCCAGGGAAGCATTTAGCAGTTCTGGTAATTGTAATCTTAAATTTATTTATAAATTATTTTATCTTACAGGAATGACTTAATAGATGAAATTCTTGAAAATGTTAATACATAAATAAAAGGTGCCAAATAGAGAGGACCGTTTTGTATAAACACTCCTACAAATTTTATTATGAAAATTTGAATTCGGTTTTTAGTTAGGTCAGAAATCAATTTATTCGAAATTATTACCAAGCAAAATGTACAGGCAATAGGTACAGTCAACGCGCTATGCTGGGTTTTCACGGTAGTTTCTGAGATAAGTTTATGGTTCAAAATCCAGTCTGACGTAGGTTTTCCGAGGAATCTCATACTGCTAAGATATTTAGGAATCCAATATGGCGGACGAATTTCGTCATCTATGGTCTTATTCGACTGAAAATCGATATCTGGGGGTTTTCGGGGATGCGGTTTACGAATTTTTGGGCAAAATTTAGGAATCCAAGATGGCGGACGAATTTCGTCATCTATGGACCTATTCGACTGAAAATCGATATCTGGGGGTTTTCGGGGATGCGGGTTATGAATTTTTTATCAAAATTTATGACTCCAAGATGGCGGACGAATTTCGCGATCTATAGTCCTATTCGACTGAAAATCGATATCTGGGGGTTTTCGGGGATACGGGTTACGAATTTTTGGTCAAAATTTAAGACTCCAAGATGGCGGACGAATTTCGTCATCTATGGTCCTATTCGACTGAAAATCGATACTTCGGGGTTGTCGGGGATGCGGGTTACGAATTTTTTATCAAAATTTAGGAATCCAAGATGGTGGACGAATTTCGTCATCTATGGTCCTATTTGGCTGAAAATCGATACCTCGGGGTTGTCGAGGATGCGGGTTACGAATTTTTGGTCAAAATTTAGGAAACCAAGATGGCGGATGAATTTCGTCATCTGTGGTCCTATTCGACTGAAAATCGATATCTGGAGGTTTTCGGGGATGCGGGTTACGAATTTTTGGTCAAAATTTAGGAATCCAAGATGGCGGACGAATTTCGTCATCTGTGGTCCTATTCGAATGAAAATCGATATCTGGGGATTTTCGGGGATGCGGGTTACGAATTTTTGGTAAAAATTTAGGAATCCAAGACAGCGGGCGAATTATAACTATATTTTGACCCCCCTTTATTTATGTTATTATTGGAGATAAAAAAAAGTTTCGTATAAGAGTTGTAGGGTTGTATACATATTTTTTTAAATGCAATTAAAAAACAATTGCTTGCATATGTCACGTGATATAACAATGAAGGTTGCTTTTTAAATGAAAACCCTGTATATTTTTACATATTCTTTTAGATCAAATATATAAAGATTGATAGATCTAGTTGTAATATTTTTTTATATATCGGACATTAAATATGCTCCAAACATGCATATAGGCATTTAGGGTTTCTGACGCAGCGCAGTCAGTGGCGGATTTAGGGCGGGGGGGCTATAGAGGCTATAGCGGCAAAATCCAAGGGCGGCAATTTTTTTGAAAAACACCAAAGACATAAAAACAAAAAATTATTATTATTAATGTGTTCTATCAGAACATGTTTAATTTATTTGAGAACGTGTTTTTTATATTAACTAGACTAAAGTTCCTTATTATAGTCAACAGTACAGGGTGGTTGTGCAAACGTTAGAACCTCATTTAACTTCTTTATTTTTGGAGTTACGTAAATAAGTTCAAAAATAAAAGTTATGAGATATCACATGTATTTTCCAAACATCATTTCAGCAAAACAATTCAAACAAGTCGAATTTCGGAGATATGAGCTTTACCTTGTTTTTTTTAAATAGAACACCCCCATATATTTTTACACCATTTGAAAGGCCATAGAAAAATCTTTTCAATGATATGACACAGTATTTTTCTTAAAAACTATAGTAGATATTAAGTTTCATATTTTCTTACATTAAGTCATGGTAGTCCGAAAAATATATTACTTTTTAATTTGTTTTTCTGATTTGAATCAAATTTTACTTAAGTATAGAACAAATTAGGATCTACTTATGACCAGAAAAAAATTCACCGCCTACAAATGCAAAGCCACCTGCGTTACCAAAATATGCGGATAAAATCAAAAAATCATAAGGCATATTTTTATTGGAAAATTTTGTCAATGAAACTTGTTCAGAATTGTTCAGAAACCTTAAGTCCAAAATTCAATCAAAATAAAAAATATATAAATTTTTATTAAAATAATGTCCAAAAATATCATTTTAATGGGTTTTTTCGTTTAGAAAACTGTACCATGACAATTTTATTTGAAATTAAACCCAAGCTGCCAGGTAGTTGTAAAGCAATTTACAGTTTTTTTTTAAATAATTATTTTCAAAATTTTTAAAGTTTCAAGTTTTTCATTTTTTAATTTTGATTAAATTTTGGCCATTTTGGGCAATTCTGAACAAGTTTTATTAACAAAATTTTCCGATAAAAAAATGCCTAATATGATTTTCCGATTTTCTCCACATATTTTGGTACCGCGGGTGGCTTTGGTACCGTAGGAGGCGAAAGCTTTTCTGGTCATAAGTAGATACTAATTTGTTCTATACTTAAGTAAAATGTGATTCAAATCGGAAAAAAAAAAGTTATTGGAGTGTTACCATTTCAAGTGAAACATATTGTTTATTTTAATTTACATACTTTTGTTTTCCATGGCTAATTTGATAAATTGTAAATTTATAGTAAATTAGACAAAATTTGTTTAAGATAAGCACCACGTATTATATTATAAATACAAAGCTTTTTTTATGGCGTTTCAAATGGTACATATATGGAGTGTTCCTTTAAAAAAAAGCAAAATGAAGTTCATATATCTCCGAAATGCGACTTTCAATAGGCATGTCCACAAAATTTTAATTTCAATTGTAAATGATAGAATTATCGATATTGTACACTAATTTAACAATAAAAAAAAAACCGCTGCCCAAGGAATCACTACTTCCACATCCAGATTTTCTATCCAAGTCACTCACAACGATAAAATGTTGTATGTGGAAATAATTGTTTAATAATATAATATTTGAAATCGTCTACCTCAAAAACCCATAAAATGATACCCCACATCGGTAGTGGGGTGGGGGTGGTGATAGAGGGTGGTAGTGGGGTGGATAAGGTAAAAATATTTTGAGGTTTCTGGTTCTTGTTCACACATTAAATCAAAATTTTTTTCCATCCTCTTTAATAATGGGGTGGGGGTGGTAATGGGGGTGGCTAATGCCAACATTTTTTTTGAGACCTTAGCTTCTCTTGTATATATTAAATACCAATTTTATGAACTCTTACCTGCTTGATTTACCTATTTACCCCAATTTACCCCCCAATCCTTCGACGGAACAAGATGAAAATATAATCTAGTTCTAGATCTCATTAAAGTACATATGCGTACCAAATTACAAGTCAATATCTCAAACGGTTCCAGAGTAAACGTGTGCACAAAAAAAAGTTACAGACCGACAGACAGAAATTTTTTTTCGCTCAAACTTAAAATCTCGACGTTTCATGACATTCTAAGCCTATTTAAACAATAAAAATTAAAAAAAAAATTGTTGTCGTTACTATACTACCACTGGATGTGGAAGTAATATATGTATCCTTATTTTGCCAGTTATTCGTAATAGAAATCACCCCAACATAGCAAGGATTTTTGGTAATTTTTCAATAAAAATTCTTGGCCTATGAAGTAAAAAAATATTTTGAAGTTTTTGGTTCTTGTACATACACTAAATCACACTTTTTTTTTGTCCCCTTAAAAAATGGGGGTTAGCGGTAGGGGTCGTAATGGGGGTAGCTAATGTCAAAAAATTTTTTGAGACCTTAGGTTCTCTTATATATACTAAATACCAATTTTACGGACTCTTACCTGCTTGATTTACCTGTTTACCTCCCCATTTACCCCAATTTACACCCCAACCCTTCGATGGAATAAGATGAAAATATAATCTAGTTCCAGATCCCGTTAAAGTACATACGTGTACCAAATTTCAAGTCAATATCTTAAACGGTTCCAGAGTAATCGTGCGCACAAAAAGTTAGACCGACAGACAGACAGACATTTTTTTACGCTGAAACTTAAAATGGCGACCTTTCATGACAGTCTAAGCCTATTTGAACAATAAAAATTTTCAAAAATTGTTTTGTTACTATACTTCCACTGGATGTGGAAGTAATTAATATTCTATTTTCAAGAAAAAGAACGCCATTGCCATGTAAACCGGAAGTGATATTTAAAATTTACATGCCTTTTTTTACTTTCCTTTAATAGTCAATTAAGAACATAAATAATCCGATCAATTCTTTGATGTTCAATTATATGTTTCTTAGCGGCATCGATTCCCCGGAAAAAAATACTTATCTCAAAAACTACCGAGAAAATCGGACATAACGCGTTAACTAGGACACCCTGTACACTGTACATTTACATTATGTATCTACAGATAGTTTTTCTTTTAATTAAACCCACTGCCTCAGGAATCACTACAACCGCATTCAGTTATCCTACTCAAATTACTTTAAATAAAAATTCTTGTGCACCCAACGCGAAATTCGACTCTGTACTACAGAAATATATTTCAACTATTTCTCTTATATTACACAATATGTTAATCTCCTCCTGTTTACGTAAACGGCATATTTCATTGGTCAAAGGGGCACGCCCACCCGTATAAACCTTTTTCATATATATCAATGAAAATATTATTTGTCATACCACAGATTGTACTCTTAAAGCTGAGCATAAAGAAGCTCGACTAGGATTTGCGCTTGAATTTTTAGTGCATGATGTACATTTTTGGATCAATGTAGTTTTTACCATAGATTAAAGACTTATATGTATTATATGTTTTTACACACAAAAAAACTTTGCAGTCAACAATCACGGTGTATTTCATGGTCAACATGCAACGGTCGTATTCGTGTTTACCGACCTCCGAATCACAAGACAGGAACTATAGTTCCTGTCTTCTGTGTCCGAATACTCGATTCGATGAGAAATATATATCTAACAATGACGAAAGTGGTAGATTTTCCGTTAATATATGTGGGCTTGGATATCTGCACGTAGTCCTGGTGTTTTGTGGCGTATCGAGGAACCATTTAATAGTGAAACTTATATTAGGATTTTAGACATTATGCTCCCTTCTAAGGTGTCTAACGAAATATTAATAGTCAGTTTCTTGTTAAGTTGGATATCCTTTTTCCCCTGATTCAGGATTTATACTTATTGTGCCGTTTATTCTCCACTTTTTTAAAATGTTAAACACCAAATTTTTGTTAATGTTATACCGCAGTGCAACTGGTCTCATTGACCATCCATCATTTGCTATAGCAATACAGCATTACAATAAAAAATAAAATAAAAGTGCTAACTGTTTTATTTCGGTTACTCATTACATATTCAAATAGAGACGGATTTACATTAGAAAAAAAATAGTTGTCCTATTTTTTTTTTGCTCACACAGTACATTTTGTGAGATATTGTGGTCGAGGAATGGCCTAAACGCACTTTATTTTCGCATTGTCGGAAATGAAAGTTTTTTCCAAATTTCATTGCTATTTTCAGTACTTCGACCTTTATTTTGTTCACAATAAGTACAATTCTTAAACTCTCAGGTAAATTTGACCTAATTTCGCTTCCACATCCAGTGGGCAAACAAAATTTTGAAAATTTGTATTGTTCAAATAGGCTTAGAATGTCACAAAACGTCGAGATTTTAAGTTTGAGCAAAAAAAAAATTTCCATCGGTCGATCTGTCTAACTTTTTTGTGTGCACGATTACTCTGGAACCATCTAAGATATTGACTTGAAATTTGGTACACGTTTGTATTTTAAGATGATCTGGAACTAGATTATATTTTCATCTTATGCCGCTGAAGAGTTGGGGGGTAAATAGATAAATCAAGCAGGTAAGAGACCATTAAATTGGTATTTAGGTATTTACAAGAGAAGCTATAAGGCCTCGCAAAAAATTTTTTGACATTAGCCACCCCCATTACCACTCCCACCGCATTATATTAAAGGGGATGAAAAGAAAATTGTGATTTACTGTCCATATAAGAACCAAAAACCTCAGAATATTTCTTTACTTTATTCACCCCCACTACCGATGTGGGATATCGTTTTATGGGTTTCTGGGGTAGAGGATTTCAAAAATTGTAATATTAAAGTTCCATAAACAATTATTTCCACAAAGTTTTTTCAATTTGAGAGACGGATGGAAAATCTGGATGAGGAAGTAGTGATTCCTTGGGCAGCGGTTCTAATTAGTTTACTAAACTAGAGGAAGCATTATACTCTCCGCCGATTTACTGAACTTTTTATATAATCGTTACACATCATATAGGACTCTTCATAGTTTTTTTGTAAATGTTAGTTTTAGACATTTTCAATTTTATCATACGAACTTAGTTGGGTGACACTCGGTGTAAAATAAAGTTAAAAAAAAACTACATCTAAAACCTACGTGGGTTTCTAAAAAAAAAAAGAAACTGCATCGAAAACCTATGTGGATTTCGAACCCGGGACCTTTGGGTTCAGAGTCAATTTCAATTCAATTCAAAACAGATCTATTAGATGTTATATATGCAATTATGCGCCTAGCCAGAGCCCAGCCTGGAGCTAACAATTTTTTTTATAAATAATTATTAATTATTTAAATTTGAAAAAAAAATTGTTTGATTTTTATGTTTTTGTAATTGAATAGAAATCTGGTGAAATATTTTGAATGATTTTAATATCTATATATTTTGCTAATATACATTTTATAATATAATATCGAACCGTGGAAATATGATTTCAACTCATCGCTTATAATGTAAAAACTTACATTTTTTCAAGTGGCAAGTGGTGGTGTAGTTCTTACGTTTTTGACTCGGAACCCTGGCCAGAGGTAGCGGACTCAACAGGACGAATAAGAAATTGTTGTACACGATGGTGAACAGGCTGGCCATCACATATGCGGTGCTGGTGTGGGTGCAGCATCCCAGCCATGACAATGCGGAAAGATAAATTTATGCGCCTCATTTCAAACTCTGATAGAGATCTCTATGCACGCTGCCACAACATAACCCCACTAGCAGACTGCGTCCAGGAAATCTCACAAAAATTCTATTAATTCAAATTGGGCGATTGTCTGTTAACCCACAACCCGAATCAGACAGCATAATTCCATAGTTTTCGACCTGAAACACCCCATACCATACCAGGCATGACCTATCTTTGAGCAACTTCCCTAGCCATACTTTTCTGTACTCCTGTACATCATTTCCTCACCTTTTATCCTTACCCTAGCTTCGCATATCCTCAATACCTTTCTATTCGTCCTTGTTACCTTTTGTTATTTTTTGTCTCTTTTTTCTCCTTTTCAAAATCCCCCCTCGGCCAATATCCTCTAAAAATCCAAATATTTTAAATGACAACTTCATTTACATCCTATGGTCGTGGAGGCGGGATAATGGATGTCATTAGCTCGAACGGGATTTTCCGTTGAGTTTTCCCCATATCAGCAATCAGAAACTAATCAGTGCAAAATGATAGTGTTTAAATATTTTTTTTAAAAATTCCATGAAACACTATCATTTTGCACTGATTAGTTTCTGATTGCTGATATGGGGAAAACTCAACGGAAAATCCCGTTCGAGCTAATGACATCCATTATCCCGCCTCCACGACCATAGGATGTAAATGAAGTTGTCATTTAAAATATTTGGATTTTTAGAGGATATTGGCCGAGGGGGGATTTTGAAAAGGAGAAAAAAGAGACAAAAAATAACAAAAGGTAACAAGGACGAATAGAAAGGTATTGAGGATATGCGAAGCTAGGGTAAGGATAAAAGGTGAGGAAATGATGTACAGGAGTACAGAAAAGTATGGCTAGGGAAGTTGCTCAAAGATAGGTCATGCCTGGTATGGTATGGGGTGTTTCAGGTCGAAAACTATGGAATTATGCTGTCTGATTCGGGTTGTGGGTTAACAGACAATCGCCCAATTTGAATTAATAGAATTTTTGTGAGATTTCCTGGACGCAGTCTGCTAGTGGGGTTATGTTGTGGCAGCGTGCATAGAGATCTCTATCAGAGTTTGAAATGAGGCGCATAAATTTATCTTTCCGCATTGTCATGGCTGGGATGCTGCACCCACACCAGCACCGCATATGTGATGGCCAGCCTGTTCACCATCGTGTACAACAATTTCTTATTCGTCCTGTTGAGTCCGCTACCTCTGGCCAGGGTTCCGAGTCAAAAACGTAAGAACTACACCACCACTTGCCACTTGAAAAAAATGTAAGTTTTTACATTATAAGCGATGAGTTGAAATCATATTTCCACGGTTCGATATTATATTATAAAATGTATATTAGCAAAATATATAGATATTAAAATCATTCAAAATATTTCACCAGATTTCTATTCAATTACAAAAACATAAAAATCAAACAATTTTTTTTTCAAATTTAAATAATTAATAATTTTCTTATTTACTGATCGATTTTGTTCAAAAACAATAAGGTTGTTCCTCTAGCTCTTCCTCTCCAATTTTCAATGCAATTGGATTTTTCTTTCTTAAGTTATCGTGCTTACAACTTACAAGAAACGCCGACGGACATTTTGAAAGTTGTTCAGAATTCGTTCACTAACACAATGATATGAAACTTTTTTGTCTACGAGCGATATTTCCGATTTTAGAAATGTGCCGATCAAGTGCAATATACTCTTTGTGTTCGTATTTGCGAAGAGTATATTAAGTGTTGTCTCTTTTTATCAATATTATCAAAAGTTGCCGATACGAGGGCTTGATTTGACACTTTATTTGTTATTTTCGTAATTTAAAAGTAGAACCAAATGTTGTTTTTGCCTGGATTCCCAGACACGATAAGGCGGCAAACGACTGGAAAATCCTGGGAAGTGGCAACATTTCAGATTATTACGTCCCTACTTATTAACAAATATGGTTTAATCCCCAGTTCAAATTTTGTTGTGATTTTTCATAGGGCACATGTTCCATCATGCCTAATTGAGTGGTTTCTCATCATTCTATGGTTATATTCGACCAAAGAATGAATAAATTGTTCCAAGATAACAAAGATAACAAGGTTTAATCAATTTTTAGATTTTGCAGCAGAGATGGCAATGGGTTTTTTCCCTCATCGGGAATTTTCCCAAAAATGTTTTTTTCCTAGGAGGGTTAAAGTGAAAGAAACCCGTTTCTTTCCCATTTTTGAATTTACCGCCAATTTTAACCTAACTTTTAGACTAAAAGCTAGGTTACGTTAGAAATTTCCCCAAAAATAGGTTTTTTCCTGGGAGAGTTAAAATAAAAAAACGCCATTTTTTTCCAATTTCTGAATTTGCGGCCAATTTTAACCTAACTTTTAGACTAAAAGTTAGGTTAGGTTAGAAATTTTCCCAAAAATGGTTTTTTTCCTGAGAAAATGAAAAAAATCCGTTTTTTTTCCCATTTCTGAATTTGCCGCCAATTTTAATCTAACTTTTAGACTAAAAATTAGGTTAGAACTAAATCAAAGAAGAATATCATTAAAGCCCTTATGTTATGAATGCAATCAAATGTACCAACATATTTGGTATGATGGTCTTTTAATGACCAATTCATTTTGATAAAAAAAATATTTTTCCGGGGAAAAAAAACCGGTTTTTTTCCGGGGTAAAAACCCCAAAAAATAAAAACCCGGTTTTTATCCATCTCTATTTTGCAGTAACTGTACATTTAACACTTCTGAACTGTATCTAGCTGGTTGGTCACATGTAAACCCTCACGTATTTGGATTCATATATACCTGACCCAATGAAGTTCAAATAAAGTGATGAGCAATGATATAAAATTACATACCCCAATAAGATTTTTAGTTTAGTTTATTTGAATATTGACAACAAACAAATACTTATTAAGCTTAAAAACTAAAACACAGCATCGAACAGTAACAAACAAAGGTAACGAAATGTAAGTCGTAAGATGTACCTACATAAGTAATAGCTATAAACTTATACCTACGTAAACAGAAAAATACTGATGTCCACACTATTATAACCATAAATATGAAGTGGAAACATGTTACTGAATCCTCCTTAAATACATACAAACTAAAACCGAAGCATTTTGAAGCGTGGCAAGTAAACAATGTCATATGAGACTTAGTTAGTTCCAGTCGAGCCAAAACCACCCTCACCACGGCCTGTGTCAGTCAATTCCTGTAAAAGAAGAGGGCATAATAATGTACATTCGTCATGTTTTTATAGTACAATAACTAAAAACAAACACTGCACAATTTATTTTTGTTATTTGACAGGTAAAACTACGAGGCAAAAGTAATGTCAACATTTATTTATTTGGTGGAAAAGTAACTTTTAGAAAACCGTAAGCACAATCGATAAATCCATGTTTTTATATATAACAAAAATATACGAATTGAATTTTTACCTTAGCGGGTGAAACTCATAATTTTGCCTTCTAAATCTATGTTATTTAAATTACGCCAACCGCTTTCATGTTCAGTTTAAAAGTATTTAAGACCACTTCTATTTTTTGCTAGAGTAGCATGATTTTTACCCATTAAAATTATTCTTTTATTTGGTCTTACTAACTCACCAAAAATGATGCATTATATTCATACTTATACATGTAAATTTTTCGCAAATATTTTGAAATTGGGATAAATAATGCAGACATATATTCTGAATAATTATTTTTAAGATATATTTTACAAAAAAAAAAAAATAATAATTTATTTGAGAAAATTTGAGTGAAGGATAAATTTTATGACATATATGAGTACACATTATAAATAAATACACCACAGATAGTAGACAACCCCCAAATCCAAAGCCAAGGCTGTCCGGAAGGGGGTTACACATTCGGAAAAACGCAGACATACATCCACACCCACCGGTGTTGTCAATACCGGGGCTGGGGGGGTCGAACCCAGAGCGCGGTAGCGAATCGATCAGCGTATTCGCCACTCAATACGCCTTAACCGATTGAGCTACCGTGCCGGGATTATTATATAATAATATAATATCTGTTATATTGTATAATATATACATATACTTGATAAAGTAACTACTGTGTCGCTATGTCATCACATCAGAGGATGACCCAATCCCAAATGTGAACTACAACTTGATCAGGGTTCATAACAATTTTTTAAAACTTAAATTCCCTGACTTTTCCAGGTCTATTGGAAGGTTTTTCCAGGTCCAATAATTGATCAGCGGGGGATATACTGCGGCGTCACTAAATAATCGGCACGAAACTAGAAGTACAAAACTAAATTTTTTTATGGAGCAGGGGGGTGAAAAATTACTTTCAAATTCCCTGATTTTTCCCTGACATTTTTAGGCAACTTCAAATTCCCTAACTTTTCCAGGTTTTCTAGGTTTCTATGAACCCTGTTGATAGAAGTGAACGATTGCATTACTATTCATGAATTTCTATGTCAAACAGAATACGAATATATATCCATAAAAGAGTGATGATGTGAGGTGGGTATGTTATTGACAGAAAAGCCAGAACTCAAACGGAGAAAAGTTATTTACCTAATATCTAATATCTGTCATGTGGCACATGTAACAGAGGCATAAACCTTTGTGAATCTTTTCAAATTCAAAAGCCAATAGATTTCATTGTACATGCTGATCATGTGCATTTATTACTATCCTCTTATAGATTTAGTATAGATGAGGGTTTAGTTTATTTTCTTTGTACTATATTTATCTATGGTAACTTACCTCGACTTCTTCGAGATTTGGATAGTAAATCTTCTCGCATATCAGTTGCGCAATCCTATCACCACTCTTGACCTCGAAATCTGTATCAGAATGGTTAAATAATACCACTTTAAGGACACCTCTGTAATCCTCATCAACAACACCAGCTGAAAAAATAAAATTACTTACAGACTGTTCATTGTCCTTATCATTTTCAACAATATTTTTCCAAAGACAATAAATTAAATAGAATATCAGAAAATGGAGGTCACATATATGCCAAGCTGTCAATTTAATAAACCATTTTATATATAATTTAATAATTATAGATTTGTTTGGTCCAAAAAGACAGGACCGATTTATGTGATGAATAAAAATTAAAGACCAATGAATACCAGATATATTCTTCAGATTCCTAGTTTCCTCCTATTTATTCAAGAGCAATTTTTTTTTTTGCAAATATTGCATTGGCAAAAATTGTGTATTATGTACACCAGATTCCGGAGAGCCTGGTTGGAGAAGTATTATCTAAACCTAATCTTATAGTAGGACGGTTGACTGCGTGAAACCTTCCGTGATAAAATAGAAACATGATTTTTATTTTAAACTGAAGCTCGTTCACAGCCATATGTGGAACGCCCACAGTTGGCTGACATTTTTGCCAGAGTCTGTTTAAAACAGACAATTTCCGATCCATTAAAAAAAATGGTATTTTTCGCTATGTAGAAAAATGAAACTGATGCCAGTCGATAGAGGTCGATTTCTGCTACCGAAAAATATTAAGCTGGCTCCTCTCGGCTGCCCGCACCAACTCCGTAGGGAATGCATTTTCTAAAACTGTTAACTTTCGTTAACGGTTACAAAGTTGAAATAAAGTGACAAATGAAAGTTTGCAATTATTATTTGATCTGTATTTAGCGGCCATATTTCTTATAAACGATGAGAGCTGAGAAGGGCAGCCATTGTGAACAATATTTATATATTTAAATTTATTACCATTTACTTTAATTCTTGTACAGGCGCACAAAACTAGAAGTACAAAACTAGGTGGGCCCAGTCCAAAACGGGCCCCTGGAGGAGGGCAGAACAAAATTTTTTTGGTGGGCGAGGTACTCTGCGGTGTCACTAAATGCAGCACTTACCTAATGTAAAACGTAGTCTACGGTTATTATGGATACAGGCAGGGAACTAGCTGTGTAGTATTGAATGGAACGAGGCTGGGCATACATTTTGTTCAGATGGGCCAAACAACTTCATACACCTTAACTAATTAAGAACTTTAGATAATTTACTCAGTTCATGCAAAATAATAAAAATTTTAATTTGTCAGAGGTCAGGGTGGGCACAAGGCCAATTTTGGCCCCACTGTAGTTCTGTTTTTCCAATAAAAAAAGTGTCGCAATATTCTCTAGCGGACATAACATTAAGAAGTAATTTGAAACGATTTTCTGATGGAATACACAAAAAATCATAATTCTGAGAATAATTGTTTCGTAAAAATAGAAAATTTCTGAAGCGTTTCATACATACAGAACTATCACATACACATTTAACGGAAATGCAATTTTGTTCGCCACCAAAATTGCCTTATATTTTTATAAATACATGTACAATAAAGTAGATACAATCATTTTCATATTAGTATCCAATAATGTCTATTAAAGGTAATTGTACAGCCAAATAGTTAATCATATATACAGTTCAATGGCTGTAGAATCTGGCTCTATGGCCAGCCAAATGATTGCAGCTTATAGGCTTAAGCAACATTTTCAAAGCAAGAAAGTATTATACCACTCTGACTGTTACAGCACTGTCGCAACTTTATTGTAAAGTTACTGAGCTAGCTGCTATAGCTAAATAACTATCAGTTCTTGTTGCTACAACGTTGGCGCAAGTTTTTTTTACAGCTTTTTTATCTCATAACATATATCAGATTAACCTTTCATGAGATGATTTATGTATTCTGTAATGCATATGAAGCTAGACATACATATTTAGCTACCGCAGTGAACGTGTTTAAAAGCAAATTTCCATATATTTAAAATATTGAATATTTTGCAAGAAGCAGAATTAATTCAGTGTACTTTACACAGTTTGTACACCACATCATACAGCAGCGATAGCCCTTCGATTTACTTAATTATTATTATTACTAGAAACGTGAGCAGATTTGAAGGTTCGCAGTATTCTGGCCTATCGGCCCATTGTGTATATATATATATTCGTGACATTTAGGATCCCCTAGAAAAGACCAGCACTCTCTATGAAGGATAGCAGTCCCTTCCAGAGTGGATCCTGCAGTTCCTCCGGCCGTAGAAACTGCCTTCCGAGTTACCTACATCTTGCCGCTCCTATTAGTGCGTATTGGCACAGAATATGAGTGATGCTTTCATCCTCAACTCCACACATCGGACAAGTAGGATCATCTTTTAAACTCATTGTATGTAGATGCTTGTTCAGAGGATAGTGTCCTTTTATCAGGCCTACTATTTGTCTCAATCTTTCTCTATCGAGCCCAAGCAGCCACTTTATGGTAATCAGTCGAAGGCCCCTTTATATGGAGCCTCGACTGTTTTATTCCTAGCGCCTGAGCTGTGTACCATAGCCCAGTCTATTAGCTCTGATTCATTTTTATTTTTGTTTTGTTTTATTTTTTATTTATTACAGGTTAGCCCAATTACACATAGTACTTTAAAGAAAGAGACTTAAATAGCAATTAATAAATTAATTACAAAAAATAAACATACAAAAATGACAGTAAAAAGTATAGAATTTAACATAAATAAACGAGTCAGATCAGAAGGATATAATCCTTAATTAAAAGCAAACACCAACTTAAAGTTATATCAAGAATAATTACATCAAAAGTGTCTTTTTAACTTATTGCCTGAGATGTTAAAAAAAAACCTAGTTGAATATTATTAACATTTCTTATAATTCTACTTATACTTAATTAGAACCATATATATATCGATGAATCTGAATAGAGTATGTTTCTCTTAAACGTCTCTGGGCATGGGGAACATAAAAGTCTATTATATAGTAATAGTAATTCAGGTGAGTCAATAATGCCATTGATAATTTTGAATGCCAAGACAATATCTGCGTTGATTCTGCATTGCTCCAAAGTACAAAGATTTAAATTATTTAAAATTGCATTATAATTAATATTTTCAGTAGCAATGTTGACCTTATAAGCAGTATAACGTAAGAATCTTTTTAGCACTTTTTTACTTATCTATATTGCACTTTAAAATATATGGAGACAATTGAACAATTTTCTAGGCGAGTTCTAACTAGTGAAGAATATAGTGATTTTATGGCAGCTATGTTTATAAAATCTTTAGTATCTATGTCTTTTAATGAAATCTAGTTCTTTTAGAGATTTATTGTGACGTACAAGTGCCAGTTTAGATTAAAAATATATAAGTATCATTACTTTTACATTTTCAATTGATGCATCCTTAATTACATATGAATTTATTGATGCAGAATCTCTTTACTGAACTGGATATATTTGCATTTTGAGACATTCAGTGTTAACTTTTTTGCTTACACCAATTCTGAAATCTGGTAATATCATCTTGTAGTTCAACTATAGAAGTAGGATCTTTAATTCCTTTAAATATTTTTAAGGCATCTGCATACATTAGTACCTGACTGGGGTTGCCAACCGTCCCGATATATCGGGACTGACACCATTATTGACCTCTGTGTCCCGACGTCATGATAAAGACGATGAAATCCCGACTGCGAGCAGGGTCAAGCTGCTGCCAGAGAACTTACACCACAGGGCTGCACAGCAAGGCTTCCAGCGTTAACCGTTTTCGTATGCGCATGTGGGAGATATAAGGTTCTGTAGTTGTCATTATATTAGGTATATTATTATTATTATTAATTATATTTAATATGTGGTATAGTAACATATTATACTGAATTGCTTTCAGTGTACATAGAATTTTAAAGTTCTCTCAGTGTAAGAGGTTGTGTTTCATTCATGTTCAATGACATTAGAACCGGGCCATAAAATATCAAAGGAACCGCCGATATTGTTAGGATTTCTTTAAATAAGAAGCCATTTAATTTTGTTAAAAAGACAATATATTTTTCTTTAACGGATATGCCTTTTTTATTAGGGGGACATATACAGTGTCCCGATTTAGTTTCTAGAAATTATGGCAACCCTATACCTGACTGTACCTATAAGAAGCATTCTACATCATTAATAGATAGATTAAACAGCAAAGGTGCCAAGTGAGAAAGGCTTCTTTCGGCAGACCGAAAGCTGGGTCAAGGCCAAGAAAGAAGTTTCTGCTCCTTCACCAGCCAACTGTTTTCGTTGCTCCAGACCTCCGGGACTCAGAAAATTCATTTTATCGCATCCTCAGTCGTCTTGACTAGCCAACACGACTTATCTTGGATTTTTTTAATCCACAGGTTTTTAAAACTAACCCCCAATTGCAAAAATAAAAAAATGATAAAACCACATTATGAGTTTAAGACCATTAAGCTATTGAAATATTCAGCCTAACGATTGTTATTCTTAAATCGATGAAATATTTTCTAGATAATTTCCCTCCTTTTTAAGTATGTAAAACATGCAGTCGGTAGTAAAATTGCTTAAAATAAATTATTACCTCCAACATCAATGAAATTTTTCACTGCCAGCCCAGATCTTGGAGCGATTCTGCCATAACAGCCTTCAGGTAGTTGTATCTTGATCCCTGTGTCCACTAGGGCTTTGCCTCTTGCTGGTACGGTAATGTCGAAGGCACTTTTGAGATCGTAACCAGCTGCTTTTATTGATCCTTTAGTCGGTGGGTAGGCCTCTGGGACGACTTTGGTATATTTAAGTACTAGTTGACCGTTTACAGAAGGCATCTTGCTATTTTTCTGGTTTTTAGTTGAATTCTTACTGACAATATTCACGAGGTACACCCTATGATATGGGACGCCGGCAAGTAACAATGGTTTTATGGCGCTAAATCTTCCAAATTGGCGGGATACGATTGGTAACATCTTTAGGGAATTTTATCGATTGGTAACATATTCAATTTTTTCAGTCTATAACCAAAAAACACCATATTACTTATTTTTTGTTTATGTTCACTAGTCAGTAATCATATTGAAAAAAATATATCTACAGAGATTTCAGTATCAAAACACAAAATATCACAGATCGAACTATCATATTAAATAAAATATACTTGTTTGAAAACCACCTGTTGATTTTAAGTTGGTGTTATGTTGGTAATGAATGAAAATTTAAATTTCATATTTATAAATTTAAATTCTTAATAACCGTAAAGTTAAGTAGGTAAAACAATAATTATATCTATCTCACCGTTTAGGAGATAAACCGTGTTTTTTTTATCGTAATTATTTTGTTACTAGTAATCTAATCGGTCTCGCCGGCGAATCATGAAATAGATAGGTGTCATCAGAAGTTAAATAAATATCACTATAAGCAATTATATACACGAATTTTTAAATTTTTCCTTGTTAAAAAACTACTGTACAATTCGCGGGATGTATAGGATATGCCATAATTTTCAAAGTAGTCACAACCGTCGTAACACAATATAATAGTGTAAATACTTATATCAATCCAGCATAATTTATAAATATAAGAACACAGATCAACGTCCGTCCTCTATTGACTCAAATTTTATTTGGAAGTTCAATGTTTGCATCAAGCACGCGTTTAATTTCGCGCCAATAACCAATAACGTGACCAGTGTGACCAAATGTCAGAATAACCTCACTTTATTCATTTGCCGGCCCGTCAAGTCAAAATTCGGCACTTGATAAAAATAAGATTAAAAAAAAAGGTGCATGGCCGACAAATAAATTTTAGTAGTGTGTGTTTATTTGTCTATGTGCAACGTGATAACCATTAAAAATTGATATTCTGGAAATTTCCGGCCATCTAGTTACTGGATTATTAACGTTAGATACTTAGGATATCGACTGGCAAAATATCGCAGATATACAATTTCTTTTCATTCCCAAGGTACCCATCTAAATTTAAAAAATGGTTCTGGAATTAAATTGTGATACCTATTTAATGTTATTTGTGATAAATATATGAACCTGTCTTTGTTGTTTGTACTGCTCTCAGCTATGGTATCTGGCGTCAAATATTTTGGATTTCTATAATTCAAAATTTTAATCTAGGTTCCCAATATTTTAAAAACATAGTAGGTACTCGACAATTACTAATACAAGAAAGCCTATAAATGTATAAATGAAAGCATACCTGTCTCATCTATAGCTCCACAGGGAAGCCTTGTAAGTAAACATTGAAACTACTTATAGAGTAAGATCCCAGGGCCCCCAGACCTACGTCATTTTAGCAAAGCTAATATTTTGACAATAAATAGTGTAATATGTAGTTAAGAACGTATGCGTACTTGCTAGCTTGAAAGCGGGACCCTTTTACAGGCAACAGGTGCAAGAGGTACATAAAAACCTTACTAACCTACATTAAAGTATGATAGCTGGTTTTTATATATGTTTTACAGAATACTGTTAAAAACCAACATTCATTATTGCCAGACACTTTCCATGGGCCTCTGCCAGACGCTATCAAGCTTGAGAAAAAATTAAGGAGGAAACTTACGTTACTTGGGGTACTGTTGTAAGAAGCCAGACCAATCTGAAGGGCCTAACATCCCCCCAGACACGATAAAAGTCCAGCTTTTAGTATGAGCGTGAGGGAAATATTCATGGACATGAGTGCAAGTAAGATGTACTATACGCATGGGTCTCTCGCTCTTATATTATCGAAAACGATAAAAATTTTAAATATAAATTTTAACACGCAGTTCCTTACGCAAGAACGAAAGTTTTTTTACTGTGTATATTTATGAAAATTAATATTTTTCAACAGCAATAAATTTAATGAAATGATCATTTATTGGTAAATTTTTATTACAACGATCAAAGATACATGAAGAATGAAAATGTAAAAAATTATTACTAGTAGTAGTATCAATTATTATCATATTATATCGACTATTAATCTTCGTTGTCAGAATTGTCAAAGTTTTGTACTTCATCACCAAGCTAATCTAATTGAATATTGATTTCATCATCACCATCATTTGCATCATTATTTAATTCCTCTGTAAAAACAAATAAATTAATTAGGTTGGAAATAATTTGAAGTGAAAGTAAAATACCTGATTCAGTTTGATGTGATTCACTGACAAAACTTGGTAATTGATCACCATCGAACCAATTAAAATTAAACTGGTTCTCTTCCAATGTCCACCCATTACTCTAAGGACTGAAAATGCTTGGATGTTTCGTTTGAGCATTGTTCCAAATATTCGCAATATAATTTGCTCAATGGAATTGCTGGAGTAGTTCACTTTTGCTAGGTGGTAGATTACTTACATCAAAGTTTTTCACACTTTTATGATTGAATTCTTCATTTACATCGGAAACTGTATGCATTTTGATGAAAAGCTGAAGCCGGGCATCATCCACATCAACTATTCCCGCAACATTGTATACATCACAGATAAATTTTTGTATAATATCGAATACATTTTGTTCCGCGTCTTTATCACTGAATAACTCAAGCTCGCCGAGTTTGAGAAACGCTTGGTGATACGCGGGATTTTTTAAAAATATTTTGAAAGGAGGTCGCTGTTTTCGTCTCTTAAACAAAGCAGAATTGTAATCACATCCTGTGATAGCATGAAATCCTGGCAAGCTTCTACACAAAGACGGTCCCAAGTGCTCAAAGATTTCGGTTAAATCATTTCTTTGCTTGTTTCTGGTGCCTGCAAACGTGAATTATTATCTTTCAAATGATGCATATTACCCAGCATTATCGCTGCAACATATCAGAACATCTGATCACAATATTCGCTTAAGCATTGATATTACATGCGTGGTAAATAATTTTTGTGTCAGCTTCTTCGTGTTCTGGACACGATAAATTTTCATCAATATTAGACACAACTATTTTATTGTTGGTAAATTAACTCCTACAGTCCAACGGCAGTTCACATGACCAGCGGGTAAAGAATCCCTGCGAAAGTGAAACTGTCAAACCCTCCTTTAAGGTAGTCGCCGAAGGAATCAACCTGAAGTCTATGCACGTCAGGTGCCTACAGGCGAATCTACAACATGCCAAGGCCGCCACATACGTCCTTGGCAGAAGATTCAAGGAAGGGCAGATTGACATTGCCCTTATCCAGGAACCTTGGACAACCAATACAGGCCGAGTAAACGGACTAGGAAACACTTCTGGCAAGATAGTATCAGTCGGCTCTGGAGAAAGACCCAGAGCCTGTATCTTGATCAGAAATAACATCAATTATTTTGTACTCTCAGGTTACTGCACCCAGGATGTTGTAGCCATCCGCTTATCGCTACCGGTGGGGGAAAGCAGAATGGACATAATAGCCTGTTCTGCATACTTCCCGGGAGACAGGGGTGCTGATCAACCTCCTCCACCTGCGGTTAGGTCGTTAATCGCCTACAGCAAGAGGAACAACATTCACCTTGTTATTGGATGTGATGCAAATTCCCACCATACGGCATGGGGCAGCACAGACATTAACCAAAGAGGTGAGTCACTTTTTGAATACATACTAGGTGAAGGGCTAATTGTGAATAACATTGGAACGGAACCAACCTTTGTCACTAGAAATAGAAGAGAGGTACTGGATTTAACAATCAGCTCAAGCTTTGTGAGCAACAAGATTACTGATTGGAAAGTATCCTCTGAACCCTCGTGTTCAGACCACAGACACATTCTATTTAACATAGAAACTGGACCAAGACCTGTGGTGACGTACAGGGATCCTAGGTGTACTAACTGGAGTGGGTATAAACAATCCCTCCAGGCACACCTGCAATCCACTCTCACCACAATCAGGAATCGTGATGAAATAGAAATTGCGGCGGAACAGACCCGGAGCGCAATTATTTCAGCATATCATGAAAACTCTCCACTAAAAACGAAAAAAGACAACAGAGGGGCATCTTGGTGGAACAAAAAATTAGATAAAATGAGAAAAGAAGTTCGACGCCTCTGTAATCGAGCTAAAGATTCGGGCAACTGGGAACAATATAGATCTGCGCTAACGGACTATAATAAAGAAATCAGAAGGGCAAAAAGGGAATCTTGGAGGAGGTTCTGCGAGAGTATTACTGACTTACCTAGCAGCACTAGGATCCACAAGATCATTTCCAGAGAGCCGGCAAGAGAATTTGGTATGGTAAAACGTCCAGATGGCTCATTTGCTGAATCTGGAAAGGAAACCCTTGAACTCCTTACACTGAACCACTTCCCAGGGAGTTCGATCCTGGATAACCAACAACCACCACCATCGGGAGGCCGAACCAAACGACCTCACAAAGACGACTGGCTGGTGGCCAAAAAGGTTATCACAGCACCAGCGATTGAATGGGCGATCAAATCTTTTCAACCATTCAAATCGCCTGGTGAGGATGGCATTTTTCCAGCGCTGCTACAAAACGGACTGGAAATACTGCTACCTTTCCTCATCAGACTATACAGAGCTGGTCTGGTATGGAACTATATCCCATCCAGTTGGGCGGCGGTAAAAGTGGTATATATACCAAAAGTGGGTCGGACAGAACCAGACCCCAAATCGCTAAGACCCATCAGCCTGACATCATTTCTGTTGAAAGGCCTAGAAAAGGTTCTGGATGGACATATCAGGGGAAACATCCTGAGCACCTATCCTCTGAATGTTCACCAGTATGCCTATCAACCCGGCAAATCAACAGAACTAGCACTAAATAACCTGGTCGGGAAAATCACACAATCTCTTGAGGAAAAAGAGATTGCGGTGGCAGCATTCCTTGACATCGAAGGAGCATTCAACAATGCATTGCCCAACTCCCTATATACAGCTGCGGCTGCTAGAGGGGTTGAGCTAACTATAACTGGCTGGATTCAAGCTATGCTTGAAAACAGAATCATAACGACTTCTCTACAGGGAGAAACGGTCAGATTCAGGGCCGCAAGAGGGTGTCCACAAGGCGGGGTACTTTCCCCCCTTTTATGGTCACTGCTTGTGGATGATCTGCTGGCCATTCTCTCTCTGTGGGAAGCCGAGATTCAAGCATATGCGGACGATCTAGTCATTATGGTTAGAGGAAAATCTGAAGAGGTACTCTCTAATACCCTTCAAGAGGTGCTAAATACAGTCCATATTTGGTGTGAGAGGGAGCAGATGACTGTGAACCCCCACAAAACTGTAATAGTACCCTTCACCAGAAAAAGGAGGCTGAACAATTTAGTGCCGCCCTCCTTAGCAGGTGAAACTATTCCATTTGCGGGGGAAGTGAAATATCTAGGGGTTACACTAGATAAATCACTCAACTGGAACTCCCATCTGGAAAAGGTAATCCACAAGGCGCGACTCTCCTTGTGGACATGTCGCAGAATTTGTGGAAAAACCTGGGGTATAGGTCCCCAACAAATATACTGGCTATACGTTACGGTCATAAGACCAATGGTAGCGTATGCCTCCATAGTTTGGTGGTCGAAAGGGCTACAACAAACGACCAAAGCCAAACTCTCTGGTCTACAGAGACAAGCATGTCTGGCAGTAACTGGTGCGATAAGTACCACACCGTCAGCAGCTCTGGAAATCCTCCTGGATCTACCTCCTCTCCACATCTACTTGGAGAGAGAGGCCAGGTGGGCAACATACAGACTTCAACAAGCGGCAAATAATATGCCGCAGGCTAGCATCATGGAACGCAACAGGCTGTCAGATGACATGGAGTGTCATGGCATCCTGGGAATGCTTTCAGATGTGATGCCTACCGCGACCAACTATGAACTGCCTTTTACCGTCCTTTTTCCTGGAAGAGACGAATGGGATCGGAATAAAACTGACCTACAAAGAGCAGACATCTGTTGGTTTACAGACGGCTCCAAAACCCCTGAGGGAGTTGGAGCTGGAGCATACAGTCGCAACCCAAAGGTAAGAATCACTTCGAGCCTGGGTAACTATGCGACTGTCTTTCAGGCAGAAGTTCATGCCATTGAACTGTGTACAAGGAGGCTTGAGCAGATGCATCCTAGACACAGATCAATAAAAATCTTTTCAGACAGCCAAGCAGCTCTTAAAGCTCTTGGCTCACATCGCTGCAATTCTAAATTGGTCTGGAATTGCCAAAAGGCTCTAGCCCGATTGGGCAGATACAACAAATTAACTCTGGTCTGGATACCGGGCCATTCTGGCTTGGAGGGCAACGAAGTAGCCGACTCCTTAGCCAGGGAAGGTGCGGTATCAAAATTTATCGGACCGGAGCCAGTGCTTGGCATATCGGCAAGCACTGCGAAAACCACCATCTTGGCCTGGACTGAGGGGAAAATCCTCCAGTACTGGCAAGAACTACCAGGATTAGTTCATTCAAAGGAGTTCATCACATACCCTTTGAAATCAAGAACTAAAAAACTATTAGAGTTAAATAGGTTACACCTAAGAACTCTAGTTGGCCTATACACTGGGCACTGCAGACTTAACCACCACCTACACAGACTCGGAATAGCGGACAACGCTGAATGCCGACTGTGTCTGGAGGAGGATGAAACGGCAGCGCACATTTTATGTACCTGTCCTGCTGCAGAAAGAACCAGATTCTCACTTTTTGGCAAAGAGCAACTGCTGCCAGAGGATCTGGACAACCTCTCACCCAATAAGGTAGTCGACTTTATCAAAAAGCTGAACCTATTGGGTGAAATATAATTAGGAGTGAGCCACAATAGACCAGATGGTCGCGGTGGAGGGTCTGTTACTAGCCCACTCACATATCAACCTAACCTAACCTAACCTAAATTAACTCCTATATAAAAAAGTCTATTTGACAGTCACGTTTTGTCACTTTGACAGGGATAGAAAAGGTGCATCGTTTTTTATCAAGATAAATTAACTCCTATATAAAAAAGTCTATTTGACAGTCACATTTTGTCACTTTGACAGCGATAAAAAAGGTGCATCGTTTTTTTTCACGATCAAAAAATGCCTGTTCCTCAAAAGCAGAGTATATCTAGTAGTCGCACATAATTTTAAAATCTGTACTGTCGGCTATAATTTTACTTCCACATCCAGAGGAAGTATAGTAACGACAAAAAAAATTTTAAAAATTTTTATTGTTCAAATAGGCTTAGAATGTCATGAAACGTCGAGATTTTAAGTTTGAATGAAAAAAAATTTTCTGTCTGTCGGTCTGTCTGTCTGTCTGTAACTTTTTTTTGTGCGCACGTTTACTCTGGAACCGTTTGAGATATTGACTTGAAATTTGGTACACATATGTACTTTAACGAGATCTAGAACTGGATTATATTTTCATCTTGTTCCGTCGAAGGGTTGGGGTAAATTTGGGGTAAATAGGTAAATCAAGCAGGTAAGAGTTCATAAAATTGGTATTTACTATATACAAGAGAAGCTAAGGTCTCAAAAAAAAATTTGGCATTAGCCACCCCCATTACCACCCCCACCCCTTTATTAAAGGGGATGAAAAAAAAATTGTGATTTAGTGTGTACAAGAACCAGAAACCTCAAAAAATTTTTTTACTTCATTCACCCCCACTACCACCCCCTATCGCCACCCCCACCCCACTACCGATGTGGGGTATCGTTTTATGGGTTTTTGGGGTAGAGGATTTCAAATATTATATTATTAAAGTTCCATAAGCAATTATTTTCACATACAAAATTTTTTAGTTGTGAGTGACTTGGATAGAAAATCTGGATGTGGAAGTAGTGATTCCTTGGGCAGCGGTTTTTAAGTCTTGTGGAAACTATACTGTACGATATGAGTCGTTTTGAGAAAATTATAATTATTTTTAATTGTTGTTTGTTCACATATTCTGTCGTTAATTTATCTTGCCAAAAATCACTCGAGCTTTTCTTTTATGGATAAATTTCTTTTTAACTCGATATTTTGCCAATCAGTAATTTTGCTCGAAAAACTGACATTTGACAAAATCGCTCGACCTCCGGTCTCGCGATTTTTTCATGTCAGTTTTTCTCATAAAATTACTGATTGGCAAAATTATTTCGTTACAAAGAGAAATTTATCCGATAAAAAAAAAGCTCTTGTGATTTTACTGTTGATAAAAATGCCTGTTCCTCAAAAGCAGAGTATATCTAGTAGTCGCACGTCATTTTAAAATCTGTACTGTCGGCTATAATTTTTAAGTTTTGTGGAAACTATACTGTACGATATGAGTCGTTTTGAGAAAATTATAATTATTTTTAATTGTTGTTCGTTCACATATTCTGGCGTTAATTTATCTTGCCAAAAATCACTCGAGCTTTTCTTTTCTGGATAAATTTCTTTTTAACTCAAAATTTTGCCAATCAGTAATTTTGCTCGAAAAACTGACATTTGACAAAATCGCTCGACCTCTGGTCTCGCGATTTTTTCATGTCAGTTTTTCTCATAAAATCACTGATTGGCAAAATTATTTCGTTACGAAGAGAAATTTATCCGATAAAAAAAAAAGCTCTTGTGATTTTACTGTTGACAATAAAAGAATGACATTGTCTGAAATTAATTTTAACCAATTTATTGCCATCTCATCAGTAGTATAAAAAAATCAATGCCTGTTTAAAGTGTGAATTTCTTAATTCTTTCCCAAAATATAGTACCCATGCGTATAGTACATCTTACTCACACTCATGTGCATGAATATTTCCCTCGCGCTCATACTCACTGCGGAACTTTTATCGTGTCTGGGGGCATGTTAGGCCCTTCGGATTGGTCTGGCCGCTTACAAAAGGTCTTAAAATGTTTACCCCAAGTAACATATATAAAATTTGGGCTTGCTACTGTAACGTAGGTTCCCTAAATTTTTTTTGAGTTTGATAGCGTTTGGCAGAAGTTAGGGCCCATGGAAAGTGTCTGGCAATAATGAATGTTGGTTTTTAACAGTATTCTGTAAAACATATATAAAAACCAGCTATCATACTTTAACGTAGGTTAGTAAGGTTTTTATGTACCTTTTGCACTTGTTTCCTGTAAAAGGGCCCCGCTTTCAAGCTAGCAAGTATGCATACAGTCTTAACTACATATTACACTATTTATTGTCAAAATAGTAGCTTTGCTAAAATGATGTAGGTCTGGATGCTCTGGGATCTTGGACTATTATGTAAGTCAAACTTATGCATAATTTACTAAATGCTTAAAATTACAGAAATAAGCAAAATTTTGTTACAGCATCTAGTAAAATTCTCTTCTCTTTCACTCAACGGATATAGTTTGATGTAAACACTGATGGTTTGAGTACCTTCAGAAAAATTATACATTACTTCTTACTAACAACCTTACGAGTTCACCTTTAAAAAGAGTAGAAACAAAAGCTTTTAATAGTCAGTTTCGTGTCAAATTACCTACACATCTTCAGACATCAAATGAAAAATATTTAATATTTCATTTTTCAGTGTCAGACATTTGTAGGTCTTTTTACGTATTGACGTGTCATATTTTTAATAGTTTCTTAGGAAGACGATTTAAAGATTCATGATTATATTTTTAGAACTTTTTAGGTTTAATTAAGTATGCACAATGTTTTTTTTTTTCTGAGAAAGTAGTATGAGCACGTTATCAGTGTGTGCGGCAAGATCCTATTGGCGTTTAAATTTTTACAAGGACTATCAAATCAACGCCGCTCAATGACGTGCTGCTTGACACTATTGACAGTTCAATAAATCGCCATCCTCCTTTCCCGGCTAATGTCTAGTTTAAGTATTTTCAAAGTTAAGAAAAAAAATATGTAAGTACGTTATTATATGATGACTTTCAAAGTCCATATGCAAACCTCTGCATATACACATATGCCACTGTACATGATATTGTAATACATGTAATACCATAGCCGACTTATTAAATTATTTTTGTGATATGTAAGGAGACCTACGAATTGTTCAAAATATTATCTAAATGTTAAAAAAGACAGAAATATCTATAAAATGAAGTTTATCAATTAGAAGAAAAAGTTTTTCTCTTGAGATTATGTTAGTTTTCCCGTTTGTTGCAAATAAAGTATTCTGATGGTACTGGTAACAAGTTCTCATTGCTGTTTTATCCCAAATTGTTTTCATCTGATCTCTCCTTCGTTGTATGTTACACATTGAGCGCAAAGCATTGACAGAGAAGTAATGCCAGTTGGTGATCTTAAAAGCAGAACAGCATGTGTTTTAGGTTGCGTATGGCAGTGTGTATGGCTCTTGAGTGAGCGAACCACTACACCGTTGGTAGCTCCAACTCGCAATATTTTATGCTCGATTTATAGTAGTTATATATTTTTTAAGGTGTTTCATTATATTTTAATGTAATCAGACATGTTTCCGACATACAAACCATACACATACATAGATTTTTTCATTTGTTTAACCAAGGGATTCAACTTAAATTATGTATTTTATTTAAACTCGATACATACTTACTTGAAATTTAAATTTTAGTAAATAAATTTAAATTTTTCAGATGTACGTAATATGTATAGGTAAATAGAATTTATTTGAAAATGGTAGTTATATAATACCTATTTGTATTTGCGAATTAATTAATTTCTGAGAAAAGTGGGTATCAATAATTTAATATGTTGCAATATTTATTTGAATCTTCTGAATTATCTCATATTTTAAAGTAAATTAAATTTTTTTTGCATATGCCAAATAATGTCAGGTAGGCATATACAAAATATGGTAAATGTACAGGATACCGACTTTTGGTTTTTTTACGTGTTTTTTTTTTATTCATATAATAGCCATTATTAGAAGTAATTGTGTATATTTAAATGTTGTGCAAATAATTAAAAACCCCACAACCTACGGGACCGTGGAGCGAAAAGGGGTGCTGGGTGGGGTAAACAACGTAAAAGGAGACGGCCGACAGGAGCAGATGTAGGTTGGAAAATGTGTCGCAAATTCAATTGTTCAGGGTCAAAGTGCGTAGAGGGGTGGGAGATGGGGTGAAATAATGTAGCAGTGGAAGTAAAATTTTACATTGGTTTGTTTTCCTTCCGAGAAGGGCAAGGAAAGTTTTCGGGTGCACAAAGTAAACAGTGCATGCAATTAGGCGATCCAAACCACGTGACTTCCAACATGGCGCTGAGGGCAAACATCCGGCAATCCTTTATTTTCATTCGTTAAATGAGTTTTTTTTTCGGTTGCCTTGGCTACGCTTCCGCGAGTTAATTAAAATAAACCCCATGTTTGCCCTCAGCGCCATATTGAAAAATAATTTTGACAGGTCGTTGGATTGCCTAATAAACTTTATAATTTTATTGTTGGGTTATACAACATATAACAGGTGACAAATTGTTATGGACGTTTGATATGAAACGTGAGTATTTTTATTTTTTTGCTAGCATAGAAGTCGGTATCCTGTACAATGACTTAATATATTTGTTAACGAATAATGATATTCAAACAGAAAATGTATTTGAGGCAAAACATATGTCGAAGTAAAGAAATCAGATACCTACTTGATCTTCCTGTTTGGTCTCATTTTTTACAATTCTACATTTGAATTCACCTCGAAATCCAATATATTTGCATAAAGTGACAACGTTATATTTATTTCACGTAATTTTAAAGGCATGAACATTCATTTTCTCCCTTACAAGTCACTCGGAAGAGGTTAGGTTTACCTTAACTCCAAAAATGTATCTACGTACGTAGTCAAATGTCGCTTTTCAGTTTTCTACGACACATCATAAGAATAAAAAATATAAATACTCCATATTCACCTAAATTTTCTCGTAAAGTCCATGGTAAAGATAAATTAATATAATTATCATGTACGTAATATGTTAAAATAATAACAATTCATAAATACGCCACAGGAACTTTGCGGCTCTGCGCAGGCTCCTCACGCTTAGGCAAACGAATTTTATTGGTAAGTACAGGGACGGAGTTATACAATTTCCACTAGCCTTTCCTGAATATTAAAAATAATATAAGGAAAATAATAAATTATTTTGCTGATAGTCATGTGTCCTGATACCTTTTAATAATAACTTTAAAATAAAAATTTCCTATGTAAAAAATTTCACTTTCACCGTACGTAAAGAGCTGTTTTATATCAATGCCCAAAGTATTATTTACAGAGAATGCATATTTTCCCTGATATAACTGATTAAAAGCTGGTATGGTTAAAATATCCTTAAAAGGTGGCACATTTTTAAATATAACTTATATTAGCAGATTTTCAAAACAATAGCAAGTATCTAGAATAGTTTTAAAGATTTTACTATGTTTGGAAAATGCGCTTTCCGTAAATTAACACACATATTGGCAATTATGTGCAACTGATATTCTTTACATAGCATAGGTATTTTACAGGTTGGAAATAAAGGGATTCGTAAATGGTCCATTCTTCGCATAAACTCTGGATAACCGCATAAGACTTGAAAAACTCTACATGCTTTTATTAATCAAGGGTCGGAAAATTTTTTTTTTTTTAAATTGTCTCTAGAGTAAACTGCCTTTATTTTTGTGAGTTTACTTTATTACTTTAATAGGATTTAGAATTTAAAAAATTCAATGTATAAGATTTTAATTTTAAAGTGTAAGAGTTTAATTTACAATTATTTTTTGTACTCAAATTCAGAAATTACACATACAGCTGACTCCTTATCGACTTCCATGGATACTCGAATATTGTTTATTAATACATCCAGTACAAAAGTCTTTTTGTTTTGTTTTTTGTTTATTTATATGCAAATCATTTTTGCCAATTGTATACCCTAAATAATCAAGTTTTTCTACTCCAAAACTGCATTTATCCATTTTAATTTTTATATTATATTTATTTAATCTTTCAAAGATTGTATTAAAATGTTAATGTGTTTTTCTTCGTTTTCCGCCGCTATTAATATATCATCTATAAGCTACCTTCTAAACCTGAAAAAATCTGTTCTACAATTTTTTTGAAAAATACTCGGGCTTGAAGCTACTCCGTGAAGGTAAACGGTTATATTGAAATAATCATTTTTCTACTCCCATGCTTTAATTCGTTTATTAGATATTGCCCACCTGTACTTTAATGAGATTCATTAAGATACAGATTTTCCATTTTAGGTACAAGTTTGTAACCAATAGAAACGACAAACAGCAATATTCTGTCAATATCAGCTATGGCCTTGGACATCTGACAACTAAAATTTATCAATTTTAACAAGTCATTTGTCATGCCATGTTTACCTACAGAGCTGGGCAAATATGTATTTACAAATACCTCATAAGTATTTAAATACTAGAAAATATTTAAATACCAAGTATTTAAATACTTCTTGCATCAAGAATCAAGACATATACTATACTATGTAGTTAATAAACACACTGCATCATTCAGTCTTCAGTAATTCGCGTCTTAATTCCCAGAAAGTTGGTTGAGAGCAGACATAGACAGTAAGTGTTAACTGTTAAGGTTAGGCTTTTGCAGAGTGAGAGGGAAATATGCGTTTATTTTCGGTTTATTATAAATAATTAAATAACCAAATATATTATAATCTTTAAAACTGTTTTAAATAATTGCTATTGTTCTAACGAATACAACTATATATTTTTTTTTATTGTAAATTTCTGTTGTACTTGAATATCGTAGTTTGTCAATGAAAATAGTTCCTAATTTCATTATTACAGTATGGCATTTAACTATATACACTATCGGCAAGTCCTGGATTAGGTATGTACAGTTTCAACGACTTAACCGACCGCATAAAACAATTATTTTTCCGCTTAACTCGCTCTAACTCAAAAACGGCACAATGGATTACTCTCAAATTTTTATCGTGTAATCACTATATATTTGTTAATATAATGTGTTAATATGTAGGTCAAATTTTAATAAGTGTAGAAAGCATTATTTTTTTTCTAAGGCTATGTCGAAAATTTGCATTCTCAAATGTAACATGCGGGAAACTTTTTTATCTTTCGAAATAGACACCAAGTGTATCGAGAAGTAACGAATAAAAAAGATGGACGTAACTTTTTTATTTGAAACTTTTTTTTCTAAAATTAGCAGTTTTCGAGAAAATTGTAAAGGATTGTTGGCCAAAATTGCTATTAGATGTCCACGTTCTTTATGATCTCTTTATCATTAAATAGGTTTTGCATGTATTCCCATTTCAATCTCTAAAAGTGTCACTCCTTCACGGTTGGAATTTCCACATAGCCTTAGAAAAAAAAAAAAATTAGTTAAGCGGAAAAATAATTGTTTTATGCGGTCGGTTAAGTCGTTGAAACTATACATACCTAATCCAGGACTTGCTGATACTGTACAAAGTTTATGATAAAAACTGTATATGGTTATATTCCTTAGAGCAATGGGGAGTATTTGAAACTATTTTAAGAATTATACCATTTATGATTTTTTAAATATTTATAATAAACCGAAAATAAACGCATGTTTCCCTTTCACTCTGCATGTATATGTTTTGTGATTTTGACTAGTGCGTTGAACTAGTGCCATAGTCTCTGTGCTTTATTTGGGTATTTGCAGAAGACGCAAAGGTCTAGCTCTACGGATAAGTAGAAGTCCAATACTCAACTAGAACTGATTATGTATAGAGGTATTAAAATAGTGTTGTAGAAGTTCATGAAAGTCATGAAACCTAAAATTTTGACACCTCAAATAATCAAATAGTATTTAATATAATAATAATAATAATGATAATGATAGTATTAAGTTTTTACTGATTTCTACAAAAATAGAAAATACAAAATTTGGCGAAGTTTAGCCATTAAAGGCTATTTTTACATTTAACTGTGCTTCAAAATATGTCAGTGTGATCAAAGTATTTAAATATTCAGAAAGTATTTAAATACTAAGTTTAAACTGTTTAATTACTTTTGTTATTTATTATTTAAATACTTTTATTTTTTGAAAATACTTAATATTTAAATACTTTCAATTTTCTGAAAGTATTTAGTATTTAATATTTAAATACTTTTTCAAAGTATTTGCCCAGCTCTGTTTACCTAGCAGTTTCAGAAATAAAGTGTTAATTTTCTATCTCATTATGACTAGTCGTAGAAAAAATAGTGTATGCAACTTACATTTAATGGCTATTAAGACACTCGCATTCATTATGACCTTCGCCTATGGCTCATAATAGCTATCATTAAATGGTAGTTGCATACTATACTATTGTGTGTATTTATGGTAATATATTTTTTTGAGTCTTCGTCCAGAGGTATTTGAGCATATGCAAATCTATTTTACTAAAGATTGTACAATTTATTAATCCCCACAAAAGATCCTCAATTCTTGGCAAAGGATATTTAGTTTCCTACGTGTAACGTGTGTAATTTGGGGTTAAGCCTAACTTTCAAGTCTCCACATATGCGAATATCCCCCGTTTTCTTTAGAATTGGTACAATGGGTGTGGTCCATTCACAAAATTTTACAGGAGTAATGTAATTAATTAATTAATTTCAATTTCTACTTTTTTTCTATTGGTAAAGCTCCGGGCTTACAAAACACTGGTAAGTATTGCCCCCGATTTCAAAAATAATTTGACAGTTTCATCCTGCAAACATCCCAGTCCAACAGAGTTTAAGGGGGTAAAACACACCAAAAACTATCTATAAATAATGTAACTATTGCAAAAAAGTTTCTAACACTTTCTTATTTTAGGGTATGTTAGAAAAGAGCTTTTCCAATATTGAATAATTTTTATTTAACAAAAAACAGGGGATAAGGGGGTGGTACACACCAAAACACTTTAAAAATAATATAAAAATTGTAAAATTTTTTCACGCTTCTAGATATTGGAGGGTGATAGAAAAGACTATTTCCAAGATAGCGTAATTGGGATTTAATAAAAAACAAGAGTTTAAGGGGGTAAAACACCCCAAAAGCTATCTAAAAATAATGTAACTATTGCAAAAAAGTTTTCAACACTCCCCCATTTCAGGGTATGTTAGAAAATAGCATTTCCAATATTGCATTATTTTTATTTAACGAAAAACAGGGGATAAGGGGGTGATACACCCCAAAAACTATTTAAAAATAATATAAAAATTGTAAAATTTTTTCACGCTTTTAGATGTTGGAGGGTGATAGAAATTACTATTTCCAAGATAGCATAATTTGGATTTAATAAAAATCAAAGTTTGCAATAGTTACATTATTTTTAGATAGCTTTTGGGGTGTTTTACCCTCTTAAACTCTGTTATTTATGCTATCTTGGAAATAGTCTTTTCTATGACCCTTCAACATTTAAAGCGTGAACAAATTTTACAATTTTTATAAATAGTTTTGGGGTGTACCCTTATCCCCTGTTTTTTGTTAAATAAAAATTATGCAATGTTGGAAATGCTCTTTTCTAACATACCCTAAAATAGCAGTGTTAGAAACTTTTTTGCAATAGTTACATTATTTATAGATAGTTTTTGGGGTGGTTTACCCTCTTAAACTCTGTTTCTTATTAAATCCAAATTACGCTATCTAGGAAATAGTATTTTCTATCATCATCCAACATCTAAAAGCGTGAAAAATTTTTACGATTTTTATATTATTTTTAAATAGTTTTTGGGGTGTATCACCCCCTTATCCCCCATTTTTCGTTAAATAAAAATTATGCAATATTGGAAATGCTTTTTTCTAACATACCCTAAAATGGGAGAGTGTTGAAAACTTTTTTTGCAATACTTACATTATTTTTAGATAGCTTTTGGGGTGTTTTACCCTCTTAAACTCTTGTTTTTTATTAAATCCCAATTACGCTATCTTGGAAATAGTCTTTTCTATCACCCTCCAATGTCTAAAAGCGTGAAAATTTTTTACAATTTTTATATTATTTTTAAAGTGTTTTGGTGTGTACCACCCCCTAATCCCCTGTTTTTTGTTAAATAAAAATTATCCAATATTGGAAATGCTCTTTTCTAACATACTCTAAAATAGGAAGTGTTAGAAACTTTTTTGCAATAGTTACATTATTTATAGATAGTTTTTGGGGTGTTTTACCCCCTTAAACTCTGTTTTTTATTAAATCCCAATTATGCTATCTTGGAAATAGTCTTTGCTATCACCCTCCAAAATCTGAAAGCGCTAAAAATTTTTACAATTTTTATATAGTTTTTGGGGTGTATCACCTTATCCCCTGTTTTTCGTTAAATAAAAATTATGCAATATTGCAAATGCTCTTTTCTAATATACCTTAAAATATGAAAGTGTTAGAAACTTTTTTGCAATAGTTACATTATTTTTAGATAGTTCTTGGGTGTTTTACCCTCTTAAACTCTGTTTTTTATTAAATCAAAATTATGCAATATTGGAAATGCTCCTTTCTATCACACCCTAAAATGTGAAAGTCTTAAAAACTTTTTTACAATAGTTATCTTATTTTTACAGTTTACAGTTTTTGGGGTGTTTCGCCTTCTTAAAATCCGTGTTTTGCTTTAGATAACTTTAGCTGCTCAACCCTTGTCAACATACATGTTTGGTTTTATAGGAAAATACTTTTCAATTCTGTAATTACGAAGATTTTAACTTCATGTGCATTATTTCGTTGGTCTACTCTAAATAATCGTTTCTCATTTCTGATTTCGTTTCTGTCTTCAGCCACATTGATGGGAGCATGAAAAATGTTAAAATAGTATTCCAAATCAAACCGTTCCCAAAAAAATATGTTTTGATAGGTGTTTTTGCTTCAACTGTATGTTTTTGTCTGTTCAAGAGTTGCATAGCATGTGTCGAATTCAGAGATCTCGCTCTTCGACTATTAGATAGTGCGGATAATTGTCGGATATATTCCTCTCCCGTTGTAGACATCAACATAAAATAAAATGACAAAAAAATGACAAATATAAGTACTTGGCATTTTAAGTTTATGTTTGAGTAGTACTTTTACTGTTCGTAAATGTTGCAGAATAATGAACCATTGCTCAACTAAAATAATGGTCACAGACTTGTCGCCCAAGAGAATTGAAGGCTAAGGTTAAGGGTAAAAGTAAAAGTCGCTACCTGTTATAGCTCTTGCTAGCAGTTCACGGATACTTAACAAAGCAAATAAAATATTTCAAAATATTAATTTTTTCTACGTACTTGCTCCTTGCTCTAACAAATAAGAATAATAGATTATTTTAAAATAATTCTTAGTCAAGTGTATATGTAAAAAATAATACTACGAGTTACAGTTCACATTTATTTGACACGACAAATGTTACTATGGTATTTTCGAGCAGTAGCTGATATCGCTAATACTTCTCGACAAATAGGCCAGGAGCATTTCCTATAAAAGTAGTTTCCATAATAGACCTGTTGCAAAAAATATAATTTTAGTATTTTTAGAATCTTTTACTTAATACGAAACACAGTGTGTAAAGGATTTTAGCTTATTTTTTTCTATTACAGAGGGTATTATGGACATTGCCCTTCTAAATAGCTTGATAGTGGAGCGAAATAGACCATAAAAGTCTCTCCGTTCTCGAGAAAAAAAATCAGCGTAGAACCAGACCAGACCTTATAGTTTTTATAAAGTGAACAATTCTATGTAAGAAATGGCTATTTACGATATTTTTTTGTGGTACAGATATTTTTTATTTCGAGAAAACTTGAGAAATCGATTGATTATAAAAATCGTGTTTTTTAGCATTTACACTGCCATATATTCAAATCTAATTGAGCTATCGATCTAAATTTTTTTTAAATTCAAGTACACAACTAAGCGCTTCCAATGGCCTTTTTGTTTCTATCGATTATTGTTTATTATTTTCTTTAAACAACAATGAACTTATTACTCGACTTATTACTTCGCTAAGAATGTACTCATATTTCGACTAAGCGACAAACTTTTTATTTTTGCAAATTTTCATATACATGCAGCGAAGCAATTGAAGCCAAGATACAGAAGTTTTTGAAAAAAAAAATTTCATCTAGGACAGTTTTTTATTTATGAATATTTTTATGATGCATTAGCATATGGCATACACCTGGCAGGCGTACGGCGTAAATTATCTGATTGAATTTTGAAATAGCCTTTTTCAGTTATGTTTAAAAAAATTTAAGCCCTTTTAAATATGGTACACTTAAATTCACACTATAATGTAATATCACCGACCGAACACACTAAATCATTTTAGGAAATAACGGCAAACTGCACGAATATGTCCGAATCATTGCACAGCCCAAGCAGCATTCAAAGTGATGGGAACTGGCATCTGAGGCATCGGAACTTTAATATATTAGGAATGACATAACTGTTACTAAATTTGTGACTTTAGGGTAATATTCACTTTGCGGTATGCATTTGTAGTGACAATTATGTAGATTCTACTGAATTCAGGCATTGTATAGTTATAACACTTTCAAGTAACTGCTGCAGAATCTGCAACGTCGTGGATACTACTCTGCATTACTTTGAAGCATCCTCAACTGCAAAGTAAAAATTGGTAGTAATGCCGACCGCACAGCATTACCAAAGGATGACTTCAAAGTAACGATAACTTCAAGTGTGCAATTTTAAGTCCCTGGTACGTTGTAGGGAAATTTTCTGGAACTTCAATGTTGTCTAACTTATTAGTGACATCTCGAGTAAAAGTGAGGTTATTTCTATGAACATAGGGGCTCTGAAGTTATTTTTACTGCTCCCCACTAATTGAAAATGACTACAAAGTTACATATACCTTGAAAACCTACTATAAAGTAATATTAACTTTTAAGACAATTTATATAATTATTGACATTGAATAAAATGGCGGTATCTGAAATGCTCAGTAAAAGCGAAATACAGTTTATTGGCACTCATCCGCACGCATGTTTTATAGAAAACTGAAGAAACAGTTAAACAGTAGTGGAAAGAGTGATTCTTCAGAATATAATGCACACATGAAAAATTATTTCGCCACAGCAAAACCATCATTTTTGGCAACAAGAAGCGCAAAAGTGTTCCCATCAACACAAGGAGAAGAGTAATTGAAAACTATCACAGTTTGTATTGATATTAATGATACTGTGTACTGCACGAACGTTACAACTTGTCTTTAAAACATAGATTGACCAATAGTTCAGTTAGTGATTCACTGAGCATATTAAATGAATTTGCCGATTAAAAACTCTAAATTTAATAAATATTGTGTCGATGGGAACGGACAATATCGGTATATATCACTCAATTTATAAACTTGACGTTGCCGTTCCCGTTCGACGTTCGACGATGAAACATAAAAAAAAATCGAGGACGTGCACGTGACATCACACCTAACCTGAAAAATATATATATTTCTTAAAATTTACAAATATCTCGTAGCTATTGTTAAAATTTCTGCCTGATTTCCGTACTTTAAAATAAAATCTAGTTCAATGTAATGTTTATAAAGTTTTAAATAGTTTGTTCCAATAAAATAAGACACTTTTTGTAGGTTGGAAATCTAAATTAGCTGTCTATTTTTATTAATCAAGAGCTTTGAAAAAAAAATTGCGTGTATTTTTAAATATTCGTTTCGAGCCAGAATGTCCCCAAGCTAAAATTGCGGATACAAATTAAAGATGAGAATGAACTTAAAAAACTTGAAATTTGAGGTTAGTTTCATAATGCAATTGATCAATGCAAGTCATTAATATTGACGTTGACATTGTTTCTCACTGGGTCAAAAGTTGCCGTCAGTTTGAGGTGCCCAACATTTCCGTTCCCGTTAGGCGTTTCCGTCGCCGTTCAAAGATGAAACATGCAAAACACTGATTGTTATTTATATCCCAAGTTGGCGTTGATGTTTCCCACAGGATCAAAAGTTGCCGTCCGTCCGAGATGAAAAAATTTCATGTTTTTAACGTTACCGTTGCGGGATCTCCAATGAAATTGAAGCGTTTTGTCACGTGAATGAGTGTTAAAGTTTCATTCAATTCCATGTCAACTATACTGTCCCAAGTGCTTCAGAGTAAATCCGAATATATCTACATAGTACACGCAAATTAGATTTAAAAAAAAATGTCGTTAAATTCTGCATAAAAATGTCCTATTAACCTTGTAGCTTATCTTCACCTATTTCACGCTAATAGCGTCCGAATGGAATACACAGGTAAAAATTAATCCTATTCGAAGTTTCACAGCAAATATCTAATCTCGAAATTTCTCAAAGCTGGGAAATCTTTATTTCTCTGGGGGCACTGCATTCCCTAGCCAGCACAACCCCCCTGGTACTGTTTTCCTGCTTCTCTTTAAGATTCACAGCATTTACTCGACTCTCCGAGTTCTGCTGTCGACAGTCTCGTTTCATATGTCCTACCTTGCCGCAGTTGTTTGTAACATTTAATACCTCCACTCGGCTTCCCTTTATTTTGTTGTTTTTCCTGCTTTCCGAGGTCATCCAATTTATCGAATAATTTGGTGAACATTTTCTGCATCTCAGTCAACAGGTTCTGGTTCATTTCTGGTTGCGATTTTTAGAGAGTCACAGCTCGCACTCTCGACCTTGGAATATCCCTATAAGCGGCTTATACTTCAAGTGCACGCACCAAAGCTTCGCCACTACTTTGGTGTCTCGCAGCCTCAGAACACGCCTGACCTCTTCGTCCCTTATGCCATCTAAAAAGGCCCCCACGGCTAATTGTTCCTGAAATTCTCTAGGTGCACTTGGATACGCCAGGTGTGCCAGTCTCTATTGCAGCTTCAAATTCTTGTAGGCTTTCCCCAGCCTTTTGCATCCGGGATTTTAGTTGAGCCTGGTATACTTGGGCAAGGTGTTGGTCGCCATATCTCAAGTCTAATGCAGCTTCCAAGACTTTGAAGTCCCTTTGTTTCTCAACTGGGATGGTCTGGAGTAACTCTGAGGCTTGGCCCTTTAGCGCTAGAACTAATGCCATAGTCTTTTCTTCACTGTCCCAGTTATTTGCAGACGCAGCGGCCTCAAATTGTCTCTTGTAGGTTGTCAAAGGAGGGAGGTTTTAACCGAGGACCCGATGATGTTACTAGCTACTCTTTTCTCTCTTAATTGTCGTTTAAGTCGCTCCACTTCTCCTTCGAACTCACTCATCTTTCCTTTGACCTGATTGACTTCTGTCTCAACTACACCTACTTTGTCTTCTACCTTATCTACTTTTTCTTCTACCTTGTTTATCTCTTCTTTGACTTAATTCTTCAATTCTTCATTGGCGGAAATGATAGCGTCCTGCTGTATTTTCATTTGTTCATTCAGGATTCTCCTTAGTTCTTCTTGGCGTCTTTCTTGTTCCTCCTTTTCCTCTTGACGTCGCTGTTCTTCATCTTTTTCCTCTTGCCGTCGCTTTTCTTGTTCTTCCTTCTCCTCTTGACGTCGTCTTTCTTGTTCCTCCTTCTCCTCTGGACGTCGTCTTTCTTCCTCTTGACGTCTTTTCTTCTGTTCTTCTTTGTCTTCCTGACGTCGCTTTTCTTGTTCTTCTTTCTCCTCTAGCTGTCGTATCTTCAGGTCTTCCATAATTTGTCTCAGTTCGGTTTTTTCATCTTGATGTCTTATTTCCAGGTCTTCCATAATTTTCTTCAATTCATCTCTTTCTCCTTGACGCCGCTTTTCTTCCTCTTGGCGTCTTCTTTCTTCATCCTCTTGGCGCTGCTGGTCCATCATCTTAAATTCCGCAAGTAGGTCCTTCATTTGTTTCTCTTCTGCCATACTTCTTGTTTCTATGGGCATAAGATTATGTTAAAATAAAATAAATTTAACTGTCACGTCAATATCGGTAATGGAACTTTCCAGAAAAATCTCGAAACGGCACAAAAAAAAGTCTTATCCAGAGTCTTTTGTCACTATCCAGTTCAGAGAATTTAATAATCTCCACTAATATCCAAATAGAAAAGTTCTAGAAATTTTCACGCACTAACACAAATGAGTCTTCTTCAGTGTCTCTATCGCTTCTCAGTTTAAAGTTCACTCTAATGTCCTAATAAAATATTCTGCAATGTCGCAAAAATGCACTTTTTCATAATTTTGAGTCCAAAAATAGTCCTTAAACAATGTCCCGTAAGTCAATTCTCAGTGTCACCACTAATTCCCGAGAAGAACACTGTAGAAACCTTCTGTTATAATTCCGCTTCTGACACCAATTGGTGACCTGTTTACACCCTTTTTGTAAACACCCTGTATCGTGGGTTCGGAAATTATAACACCAGGGTAACACTAAACACTAATTTATTGACTTACTAATTACAACCAATTGATTACTTGTATTACTCTGTGTACTACAATTCACTACTTGATCACTTTACTCTCTTCTGATCTTACTGCACTTGCTATCTAAACTGAACTTGCCCACTCTGGTTTATTCGATGCCTTATATACCTAAAGATACAAATACAGATCCCGAAGTTTCTGTGATGACGTTACCATTCTCCAGATGTCATCACTCTAGAGCTTCTAGTGGGTTCTTTCTCTAGTAGGTGCAAACCTCCACATTCAGACATCCGAACTAATTGAATTCTATGTTGCCTACATTCTAGGGGTTGCAACACATCACAATATAAATTAATTTAAAATATACGGCACATGCAACAAGCCTATTGATCAAGAAGCAAATAATGCAACAAGTGGTTATCATCTGAAATTTTCTCCCTATTTCGACTCTGCTGAACATGAAAATGATGGATGCCAAATTAAATTTCCCAATTATCCCACTATTTTGAAAAAAAATTACACAAGGGAACAAAATCGAAAATTGTGGTAACCAATAAAATAGTATTACTCATAGGCGTGCTCTAAGGAGCAAATATTTAATGGTCTTCTAACTATATAATTATTCGTTTCCTTTAGATTTTAGCACGCTTTAAAGTAGTTTCATCGAGATTTATGTTTGCATTATAAATAGAAATATATAACACAGGTCTGCGAGGTTTTGTTGTTGGGCACATGGGGGTCATTTCCGAAGTCATTTGTCGCTCTGAATCCGAATTTGGTCTCAGAATTGGCTCATCCCGTCAGGATTTTGAAATATTTGAGGTTAAGTACTTATAAAATGGCTTTTTTTCTACTTTTGAGGTTATGTATAGAATTCAAATTGTTTTTCTGCCCATTTCTAATAAATACATAATTTAGTACCATCCTTCCTCTTTAAAATAAGCTTTCGAGTGGTCATCTACTATGTTTCTTCGTAAAGTTATATCCATTTTAAGATGACATGAATTTGAAACCATGATCCATTACAACTCGACAGTCTTAACCAAACGAGTCAAGATTTAATACAAGGTAAAACATACCGAGCTCTTAACCGAACGACTCTAAACGAATCAAGATTTAATATAACAGAAGGGAAAACGCAACAATTTTAACCACACGACTCTAGAAGAATCAAATTTAACACAACAGAAAGGCAAACAACCTCTTAACCAAATAAAATTGCATTATTTGCACTTCCACAACCCACTCCCACTTTGGGATTGGTACAGTATGCAATATGAGTGGTATAATTTCTTGGGTTAATACTAGGGATTGCAATTTACCGGAAATTTTAATAACCGGTAAATCGGTAAATAAAAATGTAAATAACCGGTTAACCGGTATTTACCGGTAATTTTTAGAATGAATGATTAGGGTGGCGAAAATGGCAATTATCTTTTTCCATGTACAAAATTATCTAAATTTAACAAAAAACATTTTTATATACGTATAATTAATATAATTAGGCTTTGTGAAACATATTTTTTCCAAATTGAAATTCGCTTACAGTCGATTAAAAAAATTATACAGTTTTGCGAAAGACATATCTAGAGAGTGTAAATCAAAATTTTGTGATTCACTCGTATTATCTTTAGTTGATTATGGTGATGTTGTATATGGAAAGTTATTATCGGCGACAGCAAAAAAGAAAATTCAAAAACTTCAAAATTCATGTATGCGTTATATTTACAGTATCCCATATAGACAACATATATCACCACATCTAAATAAACATAGCATATTAAACATGAAAAACCGCAGACGTTTACACATGCTCACACTTATTTGGCGAATAATTCATAATGACGAACCTCAGTACTTAAGAAATAATTTAATTTCACGAGATCACTTGCATAATACAAGATACATACAAAATTTTTTGGTGCCTCAGCATGAAACTGCGATTTTTCAAAGATCATTTACGTATTTTGCATCTCATCTTTGGAATGAACTTCCAAATGAATATAAACAATATAAATCAAAAAATGTTTTTATTAAAGTTGTCAAAAATTACATTTTGGCTGATCAGAAGCAGGAGACTTGATGCTGCGTTGTGGATGCGCGTATATTTCTTTTTCTTTTTCCGATATAATTTTATTTACTTTTAACCTTTTTGTTTCGCTTCGTGAGGTCTGCCCGTTCCCCTTGTCTGCTCGCATGTCTGAGTGCTGCTGTTGTTATTATTGTTATTATTATTATAAAATATAACATTTGTTAGATTATTACAATTCATTACTGAATATTAACAAATAAAATAATTATTATTTTTTTCATGAAATTTTAGATTTATATGTATTAATATTTTTTTATAATCTTAGATTTAGGTTATTTGTATTTGGGCAAATGAAAGAAGAGCTCTACAGTTCAATTTGTACCATTTTTACTTTGAGAAAAATAAATGTATTATTATTATTATTATTATTTTTTTTATTTTTTTTTTTTTTCGGTTTCCCGTTGCCGGACGGGGCTTCCGTGGCCTCCGACACCACACAGTAGCCGCGCCGGCTAATTAATTACAGCCACTCTCCACGACCTGTGGAGTTAGTGACTGTAAACACCTGAATCATGTGCCCTAAGCAGACGAAGGGACCCCAAGATAACCGCCTTCTGCATCTGACCTGTCAACCATTCTGCCGAATTCTGACAGGCCGGTATGATCTTTAATTCTGAGAGCAGCGAAGGCTTCATCCCTCCGAGTACGCCGATTATTAGGATGACCATCTTGACCGAGTAGTCTGGGTACAGCACTTGGAGCTCATACCGGAGATCACGATATTTGGTCCGTTTTTCCCCCTCCTTCAAAGCGATGTTTGTCTCAGCAGGTGCTGAGAATTCGATGACAAACATCACTTTGTTCTGATGATCGAGGAGGACTATGTCAGGCTTGTTGGCTTGAATTAGCCTGACGGTCGGGAACGAGTAGTTCCAATAAATTCGGCACCTCTCGTTCTCGACAACGGACCCAATATCTCCGGGGATGTAAGGCAGCACTGGTGTTTGATCTACCCCGTACGAGTGCCTTAGATGGTAGTATAGCACTCATAAAGCCGCGTTATGGCGGTGGATGTAGGCCGAAATCGCGTATATCGGGCATTCTGAAAGGAAATGCATCAGCGATTCCGGCGCCTGACGGCAGGTCCTGCAGTTGATATCAGGGACCTCTACACCCATTACGCGGCTTCGGTAGACCAAGGTGTTTATTACACCATCCTGACAGGCCACAATGAATCCCTCGGTCTCCGACTTAAGCCCAACTGACCTTAAAAAGGCGAATGTCAGCCTAGTCGATAAACCCCTCTATGTTCTTATAGTACACACCGTGCATGGGTTTGTCGACATGCTGCCTGAACAGATTCTCCTGTTCGGCAGCTTTTATTTGGGCTTTCAGATGATTTGGCTGAAGCTCGGTGACTGACTCTGGATCAGCACTGCGCCGGCCACCTCGTCTGACGTCGAATACGAGACCAAGTTAATCTGCGGCTCTTTTTGCTGCCTTGAACAATCCTGCGCCCACCCCTGCGATTTCGTGATCTCTCACTAATAGCAGGAGCGGATCCGAGCTCCTGAGGATGTTACATGCCATACTCAGCGCTACTCTGCCATGCATTATTATTATTATTATTATTATTATTATTATTATTATTGTAAACAAACAAAAAGTGCTTTTATCAAAAGGAAAAAATATAAATGAAATAAATTTAAATAAATAATTATTCTGTAAATAACAAACATTACAAACATAAACTCAAATAGGGCATTTACTGAATACCTAATCTAAAAATACAATATTTTTTAAAAATAGCCCATTAAAAGGGCTAGTTTTTCAAAGCTGTATCTGTTAGTCGTCTGATATTTGTACATAGAATACCAACAACTGAAAATGCCCTTCCTCTATCGATATTGGTAGGTCGTTAAGTTAATAAGAATTGGTAATAACATTCTTCTAAATGTTTTCCACGGATATTTGAGGCAGTGAAATATTCAATTTCCTGTCGCAAGATATTATCAATGTCTCTCTTACTTGTATTTCTTAGGGCTTGGTGCTTGGGTTTTACTTTTTATAATATTATTTATTTATTGTTAAAAGTGCTCAGTGTTGGGACAGTCACTCTATATTTAGTGAATACTAGTCACTGACATAAATAGAAACGTTGAATACGTGACACATCGTAAGTTCAGAATTTACCGAAATAACCGGTAAAAAAATTAAATAACCGATAATTATCGTCAGGTGTTTTTTGTCCTGTTTACCGGTTAACCGGTTAACCGGTAATGCAATCCCTAGTTAATACACCTTTCAATGTATTTTTTCATGGTTCACAAATTGGATCTGGTGTATTTTTTCCGTATCTGTTATATTTTTTGAGTTACTAGCAGTTTTTTGAAAACAGTGCAAAAATTGGTCGTCATCTTGAGTATCAAGTTTATAATGCAAAATTCACTGTCGTATCATAGATCTACAAAAATGCAGTTTTTTAATCTGGTAAGTACCCAAATTGTCCTTTCCGACGTATTCTGGGTCGCTGAAACCGAAACTGATATTCGTTTTACTGAGTCAGGCCACAATTTTCACCTATGGTCCAAAATTACCCCAAAAATGGGGTGAAAATGTATTTTTGAAATTGGATATTTTTGCAACGATTTCAAATTGATAGGTAATAAGGTACAGTTCCTTGCTACTTTCCGCTAATAAGTAGACAGATATTAGTAAAACTGAGTGATATTTTATTTCTTACTCTCAAAATGTATGTCGCCGTCGCACAGTGGAAAAAAAAGCCTTTTTTGGACAAAAATTTGCCTACAAGTCAAATCTTAATCAATTTCGATCTACCTTGGCTTAAAATGTAGGTTATTGGCTACACTTTCAGAGTATACTGCCTAAATTGCAAACCCCGATTTCCTAACCTCAAAAAATATATCAAATATGAGAGTAATCACTTTTTGCTATTTCTACAAGGCAAATCTTGATCAATTTTGACAATCCTGGAGTTCATAATTTAGGCAGTATACGCTGAAAGGGTAGCTAAAACATGCATTTTAAGCCCAGGATTGTCAAAATTGATAAAGATTCGACTTGTAGAAATAGCAAAAAGTGATTACTCTCATATTTGATACATTTTTTGAGGTTAGAAAATCGGGGATAACAATTTAGGCAGTATACACTGAAAGGGTAGCTAATAACCTGCATTTTAAGCCCAAGATTGTCAAAATCGATCAAGATTTGACTTGTAGAAATAGAAAAAAGTGAGTCATATTTGATACATTTTTTGAGGTTAGGAAATCGGGGTTTGCAATTTAGGCAGTATACTCTGAAAGTGTAGCCAATAACCTACATTTTAAGCCAAGGTAGATCAAAATTGATTAAGATTTGACTTGTAGGCAGATTTTTGTCCAAAAAAGGCTTTTTTTTTCCACTGTGCGTCGCCGCAGGGCCCCATGTAGCCTACCAACGCCTCTGTTTGGAGATATGTATCGGGCTAATAAAATTAAATTACAAATTTAAAAATCCCCCGACACAAAAATATCGACTAAATAACTAATATAAAAAAATAAATTAACACAACTTTAAAAATTATGAAATAATTTTGATTCCCTTTCAGTGTATACTGCCTAAATTGTTATCCCCGATTTTCTAACCTCAAAAAATGTATCAAATATGAGAGTAATCACTTTTTGCTATTTCTACAAGTCGAATCTTTATCAATTTTGACAATCCTGGGCTTAAAATGCATGTTTTAGCTACCCTTTCAGCGTATACTGCCTAAATTATGAACTCCAGGATTGTCAAAATTGATCAAGATTTGCCTTGTAGAAATAGCAAAAAGTGATTACTCTCATATTTGATATATTTTTTGAGGTTAGGAAATCGGGGTTTGCAATTTAGGCAGTATACTCTGAAAGTGTAGCCAATAACCTACATTTTAAATTTGTAATTTAATTTAATTTTATACTTTTTGAACTAAACATATACATACAACATAGCATATTATTATACCACGAGTTCCACACAGAACTTTTTAACCTTTAAGCCGACACGGTCCAATTTGTATTCTACTAGTCACACACGGTTTACAAGACCGGTTCTGCATCAAAATCTGATCTCCCGTTGAAGAGATATAAAGCCACAGACAGACAGACAGACAAACTACGAATTTATTAAGTAAGTGCATATTTATTATGATTATGTATTTAAGTAAATGCTCTTTCCCTTATGTCTTGATTAAGGCGCACTATGTTTCGTATGTAACTGTATGAGCATATTGTATTATTATTGTTATGTAACATTAATTCTTGGGAAATAAATCTAATCTAATCTAATCTAATCAAACTTATAACACCTCCCTTTTTAAAAACCCCCTATCAATGTATCTAATCGTACCAGTTTCATATGACCAAATCAAAATGAGGCTGAAATAATATTCGGCTACCAGACAGACAGACAGACAGGCAAACAAACATACAACCATACGAGTTAAAATTATAACTCTTTTTGGGTCGGTGGTTAAAAAATTGAAAATTTTTAAAAACCCCCGATCAATATATCTAATCGTACCAGTTTCATATGACCGAATCAATATGACGCCGAAATCATATTCGGCTACCATAATTGTCTGCACAATTTCAATTTTACTTCAGTCGGACAATTTCTAGAGAAGTTCAACATGGCGAATTCAAGATGGCGACCAATCATTAATATCTAATATGGCCTTAAAACCTTCTCGACAAAATACTCTTTCAAATAAAAAAAAGTGCATCAAAATCGGATCACCCGTTAAAGAGATATGAAGCCACAGACAGACAGACAGACAAACATACGCGTCAAACTTATCTCTTTTTGGGTCGGGGGTTAAAAATTAACTAACTTCAAACTTTTGGTTGTTTTTTGGTGGTGCGTTAATTTCTTGGAGAAGTGTATATTCATTGCGTCGTTCCTATCCGATATAAAACTTATAGTTTAAACCGAATCCTTCACCATTTCTTAGAATGCAACGTATGAGCGAATACACTATACGATCAAATTATAGTGTTAAAACTAAAAAAATGTGTCCCTCATCTTGGGGGGGTTCGCCATATTGAATTTAGTGTGACGTCATTTTATTTTCGTATTCTTCTCAGCAAACTCTTTCATTTGATACCCATATCATGGGGGTGCGTAAAAAATAACTGGTCCGCCATATTGGATTTGGAATGACGTCACTTAGCTAACCATGCATTGTCATCCAAACTAAACGTGTATGTAAAATTTCAGCTCAATCGGTTGGGGATAACTATTTTAAAATTCAGTTGCAAGATTTGACCCACAAGAACAAGGCAAGTTAAGTAAAAGCTTGTAATCAAGATGGCGACCAAACATCAAAATCTAATATGGTAAAAACCTTCTCGATAAAATACTCTTTCAAATAAAAAAAAGTGCATCAAAATCGCATCACCCGTTGAAGGGATATGAAGCCACAGACAGACAGACAGACAGACAGACAGACAGACATACAAACATACGCGTCAAACTTATAACACCCGTCTAAAAAAAATTTGCTAGCGTGGTAAATCGATGTTTTTTAGCTGTAAATTCGCGCGCAATGTCACTTTTACTTCTATAGTCTAAACCGGAACCTAAAAATGGGGTAAACCAATCATTCCCTGCAGTTCAAATTTACCGGTTTCAAACAATTGTGCTAATGTGATATGTGTTTGGTGTTTGACTTTAGAAGTTACGATTTCAGCGACCCAACATACATGGGAATATCATATTTGCACAATACCGAGCGCCACAAGCTATATTTTCTTTATTTTCTAACTTATCCATTTGAAATTTGGGGTGCATAAAGTACATGTAATAAAAATGGATTTTTGGACATAAAAAATGGTACGAGACCATTTCCCGTTTACCCGGAAATGACCGCAACTTTCGATTTTTAACTGGAACACCTTGTATAATTTTACATATTTTGATTCAAGACAATGAGACTTTCGCGAATGAATTTTTGAGTCGATGTTCAGTTTTTTAAAGCATTCTAAGACGTTCGTCTAGAGTGCTTAGGAATACCAAATTTTATTCTACGGCAGGTAAAGCCTAAGAGAAAAATATAATTTTTCATTTAATTTCATTAATAACAATTTAAGGAGCTTCCAAAGTTGAAGATATCACTTTTTTAATGAAAACTTTTTTTTCAAATGATAAGGTGGTGCCTCATACTGTTCTATAAATTGCAGATTTTTTGCTGAATTCATTGATATCCATTTCAAATACTTATATGTTATTTGTTTTTCTGTTTTATTGAATTTATTTAAAAATAAAAAATCACTTTCAAAATAATTTTTATTGATCCTTATAGTTTGCACCGGTTATACCTATTAAGAAACAAAAGAGAACACTAATAGGTTATTCACAAAAAAGTAGTTATTCACATTACATTATTAGACATATGATTTTTTTTCAATTATACAAATCGCATAATTATAAACGTTAAATTCCTAGAAATGGTGAACGGCATTTGAATTTTTCAAATATTGTTCAAAATCACGATCAATACATTTTCTTTCTCGCACAATTGTGCTACTCATTATATTCCTTAACATTTGTGGAGTGAAGCTATTAAAAGCTCTCCTTATTCTCAATTCGAGATCCTCGATGGTCACAACGGGAGTTTTGTAGACCTATCACTTGATATATCTCCAAAGGAAGAAGTCTAATGGGATTAGATCAGGTGACCTTGTAGGCCACCTTATGAAACCCTGGTTTGAAATAAGTTGTGGGCCATAAGCTTCATTGAGATAATTCATAAGAACGCTGATGTTATGGGGCGGTGCTCCGTCTTGCTGGAAACCGGTATTATGCTAGAGGAACTTGTTCGATTTCTGGCCTAATTTGATTTTGTAAGAATTGAAGATACCTTTGCCCTGTCGGCGTACCTTGGAGGAATATTTGGTCAATGATTCATGTTCCATAAATACACGCCCATACATTTATCCCAAATCTTTCTTGAAATCTCCCTTGTCCGCAAATAATCTTTGATTCTGTTGGGGTCAGTATCTTACTTTCTGCCGGTTGAACACTGCATTATTTTTTAAACGTGCTTCATCGGAAAAAAGGATGTTGGAGGCAAAATTATTGTCTCTTGCAAAATTATTGTCTATTTGAAACTTATTAATTAACAACTCGCAAAACACAATTCGTCTTACAGAATCTCCTTCGTACAAATGTTCATGCAGATTGTACTTTAACGAGCGGTAATTATTTTTTTTCAAAATTCTTACTGTTTCTCTATTTCATCCTAGTCCTTCCGCTTTATGTAACTGAGGTTGATTAACTGTGGCTGACGGTTCCTAGTACATGATCTCCAACTCTTCATTTACAATGAATTATTGATTTTGGATAGGTACGTGGTTCCCGCCGCATTTACTCTCTAATTTCTTGAAATAACGACATAAACATAAACATAAACACACCACAGATAGTAGACAACCCCCAAATCCAAAGCTGTCCGGAAGGGGGTTACACATTCGGAAAAACGCAGACATACATCCACACCCACCGGTTTTGTCAATACCGGGGCTGGGGGTCGAACCCAGAGCGCGGTAGCGAGTCGATCAGCTACCGTGCCGGTACGACGAAACGAATGATTTCTTTCAGGAAATCTCTGAGCATCAGTGTTACCAATTGGTGGGTATTTACCCGAATTGCGGGGATTTTAGTGATGTGTGGGTATTTTGGTGGGTAATGGCTTCATGTGGGTGAAATGCGGGTATTTTGAGATCTGGCAGCAATGAGCTCTATACATACACTGGAATGTGCTCGCAAAGGGGGTGAAGCTCGCCCGAAGGTTCTCTGCCTCTGTCTTTCTCCGCTATTGTTCGAGTTAACTCTATTGGCTATTATCTTTCGAGCTCGTTCAAAGTGAACACAATCAGTAAGCCCCACCAATAGAGATCAAGGATTTCAAAAATACCTCGATATGATTGGCTGTTTAGTGATTGCAATCAGTTCGTTCTGCACGAAAGAAAACAGCTATTATGTATAGAGCTCACTGGCTGGCACTGTGTCATTACTCATATTTATATTTGTATTATATTGATATTTTTGTTATTACATTGTTAGAGTTTTTTGTTATTTTTTTAATATTTATATATACTGCCGTTTTATGTTTATTTAAAAAATACCTATTAAATTATGTATTTATATTGTTTTATTATCTTTCCATTCCTTCGTACGAACATCAATATTAAACCAAGCCACAAAAACCAAAAAAATCGCAATACCTATCTGTTTTTCATGTGTGGGTATTTTGGTGGGTAATTTCATATCGTTGGCGGGTAATGCGGGTATTTTCTTTGTGATTTTGCGGGTATTTAAAATCTACTCGTTGGCAACACTGCTGAGCATACATTTGACCTGCAAGCACAGTTTTTTCACCATTCGCCATAAATTAATATCATACATGTCAGTTTTTTCGTTATTGGTGTAGTTCATGTTAAGAAATATCAATAATGGACACAAATTCGCCAACAATAATTGTTTACATTTGTCTCCTTTCTTTTGTTTTATAATATTGTATCAAAGCGTAGGGCAAAGGCAACTACGTTAACGCTCAAAAAAAATTATATTGAAAGTGATTTTTTGTTTTTAAATAAATTAAATAAAGTAGAAAAACAAATAGCATAGATTTGAAATGGATATCAATTAATTCAGAAAAAAATCTATAATTTTTTTAACACTATCCCACCACCTTCCCATTTAACAAGAAACAAAGTTTTCGATAAAAAAGTGATTGTTCAATTTTGGAGAGGAGACAACGCCAATCACAAAGTTTCATCGGTAAAGCTAAAGCCGAAGTGGGGTGAAGGGTAGGCAGTGTGGCTAAAATATGTGTTTCTTAAGATTTAAGAGTATTACCACAGTAGAGAAAAGACCAGTAGTCCGACTCAGCCGGAACAGTTGTATACGATTTTCAGTGCGCATGCGATGCGCGTGGGCTTAAACTATTCGATGCGCAGTGGACGGCACGACGACAGTGGACGGCAGTGATGATATAGGGTGGGGCGGATGTTTATTTTTGTTTACGTTTACGTTTCTGAACAGTCGCCACTGTCGACGAAATGCGCGTGGGATACAAACAGTAGATGCGCAGTGGATTAAAAAAAATAAAATCGAGTACAACAAATATCAAAGGGACCGCTGCGAGTAGAACTACTGGTCTTTTCTCTACTATGGTATTACGCAGCTGTTATTACAATTTCTGCCTGGTTCCCGTATTTTCAACTAAAATCTAGTTCAGTGTAATGTTTATGAACTAAATACTTTGTCCAAATAAAATAGGACTCTTTTTATAGATTGGAAATCTAACCTGTAATTAGCAGTATATTTTTATTAATCAACAATATTGAAAAATTATTTACGTGAATTTTTAAATATTTGCTTTGAGCCAGTACGGCTCCAAGCTAAAAATGCGTATACAAACATTAAAAATGAGAATAAACTTGAAAAATTTAAAATTTAAGGTTATGTTGGTTACATGAAGTTTTATCGTTCACGTGTCTTAAATTATATCAAAGTGACTCCATCTACTAAAACAGCATTGTACCAAAGAATTTCCAGCAAAAAGCATTTTTTAGCGAACTGGCTCATGTTATTAAACTGAACAAAAGATATTCTTGTAAGTAAATGCATATTACACTTCTATTGAAGAACATTTTTAGCTAAAACTTGTTTATTAGGAAGATCTCTCTTCACATTGGCTCATTTCCGCCCACTCACCTCTGATTTGATTGCATTGTTCCCTCTTAAACGAAAAATTATATTTTTCCCTTGGAAAAAGTGAACATCGACTCAAAAATTCGCGAAAGTCTCATGGTACACTCAGAATCTTGTCTTGAGTTCAAATATGTAAAAATATACAGGGTGCTCCATTTAAAAGTCGCAAGTTGCCTTCATTTCCGGGTAACCAGAAATGGTCTCATACCATTTTTTATGACCAAAAATACATTTTTACAGGTAGTTTATGCACCCCAAATTTCAAATGGATAAGTTAAAAAATAAAGGAGATATAGGGGGCAGCCACTAGCCTGTGGCACCCGGTATATTTCATTTTGGACAATTTTTGTGATAGTTTTGGACCATAGATGAATTGAAATTGTGGCCTGATAAAATAAAACTAATGTTAATTTCGGTTTCAGCTACCCAAAATATATTGGTATATCATATTTGCCACAGTTTTTCTCATTTTGAGCAATTTCGCCCCATTTTTTGGGGTAATTTTGGACCATAGGTAAAAACTGTGACGTGCTAGAGTAAAGCGAATATCAGTTTCGGTTTCAGCGAAATACATGGGTATATTATATTTGCACATTTATTTTCATTTTGGACAATTTTGCCCATTTTTGGGGTAGTAAGGACTATTCACGTACCAGATTCCAAAATTGATTTTTTTTTTTAGTATACCGGTGTATTTAGCAGGATTAAAATAAAGAGAAAACAACAGATACCCAACTGTTACATTTTATGCTCCTAGAATGCCCGATATCAGAAAATTCTCCTAGTCTGCCTAACTGAAAGTCAGTTAATTGATGAAAACACTCTCATTATCTATTCGGGAAATATTACTCACTTGCGTCTTTTGAATATCCCAATCTGTATACCAAAAATTATTAAAGTTGAATTATTATTAGGTGCTCTATTTTCTACGACAATTAGTATAATAATTAAAAATTATTAATGAAAGGCGTTATAACAATCTGTAAAGGTCATTAAATAGTAAGTACAATATTTAAGACGTGTTTTTTTTCTCGTCAGCTAATTTAGTAGCATGACTGGTATAAAGCAATGTATATACTTACTTTATATTTTTCTTAAGTCATTATTAAAATATGTTTGTGTAATGTCAACTGGTTTTAATTAACCTGCGGTATGTTCAGCATTTTTATTTTGCTTCCGCAAGCAGAACGAGAGCGTGACTATTATCATTTCACGTACTATAAGAATTTTAGTAAACGTACATTACTGAAATGATGGGACAGAGAGGTCACGAATAATTACAGTTTATATAATTAACTCTTCTTTGATACTTAGCGCACTATCTCTAATGCAATTGATGGCACCGATATTAAAGAAAGTTATTCTAATTACCAAATTCTTTGACAAAAAATGTTTACAAAATAATTGCAGAATTGTAAAAATATAAATAAATAAATTAATATTTTGAAACTTTGAAGCTTTACTATTTTACGAAAGTCGACGAACATCCCGAGACGAGTACGAGGAAGATTTTTCTCAACATGTCGCATAGGGTTTTGGAACAGAGAGCAATATTTACAAATTTTTTATCTCAAATTCTGATCAGGGACGAAGCAAAATTTTCTAGAAATGCTGTCACGAATTACCATAACAATCATACTTGGTGTGAAGAAAACCCTCACGTTGTACGTGAACATCACTACCCATATGAATTTTCTGTAAATGTATGGGTTGGAATAATTGGAGACCACTTAATCGGTCCTCCCTTTCTTCTACAAAGGCTTGATGGTATCCGATACAGGGAATTTTTCCATCTTTAAGAACTCTTGGAAGATGTCCCGATAAGGATTCAATAGCGAATGTGGTTTATGCCTGACGATGCTCCTCCTCACTTTAGATTAGTTGTAAGAGAGTATTTGGATCATGAATATGCTGCCCACTAGATTGGTCGTACAGGACTTTGACAATGGCCATCCAGATCGCCGGATTTGAACCCTCTAGATTTTTCCTGCGGGGTCATTTAAAGCGACTCGACTACAAGACATCAGTTGAGAATGTAGAAGATTTAAAGCATCGTGTACATGAATCTTGTGATACAATAAGAAACACTCTGGGTATTTTCGAGCGAGTTAGTGAGTCAGTGATAAGGCGTTTGAATTTATGCATTGGAGCTGGAGGTAGTAATTTCGAACATTTTTTTTTAATGCCTATTAACGTCAATTGTTGGTAGAATTATTTTATTTTTAACTGAAACTTTATTTGAAGCCCAATTTGTGTGGAGGTCTTAATACTGAAGTATTTAATTCTTTCAGAATTCTAAATTGCGACACTTCAAATATGTATATTTTCCTTTCAGGTATGTCTCTGCTTTCTTTGTAGTGATTAAAAATAAACTATTTCATGCATCGCTTACTTTTCCGTTAATAAAATTTCCATTTGAAGATATTATTCTACGCCAATTCAACAAGAGAGATTTTTCATGTATTTTTTCTGAAAAAATCGTATTTTGAGAAAAAAAATCGGCAGATACTCGATACTGCAAGCGGCTGCAATCTCCCCACCCGGTGGATCTTTGATGCCGAAAAGAGCACAAAATATTAACGATCTCGTTTAATTATATGTATTAAGTTGAAATAATTTTTTTATATTACAAAAAAAAAGTCTTGCGATTGATAGGATTTGAAACTGCGAACTTCAAGTTTAAAATTTATAGTCTCGCGTAAGCAAGCAACAAATAGAAAAAAATCGACTACTAGATATGCAGTCAGATAGAATCAGCATAAGCCACAACTTCACAAAGATCTTCAGGGTAAACCCTATGTTTTTACCCATCTTTCCGTGGTCTTTTTTTTGTGATGTCAAAATTTAATGCCCTGATAGACCCCTGGGCGAGAAGCGTGTTTCCCTGTATTTCCCGTTGTTGATCTTCTTTACATTACTCCATTTTGTTTTAGGTATAGTTTTCTTAGTTCATTAACATATTAACAGATAGCGACTGGCTGTATGGTCTTTGACCCAAAGCCAAAAAAAAAAAAAATCTTCAGGGTATACATACCCGATAGGGAAGAGGAAGGAACAAGGCAACTGCGAAGACATCCAAATGATACCATATGGTATACTGACGGATCGAAAACGTCAAGTAGTACTGGGGCAGTGTTACGGGGGATCAACCAAGGACAGACATCAGTCTGAACCTGGGCAGTACCGCAACGGTGTTCCAAGCAGAGGTCATAGCCATAGAAATCTGTGCACAAGAAATGATACGGCGGTCATATACTGACAAAAGAATCCGCATCATCACTGACAGTCAAGCAGCTCTCAAAGCTCTGAATGCAGTAGAGATACGTTCCAAAACGGTAAAAGACTGCCTTGAATCCCTAGCGAAACTGGCGGAACACAACAGTATACAACTGGAGTGGACGCGAGGACACCAGGGCAATGAAGGCAACGAAAAAGCAGATAAGCTGGCCAAAGAAGGCGCAAAAACAGCCTTGATGAGACCTGAGCCATCCTGCGGGATATCATACAATACCGCAAGAGGAATGGTAAAGGAGTCAGAAACGTATCTTGTATTGGACTGGCGCGCCGGGGATGAGGCAGTCACGCATGTTCATCACCGGCGGGCCATCCATGACAAAGACCAACGAATTGCTAAAGCTGAGCAAAAAACAGCTGAGATGTGCAGTGGAAATCCTAACAGGACACTGCACACTGAATAGACACCTAACTAACATAGGTGCGAAAGATAATCCAGAATGCAGGATGTGTGGTGAGGATGAAGAAACTCCTCACCACATACTATGTGAATGCCCAGCCTTAGCGGCTGGGAGGTTCTCACACTTCGGGGGACTAACCGTAACCCCGGAAGAAATAGCCAGAGCTCCCATTGACCGTATACTCTCCTTCTGGAGAGGAACGGGATTAATGGGATAACGAGACTATGGGGTACAATAAGCTCAAGCTTCAGTACAGCGGGGCTTCGGCACCGCAACCCATAAGGAAAAAAAAGCAAGCAAGCAAGCAAGCAAGCAAATAAAATTTATTAACATTCATATGTACATATGCTTCAACATACTAAGCTATTCAGAGAGTTGCTTTAGGTTGTAAAATATATAGACTAGTAGATGGTGACAGAAAATCAGAACTGATAGCCTACCGTCTGAAAGTAATTTAGTCAGTATTATGTATATATTAAAGCTCAATTTGGGGTACTTTCAAGGTTTGCACGCATGCACGGATGTAGGAAACGATTTCCGGTTTGCATAAAAAAACAATGTTTTCAACTAATAAATTACCGTTTGCAAAGTTCATAATTCGAAATTAAAGGAATAAAAATATGTCGGAAGCGCATTTGCACAGTCTTGTCATGCACGAAACTTTATACAGGGTACTCGAAAATATATCAAATTTTAGTAAAAAAGAATGATTATTTACCGTCTGCAAACAGTACAAAAACATGTTTCTGGCTCATGAAAAAGGGTAGGGGAAAGGCGCAGACGTTACCGATGTGCACATCACCATATCGTACGCATGTCAACATGTTATTTTGTTTTACAATTTTGAACAATCGTTTACCGTCTAATTATAGTTCTATTAGAAAATTTAGGTTGCAAAACTGTTGTACTAATTATTTGCAGACGAATTCAGTGTGCACGGTCGTCCATTGAATTCTATAATCTTGTACCAATTATTTACTGTCTGCAACTTGGTACGAAGAAAGATTATTGGTTCAAATATGCAATTATTTAATTTGCAGACATTGCCCACATGCACGAGGGTCACAATAAAGTGTCCAAATTTGGCGAAATGCGTTTGATATCTCTCCGTTTGCGATATGTACCAAAAACAACTATCTACCGTCTGCAACTTGGTACAAAGAAATATTACTGGTTTAAATACGCAATTATTCAATTTGCAGACGATGCGCACATGCACGAGAGTGAAAATAAAGTCTCAAAATTTGACGAAATGCCTTTGATATCTCTTCGTGTGCGATATGCACCAAAATCAACTCTTTACCGCCTGCAACACGAAATTGTGTAAGCTAACTTATTAAGTATACTATTTTCCCATGGATAGACCAGTGATCTCTATTTAAACTGTACTGCTAATACTAACGGGCTGCGCATGGAAATAATAAGACACAAAGGAGCTCATGAAATAGCTATTGCGCATGCTCAAACCCATCTAAAGCTGTCAAATTTAATCTAGAATATTAGCATAGGCGTAGTGATAACTGATAATTCTGGGTTCAATGCAAGTGGTGTAAGTTGGTTACTAGTTTTCTTTCTTGTATATGCATTTAGTTCACATAAATCTAAAAATAAATCTTTTGATTTATTTTCACTTAAACATTTCTGATTTTATTTTTCATAAAATAAATGATTATAAGTAACTTCGAAACCCAACAGTGACGCCCATGCTTGTCTGTAAACAGTTTGTCAGTAATACGCATGTGCGAGGGTAACTTGCGCAGTTTCAATTTGTTTTGCAGAAATTGAACTATTGCTTTGTTTATCCAGTTTATACAGAGATCAGTGGGATAGACAACATGCACATGCACACGACCCAGAATTAGCGCTGGTATTCGACAAAGTTGGTCAATAATTTGCGTCATTCAATTGAAAAAATAATATTTTATTACAATTGTGATAAAAAGCTTGCTAGCCGACAGTTGCACGTTGCACCTGCAGGGGGCTCTACGTTGTGCCTGCCAGAGCCCCCTTTGTTAATTGTCTATAGTTTAAGATGAACTATAATTAGGGTTGCCATAAATGTCCGGAAACTATATCGGGACACTATGTATTTCCCTAATAAAAAGGCATATATGTAAAAGAAAAATATATCATTGTCAAATTAAACAAAAAAAAAACTGCTCCTTATTTTAAGAAATTTCATTGTTTTTATCGTGACGTCAAGACACAGAGGTCAATAACGGTGACTGTCCCGACGACCGTCCCGATATATCGGGACGGTTGGCAACCTTAACTATAATAGGTTCTCGTACATGTGCACATCGTCTGCAAATTGAATAATTGCGTATTTGAACCAGTAATCTTTCTTTGTACCAAGTTGCAGACGGTAGATAGTTGTTTTTGGTACACATCGCAAACGGAGAGATATCAAACGCATTTCGCCAAATTTGGACACTTTATTGTGACTCTCGTGCATGTGGGCATTGTCTGCAAATTAAATAATTGCATATTTGAACCAATAATCTTTCTTCGTACCAAGTTGCAGACAGTAAATAATTGGTAAAAGTTACCCCCATTTTTTTACACAAATACGTTCGGCGGCAAGTACTTTGTGCACGTTTAATATATCTGCAAATAATCCTATATCGAAGCTCTATTTTCAAATCATGATTTCTTTTTAGCTGCAGACGGTAAACGATTGTTCAAAATTGTAAAAAAAAATAACATGTTGACATGCGCACGATATGGTGATGTACATGTCGTAAACGTCTGCGCCTTTCCCCTACCCGTTTTCATGAACCAGAATCATCATTTTGTACTGTTTGCAGACGGTAAATAATCATTTTTTTTTTTTACTAAAATTTGATACATTTTCGAGTACCCTGTATAAATTTTGGTGCATGACAAGACTGTCTGCAAATAAGCTTCCGACATATTTTTATTCCTTTAATTTCGAATTATGAACTTTGCAGACGGTAATTCATTAGTTGAAAACATTGTTTTTTTATGAAAACCGGAAATCGTTTGCTACATCCCGTGCATGCGTGCAAACCTTAAAAGTACCCCAAATTGAACTTTAATATATACATAATACTGACTAAATTACTTGCAGACGGTAGGCTATCAGTTCTGATTTTCTGTCACCATCTACTAGTCTAATATGAAAAACAAGAAGCGTGACTCTATTTATAGATTGTTGTTCTGTTTTTTAATTTTTTCAAGGAAACCAAATCGAAAAAATGCTTGTGTGATACAGTGTGTTTCACTTCAAATGGTAACACCCCAATAACTTTGATAATATAAGATCTTTAATCGGAGGGATCTACTTATGATCAGAAAAACATTCGCCTCCTACAAATGCAAAGCCACCTAAGGTACCAAAATATACGGAGCAAATAAAAAAAATTGTATTAGGCATATTTTTATAGGAAAACTTTGTTAATGAAACTTCAGAATTGTCCAAAAGTCCAAAATTTGATGAATATAAAAAAAATATATAAATTTTGATTAAAATAAGTCCGAAAATTTATATAAACATTTTAATGTTTAGAAAACTGTACTATGACAATTTGGATTGAAATTAAACCCAAGCTGCCAGGTAGTTGCCAAGCAATTTACAGTTTTTTTTTAAATAGGTAATTATTTTCAAAATTTTAAAAAATGCCTAATATGATTCTTTGATTTTCTTCGCATATTTTGGTACCGCAGGTGGCTTTGCATTTATATAGGAGGCGAATGTTTTTCTGGTCATGAGTAGATCCTATTTTGTTCTATACTTAAGTAAAATTTGATTCAAATCGGAAAAAAAAATTATTGGAGTGTTACCATTTCAAGTGAAACAGACTGTATATCGTTGAAATCAGAATTTTATCTACTTTTCAATGGTTCGATTACAAATTTTAAGTTAGTATAAAATAAACAACTTGTTGTGCCAAAACGGCACTAAACGTATTCCGATCTCAACCAAAACCTTTTCAGATCTTCTGGACCACTAAAGAAATCCTCATGCAAAGTTTCATCCAAATGCGTTTAGTAGTTTCGCCGCTATCGTGCTAACACACATACACGCACAGACATATTTCAAAACCACTTTTTTGGGTTCCTGGGACCTCAAAACGTAAAGATTTGATGTTATCTCAATTTTCGATTTTGGACCAATTTTAGTAACCTCCCACAATTTTGTGGGGAGGTTAAAATGGATGAAAAAATATAGGGGGGTATTCGCAATTCGAAAAATAGAAAGGGAGTCCTCCTTTTTCTAAACCTTCATATATGATCGTTTCAATGTAATGGCTCAGAAAATAAGATTTCTCCAGTGACTAGACCTGTATAAAATTTGGTGCGAAAACCTTCAAAAGTTGATGAAATATTATCTGAAAAACGCCGTTTGTACGCCATTTTCATAAAGCTGTAGCTTCCTTACAAATTATTTTAGAACATACCTTCATTAGAATCTTTATACTTGAAATTGGCCATCAAATCACCTCCTGAATTTTTTTAACGTACTTAGGAAACCCCCTGTATATAAGTAGATGTACACCGACTCTTGACATCTACAATCTATATCTTTGTTTCGATATTTCGTCTCTAACAATAATAATAGCCTACTTTTCGAGAACACCGAAATAAGGAGCAGATTGTTGATGTGAATTGGGAACTTGCAGATTTTACAAAGGATATTTAATTATATGATTTCAGAGCACTCTCAATTTCCTAAAATATATTTTTAAAGTTTTTGTCGCATAAAATACCAATTTATTAAAAAGGGGTAGTTCCAGCAAAGTAAAATATTTCTGAAATTATGTAAGGATGCATAAAATTACATTCTAAACAACCTTTCCTAGCGAATTTTCTTCACATCTTGAAAAATAGGCAGTTTATTAGTGATGATTTTCACCAATTTGCTTATGAAACACTCTCAGATTCAAATCATTTTTAATATAGGTACCGTAGTTAGACAGTAATCACTAATCAGTATGAATCTCCAAGTTACATCTATCCTGGGACACACTGTATATATTTTGAGGTTGAATTAACACATCTAATATTTTTTCCGGATGCGTTAGAGACTCAAATTTTTAACTGCATGATTATTTTTTCTTTATGGTACTTTTTTCATTAAAGAGTCACGCAAGTGACTGTCAAATGTAAAATATTTACAAAAAAAAAACGAATAAAAAGAAACAATTTGTTTTTCTACTTACTACATTAAATGTAACACGATCAATGAATTTCACAACTTTGCTGTTCCTGATAAAAGTTAGTTCATGAAGTTACATTCAACATTACTGAGCTAAATAAGGAGTCTACAATTCATAAAAAAAATAAATTCGTTGTGATTAAAAAGTCGTCTCTAAAGTTGTCTGTAATTAAAAGTGGAAATGCGCTTCGTCTGCATAGTTCGGTCATGACGCTTAAGGTGAAATACAATTTTTTTAAATCCTTTGTGAGCATTTTTATATGAGAGAAACAAAATCAACTAATTTTTATAAAATATTTTATTTTTAAATAAAAAAAAAATATAATGTATCTAAAGAAGGAGGAAATTGTATAAATTTTCATCTATTTTACAGTAATTCTTTTGAACACAGCTTTGATATGAGTATTTTGACAGACTTAATGTTTCCAAAATTATTAAAATTACTTTAAAAAAAGACAACATGTTGTCAGCTGGCTGCCTGACTTGTCTAGCTACAGAATGGATAGTTGGGGCATGCGTGAGCATCAACTCCAGCGGGGATTTGACCGACACCATGGGCTTGTTGCGCACCTGGAGGAAGTCCGTTGTTGTAGCTTGGTCCTGGGTTGTATCCTCCTTGGTTTTGGTAACCTTGTTAACATAAAATCAAGTTATACGTTGGCTAAAATTTTATACTGCGCTAGGCAGATTCATAGTTACCTCCGTATCCTGGAGCGAGAGCCTCAGCAAGACCTTCACCGTGGTAGTCACCGTCACCAATGTATTCTCCTCTGTTCAACCTGGCGGTAGCGTCATTGTTGTACTGTGGGACGGGCTGAGGATTCCACTGGTTGCCTTGATTCCACTGGTTCTGGGGTTGTGGGTTCCATTGGGGTTGGGGTTGTCCGTAGGGAGCGGCTTGGTTGGGATTGGCGGCTACAGCTGGGTTGGCACAGTTGGGGAAGTTGGGGCAAGCTTGGGGACTAACTCCGGCTGGGTAAAGAGAAGCTGGTTGGCCTCCTGCTAGTGGACCATTCCATACTGCTGTGGCTGCCGCCAAGGAGCAAGCTAATACGGCCTGAAAATACGACAGACTAATGTAGCCAAATTCAAATTTGAGTCAAATTTGATTGCCGTTTATATGCATTAACATCCATTCGGACACTCGTATTCTAATCAAGCTAAACATCCAAGGTACCGGCGCGCCGTGGCAATTGAAGGGCTGGAGCGCAGCGAGGACGAGGTAGAATAGACATTAGCCAGTTGCGCTCGTCTTTATTCGGTTATATGTGTGACAAATGATATATGCTAATCATGATCGCGTGGTTGAAGAAACGCGGATTGAATGTTTGGTGTTTGTGCAGTTTTTTTAAATTAGATTTTCACATTCATATCTAACAGCAGGCAAGTGTGAAGAAGATTCATAATTTTTCTTTAAAGCATAGAGTAATTATTTGTGAGAAGCATGTGAAAGAAAATTCACCACACGTTTTAATTTATCTTTGACTGTACCGATTTACTTCAACTCTTTGTATTATGAATAATATTATACGAAAATTTACAATTTCAAAAACTTTGAAACGGCAACAACACAATCTCTTAGTTGTCTATTTTACAAAATATAAAAATCAAGTAATATCTTTGAAGGAGTTGCAGTAAACTTAAGTTAAATTAAAAAAATCCATATTATTAATAGCAACAAGCGATGTATGTTTGTATTTACTTTAAATCCTAAATTGAAATGCATTGCAAAAAAAAAGAAATTTGCGAAAATGATAAATTAATTGAATATAAAAATTGTTTCACTGCACTTTTGATGTAAAGAACTTGATTTAGTTCTTTGGCACACAAATCGCGAAAATGATAATAATGTACTAATTCTTTTATATAATTTACTAAAAATGCATGAACATTCCGTAAAGCAGTAAGACACCAACTATGTCGACTGACGTTATCCATGTACTGAAGGTAGCATACGAGCTCGAAACACCGTGCTAGTCCAAATCGTTCCTTCTGTTGAAAATCGTATAACACCACTAGTATATCCTATATTGCACACACTTAAATCACTAGTCGAAGTCACAGTTGAAAAGTCCCAAAATTTTAGAGGTGAAGACACTAAAGCACTACTTACCAGTTTTACAAACATGTTGTTATTTTACAGGAGAACTAAAGTATGGCGCACTAATAAAATGTCTCCTATATATATTGACACCACACCCTATCCACCCGTTTTATAGAAATGTAACAGTACCAATATTTTTAATACCGATCCCACACATGATTGGAGTAAAATATAGAATGCATTGTACAATGGGGTATAATCCTTGGATGTGGTACTTAGTACAAAACTATTTTCTATACAATTTGCTTTCTGTCACATTGCTTCCAAGGTTTCACACTTCATTGCCATGGTAAATATTCAGCTATTTTAAAAAAATGGTCTATATCCAATAAAAAGTGAAATACCTGTGTTAGGTGAGGCTTTCCTTATTCTACGGTGTAATGAGACTGTGACCTTATTATTACAATCAAGAATTTTTCTTGTTACTATCATTTAATTTACATTGTCGAAGGAACTTGGCTAAGTGTAACATCGATAGCGACTTGGGTTAGCTTGAATAGGATAGATTTATTTGTTTGGGACATTCTGTATTGTGGTCGCTGATATCAATGCAGAAATTATCCTTGACTGCCTCCTTTGTTTTGTAGAAGGTATTGTATCCTGCAGAAATTCGTATATTGCACATGCATTAAATTGTACTATTGATTTACGTAGGCAGTTATCAGATGTAATTAATTCAGTCAGTTCGTTACACTAGCTCGAATAATTTAGTGGTACTTGTTCATTTATTCAGTTATGCTTGTAGTTGCTTAATGCTTCTCGGCGTAAAATCCACTTGTTAGTTTGAAATCGCATGAAATGAAGATTGTAGGCATCTTTGTAATAATTTAAAAATATTGCATTCAAAAGCAAATTATTTATTACTTCTCTCGTTTACCGAAGTTAAGGATTGTAATCATGAAAAAAATCACTTCCGAGATTTCTTCAAATTTTCACATTTTAGATTATATGATTGTGAAAATTAAGGTCTTTCTATTCCGTAAGTCTGTTGGCCCTAAGTCTAAAAAACGATTTGACGTATAAAAATAACATTTGACAGGTAGTTAACGGCTTACCAAGGCGTGAAATATAAAACTGCATTTAATTACTTCCACATCTAGTGGAAGTATAGTAACGACAAAAAAATTTTAAAAAATTTTTATTGTTCAAATAGGCTTAAAATGTCATGAAACGTCGAGATTTTAAGTTTGAGCGAAAAAAAAAATTTCTGTCTGTCTGTCGGTCGCTAACTTTTTTTTGTGCGCACGTTTACTCTGGAACCGTTTAAGATATTGACCTGAAATTTGGTACACATATGTACATTAACGAGATCTGGAACTGGATTATATTTTCATGTTGTTCCGATGAAGGGTTGGGGGGTAAATTGGGGTAAATTTGGGGTAAATGGGTAAATCAAGCAGGTAAGTGTCGATAAAATTGGTATTTAGTATATACAAGAGAAGCTAGAGTCTCAAAAAAAAATTTGGCATTAGCCACCCCCGGGATAAAGAAAAGTGATTTAGTGTATGTACAAGAACCAGAAACCTCAAAATATTTTTTTACTTCATCCACCCCCACTACCACCCCCTATCACCACCCCCACCCCACTACCGATGTGGGGTATCGTTTTATGGGTTTTTGGGGTAGAGAATTTCAAATATTATATTATTAAAGTTCCATAAACAATTATTTCCACATACAAAGTTTTTCGTTGTGAGTGACTTGGATAGAAAATCTGGATGTGGAAGTAGTGATTCCTTGGGCAGCGGTTTTTTTTTGTGGTGACCGTTTCTTTGGAAATTAAGTTTTAAGTTTGAAAAATGTATTTTGGTTTCGTTTTATTAATATCTCGAGTTCTATTCATTGCATCAGGTCAAAAAAATCAAAATATTCTTAAATAAATTATGAATAATTACACATAGGTTCAAATCCGAGCTGTCAATGTATTTTCTTGCAAAAAAAATAAGAACAGTGAAAATTTCAAATTTTACATAAACTGACATTGCTAAAAAAATAATAGATGTTTTTTTATAACACTTGGCGAAAATATAGGCAATATTTATAATTCTTTTCTAAAAAGCGAAATTTTCCAAAAATCTTTCAAGCCTTATAAAAAACTGCCTCGAGAACTGCCATTTGGTCACATTAAGACTTCTCTTTTTAATTGTGTTTGGCGTGCTTTACAATGGCGATAAAAATATTTTTTTCTATTATTTTGAAGTTGAATTTCATGCATTTTGGTAAAATGTACTTTTATGTGATGTATTTTTTTTATCGAAAAAATTCATCCAGTCAAAAACATCGCCCGTTAAAAGTGCTTCAAAAAAGTAACATTTTAAGAAAATAGGCCCTTCTACATTAATTAGAAGCTGAAATATCATATTTCTTGAATTTCATACATTTATTTCTATATACTTATATTAAATAAAATTTAAAAAAATATTAAATCCATAATATATCTAAAATTACGCAGGTATATGCGTGATCACTTCGACAAATCCGTGACTGTTACAAGAGTATTTTTCCTACCCAGCTACCGTGCGGAGATTTTTTTATTTTTTCAGTAAAAACATGCATTACAGCAAAATGCGTTTTATAAAAATGCATGAAATGCTACATTGAAAGTGATAAAAAAAAATCATCCTCATACTCAGTTTCGTTAGATAAGTAGAAAAAGAAGCAAAATATCTAAATTCACACCTCCCCCCACCCTCGTTTTCCTCACCCTTCACTACCACAAATACCTTATAAGTATTTAAATACTAGAAAGTATTTAAATACCGAGTATTTAAATACTTCTTGCAACAAGTATTTGTATTTATACTTGCAAATACTTTACCTGAAATATTTACTACTTAGTATTTGTGAAAATGATCCTAAAGTATTTATAAATACTTAAACTATTTAAATAATTGGGAAGTATTTAAATACTTCTAAAAAAGTATTTAAACCCTTTTCTGACAGTATTTAAATACTTTCAGAAGTATTTGAATCTTAAAAGTATTTAAATAAATACAACAAATATTATCAAATACGCCAGGGAGACAGGCAGATACTCGCCAAGAATCAAGATATGTACATATGTACTATGTAGTCAATAAATACATTGCATCATTCAGTCTTCAGTCATTCATGTCTTAATAATTCCTAGAAAGTTAGTTGAGAGCAGACATAGACAGTAAGTGTTAACTGTTAATGTTAACACACGTTTTGTTATTGTGACAGAGAACAGTTGAACTAGTCTCTGTGCTTTATTTGGGTATTCGCAGAAGACGCAAAAGTCTAGCTCTACGGATAAGTAAAAGTCCAATACCCAATTAGAACTGATTAAGTATAGAGGTATTAAAATAGTATTGTAGAAGTTCATGGAAGTCTTGAAACCTAAAATTTTGACACCTCAACTAGTCAAATAGTATTTAATATAATAATGATAATGACAATAATAAGTCTTTATTGATTTCTACAAAAATAGAAAATACAATTTGGTAAAGTAGCCCAGACGACAGAGAACATTTTATAGTGAAACCCACAAAAACTTGCAAACTAAATAATTTTTTTTTATGAGTTCGTGAAAGTGTATAGAATAATATCCTGAAAAGTTTACATTCCGCTCGGATGCAGAACATACAAAAAAAAAAGGGAAAATCTTTTTTCATTCATTTTTTCAAAATTTTTAAATTAAGTCAGGGTAGAAAAAAACAAAAATAGAATAGACCACATATTTCTGAATAAAAAATATTCTAATAAAATTTATCGCTAAAGCCACGGTATTCCTGGAAAAAAATAATGAAGTAACTTTGCCACTCTGCGCGGCCAAGCGTATGGTTAAATGCATACTACGGAACCTCTAAAAATTCTTAGCAGTTCTAACGAGTAAAATAAAGCTTTCTTCTCTTTCTGATTACAGGTTTTTAACATTTCTCTTAGTGACGCCATTTTGAAAGTGCAGCATTTTTTTTTTTTAAGACATGTCTTAAATTGTTCCTTAGTCTTTAATCTTTATGAAAAACATTGTCCTAAAGGATCGGAGGGGTTGCATGGACACTTAGGGTGGGCTCCCGTAGCATATGCTTCAAAATATTTCAGTGTTATCAAAGTATTTAAATATTCAGAAAGTATTTAAATACTAAGTTTAAACTATTTAATTACTTTTATTATTTATTATTTAAATACTTTTATCTTTTGAAAATACTTAATATTTAAATACTTTGAATTTTCTGAAAGTATTTAGTATTTAATATTTAAATACTTTTTCAAAGTATTTGCCCAGCTCTGCAGTAGTGTAAACCCAAAAAATTAAACGAATCGGAAATAATTGCTTCAAAAGGTTTTATTGTTTTAATGGCTTCATTTGTTGCCTAATATGACTATCCTAGGTTCCCCCTCGGCGCAGTTGTGCTCAAGTGGTGGGGGGCAAAAATGTACCGCAAAAATACCCCAAAAGTGGTATTTATGCGGTTTTACGGTTATATCTCGTAAAGGACTCACAATATCGAAAACAGTCCTATTAAAAGTTGTAGGGCATTAAATTCTGCATTGGACTACCCGTTCCCATAGTAGTGCTCATCAAAGTTGGACAAATTTTACATATTTATGAAAAATGTGTTATTTACACTATATTAAACATATAAAATATTAAAACTGTAGAATATATAAAAAGATAATATTAAAAATGGTTTCATGTAGAATATTATGAGATCATTCAACTGTTATAAATATGGAGGCAGGATAAGATATACAGTTCTTGAAATCGAAGCAAAAGACACACTACTCTGAGGTCATCTTTACCGAGTTAATAGTGGTGACCTTGACTCAGGAGCAATTCCTTTCCAACGACAGAAATAAAGCACGTCTTATTAGCTTGCTTACTAAGAGGCATGAAGATGAAAAGCTTCTCAGTAAAGCAAGCTAATGAAGACGCAGACCACCTGATTGTTGCTACGGCCCTTTAGATATCACAGGCGCATGAGAAGGTTGTGATAGTTGGTGAGAATACGGATCTCCTCATCATGCTCAATGCCCTAGTCACAGCATCAGCAAACATATATTTATCAAAACCTGGAAGAGGAACGACCCCTTCAACAGTATTTGGTCCCAACAGCTTCAAACTGGCAGACTACATCAGAAGGCCACTCATATTTCTCCACGCCATAAGTGGATGTGACACAACTTCAGCACTCTTCAGCCAGGGTAAGAAGAAAGTGGTCAAGCTGTTGGTCGAAAATAAATGTCTTTTCGAAGAAATCAAACCTTTCTTCGAGCATGACACTCAAGCTGAAGCTATTGCCGAAGCTGGCCCACGATTTTTAACAACAATTTTTGTTATTATGAAATATAATCATCACTAATTGATTTCAAAAATTGTGTATCTTATCCTGCCTCCATCTTTATATCAGTTGAATGCATCTCATAATATTTTATATAAAACCATTTTTTAATATTATCTTTTTATATATTCTACCATTTTAATATTTTATATATTTACTAATTACAAGACTAGAACAATGGAGTGGTATAGTACTATTATGTTTAATATAATGTAAATAACACATTTTTCATAATATGTAAAATTTGTCCAACTTTGATGAGCACTAGTATGGGAACGGGTGGCCCAAAAAATATGGGTCTGGTCTCATTTAATGCAGAATTTAATGCCCTACACCTTTTAATAGGACTATGTTTTCGATATTGTGAGTCCTTTACGAGATATAACCGTAAAACCGCAAAAATACCCCTTGGGTACATTTTTACCCCCCACCACTTAAGGAAAACCTAGGATGGTCATATTAGGCAAAAAATGAAGCCATTAAAACAATAAAACCTTTTGTAGCAATTATTTCCGATTTGGATTTTAAGCCTACTGGTCTATATCACTATCCAAAAAATATTACTTGTTTTTTATATTAAAAAAATCTTTAATTATTTAAATGACTTTGAGTTGGGAAAATGAGAATCTTCACTTTATGGCACCCAAATAAGGGTTGTTTTTTAATGTGTTTCCGAGATTTTTTGCCAAAATGGGTGACGGATTCGTTTTCAGCACCCCAAAATTAGTAAAAAAAAGATGGCTTCTACACTTTACCACGGATGGCCAAAAAAGTCCTTTTTTTAACATTGTTGTTTCAATTTCTTATAGTTTAAGTGCGTAAACTCAAAAAAGGACACCTTTGAAATGATATTAAGAAAATAACTTTTTTCACTTAACCCGTTTTTCTTGCATTTGCTTATGATTTTCGAAATTGTAATTATAAATAAGTTCAAATAGCTTTAGATTGTTTATGAAACCAAAAATGGTAAATAAAAAAACCAACTTTAAAGAGAAATGATGCTCTAGTTGCATTTGAAGCTACGTTAGTTTCTACATTTTAGAAGCTTATAAATTGATATTTCGTCTTGAAATTTGAACTCTATCAGCTGGGTGAAAATCGAAAAGTACAATTTTAAAATTACATTAAATAAAGTGCCTTTGAGAACATAATGCGTGGTTGATATGAAAAATTTCTCTTCCCCACTCATCGAATTTCGCAACAAGGCAACTAATGCCATATCTCCTTCAATATTCATCGTATCGGGATGTTTTTTTAATTAATCAGATTTTTTGGATACTTTAATTCTTTTATTCAATTTAACATAAAATAATGAAAATAATTTTATTAATCAAATACATTTTATGTAGGTATCATTTTTGTAAATTTTAATTTTATTTATTTTCAAATATTTGGTCTTGTCCTAAATTAATTTTAATTATTCCGTAGAATAAATTTAATACATTTTATTTTTTTATGGCCTAAACAAATTATTTTACATTAAAATACACTAAAAAAGAAAATCTACACAAAAAACAGGCAATTTAAAAAAATATTTCAATACGACAAAAATTTAAACAATTATAAATAAATAAAAAGTTTGTTACATTTTTCCCGCTTTGATTTCTTTAAATTTTAAAATTACTCTCAGGATTTCTTACTAATTTGCACAGGTTTGTTTTCAAAATATGATTTCAAGCGAAGATTTGTCGTTGAAAAAATATAGTATTCTATTCCCGTATAACTCACTCAAATGAATTACGACACTCGTCTTCGGCTCGTACCGTAAACGTCATCGTCCTGAGTCATCATTACAGGCTCATTGAATAAAATACTATTATAGTGTATATATTGGGTGATTTGTAAGGTTAAGATTTATATCTTATCATAACTTTAGCTCTCATTCAGGACATCCCAGAGCAAGCAAAATTTTTACTAGAGAATGACTTTCAGAAAATTCAGAAATAAAATAGTTTACACTTATGCGGTTTCATATCCGGGGACACAGTGTATGTGTATATTCTTATAAAATTGTTTACTAAAAGAAATTACTATAGTAGTTGGTAAAAGTAATAGTAACATACAATAGTCATTTTCAGGGCCGTTATTACTCAAATAAAAATATGGCTATGGCTGATATCTGGGCGTGCTCTTTATTTTCAGCCCCGATATATTACTGTCACTTAGAAAAATTTTACGGGGTGGTAAAAAAATACTACTAAACGTTCCAAGATATTTTTCTTTTAATAGTAATTTTACTTCAATTCATGATTCCTCATTAAAAAACCGCTGCTTGTGGAATCAATACTTCCATATCCAGATTTGCTATCTAATACTGTTACAACGAAAAATAAATTGATACTATATTTGCACTCTAGTAAATTTTCAGATCTTGACTTCTCGTACATACACTAAATCCCATTTTTATGGACTCTTGGCTTGTTTGCTTTGCCTATTTACCTCAATTACTCCCCAACAGAATTAGATGAAATCTGGTTCCAGATGTCATTATAATGCATAGGTGTACGAAGTTTCATGTCAATGTCATAAACCATTCCAGAATAATCGTGCGCACAAAAAGAAGTTACAGGCAGGGAGAGAGAGAGAGACAGATTTTTTTTGCTAAAATTTAAAATATAAAAGTTTTGTGACATTTTAAACCTATTAGAACAAAAATAAATCATGTTTTTTTCCGTTACTGTACTTCCACTCCACTACATGGGTGTGGAAGTAAAATAACGCAAGGCTGTGTTTACTCTCCTGTGTCAAGTATATTGAGAGATAATGTATTGTTTTAACAAATATCATTAGGCCATTCATATTAGCATAAATAGAAAAAAAAAATTATAAAGTTTTGCCACTTGCGGATTAAACTTGTCAAGGGATGTACTTTCAAAATAAAAATAGTTCTCAAGCAACAAGTGGGAGCTTCATCCCTAAAATCCACCCCTAAAGTGCAATTTGGTAGCTTTTTGCGTTTGTCCTACAAAAAAAATTATACATACAAAAAATGTATTTAAAATTCTGCATAAAAAAGTGTCTATTACAGGGATCTCAGCGAAGTCATTAAAGTCATTAAAAGTCATTATTTTTTCTGTCAGTCAATAAAAGTAATTTTTTTCGTCAAATTATCATTATTGTCATTATTATACTCTTCGCAAAAACGAAGAGTATATTTATTGTATTTGATCGGCACATTTCTAAAATCGTAAATATCGCTCGTAGAGAAAAAATTTTCATATCATTGTGTTAGTGAACGAATTCTGAACAACTTTCAAAATGTCCGCCTGTCCGTCTGTCCGTCTATCCATCCGTCCGTCCGTCCGTCCGTCACGTTTCTTGTAAGCACAATAACTTGAGAAAGAAAAATTCGATTGTATTGAAATTTAGAAAGTAAGTTAGTGTTAGCTAGAGGAAGAACCCTATTGTTTTTGAAGAAAATCGATCAGTAAATAAAAAAGTTATTAATTATTTAATTAAAAAAAAAATTCTCTTAATTTTTGTCGCTTGTACTAAAATGGAAATCTTGCGAAATATTATTTCCATAATATATATATTTTTTTGTTTATGAATTTTACTAATATATATTTAATAGAAGTACGAGTTGAAATACCTATGTATGATTGTCGAAAGATATATATCACAGACAATCAGTTTTTCTAGCAATAGCTGGTGGCGTAGCGGCTAAAGCTTTGTGTTGCAATCCAAATCCTGGCGTCAGGGAGACCACCAGGTCGGCAGTTCTCGTATGGGTTTTTTTCGTTTAGCTTTTCACCCGAGTCAACAGCCAAAATTTATTCAATGTTACAACCAGCAACTAGTTCAAAGTTTTATATGCATTAGTTTTAGGCCTTTGTGGGCAGCATTATTTTCAAATATATTATTAATTTTAAATCCACGCTAGGTGGGTAGGAATTTTCATTGTTCCTTTTTTTGTCATTGTCGCCAAGCCGAGCCGAACCTACCCCGCTCAGCCCTACAATCACCACGGCGCTGCGCACCGTGGTTGTCTGGCTGGCTCCGAGGCAGGTTTCGGGGAGGCGCATATGTATATATGAATGTTAATAAATTTTATTTGCTTGCTTGCAATCCAAAGGTCCCGTGTTTGAATCTCACACAGGTTGGATATTTTTTTTAATTTTTTTTTTCATACAATTTTTTTCACAACAAAGATGGTATCTCAAAATTTAGGATGTCCAAAAACTAACATTATTTATAAGAAAACTGCGAAGAGTATCCTATAGAATGTGTAACAATTATATATAAAAAGCTCAGTAAATTGGCGAAGAGTACGTTTTTAGCTTGTTTTACTTTATTTACATTATTTTACCTTAACAGAATACAGGAAGCGAGTTCCAAATATTTAATTTGCACAAAATCTTCTATTTGAAATAGATATTGGAAAAATTAAAATCAGAGCCGCGGCACCGGCATACAAAAAAAAAACCTAAACTGATCACCAGACATATCATTTTGTTACATGTATTTTGTTGCGCTGAATCAAAATGTGATGATAAAAGGCTCCAAGTCATCAAGATTTTTTCATACTGTCATTTTGTCCAATATCCCATTATTTGAAGAATAATGTAGGAAAAAGTCTTGATGACTTAGAGCTTTTTTTATAATCAGATTTGGATTCAGCGCACCAAAATATGTATTAAAATTATATTTTTCGTCATAACAAATAACATATTCATAACAAATTTAGATTTTTTTTTTGTGTGTGACCCGGACAAAAAAAATATTCTGAACTGATCACCCAACATATCATTTTATATGTATTTTGGAGCAATGAATCCAAATTTGATGATAAAAAAAGCTCTAAATCATCAAAAAATTTTGAATTGAATAATGAGATATTTGAGGAATAAATTGAGAGTAGGAAAAAATCTTGAAGACTTATAGATTTTTTATCAACAGATTTGGATTCAGCGCACCAAAATACATATAAAATGATATGTCTGGTCATCAGTTCAGAATATTTTTTTTGTGTCGGTTATTGGTTATTGTATTATTCTGGGAATTGTTTTTATAATTTGTTTCATTTATGAAGTGTTATTATACTCTTCGCAAATACGAAACCGAGTATATTGCATTTGATCGGCACATTTCAAAAACCGTAAATATCGCTCGCAGACAAAAAATTTTCATATTATTGTGTTAGTGAACGAATTCTGAACAACTTTCAAAATGTCCGTCCGTCCGTCACGTTTCTTGTAAGCATGATAACTCAAGAAAGAAAAATCCGATTGTACTGAAATTTGGACAGTAAGTTGGTGTTAGCTAGAGGAAGAGCTCTATTGTTTTTTAACAAAATCGATCAGTAAATAACAATGTTATTAACGATTTAAATTTGAAAAAAACTATTTTTTATGTTTTTGTAATTGAAATCTGGTGAAATGATATTTCATTTTAATATTTAAATATTTATATGTTTTACAAATATATATTTCATAATGTAATATACAACCGTGGAAATATAATTTTAGCTCGTCTCTTATAATGTAAAAATGTACGTTTTTTTATGTGTTAAGTGGTGGTGTAGTTCTTACGCTTTTGACTCGGAATCCAAGGGTCCCGGGTTCGACTTATCTGATATTTATTATTCGTCTGTGAAAGATCTGCATACCTATAATAAGTTTATGATGTAGGGTATAATATTTAATAACACCAGAATTTACCGTAGACTCTAAAAATTTAAACATGACGAAGTTGGTTGCCTCTTCCGTATAACTGGACGTGGCAGAATAATGAAAAAATTTTAATTGAATAGAGAACCATGAAAAACGAACTATTGTTAATATTAATATTTAACTCTTTGGTCATTATAATGCTGAAGTGAAATTAGCAAATTAGCCAAGTTTGACTATTTAATTTCTGCAATTCTAGTTGTTTAATTACGAAATGAAAAAAAAACTAAACCAGTACATGCAGCTGAAAGCTGAATCCTTCTCTTTAAACTGATTATTTTCTTCTGCACGATCATTTTCATATATGCAATTTTTTATGTATGGATGTGCGTGAATTTTTCGGTAAACCTAATTCGCGCACTGTCCATGTACTGACAGAGACAACTTTTTGATAGTATTTTGCAGGAAAACCTGAATCTACAAAAAAGTGTAATTAAATATTTCGTTCTTTAAAGATCTGTTGAATGAATAATGTGCTATTTATTTACGGAGATGCTTGCAAAAAACCGATTTTTCTGTCTTGAAGTAAAGTTAATTGCAGACTTAATATGCGTGTAAATATCGGTGTCTTTGATCTTTACCGCACCGCCAAAGACGCCGACATTTTTTACACACATAATAAGTGTGTAGTCAACTATAAGTCAGATTTTTTTTTCGGATTTTAATGTTTCGCGTTGAAATAATTTAGGCCTAGAAATAATTTAGGCCTATTTTCAGATTACACAGCCCCACAAAAAAAAAAAAAGTTCAGACCAGCGAACCAGACCCATGTATCCTATGTATTTTCGGTCGCTGAATCCGAATCCGAGGTCAAAAAAATTCGTACACCCCCAAAATCTTTAGCTAGAGCCAAAAAACATCCCTGGACTGGGGTAAAAAGAATATTAAGCTACTAGAATAGTTGTTACATCCTAATCCATCGAATCATACAAATTAAGGTTAAACAGCAGCGTACATACAATAAATATGAAACACACCCCCAGTGAGGGGCGAAAACTAGCCCCCATTTATAAAAAAATCGATCCAAAACAGTAATGACTGCTGAAAAAGCTCGAAATGTCTAAGTTTTGTTAAAGTGATAAGAAACTGTATCAGATCCGACACAATCTTCATAAACTGCCCCTATAGGGTTGAGGACAAACACCCCCAAGTTTAAAGGACACAAAACAAGAGAAAACGTAAAATCCAACAGGATTTATATTTTGCGTAGTACTCTAAAATATAACTAGAAACTTACATACCATCAACGTCCTACAGTGTTAACCCTCAGATGGTGTGAAAACTACCCCCCATGTAAGATTTTTCTATAAAAAGTTACAGTGACTTCTATAAAAATTCGAAACACCTGCGTTGTGTGGAAGTGAGAAGAAACTAGACTATGTTCGATGCTGTGCTTGAAAACCAACCCATGGGGTTGCGAGATGCATCCCTATATCCGTAGGACGCAGGAAGTGTGCATCACGATTTTTGCTAATCATAGTATCCATAAAAATGTAAATCCGGTTAGTTTCTATCTGCTTTTCCAGCATCCTACGGATATAGGGATGGCATCTCGCCCCCGTGGGGGTGGTTCTCAAGGACAGCGTCGAACATAGTCTCACTTCCACACAACGCAGGTGTTTCGAATTATTATAGAAGTCACTGTAACTTTTTATAGATAAATCTTACATGGGGGGTAGTTTTCACACCATCTGAGGGTTAACACTGTAGGACATTGATGGTATGTAAGTTTCTAGTTCTATTTTAGAGTACTACGCAAAATAGAAATCCTGTTGGATTTTACGTTTTCTCTTGTTTTGGGTTCTTTAAACTTAAAGGTGGTTGTTCTCAATCCTATAGGGACAGTTTATGAAGATTACGTCGGACTTGATGCAGTTTTTTATCACTTTAACAAAACTTAGGACATTTTGAGCTTTTTCAGCAGTCATTACTGTTTTGGATCGATTTTTATAAATGGGGGCTAGTTTTTGCCCCTCACTGGGGGTGTGTTTCATATCTATTGTATGTACGCTGCTGTTTAACCTTAATTTGTATAATTCAATCGACTAGATTGTAACAACTATTCTCGTAGCTTAATATTCTTTTTACCCCAGTCCAGGGGTGTTTTTTGGCTCTAGCTAAAGATTTTGGGGGTGTACAAATTTTTTTAACCTCGGATTCGAATTCAGCGACCTAAAATACATAGGGATACATGGGTCCGGTTCGCTGGTCTGAACTTTTTTTTTTTTGTGGGGCTGTGTTATTAGTGTATGTACCTATGTGTATGTGTGTTTGTGTGTTTGTGTATGTATGTATATAGTCGAATTTTCCTTCTTCGTTCTGCACTAGGGACAATCAATTCAACCAGCTCAGAATATAATAATGCAAATATTCATAAGCCATACAGGGCAATAAACAAACGAAAATAGTTCCTTTGATGCTATCAACTATGCACACTGTAAATTTATTATGTAACCTAGGCCATGGTCTGGTCTGGTATACTGACGGGTCCAGGATAGAATCAGGAGCTGGAGCAGGAATTCATGGTGTGAGGCCGAGAGAGAATATAAGTCTCTCTCTTGGACGGCACTCCACTGTATTCCAGACAGAAATTCTGGCGATACTCGAGTGTGTACGCGAGAATGTTAAACGACGATATGTGAACCAGCAGATCTCAATCGCAATAGACAGTCAGGTGGTACTTGGGGCACTAGCTTCTAACAAAGTGTCTTCCAGACTGATTTGGGACTGCCACGAAGAGCTCAAAATTCTGGGTGAGCGGAATAGAGTAAGACTACTCTGGGTGCCGGGACATACCAGTATAGAGAGCAACGAGAAAACTGATGAACTTACTAGACAAGGAGCAGCGAATATATTCTATGGCCCAGAACCCGCGCTGGGTATCACAAAAGGCTCAGCCAGAAGGGTAATTAAAGACTAGGTCAAGAGTAAACACAACCACTACTGGAGAAATATTCCAGGAAATCAACATGGGAAAACACTTATCAATGGACCATGTTCAAAACAAACTGAAGAACTGCTCACAAGGAACAGGACTCAGTTGAGAACCATAACTGGTCTTCTGACGGGACACTTTCCCGTTATGAAGTACCTGCATCTAATTGGAAAGTTTGCTGGCGACCTTAACTGCAGACTGTGCGGTAAGGTACCAGAAACTGTAGAACATATTATACATGACTGCGAGGCATTGGTTCGCAGAAGGTATAATATCTACGGGCAAACACAAACAGACCCGGAAACCATCAAGACTCGTCCACTTTCAGACCTGTATCAGCTTGTCAGTGACACAGGAATATTAAAATGGACAGCGTAAACTCAAAACTAAAAAATAGGGCGAGCACAATAAGCCCAGGAGTCTGCAGTGCCCTCGCAGTATTCTATATAGACGAGCCCTAAGAGGTGGGGTTTTAGTCAGTTGGAGTCTGACACTCAACCTATTCCTAGTTGGGATAGGCACCCCGTGTGGGTTTCCCCTGCTCGTCAAAAAAAACCTAGGCCATGTCTCCGACCTGTGTGGCCCGTTCTCGTAGCAATCTGCGAATTGTAACGACTGCAATGCAATATTTATTTTAAAATAGGCACGACTTGTGAAACAAATTTATTGTTAATGTGAATGTGGTTGGGTCTTTCCCACGTTTTTTTTATTGAATATTTGAGAAGTTCTCTTTAAAAAAACTCACCCGTATTTTTTATTTTTTCTACAGAAAAAATTATTATGTTATATGAATTTAAAATTGGTAGCATTATTTCTTCACTAATGACGCATTCGGCGGACGGACCAATCAGTACACTCTAGCACCCTTAGTAGAGGCTACATATTAAGGGTGGATCTGGACCTTGAGCTTGAGGGGGGGGTAATTACCCTGTTAAAAAAATTTTTCTTCCCAAAATTAACAAAAATCATAAAATTTTAAAACAAAAGTTGATGATTTACAGAATCTTGGGGAGGGGGGGGTAATTACCCCGTTACCCCCCCATAAATCCGCGCCTGCTACATATGAGCAGATTGTACATGTCTCTTTCTAGCTTTACTGAATTGACAGACATGACAGGACATTCACAGGATAACACTTTTTCATCTTTTTCATCTATTAATACTTCTACTGTGTAGGTACATTTAAATTATATTGAATAATCAAGACTCTATCTCAGTGTTCCCTTTGAGTTCAATGAAAGTTTAGATGCTAATTAATAACTTACCGCTTAGTTTTTACATTTTTCACTTCTGCTGACAAAAAGTTCATGTTTGAGACATTTCGCTGTCAATAATAGGAAGATTGTCACTTGCTGCCTTCTCAAAACCTTTCTCCATTTTAATGTCTGCACAGTACACACACACACTTTTAAGTAATTAATAACAAACAGAGATATAAAGTCAAAATACTAGATACGTACGATCACAACGTAAATAAGAGAACATAACCTATCTTTTATACATTTTATTTCCATCAGTGTTGGTATTTGTTAAGAGCCGACATATAAAGTATGTTTCTTCTGTTAATTATTATCATTTTAATTAAAGCATTTCCTCTATCGTTAAACATTCATATACATTAGGCAACATGGAAATATTCTCATCGGCAGGTTTCCAGACGAGATGTAAAATTCAGAAATGTCAACAGGTTCGGTTAATGTTCGTATGAAGCCGGAAATCGTTTAATTTTGATTGGAGGGTCCGCCCATGACGTAATTTGAGCGCGTTTACTTATTTGAAATAGGGGGTGAAGTAGACTTTTATTTTTAAAATATCCATTTAAAATTAAAGTATTATATGATATGACGTGTATATACAATATTTATTAGGTGTTAATAAATGATTTATGACATAATAAACATAATGTTCAATTACATGGGAAAGGCCCATTCACGAAATAAATAGTTTTAAAGATACGTTACACTGAAAGAAATAGTATGGGTAAATTCAACAAAAACAAATGGTTAATTAACAATATCGTTAATTTTGTTAAACTAAATTATATTAATTGTAATTTTAAACAAAAGGTGATTGTTATTTTAATTAATAAAAGGTTGTTGTACAACAAACCAAATATTAACTTAAAAAGTAGATGAATAAGACTATTATTTTTTCGTCTGACTATTATTTTGTTGAATTCCGTCAAATTAAACTAGATAATAGTATATTTTATTTTTAACTATTGTCGAATTGTAATTGTAAACTCAGTAGCAGTTTGCTCTACTATTATTATGGTTGACAGATAAACCAATATTATTGTAGAGTTAACCCGCAGTTAAACATAACATCGTTCTGCCATCCACTTGATGAATTAAGACGTCGCATCAGCGCTTTTGTTTGCAAATAGTATGGGTTAAATCAATCAAAAAAATAGTATATATATTGTTCATTTTGTTAAATTGAAGTATATTTAATAGTATTTTTAAACAAAAGGTGATTGTCACACAACAAAATAAACATTAACTTAAAAGATAGGTGCATAAGACTATAATTTATTCATCTTACTAATAATTTGTTGAATTTCGTCAAATGAAACTAGATAAATAGTAGACTTTATTTTTAAGTATTATCGAATTGTAATTCTAACCCAGTATTAGTTCGCTATTACAGAAATTATTCCTAGATGACGCCACATACAAATCACTGACAATAATCAATCATGCATTATCTTATACTCTTATGAATTTATAGAAAATTAATAACATGATTGCAATGTTCAAATTCTCTCAGGGATCATCGATATATTTGGATGGATCTTATAAACTATCTCTAATCTTTGGTTTGAGTGGTCTGATGTCTTAATACTGAGATTTTGGCTAACCAAAAAAAACTTCATCACAATAAAGTGTAAATCAACCTAAAAATTAGTTGGTGAACAAAAAACAAAGTCGTTGTACTATTTAATTGCAGACCAAATTGAAAATGGTTAGTGAACATAAAAAAATATCATTGTACTATTTAATTTGTTGTTCTACCAGAAGACATGATTATTAAACTACTATTTGTTTACGAAAACGAATAAAGTTGTATGTCTATTCTTTTCTGATTGATTTAACTATGAAACTAGATAGGCGCGATTTCATATGCTCTTTTTGTTTGAATTCACCTATCATTTTCTTTGAGTGTAGCATACGAAACGACCGGGGTTCAAACCCCCGATGAGTTTTAACTTTTTTTGCAATTGGTTGAAAAACAGTTTTTTCGCGGGCAACACCGTATTATTCAGTTTAATAAAAAAATTTAGATTAAATCTAGGTGGGAAGTTTAGAAGTGGTGTTCCAGTCGATTTTCTTTCGAGATAAAGTAGGTACTCCGTGTATGTAAACTTTTTCATTTCATTTAATTAACGAAAACTAGTTACACGTATAAATCCAGCTTCTTTGGTTTTAATGAGAGGACAAAACCTCACGATATTGAACTATAAATAAATGAAACGAGGGAGTTTTAATAAATAGTATTATCTAATAACAAATTTACAGTAATATTTATAACAACATGTTGTCAGCTGGCAGTCTGGCTCTATAGTAAGTTTTTGTGTTAGTGGCAGTATGGGTAGTTGGGGCAGGCTTGAGCACTGACTCCGGCAGGAATTTGGGCTGCTGGAGCTGGATTGTATTGGGGAGCGGGAGCCTGGTTATATTGTGGGGCTTGGTTGTAGGCAGGAGCGGCGTTGTATCCTTGCTGTTGTCCTAGAAATGAAAGAAAACATTAAAATTGTAATATTTTGGTGAGATATTAACATATATTTTGTTGTTTTTTTAAAAAACTTCAGATAATGACACACCCCCACAAAAAAAGAAAAGTATGTTGAACCAGAAAAGAGATCATCAAACCCACACGTATTTTGGTGCACTAAATCCGAATCTGAGGTCCAAATTAACTTCTACCTTGTAATTTTCTTGTAAATCGCGTTTTTTTTCGCATTTTTCTGTGGTGGCGGTGGTACCGAAAAATTGGTCAAATTGACAAGATTTCGAAAATTTTTATCAAGGGAAAGTGCTTAGAATCCAACGAGGACCCGATATTTCAATTTTGAACCAAATCTGAGAACAAATAAATAAAATTCCAAATGTTTACCCCGAACCATTACGTATCTTTTTATTCTTTAAAAAATTTTTCTCAGATCTTTTTCAAAATTAACATTGGATTCTAAGCACTTTTTCTTAATACAACTTTTTGATATCTTGTCAATTTGAGCCATTTCTCAGTACCACCCTCCGATTAAAGAACTTATATCTAGATACATAATGGCATGAATTTTATGATCCCGAAAGACTCCCATTCTAAGGCACTTCTTCCCATAAGTTGCTGATTGGCCCATCGGCGTATTCGCGGCCGCTCGTCCACGATCGGCTTCAGTTCGATTATCATAATCTCAGTTGACAATTCGACCATTAATGTCAATAAATGTTTTTCGTGTTCTCCGACCAAAAACTGGTGAAAAAGTAATTTTATTTTAAGTTGTGATTTGCTTAATACCTAAATAATATTCTCTATTCATATTTACACAGTTTAGTGACAATATATTTTGTGCAAATAAATAGTGAAGTGCTGTGCCGTTTGCAGAAAGCAGTTTAGAAAAGAAGAAAATCGATCGTTCCATAGTCGTAACATGATGAAGTTCAGTTTAGAGTTATAAAGTAAATAGCAATTAAATTTTAATATCCTTTCAATACATATTTATCTTACTGTTTTATCTTACTCTAATATCGTATGCCTACATCACGTTATATAAAGAGCCGGTAATGCAGGAATTGCAATAATTCATTTTAATGAAAATATTTACCATTCTACACATTTTCTACACACACAACGCCACTGTTGCCTATGGGATGTGATGTTCATCTATCCATTTTAATGGACATAGAATGTGACTATGTTAGGAGCAAACAAGGTATATAGTGAAAAGATAGCCTGTTATGTATCTAGATATAAGTTCTTTAATCGGAGGTACCACCACAAATAAAATGCAAAAAAAACACGAGATTTACAAAAATATGACAAGGTAGAAGTTAATTTTGACGTCAAATTCGTATTCAGCGCACGAAAATAAGTGAGGATATGATGGTCTTCTTTCTGGTACAACATACTTTTTTTAATTTGTGGGGCTGTGAATTAAATGGAAGTTTAATTCGTGATAAATGTAGTAATTAATTCAGTTGATCCCTTAATTTTGATGTTCACCAATCTGTAATTTATGTACCTGCTACACAATAATTGAATTGTATTCCATTTAGCATGATTTAAGTATAAAAATAGTGAATATAGGACAAGCTATCTTACTCTTTGAAGTAGATTTCACAAACACAACACTGAACACTACACTCTACGCGTGTTTTTGTCAACATTTCCCGATAATGCCAATTTAACTGGCGAATCTCATGTAAAGCATAACGTTCAATGTTTAGTGTTTGTGAAAACTACATCGGTTTCAGTGTCTCATCATTGAAAATGTGTTAAAAATCATAAAATCGTTGATTATTCTGTCCATTTCAACATTAAGAATAGTTGTAAGAGAAAACATGGCTGACAACATTTTTTGTATAACAACAAAAAAATATTATTCCTGATTTAATAGCCTAAAATACGCCATTCAAAAAACCCTATTTTATCATTAATTTGATCATAGTTTCAAGCAATAGGTGCAAAGTTAAATCAGTGTACATTCAATATCTCATGAATTAAATAAAAACCCCTAACCCCAATAGTCGAGGCGCATTCAATGGTGCATAGGATAGTGCCAGGCTCAATGCTGATAAAGCAGCAGCACGGAACAGAGCTCCAAATGTTATACTCAGAGTTGAAGGCGGATACCATTCTAGGAATGCCCACTAGTTATATAATCCAAAAGAATAAGTTCAATAAAAAAATTTAAATTAACATACCAAGCAAGGAAGACTAAGAAAACGGACCCTAATACGGGATAAGGTAAAAAACAAAATCTCGATAAGTCTTTCAGGTTAAAGTGGCTATAAAGTGACGTGCAAAGGAAATAATAAAGCAAGGAAGTGTGGACTAGTTGACTGCCATTTTCTCAGATAGCCAAGCAGCGTTAAAGGCCATTAGTTCCTTGCAAATGAATTCAAGAATGCCCTTATGAATCTACTAAGTTAGAATAAAGTGACGGTGGCGTGGGTAGCAGAACATAGATACAAAAGGGAAATGAAAATACTGCTGAACTGACCAGGGAAGGCGCGTAGGATCCTAGTACGACTGAAGCCTTTTATGTGGCTAAGCTATGCATACGATCATTCATTAATACATGGTCAAATATATTTTTTTTAATGCTGGAAGAGCTTACCACGACAGAGATAGATCAAAGAGTTCATTAAAGAACGATTTACTAAATTTACAAAACATTTACTACGCCAAACTAGAACTGCCATTAGGATAATGGTGAGTTCTATCCGGACACTATCGGTTTAATAGACATATAAGTCTAGTGGAGGATGTTAAAAACCGGCTAATTTTGGCCTAAACTGGGCAACGGAAAATGAACACGGTTTTTGATAGCATTTTTCCCGCAGAATGCGATAATGTATTCGGTTTACGGAAAAATTACGGGAAAATGTGGAAAGGTTAAGAAAATGCTTGAGAACTTACAAAGTCTTGTCTGAGATAAGTTAAACTTTTAAGATCTATAATATTTGTTTGTAAATTATGATGGTTTCTTTTAGTATTTTTCTCATAGAATATGATGCTCTACTTCGCTTTGCCGAAAAATGTCGGGAAAATGCGGAAAGATTAAGAAAATCCTTAATTCACAAATTCGAGCCTGTAATATTTAAAATGTAAACCCTTTGATGGTCAGAGCTTTTTACGCGAAATTCAGGTGGTTTTTGTAGTATTTTTCGCGTGATATACCAGGGTTTACTCTCTCTTGCAAAAAATGTTAGGAAAATGAGAAAAAATTAAGAAAATGCTTGAAAACTCTCAAAATCTATTCTGCGTCATTCCCAAGTGAAACATATTAGGAACCAACATTATTAACTTGTTATAGTGGTTTTATCTAGTAGTAATTATCCAGTAAAATGAGGAGCTTTACTCAGCTTTACGGAAAAATCCCAGGAAAATAAAATCTGGTTACATCAAGAAAATGAATAAAAACTCACAATATCTAGCTTCTTCCACAATATACATAAATGAAACCTACTAAGGCTAATAAATATTGTAAGCTTTTATGCACTTTTTTAATTCTTCCGAATTTCACCGGGGTTTTCCCGCATAGCTGTGTTACCCTTCACTGAATAATATGAGAAACCACTAAAATCTCAAGTTATTAACGTTGATTCCTAGTATATTTCATTTAGGAATGATGCAGACTAGATATTGTGAGTCATCCGAAATTTTTTTGATTTTTCTACATTTTTCCGGCATTTTAACGCAAAACAAAATAGACCATCGGAAACCAATGGAAAAATACAATGAAAAACCACCTCGATCTTTGGTTATATACTCTGCATTTTAAGAGGTTAAAATTCTGATTATCTTAGGCTAGATTCTGTAAGTTTTGAAGCATCTTTTTAAATTTTACGCTTTTTCCCAACATCTTCCCGCAAAAAGAGTTGACCCTCGTATCCTATGGGAAAAATACTACAAGAAATCACCAGAATCTCGCATAATAATTTCCATAACTTTTCCATATTTTCCCGCCATTTTTTCGCGAAACCGAGTACATCATCGCATTCTACTGGAAACATGCTATCAAAAACCGTGTTCATTTTCGTTGCCCAGCTTAGGCCAAAATTAGAAACTTTTTAACATCCTCCTTTGCGAAACAGCTTCAAAAAACGATCAAATAGTCTTCTTTGAGAAAACATAGCTTGCGACCTATTCGGGTTATAAAATTATGATTTTTTGGAAGGACGTGTCTTGGAAACTATTAGGACTATAACATAATTTTTTTCTTTCGACATAATTTTATTAACTTTGCACTGGAACCGAAGAATTTACGATTTTGTGATTTTTTTGTAACTTTTTAAAAACCAAACTTTGGGTTCCCGATTTGGTCATTCGGTCATTCACTAATTCAAGATCCCTTTTGAACACCCAAAAAAGAGGAAATGCAGTTCTATTTTCCTACGTTACCTATGTTGACGACATGAAGACTGTACTAATGTTAAAATAATATTGTTATTATATAGTTACCAGCGTATCCAGGTGCAAGAGCTTCAGCAAGACCTTCACCATGGTAGTCACCATCTCCGATGTATTCTCCCTTGTTTAAAGCATTTTGAACTTCAGAGCTGTATTGTTGCTTAGGAGCTGGAGCGTATTGCTGGGGCAAAACGGGGTTGTATTGGGAGATGGCACTTTTATAGTGAGCTTGTGGTTCGTAGGATTGTTGGGGCTGATATTGGGGTTGGTATTGTGGTGCAGATTGGTATTGTGGGGCAGATTGGTATTGGGGAGCGGATTGGTACTGGGGAGCGGCTTGGTATTGTTGTGGCCCTTGGCTTACAGCTACAGCTGGATTTGTGCAGTCTGGGAAGTTGGGGCAGGATTTTGGGTCGATGCCGGCAGGGTACTGGGCAGCGGGCAGGCCTCCAGCGAGGGGACCATTGTAGGCGGCTGATGCGGCAACCAAAGAGCAAGCGAATACGGCCTGGAAAATGTAGTCTAAGTAAGTTGGCTGTTCCATGGCAAAGTACAATAATATTTTTGGGAAAAATGAGTTAGGATCATTTCACTTATTTTATTATGATCTACAAGATAAGCCTATCTCTCACTGAAATGTTTTGTTTATTTTGTAAAAAAATTGGATGTTTAATGGCGTTTTTAATGTGTTACCGAGACGGTAGCAGAGTTCGAGTCTCAGGTGCGGCAGATGGCAAGGTCGCAGGAAATAGGTGTAGTTGCTTGTGTGTACGTGTATCCTGATTGAGTGGTGGAACAGCCTACAGCAAAACTCAGCCAGGATATTAATCTAAATAGGACTATTAAAAAAAATCTTTCGTCAAAACTCAGTAATCCTTTATATTAAAGTTAATGTGATACTTATGCAATTTGTGGCTATTTCAGACAATTAAATATTATTTTGTATTGTTTTATTTGTATCCTTTATTATTTTATCGATTGTTTTCTATTAGCACAATCTAACTTTGTATTTTCAACAAATAGGTTGATATTCAGTGATCTAAATAATAGAAAAAGATGAGGTCTTCCATTTAAAAAAGATGTTTTAAAGAGACTTCAATTCAATATTCTTAATTACTTCCACATCCAGTGGAAGTATAGTAACGACAAAAAAATTTTTAAAAATTTTTATTGTTCAAATAGGCTTAAAATGTCAGAAAACGTCGAGATTTTAAGTTTGAGCGAAAAAAAATTTCTGTCTGTCGGTCTGTCTGTCGGTCTGTCTGTCTGTCAGTCTGTCTGTCTGTCTGTAACTTTTTTTTGTGCGCACGTTTACTCTGGAACCGTTAAAGATATTGACTTGAAATTTGGTACCTATATGTACTTTAACGAGATCTAGAACTAGATTATATTTTCATGTTGTTCCGTCGAAGGGTTGGGGGGTAAATTGGGGTAAATTTGGGATAAATGGGTAAATCAAGCAGGTAGGAGTCCACAAAATTGGTATTTAGTATATACAAAAGAAGCTAAGGTCTCAAAAAAAGTTTTGGCATTAGCCACCCCCATTACCACCCCCACCCCCTTATTAAAGGGGATGAAAAAAATGTGATTTAGTGTATGTTCAAGAACCAGAAACCTCAAAATATTTTTTTACTTCATCCACCCCCACTACCCACTACCACCCCCCTATCACCACCCCCACCCCACTACCGATGTGGGGTATCGTTTTATAGGTTTTTGGGGTAGAGGATTTCAAATATTATATTATTAAAGTTCCATAAACAATTATTTCCACATACACAGTTTTTTCGTTGTGAGTGACTTGGATAGAGAATCTGGATGTGGAAGTAGTGATTCCTTGGGCAGCGGTTTTTTTGTATAAAGTTTAAAATTGGGATATTGAAAGAGAATGCGGTAGTATTATTGTTAAAAATTTCATAGGCACTCGCCTAGAAACACTCCATGGCTGGCTTGCTAAAATTTTACTACTTAGTTATTTTTCCATGGCTTTCTTCATGTTAACAGATTGGCTGTAATTTGCTTTTTTCCGCTGATTTTAAATTCAAAAAAAGAACTGTATAAAAAATTGAATTTCCGATTTTCCACCAGAATCGTGAAACAAAAGTTACATTAAAAAAAAATTAAATCAATTTTTAGTATACCTTTTGCACTAATTTTTTTTAGGCATTTGAAATGGCAAAATTTTCACCAATTAATGATTGTGGCAGTCATCCTTCTTACATTATATAGAAAAAATATTTGTAGAAATTATTCACATGTACACTTTTTTTTCCACAGATTGTGTTAAAAAAAGAGAAAGCTTATAACCTTGAGGATGGATATAGTTTTTTAAAATTTCTGTAAGATTAAAAATTTCCGAGATATGGAAGTTTAAAGGTGACGTCCGAGAATTTATAAGACGAAGTATATAGTTAAATGGCTCGGAAAATATGGCACGTCCTTGATGCTAAAAACCAAAATTCATTTCTGTAGAATAAAAACAAAGAAGATATGACCGAAACAATGTGCGTCTTCCAGAGATGTGCCGAGGAAACTTTCCATATTTGATAAAAGTCTGTAAAAGTCATGTAAATATGTAATATAATTGTATGCACTTATTTGGTATCACATTGAAGTTTGAATCATCATATTTCACCATAAAGTAGCCTATCAATATACCCAATGGAAAGTTAGAAGGAAAACTTCCTGGGAACTTTCCGTTTTGAAAACTCCAGAAGTTTTCAGAAAGTTTTCCTTCTAACTTTCCATTGGGTATATTATTAGGCTATTCTTCGAAATCTAATTCGTGATCATGCAAGCTTCATTGTGATGCCAAGTAAGTGCACATCATTATATTATTTACATGACTACTACAGACTTTTATCAAATATGGAAAATTTCCTCAGCACATCTCTGGCGTCTTCACATTTTTTTATTGAAAATGTCACCATATTGTACTTTAACTAGCCATTAATTTCGCCACTAATTGAAACAAGTAATTCCCAAATACTGTTTTTCGCTAATATATATATATCATTAGATGCTCAAATTTCTTTACCTGTTTAAAGCAGTTGCTTTAGAAAAAATTGCACTTTAAACTATAAAGGTAGGGTGAACGTAAAATATTTGTTTTTTTATGTCAATAAATATTAATTCTAGCAAACAAATAGTGGTGATCAAAAAAAATGTATAAACTGATGATAAAATAGTTTTCTTTTATTTCTGCAAGGTTCATGGCTTCAGAGGTACAGAAGTTTAAAGATGGCGAACGTTTATAAGACAAAGTATTTAGTTCAAATATTAAATATCTCAGAAACTTCACAAATAACAAGGATCGAAAGACTATTAATATTTTTAAAGTTTTTTTGAGCGTTGGATTGTTTTCTTGAAATGAAGATAGTGCGTTTAGAAGATAAATGACTATTTTTACATGAGAGTAATTACATAGAGAATATTTTAGAAAAATTTAGATTTCTGAAGCATAAGAAATGAAGACGTTCTGACGGAAACAATGTATATCTTCACATTTTTTAAATAAAAATAATTTCCATGTTGTTGTAACTAGTTAGTAATTAAAGGGGTAGTTTCCACCACTAGGGGCGTAAGAGTAAGTATCGGGACCATATGGAAACTGAAGAAGACCTTTTACTATAAAAACCACTCATAAAAAAATGTACATTACATATAACATTCTTTATAATTTTTGCATCTTTTCTCGTCTAAGTACTGTACTATTTACCGAATTGCTTTGATAAAAAACTATTCAACTTCCGTTGGAGAAAGCGATTGCAGAACCTTGAAGAACATAGAGAGGATTTTTTTATACCATAATAATTTTTTAAATTTGCACTGTATGCGCGTATGTATAGTTACTGTACTCTGTAGAAATCACTTATGTTAACGTATCACTATTTTTTTTGTATGCGAAACTTCCGCGTCGATGTCAATCCAGAATGGTCACTTTGCACATAAATTATTCAAGAAATAATCAAGTTCAAATGTGAACTTACCAGTTTTACAAACATGTTGTTATCTTGTTGTTCGAGTCACAATGATAATTTACCAAAATTCGCCTTATATATACCACACTCACACCCTCTTTAACCATGAACTTAAAATAAAACATATTGTTTCAATGGCATAAAATATATTCCGCTAAAATATAGAGTAAGAAAGAACCTTCTTTAGCTTTAATTTTAACAAACGAAAGATGTCATGAACTTATTATCCTTGCTTTGATCAACATATATATATTTTAAATCAATGAAATTTTTATCAAATATTATTGTCGATTTAAGAGAAGATTCTCAGTATAGACCCAAAATTTAGATTATTGTTTAAAGATATCAGATATGCAAAAATTGGTTGGTAATTTTTAGTAGAGGAAGTACTTGCAAATTTATTCTCAACAAATAAGATCTTATATAAGTAAGTGTGCTTTAAAAAATTAGTAAATGATGCAGTTATTAATGAACATGTATTATTATGTAATATAACAAAAATTGAAATAAAAAAGTAATGAATTCATCATTATTTTACTAATCACTTCGCAAAAAAAACCAAAGCATTCCAATTCAAATTGCAAATAAAACAAGACATAAAAAATCTTTCTGATAATTTGTCAACTTGTAAAAAAATAAAAACGACTAAGAAATATAAAAAATCAGAGGTCGGAATTACCCATCGGATATGCCATAAAACCAGGGTTGGCTTTAGGTGGTTATGAGTCAGTGCATAAAGATTTGTATGCAAGTATAAAAGGATATCTCACTTTGAAAATTTTCTTTTAGCAAATTTCGTTTTATCCAAAGTTGATAAAGTCAGTTTATTATAAACTCTCACTCGAAGAGAACTGGAGGTACAGGGGGATGTTCTTAAATACTACACTAACACACACAAGTATTTTTCATTACCGGTTATAAGAATAAAAGTATATTACTAATATCTATTCTAAATATTTAGGAGTTAAACTTCGGTGCCTTTCGTTGAAAATCCATTTATATTTCGAAAGGATCGCTCGACGAAAACAGATGTAACTGGGGCATACTTAAAATATTTAAACTTTCGCATTTTGCAAGTCATCACATTCATGCCCGGTGAACCAAAATCTACCTCTTTGCCGTTTAAAAGGTCTATTACACCTGTCATCGAAACAAATCCGGTTTTTTGAAATTTTCTTTGTTCCCCCGCAGCGATATTCCCCCGTAATTGAAAAATATATTGTCGAAGATCGAACGCAACGTTTATTGTATCAATTGTAGTAAATTTTGATGATGGCTGACTCGTTGGGTGATATTGAAGGTCCCGTATGGCTAGTGGAATTCGGCAAAAACATCCATGTATGGTCTCCACATTTTTTTGAACAGTTGAATCCATGAATGCCTGTTGCACCTGTGAAATAGCAGCTGCGTCATTTGGATTAAACTGCTGTTTTACGGATTTCACATTTTCAAAATTACAGTAATAGTACGATCCTGCCTTTAGCCAAGTTCCCCATCGTCTCATAATGGGCTCTGAGGTAATGGAGTACTTGGTAGAATATCCTGAAATAATGATACACGACTTGTTGCTTTAAGAAACACTTTCTTTACACTAGATATAAAATTATCAACATTAGAGTAGCACCCCCTAATGTTTTAGCAATCCTGTGAAGCCCATGTGCTAAACATGTTACATGAAGTATATTCCGATTTATTTCCTTCAAAATTCTTCCAGCATCTTTCATATAATTCACTCTGTCGGTAAGAAATAATAAAAACTGTTCCTTATTTTCTGTGTATTTGTCACCCCAAAAGTCTCTGCCTCCGCTATAGTGCGAGAATTTGTAGCTTAATTTTAGAGGCGATCAAGTGTTCACTCATTGAACAATTTTCCTCCAATGCACCCTCTGAAACATTCGCTACCTTAAACCCGCAAGCATTGATTGTTTCGTCCACCTTAAGCCAGATGTACTTCCCATTAAGTTCTGCCTGATATTTTTGCACTCCGTAAATAAATATTTTTTCTTGGTGTAGACTTCGAAGGCACCTTAACGTTGCTATATTTGCCACTAATACATTTTTCCGAAAAAGTGGGATGTCTAGTTTAGATCACGGTATGTTACATCCTATCATAAATTCCACTAAATCTAGGTTAAAATTTCGTTGCATGTCATTGTGAGTAAAGCCACCTAAGCTCCGTTTATGGTTTTCTGAGGAAACGTGTATTAATATTTGTGTTGCAAGACCACGAAATTGCTTTGCCACATCTAGTAGAATACAATGGGCTCATTTAATGAATTTCATTTAGTAGTTGTTACTTCTTGTGGATAAAGTGTTACTTAAAATTAGACGATATTGAAAATTTCAGATGAATCCGATATGGGGTTTTCGAAATATACCACTTTTAAAGAGCACGGTGCGACCAACATCGTGACGTCATAGGATAGTAATATAAATCGGTGAAAATAGTCGATAAACTGAAATTCTCCACAAACACGCATAAGTTTCAAAACACACTGCTTAAGTTAATGATTTGTAATATTGTGAAACTATAATAACGCGCTGCAGCTAGCCGCTTCGGCTAGCGGGTTCCTATCAAGTGACGTCACGGCCGATAGTCGACCGTGGTGCGGTCAATTTTTATGATTTTTTTTAGACGATTTATAGGTTTCACAAAATTCTAGTTTTTTGCACAGGGTCTTAAAATGATAAGATCTTTCAGATTGCCAAATAAAAAAAAGTGCTAAATGAGCCCATTGTCTACCATAAAATTGTGAATTGTCAATATCGCGAATCCAAAAATGTACTGTAGCTTCCGTAGGTTTAGTACGATGTGACATTTTAACTGCGCATTTTTAGTAGGTACTTACGTCCGAATAAATTCACGTTATGCGAGATATTGTTTGATTTTATCGTGTTATGTTTTCTCCCTCGAGGATAGTGTCGGCCGTTGGGCTTCAGTAATGTAAATTGCCAGGGCAATTTACAAGAATCTATTGCGCATTACGTTTTAATATAATATAGCGCATTCCCCGACAAAACTAAGTTATTCATTAACATTGTAAAATTAAATAAAATTCACTTAATATGTTGCATGACTTTCTGTTTTTGTAGTTTGGGAATGTTTTAGTAGGTGTTTACAATGTATTATAATCTGTAAAAGCCGTCCCTGGAATCCGATGGGTAATTCCGACCTCTGCTAAAAATGGACTTAATTTAAAAAACATAATGTAATACTTACTGTATAAATCTTAATGAAAGTTGGTGAAACTACGCCTTTTATTGAATTAGCCAACCAAATGGATTAAAATAATTCTGTCAACTTAAATTACGTAATAGGTGTGTTCAAATACCCTACACTAGCTGCACTAGTGCAAATAATAGAAGGAGATAGAGTGAGACTGTACATAAGTTGAAGAGAGATACATTTGCACTGGTGCAGAGAGTGGAGGATTTTTGAACAAAGCTATTATCTAGACAATTTATTTTGTCTGTAAATAGTGCCGTAAGAATAAAGAAATTTTCATCGAATTACAGTGACAATTTGCACTACGGCAATTTTCAAACAATTTTTTATAGGTCCAGTCTAAAAATTGTGAACTTTTACATTTTTGTAAATATTATTATTAAGGATAGGATTTTGTAGAGTGAGTGGGATATATGCGTTTATTTTTGCTTTATTATAAATATTTTAAAAATCATAAATGGTATGATCTTTAAAATAGTTTCAGGTACTTCCCATTGCTCTAAGGAATACAACCATGTACAGTTTTTATCATACATTTTGTATATAGTTAAATGCCATAATTTAATAATGAAATTAGGAACTATTTTCATTGAAAAACTACGATATTCAAGTACAAAAGAAATTTGCAATAAAAAAAATATTGTTGTATTCTTTAGAATAATAGCAAGTATCTAAAACAGTTTTAAAGATTATACTATGTTTGGTTTTTTAAGTATTTATAATAAATCGAAAATAAACGCATATTTATCTCTCACCCTGTAAACTTCTATCCTTAAGAAAAATATATCATTTTAATAATGTTCTAGCAATTATTTTGAACTTATATTCTTATTATATTAATCATTAAAAAAAAATCGGCAGCTACTGAAAGCGGCTGGAACCTCCCCACACGGTGGATTCTTATCAGCTGTATTTGGATATTACATCGGAAATCAGAGCACTGAGCAAACAGATAAATTACACGTGACTTTGGAGCCATTTATTTCATCAACAAATATCGAACGAACTGAAGCGGACTACAAGAAATCTGTTAAAACATAACCTCTCATGTTTGTTTATGTTGCATGTTAATCAATTGCCGGATATTATAAGGGTATTAACAGATAACGTTTCGAAGATTTTGTAAAATATTGGATAATGAAAAAAAAATAATAACACAGAATTTAGCCCAAATGACGCTCTAACCAACAAGTCAATAACATTATGGACTGTTCAAGCAGACTACGCATGCGTCAAATTAAAATCTTCCTGCTCGATCAAAAAGGTCGAGCAAGTCGAGCTTCGTCCGAGGCCTTTATTTTGTAATATTCGAACGTTTAAGATTTAGCTCAGTTAACTCGATTTGCAATGAACGATTGTGACGTGTCCCATCAATCAGACGTAATATCCGAACACGGCTATAAACAATTATTACCTTAAAAAAAAAACAACTAAAATAAGTTTTGACATTGTCAAAAATATTTGGGTTGGTAACCTTTACGACTGTTGATTTTTAGGTTATGAAATATATTTAGGGACATAACATGTTTAAGTTTTTCAAGTTTATTCACATTTTTAATGTTTGACTACGCATTTTCAGCTTGGAGCCACAGTGACTCCAAGCAGATAGTTAAAAAACTCATGCAAATAATTTTTCTATATAGACCATCTTAGGATGACGTCACGATAAGTCGACCATATTGCCTGAGGGATAACCAAACTTTTTATTCCAATGTAAACAAAGAAGTAATCTCAGTTTTAAATGTGAAATAAAAATAAAACACCATCTTTTTTTGCGACAAGGTGCGATTGTGAGATAAGGTTTATTTTGAATGTAAAAAAGATTAGAAGAAAGGTAAAGAAATCACTTTCTGGCAGAGTCTATTGAATACTACATACGGATAATATAACAAGCTTATCACTGAAATCTAGCACTTAGTTATTTAAATGTAAACTTGCCTTGCCCATAACAATGAATACATTTGAGTTTATCTTTCTTGCACAAACTTCTTGCACAAATCCGGCCTCATAATATTTATATGCTTGTAAAGATTTGTATGCCTTTAACTGCTGATCTGCGAAGAAGCTGTGAGTCGACACTAAGTAATTTACCATATTAATTACGGACAAACAAGGTAAAATAGACAAATCTGCAGAAAGGTCTCCAGTCTCCACTCCAAGGGTGTATGGGTCAATATTGTCTATTATTTTGATTTTCTCATCGTAGCGACACTTTACATCACCCATAAGGGTTGGATAATATTCACTATATGACATTATTACGAAAACACACACAGTTTCTCAAGAAAATCAGAAAAAAATATATAAAACCACGCAAACTGCGTTTTGTTGTCCCTCAAGCAAAATGTCAAAATTGTCAAAACCATGTGACCTAAAAATGGTTGATTAATAAAAAAATATCTTGCTAATTACAGGTTAGATTTCTAACCCACAAAAAGAGTCCTATTTTATTAGGACGAAGTATTTAGGACTTCATAAACATTACACTGTACTAGATTTTAGTTGAAAGTACGGGAACCAGGCAGAAATTTTAATAATAGCTACGTAATATTCTTAAATCTTAAGAAATAAATATTTTTGAGGTTAGCTGTGACGTCACGTACCATAAGCTATAAATCAACATTCACAAAGGTTACCAACCCAAATATTTTTGACGGATGGCAAAATACGTTTTCCCCTAACAATAATACCAATTTTTTGGATGCTGTCATATGTGCACATATAACGAATTATTTTTAATTTTTTTAACGGAAACCAAATCGAAAGGGTGCAAGTGTGATATATCGTTGAAATTGGAATTTATACTGCTTTTTAATGGTTCAATTACAAATTCTAAGTAATCATAAAATAAACAACTTGTGCCAAAATGGCACTAAACGTAATCCGATCTCAACCAAAACCTTTTCAGATCTTCTGGAGCACTAAAGAAATCTTCATGTAAAAGTTTCATCCAAACCTGTTTAGTAGCTTCGTAGCTATCGTGCTAATACACAGGCATTAGTCACAAACCACTTTTTTGGGTTTCCGGGACCTCGAAATCGTAAAGATTTGATGTTATCTTAATTTTCGATTTTGGATTAATTGTAGTAACCTCCCACAATTATTGTGGGGAGGTTAATAAACACAACACTATAAAAATTAAGTTCGTAGGCAAGAGCACTTAATAATTTTGATTATTGATACGGGAAACAACTAAACGAAAACATCCGTTCGTTGGTAATGGGTGGTAGGGATGGCCATCTTTTGAAAAAACCATATAACTCTTGGTGGGCAGCTTCCCTGCCAGATGTGGCCGGAGTAGTGTTCATGGTGGATCGTTTAAGTTTGAGTTGATATATTTTGTTTTATCTTCTGGCCTCGGCCGATTTTTCACTAAATCGGTCGGGGAAGTAAGCTGTCAAATTTTTGATTTCAATGTTTTTCTGGGGGAATTTGGTTTTTGACAGTTTTCGAAAAAATATTTTAGGTTGGTACCAATGTCTTAAATTATTTTTAAGTTATGTAGCACTATTTTTAGGTTATGTTGCCGGAAGAATTTCCGGCGGGATGGCGGAAGTAGCGGAAATAGTTTTTAAAATATAATGTCACTTTTAAAGTTTTATTGGAAAAACTCACCGAAAACGTTCCGGTGAGATTGCTTATACTTGTAGGGCTTGTGAGCGGTTCACGAAGGCTTCTCACACCTTCCGTGGGCTTTATGAACGTCGAAAAAACTTGTGATGTCCCGCTGCACTTGACACTCAAATTTACTAAGCATACAGTCTGCACGCTTTAACACACTAGTCTATTGAACGTTAGGTTAGACCACAGAGTACAATAACTATACAGAGGCGAAGGCTAGCCTTCCCGCCAAAACCAAATTTGTATACTCATCGCCATTTCTTAATTGTTTAACAATCAACCTCACTTTTATCTTGACACTGTTGATGTTTATCGTGTTAAGTTTGGATTTGTGAATTTTTTTTTCCACTCATTTTGGAATATTGAAAACATTAACCGAGAATTAAAATTCTCATAAATAAAACCTAGTGTACAACTCAATTGAAAATAGGCGCCAATTATAAGCAATTCAAATCGTAATATTTTTCAATCCAACTCGAAATACACTGTCTTTTCAGTGTATCCTTAAATGGGGATCTGCACATGACGTCATAGCTAACCTCAAAAATATATATTTCTTAAAATTTAAAAGTACTACGTAGCTATTATTAAAATTTCTGCCTGGTTCCCATACTTTCGAGCAAAATCTAGTTTGTCACAATAAAATAAAACGCATTTTGCAGGTTAGAAATCTAACCTATTAAAAGAAATAAACAACATATCTCTCAGTGTAGACCAGGGTGTATTAAATCGGTGATGCGACGACAACCCTCACAGTGGCTTAATAAGTGCTTACTTCGTACATATTGTAAAAGATGGCTCAACTAAGTTCTCTCATTACTTACGCATAGATAGATAATTTTATAGGTTCTGTGCATACGTACATACAGTGTTGCATACATTCCCGGCTTCTTGTTTTTGACAAGAGTCCAGTGACATCTGACATTAAGTAGCTAAATTAAAACATTGAAAGAATATATGTAACACTACATGCAGTATTGCACGTGTCGTCACAATTAACCTCAAAAATATATATTTCTTAAGATTTACAGGTATTACGTAACTATTATTAAAATTTCTGCCTGGTTCCTGTACTTTCAACCAAAGTCAAGTTCAACGTAATATGTATGAAGTTTTAAATAGTTTGTCACAATAAAATAAGACACTTTTGCAGGTTAGGAATCTAACCTATAATTAGCAGTCTATTTTTATTAATCAACAATATTGAAAAATTATTTGTGTGAATTTTTAAATATTTGCTTGGAGCCAGTATGGCTCCAAGCTAAAAATGCCTATACAAACATTAAATATGAGAATAAACGAAAACACCTTAAAATTTGAGGTTATGTTAGTTATACGATGCACATGCCCGGGTAATTGTAGGACCATATTGCTCGCGCCATCTATTAAAGTAAATAGAAACCATGCATTTACGAAGCCATTATTATAATAGGAAAGTGCCGGACCACCTATTTAATACGCCGTGGTGTAGACGCAACTGGTACGCAAGGTCACAGAAAACGAGCCATCAAAACTGAAAGGAACCGCCAAAGACTTCGCCTCTGTGCAGTTACTGTATTCTGTGGTTCCACTATAAAATATATTTTACACAAGAAGCGTGTTATTTGGTTTTTAATTTTTTTCACGGAAACCAAAGCTAAAGAGTGCAAGTGTTATATATCGTTGAAATCGGAATTTTTACTGCTTTTCAATGGTTCGATTATAAATTGTAAGTAATCATAAAATAAACAACTTGTTGTGCCAAAACAGCAACAAACGTAATCCGATCTCAACCAAAACCTTTTCAGATCTTCTGGAGCACTAAAGAAACCCTCATGCAAAGTTTCATCCAAATCCGTTTAGTGGCTTCGCCGCTATCGTGCTAACAGACATACACACACACACACACACACACACACACACACACACACACACACATACACACACACAGACATTTTTCAAAAACAACTTTTTTGGGTTCCTGGGACCTCAAAACGTAAAGATTTGATGTTATCTCAATTTTCGATTTTGGACTAATTGTAGTAACCTCCCACAATTTTATTGTGGGGAGGTTAAAATGAATTTATTTATATAAAACCTATCTTTTCCATCGAAAATGAAAATCTAATTAAAATCTTCATTTTTAATCTTTGTAATTATCTAATAACACACACCTGGCTGTAATAGAGAATAAACGGCTCTAAAATTAATATATTTACAAAAGTCTATCTTAAACTTTTAGGACTCACTTTAAGTTAATCTGTCATTCTACTTCTTAAAACTCGCTTAGCATTCAGCCTTTCAATTGCCACGGCACTACTGCACCGTGGATGTCTGACTCGGGAGTTGGGTGTTGGATGTTGGCAATGTTATATATATATTTGATATTTATAATAAAATTGTTGATGATGATGATGAAACATTTTTGCCCTTATCTTCAGATGGACATAAGGTCACTGTCAAAACAATTCATTCATGAATCAAGAAAAAAGTTTAAGCATTTTTCATGAAGTTTTGCAATTAATTAAATGTTCAAGAGATCGGTGAACACTATTTTTAAACGACTTCTTAAAATTTTAAAAAGGAGGTTCTAAATTCGACTCTTATGTTGGAAGTAACAATTTTCTTGTGGAGAATTTGGCGAAGGCGCTGGTGTCAAAAAATAATTTTATAATAAAAATAAAAATTTCATTGGAATTGCATTAAAATTGATAGTTAGGTGAATCTGATGTCAAAAATTAAGAATTCAAAATGACGAATCCAATATAGTTGCGATAATTGCAACATTCACAATATAGTCATGAGTACAGAGTTATTAGAGTTAATGATACAAAATACTGACTATACAAATGAGGCGAAGTTTAGCTTATAGCTATTCTTACACTTAACCCCAAGCAAAAGTATATATATATTATTTAAATATGATTTTCAAGTTCAAAAACATGTAAGCATGTGTACTAATGTAAACTGGTTCTTGGATAATTTAAGGGGGATACACAGAGGGGAGATGGTTGGGGGAAGTTTTGTTTGGGGTAGAATAGATTGCACATATGATAAATGAAAAATTTCGACATTTTTTTACCAAAAATAAAAAGGGCCGAAAACCGGCCGTATAGGCCCCCTCCTCCTTTGCATGAATTTTGTGATGTGTGGACTAACTTAATAAAATTAAAGCATATCTGTCCACTTCAAAGGTATAACATTATATTATTTATCAAACTTCATGCAACCCGTGAACTGAACATAATTACTTGTTTTACAATTTTTTGGTGCTGATTGTAAATCGATTTTCGTTTAAGTTGAGAGGAAACTAAATTGCTTTTTGCGTCGTTACATCTTGTTGCAGCCGATTTTTTAACTCTAAAGGGTAATCATCAAAATTATATAGAGGGTAAGGACTTTTACTCAGATTAGACGGCAACATAGCTGCTTGTCCAAAAATTAATTCGTGGGGTATGTACTTGGTTTCACTGTGAACCATGGTGTTTTAAGCAAAACACCAGAACGGCACCTACGAGCTCCAAGCATTGGTATGCTTTGCAACTTGAATTCGCAAGTAAACCCCCTAAGTTATTGTGTGAATTTTCAAGAGAGCCTAGGGTCTCATGATGATATGCTGTGAAATGCAGCTTCGTAATTTTAAAGTTTACATATTTCCTTAATTAACCCCCTCACCACCACCACCATATTTCCTTAAAAATTGAAGGAAAAAATTCAGTGCCTTGATCTGATACTATTGCTTTCTGTATGCCGTAATACAATATAAAATTGGCTTTTGCCATTGTATAAGCTTCTATATAGGGGCGAGCGTAGAGGCGTCTTGACTGGGCTGTATTTCGATACTCCAGTGAAGCAACGTTCAGCGCGGTTAGTACTTGGATGGATGAAATCCGTTTTGGGAAACAGATGTTAAAGCGATCTCGTCCTATCTTCTAGCGGCTTATATATCAACGTATACGCGGAAGCTATGTAATTTCAAGACGAGGATTACATAGTGAATATACCATCCTTCGGAGGGAATGTAAAGCAGCCGGTCCTTTGTCCATTTAATGTTAGGCAAGTAAAAGATCCCTACTCTTCTCAAGAGAAGAGGTTCGGCAAAATTTCCAGGTTGGGGGTAGCTTGTCTCCTGGCGTCTGTGATAGGCCCTGGTAGCGGAAATAGGCCGACGTTAAACAAATAGTTAAAAAAAATAGCAGCTTCTTTATTTGGCAAATTTAGTTAGTTCACATTGTAAAGTTAAGGTGTGCGATAATGTCCAGTCTATGAGCTTTAATAAATGATGTTAATAAAATGCTTTGAAGTGGACAGATGTGGTCTAATTTTATTCAGTTAGTCCACACATGAAAATTTGATACATGTAAGTGATTTCAGGATTCTATGATAACGAGCCTGATGTTAAAGCTTAAAAGTCTAAACGACGGATATTTTACTTGTAGAATTGAAAAAAAAAATCCAACCCGTCTGGGATTCGAACACACGATCTTTGGATTGCAAGGCAAGAAAGCAAAGCAAGCAAATACCTGACGCCAGGAAAATGTGGTGGAAAAAGAATAGGGTTTAAAATGTTTGAATTTTTTAAAGGTTAATCGGCAACGCCTGATATGGTAGGGGGTGGAAGCGACTCGTTTACTCTAGTAAAAGATATGTGCGACTCGCCCACACTGGAGGTCTAGCAGCGTAACCAAGTAAAGAGGAAGAAACAAAAAATATAAGAATAACAACAGAATATATTTTGAAGTACCAATATTTTATTTTTACAATGTTAAAAATGTTTATTTTTATAACCAAGAGTGAATATATATTCATTTATCATGGATTTTTAATATTATTATAGATGTACAGAAAGAATTAGCACATCTCATCTATATATTGGTGACCCCGAACGTCTTCACGCACTTCCTGTGAGTCCATGAAGATTTAATTCTCTCGAAAATTCAGACTGTGAAGATTGAAGAAAGAAAACAAGTTTAATAGCTTTTGACAGTTATCACATAGAATGCCGAAAATGATTTCCCATTCCATGGATGTTCTAGACAGCTGTAACAAGAATATGTGGCCGAAACGAACTGCCCGTGCTGCTAACCGATGATGACGAACGACGTCCATAACGAAGACAGCCAGCTAAAGGTCGACCGTTCCATAGATATCTTCGCTAGACATGGATTCCTCAATCTCTCCATGAAGATAGTACCGAGAAACGAATCAAACTAGATTTTCAGAAGACTTGTTATTACTATTTTAATTATGTACATGTTACGGTACGTACTCTATATTGCTCCCCTACTTTTTTTTAAAACCAGCTTATCAAGTGTATCAATATATCAATTATTCACTATTTTAATTGTCTCGCCAGCTTTTCTTTAGCCAAAGCTGCTTTAGCTGGTGCGACATCTTTGAAAGATGCTCAATCCAATTATGATTGCAAACTTTCATTCACTTACGATCAGTCATATACATGCTATTTTATTTCAATTCATCAATGACATATAACATACGAGCATTAAGGATAATGTTATTACAAAATAAATTTCCTTGTGTTACGTTATTTTGTCATTTATCACTCAATCTGACTTTTCTTTTTTACTAATCATCATCTTTTTTACTAATCATCATCATCAAATTCAACTTTTATTTTAAATCTGATTTTTAATATTGATACCTTGGTAAGTTGGTTTCTTCGTTGTAGGAGGGGAGTAATGTAGGGTACATACTGCATTTAAGATGTATATTTCATAACTATGGTTATTACAAAAAAAACAAAAATGAATTAACACAATTATATTATATTTTAAATTGAATACAATTCTTTCAAAACTTATTATTAAATTTATTTAATAGCCCTATTGGCTATAGGGTGTTTGATCTGGAATGGGACATTATGCATTTTAATTTGCGTTATGTTGCTGGTTAGCGGACTATCGTCCAGTTTGAAGGTGTAAATTTTTTAGTGGGGTTATGTCATGACATCGTGCGTATAGATCTCTGAGGGAGGTGTATCCACTGGAATTAGAAATGAGGCGCATAAATTTGTGTTGGGAACTCGAAGTTTTCGCATTGTCGCATTGTGATGGTCGGCCTGATCACCATCGTTTACAACTGTTTCTTATTTGTCCTATTAAGGCAAAGCTTTAGCCACTGGACATCACACATTACTACAAAAATTGAATGTCTGTAATAGATATCTCTCGAGATTCATATTTCAATACATTAGATATATTATTGTGAAATATATATTAGTAAAATGTATAAACAAAAAAAAATATATTATAAAGAGAACATTTCGCAAGATTTCTATTTAAGTACAAGCGACAAAAATTAAGAATATATATTTTTTTAAATTAAATGATTAATAACTTTCTTATTTAGCTAACACTAACTTACTTTCCAAACAATACAATCGGACTTTTCTTTCTTAAGTTATCGTGCTTACAAGAAACGTGACGGACGGACAGACGGACAAAAATTCGTTCACTAATGATATGAAATTTTTTTCTCTACGAGCGATATTTACGGTTTTAGAAATGTTTTAGAAATCAAATGCAATATACTCTTCGTTTTTGCGATGAGTATAAGATCCTTCTTGTTCCTTTGTTTTTAGGCAACGAAGACAGTTTAACTAAACATTGTAATGTTGACTTCAGATTTATTCTGCATATACAAAACGTCGGCTTGATGTTGCGGTAAAGATCAAAGACTCCGGTAATTTTTATATGCAGAATAAATCTGAAGTCAACTTTATCTTCTTAGGGTAATAATATTTTAGGAGGACTAACAAATCAATTATCTGTAGCTGAATTTTATTGTGCACAGTATTTATTTGAAACAAACTTGAATTATGTAAACAAATAAAAAACAAAACTGAAAAAATTGATATAGTGTATAATTTCTTTGTGGCAGTAGTACTTATTACTTACTTTCTCTTTGGATTTTAACCACTGTTCTGCAAATTATTAAAATCTTTAATAAATACATTTCTGCGCCAAAACGAACCATCGCAGACGGGAAGTTGGTTTTCAATTAATTATTTTGTTGAATAAAGTAGAATTTTTTGTAGTAGTCAGCGGTTTGCTTAAGAATAGGATTTTGCAGAGTGAGAGAGAAATATGCGTTTTATTTTCGATTTATTACAAATATTTAAAAAACCAAACATAGCACAATCTTTAAAACTATTTTAAATACTTTCTATTGTTTTAGCGAATACAACTATATATTTTTTTATTGTGAATTTCTGTTGTACTTGAATAACGTAGTTTGTCAATGAAAATAGTTCTTAATTTCATTATTAGAGCATGGCATTTAACTGTATACAAAATTTATGATAAAAACTGTGTATGTACCTGAAACTATTTTAAACTTTACCATTTATGATTTTTTAAATATTTATTAAACTAAAAATAAACGCACATTCCCCCCTCAGTCTGCAAAATCCTATTCTTAATAAAGAAAATAATTCATAATTATAAACCTATTACTTAAAAATATATAAATCTGAAATAAGGTTATTAAATAAAATGTTCTGTATTATCAAACATAATTATAATACAGCTGATGTTCCGTTAAGAAAAGCATATACACAACAACAAGCTTTTATGTTTAACTATAATTAAATATTTTACACTCAATAGGCTTTAATCTGTTGTTGTTTCCATGTCAAAAAAAAAAAAAAAAATCCTCAAAACTTTGTGTCTGTTTTTCATCGTTATTAAAGGACTTATTTTACAAAAAATTAAACTTCAAAGTTATATTTGAAAAAAAGTAGTTTTCTATTATCTTGCAAATGTCTCAATAAATATTAGTTTTAAAGAAAAACATCACGTAGGCTAAGGAGAAAGCTTATAAACTGAAGACGAATTTGTTATTATTAATTTCTTCTATGGGATTAACAATCTTGGAAATATGGAAGTGTGAAGATGGCGTCCGAACGTTTATAGAAATAATAAGATTAAATGTTAAATATCTAAGAAACTATGGCACTAACTTCGAAAATATTATACAAGTCATTTGGCTTCCCTAGTAATTGTACCAATGTGCAATACATGCTTTTTAAAATCATTTTTAAGAACAGTAAATGAAAAGATGTTGATGTTTTACTAATTTAGAGTTTTCATTAACAAGAACACAAGCACACAAAAAAAAGTCGAGTGCTAGAAGGCAGACCTATGTACTCCCATGCATTTTGACCCGCTGAACACGAATCCTATGTCCGTTTTGTCCGATTGGCTCTTACATTTTTGCTAACCTCGAAAAACACCTTAAAAATGCCCGAAAAATCCCAAACAAATAAATAAAAAGCTTAAATGAGCTGATCACTATATCTATACGTAATTTGGGACGCCGAAACTAGCCGATCAGTTAGGAATTTTGACATAACCTCAAAAAACACCTAAAAAATGGCCGAAAAATCCCAAACAAGTAAATAAAAAGCTTACACGACTGATCACTATATCTATACGTAGTTTGGTGCACTGAAACCGAATCCAGGGTCAGAATTTATGCGCGACGATCAAATATCTTGCAAAATCCATATTTAGGATGAAAACGTATCCAAAAATGACTGAATCATAGCCCGAAATTGACTTTGCTCTATATAATATCTGAACATATAATTTCCGACGTATTTTCACGAGCTGAAAACAATGCCGTAGTCAGAATTAAAGCGCAATCTGCAAATTCATAGAGAAATATCATTTCAGCATATATTCTCATCAACCCCTAGTAAGCGGAGATGGATAACTTTTAAATTTTTAAGTATCTAAAAAAAAATTTTCGGACAAAGTTTGCTCTGTTGAGAGAGGAATATCGTTTGGACTTAACATTTACCTACACCCTCCCTTGATGATTTTTTACTTTTTTTTCTCAGAGCTGTTTAGAATTGTATAGTTTTCTTTATTTTGTTTGATTGTCATATGCCATTTGTTTTTTTTTCTATTTTTGCGACTAGGACACCTCCACGTGGTGACGGCGAGCAACGATTTATTTCGGCTAAGTTCCTAGGTAAAAAAATGCCGTCATGGCAAAAGTAGAGAAAGAGTTTACGATGCAGGGGAGGGGAACACCAGTATCGGTGGCCGGTCGGGTTGGGAAAGCGGGACCGCGGGCGTCGTCATCATGCAACCGCAGCTCTAGTGAAGTGGGAAACTTGGCTTCCTATGAGTATAGGGCTACAAGAAATTTGCACAACTGTGTAAATAATGCGAATTCCTTCTGTTTTGTTTGTAGTATATTAAATGGCATATGAGAATCAAACAGAATAAAGAAAACTATATTGGATATTAAAAATATACGGGGTGAATCCTAAGAAAAATAATTAAGGAAAAAATGTGACAGAAAACAGTAATGTTAAGCATGTAGTTAACACAACTTATAAGGAGGAAAAATGTGAAAAATGTACAGGGTGGTCGCTCTATAAAATAGAAATGAAAAAAATGTGATGGCGTACAATAATATTTTGCATGCAGTTAACTCAACTGTCAAGGGAAAAGGGAAACAATGAAAATATACAGGATGGTCACCCTAAAAAATGGTGAAAAAATGTAATGGAGGGTAATAATATTTCGCATGTTGTCATAACACAACAGTCAAAAGAAAAATATGAAAAAAATATACAGGGTGGTCATCTTAAAAGAAGTAGTGAAAAAATGTGATGGGGGACAATAATATTTCACATGCAGTTAACGCAACTGCCAAGGAAAGAAATAAAAATTTACAGGGTGGTCAGTGGTCACCATAAAAAATAATGAAGACATGTGACGGAGAGTAATAATATTTCGCATGTTGTTAATATAACGGTCAAAGGAAAAATATGGATAAATATGCAGGGTGAAGTAGTGAAAAATGTGAGGACAACAATACTTTGCATGAAGGTAACACAACTCTCAAAAAAGATATTTAAAAAAGGGTGGTCAACCTAAAAAATATGAATAAATCTTAAGGAGGACGATAAAATATCGCATATATAGTTAACACAACTGTCAAGGAGGAAAAATATGAAAAATATACAGGGTGATCATTCTAAAAGATAATTAAGCAACTATTGTAGGAATAATATTTAGACTGCAGTTGGCACAATTATCCTGACTACTTGTGTAGAAAACCTGACTGCTTGTGCTGAAACGTGGTCACTTTAAGAAATAAGAACAGAGGAAAATGATATTATGATATGTAGTTGCCACTATTGTCAGGAAAAACTCTGATATAATTTTAATAAAACAATATACAGGGCGGTCATCTAACAAAAAACAATTAATAAATAAAAGATGCTAAACAGACAGGGAAGTTTTGTGTAAATACCTTTACAATTTTTTTCTGTAGTCAATTTAATTTTTGCCCCTGAATTATTTTAGTTTATCTTAAAAATATTGATGCTTAGTGGGATCGATGCTTTTCCTCCGATACGATACTGGGCAATACTGATATCAATAACTTTTTTTCGCTGCCGGTAGCGATGCAAATATCGATATCCTTGTAGTATCGAAACATCCCTATTCGTTTGATACAATCCTTTGGGTTGCCTAAAAGTTGTGGTTGATGAATTGAAGATTCTAGCCCTCTACAGAATCAATTTTTATCAGTGCTGTTATCAAGTGTCACCGTAAAAACATAATTCTGACTTATATCTCAGAATTCTGACTTATATGTCAGAATTCTGAGATAAAAGTCAGAATTCTAACTTAAAAATTTGATTTTTTTGTTGTGGCCCTCCTACGCTTTCGTACCTTCGTAGAAAACCAAGGTATCCAGAAAGTTTTTAGTTTTGTAAGTTGCTTGGCCATTTTAAACATTACCTAATGTAGAATATGGAAATGGAATGGACCTACTAGAAAAATAATATGCCAAAAGTGTATTTTTTACGACTATTAAAAAACCCTACCTTTTTCTATTATTTTTTGTGCGTAAAACGTATGTTTATGGTAATAGTGAAGAGAAGTGTGGAAAGAAGTAACATTCACTCTAGCGTTTAGCAGAATTATAAAAGTGCAATGAAAAAAATTGTAGTTGTCTTGCGATTTTGCATACATAATCGATATCTTTTGTGTCTTTTCTTCACTCGAGGGATTGCCGCAGTTGCCTGCCAAACTTCTCACTCGTGGAAAAAGTACCGCTTTGTGCACTTGTTGCATAAACTACTATTAATGCCAGAATCATACTGTTTTGATTTCTGTGGGAACATTTCAAATATTTCCGATATTTTTTAGTAAATTACCGTCTCAACAATTACTGAATAAATTTGTGTCAATGATTGTTCTCACCGATCTTTCTACCAAAAATTTAATAGAAATGAGAAAATCCAAGCAGTGTTCCCTCTTATATTGACTCTTTATCTTTAGCTAACTAACAGCATTTTTTATTGCTGACAAATCAGATAATTGGAGCGGGCAATATATGAATACTTAATTTTGCATAAAGTATCCATTTCCTATAATCTTCTGTATACAATCAAAAGTACTCCACTAAAGGACAACAAAACCGGATTTAAAACAGCATTGAAATGACAAAATGTTATTGATAAATCCTGAAGGAGACCAGAGATACATGTAATATTCAAATTGTTTTCTTTATCAGATATTTTGCTTTTGTCTTTTAGGTATGACGTAATTTATTTATCCTGTTTGTAATAAACTGGATCGGTAGGTAGTTTGTTTAGTTAGTGTCACAACAAGGACAATAATTAGATCAAAATTTTAGATGCAGTGTACGAGTAGAACAGAAGCCGGCATTGTGTAAGTTGTGTGGAGACAAATCATACTGCTGAAAATGGAAACTGTACGTATTATTATACTTCCAATATTGTAAATACAGCACATTTCCCAAATAACGAGATTCATTAAAACCTGAATTAATTAACTATACACATTATTTTTTGGTTTTGAATTAGTATTTATTGTATGTAGTGAAATAAAAAAGAGCTTGCAAGCGTAAAGTATCGACTTCGACTTGAAAATCGTCATAGCTGGGGAGTTGGTGGCAGATATTTCTATATGATCTTATTGTGTGACTGAAGTTGAAAAGTGAAAAGACGTCATAATAAAAACCCGGAAAAACCATTTCAGTAATTACGCCGTTGCTGATTGTTTAATTAACAGTTAATTAAAAATGCAATAGAAAAGAACGCTCCTATATGATTTTATTGTGCCAGACAGGGGCGTAGCGAGGAGGGGGGATGTCAGACTTGGCAAAAGTTGGAAATTTGAGACGCAAGTCGATAATTTTTATTGAAATTTTTTTTAAAGATTTTTTTCCCTCCGCTCATCAACTTTTATTTCGGGGGAACTTGGCAAAAGTTGGGTAAAAGTTGGACATTTTTTTTGTTTTCTCCCCTTCCCCCGCTCATCAATTTTTATTTCGGCGGAACTTGGCAAAGTTGGAAATTCGAGATAAGTTGCCAATTTTTATGGAAATTTTTTTTTTTTTAGAATTTCTCCCCCCCTCATCAATTTTTTTTTGGAGGAGTTATTGTTTAATCATTCGCAGAGTTGGCTTTTTAAGTCCTATCAAGTTTATAAAATAACCCCCAAAAAAGTTGACTCGATACGCCCCTGGTGCCAGCCACTTGCTTTAAACGTTGCTTGTCAATATGGCATTGATATAAATACAGTCGACTGAAATCTATGTGTCTGCGTTTTTTTGCAATTTAATTTTTTTAATTAATTTATGATATACTAAAAAACCGCTGTCCAAGGAATCACTACTTCCACATCCAGATTCTCTATCCAAGTCACTCACAACGAAAAAACTTTATATGTGAAAATAATTGTTTATGGAACTAATATTTGAAATCCCCAAAAACCCATAAAACGATACCCCACATCGGTAGTGGGGTGGGGGTGGTCACAGGGGGGTGGTAGTGGGGGGTGGATGAAGTAAAAAAATATTTTGAGGTTTCTGGTTCCTGTACATACACTAAATCACAATTTTTTTTTCATCCCCTTTAATAAGGAGGTGGGGGTGGTAATGGGGGTGGCTAATGCCAAAAATTTTTTTGTATATACTAAATACCAATTTTATGGACTCTTACCTTCTTGATTTACCCATTTACCCCAAATTTACCCCAATTTACCCCCCAACCCTTCGACGGAACAAGATGAAAATATAATCTAGTTCTAGATATCGTTAAAGTACATATGTGTACCAAATTTCAAGTCAATATCTTAGTCGGTTCCAGAGTAAACGTGCGCACAAAAAAAAAGTTACAGACAGACAGACCGACAGACAGACAGACATTTTTTTTCTCGCAAACTTAAAATCTCGACGTTTCATGACATTTTAAGCCTATTTGGACAATAAAAATTTAAAAAAATTTTTTGTCGTTACTATACTTCCACTGGACGTGGAAGTAAATTAAGTGATTTTATTGTCGGTGTACATTAAATCAAAAGTTTCGCAAAGTGATAAGAAAATTGGGTAAAAAAAACGCTTCTGTATTATTTTACCGTGTCAGCCACCTTGCAGGAGGCTTTGTTTGTTTGTAAAAAACAAAAAAAATAGTGACTGATTTCTGCTATTCTGATTTTTCATTGGCTGACGCTTTTTAGTAATTACACAGGCCGGCAAAAAAAATGGAGCTGTTCTTTTGATAACCGTCTTATCCTATGGTTTTTGACATGCCGAAACCGGTTCCGATATTAAAAAAAAATTTACCGCATGTCTTTGTGTACCACCTTTTTTCCCTAAAAAAGGGCAAAATAAAGTCTTGCTTTAGTTCTGATCTAACTTTTCTGAAGTAGTTTGACGCGCTGAAGTTAATTTTGGATAAAAAAATTTTCTATTGTGTCAGTTACCTTTTTATCTCCTAGGATCTCCTTTTATCTCCGTGGAAGAGGGAAACTGAGACGATAGAAATTTTCTATTGCCCAAAATTAGCTTCAGCACATGCCAAATATTATTCTCCTGTCTGTCTTGTCTGTCACATTCGCTTTATTATTAATTTTTATAGTGTCCACCCTGTAAATTTCTCAATAAAACTATGTCCCAAAAAAATCTGTAAAAGTATTTATGCAAAACTTCCCTCTCTATTTAGCACTTTTCTGTAAGATGACCACCCTATATACTCTTATTAACTAAAAATATTACAGATTTTTTTTACAGGCAATAGTAACAACTACATTCCAAATATTATTTCTCTCTGCTGTTTCTTAATTAATTAATTTTTAGAGTGACTACCCTGTATACATTCCACTAAAAGTATGTCAGATTTTATCCTCTGTAACTGAGTCAACTACAATCCAAATATCATATCCACTCTAATTATTTTTCACAGTTACTATCTTGAATATTTTTCTTCCCTGACAGTTGTGTAAACTACATGAGAAATATTATCCGTCACATCTTTTTCATAAATTCTTTTATTATTTATATATTTTCTTATATTTTTCTTTGAAAGTTGTGTTAACTACATGCGAAATATTATTGACATCCGTCACATTTTTCATAATTTTTTTTAGGGTGACCACCTCGTACATTTTCATATTTTTCTCCCTTGACAGCTGTGCTAACTATATGTCAAATATTATCGTTTCTCGCCCCCCCAATTGTGTTAACTGATACATTGGTCCTACCTTTCGGTTGTGAGACCCACGCATTATGTGTATGGTGGCCAAAAACAAGAAAAAATAGCACAAGGAAAGTTGCAGAAATTGCAACGCCTTGCCTGCCTAGGGACTACAGGAGCAATGCGCTCGTGTACCACAGCTATGGAGGCAATGCTGGACTTACTCCCTCTGCATTTGCATGTAAGGAAGGAGGCAGCACTTAGTGCCCTAAGGCTGCATCAGGCGCTTAAATTCAGCCCAGGCGATCTGGTTGGTCACTTAAGGATTCTAGAGTTAATCCAATTCCACCAAACTCACTGACTCAATGCCAATCAAGCATGACTTTGACTACCCGTTTGATGTGCTGATTGAAAGCCGTCAGGCGGGCAGGGTCGAAGCACTGCGGTTGGAGAAAAAGTCACATAACTGGTACACAGATGGATCCAAGATGGGTGAAGGTGTAGGCGTAGCACGGCCTAAATGCAGGCTATCTAAAGCCCCCTTGGTAATGTTGTAGAACTCTCCAAAATCGTCCTAAGTTGAAGACATAATCAAAATTCGACTTAGGCAAAAATTTCATTTAAAGACATTTTTGGGAGTCTGCAGAGGCGCAGATCAGTCCACAAGGACCGTTTTGGGTTCTATAAGGCGTTGGAAATGACCAGGCGAAAATTCGAAGAAACACCGAATTTTCACTTAGGAAAAATGTTTTTGGTTCAGAATATCAGAGTAGAAGTATATAATGACAAAGATTTATGAATAGTATACTTTTTCAAAGGTATCATAAATTGGACTTTGAAAAATAATATTTTTGGAAGGGCGTCAAAATTTGGCCCAGGAATCGATTTATCGAAAGTACGCCAAAGTTTCACTTGCAGACTAATTTTTCAAAACTGCGTTGAAATTTGGCTTGAAAATCAATTTTTCAAAAGTACGCCAAAATTTCACCCGCAGATTAACTTTTCAAAAGTACCTTGAAATTTGGCTTGAAAATCAATTTTTCAAAAGTACGCCAAAATTTCACCCGCGGATTAACTTTTCAAAAGTACCTTGAAATTTGGCTTGAAAATCGATTTTTCAAAAGTACGCCAAAATTTCACCCGCAGATTAGTTTTTCAAAAGTACCTTGAAATTTGGCTCGAAAATCGATTTTTCAAAAGTACGCTAAAATTGGTCTTTAAATGGATTTTTCAAAAGTACCACAAAGTCAGTTTAAAAAGTACCACGAAAATATACTTTAAATTATTTTTTATTTTTTATTCCTCAACCAAAGACATTGACCTTTGAGGTACGGTCATTGAAAGCCCAATTCTAAAATATGAGCATAAAATTTTAACGATGCACTGCATCCAAAAGGCAAAATAGAAGATTTTGTCAAAGCCGGCGTAGTGCCGATAAGCAAAAATTGATAAAAATCAATGCACATGTACAAGGCCGGTTTCTCGCATAGAAAGAGTTTGGATTGACCCAGCGGCTCGCAATTTGGTCGAGCGCGTTGAGTGGTCCAGACAAAGTGATGGTAGAAAAGCCAATAACGGGGCTTTTCAAATGACAAAGTTATAGAGGAAAACGCCTTGTGCATAAAAATCCAAAAATTCAATTTTGCCTAATAGTCGCTCGAAGGTGAGACGCTGCCAAATCGATATTATTAATCGACTGTGATAAGGGTTAGTAAGTCGTGGACTGATCGAACGCCACTCAACTTATGCAGTAATAAGTCCTCAGAATGTGTTTGAGTACGTGAATTTCCACGATACAAGAACTTTAAAGCTAGGTAGTCTCTAGCGAAACTAAATTCATTTAGTAAAACTTTTTTAAGTTAATTTCAGTCAGCCTTAATTATTCATTTACCCAGAGTCTGAAATGATTCTAAAAGCTCGCATTTTGATTCTGAGAAGGTACGTATGAATCTTTTCTACCTAATCGATCGTTAGCGCGAGCGCTCTCGCTTGTATGGTCTGAAAGTCACTACCTTGATTGGGGAAGGCACGATTCTTTCTTGAGAATTTTGTATAACCAATTCTGTTAAATAAACGGATTCTTTGAACTAATGTTTCTTAATTGATCTTGAGGCCTGTTGACGGTCTATAATCCCTGGAACTTTCGTATAGAAAACCGGATGTGTCGAGTTAATTCGCATTAACGTTCGACCTTCTGGTTGTTGTACGGAGGTTCGATAGGGATTTTTTTATGCGTTTTTTGAGAAATATATTCCGTTATTAATGGACCAAAACGCGATTTTCGCGTACCAAAACTAATCCCTCCGCAGAGAAATTCTTCGGTTGGGATTTTTTTATGCAAAAATTCAGGAAATTAAGAGGTGCCTAAACCCCTAACGAGGGAATTCGGGTCCAGAGAGAGCGTAGTTTCCGATCTGTGGTAGTGCAGCCTTGGTCCCGCTTTTCGGCTACCGAAGTCATCTTATCTCGAACCCGCCTGGGAGGTAGAAGAACGGGGTAATACGCGACTGGCGCCCCCTGAGAAATAAATTGGTGTCGCGTCATTTTGACGCCCGGTAGTGCGTTCTTCTACATGGCGCCCAACGTGGGGCGTTGTTAGTCAGCAGGGCTTTCTGGAAAGGATATGGATGAATCAACGCCTTTCCAGTTTTACGACGAGCCGACATCTGTGATGGACAACGTCTCTAGAGGGTTAGAGAGGCCGTGCGCGGAGGATGTACTGGGTAGTTCGGGGGTTGGCCCGAGTACCACTGAAGGAGTCATACAGCCCTCCTCAGAACAAGTGTTCGCCCAAATGGCAGCAGGTCTTGCCAAAGCTCTAAGCGAAGCCACGCACGAGCATAAGTATCGGTCGAAGCATCCAAATGCGGAATTTCATGGCTTCGAACACGAAGACCCTGAAACCTTCATTTATCAAATGGAGGAATTTTTCGTCCGAGTACGAATTACGCAGGATAACGACCGACTATATAAAATATCAGAACAGCTCAAAGATGATGCTAAGAAATGGTTCGAACAATATCGAACCCTAATTACCACGTATCCTCTATTCCTCGAGCGGTTCAGAAGCCGTTATGATTCAGGTGAAGTACTCACCGAAGCAGTAGCTAATTTATATGGCAAGAAACAAGATGCCGAGGAAAATACGTCAGTATTTATTTCAAGGAAGGTATGCCTCTTCAAGAGGATCGATCCGTTTAAGCCGGAGGCGATGAAGGCGGCTACCATCTTCAATCAGTTGAGACCTGATATGAAAATGCTCCTAAAGAGTGCCGTCATACTAGATACAAATACACTAGTGACGATGACCGAACAAATGGCCAAAATCATGGATGAGAATAAAGAATTCGAGATTCTGCAAAATGAAAAGAAAAGCAAAGACCGAGAAGCGTCCACCTCTACCGCTTCAGCTCAAGGGAATCAGCAATCGAGCAGTAACTGGAGAACGGAACCCTCCGCATTAGCGAAGCCGTCCTCCAGTTCCTTTGGTGCATCTAGGACACCATTCAATGGATCTCAAAGAAGAGATAATCCGCCAGCACCAAGGGTGCATTTTGCAAATAATATTTCCTCGCTGCCTAGAGGGGATATACCGAGAAGGGGTACTGGAGACGTAAGGAACTCCCGAGTCCCGTATCGCCCTTGCAGATATTGCCCAACAGAGCAGTGGCATTTTCATGCGGAATGCCCAAACAATCCCTATCGTAATATGAATACGGGAAACCAAGCGGGGGTCAGAGGCGATGGCCCAGGCCGAACTGTACCAGCCCCGCCTACCAGGCCCCAGCAGGCTCGAAGCGACCCTCGAGGAAGCTCCGAAGCAAGAAGTTTAAATTAAAAAACTTCGATGACCTTCCTGACCTTAATTACCTGTTTAAGGATCAAGAAGTCAACCTATCTCCCCACCGATTCACTCCATTAGAATCTATCAATCAAACCAACGACGCTTTCCCTCTGCCTCGCATTAAGATTATAATTAATAATCGAGCGGTTAACGCTTTATTGGATACAGGTTCGACAAGGAATATTATCCAACCGAAATTTTTGAACGACATTGATCAACTTACAGCTCCCCAAACTTTTGTTATGGCTTGTGGCGATGGTTTAGTAGAATCCCTCGGGACTACGACCATAAACGTTAATGTACTAGATGTACCCTTTCAGACCACGTTTCAGGTCATTCAAAATTTAAATGAAGAGCTCATTCTGGGAGCCCCGTTTTTATATGCTCACAATGTCGTATTCGATTATCAACGTAAATGTGTCTACGTCGGCACTGAAGAGCGAATAACCGTCTTCTGGAATCAAGCAGCACATCAAGCAAGGAAGCAATGCCGGCTTCCCGAAGAACTGATCATCGGAAACGATAATTTAAAACCTCTATTCGAGGAATTCGCTGAATTGTTCACCGCGGTGCCTACCCAAGCTACCACGGTGACAACGAAACATAAAATAAAAGTTAAAGACCACCGCCCGTTCAATATCAAACCCTACCCCATGTCTCCTTCTAAGAAAAAAGTTATGTACGATCAAATTGAAGAGATGCTGAAAGCCGGGGTCATAGAACCGAGTACCGCTCAGTACAGTTCGCCTCCTATTATAATTGAAAGGCCCGGCAAGAAGCCTCGCTTCTGCATTGATTATCGTCACTTAAATGAAGTAACGGAAGACGAAGCATCCGTCTTACCAAAGATATACGAGAGTATAAAGGATCTAGGAAACGCCAACTTATTTACGGTGTTAGACCTCAAGAGCGGATATTGGCAAATCCCTCTTGAGGAGTCGTCAAAAAACTATTCTACGTTTACAACATTAGATGGAGCATCTTACCGATTTAACGTGATGCCTTTCGGATTGAAGACCGCTCCATGTACATTCCAAAAATTTATGGCAAGAGACGTATTGACCGGCTACTTGCATCATTTCTGCAAAGTATATCTCGATGATATTATCATCTACAGCGAAAATATAGAACAGCATGTAAACCATCTGAGAGCCGTCTTTGAACGCCTGCGTTTGCATAATTTAAAGGTGTCACCGGAAAAATGTGTGGTAGCCACGTCAAGCATAACCTATCTCGGGCATCAAATAAATGCCAACACCACTCAACCATTAGAAAAACACATATTACAGATACAAAATTATCCGGCCCCTACGACAAGGCGCCAGCTTCAGAGTTTCCTTGGTCTGTGTAATTGGGTACGTGAATATATCCCTAATGTTGCAATAATTACAAAGCCCTTGACCCGACTACTCTCGAAAGACTGGCGCTTCAAGTGGAATCCGGAAGCCCAAGAAGCTTTTATTTTACTAAAAGAAGTATTGAATAAACCTCTAGGACTGCACCGGCCAGATTTCAATAAAATGTTCATACTGCAGACGGACGCATCCTTAATAGGATTATCTGCAGTATTATATCAATTGGGGGATAATGACCAGAAGCACATCGTCTCTTATGCTAGTAATACGTTATCTCCGACGGAGAGAAAATACCATATTAATGAATTGGAATGTTTGAGCGTCGTTAATTATATAAGGAAATACAAAATATATTTGGCAGACCGTCCATTTATAGTCAAAACCGACAATCGAGCTTTACTATGGTTAAATAAGCATAAGGACGAGAAAACGAAATTTACTCGTTGGTCATTATTACTTCAGGAATACAGCTTCACCATAGAACATTGTCCCGGCAAGGAAAATATATTGGCTGACTATCTTAGCAGGAATCCTCAAGGCCCAAACGTCGAAGCAGACGACGAAGAGGAGAGAATGTACCCACCAAAATTCTCGTACAAGGAACGAATATCAGTAATTACCACATTGGAATTAAACGATCAGGTCAGAGAAGCGCAAACGCACTCCAGAGATATCCAAGACCAAATTGAACGATGGAATACTCTAGTGCGACAAGCAGATAAAACCGAGGCAGAGGTGAAATTCGTCAATACAAGACAAGTGATAGGCGGCACACTTTGGACAAGAGGCGAAAATGTTAAAGAAAAATTATACGTACCAAAACGTATGGTCATGAGAGTAATATCTCATTTTCACGACCGACCGGAAGTAGGTCACCCCGGCCGCGATGAAACTGTTAGAATCATCTCGGGCCGCTATTATTTTAATAATTTGTCGAGACTAGTTAACAAATATTTAAATGAGTGCATTATTTGTAATTCCGTAAAAAGCAGACAATCACAACCGAAGGCTCCTCTCAGAAGCCATGCTCCATCGCATCCGTTCGAAGTTCTAAGCGTCGATGTAATCGGACCGCTTCAGCGAACCAAAGATGCAGATAACCGATATATATTAATGGTAGAGGATGTATTTAGTAAGTGGGTCGAAGCCAAGGCGTTCACCCAAGTCAGTGGAAAAACAATAGCACAATTTATCGAAGAGGAACTAGTGGCGAGATATGGCGTTCCGAGGGTCATCATTTCCGACCAGGGAGGCCACTTCAATTCCGGCTTTTACGATACGTTCTGTACACGTAACAATATTGAAAGATTCTTCACAGCAGCTTACCACCAACAGGCTAATCCAATAGAAAGGAGGGTGCAAGAAGCTAAGAAGATCTTAAAAACCTTATTATATGGTTCACCCAACGACGAGTGGGATCGACATGTTAGTCAGATGGCATATATCTTGAGAACAAGAAAAAACGCCGCTACGGGGCATACGCCCAGTTTCGTAGTGCTCGGCTATGAATTACCGCAGATTGGTGATTGGAATATGTTCGCTTATAGACAAGAACGTCGTAATCAAGCGGACGTTCCCCGCCTTGAAAGAGTCAAGGAAATTCGTAAAAATCAAACAAATTACCAATGGCGTTACGCGCCCAAAGTGGCGGTAACGCCGGTCGTATATAAAGTGGGAGATATGGTAATGACTAAAAGGATCAGGAAGGATCATACCTTCACACCGTCGTGGAGTGGGCCACACAAGGTTTTAAAGAGATTGTCTAATGAAGTTTACCTCATTCACAAGGGGGTAACTTCGACGAGGTTACATGTCGATGCCATCAGGCCGGCACCTAAGGGAGACCCCGATGTTGAATTGGAATTGTCTGAAGAATCAGAAGATAGTCCGGATGAAACTCATCTTAGTGACGACGCTTCCTCATCAGACAATGAGATCGCGCCCAGGTCAGAGCGACGTAGCGATACCACACTAGTTCAAATCAATGTTCCCGCAAGTGCTCAAGATGAGCCGGATGTAATAAGTCGAGATCCCGAAGATGCTCGAGATGAGCCAGATATAGAAGAGTCACCTCTAGATATTTCTGAGGTCGACCACGGCTAATAGCCGTTTTCGCTTTTTTTTATATTTTTTCTCAAAATTCTAAGTAGCGATTTTGACCTGTATGCGGTCGAATCGAAAATTTAAAGTCTACCCCATGAGCAGACATGGAAAGACGGCGAACCCGACGCAAGAGCGCGATCCGGTAAGCCTAGCTTCTCAAGAGCGAGAGCCGCCAAGTTCGAGTAATGGACGTAGGCATAAGTACGAATCAGTACGAGTTTCGGAAGCTGTTTTTTTTCTTATGCAAGAAGACAACTTCAATTTTAATCATTTTAAGTCAACAAAATTAACGTATACCCCAAATGGAAACTACGAGTTTCAGAAGCCGTTCTTCGCTCAAGAAGACGCTTCGATTTTTTTTTTATACTTTTTTCACAAGTCGTGATGACCGCACGAGTATCGTAAGCCGATTTAATCTACCTTACGAAGTAGAAACTACGAGACGAGTTTCAGAAGCCGTTCTTCGCTCAAGAAGACGCTTCGATTTTTTTTTATACTTTTTTCACAAGTAGTGATGACCGCACGAGTATCGTAAGCCGATTCAATCTACCTTACGAAGAACCAATTTCTAACCATTATAAGTTAACAAAATTCATGTTAGAAAAATATTTCATTAAAAAACAACACATTGTGTTTGTTAGTCGACGCGTCCCAGTCGACGACTTGCTAAAAAGTCAATCTAGTTGCAGAACTGCATTTTCCATGTGCAGAAATGGAAAGATGACCCAGCCTGTCGCAAGGGCGCGGCATGGTGAAGTCTGGAACTCAAAGGCGAGGACCGTCCAAGCTGCGGCATGGAGATATAGACAGACTCTTCTAGAAAGGGCCGAAGTTAAGCAAGAGCGAGACCAGGGCGAAAAAGCGAGTGCAACGAACTAGTGAGAGTGGACGCTAATCAAAATTGTGCTACGCTTCGCACCTCGACGCGGGTGTAATTAAGTTGATAAAAATGTTGTATCAACTTGTCGTATTGTTTAAAAAATGTAACTATTTTTAAGTTAGATAGGCGAATCAGCCGTCTGCCCCAATTAAGGCCGTTATTTTTAAAAACATCTGTACCATAGGTCAGACCGTCAAATGAAGGCATACAGACATACAAGTGAATATGGAAATTAAAGGCGATCGATGAGTAGAAAAGATTCAACCAAAGGAGGGGAGTGTTGTAGAACTCTCCAAAATCGTCCTAAGTTGAAGACATAATCAAAATTCGACTTAGGCAAAAATTTCATTTAAAGACATTTTTGGGAGTCTGCAGAGGCGCAGATCAGTCCACAAGGACCGTTTTGGGTTCTATAAGGCGTTGGAAATGACCAGGCGAAAATTCGAAGAAACACCGAATTTTCACTTAGGAAAAATGTTTTTGGTTCAGAATATCAGAGTAGAAGTATATAATGACAAAGATTTATGAATAGTATACTTTTTCAAAGGTATCATAAATTGGACTTTGAAAAATAATATTTTTGGAAGGGCGTCAAAATTTGGCCCAGGAATCGATTTATCGAAAGTACGCCAAAGTTTCACTTGCAGACTAATTTTTCAAAACTGCGTTGAAATTTGGCTTGAAAATCAATTTTTCAAAAGTACGCCAAAATTTCACCCGCAGATTAACTTTTCAAAAGTACCTTGAAATTTGGCTTGAAAATCAATTTTTCAAAAGTACGCCAAAATTTCACCCGCGGATTAACTTTTCAAAAGTACCTTGAAATTTGGCTTGAAAATCGATTTTTCAAAAGTACGCCAAAATTTCACCCGCAGATTAGTTTTTCAAAAGTACCTTGAAATTTGGCTCGAAAATCGATTTTTCAAAAGTACGCTAAAATTGGTCTTTAAATGGATTTTTCAAAAGTACCACAAAGTCAGTTTAAAAAGTACCACGAAAATATACTTTAAATTATTTTTTATTTTTTATTCCTCAACCAAAGACATTGACCTTTGAGGTACGGTCATTGAAAGCCCAATTCTAAAATATGAGCATAAAATTTTAACGATGCACTGCATCCAAAAGGCAAAATAGAAGATTTTGTCAAAGCCGGCGTAGTGCCGATAAGCAAAAATTGATAAAAATCAATGCACATGTACAAGGCCGGTTTCTCGCATAGAAAGAGTTTGGATTGACCCAGCGGCTCGCAATTTGGTCGAGCGCGTTGAGTGGTCCAGACAAAGTGATGGTAGAAAAGCCAATAACGGGGCTTTTCAAATGACAAAGTTATAGAGGAAAACGCCTTGTGCATAAAAATCCAAAAATTCAATTTTGCCTAATAGTCGCTCGAAGGTGAGACGCTGCCAAATCGATATTATTAATCGACTGTGATAAGGGTTAGTAAGTCGTGGACTGATCGAACGCCACTCAACTTATGCAGTAATAAGTCCTCAGAATGTGTTTGAGTACGTGAATTTCCACGATACAAGAACTTTAAAGCTAGGTAGTCTCTAGCGAAACTAAATTCATTTAGTAAAACTTTTTTAAGTTAATTTCAGTCAGCCTTAATTATTCATTTACCCAGAGTCTGAAATGATTCTAAAAGCTCGCATTTTGATTCTGAGAAGGTACGTATGAATCTTTTCTACCTAATCGATCGTTAGCGCGAGCGCTCTCGCTTGTATGGTCTGAAAGTCACTACCTTGATTGGGGAAGGCACGATTCTTTCTTGAGAATTTTGTATAACCAATTCTGTTAAATAAACGGATTCTTTGAACTAATGTTTCTTAATTGATCTTGAGGCCTGTTGACGGTCTATAATCCCTGGAACTTTCGTATAGAAAACCGGATGTGTCGAGTTAATTCGCATTAACGTTCGACCTTCTGGTTGTTGTACGGAGGTTCGATAGGGATTTTTTTATGCGTTTTTTGAGAAATATATTCCGTTATTAATGGACCAAAACGCGATTTTCGCGTACCAAAACTAATCCCTCCGCAGAGAAATTCTTCGGTTGGGATTTTTTTATGCAAAAATTCAGGAAATTAAGAGGTGCCTAAACCCCTAACGAGGGAATTCGGGTCCAGAGAGAGCGTAGTTTCCGATCTGTGGTAGTGCAGCCTTGGTCCCGCTTTTCGGCTACCGAAGTCATCTTATCTCGAACCCGCCTGGGAGGTAGAAGAACGGGGTAATACGCGACTGGCGCCCCCTGAGAAATAAATTGGTGTCGCGTCATTTTGACGCCCGGTAGTGCGTTCTTCTACAGTAACACCCCAATCATCTTCCAGGTAGAAATCTATGCTATAGATCAATGTGCCCAGGAATACCTAAATAGAGGCACTCGAAGGGCAAAGATCTATATACTTTCAGATAGCCGCATTAAAGGCTCTCAGGTCCTATACCTTCAACTCAAATTGCCTGGGAATGCAGACAATCCCTCAAGAAACTGGCAAAAAACAACAAGGTTACCTTGATGTGGGTGCCAGGGCACGAGGGAATACAAGGCAACGAATTGGCTGATAACCTCGCAAGAAAAGGGGCTGAAGCCCCGTTTTTTGAACCCGAACCGTTCTGTGGCTTATCTAAGGGACACATAATGGAGGAGGTCCTAAAATGGGAAAAGGAACAAAAGAAGTCCGACTTCAGGAACACTCCAGGCCAAAGACAAGCGAAAAGGTTTATAACCTATTCAACCAAGAATGCCGCAAGGCTTCTCGAACTTGAAAAGTCCGACCTAAGGCTGATTACAGACCTTCTAACTGGCCATTGCCCCTTGAGATATCATCTCAAGAACATGGGCATGGCAGAAGATGACAAATGCAGATACTGTGAAGCTGCAACTGAAACTGCGGAACATATACTTTGTGAATGCAAGGTGCTAATCCGCATTAGGCTAAAGTACCTAGAACAGGCGGAATTAACGCCTGAAGACATAGGGGAAACTAGCTCCCAGAAAAATCGCAAGCTGTGCAAAATGTCTTGGAATCCTAGGCAACAACTAGATGCAGGGTAATTCACAAAAAACCTTTTAGGTCGAGGTGAAAAAGGCCAACCCAGGGCCAAGCGACAGTCTACAATCTACAACCAAACAATTTAAAAACTATTTTTTTTCTTGTTTATACCCACGAATAACTAGAAAAAAGATTAGATAATGGTAAGAAAAATTTGTTTGTCATCACAAACAGCAGCATAAACGTGGGACATACGCTTCAACATCTTTGCTCCTATTCAAGACCAAACAAAAAAATAAAAAAAATTTAGCAACAATCAATCAATCAAAACAAATTTATTAGTATTAGGGATTACAATAATGCGCCTGGGTCAGATCCCGGTTCAGAGCCGACCGCACAATCACGTTGCGTAGCGTCGTGGTGAATATGCGGTGGGATGAAGCGGGTCTGGTCTCGACTATGACAACGGATCAAATGGAAGTTAGCGCTCCTGTTTAAGATATAAAAACTTAACCTAACAATTTGTAAATATAACCATGAAAAAGTTTTAAAATACCTAAGACTACTTAAAGTTAAAACTGAGTTCTTATTAGGGCGTGCACACGCGAACTGTTTTTTTAAAATGATCGGGTTGCTGGTACGAGAAAAAACTCGAAAAAACGAAAAAACCCGTTCGAACCAATGACGACATTCATCCGATGGTCTGTCTGCAGGGTTGGAAAAAAACCAGTTTTTTTTCATTCTAAACAAAAAACAGTTTTTTTTGTTTTGAACAGTTTTTTTTGTTTAAAACAGGTTTTTTTAAGTTTTAAATGGTATGTTTAAAACATGTTTAAAATAGGTTTTAAACGTTTAAAACTATATTCAACTAAAGTTAAATGGTGTCAGGCACACTACGTCTGCTACTACTGGTTGATGTCAGATGGCGTTCTTAAATACGAATTTTACAGGACTCTGCAAATAAAATGCTCAGTTTAGTGCACGTGACCACTATATCGGAATTATTTATTGGAATGGATCATCATAGGCACTTTTCCTGCTTTTCTATAAACTCCAAAATAATACATTTATTTAAAACATCGCACTGTGTTTTAAACTATGTTTTAAACAGTTGTTTAAAACATAGCATTTTGTATTAAATATGTTTTAAACATTTATTTAAAACACAGTGCGATGTTTTAAACATGTTTTAAACACTTTGTTTAAAACATTTTGTTTTAAACATGCCAACCCTGTCTGTCTGTCTGTCTTCGGAAAGGTAGGGTGGAAGGGAAGTTATGATTTAAACGGTTTTGATTTGCAAGAAGTTATTTATTGGTCGAGAGGGGATTTAGAAAAGGGACAAAAAGGACAAAAGAACAAAAATTAACAAAATTAACAAAAATGAGACGAATAGAGAGAATAGACAAGGGTTTGAGGGTAAAACGGTGGTGAAAAGTAAAAGGTGGTGAAAGGGAAATTGTGGTATAGGAAAGTGGGGCTAAGGAAGTTGCCGAAAGATAGGCAACGCCTGGTATGGTAATGGGTGTATCAAGTTGAAAAGTATGGCATTATGCTGTCTGATTCGTGTAATGTCGCGGGTTAGCGGACTATCGCTCGGTTTGAATTGATAGAATTTTTGCGATATATTCTGGACGAAGTCCGCTAATGGGGTTATGTCGTGACAACGTGTGTAGAGATCTCTATTATAATTTATAGCCACGAATGACTAGAAAAAGATTAGATAATGGTAAGAAAAATTTTTTTGTCGCCACAAACAGCAGGGTTGGGGCAGATAAACGAGGGACGCTCGCTTCAACCTATTCCTATTCAAAACCAGTTTTTATGCTGAAAGAATTAGGTACAACGCGTTTATTATATATTGAAAATATGTATACTTATCTTTATTTTCCTAGTTAGTGGAGTCAATAGAGGCTGAAAATATGCATTATTTCGGAATAATTACAGGAAGCTTCGATTTTTCTAAAACCTTTTGATATCACTTTTACATGGCTTAAAATAAAAAGTTATAAATATATAATCGTGAGGAAATTGTTCATTAATTATTATATTTAAACAAAAAGAAACTTTTTTTTAACAAAATTATTATAGGTACGTTGAAAAATTTTAAAGCAATTTAATTCAAATTGACAAATAAGGGGAGTTTCGAGGTCTCTGAAACAGATTTTGATGTCAAAAAAAGGCAATTCAAAATGGCTGATCCAATATGACCGACTTTCATCAAGCAATAAAATAATTCAAAACAATATTCAATTAAAAACACAATTTAAATATTCACATAAAAATTTAAAAAGAAGCTGAGAAAACGTGATATTGTACATAGCATTACATGATAATGAAAAAGTGAAAAAGTACTCAAACTACTTTTACAATGCTCTGCGGATATACACACAGCGCATGCGTACTGCTTGCCGCGAAGATGTTTTACTTTCAATCTCTTTCTGTTAGTTAAGCATTATAATCTGACTCATGGCCCTGTACCACGTGAATATTTTTAATATATTTTCGATTTTTTAAACAGGATAACAATTGTAGAAAAATCAACATTCAGTCGATTTACCGAAAAAACATGATTTTTCAATATTTCGTGAAATGTATAGGTTTATATATATTTCAAAAATTTTTCTTCATCAGATTTACTTATTTTGAGGTCCTACTACAAACATAGGTACGCTAAATAAATTTTTTTATAAAAGTTATTAACGTTTATTTTACCCATAATTTCACGAATTTTAGAGCAAAATTTTTTCTTATTATTTCGTAAAAAAGGGGGTTAATTTAATTTTTAAGATAAATCCCCTTGAAGCGTCTTAAAGTACACATTTCAAGCTTTAAAAATCGCGCCTACGGAGATCTAATAACGTGATTTAAACCAGAGAAATAGGTGGTTAAAGTTAGCTATATACTATATCAAATTTTATAATTTTCTCAAAATTTTGAAATTTTTGAGATTTTTTTTACTCATCGGATCTCTTTGTACATTACTTGGAGAGTAAAATGTGAAAGGCCCAAGTTTTTATCTTTAAATTAAAAATAGAACTTTTACATATTTCATCACAAATCTCTTTATGTTCCGACTTCATATATGTACTATTCTTATATACATTCATCTTTATATTTAAAAATATAATAATCCAATACATGTTCCTTCTTTCATTTAAGCTTTTGTGAGGTCAATTTCATTAATTACTTCAAGAGTTATCACAAATTTAGTGTAGCGTGCCCGAGGCCGCGCGCGCTTCTCGCACCGTAGTTACGTGTCTCCTTGTTCCATTTTCGTGCGTTAAACAAAAAAATCTGGAGCCTACATTTTTGATCGTACAAAAAAACTTCATATGCATTTTTGATGTGAAATTTCCCGTACTTTCGAATGGCGCAATTACTTTTTGAAAGAAAAAGATATTTTAAGATATATTTGACAAAGACTTGTATCTTGCAACTAATTTGTTTAATAACAAATTACGCTCAAGGACTATCGTTGGTAACTTTTGGTATATGTTATTCCTGACCTGTTCAGAGATGTATTCTCAAAAGTTACCGCTTCCCGGAATTTTTCCGAAGTGAAAATCTCTGTTGACTCCACTAAGTGTTATAAGGTTTTGAATTGTTTACACGAGTCACACGAAACGAACTATATAAAATAATATGCAGTTTTCTTTCTGAATCACTCGTCTCGAATTATTTTCTGATATAATATGAAATCTTCAATAAAATAAAATAATGCCATCGAATATAATAGTTTCAACCTAAAATTGGCAATTTTTTGTTTTTTTTTAAGTTAACTTTTAAAGATTTTACAGCATTTTTTGCTAAAATATACAAATTAATACACAAAAATACACAACAGATAAATTTAAGAAGCCTAATAGAATCCAAAATGTGTTTTTCACATAAAATTTTCAATTATATATATCGAAGGTAACTGTTAAGTAATAGTACAGTACCTAGAGGTAAAAAATATGCAAAACTTCGGAATAATCTCATATTGAACGGATTTCGTTCATTTTTGGTAGTGGAATAGTAAATGCTTCACAGAAAAATTTCTATATTGTGCGGGGGCTTGCTAATTTATCGGGGGTGGATGCCACCCCCTCTCAGGGGTGGCACTTAAAAAATATATTTATTTACTGGAGCTGAAGTAGAATCAAATTTTAAGAAGAAAAGGTTCTATGCAATTTTTCACATAAATCGATAGCTTTTAAGTTATAAAGACTTCAAAATTGCAATTTTAGCTTAAAAAAAAAGGCATTTTCAAACGGATTTCGTGAAGTATCTCGAAAAGTATCACTTTATCGAAAAAATGTTACAGACCAATTACAGGAAGTACAAACTGGGAATTAATTATACTTTTTGTTTATTGATGTAGGATTAATCATTTCGGAGATATTTAAGTTTACATTTGGCATCCAAGTGTTCATAAGATAATTATTTAGAGTGAGAGTTAAATATCTTAGAAACTGTGAAACCCACGTCACGGATGCTAATAGGTAGAATACTAGGTTATTCACTGTTTTTCTATTTGTTTCTGTAGCATAAAAAACAAAGAAGTTATGACCGAAGCAATGTGCGTCTACACATTTTTTTTTTAATAACAACGTCGCCATTTTGTTACTGTAATTGGCCAGTAATTTAAAAAAAGGAATTTCAAACACTGTTTCTCATTAATATATAGCATGACGTAGACGCTCAAATTTTTTGGTTTGTCTACAGCACTTGCTTTAGAAAAAAATACAGTTTAAACTATAAAGGTATTTAGATAAAACGTAATTTTTTTCCTTTTCCAAATATCTCAATAAATATTAGTTTTATTGAAAAATGGATGAAGTAAAAAAATATTTTGAGGTTTCTGGTTCTCGTACACACACTAAATCACATTTTTTTTTCATCCCCTTTAATAATGGTGGGGGTGGTAATGGGGGTGGCTAATGCAAATTTTTTTTTTTTGTGACCTTAGCTTCTCTTGTATATACTAAATACCAATTTTATGGACTCTTACCTGCTTGATTTACCTATTTACCACAAATTTACCCCAATTTACCCCCAACTCTTCGACGGAACAAGATGAAGATATAATCTATTTCTAGATCTCGTTAAAGTACATATGTGTACCATATTTCAAGTCAATATCTCAAACGGTTCCAGAGTAAACGTGCGCACAAAAAAAAAGTTACAGACAGACCGACAGACAGACAGACAGACAAAATTTTTTTTTCGCTCAAACTTAAAATCTCTACGCTTCATGACATTCTAAGCCTATTTAAACAATAAAAGTTTTTTATTTTTTTTTGTCGTTACTATACTTCCACTGGATGTGGAAGTAATATCTTGATCACATGATCACTGTAGGCTGACCAAAATATGTAGAAGCAATATCCAGATATATTGGTTGGATAGTTCTGGTTTTGTTGTGACGTACAACTTACTTATGTGATAAAACCTGAAGTTATTTTTGTGTTTCTTTATTCTTATATGTAGGAATGTGAGTGTTTAACCTATATAGTATTTGTCATATTCATCTCGCGAGCTAATAATTATAAAAAAACTTGTTATATTTTGATAGCCAAAAGCACATACACACATACACACATACGCAGACATTTCTTTATATTTTAGTACAGTGTGTTATGAAACGACTTTCTGTATACAATTTTTTTTTACGATTATTTTGTCCGGTTATAATATACTTATTTGATTAAATCAAATATAACACAAGGTACAATTAACCAGGCGACTGGCTGAAATTGCATTATTCAATTTTTCTTTTTTCTTTTCTGGTGACGGTTCAATAAAAAAAATTGCAACATTTTTAGTAGCAAAAGGTTGAGATCAATACTCATTTAGTAAAAATTTCATAAAAATGTTTTTTTTAAGTCGGACAATATAATGTGTATTCGCATAGGTGTAATTTAATTTAATTCTGCTTACTCTTTATTCGAGCTAAAATATGGTATGATAAATTGGAGAAATAGCTCACAAGTAAGTAGGGCTTTCAAATTAATTAGGAATTGTCAAATAACCACTAAACATAATATATGTATTATAATATATAAAATAATTTTATTTATAAAAATGTATAACGACTATATCACAAGATTTACAACAAAAATAACAATATAATGTTAACTGACAGTCTAGGTACTCAGTACATTTTTATTAATGACATTTTTAACGGCAGTAGGGATAGTTGGCACAGGCCTTCCCATTTCGAGTTGCTGAGGCTTGAACGGGCTGAGAGTGAAACTTGAAAACGGGACCTGCCTTGTATCTTGGTTGTGTATCTGGAAAATTGAAATAAAAAAAAAATATATATATAAAAATATGTACTACATGTTGAATATTAAAATTGTAGTCATAGTATTATTGTGATATAATAAAAATCATAATAATAATAATACGCCGTATAATATAATCTCTTTTATGTCTGAAGGTCTTTGCGAGTAGGAAGCATTTGCGGACATATGTTTATATGAACTTTTTTTCATATTTTTGTCTATACAATTTGCAGCAGAAGTATGTAACCGGTATTTCCGGACACGCGGTGTATTGAGGGTAAAATTATTTAAGTGAGTGGAGAAAAGTTTACCTGCTAACTTATTTGCTTCATTTATTTATTTAACAAATAAATTTTAAAAATTGTTTTTAAATATCTCAAATATTTTGCTTTTAGCAAAGAATTCCAAGATATTAAAAAATGGTCATGCTTAAAAAAATGTGTCAAAAAAAAGGTAAACTGATGGATATTTCATAGAGTTTTAAATAAAAATAGCATTTAAACGTTTGCACCGGCCATATTCAATCCTCCATTTTGAATATTCAAATTTAGATAGCATATTCGAGTTTAAGGACCTCAAAAACCTCCGAGCATAAATTTTTGAGACAAAATTTCTCGAGATTTCTGAGATATAGCATATTCAATATTTGTAAAAAAGTGTTTTCTTTGAGTTTTTGAAAAATTCAAGTGTGTTTAACGGGTAAACTTTAAACTATTTTAGATCTAAAACAAGGTTTCGGTTGAGTATATGAAAAAAAACAAGTGTTTTATTTGTGAAACTATAGTGTTGACATGAATTTTCACCAAGTAAAAGTCGAATCTTTCAACTACTTGAAAAAAATGCATTTTTGAGTTGTAATTACGAATCACTATTAGTATTGTTCCGATTAATTCATAACGCGTCTCTTCTACAATACAGTTTAAATCCTCTACACTTATAAAAATAGAATAATGCATTTAGAATTCTATGTAAGCTTATCTTTGATTTAGATTTTGAAAAGGAGTTGGCTGATTAGCCTTGACCACCACCTGTGGATCTATTGTGGCACTCCTTGTCTAATTTTACTTAGAGCTTCTTATCCAGCTTTATCTTTTGTATCAGACTCCATAGCCTTAATAAGGGCTCCTTGGTATAGCTATCTGCCCTTGGTTTCTCTTCGCCAAGTAGTTGGAACCTCAGTCTGGCTAGGCCTTCGCAATGGTACAGCTAAGGTTTCCTCTTCCTCTTGGCAGAATCTGCATGTTGCATCCTCTGTCAGGCCCATTAGACTTATATGTCTATTAAGCCTACAATGTCCAGTTAGAAGACCTAGCATTATCCTAATGGCCTTTTTATTTCGGCGTAGTAGGTCTTACGTGAATTTGGCCGATCGTTCTTTAATGAACTTTTTGGCCTATTTCTGTTGTGGGAAATTATTCCACCACTCTAGAAATTTATTTCCATTAAATGGATGTTCGTATACGTGTCTTAGCCACACTGCAAAAGGGCTCGGGTCATCAGCTTTCTCATTTCCCCTGTGTCCCTCGTGTCAGAATCAGGTGACGTGGTACCCATGCCACGTCACTTTATTCTGACTTCCTAGGTCTGTAAGGGCATTTATACAATCCCATACTAGTCTTGAATCGACCTGCATGAAATCGAGTGCCTTTAGCGCTGCTTGGCTATCGGAAAAAATGGCAATTGACTGGTTTACAGTTCCTTGCCTAATTATTTCTTTTAAACACCACTGTATAGCGGCCACTTCAGCCTGAAATATTGTGGCGTGTATTCCTAAGCTTATCGGGATTTTTGTTTTCGACCTTATCCCGTAAATCCCAGCTCCAACTCCCTGTTCTGTCTTGGAGCCAGATCGTTTGCGTCGATATTGGAGGACCGTTTTTCCGGTCCTCACTGTCAGGTATTTTGATTTGAAAACTTTTGTAGAGTATAACTTTTGGTGCTCTGTTCCGTGTTGTTGCCTTATGGGCGTTGTGCCTTGCATTAGCCTGTGTACCACTGCACGAGCTTCCCCTTGGATAAATATGTGTAGTGGTGTCAGGTCTAAAAGGACTTCCAATGCAGCCGTGGAAGCAGTTTTTATTGCCCCAGTAGCGCACAGGCAAGCAAGCCTTTGTACGGCACTTAATAGCCTTATTGCTCCAAGCTGCAGTGTCTTGGTCCACCATACCACCGATCCATAGGCTATCATGGGTCTTACCACCCTAGTGTATAACCATAGGGTCATCTTGGTCAGTTTTTTTCACACATCTGCCTGCACCTTCCCAGGGCAATGGTTGCTCTCTGTGTGACTTTTTGGATGTGGGAATTCCATGTCAGCTTTTGATCGAAAATGACTCCTAGGTATTTAACCTCGCTGGCAAATGAAATTTCCACTCCATTGAGCCTTAGAGGTTTTAGACCTCCCAAGGCCCTTTTCCGTGTAAAGGTGACAACTGGAGATTTGTGAGGATTTATGAAAAGTCCTTCCTCACTACACCACCTGTCGACAATGTTTAGGGCTCTTTGTGAACGCTCTGATATCGTGTTCGCAAATCGCCCCTTGACTACTATCGCTAGATCGTTAGCATATCCTAGGCAGTAAAAGCCTTCTGCGGAAGCTTATCTTATTCTGAAATTGAGACTAAATTTTATATTTCAAACAGGGATTTTCAAGTCAACTAAATTAAACATCTTATACCCACAAAAATATCTTAGGAGAGAGTTTTCATTCTCTTCAGATTTGTTTAAAAAAAGTATTTGAAACTAATCATTAACATACCTAGACTCGATTACTTTTCTTAGTGTCAATAAACATTTCTGAATTATTATGTGAAAAAGTAGATACCTGAATATCCTGGAGCAAGGGCTTCTGCCAGTCCTTCTCCGTGATAGTCACCATCGCCGATGTATTCTCCTCGGTCCAAGGCCTTTTGCTCTTCAGGGGTATATTGATTTTGTGGAGCTGCTATATATTGTTGGGGCGCATGATACTGGATGGGTTGGGGTTGTGGGGACCGATACTGTTGAGGTTGAGGTTGAGGCTGAGGTCGAGGTCGATACTGAGCAACTGTGTATTTAGGTGATTGAGCTTGTTTCAGAGGAGCAGGTCGGTATTGACGTTGGGGAATAACGTACGTCTGTTCTGGTATCTGGATCACGGCTACAGCAGGATTTACACAGTCTGGGAAATTAGGACAGGCTCTGGGATCAAGATCAGCTGGATACTGAGCCGCTGGCAGGCCTCCGGCAAGAGGACCCCTGTATCGTGCGAAGACTAGAGCCAAAGAGCAAGCGATTATAGTCTGTAAAAGAATGAAAGTATTATTCTCAAAAGGCTTATAGCAAAACATTTTTGAGTTTTTTATATTATGCCGATCTCCTCTTTCAAATTACTTGACCTTGCATACACCTCACCCGATGAAAATGGCATGAGTTCAAACTTTCATGGTCATCAGGTGGTTGCAGTCCGCGATTCCAATGATGGGAGAAATGCAATGGTATAGCCAGCTGCTAGAAGTGCAGGTAGCAGGCGATTACAGAGCCGTATAAAAAAGTTGCAAATAAAAAATAAAATATAGATTTTATTCAAAAAAATTCAATACATCTTAGCAGATGTGCTACATAACGGAGAATAAAATTCTCTTTAGCTGAGCCACTAGTGGGAATACAATATAAGAGAAATGTTAGGGTGGCAATTATTCAAGGTCAAATTGGGGACAGAAAGCAATGCATTATTCTAGAATTGTACGAGCCAATTCGAGAGCTTAATTTTATTGTAATAAAAATGCCTGCAGAAACTTCTCCGTCATTTGAGAAAATTTTGAACCGGAATAAAATAATGAGGGTCCTGCTGATAAAATTCAAATGAAGTAATAAGAGAGTAGGTAATAACAAGTATAAACGAATCCAGGTGAAAATTCTACATCTGTGCGTATTGCTGGTGTCAGAACTGCCATAAATTATCACTGAAACTTTGTTTTTGTCGGACACTTATAATATTTGTTACTGCCTACTATATATTAAAAATAAAATAAACGGGGGTCTATTCGAACTCAGAAAAACTTTCCTAATGACAAAGAAAAGAGGCAATTATCTGCAGAAAGTGTATGCCTAGGCAAGATGAAGAACTCGTATTTGTCAATTTATTAATTTTTTAATATTATTTTGTTTTATATTTTAATAATATAAGAACATACATACATATACAAAACAGGGTGAATGTAATAAGGAAAATATATTTTTTTTATCTTTTTATTTAACGTCGGCCTATTTCCTCTACCAGGGTCTATCACCGACGCCAGGAGACGAGCTACCTCCAATATACAAGCCGCTAGATGGTGGTACGAGATCGCTATGTTTCCCAAGATGAATCTCACCCATCCAAGTACTAACCGCGCTGAACGTTGCTTCACTGGAGTATTGAAATACAATCACAGTCAAGACGCCTCTACGCTCGCCCCTAAGGAAAATATGAAAAACTATTTTATTCATTCGATGCATGTACCTATGTCTCAAAGTCTAAAAGTAAAAAAAAAAAATAGAACAGGAAAAATACAACGTTTTATATACAATATGTTTCAATTACAATAAACAAACATAACTAATTACATATCCTTCTTTCTATCTTATAAGTAATAATAAATACACTGAAAATGTCAATTATATCTAGCATATTTTGATAATTTGAACACATTACATGTAAAGGTACATTTGTTCTAGGCGTTGTCAATAAAATAGAATATTGCGAGTTCCAATTGTTGATGCATGAAATTTATTCATATGGTATATTTGAGGCAATAAATCTTACTAATGAGAATTTTATGCAAAACATTTACTGAATGGAATTTACGTCTAGTATATAAGTCTTTAACATGAAATCTCATTCATACCATCATACAAATTTGTGTTGAATATTTTCAATATTATTAATACGGTTTTCATATTCGGGAATCCAAGAGCAAAAATGCGTTAATGAGAAACAGGGTAGTGTGTTCTTTAAAATTTTTGGATAAGAGAGCAGAGGTATAACATGTCCTAATAATGTAAGGTTAACTATTGTTAATTTGCATGAATTTGTTGAATTGATTACATTTCTTCAGGGATTGTGCATTGTGTTAATTGTTTTAACGCCTTATTTATATTAACGTCCTGGCTCCGTTTAGCTACAGTTATTCCACCACCCAACCAGGACACGAACACATAGACAACAACACAACAACCATTCTCTACGACATTGCCATCTGCCGTAGCTGAAACTCGAACTCAGAAGTGGAGATCAATTAACCGTGTTGTCACTCACACAACGACGGTGTAGGCCATGGCCACCATCTCGGCAATATGTGAAAAACGCCACTACACATCCATATCCTAGCCAAGAGTCGAACCCGTTGTCGCAAGCCTAATGTCGTAAGCACTGCGCCACTGAGTTAATGTATGATACAATGTCACGTTTTCCAACATTCAGCTGTAACTTTTTCATATACCAAGCTTCTACTATATTAAAATTTTAAGTTTTAAAAATGGGGAGGTTCTAAATTTGACCTGTATGCATATACAGATAACGGCAGACAAGTACTTGGGCCGGGTTTACACGCGAAATAAATGGGCAACCGACCTAGTGTTGCCAGTGGATCAAAAATTAACGTACCTACTAGTATCGAAACAAAGAAAGTATTGATCTTATGAGAAAAGTACTGATGTTAATTAAAACTTTTATACGATATCTAAGAATTTTAATGAATAGAAAAAAAAATACTTCGCCACTCAGATAATTTTTATTTATTTGTGTATAAAAAATATGTTCGCAATATTCACTTGAACTGTCTGTCGCATGTCGCTACAAAAAGAGCAGTGCTTATGCTTCCACTGTTCTGAAATCATGTGTTAATGTATGTAATAAATAATGGATGTTTTAATGTCCTTCAGTGTACTATAACTTCTCAAGGAACACAAACGTTTTTACAATTCCTATAGACTGCAAATACTAAACTTCCTTGCGGATAACCCAGATTGGTCCTATATTGCCATTCATCTATTAGCCATTTGTTAAATACAAGGAAAACACCTTATTCAAACGAGAGAGAGAAACAGAGTTTTCAAAAGTGATGGAAAATCCGAAACTAACTTACGAACAAAAACATGGTGTTCTATTGATTCTGCCGTATTTCATTTCACGGATCATGATTAATTGTTCTAAAATTTGTCGTCTAAAGTTGCACAATAAGTCAATAGAACGTCATACAAAAAATGTACAAAAATGTACTGAAAGTAACGTAAAGTAGCACTGAAGTACTGATTTCAGTACAAATGTACTGACACTGGCAACGCTGAACCGACCGCGGGTCGAGCCCCGCCATTTAAATTTCTTTGTATCGTTGCGCATTCGATGTTAAAAATTAAAAATTTAAAATGGAAAATTTAATGTGGCTGCGATAATTGTAATATTTCTGCAGATTGATATGACATTTTTTTATATGGGAGTTATGGCAGATTTTATTCCAAAATTTTATGTAGTACGGGAGACAGGTGACATTTTAGCGTCATTTCGGTCATCAGCTTTTAATATTTTCTTCTCCTTATTCACAACGTCTTGGACATTTTGACATTTTATAATCCGGACATTGTTCGCTTTCGTTTGCTATATGGCACATCTGGCAGTAGCACGCCACCAGTAGTGATTGTCTGTTAAACGCACAACCTCACCAAAGCTCTGTTCCGTCAGCGTCTTCATGACATCAGGGTGTCCTTTTCGCCCCTTGATAATTGGTTTTCTCCAAGTTATTGACCATTCTATTAACCAGCACACGTATACACTATAGATATTAAAGAGGTAGGTGATAGAACATACCTTTACCAACTTTACATCTGTCGACCTTCACAAAAACAGATTATTGTTAGATTATTGTTCATACAATTAGTGGATTGTGTGAGTCGGACGAGAAGCCGACTATTGTCTGATTTAATGAGATTAGTTCTCCCCCCCCCCCCCCCCGTTCTCGAGGTGCTGAATACCGTAGTGGTGGCAGAATTTCTCGTTGGGGTGACCCACCCCCGCAAACGGCCAAAGACCACTCCCAAACGGGGTCAAACGCGTATTATAATTCTTTGAGGGACTCTTACTCGGTGATCCTCCGTTTTCACACCGTGGTGATGATGGAATTGCTCCCGGGGGTGACCCACCCCCGTAAATGTCCATAACAACCCTCAAAATGGGTGATACTGCATTTCCGCCCCCCCCTTTTGAGGATGCTACACAGGAAAAAAACATTAAGATGTCACCTCGATCTCGTCAACAAAGTAATCATCTTCATTTACTATGGAGTTGAAAAAAATGAATGTATATTTTTTGTACATATTTTTTGGGAAAAATAGGTTTATATAATAATTGAAACATCTGATTTATTTAATTGTAATATATTATATGAAATATTTTTTATTGATGCAAACAATTACAGCATACATTGTTACGCTGGCTTTTCTTACATTATAAAACACTGTGACTCAAAAAAAAATAAAACAATAAATTTATTTAACTATTTTAAATTTATTTTTTACTTTCTTTGAACCCATGCAGTTACACTTATTTTGAAAATGCGAAGGGGTATTTTTTGCCAGGGATTCGATTCGCGGTCCTATTCGTGCTCGAAAATGGGAGGGAAAGGTTTTTGTCCAGTGGTATGATGAGAGCGCTCTCTCATCCCTTTGGAGGGTGGTTATTGGCCGTTGAGGGGGTGGGCGGGTATCAGGCATGGGTCCCAGGGTCCTCCCCATAATTGGCATGCTCGAAAACGGGGGATCAATAAGTTAGATTGAGTGAAACATGATCAAGACGCGTTTGCGACTCGCACAATCCACTAAATTCGCGAATGGTAAAGAATAGCTCTCTGAGTGTTCCCATCTCGAATAATGTAGTTCACACTTCCACAGTCCACAGTTCCTCAATTATTTTCAACAAAAAGTAATAAAAGGTTTGTCGGCTACGATTGGGCTAGTAATTTTGGCGCATCGAAGTCGTCAAGAAAAAAACCTAGATATTCGTATAAGTTATTTTGTTTAATTTAAGTGAATGTTGATTTTAATTGTAAAAACTCTATTATCTTTATGTACTGACCTTTTGTATTACGTTTTTACACATACATACATTTTTTTTAAAGCAAAGTTAAAATTTAAACTTGTTCAGAATAATCATCTGTAGAACAAAAATTATGTAAACTGGAAAGTACTTCGAAAATAAAGATGAAACGTTAGGAATTTGAACTGCTATTTTTATTTACATAACACGAAAAAATGCGACTTCCGGTTTTCTACGTTTTGGGAGTTCTTCTACAAAAAAAAGTCAATTTGTGGAGTAAAATTCTGCTAATCGAAAGTCGATTTTCTTGCCTATCTCCACGTTTGTCTACTTTCGGCACACCGAGTGCCGTATCCATAACCATTGCAGGTATTCGAACAGAAAAAGTTTTCGTTTATCACTACCACGATACTGTGAGCTTTAGCTCAGAAACCCCTTTCCGCAGTCCCCGCCGTGACGTCACTTGCCAGTGCAACTAGTAGAGTGATCAAAAATGTTTTTAAGGTATAAAATAGTGTCAGCTTAACCGAGGTGTTAGATAAAATAAAAAAATTACTAAATTAAATTGACTGCTTCAGTTGGTTGAGATAAAATGTAAAAAAATTGTAAAATGATAAATTGAAACAAATATTTTGTTCATTCCACTCATTCTGATTAAAGAACATGCCAATCAATTGGTTTCAAATTTTCACTTTCTTATCACTACATATTTGTTAACAAAAACGTGTTAATATGAAGGCCAAATTAAAATAAGTGTAGGAAATATCATTAGAAATTTGTAATATTAGTAGGTATGTTAAAGAATCCGGCATTTTAACTCAGAGGATAACTGTTAAAATTACCAAATGATAAAATAAATGTTTTTCATTGTAGGCTGTTCCTCCATGTCCCTGATCCCAAAATAATGTTTTATAAATGTAATGCATTCATAATTAAATTAATTAAACTAAGGTGCTATATTATTTGCTGCCAGTGGCGGCTGGTGAAATTTCAATATTTTTTTTCTCGTCTGTGGCGCATACGAAATATGGGAAATAACATCTAGAGAAGCACTTCCCTAAAAAAATTTGAAAAAGCAGTTTGCGAAAAAATTTTTGAAAATTCGGTAGCCTCCCCTGAGTCTAGGGACGCTTATTTATTATTATTTTTTTGTCATATGCATTTGACTTTTCATAAAAATACAACAATACGTTTTGGAGTTTATGAAAATATTTTCTAACTGAGATACAGCGAATCGAAATATTGTAATTTGTTAAATTGTAAATTACAAACAGTTGATTGTATTTCAGTTAATAATGAAAATATTTTCATAAACTCCAAAACGTATTGTTGTATTTTTATGAAAAGTCAAATGCATATGACAAAAAAAATAAACAGGAGTCCCTAGCCCCAGGGGATGCTACCGAATTTTCAAAAAATTTTTCGCAAACTGCTTTTTCAAAAATGTTTAGGGGCATTAGAAAAGTGCTTTTTTAGATGTTATTTCCCATATTTCGTATGCGTCCCATGTGCCACGGACAAGAAAAAAATATTGAAATTTCACCAGCCGCCACTGTTTGATTTGGAAATGACTAGCACGTGACGTCATGCGCACACCTGATCTACGACGGTAATCGTACTGAGCGTTTTTTCTCTTTCATACTATCATAATATGAATACAAGAAATTATTCACAGTATTAACTTTAAACTCGTCATCATGTTTTTATGCCACCCAGTTCCCGTACTATTATCTATTTCTTGAGAAATCAAGGACAAATTTCCAGAATAAAATTGCTAATCCACAACAATTAAAAAAAAGTTCACTTCACTATAACGGAGATACATCAGTAAAAATATTAACATTAAAATTCACTTATCTGAGACGTTACTTATATCCGACACTGATCACATTTTCTCCTGAAATCGTTGAGACGCGTGGAATTAAATGTTGCGCACTTTCTCGTAGAACCAAAAAATATATTTAAATAATTTCCAACTTACCAGTTTTATAAACATGTCGTTATTTTGCTGTCCAAGTTCACAATAACCATCAATCAAAATTCACTCTATTTATACCGGTTCATTTCTTTTTAATCACGGACGCATGTCTTGGAATGGCGCAAATTTGGTATATCACTACAATATAAACTTGTTGAGAAAGGACCTATGGTTATGTCACATACCACCGATTTAGTAGTTTCGAAACAACAAAAAAAAGCCTATAATGAAAATTACTTTTATTAAATTTATATGAAATTTGCCTTACATAATTTCTCTTTAATCGTTTGGTATATTCGTTTTTTGTTAGACAGGAAAACAATTAGTATGTCACCCGAGTATTTCAAAGTACAACAAAAATATTATTTATACATTCTTGCAAACAATTATTATTACGCATGAATTATTATAGTTTGCGTACCTACTTTCGTATGCACTTTTAGTTATATTAAAATGATTTCGAATGTAGTGCTATAGTTTTTAAGGTGAAAGAAAATCCTAAACTTTCGAATTGAATAAATGTAATTACTATATATCCCCAGTATTTTAGATGAAACGCCAAAGCCCAAATCAGTAAATTGGTAGAAATGTTGTATTTACATAAACTAATAATATAAATATTATATTATTAGTGTTTGGCCAAAGTATTAAAAGACTTAAGGTTTTCTATTTTAAATTTTGCATGCAATAATGGCACAGTTGCAGATTATCATCATCAGGTTCAAATAATTAGGGTTTATTTCGGTACTAGGACTTGAATGCAGATAAAAATATTTCGGGGAACATTTGTAACATTAATTTTTAAATTCTTTCTAGTGTTACTTCCAAATCAGAACGGTATCTAAATTCGATGACGGCTGGGATTATAACTGAAACAAGAAAAATATAAAGTTTTATTACTGCCGTACAACATGCCAAGTCGGAGACAGGATCGAAATGATGATTTTCATGGCATTATTTGCAGTTTTATTTCTACGTATAGATGAATTTTAAATTTAAGTGGGGCAATGAGCGATGCTCATCGGTGAAAGGCGTACGCATTACTTGCCGTTCCGGTTTGTTTATAATATAGATATATTATAGACAGGTACAATTTATTTATTAATAAAGTGTACATAAAAACAAGGGTGTAGATAATGGGGGTAATTACGCCTCCCCCCCCCCCCCCAGCGCTACAACATCAAAATATGTTTTGCCCCATTTCGATCCTTTCCACTTATTAGTTTTGAGACGAGGTCAAATTTTTTTTTTGTGATTTTGACCCCCCCCCCGTTCATTAATTTTGTGACAAGCATACATTTTTTTTATTATTTCGCTTGCGTCCCGCTCATTAACTAATAAACCTACAAAAAAATATATGTACGCCCTTGCATAAAAAGGTAAAAACGGTATCAAAGTAGGTAGTATGATACTCACACATAAACATCAAATATATCGAAGCAGCATAACATTCAACATACGTACAGTAAAATAGTCCATGGTTTAAATGTTCATCTACAGAACAAAATGCCTTACTTACTAGATATTCCAACAGAGGACCCCGCACGTTCCTTATATAAAATAATGCCGGCGGATTTGGTTCAAATTGAAATATGTTATTTATTGAATCATTCTGAATAAAAGCCTCCATGGGAACAAGGCCGAAAAATTAATAGTTTTCAAGTTATGGAGCTTTGAAGTTGTCTATCCGTGGTATATCAAATTCGGAACGAATTATGATGTGGCTGAAGAACAGCTCGAGTTTGACGCGAATTTCCAAAATTAGAAATCCAACAAACTAATTAGCCTCCTCCCTAGATATGAACCACAATACGAACCGGAAGTACGAACAGGAAGTTGCATAATTAAGTCCATTTTTAGGGGTGAAAACTTTTACAGCGTATATATAGACCTGCGTAATAATTACGTATTCCGGGTAAATGGATGAGTTTCAGGCCTCCACACTAGATATAGACCACAATAACACAGTGCAGAAGTGCGAACCGGAAGTTGCTTGATTAAGTCCATTTTTAAGGGTGAAAAACTTTTTAGTCACAGTATAGACCTGCGCACTAAGTTAGTATAAAGGGTAAATAAAAGGATTTCAGGCCCCCTCACTAGATATGGACCACAGTAACACAGGACTGAAGTAGCATAATTAAGTCCATTTTGAAGGGTGAAAAGTATTTCAGCGTATATATAGTTCTGCGTAATAATTACGTATTCAGGGTAAATGAACAGATTTCAGGCTTCCTCGCTAGATATGGACCACAATAACACAGTGCCGAAGTGCGAACCGGAAGATATTACCCAGGTCTATATACAGACACAGACTGCATAAGTTTTTACCCTTCAAAATGGACTTAATCATGCATCTTCCGGTTCGCACTCTGCGCTGTGTTATTGTGGTCTATATCTAGCGTGAAGGCCTGAAACTCGTCCATTTATCCTGCATACGTAATTATTACGCAGGTCTATATATACGCTGAAAAAGTTTTCCCCCTTAAAAATGGAGTCAATTGCAATCTTGGAATAGCACTATCTAATGAATAGGATAATAAAAGCCTGGCTTCACGAAAGCACTGCATTTCAGTGGTTTTGACAGACAATGGTAACCAAACAGAAGAATACATGAGTCAAGCCATGCTTGTTATGAGCCGGTTATGAGCCGGTGTACCATCAAATTGATAATATAAGTCTCCTCTGACATCTTGCGGTAGATTATTGAGAAAGGGTTATATTTCATTTTGCAAGAAATATGAATACGCTTCCCCATTCAATCTTGGAATGAAAAAAAGCCCAATAATCTGGTCATTGCATAAACCACAACAAACGTTAACTTCAACTTAGTATTGATAAACCAGTGGGGATTTTCGTCAGCCCAAAAACGGCAATTCTGGGAGGATATTATCGCATTGGTGGTAAACGTTGCCTCACCAGTAAATATGACGTTTTTCACAAAATTTATGTTATGTAAACATTCAACCTGGGCCCAAAAACAGAAATTCAATCTTTTGTTTGTATCACCATCTTCTAGACTATGTAACTTGGCTTGAATGTTTTTTTTCTATGTTTTTCAAACAACGCCAAACCACGTTCTTAATAATATTTAAATTTAATGCTACTTGCCTGATATGCTATATCTTGAATTTTCTCTGAAGTATTGTAAAGTGCGTTCTTCGTTTTCAATTTTCTTATTTCGTGAATTATAATTCTTTGGTTTTAGCTTACATACATTTCCTGTATTGTTAAAACTGTTATTGATGGTTGCTACCAATTTAAGGTGAATTAGAGGCTGACGGTCAGGACGCCTTGAATTAAATTCAACTGCAGCTTGTCTAAATGATCTGACACTATCTCCCTCTAAACGAACAAACTCCCTTTTTTCTCCCATTGTTAAACGCCGCGGCGCACCGTATCAAATTAATTACACAGAAATTTACACTTCACTTATTATCTAACATTAAGCTAGCACTCACATGCATTTTTAACTGATTAACACTTGCAATCCCTTTTGTTTTTATGGTTTACTTAGGTCTTTATTGAGGATAATTTTTTAGAAAAATGCTTTTCTTTTTAAATTGACTCCCTTTTTCCATCACAGAAACGGACGCCGCTGACTAAAGTCAAGTGTGGTTACCTCATTTTAGGTATATATTCACCATCAAAATTTCAAAATATTCTGATATCAGATGAGCAAGATATGCTGATGAAAAGTGGGACATACTGTGTATACCTACTTAACTTAAAAACCATATATGCACATATCGTTTACAGAAATACATATGTTAGATCACGGTTCACATGAATGACTTTTTAAAAACTTTTATTTAGTTATATGGAGCCAACGTTGGCTCTTGGAGAAGGAATATAATAATAATTAGAAGTGTTTCATTCTAAGTGAGTTTAATAACTGATTCAACAAAGCGTGTTTAGTCATATTTATAACATACAGAACCTGAGTAAGCAAAATATATAACAAAGGAATTGCAGTTCTGCAGTCTGCACAAGTTATGAGAAACAAAGGTGTAATATGATATCTTGAAGATAAGCAATTAATAAGAGAAGCTGTTATCGTGAAATACGATATACCTGTGAAGGTTTATTATGGCTAAGTCGCAATAAGATAGCGTGTAATATTATATAACAACTTCCCCCTTAATAAAAAAGTTGATGTTATGCAGCAACTTTTGAAAATTGTTAAAACGTTAAATGAATATAATGCAAAAATAAATTGAAACAATGTTGAATGAATACAAAGCAAAATAATAAAATAATGTAAAAGTTAAAATTGGTAAGCGATAATAAAACATTACATAACGTAATAAGGATAAAATACAATAGTCTAAATTAATAGACAAGGGTAAAACTCCACATGAAAGTCTATGTTAACTCGATGTCCTCTTCTTCTTGAGGTCTAATACCGGGTCGCTTTCTTGGAGGGATCAGTCTAGGAAATTTGGTAAATACTCTGCTTCGCTCTGAAGGAGGTGAAGGAGGGTTATCCGTTGAGGGTTGGATTCGCAATGCTCCACATCTTCTTCTTCTGCATTTACAAGTTATGTAAAGTAGAACTAATAGAATGATGAGAGTGATTATGAAGTATGTGAACCAAGATACATGTTTGGTCACAAAAGGTTCGTTTATGAGGTCGTCTAGGTCTTTGGAATATTGCTCTAGTTTGTTTTTAGCAATATCTAAATCTTCTACGTCGAGACTGTTTAATTTAAGCGGTTTTAATTTTGGGATTTCGATTTTGTCGGGCATGTGATTGCAGCATTCAAAAGGAATTTGGATTGGATGTGAATTGTCCTTAATTTCGGAAAAGTCTTTAGCACTGGCTTGTATTCGAGTAATGCCTGCATAGGCGTAACATCCTGGTTGTAGTTTTATGATGGAATTTTTGTTAATTAGCTCTGTTATGGATTCTCTCTTCGGGCAGTTGATGGTAATGTGAAGTGGTTCGGAATTAATTACTAGCCATGTGTTGTCTTCAAGTTCTTGGACGTTGTATCCTTGACTAATGATGAAGGAAGTTTGACAATTTTCTGGGAGTTTCGGCAATGGTTTTAATATTCTAGCTTCACAAATGGCATTTTGGTCGATAGGATAAGCAAACAGGTTCGAACATAGTTTGGTTCCAAAATAAAGTGGTTTGCATTCTTTCAAATTTTGTATAGGTATGTACATTAAAGAATCATCGTCTCTCGCGATAAACTTTTGTGAAATAGATAAAAAGTGATGTAGACCAGTTCTGTTATCAAGTATAGGTATAGGGTACAGACGAAAGGTGTTGTAATTTTGAGGTTCAATGAGAGGTATTGTTAAAACAAATATTAAGTTAGAATCTAGTTGAAAAGCTTTTAGTTCAATAATATCCAGATATTGAGCAACTGCTGATAGTTTAATTGGAAGAGGTAAATTGTTCCTTCGCAAACTCTGTGAAATCTCTTGTAACGCCGTTACTAAGTGATCAGGTGTTATGATTGATGAATGAATAATTCCTAATCTGGCGAATGTTATTGAATTTAAAATATCGTTTAGATTGTCTTCGATGTACAAATAGCTGGCCATTAGTTGTTCGGAAATGTATAGAAATTTTAGTTTTATTTCGGCAGCTTGGATCGTTTGAGTCATAGTTTGAATTGTGTGCTCGATTTCTTTGATATCTTTGTTAAATGTTTCCTCATCAATTTGTAATTTTTGTATAGTTGAGTTGAAATTTTTGATAACAGAAGTTGTAACTGAGATTTGATTTTTGATTAAGTTTTCTAATTGATGTTCGTCATTATTTAATTTATTAATACAGTTAGTGTAGTACTCGCCATCTTCGGCGTCTAAGTTTCCGGTAATTGATTTGAATATTGTTCCGAAACCGTTAAGTATTCCGCGTTTATATCTCTTTGTGTCTGAAAAGACTTCGTCAAATTTCGTTTTTATTGAACTAGCTATTTGCATTAAAAGGTTAAACTCTGTTTTAACTTCGCTTCTAAACAGGATTGATTTTTGATCAGCACCATCGAGGGTGTTCAGGATTCTGTCTAAATTATTTTGATTCTTGTCAAAAGCTAGTTTGAGGGATGAGATATTTTTATGCACTAGTAGAGTCCATTTGTCATTTGTCACCACGATGTCCGAGTCTTGGTGATAGTATACACCAACAGTGTTATTGATCGGGGTAATTTTGTATTGACAGAGTGCTGATCCGAACAGCAGGAGAAACCTGAAAATAAATTTAATTTTCAGTATATGGTTTCATTCTATCAAAATTTACTTTAGTCTCTTGTTTTGTTTCGAGATTTAATAGGGTAGCAGAATTTTGAAAAATTTCTTTTATTTTAAAGGGACCGTTAAATTTGTTTTGTAGTTTGTTCTTAATTTGTGATTCTTTTACATAAACTAAGTCACCTATTTTGTATTCAGGTCGTTTTTGGGGAATATTTCTGTCGAAGCGAACTTTTGCTTTCTCTTTTTGAGATTGTGTTCGACTACGGGCTATTTTATAGTAGTGGGATATTCTATTGTTTAAATCTCTAACGTATTTAGTTATTAATTCTTTTTGGTTGTACAAAGTTTCGGGTGGTCTGTTAGATGTATGACCAAAGATAAGTTCATATGGGGTAAAACCGTGTGTTTTATTTACCGAATTGTTATAGCATATTACTGCATATGGTAAAATCGTGAAAGGATGTTCGTTTGGGTTTTCAGTTTTGTGGATTCTTATCATTTCGGCTAAAGTAGCATGAAATCTTTCTATGGATCCGTTCGATTGGGGATGTCCTACGCTTGAATAAGTTAATTTTATGTCGTAGAGGGTGCAGAGATCTTTGAGCAAGCGGTTGTCAAATTCGCCACCGTAATCGCAATGGATTACCATAATGTTGGAAATATAACAACAAAGTGTTTACGACAGATTTTGCGGATTTATCCGGGACTGCATATGCTTGCGTGAATTTAGTTAATTCGTCGCGAATGGTTAAAGCATAATTTCGAGTAGGGAATTCAAATAAATCGATATTGATTCTTTCGAATGGTGTTCTTGGGGTTTCTGTGACTACTAGAGGGTTATTAAGGTTTTTCCGGCATACTTTAGTCTTTTGGCAAGTTTCGCAATTTTTTATAAAATTTTCAACGTCTTTAGTTAGACCTTGCCAAGTGTATTTTTCTCTAATTCTTCGAATCGTTTCATTTATTCCGCGGTGTAGATTATTTTTTCCAAAATGATTTTGCTCCAATATAATTGGAATTTCATCTTCGTCGGCAGTTCTGACGATATCTTGACAAATTACTACTTTTAAGTCTTTTTCCGCAAAAATGAATGATAGAATTTCGAGTATGGGGAGGTCTAGGTTATTTTCGACAAAGTATGTCTTAGAAAGGTCTAAAACATCTTGATTTTTAAATAATACCAAAAATAGATGTTCAATTACAGATTCGATATCAAAAGGTAGAGGGATGATAAAATATCTCCTATGTCTGACTGTTTTGCTCGATACAATATTGATTTTATCGTTATGAAATTCGGGGTTTTCTTCGAATATGTCTTCGATAATTTTATGATGGAGGTCTTGTAGGTTATTTTGTTGGAAGAAAGTTATAATATCTTTGTGTTCTCGATACAGAAGTTGTTTGTTCGAGGCTTTGATTTTCGAATAGTCAATTAAAGATGTTGTCTTATATAAGTTGGCGAAAGTTTCAAATTCTTGGGAAATCTGTTCGTTAGTGATTTCGTTATTATCGTCTGGGTTTTCGTCGTCGTCTGACTCTTCGTCGTTCGCGGCTAGAACCTTTGAATAGAATTTGGAACATTCAGAAAAATGATTAATTTTGATTCTGGAAAGTGCATCCGCGTTCTTATTGATTTTGCCGGGTTTATAAATTATTTCGTAATCGTACTCTTCTAATTTGAGTCGCCAACGAGCAAGTCTACTTCCTGGATCTTTTATAGAGAATAGCCAGGTGAGTGGTCTGTGGTCGGTGACAAGTTTGAACTTTCTACCGTACAGGTATGGTCTAAAGTGCTTTACACTCCATACTATGGATAAAAGCTCGCGTTCAATCGTTGAATATTTAGTTTCTGCACTGCACAAGGTTCTAGAAGCATAGGCAATGGGTAAATCTTTGCCAATGGGCCCCTGGCTCAGCACCGAGCCGACGGCAAATGCGCTCGCATCAGTGGTTAGAACGAAAGGTTCATCAAAGTTGGGGTAGATTAATATCGGAGTTGTCGTTAATGTTTGTTTCAAATTTTGAAAAGAATTTATACAATCATTGTTGAAGAGAAATGGTACGTCTTTTTGTAGTAGTTTTGTTAAGGGCTTGGTTATCTTGGAGAAATTTGGGATAAAGCGCCTGTAATATCCGGCTAAGCCTAGAAATGATTTAATTTCTTTTGGATTTTTCGGTTGAGGAAAATTTAAAATAGCGTCAACTTTCGAAGGGTTCGGTTTTACGCCGTCTTTTGTAATGAGATGTCCTAAATAAGCGACTTCCTTGCGGAGAAACTCGCATTTGTCTGGTTGAATTTTGAGGTTGGCTTTTTGAAGGCGTTTAAAGACTTCAGTTAGACGAGAAATGTGTTCGTGAATTGTAGGAGAGTAAATAATGATATCGTCCATGTAGACGAGACATCGTTCATTTTGAATACCTAACAGGATGTTATCCATAACTCTTTGAAAAGTTGATGGAGCGTTTTTGAGTCCAAATGGCATTCGCACGAATTCATAATGACCGTTCTCAACTGTGAAAGCAGTTTTTTGAATATCTGCGGGATTAATTTCAATTTGGTGGAAACCAGAAGCCAAGTCTAAGGTTGTGAAATATTGGCATTTGCCAAGTTGGTCTAAAAGATCGGAAATGTTGGGCAAAGGATATTTGTCACCAATTGTAACCTCGTTGAGTTTGCGGTAGTCGACTACGACGTGCCATTTCTGTTTACCAGAAGCGTCCAGTTTTTTGGGAACTACCCAGACAGGAGAGGACCAAGGTGAGATTGAGGGTTGAATAATACCTTGACTTAACATTTTCGATACTTGGGACTTAACTTCTTCTTTATGGACTTGAGGATATCGATACGATTTAGTGAATATCGGTCGGGAATTTTCGGTGTCAATAGAATGCTTAATTTCGTTAGTAAAAGTTAAATTGTCTCCTTCCAAATAGAATATATCTTGAAAGTCTAAACAAAGCTGCGTTACTATTTCGGCCTCTTCTTCGTTTAGATGATCCAAGCGCAATTCGTTCCTAATTTCGAAGGATCTGTCTGTCTGTGGATGTTTGTCGGAATTTTGAGTATTTAAATTAAAAATTGATTTGAATTTTTGTACTGGTTCTAGTTTAATGTTAGAGAAATTTATAGTTTTCGGTATTGCGTTAGCGTTCACGATCGAAGTTAAAAATTCTCCGTTGCTGTCGATTTTTACGAGAGCATTTGGTAGGCGTACTTTTCCAATTTCTTGGGCTAACAGTATAGCCTCGGTATTTTGCAGATTACATTTTAATTTACAGATTTTTTCCATGCGAGGTTCGATAGAAATTAAATTTTTGATGTTGCCTAAATTTGGATTTTGGTTTTTGATGTTAGAGTTACCAGTTGGTTGTACAGGTAAATTTACTGTAGTTTCTTCCGTGACTTTAAATAGTGGTACGGTTTTAAAATTTGTGACTAGTTGTTTATTTTTGAAATCTACTCGGCATTCGTAATGTTCTAAAAAGTCTGCGCCTAGTAGTCCATCAAAATCTATATCTAGGTTATAGATATAAACCTTGTGTGACTCATCTGAAAAGGGGATGAGAACAGATTCGTTGATATAAATTTTTTGATCAGTAATACCCTGTATAATTACATTTTCAGGGGATCTACGTCTATAATTTTCAGCTGTTTTAGGTTTAAAAATTGAAATTCCTGCACCTGTGTCAATCAAAATTTTAAATTTGCCGGTTGCGTCTTTGATGTAATAAAGATTTTTTGAATTTACGGTTAATAGGGTGTGAGAAAGCGTATTTACATGAACGTCTGTTCTGGGAAGTTCAGCATTGGATCGAAACTGTCGTTGAGATTCATTGTTTGTATTTGGTTTGATATTTGGTCGAATTGGTCTATTTGTTGTGTTGGAGTATCCGTGGGGTACTGCGGATCTAAGCGAAAATCCTGAGGATTAGCAGTATAATCCTCCTGTAGTGTTTGAGAATTAGCAGTATAATTCTCGTACTGCTCATAATATTGAGAATTAGCCGTATAATTATCTGAAAAGTTTTGAGCGTTGCCTGAATCGTAATTTTCATAACTATCACTTACGTTTTGATAATCGGGTGAGTAGTCATTATATTGATTATAGTTACATTGATTATCATAATTGTCATAGGGTTCGTAATTCAAATGATGAGCTTTTTGCTGGTTAAAGCGATTAAAATTTGGGTTAGGTTGGATAGCTGATGGTCGCTGTTGCATAAAATTAGGGTTCGGCCTTATGGCTGAGGGCCTGTTTTGCTGTGATTGATTTGGCTGATTATTTTGAGGGAATGTCCTCTGACTAAATTGATTATTACTCGGTTGTGCGAAGTTTTGATGAGAAAAATTTTGTGAGTTTGGGTTTCCTTGGAAACTTGGTCTCTGGAAGTTTTGAGACTGTTGCCTTGTGCGGCATTCGCTTATTACATGTCCATTCCGTTTACAGAAGGAACAAAACTTTTGTTGCAAATTGGGACCTTGTGGTCGCTTTTGTTGAATTACTGGATTTTTGACTGGACTATTTTTTGGGAATTTTTGCTGTTCAAAATAAGAGAGTTGTAGCTCTCTACGAATTCTAATAATCGCGTTCATTATAGAAGGAGGGTTACTGGCACGTATTATTCTGCCTAGATTTGGTTCTAGACCCGTTAACAAATTATTTAATGTCATAGTTTCAATCAGGTTTGTTTGCGCGGTTCTTTGCTCCGAAGTTAAATTTTGTTTTTGCACTGCAGCGTGCATTTTCGCATTGTGCGTTTGTAAACGCGAAACAAATGTTAAGGCGGATTCACTAGGTAATTGGTGAATTCGTTGTAGGTCCTGAATTAGGGACGTTAAATCTCGGGAGTCTCCGAAGTGAGTTTCTAGTAGTGCCTTTATTTCTGGCCATGTGCTAGGGTTGCGTGAATTTATAAGTTCGGCGGCTCTGCCTTTTAATTTATTTTTGATGTGCATGGTTAATAGAATTTTTTGGTCATGAATTGCCATACTTTGTGCACAGGAACACGAGTTTAGGAATGTCTGTAAATTTATGGCGTTGCCATCGAATTCTGGAATTAGTGAAAAAATTTCAGAGAGCTTGTAAGGCTCAATTTGTTGTGGTTGTTGTTGTTGTTGTTCGGCTGGTGCCGGTGGCACTGGTTGAACAGTCTCTGGTTGAGCTCTATCAGGCATTTTGCTTTTTTATTTAGAGATTCTTGAACTAAAATTGGTTACGTATCAGCAGTATGATACGGAAATTAAATTAAAATTAGCTTGTTTTGTTACGTCGTAAATGAATTGTGTATTAACTGTATAATACACAGTCGTTTCGTGAATACGAAAATATATAACTTAAAATTAGAATTGTTGCGTTGTAGCTTGTAAAGGATTTGTTTGATAACAGAATTGGCTTTGTTTGCCGAGTGTATTAGCGGTATAATACACGTAAATAATTGTGAGAAGTAATAATTGTAAAAATGAAAAATAAAATAACGAGATGATTCTTAAAAATGACTTACATTAATTTCATCTCCATGAGTAGGTTCTTCGTCCGTCAAGGGATTGGGATCCGCCACCACCAGTGAGGAAGGTCTCCTTGTTCTAATAGATGTACACGCACTAGTTAGGCACCTTTTGCAGATGTTCCCCTTGTTCTCTTACGCTTCACTACCAGTTAGGCTTCTTGTTCTGATGATGTTTACGGATCCTACCGACTGCGCCAATGTTAGATCACGGTTCACATGAATGACTTTTTAAAAACTTTTATTTAGTTATATGGAGCCAACGTTGGCTCTTGGAGAAGGAATATAATAATAATTAGAAGTGTTTCATTCTAAGTGAGTTTAATAACTGATTCAACAAAGCGTGTTTAGTCATATTTATAACATACAGAACCTGAGTAAGCAAAATATATAACAAAGGAATTGCAGTTCTGCAGTCTGCACAAGTTATGAGAAACAAAGGTGTAATATGATATCTTGAAGATAAGCAATTAATAAGAGAAGCTGTTATCGTGAAATACGATATACCTGTGAAGGTTTATTATGGCTAAGTCGCAATAAGATAGCGTGTAATATTATATAACACATATATATCTATATCGATCATTTCTAGTAAAACATATCATTTTGTTTCCAAAACTCAAAGTTATTTTAAACCCCTTGGAGATTCGAGTTATGGAAACTGAAAACAAACTTTTTATGCAACCAAAAACGGTAAACGGATATTTATTTGTATTATTACTTATTTATGTAAATTAACTTTATTATTTATGCTTATTATTATATAATCATTAAATTTCAATGGAATAATGTAAAATCTCACTTATTATATCCTCCATTACGTCGATGGCTATTCATTTTGAGTAAAACACTTTAAAGTGATCGATCATCTAATTAGATTTAGAAAGTTACATTAGGTATGCATCAGTGTATATCAATGTAGTAAACAGAATACACTATACAATTTCAGACGTGTCATAGTTGTTATACTTACATTTTTTTGATATATTATTACAGAACTGAAACTGATGCAATGTGAGGTAAGTTCTAATAACAGTGACTTAATACACGATTACAATTATTTGCATATCCTGGGTGAGAGCTTTGATACAATCACCAAGTACGCCCCAATGTCGTTATACATTTCAGTGGTGTATTGTTCGATAATTTATTGTTACAAATTAGAGTGGCTTATTATTAATACTGAATTCTAATGAAGAATAATAGTACAGTCAATCTATCATTTGACCAGTAAATAGTTTCTACAAATTTTTTTATTTAATGTAATATATTGGAGAGTTGCCACTATCATTAATTTAAGTTTTCCATAAAAATATTGTGGCCGCTAGGGCCGCTGTGATGGAAAAAAGAGAAGGAATGTTTTTCTCAATTATCTTTTATTTAAACAATTTTCTTCTACTGTTTACGATTTATAGCGACCAGAACGGTGAACATGTGTACTTCACTGCAGTTTTTGCAGTTATCTTCTATCGATTATAATTTAAAAATTACAACATCTCGAAGTTTGGAAAGTTTCTTCGAGTTACGAAAACATGTCTGCCACCATTGCTGTGACGTCAATAATACTCATTACTAATTATATAGTCAATAAAATTTACTTAAAATATTGTTATTTTTTTTAAAACGATGAAATTTAACCTTTCTTTAGTCCTCACTGATCCGTCGAGTGGTTTTACACGATTGAACTCATTTTCACAGCACTCCGAAGGTATAAAGTATATGGTGCGCTTTTCTACATGGTTTCACTGTAGGCATAATCCAAGACCGCAAAAAATCGATCTATTGACGTACTTTGCGTTTCTTTAATGGTGCAAGCCAGCTGTTTTATTCATCACCTGCACCAGTCTCAATCGTACTTTCTTCACCGCAATTGCCTATCGGTACAATATCTTTCTCGACGTTATCTTGGCTTTTTCAACCATTGCTGCATTTACGTGAAGCATGACGCCCATAATAGATATATTTTAAACTTCTTCATCATCGGAAGCATTATTTGAAGTCTCTGACATTAATAAAGAACGATATGGGTTTAGACCGTCGTGACTGATGACTCGTCGTTGGGATAGTAACCCTGCTCAGTACGAGAGGAACCGCAGGTTCGGACATTTGGTTTACGCGCTCACTCGAGCGGGCGTTGGTGCGAGGCTACCATACATGGGATTATGCCTGAACATCTCTAAGGCTGTATCCTTCCTAGTCGAAGATGGCAACGATATCTCTTGGAGTTCCGAGAGTCGAAAGACTCAAAACAATGTGACTTTACTAGACGGTCGCGGTTCGCCGTGATCGTCACATTAGTCCTATTCAGACGCCCCACATCAAATCATGGGCCCAAGTACCAAATTCACTGGCGGGCCCCCGCGCCCAATAATTGATGAGCGGGGGGAGAAATTTGAAAAAAATTTTTTGTCAAGAACTCTGGTGGGACCCCGCGCTTAATAACTGATGAGCTGGGGTGTGGGGGCGAATATTGCGTTTACTGGTTTAACCGGGCCCCTAAAGTGGCCGGGCCTGGGTACCGCGGTGCCTACTGACCCCCCCCCCCCTTGTGGTGGCCCTGCTCCTATTCGACGTCGAGAACTATTTTCTAGGATCCAACTAAACGCCGTACCATTAGACATGTCACTAGGGTGATTCTTTAATTATTTCACTAGTCCGGTAATGCACTTCATTTTAAAAACAAATTAATGGCAAAAGTAACCTTTTTCTTGCAGAAATAGGTAAACTATATTACCTACAAGCTTACCATCTGCTCTTACACTTAACCTGTACGTATAAATTACAATTAGCAATACAAATTACAACAAAACAATTAAGAAATAACAAAGTTTAAATATCAGAATAAATACAATAAATAGAAATGGAAAAAAGTTACTATAGAATACTTGCGTTCATTTTGCAAGTGCTTATAAAGAAAATTTGTTTCCACATAAGATCATTATGGCTAATAAATTAAAACTTTAGTTGAATATCTGTGGGGAAATAGGGAAAATATTTTTTTTAGTCTACAAATAAGGAGGGAGATTGTTGTAGTTTTTAAACGTATTGTACCTGAAGCTCCTTTTAAAAAGAGAAGATCTATGTTTTGGTGGTGAGATTAGATTTTTATTCCTTAAATTTAAATTGTGAGTGTTGCCTCGAAATATGATTTCTTTTTATAAAGATAAGAAGGTTGTTTGGATTTAACAACTTTATTAAATAGACAAGCCAAATGGTTAGGAAAATCTATTAGTCGCCTTAAGCAAGTTACAGTCCTTTAATTTGTGTGATATATGTTGGTACTTTCGGATGCCAAAAATATATCTCAAGCATAAAATTTAGATGTTCTGAATTTTCTGCAAAATAATGGAATCAATGTATGGCGAGAAAACTTGAGAGTAATAATTAAATTTTGACAATACTTGAGTCTCACATAAAAGAATTTTCAATTTTCTGCTCAGATGTGCGCGATGGGGATAACAATTTTAGAATTATATAGGCTTGTTTTAGACATTTAGAAATCTGATCATGATCCTTAAATGTAGCATTCATAGTCAAATCTGAACTTCTAGCACTTTTGACTAACGGAATAGCAGAGTTGCCAATTTTAATTAGTTGATCATGCTATATTTAGTTTTACTACCAAGTAACACCACAGATATTAAGGGATTCATATGCAGCTGATGTTGACAAGGGCAGAATTAATTTTGTCAACTGCCACGTGGACCTCAGGAGCAGAGAAGTTATAAAGCAGAGAAGCTATAAAGAAGCTATAAAGTAACTGAAGCTCGTCCGCATATATGTGTAGTGTGCAGTATTTCATATAGTAACTAAAAACACTTGTATATAAGGTAAATGATAAGGGGCCCAATATTGAGACTTGCGGTACACCAACAGCAATAGACTAAGGTTTTGATGAAACTCCCTCGAGCTTAACTCTCTGGGATCGATGAGAATTATAAATTATAACTTCTACATCGAAACCTACAGAGTGCAGACTAGCAAAAATAACATTGCGGTTTAAAGTGTCAAAGATTTACGAGAAGTCTAACAAAACCAAGGCTGCCAGTAATTCTTTGTCACTTGATAGAATACCATCAGTCACCTGCAATCGGGCTGTGGTATAGTTATATCCTGCCCTGAAACCGATTGGATGTCCGATATTACTATTCCTGATAAAGTTGTAATATCATTATTGCTACTAATAGAAGGAGACCTGGCCACAGCTGTAAATAAATAACAACTGCTTGTTAATATCTTTTTAACTTTATCATCAATTACTAAAATCCACTACATTAGCGCCATTCTCAAAGAATTTCGATGTTATGGATTTAGAGGTACGTCATTTTCCAGGATTTAATATTTAAGCACTTTAAAGACCGCATCCAAATGATAAAATTTTGGGTAAAATACTCTAATAAAGCTAAGATGAGTGGTGCAGTTCCATAAGGGCCTGCTCTTGGCCCAGTTCTTTCTTTGCCGTATGTGAATGACTTAGCAACTCAAATATATCGGAAAATTTTACACTTCTTGTAGATTATGCTACGATTTTAAGGTTTAATAAAAATTTTCTCTCTTTATAAAAAATGGCGTAATATTTATATATTTTAACACTTAATATCGCTAACAGCCTTTGGTTACAACTTGGAAGAGCTTTTTCTTGGAAATCATATTCTGGAAAATGAAAATTGCAAATAAGTTTAAAAAGTCTTCGTGGGTGTAATTTAAACGCGGTGACATTTTTTCACATAAGTGAATAACTGTGATTCTGTGATTGTTTCTAATCATGGCTAATTTTATAAAATTCTTGATTTTCTAAGAAAAGTTAAACCCCTACACTATCTACATGGGCAAAAAAGGGGAATTTCATTTTACATAATTTAATGTAAAAATGCAGTGTTCAATCTGACAAACAAATTTTTGAGGTTTGAAGTTGATAAAATATATCATAAAAAACAATGCTTGGTATATTATTATTGAATTTCTTTAAACTGTATAGCGTAGGGCACCTGCTGTAGTCTTTCTGTGTGCCAAAAAGAAAAAGAGGATCTTTTACTTAAAAAAAGTTATAAAGGTTATTGCAAACCGTTAGACCTGTCAGTTTTTTTTATAAAATGTCAAATATCTCAGAAACGGCTGGGTTTAGGGGGATAGAGTATGATACATGTTTTTGACCCAGAATTTTTCGCTCTTTTCGAAAACTTCGAAATGCATCCATTTAAAATGAGCAAATTGGAATCGACTTCCGGTATAAGCCGGAGTGCCAAATGCTTGTAATTATTTTCTTTCGATTGGCCATACTGATATTAGTAATTTCCTAAATTTTCAAAATTCTCTGGTGCGTACTTTTCCCTATATCGATTAATGCAGTTCCCACTGTATACTGTTTCTAAAATATACCTGTATCTTTGTAGTATATGCTGTAATCTTTCATATTTTTTGTAAAATCGACTAAACAAATATCGTTTTGTGTTATATTCAGTAAGCTTTGTCAATGAAAATTATTTCTTTGGACAAAAGAGTATCTCTCTCTCTCTCTCTCTCTCTCTCTCTCTCTCTCTCTCTCTCTTTCGTTAGGACGGATTTACGAACACATGTTTTCTTACTATTTTTACATGTGGAATCAGCTTCTAAACAGATGAGAGTTTTTGCACTAACACCCTGTATAAACAAGTGGTTATTATGAATGTTTATCGAAATATGCCCCATTCATTCGTCATGGTAATTTAAGTTTAAAAATACAAACAAGTAAGTTTGGTTTATTAGCTAACATAATGAAATTTTTACCTCGTATATATAAAATTTTATTTAATATATAGGTTTCAAACGCATTGAAATGGCACTAATTGGACACTTTCTCAGTTGAACCTTTATTTGTAGCAAATTAACATACATAATGTTACATAGTTACAAATACAAATCATAGAAATTAGATATGTTACTAATAGAGTTAGCAAAATATTATTATACTGTTTTTTTCAGTCTACAGTGTCTTGACATTTTGTGATCCAGGAATTATTATACCTATTTGATTTAATCCAATAATGACCAATGACAACTTCTCTTGTGAATTCCATCTTCTATTCACTGTTCTGTCTGGGAGCCGTCCGTATTCCAGACTGTTTGGGGACCGTATTTCCAGTCTTTCCTGTCTCATATTGTAATTTGATTTTTTTATTGAAATTATATTATGACACTATCTAGTATCCGTGAGAATTCCTAGAATAGGATCCGCCTTCAGCTCTGAGTATAACTTCTGGTCTTATTGCTCCCAGCTGTAATGCTTTGGTCCACTATGACACCGATCCGTAGGTTATCATGGGTGTTACTACTTTTGTTGGAAGGATTTTCCGTGATGTCATGCTGTTTTTTGAGTTTCACAGCTTTCAACAGCCTATGTATGATTGGATCATGGATAAGGATTTCTCTGGAATCAACATAGGAATAGCGGTCTTTGCTATATTCTCAATAGCAGAAGGAGTTTCCGAACCACGTTTAATTATCTTGTACTATGTTATATTAATTTTTTTGTTGTTTAGTAGCCCCAACCCCCCAAATAACTATTTTAAAGAATTATATTTAAATAGGCTAAATAAATTAATTAAATCGTTATATATTAACCTGATCCACATGTACTTGCTCTCTCTTCACTTGTCTACGAGATAGTCTCTATAGTAATATAATATGCGTCTGATGATTAATAATATTAAATGTTCACCTTAATTATAAATGTTGTTGCCAAAAAAGGACATATTTAATCATTATTTAAATATTACAAATCTTTTCCAACGCATAAAACTTATATTTCTTTAATTAAAAATTGATTGATCGGATAAAGGTTACATTTTTGAGTTATGATTGACTTAGTAATTAATTTATTGGTAGTATGAAATGATATTACTGTGCCGATTAATCCGTTATTTTCTTATTAATTTTTTATATATGGATCTAATCAAGTAGAAATGTTCCATAATACTAGGGCACTGTGCATACACATTAATTTATTAAAAATATTTGTTGCCCCAGCGTTCCGTATACAGTGCGTGTAATTGCCGATTAGGCATGTACATTCACGTAGCGCGAGAGATATGACAACACGGCAGAGCAAACTTGCCCGTCGGCGAAGCATCCCAGCTCTCAGTTATTTCATTTCAGCCAGCTGGCACACGCGATGTTGTAATTCTTACTACCTATGCCTAGCCCATGACTACACACACTGTATGTGTATTTTTATGAGAAGTTGTGAACACAAATTAAATTACGGTGCGTTCCAGTATTATTATGAGAAGATGACAGGGTCGGAGCCAATATGCTCGAATATTTTTACCAGTGGCATAGCGTCATATGAGGTATAGGAATGTGTAATTGCAATAAAAGTTTCGCGGTCAAGGAGCTGTGTAATAGAGTAGATTAAAACCTGCCAACTGTTACGAGTAACCTTTGTTCAGAAGACGTGTAAGAATAGTAATTTGCACTAATCTTTGCATAATAAAGTTGTTTTATTATTATTATTATTACCGCCGCCGTACAGTGGACCGTATGGCCATTCTAGGTGGACAAAATTCAGGTCAAAACTTCATATAAAAAACAGGTAGTCTCATTAAGAACACATTAACTAAATCAGATTCGAGGAATTATCTACCTGCTAAAGTACTTACGAAAGTACAGGTAGTCAAAGTGCCCTTAAATTTTCCGTACCTGTTATCAGTTCGTTTGCAACCTTATAGCGTGAGGTGCATGAGTTCAAAGTTATTTTTTGATATAATATTCTAGTGATAATTTGTGTTATGGATGTTACAACTATAGATAAGTGTCTACTATGTCTGAGATGTTATCGTTTGTGAATCTTTCATATAAAGTTAAACTATAGGCCTTAAAATAGGACAGGATTTTTTCAGCAAAGTAACAAAGTTCTGCATGCTGAAACTTTATCACTTCCAAAAGATTCCATATTGTTCTTTGGCTTATGTTACAGACTAAAGTCGCTTGTTTTTAACAGTGTTTTGCATTTGTTTCGATTTTTTGCGATAACATATTTTGAATTTTTTTTAGGAATCACGAGTTTTTCAATATGTGACGAGGGTTTGACATGAACAACTTTTAAAATTAGTAATTGACAAATTCAAAATTACCGATTTGAGAGAAAATAGTTGGACAATTATGAAAGCTAATATAATACAGTGATCTTCAAAAATGTTGGAACGGTGGGAAAAATTATCACGAAAATTGGAACATTTTTTAAAGAAAATACGATGTCTGGTTGGGTAGTGATGACATCGAATTCGTAGCAGTTACTTATGATGTTCAGCCATCGACATCTAGTGGTACAAGTTCTGGTCGCTCAAAAGTTTTAAGGAATCTAGAGAAAACTAAGAGAAGAAAAGTTCAATATTTGTATAACGAACGAGTTTGTATAACGAATTGACCTATGCAGCTGAGAGACGCTGCTAATATTATTAAGGAGCTATGTTCAGCTTCTCCTACAAGAGCAACGAGTATAAGAACATTGCGATCCCAAAAAATGAAATGCATTGAGTAGTGACGAAGCACTTGCTCTATATGTTGATGGTAAGCAAACCAAGCATTTTTATAAATTACAGAGGAAAATGACTATGAATGTATGTCATTTTATTTATCCTGCGTAGTATAGTTTACAAAAATTAAAAAGAGCTTGTCCTGCTGAAGAATTTATGAAAATAACTGAAACTAGTGCTGAAGTATCCGTTCAAGCTATATTACATTTAACTGTCCACAGACTTTTCAGTGTTCAAAAAGATGTAGTCAAACGTTTAGTGTCATTAGGTATTACTAATTTTAATATGTTTATTAAATGGGGTTGCGATGGAAGTTCTGACGTAACTAGTGATGATGAATACTTATTAATTCTTTCTTTTGTCACAAGATCTTCTTCAACGAGATTGTGTCGTCCAATAAAGTTTTTATTTGCTAAAGCAACTGATGAATTAACCTGGAACGAAACACAATTAATTAAAGACCAAATAGTTCATTTACGACCAACCAAAATAATTATAGAGATTTAGAGATAAGTGTCCATCATCAGATGCTGTTAACAATGATTGACGGAAAATCTGTAATTCTCTAACGGAACATCGTTCTGGCCAATCTTGCTATATTAAACCTAAACAAATGAATATGTTATCAGTAGGAGATAAAGAAGACAAACGTGAACATTGTAGCTTTGGCCTATTTACGTTACACTGTAGGATCAGATGTTTCGAATGTTTCTTATATATTAGCTATGGGGTCGACTAGGGATTGCAATTTACCGGAAGTTTTAATAACCGGTAAATCGGTAAATAAAAATGTAAATAACCCGTTAACCGGTATTTACCGGTAATTTTTAGAATGAATGATTAGGGTGGTGAAAATGGCAATTGTCTTTTTCCATGTACAAAATTATCTAAATTTAACAAAAAACATTTTTATATACGTATAATTAATATAATTAGGCTTTGAGAAAGATATTTTTTCCAAATTGAAATTCGCTTACAGTCGATTGAAAAAATTATACAGTTTTGCGAAAGACATATCTAGAGAGTGTAAATCAAAATTTTCTGATTCACTCGTATTATCTTTAGTTGATTATGGTGATGTTGTATATGGAAAGTTATTATCGGCGACAGCAAAAAAGAAAATTAAAAAACTTCAAAATTCATGTATGCGTTATATTTACAGTATCCCATATAGACTACATATATCACCACATCTAAATAAACATAGCATATTAAACATGGAAAACCGCAGACGTTTACACATGCTCACATTTATTTGGCGAAAAATTCATAATGACGAACCTCAGTACTTAAGAAATAAGTTAATTTCACGAGATCACTTGCATAATACAAGATACATACAAAATTTTTTGGTGCCTCAGCATGAAAGTGCGAATGAACTTCCAAATGAATATAAAAAATATAAATAAAAATTTTTTTTTATTAAAGTTGTCAAAAATTTCATTTTGGCTGATTAGAAGCAGGAGACTTGATGCTGCGTTGTGGATGCGCGTATATTTCTTTTTCTTTTTCCGTTATAATTTTATTTACTTTTAACCTTTTTGCTTCGCTTCGCGGGGTCTGCCCGTTCCCCTTGTCTGCTCGCATGTCTGAGTGCTGCTGTTGTTATTATTATTATAAAATATAACATTTGTTAGATTATTACAATTCATTACTGAATATTAACAAATAAAATAATTATAATTTTTTTCTTGAAATTTTAGATTTATATGTATTAATATTTTTTTATAATCTTAGATTTAGGTTATTTGTATTTGGGCAAATGGAAGAAGAGCTCTTCAGGTCAATTTGTACCATTTTTACTTTGAGTAAAATAAATGTATTATTATTTTTATTATTATTATTATTATTATTATTATTATTATGAACAAACAAAAGGTTTTTTTATCAAAAGGAAAAAATATAAATGAAATAAATTTAAATAAATAATTATTCTGTAAATAACAAAAATTACAAACATAAACTCAAATACGGCATTTACTGAATACCTAATCTAAAAATACAATATTTTTTTAAAATAGCCCGTTAAAAGGGCTAGTTTTTCAAAGCTGTATCTGTTAGTCGTCTGATATTTGTACAATAGAATACCACCAACTGAAAATGCCCTTCCTCTATCGATATTGGTAGGTTGATAAGTTAATAAGAATTGGTAATAACATTCTTCTAAATGTTTTCCACGGATATTTGTGGCAGTGAAATATTCAATTTCCTGTCGCAAGATATTGTCAATGTCTCTCTTACTTGCATTTCTTAGGGCTTGGTGTTTGGGTTTTACTTTTTATAATATTATTTATTTATTGTTAAAAGTGCTCAGTTTTGGGACAGTCACTCTATATTTAGTGAATACTAGTCACTGACATAAATAGAAACGTTGAATACGTGACATATCGTAAGTTCAGAATTTACCGAAATAACCGGTAAAAAATCAAAATAACCGGTAATTATCGTCATGTGTTTTTTGTCCTGTTTACCGGTTAACCGGTTAACCGGTTAACCGGTAATGCAATCCCTAGGGTCGACGTAAAAAAATGGCAAATAAAAGATGCATCTGACAAAACAAGTGTTAAGCAAAGAAAATTGCATATTCAAAATCGATTTAAAGAAGACACGGGCTTAATAGTAGATAGGCCAAAATCAAGTTTTGAGACCACAAATGGTGGAAATACTGCTCGACGTTTTTTTGTAAATGCCGAAAAAAGTGTCGATATTACGGGATTGCATAAAAACATTATACTTCAAGCCTTATCATAGGGCCATAAAATAAATATTGATGAATTTGAAAAATATATTAGGGAAACTAGGGAAATATATTTACGTCTCTATTCATGGTATTATATGCCTGTTACTGTGCACAAACTTCTTATGGCTAGTGTCGCCATTATCAACAGTAGTGTTTTACCCATAGTGCAATTATCAGAAGAGGCACAGGAAGCCATAAAGATTGTAGGAGGTTTCGGGAATCGTACGCCAGAAAAACATCTCGTATTACCCCAAACAGAGATTTACTCACAATGGAGTTTAGTAACTTCCGGTCCTGTAATAAACAGTTTTCGAACCCTTCCTAAAGAACCGTCAGGAACGATGTCCTCTGATGTCTTAAATCTCCTAAAATGTCCGAATCTCATACCAATAATCCATCAACTCTTGATGATGCGGATGAATTCACTATAGAGGATTCTACAGAATATGATACTGATAGTGACGATTCTGGTTAAACTAATTAGCCTGTTAAAATATATTAGTCTTTAAGGGTAGTTTTTTATATTTTAAAATGTGAATCTTGTAATAATTTAAAAAAATTATAATTCAGTATATCATATGTCAGTATTTAACTCCTAGGGAAACATATTAGTTTGCTAAATGTAATTTATTATTTTGGAAGATTTTCTTCATCAACTCAAAAAACAATACAATTTATGTGGTAAAAAATATCGACTTTTACAATTCCACTTTAAATTTTTTTTGTGTACGCCTATGGCTTATAATTGTAGTCAATAAAAAATTATAATTTGTAAAATATAATACAGCTATATAAAAGCCTGTATATTAGTTTTGTAAGGTGCTATGAATTTTATCTAGCTAGATCAGCAATACGGTCCACTGTCCGCCGCCGCTCAACTGCAGGCCACCGCCGCCACTGGTGTCAATATTGAATGCCACGTAATTCGTTCTCATTGGCTTAGAATGATTAAGTGCACAAACTCGTTTGACGTTTCTGAGCATATTTTTTGCTGTCATCTTCTCATAGTAATACTAATCTACCACCAATTTTATTTTAATTTTTTCAACATTTAGTGTGTCCGTAGAAACAGTGCAACGGCTACCTGCCTTCTGCCTGCTATTAGCCCCAACCATAAATCCAGTTGATGGTTTAAACAGGTCCGTATTGAATTAGCGAAATGTCATTAAAATTGTTATTTACAATCACAATTGCTTATACATCTTAAAATGTTTATCCCAATTTTATTTCATTTACATATTTAAAAAAAATTGCAATTCAGTCAATTAATAAATCTTTCTGCAATATTATTAATGTAAATATAGGAATCTTGAACTCTTTGAGCAAGCAAAGCACAATTATTCTTTCATTACAGTTAGTTTTTTTCGCCTCAATATCAGTTAGCTCCAATACATCGCCATTATATCTCTTGAAAGTTTCAACCGTTTTCCTAGAAAATATTAATAGAACAGCATTCTCTTAAAAATTACACGATGTAATCGATACCATAATTCAATAATATCACTTTTATTAAGTTAGTAGAGACACGCCCCTTTTTTCTCAAGAAATTTCTCTTACTAGAGAAGAGATTAATAAACCGTAGATTTAACAGGCACTCAAAAAATGTCGGCACTTTTGGCTTTGCGATGCGGCGTGTTTGATGGGTCAAAGGCACCGACATTTTTTGAGTGTCTGTTAAATCTACGGTCAACTTTACCATAGTGTGAGAATTCTCGAGAAACTCTTAGGGAGTCATTCAAAAAATACGTTCGTTAGCAACCTCTCTCCTTACACTATTTTTAAAAGATAGGCTGATTTAGTTTGCCACGAGAGAAGCAGGTTAAAATATTGAGTGCGTCTATTTTCCAATCATTTTTTTTTTGTTGAGAGCGTTGACTTTTTATGAACTTCCCTCTTCCCCTAATGTTCATTTGACACATTTTGATAGCACAATACTGGTGCATGCTACTTCCTCGTCTCTCAAAGTTAAGAAGACTTTTTCCAGATGATATAATCCTAATGAACTTGATAGAAACATTTGGTATCAGCAGGATGAAGCTACACCACATTTTGCATTGGAAGGGAGAGTCTATCTCATTCAAGTTTTCCCATTAGGTGGATCGGCAGACGCGGTGAAATTGAGTGGGCAGCCCGTTCCCCATATTTGAAGCCACTTGATTATTTTTTTTTAGAAATCGAAAGTCTACTTCAACAACCCAAATAACGTTGTTGCTTTAAAAAACAGAGTTAGGCAGAAATTAAACAAACCCGGAGACGATACAAATGTTTTAAAATAATTTCAGCAACGACTCTATTATTGTCAAGAAGGAACCCAACCAGCTCCCAGTTTGAACATTTGATTTAAACTCTTTCATATTAAAATTTGCTTATAAAAGTCTGTTCGCTGATAGAATCCCGGTCGTAAGAAATATCGTCCGGAGCTCTATCCCTCCTTGTCTTTATTGAAATATTGTTTGTAACCTAATCTGTAACGCAAGTTTTAATCTTTGTGGTCAAGTTAGAACCAACGTGCGGCATTTCTATTGTTCGACAGCAAACCAATTTGCGTAACGCGTGTCGTCGTCGAATGCGGATGGCGATTCCAGAGGCGGGTCGATTTACTCGGAACTCAGGTATAGCAAGTACTTATTTCAGTTAGTGCCTAAGAGAGCAATTTTAGTCTTGTTCTATTGTTAAATTAGGAAACATGCATCCTGGTGAATTTTTAAATCCGCATTCACAGCAGTTAGTTTTGAATTTGTCGGAATATTTTCAAACGGAAAATGAAAATGGTGGACCTTTATTGTCAATAAAAGCTGTTCAAAGGCGAGTGGGTGAGGCTTTAAAAATCGATGAAAGACTGTAAGAAAAATAGCTAAGAACAACAAAGAAAATGTGGAACCTCAAGCTTCGGTTAAACGGAATCGTAAAAAGTCCGAAATAGAGTTGCACGATGCTGTAAAATATTAAATAAAAAAATATTATTTACGACATAATGTCTGATCATAAACATATTTCCTTGGTTATCCTTTTAGAGGAGCTAAAATCTAGAGCAATAGTTGATATTGGCCGTATCAATTTATATAAAGTGATTAAAAAAATAGGCTTTTCCTTTAAAAAATATGGCAATAGAAAAGTACTGTGTGAAAGACCACAAATTTATCTAAAACGGCTAGAGTTTTTACGCAAATACGTAAAAAATTTGAAAATAAATGACCTCAAAGATGTAGTGTTCTTAGACGAAACTTGGATCTTTAGCAGAGGAGGATTAAAACGTTCTTGGCAAGATGATTCTAGTAAATCGAAAAGGCGTCGTACAGCTACAGCAGGTAAAAGATTTATAGTTGTACATGCAGGATCTATTCATGGCTTTGCTGAAGATGCAAGTTTAGTTTTCTAGTATTACGGCAAACACATCGGGAAAGATGGTTTTAGTGACGAATATTTTAGTTCTTGCTATGTGGAATGAGGCTTTCTCTCAAGTGTCGCGCTCAGCTTGGTCCAAATCAAACAAATAAATTGATTTTAGAGACATATGATCGAGAGGTTCGTACTGGAGAAGTCATGCCACTCATTATAAGTGTTAATAATGAAATAGACGATGAGGACTTGGAAGAATTAGATAATGACGAAGAAAACTAAATTTATTTATTTATCTTATACTAGGTATTTGTATTTTACTGCCATATTTGTTTTATATGGGGTTCGGCATAATTAGTATTGAGTATGTATTTTTATTTTAAGATTACATCTACTTATTTGACAAAATTCTATTAATGAATAAAAAATAATTGGCTGCAACTATTTAAGTGTGTTTTTTTATATTTGCTATTTTTTACTTGAAACCAAAACAATTCAATATTATAATTTATTTATTTGACTTAAATTACTATAAATTTACAATAGATGATTATATATGCTTATAATTCAATTTCCTTTAAATAAATCTAATTAAATACATTAAGTAAAATATAAAACAAAGCGACGCCACTATGCATTTGAAAACACCAACGAGCCTACGGCATCTTAGTTCAGACGTTTGTGACGTCACACCGAGACTCTATCAACGAACAGACTTTAATAAAATTTAGTAATATAAAAATTTAATACATTGAACTGAATTTGTGGTCGGTTCCTTGTGAAACATCTTGTAAATAATTCTGATTATAAAGAAAAAACTGCTTTTTAATGTTTCAAAATGAGTATATTGATACTCTACATATGTTTCAGCTTATTAGACGTTCTCAAGAATAAACACAAAGATACTAACTTGTAATTAGAATTAAAAATTTAATATTTTTCACTAACGAAATTAGACGAATTCAAAAAACCTTATATTGCTAACTGGAGAATTAAAAATCTTTTAAATGAAGTATCACACGCACCCTCATTCCATTTAAAATATTTAAAGGGGTAGCTGTCACTCCAAGAGGTTGAAGGGGGAGGTATAAAATAACACTCAGATAACGTCACTTTAGAATTAAAAGTTGACCTGTTTCAGGATTTTACTTATAAATTGCAAATTATATAGAAAATGAATTTAATCGTTACTTATGGACCTCAGTGCATATAATTTCTTCGGATGTAAAATTTGTGAAAATCTTAATATTGGTTTTCTTTTAGAAAATATCACGCTTCTTATCAGTGTAAATCATATAGGACGAAAATACACGTGTATTGCCTCACGTTTGTAATTGCGTGTGACATTTTACAAATATGAAAAGGATTGGCGATTTATACATAGCTGTCTGCATTTTTGAGCGCTTGTGGCAGTTATATCAAGTGTTAGCAGAATAATTAAAGTTAACGTTTACGCATCGTAAACATTTTAAAAAATATATATTTTTCAAAAAAATTGAGCCGTCTCCAAATTAATTCACTAAAAATTTTGTACACTAACAGTGAAAGAAAAAAAATTTTTTTTACTCAAATGAGTTTAAAATGTCATGAAACGTCGATTGGATTTGACTGATTTGATTTGACATTAAGATCAGCATTACAACAGTTTAAATCTCGGTAATTCACAAAATATGAAGATCTTCTTACTAACCAAATTAAGAGTTGTCATTATTGTTTCATATTACTTATTGCATTGTTTTGTCTTGTTAAAATAGTAATTTAATAACTCTGTAAATTGTTTGTATTAATTTGTCATCTTTAGGCAGGGTTAGTCTGCTCAAACCTGACGTTTGGAGCAGATAAGACAAATTCTTACAAAGAAAATCAAGGAAACATCGGCCAATATTTTATAACTTTTTTGCGTTTTTCTTTGAAGAAATCTTCAATAATATCGTCATATTCAGGGCCGCATTAAGGATTCTCAGTTGACTAGCGGAGGGAGAAAATTGAAAAAAAACAGTTCTTTTTTTCATCCAGGTTTCAAAACTGATGAGCAGAAGAGAGAAATCTAAAAAAAATATTTTTTAACCAAAATTGATGAGCAGGAGGAAGGAAATGGAACAAATTTTTTTTCTCGAAATAGTATATTGTGTATTTAGGTGTGAAAGCAATACATTCCCGGACGACGATGCAAATTGTTGGCCGAGGCGCTAGCCGAGGCCAACAAGCATCGAAGTCCGGGAATGTGCTTTCACACCGAAGTACACATACTATTTTTTCTGAAATCACAATCAATATTATTATAAATTAAGGAATTTGTATTAATGCATACAATTTCTTCATTACAATTGAACTGCTTACTAATAAATGCAATTTTAATGTGAGTTGGTTTGTCTGCGTGTATTTATTTACTGTCTAAAATATGCATAAAAAACCGTACGGGAATGTTACTTTTCCGGCCTAGGCCGGGAAAGTAACTTTCCCGTACGGTTTTGCTGATCGTTGCTTGGCAACGGATCTTTTCCGATCTGTTTTATGATAGTTTCTTAGCAACGGACTATAATACTGGAATTGTGCATTTTTCGATCTGAAATCGCGCCGAAAATGTAGACATTGCCGATCGATTTCAGAAAAACGAATATTGTTTAGAGGAAGGGGAGAAAATATATATTTTTAATAAGCTACGCTACGCCCCTCATACCCTAGTGCACGCCCCTTCACGCATGGTCGCCCCTAGATTATAGCCTAGGTAGCCTTATGGATGATCCGGACCTGGTCGTATTCTATATTTGCACATACAGGCTTTCGATATGCTCTAGCATGGTCCTTGTTAACAAAATTATTTTCATTCAGCTTTAACTTTAAGTTAATATGCTTCTTTGAATCCTATCTTTTCAACAGAAATCAATTTGTACAATACGAGGATCATAGGTCTATCGAGTTTATCATAATATCACAATCAGTTTCAATCTCAATTTCATTCTTAATGGCGTGTTTGGCTAGATTTTTTAATATATCCTGTTGAATTTAAATACTTCTTTATTAAATTAAATCGTGAGAAACTGCGGTCTTTAGTTGGCACTGAGATAGGAATGGTTGGAAGAATTCTTAACGAAACAGCTAAATTAAAATGTTTACTAATAATAATAATAGTAATAACAATAATAACAATAACAATATAAGTGCAAACCGGAAACAGTTCTGGAAAACGAAAATTCTAAAATCTTGTGGGACATGTTTATGATAACTGATAGACAAGTTGAAGATAATCGGCCAGATTTGGTAGTGTTTAATAAAAGGTTACAAACAGCGACCATAATTGATTTTGCGATACCATCAGACGACATCATACGAACAGAAGTTGAGAAGCGAAGAAAATACCAACCACTGGCAACAGAACTTAAACATATGCACCGTCTTGACGCAGTCAATATAGTACCAGTGATCATCTCAACAAATGGGCTGGTTAGCAAGAGCTGGAAAGATGTAATGAAAGACTTAGGTGTCAACAACTTTTATAAACCGGTCATCCAGAAAGCGGCATTACTTGGAACAGCAAAAATCAGAAAAGTTCTAGATCTTTGATCACCTTGTGGTACACGAAAGACAGTACTTATGGCTCAGTGAGCCCAGCCCTGTTATTAAGACACTAAAATAAAAAAATAATGATGATAATAATAATAATAATAATAATAATATACTCTTTTATTTTCAACCACATGTATACAACGGGAAAGTGCACATATGTAACTGTAGATTGCGTCAGTTTCTCTAAAACTAGAATACAACTGGACAATGAGTTAATTTTTAATAAATTAAATGCATATACAAAAACACGAATATCACATAGAATACATATCAATATAGGCATTTAACTCAATTAAAAAAAAATAAAATAGTAAAAACAAAAATGAGACATTACAAGAAAATCATTTGCAGTATAACATTGTATATATTTCTCACTCGGTATTATTTCTCTCAAAGTTAAAAGTTCATCGTGTAATTCATTTTTAGAATCTATACCATCAGTTAGCTGAATATGTAGATCTTGATAACATGATACCTTTTCAAAACATCTCTTGACTTCATATATGCCTGTCAAGATGATAATAACTTGGATACATATAGGCGTTGACTATGTTACTGATTTTTTGCTCAACACAACTAAATGCCGATATATACTAAGGTGCTAAAACCCTACTTCAAATGGTTTTATATGATTTTCACCATATACGTCAAATTCTAAGAAATCGGGCACTTGTAAATTTTTACAATTAATTATTTTTTATTTATTTGCTTTTATCATGATTAGAGAATATTATTTAGGTATTATGCAAATCACAACTTACACACTTTTTTATTTATTATGAAAATACTATATATATATATTTTTTTGCCTTAAAATGCCAGGAATCCTATCATGTAATTCAATACTTCGTCAGTATTAGCTAGAAGAGTAGTTGTTTTGATTGGTTTTTCAATAATGAGTGTTTTAAAGTGTTTTGCTAAGTAGTATATTAGCGTGACCCGGTTAAGGTACCAATATACAGAAAATAGATAATTTCATATTAAATAAAAAAGTGTAAATGACTAAATGTAAATAAATGATTTAAGTATTTTCAATATTTTTTTTCTTTAAAATGCTAAGAATCCTATCATGTAATTCAATACTTCGTCAGTATTAGCTAGGAGAGTAGTTGTTTTGATTGGTTCTCCAATAATAAGTGTTTTAAAGTATTTACCTAACTAGTATATTAGCGTGCCCAGATTAGGGCAACAATATACAGAAAGTAGGTATTTTCATAATAAATAAAAAAGTGTGTAAGTTGTGATTTACTTGTAAATGATGTTAAAAGTTTTGGGAAATTTTATAACCTACAATATTGATAATAGTTAATTACTGCTTAGAAGCAAAAGCAACAGACAATTGCGAAAACTGCAGTGAAACATTAATTTTCACCTTTCTGGTCGCTGCAAATCGTAAAGTATTAACAATAAAGAAAAATTCTTCAAATACAGGTTGTGGCTTTTTTCCACTGAGTTAGAATGTAAGGAGATGCTATCCTGTACAAATTTCCTATACAGAAACGGCACCGGTGGGCGTGGCTAAATGTAGGAACAAAATGGTGGTTTTGCCAGACCCGGACTATTTGATTATATTATAAGAACTTTGACCCCGACGAGACGGCCTATCTGAATGACTAAAAAAAAATGTTGATTTCAATAAATGCAAGATTTTTAGCAAAAAAATTAGATTAAACGTATTCAAATAAAATACAAATTAATATATATTTAATGACCTCTAAATAATGCAATTTTTTTACTTTGATGCTTAATACTTTGAGACTTATTCATTGTATTTTTACTTAAATAATAGTCTAATATTTGCATACTTATTGGCTTTTACTAACAACACTCTATGGCTGTCTAAAGACAATTGATCAAAACTGTGCATCAATAGGTTGAAAAATATATTTTCATGTACAAATTCTCTTAAAACAAAACCCACTACGAAACTTCTGCAGAAAAATCATGACATGAAAGTTTGCATTTTATAATTTTTTCTGATTTTAGACATAAGTATTTCTAATATCTTATGAAGTATATTGTAGATTTATTTTTTTTTTTATCTATAAAAGAAAAAAAATTTCAATCCTTTTCGTTATTCACTAAGGCGTTTACACATTCTTCACATTTAATTTATTTCTTTAAAATATGAACGACATATCCTGCAAAATATGCTATAACATATTTGGAAAATTCTGAAACTTGATCAGGTAAATAATCATGATCCAGTAAAGCTTCATATTCTATGCTCTCTGTATTGTCATCAGTTATTCTGTAGTCTCCACAAGAATTATTAATTTGGAATGGAATACAATTTCCACGAAACTTTCATGTAATTCTATGTGACGTATTCTTTTTTATATGCTGATTGAAATTGTCTAACAGTGGGATTATTATTATAACTTATTTAACGGCATAAACACCAACCTTGTAGATAAAAAGAGAATGACAAAAAATATGTTTTGTATAAAACATTTTTTGATATAACTAATATTTTAAAAAATATAGACAAAATATGCAATAGTTTTTATTCACCTTGATATATAAAATGTGCAATGTTATCCTAAAATATATTATTTTTTTCTATTCTACGAAACATATAACCAGAATATATTAAAAAAACATTTAATTATTAATTTAATACGGCTCTGTTTGTTGTTTTCACTACCTATGAAATGTTATTTCCGTTAATTTCTTCTTATCAACACCATCTCTAGGAGAGCAACTTCTTTTAGCACTCTAGACCATAGTCCTTTTAATGTGTATTGTCCAAAATTTAACAAACTATCAGTAAAAATCACAATAAATCACACGGAAAACAAACTGTCACAATTTGACGGAAAAGTAGTAACAAAATCACAAAGTGATGCAGTTTTTGATCACGTGACTGCTCCCGTCCTTCTAACTCAATGCTTTTCATTCCCTACAATACTGGTAATACTTAATTTTAGGGTAGAACTATCAGGAAAGGAGATAATCGAGAAAAATCTATTTTGATCTTAATTTTCCAATATTTCCAAATTTCTTCACAAATAACTCTTTTTGTTTGTTCTACAGACTGTACGTATTTTATTTATATTCCAAATAAACGAAATAATTTTTTTTATTGCTGTATACATATATTATATACATACATTTAATTCTTTTATTACTGCATATATGATCTTTTTTATTATATTTTATGTAGTTTCAGAAGTTGCAATTGAAAGGTGCATTTGTTCTCAACATACTGTCGGCAAATCCTTGAAGGTAAGTTATAGGTTCACTTATACATATTTACTGATGTTAATCTCTTTTGTAATGTAAACTATTTCTCTAATAATAAGCGGCATATAACAACATTTCTTAAGAGAGCTTTTAAAATTTTTAATTATTTTCATTCTGTTCTATTACTCATTCTTTTATTCCTTCAATTAAATGAAGTTATATATTTAAGGGTGGCGGTGCAGTGCTTAAGAAAATGATTTCCTAATTCTACAATTTCAACATTTTTTTTTGATATTCACATAAGTAAAAAAAAATTTTCTTTCTTCAGTTTTCAATAGCCTAGTACCATTTTACAAAGTTGTTTCTACATGCTTTTCAAACGGTTCACTATGTAGGAGAGAAATTTGTCGATTTACATTCACGGCACCGTCCACCTTAAAAATATATTTTTCTATGATCTAGAGTAGAGTGGAGTTTCTGAAAATGAATGTACTAGCTAAGAAAAGTTTTGGAAACAAGACACATTTTAACCGATTAAATTTTTAGCACTTTTGATATACCCGATTGTTTATTAGATTAAAATGTGTCAAATAGGTATTCAATTTCGATAACGAAACTAATGCTTTATTTTATTCGATATTAGAATGTTTTAAAAAATCGCAAACAATCTGAATTGTTAGCGATATTGCAAAATAGTTCTATAAAGTAATTTTAGCGAAGAAAGAAATACATGAATGTAGGGCGTGACAGCGAAAAAACTATAACTAAGTATCCGCATAAAATCACAACTTGGATACATTTTTTTCCATTTCTTGTAACTGAAATATTCGAATTTATAACATATTATGATATATAGATCGATTTAAAAGTAAACTGCAAACCACTAGTTCTCAACCAAACGTGAGGTTTTTTTTTTTTTTAATCGCCTTATTTAGATTAATGTCCTGGCGGAGTTTAGCCAAAGGCTATTCTACCACTCAACCAGGACGGACGGACACATATAGACAACATCACAACACCCATTCCCTGCGACATTGCCATCTGCCGCAGCTGAAACTCGAACTCAGGAGAGGAGAGCGACTAGACCGTGTTGTCTCTCACACAACCGCAGTCTAGCCCACTGCTACCGTCTCGGCAACACGTGAAAAACGCCACTACACATCCATACCCTAGCCAGGATTCGAACCCGGGACCCCGTGGTCGCAAACCTAACACTTTAGGCACTACGCCACCGAGTCGATTTCAAATCGGTCTCTTGAAGTTAAAACTCTTAGTGGTGATTCTGACATTCTGTTGTTCATTACACAGGCCCACAAAAAAAAAGTGGTGTGTGCTGGGGTACTGACCATACCCATCTCTTGTATTTTGAGTCGCTGAACACGGATCTTATCTTAGTTTTTTCCCAGTACGTCAGGTTTTCTTTTAACACTAAAAAAGTCTGTTGGATCGTAATATTGCTTACCCTGCTCATTTAAATCAGACTCCAAAAGTGATTCAACTTGAAACTTTAACCTAATAATACTGTGGTACTCCAGTATTGACCAAATAACTCAAAGGAAACCGTAAAACCCCATAAACCTTGGACTGAAATGAAAATAGTGGAGAATATTGATTAGGGAGTTAATGGGATTGTGACGTCGGATCCTTGTGCTTGAGTATCATACATCCACAACCTCATGATCCCATAACCTCAGCATCCCATAACCCCGTAACCCCCTAACTCTGAAGATCCAACGGAAAAAGTAGGGTGATTCGTGCCATTGTAACATTAGAATCTTGGAAACAAGCACCCTATGGCGCCACAGCTCTTCAACTGTAATCTCTCTGCCCTTATAACCCCATAATCCTGAGGATTCAATGAAAAAATAGGAAGCTCTGGATTGGGAAATCAATGAAATTGTACCCCTTGTTTTCAAGTAAGCCTATAGCGCTCCAGCAGCAAACCCTTCTACCACATAACCCAGTAGCTCCGTAAATCTATAATAAAAGACTGTGAAGAATCTGAACAGGGAAATTCATGAGATTGTGTTCTCGGAATCTTGAAACCAAGTAGTCCGTGACCCTCTTGAACAGCAAAACTTTTAGCCGTATAACAATCCCGTGATTCTGGGGATTCAATAAAAGCAAATTAGGAAATCTTAATTCGGGATTCAGTGAGAACGTAACTTCGGAAATGGAGAATCTTTTCAGATGATTTCTGTTTAGGTGACCTCATTTGATCTTTTGCTTTTGCGAACTCTTTTATCTTTGAACGACCTATGTAACGGATTTCTTTTACGCTTCTTGCTCTACATCATATGTTTCCTTTTCAACACCCAAAAAAAGTCTGCCATCATATACTCATCCCACTTTCCTTGATTACAGTGTCATGGGATGTAAACGGCTAGGGTGAACTGGTACGAGTATCCTGGGTATCTGCGGTCACATTTAAATGTACAGGTTGGTTTTATAAATTGATGGCGTCGATGTAGCGACCGCCATCTCGACCTACAAACAGCTCTAGCAGCGTAGCGGCCACGGCATGTCCGTACACTTAGGTTTCAGACCTGTGGGTCTCGGGTTCGAATTCTGACTAATGTGTGGATGTTTAGTGGCATTTTTAATGTGATACCGATTCGGTAGCAGTCGGCTGAACCACGGATGAGTGAGACAATACCCACCAAACACCGAAGATTGGCCCATCAGCGTGCCATCACTGGGCCAGAAGTTTCATTTCTGGCCCAGTGATGGCCCGCTAAAGGGCCAACCTTCGGTGTTTGTAGGGTAAGGGCTAGTCGCTGTTATCTCTCTTGAGTTCGAGTCTGAGTTGCGGCAGATGGCAATGGCGAGGAGCATGGGAACCCGTTAATCAGGGAGGCCACTGACTACGATCCAGCCGATGCGCGACGCTCCGAGACACAAGACGCCGAAGATGCAAATCATGGACAACGGGTGAGTATGAGAACCATACCATCGCCGATGTAGTTAACCCTCTGAAGAGACATGACGATCACCCAACCACCCACCCACTACCTTGTGCGGACAAAACACCGTCCAGTACCTGTAGTCACCTAGCTTCGTGCAGACTGAAAGTGCTACCGAAGCACTTATTTCTGCACTTCCTCAAGCTATATTGCTCAACCCTACCAAACCGATGATGCGGATGGCAGGATGTCAATTGACATTCTGCATACCGGCAGTCAATCCTAGCCAAAAATACCGCAAAATTTCCGAACAGACAGATGACTACCCCCGGGGCTGACGACAAGCTGGCGAAGAAAGAACACCAAAACAGAAGAGCGCCAAAAGATAAAGGCCTTACCCAGCAAGGTCCAACAAGCCAGGACCCGGGAAGGTGGGCCGAAATCATCCACACCCCTCACATTTGTGAGTTGGGTTGATGTAAAGTAAGCTCACTTGCCCCGCACGAGGCCAGTCCAGGTCTACAGCGATGTACTGGGGTAAAGGACAATAGTCCTGCCGAGACAGACATCCGAGACCGTCATCAATGCCAAAGGATAACGGCGAGATGGCAATATCGCAGGGAATGGGTATTGTGATGTTGTCTGTGAGCATGTTTCTTAGTTGAATGGTCGAATAGTCCACGGTTAAACACCGCTAGGACATTAATAAAACATAAGTTAATTCAAAAAATTTAAAAAAAAATCACTTAAGGTATACCAGAGCAATCATTGAATATAAAAATATGTACATACTGGTCGAATTGAGAACCTCCTCCATTTTAAAATTGTTTTAAAGTCGTTTAAAAAATTGTTAAAGTTAACTAATAGATACGAGTGTTCTATTTTCTGCCACTTAGTACATAACTCAAAGCTCGACGCCAGTGAAATTCAAATAGGCTTTCAGAACGACTTGCAGAGACAATATATTATTTTTAACAATTAATTTAAATGCCAAGCAATAACTACTATAAATAATGATTTAATATCTGTGAACCATCCGTTCAGTTGTTGATTACATAATGCAGATTTCATTTCATTTACTCCATTTTCTAATCTTCCAAATTACTACAACTAAAGCGCTATGCTATTCGTTCGAAGATTAAACCAATAATTTTATGCTTAAGTGTTCAGTGAACGTGTGTTGTTTTATAAACAATGCCAATGATTTCGAAATATTCCGCAAATGAATTATGCGGAAGGTCAACAACTCCACGCGGTGCACCTCTGGTGGTTTTTCACAAGTACTGTTCCCCTTTTAAACGATATTATTCCGGTTTGCAAAATAGTACAGTAATTTCAGGCATAAAAAGACCAATTTGGCGAGAAAAAAGTGAGTTTTATTTTTGTATACAGCTTTTTTTCGACGTTTTAAAGAACGTATGAAAAGTCACAATTGATATCGTGCCGACGCACAGTGGGGCAAATAGCTCATTTTTTGGACAAGCGATAATTCCCAAGCTTGGAATTAATGAAATTAAAAATTTTTTTTTTAAACTCTTCGTTATAAAGTTGCCTTTAATTCTATCGAGCCCGAATTTTGAAATTTCAAAATTAAAGGACTTAAATTTTGAAAGTAAATTATAATTTTATCAAAAGATTGTTTAAAATTATAAAAAAATGTTACTTGGGGGGTTTTTTGGTTTCTAATCTCATTTCTGATCCCCAAATTTTGCTATTCAAAAAACCAAGACAGCGGATCCAATATGGCGGCCATAATATTTTTTTAAATGAGATGTACATGCGCAAATTGATAAAAATTGTTACTTAGGGTTTTTAAGAGTTTCTGACCATGAATATGAAGTCTAAATTATGTAATATCGTAATCCAAGATGGCGGATTCAATATGCCGGATCCAATATGGAGGCCACAATATTTTTTTAAATGAAATGTACATATGCAAATTATTAAAAATTGTTATTTAGGAGTTTTAGGGTCTGCTGAACATGAATCTGAAGTCTAAATTACGTAATATCGAAATTCAAGATGGCGGATCCAATATGGTGTCCGTAAGTTAAAATAGAATGATAAATCAAGAAAGAAATTAATAAAATTTGTTACTCAGGGGCTTAATTCGCTAATCTTGTTTCGGATATTTTAGTTTCGTCACTTTGGAAACCATAATATCGGATCCAATATAGCTGTTATAAATTTTAAAAAAAATAAGACGTACATGCAAAAATCATTAAAAATTAGTTCCTAGAGGTTTCTGATTCTGCAGTTAAAATTTCGTAATTTTGAATTCTAGGATTGCATTTCCAGTATGTGCTAAAATGAAATAATTATTCAAAAATTAACCTTAAATGTCCAATCATAGAGTAGTCAAAAGACAAATACTATTAGCTAATACTATTAGGCAAGAACTATTAACTTTAATTCTAATATTTGGTCAAGTCATAAAATGACAGAAAGTAAAATATTGTAAGCCATGAACTTAAAATAACCTAATGCTTCTAGTCCTAAACAAACAGCTAGAAAAGTACGATAAGATTCTAACATAATCTAATACGTAAAATGATGAACGAGTAGAATCTTCAACTTACGGACACCATATTGGATCCGCCATCTTGGATTTCGATATTACGTAATTTGGACTTTAGATTCATGATCAGCAATCTCTAAAACCCCTCTAAATTTTTAACAATTTGCGCATTTACATGTCAATTAAAAAAATATTATGGCCGCCATATTGGATTCGCCTTTTTGGATTCTCGATCAGAAACCCTTTAAAGTCCTAAGTAACAATTTTAACAGTTTATGCATGTACATTTCATTTAAAAATATATTATTGCCGCCATATTGGATCCGCTGTCTTGGTTTTTTGAATCGCAAAATTCGGGGATCAGAAATGAGATTAGAAACCAAAAAAACCCCCCCAAGTAACAATTTTTTATAATTTTAAACATTCTTTTGATAAAATTTTAATTTACTTTCAAAATTTAAGTCCTTTAATTTTGAAATTTCAAAATTCGGGCTCAATAGAATTAAAGGCAATTTTATAACGAAGAGTTAAAAAAAAAAATTTTAAATTTCATTAATTCCAGGCTTGGGAATTATCGCTTGTCCAAAAAATGAGCTATTTGCCCCACTGTGCGACGTCGCAAGTTGAGAAAATCGGTTTTTCGCGAATATCTCGCTTCCTGTTAGTTGAACGTCAATGGAGGTTATTATAAAAAATGTAAATCCTAAAACTCTCCAGGGAAAAGGTTTTATGTATTTTTCACGTACAACCAACGGTTTAAAGAATTACACAGTGCCGAGCAAGGCGTATACTCCACCGTATACTTATTGTCTATACAATAATAAATTCATAAGAAACGAAAAATGCAGAGATGTGTCTTGGAAACTATCCACATTTGATAAAAGTCTGTCAAAGTTATGTAAATAATATAATTGTATGCACTTATTTGGTATCACAATGAAGCTTGTATCATCACGAATCAGATTTCACCATAAAATAGCCTATCAATACACCCAATGGAAAGTTAGAAGGAAAACTTCCTGGAAACTTTCCATTTTGAAAACTCCGAAAGTTTCCAGGAAGTTTTCCTTCTAACTTTCCATTTGGTATATTGATAGCCTATTTTATGGTGAAACTGATTCGTGATGATGCAAGCTCCATTTTGATACCAAATAAGTGCATACAATTATATTATTTACATGACTTTTACAGACTTTTATCAAATATGGAAAGTTTCTCTGGAAAAATGTAAAGCATACATTATAATACGTCGCCACTGAGTAAATAAAGAGTGGAAAAAAAGTCCCCTCCCCATACAAGCAATAAGAAACAGCTGTCACTCATTCTATTATTATCACATGTAGCTTCGTTCAGTAGCTTTGTTCAAAAACCTTGCACTATCTGCACCAATCATAGAATATTACACTGATTCTTTTGTTCGGTGTTCAAGAAATTCACGTGGAAATAATTGTTTATGGAACTATATAATAATATAATATTTGAAATCGTCTACCACAAAAACCCATAAAGCGATATCCCACATCGGTAGCGGGATGGGGGTAGTGGCAGGGGGTTGGTAGTGGGGATGGATGAAGTAAAAAAAATATTTTGAGGCCTTTGGTTCTTGTACACACACTGAATCAAAATTTGTTCTCACCGCCTTTTATAATGGGGTGGGAGTAGTAACGGGGGCGGCTAATGCCAAAAATTTTTTTTGAGACATTAGCTTCTTTTGTTTACTAAATACCAATTTTATGGACTCTTACCTCAATTTACCCCCTAACTCTTCAACGGAATAAGATGAAAGTATAATCCAGTTCCAGATCTCATTAAAATACATACGTGTACCAAATTTCAAGTCAATATCTTAAACGGTTCGAGGGTAACCGTGTGCACAAAAAAGGTTATAGACAGAAAATTTTTCTTGTTGCTCAAACTTAAAATCTCGACATTTCATGACATTCTAAGCCTATTTGACAATACAAATAAAAAAAAAATTCTTTACTATACTGTGTTCGCAAATTGTCAGTGTAATGCGCCTATGACAAATATTTTACCTTTAGGTTGATAGGTAGTGTAAAAGTGTAGTGTACAAATTACGTTTACCTATATTGCCCTACACCAGTGGCAACATAAGGTTTGTTCAAAAACTATTGCACCAGTCAGATAATAGAAGGACATACATAAGTTGAAGAGAGAGCAAATGGTGTAGGGTTTTTGAACAAACCTTTAAATATATTACATTAGTGTACACCATGCAGAGAGATTTTGAACAAACTTAGTTTCCACTTGGGAGCCTCCCAAACAGTATTTCTTGTAGTTTTTAATTCAGTTTAAAACTATTTCTCAATTAACTTGGACCTTTTATTTTGAGTATATCATAATGATAATTTCAATGGCTGATATCCGTTTCACTTGTAATAAACCACTTTTGGAAAATTCTGTGGACAATTTCAGGTACTTGGACTTTTCTAAATTAACAAGACTTGAGGATACTATTTTGCAGAATGAGGGGGAAATATGCATTTATTTTCAGCTTATTATAAAATTTAAAAAATCTTAAATGGTATTATCTTTAAAACAGTTTCAGCTACTTCTCGTTGCTCTAAGGAATACAACCATATACAGTTTTTATCATAAACTTTACAGATAGTTAAATGCCACACTCTAATAATGAAATTATGAAAAAATAAAGTTAGGTCTACATAAAGTAAAACTTTGGCTCGATATGTACAAGTTATCGCTCAACTCAAAGGAAACAAAATATTTCGCATTTTCTAGTACCTTGGCAAACCGTCCCAGATATACGAGCATAAAAATAGATAACATAACAGAACCAATTGAAGAGACCGCTGATATCAAATATTTAGGTATTATAATTGATAAAAACCTGAAATGGGACAAGCACACAACATATCTAACAAAAAAAATTAGGTGCCTCATACACAAATTTTACCTCTTACGACAATTCTTAAACCAAAATCTTTTATTAACCCTGCATCAATCCCTAATAGAATCGCTCATTCGATACGGCATAGTAGTATGGGGTGGTCTATACAACAACTCTTTAAAAAAGCTTGCTGTGGCACAAAACACAATTCTTAAAATAATCTATAAAAAAAACTGATTATACACAACAAAACTGCTATACTCTGATAAGATATGTAACGTTCGCAGTCTATTCGTTCTGTCAACTTGCTGTTTTATGCACAAGCATGCAAAAGTAAAACATTATACCACACATGAGTACAATACTAGAATTAGAGTAAACCAGCACTTAATTATACCCAAAAGTAGAACAAATATAAATACAAAATTTATGAATTATTTAAGCCCAAAATTCTATAATCTGTTACCTTTAGCTATAAAGAATATAAATTATCCCAAAAAATTTAGCAAAGTATGTAAATTGTATGTTGTACAGAATTTTATCGTATTTGCCAAAATTATGTCAAATTAACAGACATGATTGAATTTGCCATCTCACTATATCTGCTCATTCAATTATTTTTATTTTTATTTCAATCTATATGGTTAAAATGTTAATAGTTATTATATTAATTTACTTCCCTTTTGTAAGATCGGTACGTACAGGTGATTATTGTCTAATAATTACCTAGGTACCAACAAAACCACATTAACAAAACATCCTGTTATGCAATTATAAAAAGCCATAGTATGTATGTAAAAAAATTGTGAATAAATTGAAATTGAAATTGAAAAAAAAAATTAGGAACGATTTTCATTGACAAACTACAGCATTCAGAAATTTACAATAAAAAATATTTATAATTGTATTTTTTAGAACAATAGCAAGTATCTAAAACAGTTTTAAAGATTATACTGTTTTGGTTTTCAAATATTTATAATAAATCGAAAATAAACGCATATTTCCCTTTCACTCTGCAAAAGCCTATCCTCAATACATCGGTGAAATTACCCTGATTTCCATCCACAGCTGCAGTCATTCAACAACGGCCTATACAGTGTATATTTCCAGGTACAAACTTGATTAGGAAAGGTCATAGATCCTCAACAGTGGGGGCGGGTGTTAAATAATAACTTTTTAGAGACCATCACAACAGCGCTGGACGTGCTTCTGAATAAAATGTTTTCCAATGGCGCGAAAAGTTCTGGTGCAAACTTCTGATTATGATACCCAATGTGAATTTAATCCTATTGATATATTTTCATTTAATATTATTGAAAACGAAGACAATGCCAAAGATGAGGAAGAAATTGAGCAAGACAACGAACAGAAAAAATACAAGAAGAAGACGATGACAAAGAATAATTTCAATTTCATTTCACCCTGTATAGCCTGGATTAGGCCTGCAGGGAAAATCATGTTAAAGAAAACGCGCTCTGGATTCTACCTTGAAGTTGGTGCGGAAACAAATGCTTTGTACACATTTTAAACTTTCTTTGCTTAATCATGAAAACGGTTGGTTCTACGTAAAGCTTTTTTGTAGATAATTTTGAGATCTACAATTCTTACAATGACCTTAATTGACCTCCGATCGATAGGAAGCGATATATTCGCGAAAAACTAATATAATTAACATTTGACCTCGGGTAACTTGCGACGCCGCGTTGCACAGTGGTGCTTTCATTGAAAACTGGCGTCAAAAATCGGTAACCTAGCCAATTTTCGATAAAAATTTACGAAACTTGGTAGAGTTAAGTACTTGGGTATGCTAAATATGGTGTTGCTGCAGAATTTTTTTTTTTCAATATGACGACTTCAAATTAGGGTGAGAAGAAGCGAGAAATATGAAAAATTCAAGACCTGAAACTTGACCCGAGTAGTTCAATGTATTTTTTGACGCTGAATTAGAATCCTACCTCAGAAAAGCCCAAACATCCTCAAAATTTTGAGCTGGAGCGAAAATATACCTTTAGAATAGGGTAAAATCGCTTCTCATATGAATCGGTCATTTGAGAAACGACACTAGTCCTTAAAAAGTAGAACTGAGAAAATTAAGAAAAACTTTCCAGATTCACCATTTCAAATAATCACATATAACAAAAACATAATTCATTTAATGTAGACCAGAATATTATATCCAGATACATATTTTGGCAAAACCCACCTGGGATTTTCCAAGAGAAAAATTGGACTTGTGTGGTTTCTCTAGTTACTCTCTAGACTTGTGTGATTTTCCTAGCGACTCTCAAAAATCAAAAATGAAAAACAGTTACTATTGATTACACAAGCCCAGAAAAAAAGAAATTGTGGTCTTTGCTGGGGTACTGACGATACTGACGATATCCCTTGTATTTTGAGTCTCTGAATATGAATCTGACCTTTGCTTTGCCCCAGCACGTCAGGTTTTTTATAATACCAAAAAAGTGTTGTATCGTAATACTGCTTAGTCAGCTCATTTAAATCAGACTCCAACAGTGATTCAACTTTAAAACTTACATAGCTTACATCCTCAGCTCCATAATCCCATAGCCTCAGCATCGCATAACCGTATAACCTCGTAACATGCAGATCCAACGAGAAAAATGGAGATTCCAAGTATAGGAATTCATATCACTGTGACATTGGAATCTTGAAAGTAAGTACCCTATGGCGCCATAGCTCTTCAACGGCAAATTCTCTAACCTCGTAACCCCACAACCCCGAGGATTCTATGAAAAAATAGGAGGCTCTCGATTGGGGAATCAGTTAAATTCTGCCCTCCTCGGAACCTTGTTACCAAGTAAACCTATAGCACTCCAGCAGCAAACCCTTCTGCTTCATAACCCAATAACTCCGTAAACTCATAACTACATAATTCTGGGGATATAATGGAGGAATGTGAAGATTCTGAACAGGAGAATACGTGAGATTGTGTTCTATGGAGAAAGAACACAAGTCCGGACTCGTGTTGTTTTAAAATGAACTCATTATTTTAAACACGCACTGCTTCCGTACTATACACATGTGTGGTTTATCTATGAAAAGATGCGTTTAGGCTTCCACAATGCATTTCAGCAAAAATGTCATTTTTGGTGGTGTCTCAAATGACCGATTCATATATGGCGACAATAAGTACTTGCAAAAAGTACTCCTAATGTACAATCCTGTTGTTTATGAGGTTGCTGATTTCAAATTTCATTCTTGGGGTGAAAATCGAGTAAAATGGTTGAAAGGGGTGTAAAAATAAAAATCTGACAAAATGCGTGATTTTCATTCTAAAAGTTTATTTCTAGGGATTTTTGAGGTTGCTGATTTCAAATTTCATTCTTAGGGTGAAAATCGAGTAAAATGGGGGTTGAAAGGGGTGTAAAAATGAACATTTTTCAAAATGCGTGATTTTCATTCTAAAAGTTTATTTCAGTTGATTTTTGAGGTTGCTGATTTCAAATATCATTATTAGGGTGAAAATCGAGTAAAATGGTTGTTGAAAATTTGACAAAAATGCGTGTTTTTAATTTTAAAAGTTTATTCAAACATCCCTAGAAATAAACTTTTAGAATGAAAATCTCGCATTTTGTCAGATTTTCAATTTTACACCTCTTCCAACCCCCATTTTACTCGATTTTCATCCTAAGAATGAAATTTGAAATCAGCAACCTCAAAAACCCTAGGATTGTACATTAGAAGTACTTTTTGCACGTGCACCATATATGAGGAGCGATTTTACCCTATTTTAAGGGTGTTTTTTCGCTCTAGCTCAAAATTTTGAGGTGGTTGGGCTTTTCTGAGGTCGGATTCGAAAAATACATTGAACTACTCGGATCAAGTTCCAGGATCAGGACTTATTTTTTGTGGCTGGGTTATTTTATTGAATTTATCACATTTATTGCTTCTTCTCACCCCAATTTTGAAGCCGTCATATTGAAAAAAAAAATTCTGCAGCAAAACCATATTTAGCATACCCAGATACTTAACTCTACCAAGGTTCGTAAAATTATATCGAAAATTGACTAGGTTACCGATTTTTGACGCCAGTTTTCAATAAAGGCACCACTGTGCGTCGCGTCGGCTGATATGGATTGAGACTCTTCATGCACTCTTTATAAAATCGAAATAAAACTATATGCAGAAATCCAGTTCACTTTTTTCAGAAACCATTTCGTGAAATAAGATTCAATTAAATATAAATACGTTTATTTAAATAAAATTGTATAAAATAAATTACACAAGTAGCTATATTACAAGGGAACATTTACAACTTATAAAAATAACTAAGACAACATGTTGTCAGCTGGCAGTCTGGCTTTTGAATTTTTGGAACGCTTCTTACTTAGTGACAGAAAGGATAGTTGGGACAGGCCTGTGGGCTAACTCCGGCGGGGATTTGGGCGGGTTGGGCGTGGGAATATTGAGGTGCTGGGTTGTAAGCGGGTGCGCTGTACTGGGAAGCTTGGTTGTAGGCTGGCGCAGAGTATGCTTGTTGGCCTGAAACAAAGAAGTACGATTAAGAACATTTGTATAGTATAGTAACTAGATTTAGAAAGATTGTCATATGAATTACTATTTATTCTTTCATTGTGTTTAATGATTGAAATATTTTTTTTAGTGCCATCTTTTAAAAATCATTAAAACTGAAATATAATCAAACTTTGAGAAAAAAAAGTTCTTTGCAATTTCTTGTATAAATTGATAGTCTTTAAGGGCAAATTGTGCCAATTGAGTTCAAGCCAAGTTCAGCTTGATCCAAGATCTAAATCCTTGGTGACAATTGTTGTAACAACTTGGCTTGAACTTAGATGGTACAACTCGCTCTAAGTTACTTGAAAATTGCGATTTTAGCTTAAGAAAACAGGTATTTCAAGATGGGTTTTGTCGAATGGCTTGAAAAGTATCACATTTAACAAAAAAATTCTAGTAAGTTTACATAACTGAGAATGAATTTGATGTTTTTTTTACATAGGATTAATAGTATATGGAAGTTTAAAAATGGCGCCCGAACGTTTATAAGACGAAGTATTTGGTTTAAATTTTAAATATCTCAGAAACTATGACGCCTACATAAAAAATACTGACGATCAATTAAATTAATTAAAGCTTTTAAACAATTTTCTGATCCTGTAGCAAAGAAAAAACAAAGAAGTAACAACCAAAGCAAGTACGTTTTTTTAATAAAACTGTCATCATTTTGTTAGTGTAATTCGCTAGTAATTAAAAAAATGTCAAATATTTTTTTTCGTTAATATGACTGTTATATGAATTAGATGCTCATTTTTTTGCTCGTTTATAGCACTTGCTTTAAAAAAAAATACTCGTTAAACTATAACGTAAAATGTTTTTTTTTGCAAATATCTCAATAAATATTAGTTTTAGCGAAAAAATGGGAGAGGATACATTTGATTTCTCTTTTATTTATATAGGTTTCGGAAATATGAATGTTTAAAGACGAATATTACATGATGAATATAAACTATGACATTTAAAGTCATTTGCAAAATATAAAACATCTGCGGCACTACAAAGATAGCGGCACCCTTGTCGATATCTGTGTATCTTGGTATTTAAAAATAGCCTCAAACACTGTTTCTTGTTAATATATAGCATGATCTAGATACTCTTTTTTTAAACGTTTTTGTTTTAGAAAAAAACTTAATTAACCATATTGCAGTAACCATTTTAAATTTTATGTCAGATTGTAATCAGTGACCTCAAAATATCTATCAAATAAGAATGAGATGAATTATACTAATTTACAGATATAAATATTTATAGTAACAATATAATTTTAAACTATTATATGTTTCTCTGGTAATGCTGCTTCGTAGGTGTTTCTAGTCGTAAGCGTCTTGATATCCACTCCGAATTTGCCTAGTATTATTTTGTAAATAAACCTGGTAGTCGGGGAGCCCTCCCTATCTGTACGTGCGCACCTCCTGCCCGATCCTTGGTGACAATGTTTTTCATAAAGATTAATGCCTAAGGAACAATTTAAGACATGTCCTAAAAAAAAACTGGCTGTACTTTCAAAATGGCGGCCATATGTTAAAAAAACGGTTGCTAATGTTGTTTTTGTCATTTAACACAAAAACTAAAAAAGATGGACAAAAACTTTTTCACAAAAAACAACATGCATACAATTTTCTACAATTTTGTACCTATACAATATTTTAATAGGAGTTACCATTTTCCAGATAAATGAGTTCAAAATTAAAAAAACATGGAAATTCATATATCGGTAAATCACTTAAGGAAATAACTGTGACAATTATTGTGAGGCGTATAATATAACTTTATATTATTAACATAAAAATAAAATAAAATAAACTGAAAAAAATTAATAATAATAATAATATTATAATTTGCAGATATTTATCTCGAAAACGGTAACAGTGCGTATCTGGAAAACGGTAACTCATATCCAAATATTGTATAGGAATAAAAGAACATTTTATGCACTTTGTTTCTTGTACAGAAAGTTTTTCTCCATCTTTTTTAGTTTTTGTGTTAAATGACAAAAACAATATTTGCATATTTTTTTTTAACAGACGCCATTTTGAAAGTGCAGCCAATTTTTTTTTTAGGACATGTCTTAAATTGTTCCTTTATGAAAAACAATGAAAAACAATGTCCCCAAAGATCGGGAGGGTGCACAGACAGTTAGGGTGGGCTTCCGTAGTGTTACGTTTTATATTGAATTTTAAATTTTATTTTAAGAGATGAATAATTTATCTGGAAAATGGTAACTCCTATGCAAATATTATATAGAAACAAAATTGTAGAAAATTTTATGCACTTTGTTTTTTGTGTAGAAAGTTTTTCTCAATCTTTTTTAGTTTTTGTGTTAAATGACAAAAACCATATTTGCAAATTTTTTTTTAACGGACGCCATTTTAAAAGTGCAGCCAATTTTTTCTTTTAGGACATGTCTTAAATTGTTCCTTAGGCTTTAATCTTTATGAAAAACATTGTCCTAAAGGATCGGAGGGGCACTAAAGGTGGGCTCCCGTAGTATGGTATATTTATAAAATAATCGAGAAAAAACATAATAGTAATTTAAAAATAAGATACAAATTTATTTATTTCAGTAGAAGTCGACAAAGGGTAAAAAATGTAATTATAATCGTAGGTTTAATTATATGATGTTTATACCTACATATAAAATATAAAACAATTAAAATATGAAAAATAAACATGATACTGACACAAAGATTATTTTTAACCGACTAAAAAAACGAAATTTCCAACTTCATCAATATATTTATTTGTGTCCCTATGTCTTTATATTTCGCCTTATATTTCGTATGTTGTCCGCGAAGTCAAAAAGGATGTACCGAGTTTGATTAAATTTTTTGCCCTAGCTTAAATATTTCCAAATTAAGTTTTAGATTTACGATTTACTAAATCTACCCACTCTTATTCTTTTCCCTTTGCGACTTGAAATTTTGAATAGTGATTTAACTCCACTAGAAGAATATTTCCCAAAGCTTGGTTAAAATATATACATTATTAATTCAGTTATCATTAATTGTTTAAAAATGGCCAATTTTAATTGTTTTCATTTTTTACAACTTAATAGAAAATTGACGAAAGAATTTCTAACAGGTCTACTTTTCTTCGCACTAAAATCATAATTTGCAAAAATGGCGAAGAATCTGGTTTTACAATGTGTAATACTAGAGAGACACTAATGCGTTCCAATTCTTCAGAAGCTGCATTGATCATGTACTTTTCAAGTTGGGGATTCTAAGTCCTGGGACCTAAAGCGCTTCCGGGACTTCGGGACCTTGTCCGAAAGTCCCGGAATTTCTTCTGGAGTCCCGAAATGGCTCGAAATTTAATAAAATGCAGGAATATGATGGGTTTATAAAACCAACAAACTTAAATGTAATGAATATGTTAAACAGTAAAAAAAGCAATAACCAAATACATAGTCAAGACCTAAAAACAAGAAAAATAGAATTAATGGTATTCTAAAAACAGAAAAGTCGAAATAACTATTAATTCTCGAACAAATTTTTTGTAAAATGAAAACGAAGGTCTGCCAATAGGTTCAGAGAGTTTTGAGCGTATTTAGTTGAAAAAGAGCCTGAGGGAGAAAATACTCGTTCAGATTCTACCCTCGTTAGTAGAATCATTGATAAATATTGTTAGCCTAGGTTGAGAAAGCGGCTATCCCGTAACTTTGCGGATGCGGACACCATTCTTTCTAATGATAACGAAAAGGATGCTGTCAACAACTGACTAAACTACTTAAATTAGAATCCTTAAAAGGGAAGTCTTCATTTTCTTTACACCAATTGGGCTTCTTTAAGTAGGTAAATACTTTCGAGGCAGTTCGACGTTCACCAATTCAATTTTGCAGGCACTGTTGCTAGACTAGACGAGGCAATTTTTGCCAGTTCTTCAAACAAAAATTTAAAACTAACATCAGTCATATAAAGATTAGAATCAACTCGACAGCGACACATGAAACAGCTGACGCTGATCGTTGTTGTAAGTTGGTAGCTCCTTCTGAGCATCGTGTATGTTTTATTATGCGCCATTCAGTCAAATTTAATATTTACAGGACTTTCGGGACCTCTCAGGACTGGAATCCCCATCTGCAATACTATTTAGTATTCTCAAAAATACAACAAGTTCTTAAAATACTTGACAAATACTGAGTTTCAGAGTTGCAATACATCAGTTTTGGAGCTATTACCATGTTGTTCGTTGGATGCTTACATGATATTGAAGGTTGCTATTTTTGCAAATTAAAAATGAAAAGCGAATGACGGAGAGGAGAAATATATTTTTCTAAATGTGCGATTTTACCACATTTAAAATTACAATTCTTTACAAAATATATACTACTTGTTATTCATCGCGTATTTAAGAAAAAATAAGACGAATGACGGGAATAAAATTAAAGCTCTACCCAAGATTATCTACAATTTAATTTAGCCACGTAATACAGAACAAGGTTTTTAATTTTTACCAGTTCTTTAGAATTACCTCAACTCATGTCTATTGCAAAATACTCAATAAGCAAATAAGGTGTATTTTTTGTAGTAAATAATTTGCATTGTAAATTTAAACACTCTAAGTTTAAAACACTCAACACGCAATTTACATTACCTACGTAAAGAATCATTGATGCTACGTCTGCCAATTTTCACTTGGAAAGTTATAAAATTTCTGTTGTTTATAAATTACTTAAGAATAATTGAAATTGCACCAATTTTTTTTTATGTTACGTTCCCGAGAGATTTACCAGTTGATTTTCTCTGGTGTGAATACTGGCATATAAAATCAAAAAGTATACTAAACGATTTGGAGATTTTTTTTGGCACATTAGATGCGAACCACAACAGAAAACATTTTTACAGTAAATAGATGAAAGAAGGTAATTCATGACTTGTTTTATTACAAATGAAAATATGCCTACTAAATTACTAAATTTTAAGTTTCTATTTTTCTGATAATTTAAATATAAGGATATGATAGAACATAAAGAGCTACAAAAGGAACTCATCTAAGTAGCAGTTGATCTTTGAAGTACAAAAACTAAGTACGACATTTTTAGCTGGGTTATTAAAAATGTTTTTTACTTTAACTATAAACCAATGGAAAATGATTTCATTAAAAATTTGAACTATCTCATGGTTCATTCAGAATACAAATATTGCTATTTTACTCTCTTTTATCAGCCAGTAGTTATTTAATTTCTGAAATGTTTTTTAAATTTTATTATCATTATTTGTTTCACCAAATAAAGGTCGACACTTTTAACTATCAGTTAATTTCTTTACTAAAAACCTAAATGATACATGTTAAAATGGTTGTTTTGGTTGTTTTGCTAAGGTGTCAAAAACTCTTATTTTCAGCAAGATACTTTTCGAGGATATTTTAAGTTTTTAAAAAAATATCCAAAATGTTTTTTCATGGCTGTACGATAAATATTGAGCAACATTTTTCTATTTTTTTAAAAGAAGCGTTGAAAATTCACCAAGCCAGATCATTTTAAAAGTAGAGATGCATTTTAACCACTTCTCAAGAAACCTGAAGCTTTTGAATTTCACTCTAAAGCAGACAATTATACGTTAAAATATATTCTAGTTCATATTTAAAATTAGTTTCGACAGTTAAATAATGAAATATAAGATCTATTAATGCTCCGTGAACCGTGAACGCTCTGTAAACATCAGCTGTTCCATGCACATTTCTAATACATCGTAATTAAATATTTCGCGCATTTTATGGTTTCAACATAGTTTTAAATGATCACGACACTGACATTTTCTTTTGCAGAAATAAATATGTTAAATTTTCAGAGTACATATTGGTTAATTTATAAAATCAATTTACGTCAAAACAACAAAAGATAGATATTTTCATCAAGTAATAAACAAAGAAAAAGCTTTCGCGTTTTTTAAATTAATATGAAATGAAAGTATTACCTATAGCAATAGGAGTTTCTACAAATGCCAAAACCAATATAAGTATGCATATTCGATTATTCCTATAGGAAAATTGTAAAAACTGAGTTTACTCATCACCCGATAATGCCAACTTATTTAGCAAAACTTACGAGTATAACGTGAATTGCTTAGGTATTTCTGAGAGTACCTCAGCTTACACTGAAATCGTACTCCAGATTTTGAAAAAAAAAAAACAGATAGTACAGTAACTATTAGAGGTCTTAATTTAGAAATAATGTCATAAATTAAATTTCATAGATGCACAAAATAAACGTTTTTATATTAAGCCAAGGCTTGCTTGCATACCCAAAGCAAAATAGTAACAATGGATCTGAAGGGGAATCAAATTTTGGGAAAAAAAGATACTACGCAATTTTCCTTATAAATTGATCGTTTTTAAGTTATAACTACTCGAATGTTAGGAAAATGTTGTTTCAGCTTGAGAAAACGTATCTAAAAACGGTTTCCATCGAATAACTCGAAAAGTATTTAGCGAAAAAATGCTAGAAACCAATAATTATTAGCTTTAGCGAAAAATTGGTGCAGACTAGAAATAAAGTTTATAAATTGAGAATGATTTTTCTTTTATTTATGTAGGGTTAGTAGTTTCGGAGATGTGGAAGTTTAAAGATGGCGTCCGAAAGTTTGTTTATGGGAACAAGTATTTAGTTTAAATATTGAACATTTCACTTGCGTCAACGATCAATATTAAAGAATTAATTAAGCTCTCAAATGATTCTTTGCTTGTTTCTATATGATAAAAAAAATCAAGTTATGACCGAAACAATGTAAATCATCACATTTTTTATCCAAATATCGGTATTTTGTTTCTGTAATTACCCAGAAACAAATATAGGTTTTCATTTAAATATAATATCACCTGGATGCCCAAATTTTTTTGCCCGTTGAAAACACTTACTTTGAAAACATTTACATCCATAAAATTGGGGCTACCAGTTTATTTTTTTTAATTTGTATTCAGATTTGTATTTGTATTTGTATTGTTTGTATATTTGTATGGTAAAAATTTACTATATTTCCAAAATAAGTTAGCAGTGCTTCTTCAAATACAATTTTTTTTATTTGGGGGTGGTTTTGACCCTGGGGGCAAGAGCAATTGTCGCGTAGAAACTAAAGATGATATATTTACTACAAAAATCACCTATAAAAAATATATCGCTCTGCCATTATTTCTAAATTTTGCATATTTTTTTGCCTCTAGGTACTGTGTTATAAAGTATTAAACAAAGACAAATCTTTACATTTTTTATATTTAAAGAGAAATCAAGGAATTACTTAGTACTAGTAATTTCTAAAAATACCAAAACAATATATGCATACTCGATTACTAAATAATAAAAACTGAATATCGTTTTGTTAGACTTTTATCGAATATAGCATGAATTGTCTAGGTGTTTTCTGAGAGCTTCGCTTATATTGAAGTCTTACTTCAGATTTTGGAAAAAGAAGATTAACTACATCTTAGAAGGATCTAATCTAATAATAATTACCAGCATATCCTGGGGCAAGAGCTTCGGCAAGACCTTCACCGTGGTAGTCACCGTCCCCGATGTATTCTCCTCTATCTAAAGCATTTTGTACATTAGGACTGTATTGGGAGGCTGGGGCATTGTATTGTTGTGGTTGGTATTGAGGTTGGTACTGTTGTTGGTACTGGGGTTGGTATTGGGCTTGAGGAGCTTGGTATTGTGGGGCGGATTGGTATTGGGGAGCGGCTTGGTATTGAGAGGCGGGTGCTTGGTTGACTGCTACGGCGGGGTTTGCGCAGTTGGGGTAGTTGGGGCAGGCTTGAGGGTCAACTCCTGCGGGGTAGAGGGAAGCCGGTAGGCCGCCGGCGAGGGGGCCATTGTAGGCAGCGGAGGTGAGGGCTAGGGAGCAAGCGATTACGGCCTGGAAGAGAAGTACATTATATTACATTAAAAAATTCCTTACAATGGAGTAAAAATGAAGATAGAAATCAAAATAAACAAAATATCTCAGGAAGGAATTTTTTTCCTCAAAAACCTGAGGTAGACATAACGTTATATCTGTTAATGGAAGTTTTGGACTTCGAGCCTATCCGTTTAAGCAATTCAATTCGCAAAACGTCGGGTTTTCTCGATTTTTTGCAAATATATCCGATTGCATTGGTCGTATTGCAAAAATAGAAAATGGATATTGTTCGCAATAAAATTTCGAACAAATTTAAATACACAAGCCGGTATAGAGCATTTTTAAACAATTTAATATGGCTCTAATAATAAAGTATCAATTTAGATAAAATTTTATAAAATATGCTCTTTATTATTGCTAACAACCGCAAAAGATTTCAAGTCAAGATATTTGTCTCAACGACCAAAAGGCCGTACGTTATTTTGAAGCTTAAAATTATGCCATCAAGACGTAGAGAAATTTTTAGAAGTACCTACTTTTGATTGGGATATTGTTTATAATTCATGATTTGTGGCATATTCATGATTTCTTATGTTTGTTGCTTTAACAGACTTCGATTTAGTTCCTGTCATAACCATTTAGCATTATTGTTTCAGTTTATATATTTTTAGGTGTGAGACATTTTGAAAGTATTAAAAGCCAGCCTGTATGATCCTTTTGGCGCAATTTTTAAATATTTTTACAGTGGAAAAACACCCACCAAACACAAGGAAGGACTTTTGATTGGTCTCGATGAAATCTTGTTCTTTTGTATATTTTAACAATACTGGTGGTGCACAAAAACAACCATGTGTTTTTCTTTATCTGTCATATTTGGTATTGAAAAAAATGCCGAAAAATGGCGTTGTTTCTGAAAATTTCGAAAAAATGTTAAAGAATGAAGTTGTTTATTTTTCAATTTTGTCTACGTATACCTACTTTCAACTATACTTTTTCGCAAGTTTTGTAACCTATTACATTTTTAACGCAATCGAATTTAAATAAACCTGTAGAAAATTATTTATTTTTACTAAAGTCATCGCCCAAATGCGTTTCTGTAAACGTTCTAAATACATTTTTTAGGAAAAACAAATGTGCAAATAAAAATTCATCAAACTTGATACAAAGTTTATCTAGTTTCAATTTCAAAACCCACTTTGATTCAATTTTTCATATGTGTGTGACTTGTGTATCTATTTACATAATAAAAAATTCAGCTAAAATAGGTTTTGGAATAAATTGTTGAAAATGGATAAACTTTGGATCAAGCTTGATGAATTATTATTTACGTATTTTTGTTTTTCGTAAAAAAAATTATTTAAGACACCATTCAATAAAAAAACACACTTAAGCGATGACTTCAGTAAAAATTGATAATTTTATACAGGTTTGTTTAAATTCGGTTGGGTTAAAAATGTAATGGATTCAAAAAAATTGAAAAAAATTTTTTTTTAGTAGAGTTGAACATTGATACATGTGTATGAAATTGAAAATTATACTTTGAAATATAACTCCATTTTACCACTTTTTTAAATGTCAAATATGACACAAAAAGAAAATCACGTGATTGCGTTTATGCACCTCGTTTGGCATTATTCTTTGAGCAAAACTATTGATAAAATCAAAATTGACATAAATTGGTTAATACATTTTTTCCCATATAATGCGGACTTATTGGTGACTCTGTATATGAAGTAATGTACTTAAATATTGTACACTTTATATCATTTGGGATTTTATCCTTAGATATCTTGATAAATGAATAAATTAATATAATAATCAATTTCAATTAACATGCAAAGATTGTGGATTTTAGGAACGTTAATAATTGTATGCATTTTATGAAAACATAAACAATTTTAAGTGAAAATTTCACACCAATAGTTTACAACCAATCACACGCTTTGATTTTATTGCCGTTACCATAGCAACCAGACAAATTTCCGGATTCTTTTTCCTCCTGGGCACTTTTCACGAAATTATACTGGAACCTTTTTGATATTTGGTAATGACATTTAAAAACATAATTTAGGTTCACCTTTTTAGTAACAGAAAATAATAGAATATAAATTGAAAACTGTCCAATTTGTAGTTTCGGCGTAAATTTATTTTACCAAAAGTGGTGGATATTTATTTTTAACAAATATCTTAGAGCAAACTTCTTCAAGCATAGACCGAGAGTTCACAAATTCAGTTAAATTTCTTTCTAGTAAAGTACAATTCACCAACTTTAGTTACGCTATTACGCAAAATTATAAAACGTAGCTCATGAATAGTTCTATCAATTGTGTTTAAATGAATTTATTGTACTAAAGGTAGTTATTTTTTTTTTTAATAAATAATGACCAAATTTCAATTATCAGCGATGAATCAAATTTAGTAATATTATTGTTTATTAAAATATAATATACTGACGTTAGTTACACAAAATAATTAAGGATATATTAGAAGAAAAAATCAGATTTATAATTTTTTGCTAAAATTATTATACTAATTGGTGGTGAAATACAAAAACGCAACCAAAATGCCAAAATTTTACAAAACCAAATATAACAAACTATTTATTTAACAGCCTAATTTGCAGTTTTGATTTCATATTTATTAAGGTCAGTTTATGATTGATATTTAATTATTTTATTAGATTTTGAAGTGAAATTTTCTTACTGAATATCACATGTATTTCAATTTTTACCCTCAATTTTTTTGTAGGTTACGAATAATTTAATAGAATTATCCTTCGTCCTCGATTCACGAATAATTTTCAAAATGTGCGTAACGTCCAAAAATATTTTCGAAATGATTTAAGCACTTGTGATATTTATTATAAGTGAAAATTATTATCATTGCTAATATGTACAAACCTATCATATGCAATGAATATGTTATGTAACCGATCAATCTTATTTATCCCCTAATAAATAAACCACCTGTGACCTCAAAAAAAAAATAATTAAAAAAGTAGTTTACAAATATTTGTGATATAAAAGAAAACTATCTTTGCTAATATGTGATATTTATCACATGTAATGAAGATGTTTTGGTAACCGATCATCCATGTTTAATCCATATTTATCCCCGAATAAATAGACCACTTGTTCACACGCGGTACAGGACACGCCCGGAGCCTCGCACTGAGAGCAAAAGTACGTATTGTGTAATCCAAATGCACTTCTTTAAATAATTTCAGTTACACCCATACTCACCAGTTTTACAAACATGTTGTTATTTTGCTGTTCAAGTTCACATTGACAATCCGCCAAATTATGCTCTATTTATATCTATACCACGCCCTATATAACCATGAACTTCCACAAATTGAACTATTTCAGTGGTGGAATGGGTCCACCACCGCCTAAGAACACAACAAAGAAGGTATTTCTTGCTAAATTCACACATAGGCGGTTTTTTTTCGAGCTCCTAGCTCCAACACGACTGCAGTGTTGTGTTACGGGACTATTATTACGAATAGGATATTTTACTTAAATTACATATCATGTAGCCGATGTATGTTGGATTGAAATTTATTTTACAAATATGTAGTTTGCTGAGAACGGCCATATCTACTTACCTTACCTTAGACACGCTTGAAGTTGGGTAATGATATGCTAATACAGTGCGGGAAAACAAAAGTATTTGTTAGGTTGCACCGTGTGATAGTTAAGTTGGTATGCTATGCATTATAAATAAGGTGAGCAAAACCGTTTATCATTAATAAATTCATTTTGGTAAAGTTACAAATAATAATAATAAATAAAGCTCTTTAATGAATCATAAATAATTCAATAAGCTACGATCCAGATCCTTTTGCCTAGTTACAAAAAAACTTTTATATAAAAGTTGTTTTTATAATTCTGGTAGTACAGTCCTTCTCTCTAATGATCTGTTCCTGTTTGAGCTGACATCTCTCTATTCCGGTTGTAGTTTAAGGTATGAATTTTTATTTTTCTTCATTAAGTGGAATGCTAAAATGGATTTCGATATTTTTACGTTTACGAACGTGGGGAACTTAAACACATGTTTTTAAAAAATGTCTGGCTGTTTGTAATTGTATCGGCATTGTTGTCGTCGTCGTTAAAAATCCTTGACCCAACTAGTTCTCAAAAATGGCTGACGTGATTTAGATGAAACTGGGCCAAGAATGCAAAAGTTTCAAAGTTTGCTCAAATACGGAGTGTAAATATGTTATGGATTTAAGTAGAGTTGACTAGTAGTAGAGTAGAGTTAAGTAGAGTTAACTTCGTAATAATTTGAGCTATTTTCGTGAAATTTCTCTCGATTGAATACTGAACATAAACCAAACATTCAATATTACGAAGAAATGTATTCTTTATTTGAATATATATAAATAGTATATTAAGTCTTAAGAGCGGTAGGGAACGTTTACCGGTCGATGGCAATGTTTGAAGGCTGAGTGATAGCGAAGTCTCCAATTTTGCCGGAGACCGTTACAACCCTTAACGTTCGCAATGCTTATACTGGTTTTTGCACGATCGTATTAAATTCCACTTTAACTGAAATACATAATTTAATTTCTACTAACTAAACGAAAAGTCAATAGTGACGTTTATATTTCGCGGCAAGTCCAACTTGTCAATTATGATATTTGTATTTTGACTTTTCGTTTATTTAGTAGAAATTAAATTATTTTAATTGAAGTGTAACTTAATACGATCGTGCAGAAAATAATGTTATTATTTTTTAAATAAATAGAAATTTCCTTATTTTTTGTCCTTATTTTTGTGAAATAACGTAAACAGTGTGAGCCACTTAGGATCACAATACTCCTGTATACCCGTTAATTGATGTTTGGTTAACTTCAAACTTTGGTGGTAAGAAAAGATCGATAAGGTGATTTTTTTTTATCAGAAAAACATTCGCCTCATACAAATGCAAAGCCACCTACGCCTACGGTACCAAAATATGCGGAAAAAATCAAGAAGTCATAATAGGCATTTTTTTATCGGAAAATTTTGTTAATGAAACTTATTCAGAATTGTCCAAAAACCTTAAGTCCAAAATTTAATCAAAATAAAAAAATATTGAAATTTTGATTAAAATATCATTTTAATGGGTTTTTTGTTTAGAAAACTGTAGTATGGCGATTTTGTTTTAAATTAAATCCAAGTTGTCAGGTAGTTGACATGCAATTTGCAGTTTTTTTTAAATAATTAATTTTAAAATTTTTAAAACTTTAATTTTTCATTTTTTTTATTTTGATTAAATTTTGATCTTAAGGTTTTTGGACAATTCTGCACAAGTTTCATTAACAAAATTTTTCGATAAAAAAATGCCTAATATGATTTTTTGATTTTTTCCGCATCTTTTGGTACCGCAGGTGGCTTTGCATTTGTAGGAGGCAAATGTTTTTCTGATCAAAGAATCACCTTATCGATCTATTCTTACCACCTAAGTTTGAAGTTAATCAAGCATCAATTAACGGATATACAGGGTCATGTCATATAATGACTCATTTTGAGACCTTGGCTTCTTTTTTGGGGGCTTATTTTTAAATTTGCCAATTTCATAAACTTAAGAAACCAACTCTGTAAATAAATTAATAATAATCTACAAAAAATTTCCTTCCACCTAGATAAAAATTGATGAGCGGGGGAAGAACATCTAAAAAAATTTTTCTTTCAAACCGTTTCAGCGCACAAAAAAAAGTTACAGAACGACCGATAGACAGACATACAGATGGAAATATTTTGCTCAATCTTAAAATTTCGACGTTTCATGACATTCTAAGCCTATTCCAACATTAAAAATTTTCAATTTTTTTTTACAGTTACCACTACTTGAATGCGGAAATAATTATGTCAATCTTGTATTTCCTAATTTCTTACTCTTTATTGGATATTTTTTCACTTTTGCAAAATAGTGTTTAAATTTTTTTAATTAATGAAACCTCTGCTCCAAATGCACAAAACTAGTCGTGATTACTATAGAATATTTCAACTATATACCTAAACTAAAATAAATAGATATATAATTAAAGATGAAATTAAAACTGTTAACCTTGCAGAAAAAAATTTTCATTTTCAAGACTTTGAAGGTGACTTTGCATTTTCATAGTAGAACTTGTTGAGTTCTACATTTGAGTAAAATTTGGTTCAAATCGAAAAAATAAAAATGTGTTGCACTCTTAAGTGTGACACACTGTATATTTGAAAAAAACAATTGTTTATATGTCTATAACAAATGTTGCACATATGGATTTTTAAGTTCGTTAATCTCTAACCTAGTATTCTAACTTCTAAGTTTAAAATAGCAATTACAATAAAACTAACATAACATCATCATAAAATGTAAACAGTTAAATAAAAACTGTAGCTGTACTTTTTATTCCTTAAAATCATAACATTTTTGTTAAAATCACTTAACATTTTTGTGGTCTTAAGTGATTTAAAAAGGAAATAATTAAAAATTAGAAGATTTCAGAAGAAATTGAAGAGATCGGTTTATTAAAATTAATTATATTTTTACCATCTGTATCTGATATTTGTAACATCTTACACTAAAATTACCGTTTTCTCCCATTTTCAAGCATGATTTTATTTTTAAGTTTATTCAATTTTTTTGAATATGCTTTAAATTATTTGAGAAGAAAAATATCTCAAATAATTTAAAACATATTTAAAAAATTTGAATAAATTTAATAATTTTGGAAACAATGGTCCCACGAGAAATAAAATCATGCTTTGAAAATAAAAGAAAATGGTATATTGTTAAGCAATTTTAGCGATTTATTATTTCTTTATAAGATTGTTACAATTATTATTAAACAAAGTAAAAATTAATAATTGCAATCGTCTGCTCGTTTATTCCGTATTGTCATCAGTGTTTATTAATAACATGAATTGTAATACTTAATACATTATAATATTTATGCTAACGTAAGGTTTTCAACATTACTCTTCCAGCTACATTTAATATAATATGATACAGGTACGAATAGCATTGAGCGATTCTTAATGCAAGCATAGCGTCACTATTTTTATTTCCGAGTGACGTTTACTAGGCGTGAAGTATTAAAATCGTTCAAAAGTTCCACTTCGAGATTTTGACGAATTTTTATTCTGTATCTCCCAGACACCAACAAAATGGTTTAGAATAAATGTCTGAGTATATTGTGTATGTGAATGTGTGTGGGCGAGGGGGCGCGCGTGTGTGCGTGTATGACTGTCGCTTAGCCTAGCATCGAAATCACTTGACGAATCTGTTTTAAATCCGATATCTACTCACTTACAAATATCTCCAGCTGTTTTTTCATTCTTCGAATACCCTTAATGCGAAAACATCGAAGATATCGATTTCGTCAAAAATGACTCTAACGATTTTGCTCAAATTTTGTACGTCAATAGTATCTTTCAAACCTAATGATATGCCATTAGAGGTTTTCACCGAAAATTTCACATAAGGGTAGTTTGATGGGAACAAATTGAAATTCATATTTAAATACTCTACCTCTGGTGTAATAAATTGAATCTCTAAAAGAAAAAGAAGTTTTATCTGAGAGGCCGAAGAAACTCAAGAAACAATTCAAACTTGTAAATTTGTTTTTCCAAATTTTAATAAAATGTTATTGTATGGGAAAGGTTGTTTTTTTTATCTATTTATTTAACGTCGGCCTATTTCCGCTACCAGATGTCCGTTTAGCTCCATCACCCACCAATTTTTTGTAAATCCCGAAAATATCCTAAATTATGAGTTTTTTTTCCCAAATTTACATTTTGCAGACTGCTAGCATAAGCTAGCAGTGACAGTTGATAGGCCAGTGATATACTATGCCAAACACCGCCCAAAATTTTTACTACCTGCATAATTTTAGTAGATAAGTATTTCCTTTTCCACGAAAACATTTTTCTCAGTCTTTAGAAGTCCATCAAGTTGGCTGCAGATAGCGACACGACCAGACCTTTTATTTTTAATTTATTTCCAGCAAATTGTTTATTTAACAAATATTTGATTAGTTGGACACAAACTTGTAATTAAGTTGAATAAAGCTATTTCCAAGTAAAAATAGAATTTTTGATTTTTCATAGTAATGATGCGGGGCAAAAATTGTATTTTTTTAAATTTCTTCCCAGATCTAGCTCATTTTAAGCGCTTTTTCATAATATAATTTTTCGGTATCTTGTCAATTTGATCAATTTTTTGGTACTACCTACATGACATGTATCAAAATGTATTTTTTGTTTGGTGGGCATGCAGAAACGAACCCCCCAATAAAATTTTTTAGAGATCCCAATAATACAAATTTTCCCATATGGCGGACACTATGTACGTACAATCACTATTTGAAAATACTTCTAACGTAAAATAGATCAGCATATACAGGGTGTTTCATCTAAAAGTCCCCGGGTCATTATCTCGTAAAATAATAAAGATATTTAAAATTTGTAAATCGCGGATAATTGACCTCAAAAAAGGTCATAAATAACTGCAGTTAGAATTGTTCGTTCGCAGTGCACAGAGATGGCGCTGCTGTGATGGCTGGAACCTTAAAATATGATTCATACGATTAATGAATAAATTGTGAATAATTTTGATTATATAGAAAATTTTGTAAAAACTGGCCGTTTTGGAGCTACATGATTTTTCTTCTTCATTTTTTGTTTATGTAAATTTTTAAAACTCCTGTAACTTTTTAATTAATAATTTTAGAACATCAGTTATTTAAAGCTTTTATCTTATTAAATGCAATACTCCTTATATTATTACATATTTTGAAAATTTTTACTAATTTCAAATTTTAAAAATTAGTTGCATTTGAAAAATTCTGAAAATTATAAAAATTTTCAAAGTACGTAATAATATAGGAAGCGTGGAATTTAATAAGATAAAAGTTCTAAATAATAGGTGTTCTAAAATGATAAACAGGTGGTTTCAAGCCCCTTAAAAATAAGATTATATTATATTTTTTAGGTATATTGTCTGTCAATCTACATTTGTATATTTGGAATTACAAACTACGAGGCTATGGCTTTTCACATTGTTTTGCACTATAACATTCTTTATTTGATCTTAAAGATGGAATTAACCCCCTCGTAGGGGTGGGTATGGATTTAATTTGCATATATTTCTTTCTAATGCTCAAAATCTTATTTTAAAATGTTTTCTCAAAGTATTTACATATTGTTGTATCACTCTATTTTAGGGGATGTTTTTGCGTTTTACTAAAAAACTACCTGGGTAACCCATATTTTTGGCTGCGGATTAAGATTCAGCATAAAAAATACACAAAATCTATGTATTCACGTCTCTGGTACAGAACTTTTATTTTTTTTTGTGGGCTGTGTTATGTTTCAAGGTTCCAGCCATCGAAAAATAATTTCTCACCGCAGCGCCATCTCTGTACACTGCGAAGGAACAATTCATTCTAACTGCAGTTATTTAAGATATTTTTTGGTGATTTTGGCGATTTACAAATTTTAAATATCTTTATTATTTTACGAGATAATGACCCGGGGACTTTTAGATGAAACACCCTGTATATTTCAAAATATTTTAAAACCATACACTGTTGTGCTCTTAACCAGTGGGACAGCCAGAAAATGAATCTGGGGGGGGGCAATCGAAACGGCCTCCCCAAATTTCACGAATTCATTTAATTCTTTAAATCTTTATTAAAAATATTAAGACAATAAAAAAACTAACGTCTTGTCATCTGAACAGTAATTTGGATACTGCTTTGTACTGATAGAGATTACACTTCTTTTATTTTTTGGTTCAAGGAAGACGGCTGGGGAGCTCGGCCTCTCTGGTCCCCCCTGCCCCCCTGGCTGCGCGTCTGCTCTTAACCATCCCGTTTTTGAAGAAAGCCAGGATATCTGTATGATGCGAACTGAGACGATTTGTGTACAGTTATATTTTTTCAGTTAATTCGTCGCCAATCTGACAAAGTGACGTAACTCAAAATATGTGGTTTTTGAGATATTACCACAGAAGCAGTTCATCTTTACAGATCTATCTTCTCACAAAGTGACATAACCTAGTCTGTTATAGTTTCCTGTTAGTAGCCACTTCAGTTAGTGACTTATCTCAGAATGTACGATTTTATAATCTAACAAAGAGACGTATCTGGAATTATCCTTCAGTTTGCAGACTTTTTGGATTTTAAACCATTGTCGGGAGAGTTGCGCAACTTAACTGTGAAAAGAACAGAAACTGGAGAATCGTTCAAGTGGTCTGACATTACGCAATTCAAAGTGTCCAAACATTCTCCACAGGAAATATTTTTTAAGACAAGTCATCTTGAAAAAGACTACAAGTCATTTGGCCTAGTTTACACCGACAGCTTGGTCTGCGAACCAAGTACCTTTTGCGGACCATACTCTGCATTAAATGTATAGTGCGTTCGATGTAAACAGTCTGAACTAAGCTGGTCCGCCTTTGGTCTGATTCTCTTGAGCAGGAGTATCAGACCATATATAATTCGCGGTTTAATACCGAACCTAATATCAAATGCGATGTAAACGTAGATGTATCAGACAAATCTAGCAAATGTCAAGTTTGAAAGGTTGAAATCGTCATTCCCGCATAAAGAATACTAAAAACATTATATAAATTTTTTTTTTAAATATAATAATAATTGTGATTATTAAAGTAATTCAACAAATTGTAATGTCAAGAGGAGCCATAAAAACAAAAGGTCCTAATTGAAGTGACGAAGAAACACGCAGTTTTTTGTATTGCTTTGTTGTATAAACCTAAGAGTTAATTGGTTTTGTAAATGAAAACGTGTTCTCTTAAGCATTTCTAATAACTTTTTCCATCTATTTCGTTGAGTTTGTTTTAAAACTGGTAGCACTACATTAAAAATCGCAAATGTAATTTTCTTTTTAGGAAACATTTTGACACAAGTAAAGCGTTTATAGGTTAGGTTTGCTTGCTCCTGGTGCTCATAAACTAATCCAAAAAAATTCAGGTAGTGATGTGATGTAAATAGGCACAAACTAAATAAATTCGAGTCGAACTATCCCCACTCCATTAGTTCCCTCGGATCAGACCAAATTATTTCACGGTGTAAACTAGGCCATGTCTTTGAAACGACTTAAAATGGATCTTAAAGAAGTATTCCCATGCTATTAAAATTCCAGCAGATAAATACTTTGATTTCCAATCTCTGTGTGCTGGAGATACTCCAGTTGACAGGCTTCAGGAGCATAAACTTTTTTATAGTTCACTACCCCATTAAGCATTGTGTTAAGGAACTACACAATTGTATTATCTATCACTCCTTATTAACCTCCCCACAATAAAATTGTGGGAGGTTACTACAATTAGTCCAAAATCGAAAATTGAGATAACATCTAATCTTTACGTTTTGAGGTCCCAGGAACCCAAAAAAGTTGTTTTTAAAAAATGTCTGTGTGTGTGTGTGTGTGTGTGTGTGTGTGTGTGTGTGTGTGTGTGTGTGTGCATGTATGTTAGCACGATACCGGCGAAGCTACTAAATGGATTTGGATGAAACTTTGCATGAGGGTTTCTTTAGTGCTCCAGAAGATCTGAAAAGGTTTTGGTTGAGATCGGATTACGTTTAGTGCCGTTTTGGCACAACAAGTTGTTTATTTTATGATTACTTACAATTTGTAATTGAACCATTGAAAAGCAGTAAAAATTCCGATTTCAACGATATATCACACTTGCACTTTTTCGATTTGGTTTCCGTGAAATAAATTAAAAAACAAAAATTTCACTTGTTTTGTCCTCAAAGCAGTGCAATGTACAGGGTGATATTCTAATAATGACAGAGGTGTTCAGTGATTTCGGCTGATAACTCGGGAAGATATCGAACTGAAATTTGAAACGTAGGTATAAATATTGTAGATGGACGGATTACGAGTGAATTAATAATACACCTACGTCACATGACGTCACAAATAAGAAAAATTCTTAGAAACTGGTGCAGATATCGACTTAACTATTGGAAACATCCAATTAAAGTTTGAAACGTAGATGGAAATATTGTAGATGGATGGAATACGAGTGAATTAAAAATACACCTACGTTCTGATGACGTCGTAAAAGCATAAAATTCTTATAACAGGCGAACTGATGATGATATCAAAAAAATATTTCTACAAGACGAGTCACGAAATTTTTTTTTTTAATTTCCAAGAAATATCAAATTTTCGGAGAAATGTCACTTTTCAGAAAAATGTCAGATTTTTAAAAAATGTCGAATTTTCAGGAAAACGTCAAATTTTCGGAAAAATGTCACTTTTCAGAAAAATGTCAAATTTTCGAAAAAATGTTAAATTTTCAGGGAAATGTCACTTTTCAGAAATATGTCAAATTTTCAGAAAAAACGTCAAATTTTCGAAGAAATGTCACCTTTCAGAAAAATGCCAAATGTTTGAAAATTGTCAAATTTTCGGAGTAATGTCACTTCAGAAAAATGTCAAATTTTCGAAAAATGTCAAATTTTCGAAAAATGTCAAATTTTCAGAGAAATGTCACTTTTCTGAAAAATGTCAAAAATTCAGGAAAATGTCAAATTTTCGAAAAAACGTCAAATTTTCGAAGAAATGTCACCTTTCAGAAAAATGTCAAATGTTTGAAAATTGTCAGGCTGTAAGTAAATTTCAGGAAAACGTCAAATTTTCGGAGAAATGTCACTTTTCAGAAAAATGTCAAATTTTCGAAAAAATGTTAAATTTTCAGGGAAATGTCACTTTTCGGAAATTTGTCAAATTTTCAGAAAAACGTCACTTTTCAGAAAAATGTCAAATTTTCGAAAAAACGTCAAATTTTCGAAGAAATGTCACTTTTCAGAAAAATGACAAATGTTTGAAAATTGTCAAATTTTCGGAGTAATGTCACTTCAGAAAAATGTCGAATTTTCGAAAAAATGTCAAATTTTCAGAGAAATGTCACTTTTCAGAAAAATGGCAAAAATTCAGGAAAATGTCAAATTTTCGAAAAAACGTCAAATTTTCGAAGAAATGTCACCTTTCAGAAAAATGTCAAATGTTTAAAAATTGTCAAATTTTCGGAGTAGTCACTTCAAAAAAATGTCAAATTTTCGAAAAAATGTCAAAGTTTCGGAGAAATGTCACTTCAAAAAATGTAAAATTTTCGGAAAAATATCACTTTTCAGAAAAATGTCAAATTTTCAGAAATATGTCAAATTTTATTAAATGGACTCAAAGGAAAATTCCCAAAAAATACTACGGGTCCATTTGTGGTATAAGTTCTCTGCTAGTGTGTTAAAGCGTGCAGACTGTATGCTGAGTATTTTTGACGTGTCAGGTGCATCGAGAGATTACAAGTTTTTTCGACGTTTATAAAGCCCACGGATGGTGTGAGAGGTCATCCTGAACCGCTTACAAGCCCTACAAGTGTAAGCAACCTCACCGGAACGCTTTCGGTGAGTTTTTTCCAATAAAACTTTAAAAGTGACAGTGACATTATATTTTAAAAACTATTTCCGCTACTTCCGGCATCCCGCCGGAAATTCTTCCGGCAACATAACCTAAAAATAGTACTACATAACCTAAAAACAATTTAAGACATTGGTACCAACCTAAACATTTTTCAAAAACCAAATTCCCCAGAGAAACATTGGAACCAAAAATTTGACAGCTATCACTTCCCCGACCGATTTAGTGAAAAATTGGTCGAGGCCAAAAGATAAAACAAAATATACCAACTCAAACTTAAACGATCCACCATGAACACTACCCTGGCTACATCTGGCAGGGAAGCTGTCCACCAAGAGTTATATGGTTTTTTCCAAAGATGGCCATCCCTGCCATCCACCCCATTACCAACGAACAGGTTTTTTCGTTTAGTTGTTTCCCGTATCAATAATCAAAATTATTAAGTGCTCTTGCCTACGAACGTTTTTATAGAATTGTGTTTGTTTTTGTATTAATTTTAGGTCCATGTGGAGTGGACACATTATAATTTTAACCTAGTCTTTAAGCCTGCCTACAGAAGACAGGAGCTACTTTTCTATTTTTCTCCAAGCCAAACCGGACCTACCCCGTCCAGCCTCACACTCGCCACGGCGGTGTTCACCGTGGTTGTCTGGCTGGCCCGGGGCTACGATCCGATGAAGCATATATTTGTATTAAAAACATTGAATAAAATATTAATGTTGTGCAGACTATAAATTTAACACTCAAGTTATTAGGTCCAAATCCCACTGAACGCAAGACCTTTTTTCTGATTTAATACGAAAAAAATATTTCAACTTAATAAATATAATTAAATGAGATCGTTCATATTGTTTAGTGCTCTTTTCGGCTTCAAAGATTCACCGGGTGGGGAGGTTCCAGCCGCTTCCAGTAGCTGCCGATTTTTTTTACTTTGAATTTGATTTTGTTTTTTTATTTTTGCCAAGAAGCAGTCATTATTTTGTAATTATACAATATTATTGGTGTATAAGAAGGAAAAAAAATGTTTAGTAGATATTTAGAGGACAATATATTGTTCATTTTTTTAGAATAAAAAGAATTCATTTTAGTTCCATCATTAGTCTTATTTATCTCAACCTAACCTAATCCATAATCTGAGGTTTAACAGACGTATGTCACATATACTAAAAATTTTTGGTCTCATAAATGGTCGTAGCTTATTCTTTATTTTAAATCTCAAATTTTCTCATGGAAAATAAGAAAAAGATAGTTTGTACGATTGCATATATCAATAACCACAGTGACTTACTGTGTTTATAGTTCTGTAACCCAAATATTGCACTGAACTTTAATCGGCTCTCCTGTAAAATAGAAAAAAAAATGAGATACGTCACTTTGTCGGATTGACGACGAGTTATGCCTATATCGTCCTTAGAAAACCTAAAGTTAGCTAAAAGTTATGTTTAGAGACTGCAAAAGCTTTAATCTTTTGATACCTGTTGCAGTAAGCTCCAGATAAATGTGAAGAAAACAAGCGATTTAAACGATTTAAGTACACAAAAATGACAAGATAGAAGTTCACTCGGATTCAGCGCACCAAAATATGTGGGGGTACGATTATCTGGTTTCTAGTATAACACACCTTTTTTTTTTTTAGAGTGGGGGAGGGGGGATGTGTTATTATTTGTACAACGCAAATTCTATTTTATTGAGCGCATACCATTTTTTTTCTATATACCTATAATTTTACATGTCCTTTATGCGTCTTTGTAATAATATTTTTATACACCATTTTGGATGAAGAACTCAAACCGGCTCTGCGTCTTGAGCATTGCTCATACTGAAATTATTTATCGTTAAGATCACATTCATTACAGATGCTATTTCTCTTAAAGGGACTGCACCTACTAATAACCTTTGATAAGTGTATTGAATTCAGTTGTGACCTCAAATTTAGCCTCTGGTAGTAGTAATTAAAATGTTTGAAATTATGCACAGCTAGTGTATGTATTTCGTAACACTAGTAATTAAACATATTTTATCAGTTATGTTAATAATTAGGAGAGAATATCCTGTTTACTGGTTTATGTAGGTAGGTAGATTTAGTTCTACCGAGAAAACATTTTAACTGTAATAATATTCACAAGGCATGTATGAGTAATTCTTATGATAGGACATTTTAATTCGAGCTCTCCAATTGAGAGTTTAGCATGCTGTTATTGATTTTATATTACGATACAGGGTTGGTAAGTACAATATAACAGAATCGAGGAAAGATCCAACTTGATATAAATAAAAAATCAAAGAATTAATATGTTATTAATAGATGCAATAATTACATTTTTTATCAAGAACTAACGAGGCCGAAGTCTATTATGAATGTGTCAAAATACTAAAAAATTAAAAATTAGTAAAAAGAGACAAAATACCAGTAAGTTTTTTAAATGAAGTGGCGTATTTAATTTCCCTCTCTTTCTCACATATAATAAATCTAGCTCTCAGCCTATAGGCTGCGATGTTTTAAACAACTGTTTAAAACACAGTGCCATGTTTTAAATAAATATATTATTTTGGAGTTTGTGGAAAAGCAGGAAAACTGCCGATGATGATCCATTCCAATAAATAATTCCGATATAATGGTCACGTGCACTAAACCGAGCATTTTATTTGCAGAGTGCTGTAAAATCCGTTTAAGAGCGCCATCTGACATCAACTAGTAGTAGCAGACATAGTGTGCCTGGCACCATTTAATTTTAGTTGAATCTAGTTTTAAACGTTTTAAACCTGTTTTAAACATACTATTTAAAACTTAAAAAAACCTGTTTTAAACAAAAAAAAAACTGTTCAAAACAAAAAAAACTGTTTTTTTGTTTAAAATGAAAAAAACTGTTTTTTTTCCAACCCTGGGAACAGAAATAGATTCCGGGCTTGACTAGAAGCAGCAAATGGATAATCTACGAAAAGGGATATCACGTTATAGATATGCTTTAAAGGCTCTGTCTGATTAATTGCTTTTCATGCATATATCTAATAAAAAAAATGGGATAATCGTATCAACGTTGAAAGAGAACAAATTATACAAAATGGATGCCTAAGGAACATCTTTAATATAACAAATAGTTGTAGAAACTTATTTTTTGTTCATAAAATATTGACTGTAATAGGTATCTTTAAACAGCTGCAACTTTTATTACAGAAAATAGTACACTATTTGTGAATCTAGATCTCTGTTATAATACCAGAAAGAATAAACCTCCACATAAATGTAACAAAATAGTTGTGTATTCAAAGAAACGTCCATCATAGTATTACAATAATTTGAAATAAACACCTTCAACTTTGAGAAACTTCCCAAGAGACAATTTAAACAAAAATTGAATGATTTGTTGACCTCGACAAAGTATAGTATAGCATGGAAATTTTTGTTATCGACACTAAAGATATAACTCTAATTTAAAAAAAAATGTAAAACTCAGCAGATTTTTCTTTTTTTTTTACTAGTGAAATATTTTGTCGAACTCCTCTATATGTTTCCTTAAATATATAAGGAATAAGAAACCAGACTGCAACCAACAGCTATTCTCCGGACTAATGCCCCGCCGAGCGCTGAATTACGAGTTACAAGTTACAAGCCTGGCCGCGTTAAGTACAATAACTATGTATTGCCACAAAACGGTAAGTTTCGATTGTAATAGACACCAGCCGAAAGACTTATTCCCATTCAAAGGAGCTCTCGTGCCAGCTACCCCATACCACTTGCAGACTGCAGTTTCGAGCTATTGGCTCTCGTCAGTGCAAGGTAGGTCTGAGACGGCTGTAACGAGGCATTTGTTCACTCTTGGTACATGACGAGATTTATAAAACCACGACATGCAACAAAAATGACAGGCTCTATCTAGCGGCTGATATCCATTACAATCGAAACAGCAGTAGCCCTGACATGGGCTCAGTTAGTAGATATGCTTCTAGAGGGCAGAATATTTACTAGTGAAATATTTTGTCGAACTCCTCTATATGTTTCCTTAAATATATAAGGAATAAGAAACCAGACTGCAACCAACAGCTATTCTCCGGACCAATGCCCCGCCGAGCGCTGAATTACGAGTTACAAGCCTGGCCGCGTTAAGTACAATAACTATGTATTGCCACAAAACGCTAAGTTTCGATTGCAATAGACACCAGCCGAAATACTTATTCCCATTCAATGGAGCTCTCGTGCCAGCCACCCCATACCACTTGCAGACTGCAGTTTCGAGCTATTGGCTCTCGTCAGTGCAAGGTAGGTCTGAGACGGCTGTTCTTATTCCTTATATATTTAAGGAAACATATAGAGGAGTTCGACAAAATATTTCACTAGTAAATATTCTGCCCTCTAGAAGCATATCTACTAACTGTGCCCATGCTGTTTCGATTGTAATGGATATCAGTCGCTAGATGGAGCCTGTCATTTTTGTTGCATGTCGTGGTTTTATAAATCTCGTCATGTATCAAGAGTGAACAGATGCCTCGTTACAGCCGTCTCAGACCTACCTTGCACTGACGAGAGCCAATAGCTCGAAACTGCAGTCTGCAAGTGGTATGGGGTGGCTGGCACGAGAGCTCCTTTGAATGGGAATAAGTCTTTCGGCTGGTGTCTATTACAATTGAAACTTAGCGTTTTGTGGCAATACATAGTTATTGTACTTAACGCGGCCAGGCTTGTAACTCGTAATTCAGCGCTCGGCGGGGCATTAGTCCGAAGAATAGCTGTTGGTTGCAGTCTGGTTTCTTATTCCTTATATATTTAAGGAAACATATAGAGGAGTTCGACAAAATATTTCACTAGTAAATATTCTATCCTCTAGAAGCATATCTACTAACTCAGCAGATGTTTATTATATATTTTATATCTAGTTTTAAAATTTCTCTTTTTAGTAAAAAACATTGCATATAACAAGAAGTGATTAAGCCTGTATTACGATTGAACTCATTTTTCCAATACTTGAGTTTATTTAAAGATGATATCATAAATATAGCGGTTATTCACTAAATTATTATCTAGTTTTATAACTTCTTCTAACCATGTTAAGGCATCCTAGACATTAACTATCGGAAAGAATGTCGTGCCCTTGATAAATTAATCTAGTTAAACTCTGCAAACATGGTAATTGCTTACAAAACCAGTCTGTAGGTTTACTAGAAAATGCATATCTGACATTTGGCATTACTTTTAATACATATTATGTGTATTAATTAATCAAAGCAATAAAATTGAGAAAATACTGAATGTTTCAACCTATGACGAAGATAACTTTATTCTTCAGCATTCTTCATTTTAATTATCTCTTGATGTTCTTGAAATGAAGGCGTAGAATGCAATGCCCAACCTATTACACTTAATCTGCAAAAAGAAATTCATAAATCAACTTGCACTACTTTATTTTATGGCGTCTGCTCTAACCGCAATAGGTAGGTAGTGTTCCTATATGCCATGAAAAATATTATGCAAATGTAGATTCACTAAAATTATAGGTATGTCAGTTTCTGATAGGTAATGGTCTTTTACTTCACTTACAAAAACAAAGAAAATAACTTCATAAGAAGGAGGTTTGCAATGCAACATTTTAGACCCTCAAGGTCAAGCTTTGACCCCAAAAGTTCTGTGACTGTACTGCAAGACATCTACCCCCATCCTCAAGGGCGAGGAATACGATGGTGGCAATATTTTCCGACCTACCCTTCACTCACAACCCCTAAATCAGAAAAACCTCCCCCTTTTCCGATTTTCCGGAGCTAGACTTGCGAGGGCTTGAATAAGTTTTTTTTTTCAATTCGAATAAAATAAATAAATCTTTATTAGACGAGACCCAGCCAACCCGGGAGTTCAAGCAGCCTTTACAAGAAGTGAACTTTTTTTTCAGTGGTTTGTAGGAAATTGCTTGATTGATATACATATACGGACCATTAATAATAGGCCATACTTCAAGGGCAGATTATTTGGACCAAAATATGAAGATATAACCAGACATGCTTTAGTAAATTGTTGGAAAAAGATACAGGGTGTCAAAATAGTAACTTATTTTTTTTTTTTGCAATATCTCAACTACCTCTTAACCGATCTTCTCCCAATTTGGTAAGGAAACATTTTTTAAGCTAAGAAACAATAATTTATGTATTACATTACGTTAGCCCGTGGAGGGCGCCTCATGAGCTATGCCTGATGATGAATGTTCTTTCTCTTTTTTTCTACGAAACGTAGCGGCACTTTTGACTAGAAAATCTCATGCGGGAGTCATTTCTACCTAAAAAAGGCACACTTGATAGAACTTGATAATTCCAACCGTTTTCGAGAAAACTGCCGCATAGTTCTCAAAAATTGTTTGAAAACAAACCCAATTTGAAAAGGAAAAATTGTATTTATTGAAAAGTGTGCTTTGGTGACGTCTTAGTTCTGTCAAAATATCAAACTAATGAAACTGTACGTAAATGATAGAACTAAGATGTCACCAAAGCACACTTTTCAATAAATACAATTTTTCCTTTTCAAATTGGGTTTGTTTTCAAAGAATTTTTGAGAACTATACGGCAGTTTTCTCGGAATCGGTTGGAATTATCAAGTTCTATCAAGTGTACCTTTTTTTACGTAGAAATGCCTCCCGCATGAGATTTTCTAGTCAAAAGTGCCACTACGTTTCGTAGAAAAAAAAGAAAAAAATATTCATCTTCGGGTATAGAACATAAGGCGCCCTCCATGGGCTAGCGTGATGTAATACATACATTATTGTTTCTTAGCTTAAAAAATGTTTCCTTACCAAATTGGGAGAAGATCGGTCAAGAGGTAGTTGAGATATTGCAAAAAAAGAAAAATAAATTACAATTTTGACACTGTATCTTTTTCACAACAACTTACTAAAGCATGTTTGGTTATATCCTTATATTTTAGTCCAAATAATCTACCCTTGAAGTATGGCCTATTATTAATGGTCCACCCTGTATAAACATTTCTGTTTTTTCATTGATTTATATAGTAATGTAAAAATATTCTAGTTTTTATTCAGTCAATGATCATTCATTACATCTGTTTCCTTATATCCAATTCTTATATGTTAATACATCTTTCAATGCTTACAATTGAAGAGCTAAGTGGATAAAGGTGTTATGTCACAAAAACACGTTATTGAGTAATTTAACTCCAAAGTTTTTAGGCGAGAACTTTTTTTTTATAACGACTATGTAGCTTGCATTTTGCGATGATATTGACATTTGATGTACATTTCAGAGAGAGATAACTAAAGTTATCAGTTGTCATTATTTTCGAAAATTTAAAAAAATTAATGTACATAACACCTTTATCCAGGCGCGCAGCCAGGGGGGGGGGCATCGGGCCCGGGCCCCCCCCAAGCCGTCTTCCATGAACCAAAAAATAAAGAAGCATAATCACTATTAGTACAAATAATGCCTTCAAATTAGGAAATATTTAAGAAAATTTTCCCACAATTATGAGGCCTATAGAAAGTGAAGTATTTGGGTTGTTTAAACATGATTTTCACCCTCCGCAGTTCTAGAAAAGGGTGGTTTTTGAGAAATATATACATATATATCAATTTTAGCGTTTTTTCGTCTTTTTCTCTATATTGAGGAAAACCTATGCATTTTGGTGAAAAGTATCAAGAGAGCAAGGTAGTAGTGCATAAAATTTCCTATAAATTTTGTCTCTACATTTTTTTCGAATTCCGCTTAGTTTCGCCGCTAGAGGGCGCGAAAGAAATAAATATACATATAGACTTTTGCGCCTTTTTTTATATTTTGAACCAAAATTATGCATTTTTATGAAAAATTACAAATTATTTACTTTAATTAATTATAATTTACAAAATTACATGGTGTTTTCTAGTTTTTTTTTTCCATAAAAATATATATTTTATGTTCTACAACTTTGATCTCACGTAATTTTTCATAAAAATGCATAATTTTGGCTCAAAATCTAAAAAAAGGCGCAAAAGTCCATATGTATATTTTTTCGTGCCCTCTAGCAGCGAAACTAAGCGGAATTCGAAAAAAAAAAAATGGTAGAGACAACGTTTATAGGAAATTTTATGCTCTACAACTTTGCTCTCTAGATATTTTTCACCAAAATGCATGGTTTTTCCTCAGAAGAGGACGAAAAAACGCTAAAATTCATATATATGTATATATTTCTCAAAAACCACCCTTTTTTAGAAATGCGGGGGGTGAAAATCATGATTAGACAACCCAAATACTTAACTTCTTACAGGTCTCATACTGTGGGAAGATTTTCCATAAAACAGCGAAAAGTTTTTCTCAACCTCTGGGGAGGCCGGTTCTATTGCCCCCCCCCAGATGAATTTTCTGGCTGCGCCACTGCCTTTATCTGTTCATAAGTTTCTCTGAAATGAATAAGGAATTAGTGAATAAAAGTGTTAAGAAATTAAACATATTTTATTATTATTAAAACATTGTACAATTTTTAGGTAGTCAGACAGTTCTACGGTTTTGAGCCACAGTTTGGTCATTTCCAAGTATGTTGTGATAATACGGCATGTATTCTTCCTTTATGAATGGTAATTGTTCTTTAAGATTGGCCAGTTTTTTTACACTTAGGCTGCCTTTGTTTTCATTAAACACCGTTAGAGCGTCGGAATTTATCTTATGCATATTCCTTTTCTTTAAAATATCGACTTTGTAAAATGGAGTCATTTCATCTAGTGATGTCTTATAATAGTAGCACCCATAGGGTGCCATTTTATACCGTCGCAAAAATAAACCTTTTCGTTGTTCAAGTTTTTCTTCCTGTTATACAAATTGAGTTTTGAGGCAATTTCATCAATATCCTGGAAATGATTCTTCATGTCTATGACAACGGCGTCTTTGGGAGTTCTTAAAATTTCTCGATACTGGTCCGGAACGTAGATGTTTTGATGTTTCCGTAAAATTTTCTCGACTCTGCCAAAGTCTCTGTCTGAATCTAAATATGAATGTCCCACCTTCGAAAATTTATGGTCGATAACTTTAAATTCTCTCTTTAAAATCAACAACTGGTAAAATGTAATGATATTGAAGTTTTTATTTTGTCCACCACAGGAGTCGGGCCATATTATAATGTGATCGATCTTTTCTTGGAAATATTCATTGTAAATTTGTGAAAAGGTGTGTAAGCAACTAGCAATTTCTAGGCTTCCACGGCTGGCCATATCTTCAGTCCATGTGAAAAAGAACATTTTTTTTTTTTCAGTATTCCTCAATGTATGTATGCCAAGGTTGTAAAACCACATTTGACGAAGGTAAAATGCTTTCGATGTACTTAATTTTGGCAGCGGCATGGTTTGCTGAAGATCTAAAGTAAGATAGCAAACCGTACTATCTTCTGTAACTTTTGCTCCGTCACGCTTTTGTTGTTCGAAAGCTAGTTTGTAATTTTCTCCGTATTCTTTAGTATTATTTCCAGCATCACATTTGGGAAAAAATGTGAGTCATTTCATGATCTCAATTAAACAATTTTGAATACCGTGGACGTAATTTCAGCATTTTTATTGGGTAGGCAGAGATTTTTCACAGATAACCCAATAGATGTAAGCATAGCGAACCCTACAGGGTCTTAAACGATAACCTTTGACTTGATTGGCGTAATTATCATACTTATTATTTTTTCGGCAAGAATTTCGGAATTCGCCAGATTTGACTTAAATAATTTAACGCTCTTTCAAAATATTGGGTGGGCAGAAGCCATACCAGATATCAGTTTAGCTCTTATAAAAATTTCTACGGTCCAGTCCTCTTCCACTTGTCAACATAAAAATGTTTGTACAAAAATCAACACCACAAAACGTCACTTTCCAGTATTTCTGATTTACAGACTAATTTGCTAGAATACTTTGGTAAATTCGTATTTTATTATTGCATTTTATATTGATAATGTTTTGTTTTTAAAAAATTATTAAAACTTGCCTGGGAAGAAATCGCCACTATGTGACTGATTTCTGCTGAATTGCCAAAAGGTATGAATGTGTTTACGGCAATTAGATACTCAAGTACCATCTCGACTCTCGTACCATCTCATCTGGAAATTGAACGAAATGAATATATGGCTTAAAACACTATAAGCACTATTTCCAAATATCAGCCAATTTATAAACATCTTACATGATTCATGAAATCGTTTATTCATTGCCATTTGTAATATCAGTTTACTACGACTGGCCATTTTCACTATAATAGTAAGAAACACTTAACACAACTTGACACATTAATGTCAATATAACATAACTTTAAAAGCAAAGTGTTTCGGATTAAAACAATTTAATATCGCACAGTAATTGATAAAGGTGGTATGTGATCATGACACCTTTATCCATTAAATTATATAAAAACATGTACATGTACAAACATTAAAACGCATTTAGGAAAGGTTTATTATCCCAAAAACTTATTGAAATGATAGATTATAAGTTAAAATAGTTGTCTGTGTAGAAATCTCAAAATTTTCAAAAATGTCACATAACACCTTTATCCACTTAGCTCTTCAATTATAATCACACTGTTCGTCCGAGCTGAAATGGACGTCACATTCCATCTCGTTAAATTCATAATTATCATCTTCATCGTCATTACCGTCATCACTATAATCATCATCATCCCCATTATCATCAGACATTTTTATTTCTGGAATTAAAATATCGTAATCAAGATTATCATCATCTTGTTCAAGTGATTCCTCTATATACACGCAACTATTACAGTCTGTACCCTTTTAATTCTTACAGAATTAACTACATTTAATACCCAGCCACATCGTTTAACGCATCCATCCTTAGTACAATAATTTTGCTTAAAATATGAATCTGGAATGAGTCTCTCTGAAGAGAATTTTGGTTATTTTTGTGATATTTCATTATTGGGGGCGGGGGTAGTTTCACCCCGGGGGGGGGGTTAGGTTACTTGCGATCTATCTTTACTTAAACCTATCCGACAAGCCCTCGCAATCCTAGCACCTGAAAATCGGAAAATGAGGTAATTTGTCCGATTAGGTAGGAGTTTTCCGATTAGGTTTAGGGGTAGTGGGTGAAGAGTAGGTCGGAAAATATTGTCACCATCGTGTTCCCCTCCCTCAAAAATAGGTCAGGATTTTGACGTAATCTCCAAAAACAAGTAAAAACCAGCCAAAACTAAAGTTACAGCCTAAACGAGCTAGGTATCATGAAACAATTTGTAAAAGCATTGAATAAAGAAAGCACATTTTTCAAGAAGAGATTCATCAACTATCTAATGCGGAAATGAAAGATGGACCTCAAATTCGAAAACTCTTAAGAAATGAAAATTTTTATAATACAATGGATGGCCTTGAGAGAGCAGTATGGGTAAGTTTTAGAAACGTCATTAAAGGATTTCTTAGAAACTCGGGGAACCCAGACTATACAAAGATAGTGGCTAAGGTTCTTAAGAATTTACAGAACCTGAGTTGTCTAATGATCCTAAAATTACACTTTTTGCGCTTCCTTATAAATTTCTTTCCTGGAAATCCAGGTGCCTATAGTGCAGAGCAAGGGGAACGGTTTCACCAAGATATTCGCGAGATGGAGCGTCGACATCAAGGAAGATTGGATGAAAATATGATGGCAGACTACTATTGGATATTGAAACGGGATATACCAGAAAATACAAAGAAAAGAAAAAGAATGCCATTTCACAGGACTTTCGAAAGTAAGAGGGTACGCTATAATAGAAGATTGTTAACGCGATTTATAAAGTTTTTTTGTGGCTATGTAAAAACTCTAACGCGATGAGTTAATGCTGACCTGGGATTAGTGCCCCAAAATACATGTAGGTAAAATGTTCAGTTTGCTGAGGCTTTTAATTTATTTTAACTTCAGCTTTGGCTGGTTTTTACTTGTTTTTGGAGGTCATGTCAAAATCTTGACGTGATGGATCAATTCTGACCTTGGATTCGATTTCAGCTAACCAAAATACGTATAGGTATTATAGTAGTCTGTTGGATAGTGCAAAACTTTTGTTTTGTGTATGTGTAATTTTTCCCAAACAAATTCATAAAAATTTTCTGGAAACTGCTCAAAAGGGTCTAGCCGTACTTCCATGGCGGAACTGCCCCCGATAGGAACCTATATCGTAACCTATGTTATATTGTAGAGGGCGCTAATAGTAGTTGATAGAGTAGATATTAGCTCTATATCTTAGTTAATTGAGGAGCTATTTGAAAAAAAGTGTTTGGAGACGACTATTTTTCAAAGCGATATATCTTAGTTAATTTTAAAGCTAAAGAAATAAAACTAAATGGCAGTGTTATGGTACACTTTACAGTTTATTTTATATCATTTCCTATGGGCCGAGCCTAAATATAAGTATTTAAAAAATGCAAAGACAAATTTTGTCAATCGATTTCTATCAGATCTAATTGAATTACCACTTTGAAAAAAATATATAATAATTGTCTATGTCTTGCCTAACAGCATGCCAAGTTTCATTAAAATCCAAGAGGTGCAACATGTCGAAAAAAAATTTTAAGTAAGTGGACCACCTTAAACGACCACTATGTTGACGCTTCTAATTTGCATTACATTTCATTAATCTTTGGAAAAGTTGCGTTTTGACAGCTCATAAAAAGTATATCAAGGGTTGGTGGTGTCAACTAGAATATTACAATATTTTTTTGATCTACTTTTATAGTGACTATAGTTGGTCTCAGTTAAGAATGCAGTTGTTTACGTTATGAGCGGAGCACAATTTACACAGGATATGGAAATTCCCAAGTAAGTGGAATCCCCCCATGGCTGACTCAAGCCAGTTGGTACATAAAATAAAAATTAACGGTTTAAATTGGCTTTTATTTGGCACTTTTCTTTTATTCATTGAAATTGAAATACATTGAAATTATTTAATTCATATTGCAATATATTTTATTTAGAGTAATAAAAGCTCATTATAGACGTAAATCCTCTAAAAATGTCAGTGTTAGGCCTCCCGCGCACTGGCGATTTTTAGTTGTACTACTAAAAGTTGAAGTTTCGCGCGCACTAAACGACAAAAAATTGTATAACTCAACCTCGTGCGCACTTCCAACTAAAAATTGAGCCAATTAATCAGTTTAAAAATGGACTTTGATGAATTAGCATGTGTTTGTGCACTTTAAGGAAAAAACGCAGAATAAAATGGTGGGTTCATCCATTGATAAGTGCCCGTCTAATGAATGGAGAATTTCATAAAATATATGAAGATTTACGGACCTACCCCAATTCGGGATCAGTTCTGAACATACTTCACACCACAGTTTTTCTTTAAAATTTCGGTCTGAGTACTCTCTCAGCTTTTTATCATACAATGCAGGTCTGCACTCGACACAATTTATTAATTTCTTACCGAAATTATCGTTATCCATCTTATAGCAAACGCCTTCCAGCGTGTAGTATTTAGGACTGAACTGATAAATGTGGCCAACTAAAAGTTGGAAGTGCGCGCGAACACGTTTGAACCTACAGGCGTCGCTCAGTCGGTGAGTTGCACAAGTTGTGTACAGAGACAACAGCCCTACGACTAAAAATTGGATCGGTTGGGGAATCGACAGTGCGCGGGACGCCTAAGAAATGGGTAAACCTACTACTTGCTTGTGCTCGATATCAGGCGAGCTGTTCTTGTCTCTGCCATTCTGAACTGTATCTTTGATCTCTCTCATATGCCTGCCTAAAAAGTGTACACAAATATCATAACCTCCGTGTAAGTGCATGACCACGTCGTCACGTCGGTGCACTGCACAAAGCACATAGCACCGCACTTCGCACATCGCACACTGAAATTAAATAAACCATTATTTTAAATGAGAGTGGCCATATCGACGCCCCTCGCACATCGCACAATAAAATTAAATAAAACCATGCTCTTAAATGAGAGTGATGAAATCAACAACTTGAGCTTCGCACATCGCAGCGTTTAGCACAGGCGATACCGTGTTGTTGAACCCTCTAGGGTTGAGTTGAGTAGCTTAGGCTAGACTTCGCCCATTTGGAAATAATTGTAATGTTCAATTTTTCTAAATAAAGTCATTTATTATTATTATTATTATTATTATTATTATTATTATTATTATTATTTGTAACAAAAGAGATAAATATAACTAGAGCAGTCTGATTTTAATAAAAATGGAAGGAAATAGCCGAACAGTATATGAACAATTAGTACAATTTCTTTTGTATTAATATTCATAAATATCATAAAACAATAAAATAAACTTCGATGTGCGATGTACGCTGCGCGAGAAAGATCAAAGATTCAGTTCAGAACGGCAGAGACAAGAACAGCTCGCCTGATATCGAGCTCAAGCAAGTAGTAGGTTTGCCTATTTCTTATAACACTTGACATTTTTAGAGGATTTACATCTATAATGAGCTTTCATTAATCTAAACAAAATATGCTGCAATATGAATTAAATAATTTCAATGTATTTATAAAAGAGCCAAATGCCAAACAAAAGCCAATTTAAACCGTTAATTTTTATTTTATGTACCAAATGGCTTGAGTCGGCCAAGGGGGATTCCACTTACTTGGGAATTCCCATATCCTGTGTAAACTGTGCTCCGCTCATAACGAAAACAACTGCATTCTTAACTGAGACCAACTACAATCACTATAAAAGTAGATCAAAAAAACATTGTAATAGGCTAGTTGACACCACGAACCGTTGAAATACTTTTTATGAGCTGTCAAAACGCAACTTTTCCAAAGATTATTGCAACGTAATGCAAATTAAAAGCGTCAACATAGTGGTCGTAAGGTGGCGGTCCACTTACTTTAATTTTTTTTTCCACATGTTGCACCTCTTGGATTTTAATGAAACTTGGCATGCTGTTAGGCGAGACATAGGCAATTATTATATATTTTTTTCAAAGTGGTAATTCAATTAGATCTGATAGAAATCGATTGACAAAATTTTTCTTTGCATTTTTTAAATACTTTTATTTAGGCTTGGCCCATAGAAAATGCTATAAAATAAACTGTAAAGTGTACCATAACACTGCCATTTAGTTTTATTTTCCTAGCTTTAAAATTAACTAAGATATATGGCTATGAAAAAAAGTCGTCTCCGGACACTTTTTTTCAAATAGCTCCTCAATTAACTAAGATATAGAGCTAATATCTACTCGAGCAACTACTATTAGCGCCCTCTACAATATAACATAGGTTACGATATAGGTTCCTATCGGGGGCAGTTTCGCCATGGAAGTACGGCTAGACCCTTTAATAAAAATTTTATCATCTGCTAATCACCATTTTGAATCTTTTAAAATTAATTTATTTTCACGTAAGTAGGTAACTTGTCTTGAAATATCCCACTTAGCTGAAAAGAATAATACTAAAAGTAAAAATGCATATTATGACATTAATTTTAATTTTCTTTACTGTATACTATTATTATTCAAGTATTGTCAGATAATTCTTAAATAATCGTCAAAAGTGTTATTGTTGCTTATTTGGTAGGTAGTTGACGCTACTGAAGAACTGCCTTGAAAGAAAGGAAGACAAATATGAAAAATATACAGGTGTTCACCATTAGAAAAGGCAATAATATTTCCCATGTAGTTAATATAACTATAAAAAATTACAGGGTGGTTTCCCTAAGAATCGCTAGTGAAAAATGTGATGGAGGGCGGTAATATTTCGAACGCAATTAACACAAAGGTCAAGGAAGAATATATGAAAAATATGCAGGGTGGCCACCCACACAAAATAATGAAAAAAATGTGACACAAGACGATATTATTTCACATGAAGTTTACACAACTGTCAAAAAAAATATGAAATATATAGAAAGCGGTAACTTTAAAAAAATGAAAAAATACGAAGGACAATAATATTTCGCATTTAATTAACACAACTGTCAAGGCAAAAAAAAATATGAAAAATGTACAGGGTGGTCACTCTAAAAATAATTGAGACATTATTGTGGAAATAATATCTGGACTGTAGTTGACACAATTATCGAGAAGAAGACTTGACATACTTTTAGTGAAAATGTACCGGGTTGTCATTTTAAAAAATAAGAAACCACAGAGGAACATGAAATTTGAAATGTAGTTGTTAATATTACCAGGAGAGGTGAAAATTGATTAAAAAAATATTCTGGATGGCCATCTAAGAGAAAAAATAATTAATAAAGGGAAGTTTTGTGCAAATACCTTTATAATTTTTTTTAAAGGCGGTTCAACTTTTTTTGAATCTCTTTTGTTCTTTTTAAAGAACTATTATCTTCTACTTAATGAAAGAAAGCATTGTGAAAAAGTAATTTGCAAAGAGTTACGATGAACGTAATCGTATACCTATATGAATACTTCTAAATGCTAAATGTACCGCAACGTTTCGCAAAAATGAAATGGGAAAAATATTCATCATCAGATATATAGCTCACGTGATATATAAATTACTGTTTCTTAACTAGAAAAGTGTTTCTTTATGATATTTGGAGAAGATCGGTCAAGAGATTGCTGAGTTATTGTAAAACACAGAAAAAAATTCATCTTTTTCCACAGCAACATTTTACTAAAGCATGTTTGGGTACATATTTCAGTTCAAAGAATCTACCGTTAAGCTTTGGTCCATTATTAATGGTTCACCCTGTATATTAACTTTAATTTAACTTTGATTCTTAACGCCAACTCATCCAATTACTAGACGATTTCTACAACTGTGTTCTTATGAATCATAATAATAAAACAAAACAAAAAATGTGCGAAGGTAATTTACATTTACCGTTGTAAATGCCAGCGTATAATTTCATCTACTTTTCTACTCTTCAGCTAAATCAATAGGCGTCCCCCTTGGGAAAACGCAGCATAATAGAGAAAGGTGCAATCTGAGTTTTAAAGGTTAAAATTCTAGATCGTGTCCTACAGGTTATTATCTTACACAGCTCCCACTGAAATTCACTAACGAAGTAATAACAGCAATAATTTCTCTTATTACTTTCTTATGCAATCTAATACCAACACACTTTATGTTTAATATTGATTCCCTCCCAACATAAGAGCAAATATATTAATGGTGGTCCAGATAATGTTTTAAAAAACTTTACATATATTTTATAAAGGATTTTAAATATGTTTTAGTATAAAAACATCAAATGTCATGGCTATCAACATTTAGTGACTTTTTCATATTTCTCATTTAAAAAAATGTCTGTGTTTTATAGGTATTGTTATAATCAGATCAGGGACGTTAGTGGAGTCCAGCAAATAACAATTTGGTTGAGACGTATACGTACATACAGTAAGAAAGCCCAGGACAGATTTTTCGAGTGCATTTCTTATCTCCAGTGATAAGACCTGGTTTTATTATGAGTCTATTCATGGAAATGTAGGGTATAGATGCATGCTAGGCAGAAATGTTTTGGTGTATTCGGGATTGAGAGAATTTCATGCCGACCAAAACCTTAACACAGGTTTTGGTCGGATTTTTGTAGAGTGAGAGGAAATATGCGTTTACTTTCGGTTTGTTATAAATATTTAAAAATATAGTTTTAGGTACTCTCTCACAGCGAAAAAATTTTGTATGTTGAAATAATTGTTTATGGAACTTTAATATAATATATAATTTGAAATCGTCTACCCCAAAAATCCATCAAATGATATCCCACATCGGTAGTGGGGTGGGGGTGGTGATAGGGGGGTTGTAGTGGGGGCGAATGTAAAAAATATTTTGAGGATTTTGGTTTTTGTACACACACTAAATCACAATTTTTTTTCGCCCTCTTTAATAATGGGATGAGGGTGGTAATGGGGGTGGCTACTGCCAAAAAATTTTTTGAGACCTTATCTTCTCTTGTATATACTAAATACCAATTTTATGGACTCTTACCTGCTTGATTTATCTATTTGCCCCCATTTTTCCCAATTTATCCCTCAACCCTTCAACGGAATAAGATGAAAATGTAATCCAGTTCCAGATAACGTTAAAATACATGCGTGTATCAAATTTCAAGTCAATATCGGTTCCAGAGTAATCGTGCGCATAAGAAACAACAGACAGACAGACCGACAGACCCTTCAGACAGAAATTTTTTTTTTTACTCAAACTTAATATCTCGACATTTCATGAAATTCTAAGCCTTTATAATATTTTGCACTAAAAAGATTTTGTTCCTTTAATAAAAATAAAGTTAAATCTTGACGAAGGCGCCGGGAATTCTACATAAAAATAACAAGTGAAAAAAATATTCGGTAAAATTGGCTGTAGCTTTTTTGCATAAAGATGTGTCTTACTGATAAAAAAACTTTAATTGGAAAACTTTTGGAAATGGCTCCTTTGATGTCTAATAACCCATCAATAAAGTAAAAGATCGAGAAGATACAGAATTTTACAAGAATTTATAGCTGTATCTCGGAAGGTGTAGGATCTAGTTGGATCCATGTATTGATTAAATTTTGGACTTACGGTTTTTGGAAAATTCTGAACAAGTTTTATTAACAAAATTTTCCGACAAAAATATGCCTAATATGATTTTATGATTTTCTTCGCATATTTTGGTACCGCAGATGGCTTTGCATTTGTAGGAGGCGAATGTATTTCTGGTCATAAGTAGATCCTAATTTGTTCTATGCTTAAGTAAAATTTGATTCAAATCGAAAAAAAAAATTAAAAAGTTATTGGAGTGTTACCATTTCAAGTGAAACACACTGTATGTATGTATTATACAGACTGGATTTTGAAGTAATAATTAGTAATAATTCTCGTAAATTATTTAAATTTAAAACTCAGGCATGGCGTGTCTCACTTTAAAAACAGTTATTTCTTATATTTTGTTCTTTGTATTAAGTTTTATGTTTGTGTTAACTTCTATTCAGTTCAATGTCACGAACTCCTTAGTCGTCCTTTATCGGCATACAATCAATCAAATCCAAATATGTAACGTTAATTTAAAATGATTAGCAGTCAGATAAATCATAAATTTTTATTAGTAAAAGTGAGACCTGTGCGTCGTCCTATATGAACTCATTCAAGTATTAATTTGACCTATTTATGAATTGAATTCATCGGCATTGGAAATATTTAACTTCTCTTTGTTCACTTTTCCATTTACAATTTAAGCGTGATACATTTCTGGTGGATAATTTATTATGTAATTAATTCAATTGTAGTTTAAAGAATGTTTACTATTTGATTGATGGTGTTTTTCTAGGTAGTAATAATAGTAGGCCACGATCAGTATGTCATATGGAAAGAATGTAAACGTTTCTCAGGTTTGCTTCTGTTAAAGTTGGTGGATTTTAACTTTGAATTTGAATCGGCATAAGCGTAAAACATGTTCATGTGCATGTTGCAGGGTATTCACATAAATTTGGGTTCATATTCATATATTTTATGAAAAAAGGACCCGTATCTCGTTATTTTCTCAAACAAACAGTAAAAAATTAAAACAGATTTCAGTTCTTAACACGACCACAATATGTTATAATAAACGAGCTGATGCCCGCGACTTCGTTCGCATGGAAGACTTGGTCCGCATGGAATTAATAACATTGACATACTAACTTATGCCTATAAAGAAGTGTTACACACCCACTGAGTACTCAGGAAGTACACGCATCCGTAGTACTCGGGGAAACGCACTGCGCATCCATTGTACTCTAGGAAACCCACTGCACGTCCATTGCATTCATTGTACTCAAGGAAAACTTCTGCACATCCACAGTACTCGGAGAAATTCACTGCGCATCCATTGTACTCGAGGAAACCCACTGCACATCAATTGCAATCAAGAAAACCCACTGCGCATCCATTGCACTCGAGGAAACCCACTGTGCATCGCAATTTGATAACAATTCATTATTCTATTTTTGTGTTAGAGCGGGTTAAATGAAAAAAGAATTATTTTAATCGATAATAGAGCACATGGGCGGGTATGTATCAAATTTCATGCTTAAAAACATCCCTCTCCCTGTTCACCCATTCGGGGGTCTCTTTTTGAAAACCGTCGAATACGTGTCTTCTTATTTCCTCAGAAGAGCCCGTCATGCGTCGTTGGAATATCACGTTTCTGACTTACGAGGTTTCAGAGATACGGGTACCCTTTAGACCGTTTTCACCCCTTCAAAAAGTGAAAATCGAAATTTCGTCTTACTAGTTCTAATAGATTCCAATAAAGAGTATTTCTGCCAAGTTTCACGCTCCTAGATGTAACCGTTTCCTAAAAGCTTAAAAATCTTCTCCTCCCCGTTCACCACTCAGAAGAGTCCATCGCTCGAATAATCATGTTTCTGATTTATGCGATTTCAAAAACACGGGTGCGCTTTAAACCATCTATCACCCCCGTTTTCACCTTTTCAAAAAAGTGAAAATCGAAATTTCGTCTTAGACGCATCTCATAGATTTCAACAATAAATATTTCTGCCTTTCACGCATCTAGATTGAACGGTTTCCAAAAAAGCCTAAAATTTCAACCCCCCTTTTTCACCCTCTTAAGAGTCGAATTTCGAAAAATATCTTAGTGATTGCTTACGTCATTCGGGGAACTTCTATGCAAAATTTGAAATTTTTAACCCCGCGGTTTGAGCTGTGCGTTGATAGATCAGTGAGTCAGTCAGGGTATTCTTTTATATACAGGGTGTCCCGAATTGCATAGGCCAAACTTCACTAAGCAATACAACTTTTCAAAATAAGAAAAAAAGTTCCTGTAAACATGGGGCGGGAAGTGCTTAGTTTCCGAGATACAGGGTGTTCAAGTAATTCTCTTGAAAATGTTTTTTTATGAATATTGTCGAAACGTCTAAAGATAAACAAATGATAATTTACACAGGAATTTAACTTTTTATGCTTTTTAAGACAAAATGACAACTATGTACGAAAATCATTCAGGAGCGAGTGAAACTGGGGGGGGGGGGGGGGGGGGCTAGGTATAATTTAGCCCCAACTTTATTGTGTGACACTTTTACATTAATTTATGAGCAGAATTTGAAAATTTGAAGTTTTCTACACAAAAAAAGTCTCATGGGTTTTTTCTCTAAAATGATCAGTTTTTGAGTAAATCTTATCTGAACTTTATTCGGGAATAGTTTTTTATGAATATTTTAGCAGAACAGAAAAAACAACGTCAGTAAAACAAAATTTGATTACATTATTTTTTATTAGACAACAATGAATTAGATTAAAGTAAGGTAAATTACAAATTACTAGAGTTGTTCAAAGTGGATCACCTGGTTGAAGGCTTTGGACTGGCTGCATTCGAAAAGCTTTGCTGTGGTCTTTTTTTAGAATCCGAAAAACTTTGTTTTTGGAAACATGCACAGCTTGCGCACGCAGCTGATACGCTCTTCTAATACTTAATTTATTATCATTGATAAATTTGGCCAAAATTATGTTTTTAAATCGCTCATTTAACTGTTCTTCTTTTCTTGGATCTCTTTTAAGTCCAACATTTCTAAATTCTAGGTGGGTTCGAATAAAAACATCTTTAGATGGTTTCCTTCTATTAGGAAATCTTATCCGATATTCGCGTACTGCGGCATTCCAGTTTCCATTACAATATCCATAAATAAAATGAATATCCGCTTACTCCACATTACTAAACATGACCATTTTTTACTTTTCAATAGAACACTTTTTCCAAAAGAAAATAATAAAACTACAGAACAATGAACTACAGAAAACACAAAAAACAACAATGTCATTATTGTCATTCTGGCATTGCATGCTAGCTTATTTTTCATTTGTTACAAACATTACAATCATGGCACACTTCTGCATACCAGGAATGCTGGTAATAATGGTTACTAATTAATAAAGTTCAGATAAGATTTACTCAAAAACTGATAACTTTGGAGAAAAAACACAAGAGACTTTTTTTGTGTAGAAAACTTCAGAGTTTTAAGTTTTGCTCATAAATTAATGTTAGAGTGTCACACAATAAAGTTGGGGCTAAATTATACCTAGCCCCCCCCCCCCAGTTTCACCCGCTCCTGAATGATTTTCGTACATAGTTGTCATTTTGTCTTAAAAAGCATAAAAGTTAAATTCCTGTGTAAATTATCATTTGTTTATCTTTAGACGTTTCGAAAATATTCATAAAAAACATTTTCAGGAGAATTACTTGAACACTCTGTATCTCGGAAACTAAGCACTTCTCGACCTATGTTTATAGGAACTTTTTTCTTATTTTGAAAAGTTGTATTGCTTAGTGAAGTTTGGCCTATGCGATTCGGGACACCCTGTATATAGATAATGAAAGGATATCCAAACTTGTAGAATTAGTAAACTAACTTATGCCCATAGTATTATTTTACTGTAAGAATATACTTTGAATTATTTTATTTAGTTTTACTTTAGTAGAACTATTTTATTTTTATTTTTTAGCACAAATAAAACGTATTCTATTCTATTCTATTGACGCCATTTGATTGGTCAACGATCACTTTGGGTTTCATAAGCAAAATATAGCGTATCGCACGTCGATTTTTGATTGGTTTTTTAAGGTTGTTAAAGATTTGTTACCAATCATAAGTCGTGCAGCGAAATACTCACTTTTGTTTTTATAATTTTTTCATAAAATTAATATAAAAATAGTGGTTATTTACGGAAAACTGATTTTTTATCCCTAAAAGCCGGTGGGAGAAGCGAGCACGAAGGTTGGAACTCGGGATGTTTTTGGAGATTCGTATCTACTCAAATTACTATCATTTTACGTTGAGAAAACAAACAGAATAGAAATGCAATAGAAATATTACACAATTCAAATATGGTACTCCCACTGGATCATCTGTTGGCTAGCAGCATTCGAAAAAAAAACATATGGACGCGCGGCGCCAAGAAGGTTGTTCCTAAAAAATAAATATTTCTCTTTAGTGTTTCAATTCAAGAGAATCATGAGGATCGGACAAAATGCATTGGTCCTTATGCCCATATAGTCCAGTCAATGAAAGAATTGTAGAGAACATTTTGAAGGGGAGAATTTTTCTCTTCAGGAATGTGTTGGGGGTAGTCAGGAGGTAAACATACTAAAAGTCCCCGCCCCTAGCCACGCCGCTTCAGAGGGGAGGGGGGTGGAAAGATTCCTTTTTTCGATTCTTCGCTTATAACTCGGAAACGATGCGTCGTATGGGAAAAGGTAATCTATGCAAAATTAAACGTAATTAAATTTTCCACAAGAATGTTTATATTCATTTTCTTCCTATGTGTTATAGTTTACGAGATATTCGCCAGCGAAAATCGATAATTAATAAGAAAAAATCATTTATGTACCTTGAATATTTCTATCAAAGCGGTTTAACGTGGTCTGCTAATAAATCACAGTCACAAAACAATCTTTATTTTACAACACTCGACGTATTTGCTAACGTAATATTTTGTCGAAATCTAGACATTTCCTTAAATATACAGTGTGACTCACTTAAAATGAAGACACCCTTATAACTTTTTCATTTTGTTTCCGATTTGAATCAAATTTTACTCAACTATAGAACAAATTAGGATCTACTTATGACCAGAAAATCATTCACCTGCTATAAAGGCAAAGCTACCTGCGGTACCAAAATATGAGGAAAAAGATTAAAAATCATATTGATTTTTAATCTTACGAACGATGAATTTTCGTAGCCACCACAAATTGCGGAAACTGAGGACCCCCTTTGCCAGATGAGTTTATGTATGAGATAATCTCCCATCAATAATCAAATCAAATTTTGGTGTATGTACGTTTGTGGCGCCGATTGGATGCATTTTTTAGAATTTCTAACATTCAAAATGTTTTATTTTTTTCACCATATTTTTGTACCGCAGGTGGCTTTGCCTTTATAGCAGGTGAATGATTTTCTGGTCATAAGTAGATCCTAATTTGTTCTATACTTGAGTAAAATTTGATTCAAATCAGAAACAAAATGAAAAAGTTATAAGGGTATCTTCATTTTAAGTGAGTCACACTGTATATTTAAGAAAATGTCTAGATTTCGACAAAATATTACGTTAGTAAATACGTCGAGTGTTGTAAAATAAAGATTGTTTTGTGATTGTGATATATTAGCAGACCACGGTAAACCGCTTTGATAGAAATATTCAAGGTACATAATTGATTTTTTTTTATTAATTATGGGTTTTCGCTGGCGAACATCTCGTAAACTATAACACATAGGAAGAAAATGAATATAGACATTCTTGTGGAAAATTTAATTACGTTTAATTTTTCATAGATTACCTTTTCCCGTACGACGCATCGTTTCCGAGTTATAAGCGAAGAATCGAAAAAAGGAACCTTTTCACCCCCCTCCCCCCTGAAGCGGCGGGGCTAGGGGCGGGGACTTTTAGTATGTTTACCTCCTGACTACCCCCAACACATCCCTGAAGAGAAAAATTCTCCCCTCCAAAATGTTCTCTACAATCCTCTTTTGGGCATTCATTGATTGGACTAATAGTATTAGAAATAAAGGAAAAAAATATTTTGGACACGCAGAGGTTCAATAATTTTGGGTTTAATTTGTACAGCTCTATATATCACATAATGTAAAATTCTGAATGCTTATATAAAACGCCAACGAAATATGTTTTCAAAATCTACAGAGGAAGTTCAAATTGATTTATAATTTCAAAGGCTACAACTGCCATCATGTTCTATTTGAATGAAGAAAATTATAGGCCATTGATTATGCAGACCTTCATTGCTCAACAACTCACATGATGATGAATTAGAGAGATTATTTCACTCATTAACGCTATAGCCGTTTTTTCACAACATTGCACTAATCAAACGTGTCCCGTGTTAGTGATAATCCAACCTAGATCGGCTTTTGACAGTACCAACATGCAAAATTTATCGCTCTAATTTTTTGTGTCGCTGAAGCAGCAAATATAGCAATAATTTTTTGACGTTTTGTTTCGTGAAATGTTTTCGGCAAATAGGGCAACTCGAGCTTTTAAATTTTACCCACATATAAATATCTCCTCTAGCTTATTACTAATTGTTAACGTAAATTGTAGTATTGTATTATATACGAAGTAATTCACCTGAATTTTTTCAGATTTTTTTTTCAACTTTTACATTTCCCCTCCCCCATTTTTAGGAATATTCGAGTGGCCATTTCTCGAAAAATATGCATTTTTCAAAAAAATTCACAAGAGTAAAAACATCTTATTTTGGGCCAAAAAAGGGAAATACATCATTTTTTTTCATTTTTGACCTAATTTTATAAGTTACGGAACCCGTGATAAAAGGGGTGTTTCCGATCATTTCCTACTCTAATCTTTTTTTTTAACTTTTTTATTAACGTCAATACAAACACATTCCACAAGGCATCATCAAAATCCATTCATTAGCACTCAAGTTAGAGATTTTGGTCATTTTAGCGCTCCGTTGACTGGACTAATGATAATTCATCACAAAACAGGTATTTGGAAAATCAAAACTGAACTAAGTAGCACTATATGTTATAATTCGTTGTACTTGAAGTTCACTCTACTTAAACAAGCAAACCTTAACTTAATCATTAAACTTCTTAAATTAAAGGTTAAAGAATAATTAAAGGAAAGGATTAAATACATAAATATATATCAATAAACACTTTAATATAATAATTCTTGAAAAATTCACTCTTTACACCTGTTAAGTTAAGTTAGCGTCATGGCCGCAACCTTACAACGTAAAAGCGAGAGATTGGTAAAATGCAATATTGTCTGGCTTTACTCGTAGTGTGATTGGTCGAAGCGTACTAGAGGACTCTTTGTTGGGAATACCAGTCTATAAGTTACAATATCTATAGTTTAACGTATCTTAATTGTCACTGTTATTACATCATTTATACCTACTTTGTTTTTTATTAGATGAGTCGTTTTGAAATGCATTTTTATGTGACGTAAATGATGAAATTAAAAATAAAGGTCAGTAAACTCTAAAAAGTGACAAGAAAACGTCTGAAGATAATTAATTACAAAACATAATGTTAAAGATAAACTTAATGAATTATTTATTCGTGAAACATTCTCCCCAAATACCACTCGTGCTTTTAAATTTTATCTAAAAATTTTTGCTCAAGCTAAATTGTCAAAAAAGTAATATAACTCCCGCTAAAGCGGTCGGGATTAATCAGATAATAAACTGCCAGTTTGCACTCTTTATGTTACCAGGCAACAACGCTTTCGAAAAAATTTTAGATAAAGTTTTAAGCACTAGTGATATTACATACGATAATTTTTCCTGCAAGATGTGGCCGGTAATTAGTAAATCAGATGTAGATAACTACCTCTATCACTTGATTCGAACTTTCTTCGCTAGGTATATCCAGTTTCGCTACCGTTTCTATTAATTTCATTACTACTTCCACTTTTTTTTTTCAAAGAACCTCAGATGTTGACTTTTGTTTAAATTAACGTGTGCTTTCATAATATTTCTAATAAATTCTTATCTATTGTGTTTTTTCTGTGATCCGAGACAAACTAACAGGGTTTGGTTCTGGTTCATAGACATTCTATTTTTTATAAACAATTAATGCGAACTGACCCTGAAATACTTTCGATTTCGATTAAAGAATTGTTGCTAAAAGGTTTACGTGGCGCGACTGCATTAGTGCATAACCAATAATTTGTGATAATCTACCGACGAACGGTTTGATGTATTTCAATTTTTTTTATAGATTTGCTTCTCATCATCTTTAAAATAAATGCCACTTGTGATTTGTTGTTTTTATTAAATAGATATTTTTTTATTTTATTTTGTTTATTTTTTACACACTCAACAGATCAGGGACCCAACCAGAAAATAGGAATACAAAATATTAAATATTGCAAATAATAAATATAATTGACGAAAAAACAAGTTGCTGTAAAAGCACAACTAATTAAGTATTCTAATGAAGCCAAATTGCAGCTGAAAATGTCAACACAAAATGTTTTACCTTTTTCTCTATTGAAAATTTTCATATCAAGACGACCGGTAGGTCGCCAAATTGAAAGAAACACAAACCGGGCGCATAATTACAGCAAATGCTACCGAAGTCACCCGCATTCGATTCTATATCTGCTCTGTTTTTTACAAATCATAAATTTTTTTATAAATTGGCTTAATCTACCTTGGAACATCTGAATCTTTAATAACATCCACACTTTTAGGCGCTACGTTAAAAATATTTTCAGTTTTCTAGTTACCGAAGCGCGCTATAGGTAAATCAGCATGTTCTTCTTATCACCTGGCTGCGGCATTTCGGAGCGCCGCTGCTAGGTAGCGATGCTTGGAATATCCATGGCAACTGTCAATAAAATAAAGGACGCGGCTTCTATTCAAATGACAACTACTGTCAAAATAAATTAAATCATATCATTATAACAGCTCTGAACGTTTTTGAAAAGAGTGTCAGATATAGAAGACATAGCGAGTAAGGCTTGTCTTGATTAACTTCCAAGAAAGTTAAAAATAATTTAATACTTGTTATATAAATGAGAAAATTTTCCCAAAACTTTATTTTCCTAGGGACGTTATGAAAAATAACAACCCATTGCCAATGGCAACAAGTATTTGATACACAAATCGTCACTTTCGATCGATAAAATAAGGGAATTAGCGTATACTTACGAGGGAGGTATGACGAAAATATTATATCTTCTAGAGTATCTTCTATATATGTAAATAACTTAATCATCATTAAGTGCTAACATAACTGCTTTATTTTAGATATATTATTATTACAATTCGATTAAGAAATTAAATAAGACTTTAGTATAATTTAATTTTCGGTCGCCTGATGGAACTAAAAAATGAATATAGGCTTGTAACATGATATAAACTAAAGACAGATAAAAATAGTAATTAATTGCATGAGCCAAAATACAAATAAATAGTTTATCTAATTAACTGTTCGTTAAATTATTATTAAATAATTAAGTTCTTAAACTTAATTATACCATGGGTGATCTATAACGATTCATTAATTTAATTCGTAGCTGTAAGTAATTTAAATCAGATATCCATTAGGTGCTCAAATTCTTACATGTTAATTAACAGTGGCGGGAATTTGGGACATGAATTTTAAGCGAATTATATCTTATGTCTATATAAAAAATTACTGATTAGAAGTTAATTGATACCTATTTATGTTACTTTGATTTCCTTTTCAAGCTTCGGTTTTGTTGCTATGACACTTTCTTTTTCTTTTACTTTTCTAGAAAGGAATGGAAAATCTTTTGCAAAATATAACGAGAATTTGCAACTTCTGCTCTGCTGTCTACCGTTTACTATTTACTGTTATAAAGAATTACTACAAAGGGAGCGAAAACATATCGGTTAGTCTATATTTTACAATAGTTATCGTTGTTAGAAATTCTTTACACTGGCACTACTAGATAATAGAAGCGGCTTCACCTGCTTAATTGATTTTGAAAAAACTTGTCATATATTCGCAGTAGATCATGGTGTTCAAATAGGACTGACTATAATTAATTATATTGTTTGAGCTATTTCTGTGAAACTTTTCACAAATAGTCAATGAACATAGAAAACGTAGAGATCGCGATATTTAAAATTATTCATCGCAGAAATTTTCTTTACAAGTATTTTACTTTTTGTTTAATGACAGTCACACAAAAAAAAGTGGTCTAGCCTGCGGACCAAGCTAGTGTGGCCTTATGTATTTGGACCCGCTGAAACCGAATCCGAAGTCAGAATTGTCAGATTGGCTCGTTTTTCACACCTAACCCCAAAGAAACTCTCCCCCCCCCCAAAAATGGTCTTTCCGGCGGACCATACTAGTGTATCCCTATGTATTTGGACCCTCTGAAACAGAATCCGAAGTCAGAATTGTCAGATTTGCTTCTTTTAAATATAATTAATAAATGGATGGTATTCTTTGAACATTTGCATTTTATTGATTGTATGTTGTAATCTCATCCCTCGAGGGTTTTCGTTTGAAATGCCGGAATTGAGTAAATTAGGTGTCTCAGGACCCACAAGTTTGAATCTCAATGCCCTGGTTGCCATACGGAAGCTCGAGAGGGATTCTTTTTATCAAAACAATACAGAGATCTTTAAGCATAAAATCCTTTATCATTAGGTAAATAAGTAAAATTCCATCGAGAAAAAGATCAATTTTTATTAGAGAGAGAGAAAGAGCGCCGTTAATAAACTACGGTAGTGCAGACTGCGCCTATTACTTATCTGTCAAGTATATCTTAGCTTCAACCCGCCTGGGAGTGGAAGGCCACATAAGAACAAGGGAGAACGCGACTGGCGCCCTTATTAAATAAAATCGTGTCGAGCCATTCAGACACTGTGTGGTAGGTTCTTCGCCCTTACATGGAATATTATTTTTTTATATAAACAGACATAGGTATTCCTAGCATTACAAAGATATGTTGTCAGTAGATTATAATAATATCAAAGCTTCTTAGTACATAGTATTTCTGTTTTACCTTATCGAGTTTAAATAAAAATATTATTTTTGTGACTTACTCTACAGCAAGCTAAATAAAACAGATCATGGCTTTCTTATGTCAATTCCCGCTACAATTAAAGTTTGCCCCGAAGCTTTGTTCAGTGTAAAGGAAAACATATTTTTATAGAAAATTGAAGGCGTTTCAATTGGAAAAGGTACTCCGAGGGAACTAATGGTATTCTAGGAATAAAAACATTCCTCCCAGCAAAGCATCCTGCAATGTTTGAGGCTTGAGATAAAGAACGTATTTGAAACCTTCCATCACATAAATGAGGGGATTTAGGTTTCCAAGCAACATTAAGCTTTAATTTATGGGGTGGCGATCCAGAAGGTTGAAAGGACTTTAGAAATTCTGTTGGATAATTAACAGTTATCATGATTCAAAGGTGTATCGATGGCCTAATTCTGTATTCTTTATTCACCATTTATTGGATTTAAAAGAATATCATTTTTCTTCAAGCGTATTAAAATGTTTAAATTATGTCACCAAAAACAGAAGTAGGACATTGTTTTACTAGTAACAAAATGTTAGTACCGAACGCCATCGGTGGCGCGCTATCCACTAGCCACTTGTCATATTGTGTCAACATTTATGATAAATAAATGAATTTTCGCATTTTAATACGCTTGAAGAAAAAATAGTATATATTACACGGAGTAGAACGCCTTTTTTTGTGTTTCGCCTAGTTTGCGGCTTCGGCTTCGCCTCAGCCGCAAATCCTGGGCTCAACACAAAAAAAGAGTGCGTTCTACTCCTAGTAATATAATATACTATTATATGAGACGCGGTATCATCGGTGTTCAATTTCTTTTTCGACATCTACACGTACCAAAATAAGTACCATCTACAAAAATAAGCATTTATTGCTCGCTTAGCTTGAATTACGTTAATAAAATTATTTGACGGACGTTCATGAGACGTATCTGCGGCAGTGGCTGTTAATTACAACTACCGCTTAATGCTAATTGATTTAATTAATAAAAGTTCTGTTATTCAAGATCAACATATTACCACTTGTCAAATTTTTACTCAGCTATGCGGAAGTAAAACTTAAACCGTTTAAAAAATAAGTTTGGTTTTATTATCATGTCAACCGGTTAGTACAGGTAAAAAGGTATATTATATGTCTAAACGAGAAGAACTTACGTTGTAGTAGGTTATAATAAATACTTTCTGAACAAGTTAATTAGTCCATAGCTGTATGTGCTCGATCCCCCTCGATCCAATGTTTTTCATGAAGATTAAAGCCTAAGGAACAATTTTAGACATGTCCCCCCCCCAAAAAAACTGGCCGTACTTTCAAAATGGCGGACATAGTTAAAAAAACTGTTGCCAATGTTGTTTTTGTCATTTAACACAAAAACTAAAAAAGATGGACAAATACTTTTTTTCACGAAAAACAACGTGCATAAAATTTGCTACAATTTTGTTTCTATACAATATTTTGATAGGAGTTACCATTTTCTAGATAAATGAGTCCAAAATTAAGAAAACATGGAAATTCATATATCGGTAAATCATTTCGAGGAAATAACTGTGACAATTATTTTAAGGCATATAATATAACTTTATATTATTAACATAATAAAAAATAAAATAAACTGAAAAATAATAATAATAATACTCCTGTTCTCCTGCGGTTTGTGATAGATCATGAAACTGCAGGAGTTGGCGCATTTTTATTCAAGGCAGCACGTAAGGCCGCAGATGATCTCGGTCTCGTATTCGACTTCAGGCGAGGAGGCCGGCGAAGTGCTGAACTAGAATCAGTAACTGAGCTTGCGCCAAATCGTCTGATAGTCCAAATTAAAGCTGCCGAGCAGAGAAGTCTGCCCAGGCAGCACGTCGATAAACCCATGCACGGCGTACTCTATAACAACATAGAGACGTTGGGTTTATCGACAAAGCTGACCTTCGCTTTCCTACAGTCAGCAGGGCTAAAGTCGGAGACCGAAGGATTCATTGTGGCCTGCCAAGCTTGTGTTATTAACATCTTGGTCTACCGCAGTCGCGATATGGGTGTGGAGGTCCCGGACATTAATTGTAGAACCTGCCGTCAGGCACCAGAGTCGCTCATGCACTTGTCTAATTTAAGCGAATTCGGCCTACATCCATAGGCATAATGCGGCTTTACGAGTGCTGTACTATTACCTACGGCACTCATACCAAGTAGACCAAACACCAATGCTGCCTTACGTCCCCGGAGAAATCGAGTCCGTTGTCGAGAACGAGAAGTGCCGAATCTACTGGAACTACTCGTTCCCGATGGTCAGGCAAATTCAGGCAAACAAGCCTGACATAGTCCTCCTCGACCACCAAACCAAGATGATGTATGTCATCGAGTTCTCGGCACCTGCCGAGACAAACATTATCTTGAAGGAGGAGGAAAAACGGACTAAATACCGAGATCTCCGGTGCTATACCCAGACTACTCGGTCAAGATTATCGTCCTGATAATCAGTGTACTTGGTGGAATGAGGACTACGCTGCTCTCGGAATTAAAGGCCATACCAGCCTGCCAAAAGTCAGCCGAGTGGCTGGCGGGCCAAATGCAGAAGACAGTTATCCTGGGGTCCCTTCGTCTTCTCAGGGTACACGAATCTGGAATCTACAATCACTAACCCTGCGGGATGCGGGGAGTGGCAGGTGCTTCTACCGTGAGAATGTCGGAGACACGGGAGAACCGTCCAGCATCGCGCACGCTGAAAAAAAATTAGTAGTATTATTCCCTAATAGGCCAGTGGAATTAGCAAATATGCATATTGTAATTCGTTTCAGGATACCACGTGGATTAAACGATAGTTTTATTGATTAGGAACATGAGCTTGAATTTGTTCCACTTTTTGACCGCCAGAACATTGTTTATTTAACGATTTATTGTTGAAAAATTCCAAAAAATCGACTTTTTTAAAGATAACTCAAAGACCTTTGACGATAGGTTTTTCAATTTGTAGATGCTGTTAGAACTTTGAAAAACGGTTAATTTGAGAGATGTTTCGTTTAAATCTCTTGAAAATTTGTTTAAATAATTGCAAAAAACTGCGAAAATTTTCGCAATTTGCAAATATTTTTCATTCTTTAACAAAAGCACTTTAGTACTTGAAACTTTGACAAAATATGTCTTTTATCACCCCAAAGTTACCTCTAAAATTTTATCCAAAAATTTTAATTAGTTTAAGAGATATTCAATTTGTTTTTTAAAAACATGAATAATGTAAAATGCAAATTCACCCAGTTCCCGTTGTCGTAGAGGGTTGATCTGGACATCTTTTTTTTTTGTTGAGACTTAAACTTTATGTTTTCATTAATGGTAAATCAAATTTGCATTATTTTCAACTTCAAAATGGCGTGTCAAAAAGTGTCACATTTTGAAGTTAGGTTTTTTGCTAATAACTTTTAAACAAATGAAGATTTTGCAATATCGTTCTGCTATCTTTGTTGCTGGGGTTTTTTCACACATTTTCAAAAAAAAAATGACTGTAGCCTTACTACAAGCCGAGATGATTTTCTTTTTTAATAAATTCGTAATTTGTTTATTAATAAACATTAACAGCTGAAACTTGGCGAACAACTAGTTTAATAGTATATCTTTGTAATAGAGCTGAGTTTGGGGGAAAAAATTCAATTTGCAACGATAACAATAATTAATTTTAAATCAGCGTCAGAACAGGAGTGAGAAGCATGAGTCATATCTGTAATACGTTCATAAAATGGTCGACCGTCAACCAAAAATTTACCGTTTCTCCGATTTTGACTTTTTTTTTTAATTTGGTGTAGCGTGATGAAATAATAATATCTGTCATGTCGATTTTTTCCTAATTAAACAATAATTTGTTATAAACAATTATTTTTTGTTAAAAATTTTTTTACGAATTTATTAAAAAAAAAATCATCTCGGCTTCTAATAAGGCTACAGAGTCATTTTTTTTTTGAAAATGTGTGAAAAGACCCCAGCAACAAATATATGAGATCGATATTGCAAAATCTTCATTTGTTTAAAAGTTATTCGCAAAAAACCTAACCTCAAAATGTGACACTTTTTCAAACGCCATTTTGAAGTTGAAAATAATGCAAATTTGATTTTCCATTAATGAAAACATAAAGTTTAAGTCTCAACAAAAAAAAAATGTCTACCTCTATGACAACGGGAACTGGGTGAATTTGCATTTTACATTATTTATGTTTTTAATAAACAAATTGAATATCTCTTAAACTAATTAAAATTTTTTGATGAAATTTTAGGGATAACTTTGGGGTTATAAAAGACATATTTCTTCAAAGTTTCAAGCACTAAAGTGCTTTTGTTAAAGAATGAAAAATATTTGCAAATTGCTAAAATTTTCGCGATTTTTTGCAATTATTTAAACAAATTTTAAAGAGTTTCAAACAAAACATCTCTCAAATTAACCGTTTTTCAAAGTTCTAACAGTATCTACAAATTGAAAACCTATCGTCAAAGGTCTTTGAGTTATCTTTAAAAAAGTCGATTTTTTTGAATTTTTCAACAATAAATCGTTAAATAAACAATGTTCCGGCGGTCAAAAAGTGGACCAAATTCAGGGTCATGTTCGTAATCAACAAAACTATCGTTTAATCCACGTGGCATCCTGAAACGAATTACAATAAATTTCAGTCTCTTTTTTTACTAATTCTACTGGACTATAAGCCCCCTTCTGTTTTGTATCTCACTACTGCTATTATCCGTTTCGCTTCGAAATATCCGTGGCTACAACTGCGGTATGTACCCCCGGCGATGGGAGGCATAAGGTCACCCATCTGTTTTACATGGATGACCTTAAACCCTATGCCTCCGGAGAGAGGGATTTACGCCAGTCCCTCAGGGTGGTACAGGAGTACACGCAGGCTGTCGGCATGGAATTTGAGTTGGACAAGTGTGCATTAGTCCACCTCAAGAGAGGACGATGCAGTGACTACAGAGAGGATGCGCAGCTTGTGGACGGAAGCATCTTACATCGTCTAGATGCCGGAGAGTCGTACACTTACTTGGGTATCGAGCAACGCTCCACCCAAGAAGTGAGTGTAGTAAAAAACGCTCTCCGCGGTAAGTATCAGCACCGACTCCGACAGATCAGGTCGTCAGAACTGTCGGAAAAGAACAAGGTGTCTGCTACCAATATGCTTGCCGTTCCGATCCTCCTCTACTACTTTGGAGTAATCAAATGGAATCAAGAGGAGCTGCGACAACTCGATGTAGGAACTCGCAAAAAGATGCATCTCTTTAGGAGTCTGCATCCTAAATCGTCCATTTCACGGTTATATCTCCCACGACATCGAGGAGGCCGTGGTCTCTTGAGTTTGGAGAGTGCCCATAACAGGATGGTTCTGGATGGAGCCTGTAAGGTCATAAGGAGTTCGGATCACCTCCTCTGCATGGTCCGACACCATGAAAGTGCAGGGGTAGGAGCCTTTTTATTTAAGGCAGCACGCAGAGCCGCCGATGAACTCGGTCTGGTCTTCCACGCTGAGCGGGTTAATCACGAATCTGTCAATGAGTTGGAACCTGCTCGGCAAAAAGCCCAAGTCAAAGCTGCTGAAATTAATCTATTTCTGCAGCTACACTCGGATAAGCCATTGCACGGAGTCTTCTATAAAAATATAGAAGACCGCGGCTTATCCGAAAGGCTGACCTTTGCTTTCTTAAGGTCAGCCGAGCTGAAGTCTGAGACCGAGGGATTCATAATGGCGTGCCAGGATGGTGTATTCAACACACTCGTCTATCGAAGTCGTGTCATAGGTATAGAGGTCCCTGATGTCAGCTGCAGGGCCTGCCACAGGGCGCCGGAGACATTAATGCATTTGCTGTTGGCTTGTCCAGTATATGCAATCTCGGCCTATATCCAGAGGCACGACGCAGCATTACGAATGCTTTATTATCACTTAAGGCACTCGTATGGGATAGACGAGACACCAGTGCTGCCTTACGCTCTGATATTGAGTCCGTTACGGGGGATATTGAGTCCGTTGCGGGAAATGAGAGGTATCTAATTTATTGGAACTACTCGTTTATCACCGTCAGACAAATACAAGCTAATAAGCCTGACGTGGTCCTCTTCGACCACCAACTCAAGACAATGTTTGTCGTGGAGTTCTCGGCTCCCGCGGAGAATAACATTGTCTTGAAGGAGGAGGAAAAACGGTCGAAATATCGAGATTTGCTCTTCGAGCTCCTCAGGCTTTACCCTGGCCATACTGTTAAGCTAGTGGTCCTGATACCGGCATGCCGAAACTTGGCAGAGATCTTAGCCGGCAGGATGCAGAAGGCCATTATCCTCGGCTCATTACGTCTACTCAGGGCACACGATTCTCTGACCCAGTAGTCACTCATCCCACGGGCGTGGGAAGTGGCTGCCGGTACTACCAGCTCCCCCCTGTGAGTGTCGGAGCCACAGAGTTTAAAGTGTGACTGGCTTTTACAAAAAAAAAAAAAAATTCATTCATTTACTGGATGCGACTCAGTCAGCGCCTTTAAGGGAAAAGGAAAAATAAAACCCCTAAAAATGTTATTTTCTCCCGAATATATCAAATATATCCGAACCTTTCAAGACTTGGGGAGCAGCTGGAATATTGATGATAAATTAGTCGCATCATAGAGGAGTTTACATGTGCAATATATGGATCAAAGAAATGCTCTAGCATGGACGAGCTTCGCCTAATTGCCAATAGACAGAAATGTGGTGACAAAGATTTGTCTTTATCAGTTGGCCCTAAAGTTGACTTTTCTCCGATTCCACCATCAAAAGCTTGCTTTATCGAGCATGTTAAATGGAGTGTTTACCAAACGCGTATTTGGCGATTAGCCGATGAAGGTATTCACAATATTCCAAAGCCTTGGAATAATTATGGATGGCAAGAAAATGGAGAACCTATTTGGTGTTTAGCAAATAAAATGCTGCCTGCTTACTAAAAGTCTTCAGGAGATGACTCCAAATCAAATCATAATAGACGAAAGTGAGGATGACAACGATATCATAAATGAAACAATAGAGGAAGAAGACTTGGAAGAAATATTCGATGTATCGGGAGACAGCGATAGTGAATCTGAAAGCGAATGAGGTGTTACTTACGTTTTATATTGAATTTCATAAGTTTTTCTCCATCTTTTTTAGTTTTTGTGTTAAATGACAAAAACGATATTTGCAAATGTTTTTTAAATAGACGCCATTTTGAAAGTACAGCTAGTTTTTTTTAGGGACATGTCTAAAATTGTTCCTTGCTTTAATCTTTATGAAAAACGGGCACTGAGAGCTAGAGTGGGCTTCCGTAGTAAATATATTACTACTTAAAAAAGAACGACTACTTGAAAAATCCGAATAGATTTTATTTAATTATACTACAGAATAGGAAAAATAAAAAAGTGTACACTGTACAGTACACTTATTAAAAATATACAGTTAACAGAATACGCATTAAATATATAACTCAGAAGAATAAGGAGAATATAAAAAATAACTATAAAACAAGCTAAAAACGTACTCTTCGGCAATTTACTGAGCTTTTTATATAACTGTTACACATACTATAGGATGCTCTTCGCAGTTTTCTTGTAAATAATATTAGTTTTTGGACATCCTAAATTTTGAGATACGAATTTTGCTGTGAAAAAAAAATATATGAAAAAAAATTGAAAAAAAAAACCTGTCTGGGATTCGAACATACGATATTTTAGCCACTGGACCATCACAAAGGACTACAAAAATTGAATGTCTGTAATATATATCTATGGAGAATCATATTCCAACGCATTAGATATATTATTATTATGAAATATATATTAGTAAAATGTATGAACGAAAAAAATATATATTATTGAAATAACATTTCGCAAGATTTCTATTTAAGCACAAGCGACAAAAATTAAGAAAATATATTTTTTTTAAATTAAACTTTCTTATTTACTGATTGATTTTCTTCAAAAACAATAGCTAACACCAACTTACTTTCCAAATTTCAATGCAATCGGACTTTCCTTTCTTAAGTTGTCGTGCTTACAAGAAACGTGACGGACGGACGAACGGACGGCAGACGGACATTTTGAAAGTTGTTCAAAATTCGTTCACTAACACAATGATATGAAATTTTTTTTCTCTACGAGCGATATTTACGGTTTTAGAAATGTGCTGATCAAATGCAATATCTCTTCGTTTTTGCGAAGAGTACAATAAGAAGCGAAGGAATACGTCATAATATCAGTTCAATTTGAACATAATGTCAATTCAGTAATTTAAATTGTTATAATTGTTTTTATATTCGTTCACGTAGTTGGCAGATAATGTAAATTTGTCTGTGTTGCCTCAGCTTTAGTAATATGAAAATTTAACATACTTGTAATAATAATAATACATTTATTCCTTTTAGACAATTCAAATTGTATAGGAATCGTCACAACTTGCTTAAATTATATTTCAAATTTGGGAGCAGTTTATTTATGATTCAGGGAATCCTATGCCAGGATAATCCCCATCTACATTGAGTTCCTTCAAAAGTATTAATATATGTTACCTAATTAGGATACCATACGGTTAATGCCTATTCTGAATTAAGATGGACAAAGGTGGTATATAGTAGCTTTATCAATACGAAAGTTACGACTGTTTCTGACAATAAATTCTAAAACTATGTAAGTCTTTGTGTAGTTATATGTAATATAGCTGTTAAAGGACAATTTTTTGTAGAAAATGACTCCCGAATCACAGAAAGTATCAGGTCGCGAGAGTGTATTATTATCAATAAAATAGGGAAAGATTATCAATAATCTATTGGTAAAATAAGATGCTGCTTTATACTTCTGGATATTTGAAAGTAAGTTATTTTTGTACATTAGTCCTTGCGTTACATTTCTGGATATTTGAAAGTAAGTTATTTTTGTACATTAGTCCTTGCGTTACATTTCTGGCTGTATGGAAGTAAATTATTTTTTGTACATTAGTCCTTGATAATAATTAAATTTTGCTAAAGTACAAAACTGTCGTCAATCAAGCCTACAAATTTTTTTGAAAAAGTCAGCTTACTACAGGCAGGGCACTGTCAAACTATTAATAATAATCATTAATGAATAAATTAAAAAAGTGGCCCTAAAATGGATCCCTGGGAAACGCCAGTAGTAGATATTTTGTCAATATTTTAATTACGAAATATTACATACAGGTTGGATCCCTTTTGAAAAATAGAGTTTTGAAAACCTCACAGGTCACACTATTTAATACTATTTAATACTATATCAATCCCAATTATGTTAAAACCCTTCGAAAAATCTGGGTAAATCCGATCTGCTTGATAACTCTCATCGATACCATCATTTAAGAATTCTGTCATACAAAATAAGTTTGTAACACTCCACCTGCCTCTAATAAAACCATTTTGAGATTATGTGACCAAATGTTTGCAACACGAAAAATATGATCAAATAATATCAAAATATTCTGCAAAGTTGAAAATTATGACAATTGGACGGTAGTTGCAAATTTCGAACAGATTACTTTTCTTGAAAACTAGAGTTATCTTAGATAATTTCGATTGCGAGGGGAAGGTATTTATTTTTAAAGAAAAACTCAACAGTTTAGATAGTGGTTCTCCAAATATTAATACACATATATAACCATATAATAAGAAAGCGGGAATTCCATCTGATCCGCTTGTAAGCTTAGGCCAAACCTTCTATTTTCAGATATTAAAGGTGAATTAAGTTGAACATAATTATTAATATTTTCAACAAAGTGCTCATTATTGCTAGCAGGCGTGTTATAAGATAGCGGGAAGATAGCTGGAAGAAATTTACTGGATCATTTACTGTTAAGTTATTAGGTATACCAGCATATGTGCTATTTTTATTAACAAATTTCTGGAAACTAGAGGGACCCTTTACTATGCCACTTTCTAATTTAGATATATATTCTTTGAATGATTTTCTACAGTCGGTTTTGACTTTACGTCTAAGTTGTTTAAATTCTTTGTAACAAGTAATATCATTCGAATATTTATATATTTTTCATAGTAAATGCATTTTAATAACATCTCTTTTCATGGGATACTGAACCGGAATGGATAACTGCGACTAAATATAACTTTGGCACATAGATGTTAAAAATTAAGTCTAGTTGATCTAGGCGAGAAATAATACCCAAATTTTGATATCGCTTACTGCCTAGTTCCTGTAAGGCGATCACTCTGTATCATCAACATCCACCGCCTTAGACACAATACCATTATATTCCGTAGTTGCACCAGCAGCAACGATAGTTTATATTTAAAACAGGCGACTTTTACTTTCGCAGATATGCTCTACTTGTATTGCATAAAATATGTGTATCGAAACGTGATTTCTGGTTTCCCGTTTTCCTATATAGGCACAGTAAAGGCGTTTTACGGCGGTGATGAATTTAGCAGTATCACATTCTAAGCGATAAGTTGAAGTGATTGAAATATCAAGGCCACAAGACCATGGCTTACTTTAAAACCAATCATGGGCGTTCAGAAAGGGACAAGACGGCTCTGGATGTGATAAACAAAATCGCTGTTCACGACCTTGCACGTGATGAAAAAAAAATCTGGTCTACCTAGCAAGTTAACTTCCCGGGTTACTATCTGCATATTTAGTTCCATAAGAGAGACATCGCATAACGATTGGTTTTTATTAAATTGTTCAATGACGATGACACTATCAACGGTTTAAACGTAATGAAAGTAATTAGCACGATACACCCACGAAATGTGGAACAAATATAACAATATGAATTTTACATGACGGTTATTTGTTTGTTTTTTCAGGTCAGTGATTTTTAGCTAATGCAAATTTAAGTAAATAAATGTTGCGCAACAAAGACATCAAACAAGTTAAAGTCCTTTTATGGAGATTTATCAGTTATATTTATCAAATATTTTTTTAGAATTGTTTAATGGTCACAGTATGGCTGTATAAAGTGAAGGTCACTGACCGAATTCCAAGCAAAACTTCAAGTGGGATTCCTAAAATTTGACAAAATTAAAAAGCAAGTAAAAAGTTTTTAATATTTACACATTTTTTAAAGCTAACGACAGCTCACGAGAAACAAGCTTGAAGATACTAGTAAATCTAGAAAAAAGTAGAGAACAATCGAGTACTTAATGAATTTAATAACTGTGTTCTTTTCATCGTGGTAGAAATGTTTCATGATAACTACAACGTCTGATAATATGAATCTTAGAAAGAAAAGGATATTTATTACGTTCTGTAGAGTTACATAGGTATGATATGCTTCTTTTGTTGCATGTGAAGATTGTGTTCTAAACAGATAAATTACCAATAAGATAGGCGAGCAACATACTGAATGGTTCATCGCCGAGGTATTGTAAATTTCATGAATTCTAGGGCAAAGCATTGCTTTTTAGTTTTTTGGCGAATTGGACAAAATCTGGAAGGTCTTAAGTCCATTCTACAACATTAATTATTTATTTAAATATGTTAGATGTACAGGTACACAGGGCTCCGCAAAATGTGGTAGTCAATTCAGAATTTAGTTTCCTCAGAAGCTATTTGGCATACTCGAAGAAAATAAGTAGCAATTCGTTAATGGACAATGACAAATTTATCGACTAATAAGATAAATAATGAAGTAACTACGTATCGTTATACTTTGTCTGAAAATTAGATTATACTTTTAAGTTTTTACAGAAAATAGATGATTTACTTAATCAAAACCAATTAAGATCAATTTGCTAAAGTAAATTTTCTGAGTTTTAGTCACAAATTGGTCAAAAAGCAGAAAGTTTTTTTGTTCGATTTTTTTTAGCAGATTAAAACAAATTTTAAAAAGGAAGAGGTTCTTTTTTTATATACAGTGTGTCCCACTTTTCACGGTAACACCTTTGTAGCTCAGTTATTAGTCACCCAATTTTAACCAAGCTTGGATGGGTATCAAAAACCTTCATTATACCTTTTTTAAGTAAAATAGAACTTATTTCAGTCATTGTCGTGCATTTTTATTATGAAAAAAGGGTCGATTTTTCGAGAAATTATATTAGGCATTTTTTTGTTGAAAAACTAATGCAATATTATTGATCAGCATGCTGCAGAACAGCTATATCCAGAATTTAACAACATTTTGATTTTTGGTTTTTGAATTACGGCCCACTTCAAATTACCCAGCGTCTACTGCTGTTTGAAATGGATTTTTCCCTAAATAGCCAAGGAGCGCTTCATCTTGAGCGAGATTTGAACTTCTCTGTGGGCCTGAACAGTCTTTTCTCTTTATGATACCTTCCTCCTCCCTCCTTTTCTTCACACTCATAACGGTACTTTTATTTAAGTGATGTTAGCAACTGCTCTGATAGACCATCCCTCTTCAATTTTAGAGAGAATTAGAATTTCTTCATGTTCAGTTAATTTCGGCATTTCGAAAATATGACACTAACACTGACAAATAAATAAAGAATGCTTTAATATAGCGAAAAATAGGTGTACGGGATTTTATTGCACAGAAGTGTACATCTTGAATTTCTAACTTTTACCCAACCTTTGCCAAGTTCCGCCGAAATAAAAGTTGATGAGCGGGGGGAGAAAATTTAAATAAAAATTTTTCAATAAAAAATGTCTCAAATTTCCAACTTTTGTCCAACTTTTGCCAAGTTGCTACGCTCCTGATGAAAGCTACTTGGTAACGCCTCAATTTTCATAAGCTGTTTGTTATAAAGTAATCACCAGCACTAATAAATACGGTTTTCTGAGGAAATTCTACAAATATCCCTTCATCAAATATTTACTCATTTCATTTATGTGCATGTAGATGGACACTCCAGTCAAATAAGGATTAAACCTCGGAATGCTGAAAATTTGCATAGACCTTTGATTTGACGTTTTAAAGGAGAGGGGAAAACTCTCATAAGATCTCATATCTGCTACTCAAGATATCGAAGGTCAAAGGTCACGAAAATCGTTTTTTTTTTTTGGCAAATATCTTGTTTCCAATGCGTCGCATGTCGTTAGAGATTATGACCAAACTTATAGAGATATGTATTATAGTACACTTTACAATGTTAATTATATAATAAAAATATTATTACTACTATTGATAAACTAAAAAAAACATTTATTTATAAAAATATTTATAAATGAGATAATATAAAGTAAAATTATAAAAATTGTAAGTTATTGAAATTAAATAATTTATATACATTATAAGTAATAAATATGGTTTATAAAGAATTAATAACAAAATAATACATTCGTTTCCACACCACCCTTGAGGTAGAATGCAAGGTGCGTTTTTTCTAGACGAAAAAAAATGCATATAACCAAACTTATAGAGAATTTTATTTCTACAAGTTTTGTAATAACCTCTAACGACATGCGACACATAAATATTTGCAAGAAAATGATTTTCGTGACTTTTGACCTTCTAGATCTTGAGTAGCGGACACGTGATCTTGTGAGATTTTTCACCCCGTCTTTAAAATGTCAAAGCAAAGGTCTATGCAAATTTTCAGCTTGTCAACTTTCACTCCGAGGTTTAGCTTTTATTTCGCTTTATTTGACTGCATTAGGAGGAGACAGTACGTTTATCATATTGCGGTTCATTTTTAGGACGAATAATTCTCGACCTTCCGGTAAAAGACAGTGATTCGCAATGAGTAAAATTACAATAATTCAATATTTTAACAATGCTTTTGACCTTATTCTTGAGATAAAATTTTTCTCATAAAATTACTTTAAGGCCGTATTCCCTACGCTTTATTGTATTATCTCTGTAAATAATTTGCAGGCGTTACCAAATTTACATATTTATACGCCTTTTAGTCTTGTTTCTTTCAGTCTTACCACTAATGATAATTAACTTATAATGCTCCGTTTTAAATTTATTTCGAGGTAAAACTCTATTTGAATCGCATTACCTTGATAACTATTTGAAATACGATATGACCAGTTCAATAGTGCGATAATTCATTTAGGTATGTATTTATTAAATAATTAAAAAACTGCTAATATTGATTTCGCAGGCGAAGAAGTTTCGTTCATGGTCATACTCATAGAATAGTTGTAAGTTATCTTTGAGCTATTAATTAAATGATTTTTTCTATGAAAGTATAAAATTAGTGCAATAATGTGGAATACTACAGAAATCATAAATGAAAGTGCTTGTGATTCTTTTAATTTGTGTAGTAAAATTTTATATTGTACCATTAAATTTTTAATTATAAGTTCCTCCAAGAGATAAGCAATGTTAAGAAACCATAGTAATATATCCATATTATCGAACAAACTGTCAACTTAAAAAATAATGTAATATAGAAAAATTTGATAAATTACAATATTATTCTAACCAAAAAAAAAGTGCCTAAGGAATCACTACTTTCACATCTTCTGAGGCCTTTGGTTCTTATATATACATTAAATTACAGTTTTATTTCTTAGCCCTTTTAATAATGGGATGGGGGTGGTAGTGGGGGTAGCTGAAATTTTGAGGCATTTGTTTCTTGTACACACACTAAATCACAATTTTATTTTTTTCACCCCTTTTAATAATGGGGTGGGGGTAGTAATGGGGGTGAAAAAAAAAATCGTGACTTAGTGTATGTACAAGAACCAAATGCCTCAAGATTGTGGATGATGCCACAAAAGTTTTGAGACCTTGGCTTCTCGAACATACTAAATCCTAATTTTATGGACTCCTACTTACTTGCTTTACCTATTTACTCCTCATTTACCCTCCAACGCTCCAACGGAATAAGATCAAAATATAACCTAGTTCCAGATCTCGCTATTATACATAGGTGTGACAAAGTCAATATCACAGACCGTACCACAGTAATCTTGAGCACAAAAAGAGTTAAAGACAGACAGACAGATTTTTTTTGCTCAAACTTAAAATCTTAACGTTTCATGACAAGCCCATTTGAACAAAAAAAATTTTCTTTTACGATTACTATACTTTCACGACGTGGAAGCAATAACAGCGAGTAATTCCTCCTAAATTTAATGATCCAGATATAATTAATAATTACTCCTTAGGTTTCTTCTTATTTTAAATGCAAATGCTGTGTACGTATCAGAATTTCAAAATTCCGTCTTTATTTTTGATAAAAGTTTTGAATTTAGTTTGCTTTGTTGAAGATATTGAACCTGCTTTATATGCAGGTAAGAGTAAGTAACTATTTTAAACATAGCCTTTCTCAGTGTTCAAGAACCAGTTAAGCACTTGATAAATTCATGCAAGGTGTGTGCATGGCTTGCTCAGTGAAAAACAGTTATACCTAATATACTAATTCCAAAGAGAAAATGCATTATTGACTTAAACGATCTGCGTCCTATAAGTAAACAGCCTGTGGATTTAAAAATTGCAGAATCTAACATGCAAAATTAATTAAGAGATTGTGTATTTGGAAATAATATTATTCCTAACAACCAATCAGGTTTCAGGAAATTTCATAGATCAACTTCATACATACTTTTAGTTAGTGACAACTCTCCTGTTGTTCCTGGCCCTAATACTGCTGGATATATCGAAAAAGTTTGATACTTTAGATGCAGGTTGTCTCTTAGCTAAGTCAAAATTCTATGATATATCAGGTGCAACATACTATTTGCATGATCGTTCTTTGTTGACAGTGGTTCATAGCGAAGAGGGATTAACGTATTTAGTTTTGAGGGAAGTTTATTCTAGTGTTCCTCAGTGCTCAATATTGAACTCACTGCTATAATATCTAGATTGAATGTTCAGCATGTCTCAAGATTTTGTGAACTGCATGTGCATGCGAATGATATTGACATATATCTGAGCTTAGATCCAGTAAAAATCCAAGGCGCTGCTATTAGAATTAATATTAGTTTTGTCCTTGCCAAACCATAAATATTTGTCGCCAGTATACTGTATTTCCTACCTCCATATTAGTACGGGATGCAGCCGATTACAGTATAAAGTTAGAATGAAAATTTAAAAAAATATTAGCGAAGGTTTCTTCACTTTTTTCGTCTTAAACATTATTATACGCAATAGAAAACTGCAGCAGGTGCCTCAAAAAAATTGAGCGATGTAACAATCTTCATCAGAGAGCTCGGACAGACATTAAGATCTTCATATCAATTCCAAGACATCATCCACCTTTTCGTATTTAGCTTCTTATGTATTTAAAGTTTGATCTAATGTTGAAAACAATTTATTTTATTAAAAAAAACACAAAAATATTATCTTCATGGGTTTTGTGTTCTGCAAAGCGTACTGTGATATTTTGTTTTTCTATTCCCTTATGTAAATTTGCTGTTTTCTGTACAGTCTATAGAATGGATAAGTAGGCAATTCCAGTTAACTGAACGGATATATTTCATATCAGTTCTAGGATGGATATGAAATAAAACCGACCAATCACAGTTCGTGTATTAAGTACATAGACAACTATTCGTTTTAAAATCAAATTAGGGCATAAGCTGTCAAAGTAACTGTCAGTGTGTACTGTCAGTGTGTATTTGTGTAATATATTAATGTTTAATAAATTTTGTAGTTTTCTTAAGCTGGTCGTAGAGAAAGTATACTGGTACAACTCGAGTAGATTATCCATATCGCACTTAAAAGATTTGAAGCACTCCGCCTACGGCGTCGTGCTCAAACTTCTTTATCGTGCGATATGGATATTATATCCACTCTTGTTGCACAAACTACTATTTAAATACGTTAACTGTCAAGTAGGTGTCAAGCAATTTTAAATTTTCATTCTCGCTTTTTACGTATTCAGCATATTTTCTGCAAATTTCAGTGTTTTCCTTAAGTTTGATCAACCTTTAGATTTTTGGGCAATTCTGAGCAACTTTTATTAGTAAAATTTTCCGATAAAGAATATGTCTAATATAATTTTTCGATATTTTTCATATATTTTTTGGTATGGCAGGTGCGAGGGCAGGTGGCTTTGCACTTGAAGTGGGTAAATGGTGTTTGGTTATAAGTAGACCCTAATCTGTTCTATCTATGAGAAAACTTTGATTCAAATTGGATAAAAGCTAAAAAAGTTATAAGAGTGTTTACAGATAGCATGGTGGTATACTCATTGAAAGGAGGAGGGTAGCCGGTTTTACGTCTATTTTATTTTTGGATTTAAATTTAAATAAATAATTTTTTTATCATCTGTCATCAATATTTAATTGATTTCACCCCAAGCAGAACCTCCCTCCCACTCGCATATAGCGACTCACTCACTGGAAATCGAGAAGTTCCAAAAGCGAGAAGTTTCCATGGAGTCGCTAGGAAAAATAAAAACATTCGATATAAAAAATATAATATCAATATACTTTAAAATACCAAAATCACATAAAATATGAACATGTATTAAAAACAAATATACGTATATTTACTTCGATTTTAATTTTATTTATAGCGATAACGCTATAAATTTGGTGACCCCGACGTGATCATTTTATGTCCAACGTGATAAATATATGCCAGAAGTGAAAATTTTATGTCCAACGTCACAAATATATGCCAGAAGTGAAAATTTTATGTCCAACGTGATAAATATATACCAGAAGTGATCGATATATATGTCCGAAGTTATCCTATAACTTACATGATGAAATCTACGTTATTTAATTAATTTGAAGGAGAGATAAAATCGTTTCCACTTCAAAAGATAGAAGAATATCTCAGATATAATTACCGAAGTATAACACTTTCCTGTTTTGGAACAATTATTATCAATAATTTCAAGAAGAGATTCAATATATCAACTACCGTTATAAATTGACCATTTTATGAAGAGAAGAATTTTCCCGATGAATTTTGAATAGATGTTCCTATAATTTATGGTAATTTCCTAATTCAATCAACTGAAGTTGTACATTACAAGTACTGTCATCTGTCGGTGAGTGAGTTAAAGTACATTCCCTTTTTTATCTGAGAGAGTAGTAATCAAACAATCAATCACAATCGATTAGTTATGCCAAGACAACCTTCAGACGAGGATTTTCCTCAAAACCATTATGTCACGTCTGTCAAACTACCCCCATTCTGGAAATCAAAACCAGAAATTTGGTTTACCCAGATCGAATCACAGTTTTCTGTTGCAAAAATTGTCAATGACAAGAAAAAGTATGATCAGGTTATAGCTAATTTGCCATTAGATGTGATAGATAATATATACGATATAATATCTAATCCCCGGAAACGGATCTCTATATAAATTTAAAGAAAGTTTTAATCTCACGTTTATCATCAAGTGAGGAAAAACGTCTGAATGATCTATTTTCAGGTTACCAAATGGGCGATCTGAAACCTTCAGATTTCTATAGATCCATGCTGAATATGGTTGGAGGATTCAGCATGGTTAGTCAAGATTTATTGATAAAGCTATGGAAAAGACGTTTGCCTCAAACAGTATATATTGCCATTACAGCTTCAGGGAAAACAGACAAAAGAGATTCTAGATATTGCGGATCGGATCTGGGAGTCCTGTCAAAATTCAATGGTTGCATCGTACTCCAAAAATCCTCTTGACTCTGAGTCAACCCCGTTATCAGATTTAACTACCACTATCAAAAATTTTTCAATCACTTTCCATGATTCAATTAATCAAGTATTACAAAAACAAGAAATTTTTAATTCTCGATTAAACTCTTTAGAATCCAGACTTTCCAATCAATCCTTCGAGCCTCAACCTTCTACTTCACGCTGCAACAATTACAAAAGTAGAAGCAATTCACAAACTCGTACCACTAATCGCAATCGTTCACCCAGCCGTAATAATGTTTCCAATAAATTTGATCGTACAGACAATACTATTTGTTACTACCATCAACTTTATGGTGCCAATGCCTATCGTTGTGGAGGTGAATGGTGCAAATTCAGTAAGAATTGTAAAAAATCTGATAATTCTCAAAGATGACTGAAGTTTGATAATTTTATGACGTCTGATTTTGACATTTCTAACAGCAAACGTCGTCGACTTTTTATTTACGATAGATCTAACAACCTGAACTTCCTAATCGACACTGGTGCCGATTTATCTGTGGTGCCACGCAATGCTTTCACAGATTTAAAAAAGAATTTTGATACGATATTAACCGCGGCTAACGGTTCAACCATTTTTACATACGGTAAGAAATTGTTAAAAGTCAATCTAAACTTACGTAGATTATTTCCTTTCGTTTTCAATATAGCAGACATTGACATACCGATAGTCGGAGCAGATTTCTTGGTATCGCTAATTTTTTTTGCGTTTAAAAAATGTTTTTGGACCCTCTAAAATAATTTTTTTTCAAAAAAGTTCATCTGGACTACCTTCCCCACAAATCCTTTTCCCCCATCACGCCTACTTACCCACCCGCATCCTCATCTTATAACTCGACTTTATAAAAATTCATCTATTTTGTGATAAAAATAAAGAATCCTTGTGGTTTCATTATGTCCAGATTAATTTTTTTGAGAAAAAAATACTTTTGGAGGGTTCTAAACACTTTTTAAATGCAAAAAATTAGCGATACCGTTTCTAGATTCTAGTTATCGCTTAGGACGAAATCAATTAAATATTGGTGACAGATGATAAAAAAATAATTTTTTTAAATTTAAATCCAAAATTAAAATAGGTCTAAAACCTGCCTAAGCTACCCTCCTCCTTTGGTCGTATATGTCTGTCATCCAGGACAATCGCCAGAGATACGTAAGCTGCTATATTTCACATAAACTATGTTTCGTTATAATTTTAGAGCAATATATCACTAAACAGGGTGTATACTTTCTGGAAAACAGGGAAAACCTGGAAAAGTCTGAGAATTTGATTTTGGCCAGGGAAATCAAGGAAAAGTCAGGGAGTTTATAAATTTATAAAAAAAAGTCAGGAAAAAAAATTATTAAAACTACTATATTCAAAAAAAGCAAATTTTTTCCACCCCCAGCAGAAAAAAAAACTCTTATCTGAACCTATGTAAAGAGTGGTTTCAGTCAAATGTCATAAAACTGGAGTATGGAGTATCAAACCATGCTGATTAGAAGTCTCAACACCATAAAGTGAAGAGTTTCCAAGTTATTTAAATATAAAATTTGAAAAATGCAGCTGGCAGAGGCAGTACGTTTCTACCAAGTATACAGGGTAGGCAAGAAAATTTATGAGGTAATTATATGGCCAATTTCAAGCATAAAAGTTCTAAAATACGTTTTAAGGATACTACAGCTATATAAAGATTTTCGCGATTTTCAGATAATATCTCAGCAACTAGATTTAACTTTTATCTAAAAATAGTAATTCACTGCAATGTATATTGACAGTTTCAAAAAATTATGTCATTGTTATGAAAAGCCTATCTTTGTTTTTATAGTGCTTTTTTTATTTAAGGAAGCTACTAAGTAGCTTCCTTACGAAGCATTTTAGGGCATCTTCATTAGAACTTTTATGCTTGAAATTGGCCATATAACCACCTCCTGAATTTTCCTACGTACCCTGTATACTTGGTGTAAACGTACTGTCCCTGCCAGCTGCATTTTTCAAACTTTATACTTAAACATCTTGGAAATCCTTGACTTGAGTTGGGCCCATTGAGTCAGCATGGTTTGAAATGCAACATACTCCAGTTTTATGACATTTGACTAAAACCACTTTTTACATAGATATGGAAAAGTCCTGGAAAACCTGGAGACGTCTGGGAGTTTCAAAATTGTGAATTGATATACACCCTGATTTGAACAAACTTTACATAGTTTAGGTGATAATCAATTTTCCTTTAAAATATTATCACGGCACTTATTTTAAATAAAACTATTAGAAAAGTGTAAAAATAAACAAATACCGAAATTAAACGTATTTTAAATCGACTTCAATATCGATATTAAGTAATTAGCAACGGCGGATCCAGAATGCATTAACAGGGGGGCACAATCATAAAAAATGCGCCGCAAGCGAAAATTTGGAATTTAAATGCTGGTTGAATGAAGGTCAAATGCTCTAAAATGAAAAATCAGAAATTTGACTTACAAAAACAGTTTATTCTAAAAATTGGTTTCGTCGAACGAATTTTCGTTTTTTTATGCAATTTTAACAAATATTTAAACATTCATACCAATAAGTAGAAATAACACCAATAACCAACAGATATATAGTCTGCTCATTTATTGTTCAATTTATTTACCAACTGGTAACAATTTTACAATTTGATTGTTATACGACGTTATATTTAGATTCTTTAAACGTATGGTAATTATGCCCTTTGCTTTGCATCCTGGGTATTTTACTTCCATATCAAACAATTGCAGAATAACGTTGAAACAACAATATTGAAAGTAATCTTAATTTAATAGAAAATATTCCTTTTTTAAAGTTAAATGCTGAAACACTATGGACCATATGGTAGCGCTATCTACAAATAAACACTATTCTAAATCATTTATTTTTGCCAAAATAAACGACAGGCCCCTGTGCCACTCCCTGGATCCGCCACTGGTAATAAGGATTAATGAACCGGGCGACGGTAAAATTTTATTTCATAAAAACACCACATACAGTAGATAACCCCCAAATCCAAACCACGGTTGTCCTTAAGGGGAAAATGGAAACACGCAGATGTACATCCATATCCGCCAGCATTGTCAGTATCGAGGCTCGAACCCAGAACACGACAGACAGTACGACCAGCATATTCGCCAAATAATACGTCTTAGCTGACTGAGCTACCACACGGCGCACAGTGGAAAGCCTTTTTTGGACAAAAATCCGCCTACAAGTAAAATCTTAATCAATTTCGATCAACCTTGGCTTAAAATTTAGGTTATTGGTTATACTTTCGGACTATACTGCCTAAATTGCAAACCACGATTTCCTAACATCAAAAAATGTATCAAATATGAGAGTAATCACTTTTTTCTATTTCTACAAGTCAAATCTTGATCAATTTTGACAATCCTGGGGTTCATAATTTAGGCAGTATACGCTGAAAGGGTAGCTAATAACCTGCATTTTAAGCTCAGGATTGTCAAAATTGATCAAGACGACTTATAGAAGTAGAAAAAAATGATTACTCTCATATTTGATACATTTTTTGAGGTTAGGAAATCGGGGTTTGCAATTTAGGCAGTATACTCTGAAAGTGTAGCCAATAACCTACATTTTAAGCCAAGGTAGATCAAAATTGATTAAGATTTAACTTGTAGGCAGATTTTTGTCCAAAAAAGGCTTTTTTTTCCACTGTGCGGCACCGCGCAGGGCCGGTTTATGTTTGTATGTCTGCTCCTTTTTCCTTGCTAGAGCCTAAATAGCTGGACCAATTTTTATAAAGGAAATGGCAAACGATTCCTTTTAATCCTGGGAGTGTCACTGTGTATATAAAAACTTTGAAAAATCAAAATGGCGGATAGTTAGATATAGTACCTATAAGAAAGTGTAAAACTGGAAAAAGATAATTATAGGTATTTCATAAATCAACCAAATTTTGAGCGAGTTGAATATTAAGAAATGGACAATATATCTGCAAGGGCAATGGCATGATTGACATGGCGTTGTATGATTAAGAAATTTTTTAAACACGTGATCGTAGATCATGAAGAAATTAATAATCGTTATTACTAATCAAACTATATCTAATGATTTCCTAATATATTCATTTGTGTAATAGATGGATATATAAATAAATATTTTTTGATTTATTACACATTAATTTTATAACCCCAGGGAAAATGTTAAAATATGCTTTATTGATTATTTTTGATTATTCCAAGTAATGAACCGTCAAATTATGGTTCCAGCTAAACAAATTTGCGTAAAACTAATTGGCAGGTTTGAATGAATTCAAATGTCATCAACGCATTTTGTTGGATTTAAAAATTTCCCGGGCAACTGTATCATAATTCCCTTATAATTGAACAAAAATTCAAAATAATTATTTCCAAAATGAAAATTAAAATAATCGTAATTCTGGGTCGAAAATGGCACTTTACAGCTCAATTTCTGATAAATCTAATAATTATTAAGGATTAGGGTTAAAAATAAAATAAACATATGCCTACGTATTATTTCTTGTTATTGAATCCATTATTATATTATAAGAAACAAACCGTTACCGATTGTAGTTCCGCCTTGTATTGAAATAGATACAAACAGGATAATAATATATTATTGTTGTATTTAGAAATGGACTTTTTCTATGATTATATGTATACCTATCTAAAAAACACCGTATATTTGCAACTTTTATTATTCGACCTTCATTTTTTACAAGTGTATCAGAATAACCAGAAATTGTTCATTAAAATATTTGTGGATGTATTTTAAAATTAATTGGCGAAAATCAAAACTATATTGATGAGAAAATCGAAAATATTCAGTACCTTTTGAATATGTACAAACATGTACATAAATCAATGCCCCTACTGGAATGTACGTTTATATTTGTCGCTTTTTGTGAGTAAAGTCTTAATATTTCAGAAAATATATGCAATTTGATATTCTTGCATGGTATACTATCAACTTAATAATTCTATCGAACGTGAACAAAATTGATGGAAAGAATATATAATTAAAACAAGAAGCTTGCTTTCATGTGTCTCGTGAGTTAAAATTATTCTATTCGAATATTTGGAGAAGGCGCTAGTGCTAATAACTAAAAACTTCGTTTTAGATTTATAATACTAATAATTTTTTACAAATAATAGGATAGTGTTGTTCGGCGATGGCCCCATTGAAGTTTTTTCATCAAGCTACGTCCAGTGCAAAATGGACCGATTCAATTTTCAATTCAACAAGACTTTATTTATAATTAAAAATACAGGTGCGCCTAATCGAAACCTAACCCGGAGCCAACCAGGCAACCACGGTGCGCGTGGGTGTAAGGTTGGGCGAGACAGGTCCGGTTCGGCTAAGAACGGTAATTTAGGTGAGGAGTTGTAACTCTTATTCGCCGAGCGAATTTAAAAACAACAGTGGAGTTAAAATTATGCTGCCTGCAAGGGCCTAAAACTAATATTTATTTAAAAAAAAAATGTCGCACTGTGCACGCACAAAAAGCACTAAATGAATTTGGTTACTGTCATGGGAAAACAAAACAAAACGAAACAACCCGTTCGAAGTAACTCTTCACCCTGATGGTCTTCCTGCCTCCAGGAAAGTAGAGGAAAGTTAAAAGTTGTGGATTTTAAAAGTTAGGATTTTCAACAAGGTTATCGGCCGAGAGGTGAGTTTTGGAACAAAAGAGGACAAAAAGGATAAAACAATGAACAAACAGAAAAGGAATAGAGAGGGGTAAGATTATAAAGTTGACAGGTGAGGATAAAGAGAGAGTAAAGGTAGATTATAGTAGTGAAGAAGTTCGCTAAGGTGAAAGTTGCCTTAAAATAGGCAACGCCTGGTATGGTAGCGGGTGTTTCAAATTGAATAGAATTGAGTTATGCTGTCTGATGTGTGTTATGTTGCCGATTAGTGTACTATCGCTCAGTTTGAATTCATAAAATTTTCGCGAAATCTCTTGGACGTAGTCCGCTAGTGAAGTTATGTCGTTACAGTGGGCGTACAGATCTCTGAATGAGATGTATCTGTCCGAATCAGAAATGAGGCACATAAATTTGTGTTCTAGAACACGAAGTTTTCTCATTGTCGTGGCTAGGATGCTGCACCACACGGTGCCGCGTATGTAATGGCCGGCCTGATCACCATTGTGTATAACAATTTTTTTTAATCCTGTTTAGTTCGCTACCCCTGGCCAGAAGCGGATACAGACTCCTGGACATGGAGTAGACTTTCCGTACAGTCTCGTTGATGTGAGTGTTGTACGTCAGCCTCTTGTCCAGATTAATTCCAAGTACTTCACGCACCGTTTAATAAGAATTTAATTTGGACCAAACGCTCAAAAACTGGATAAAACTCATAATTTGCCGGAATCGCATTAAAATTTGTAGTCGCAGTAGCTGGTATTGAATCTGATGTCAAAAATGAAAAATGAAAAATGAACAATGAACAATGAAAAATGAAAAATGAAAAATGAAAAATGCAAAATGAAAAGTGAAAAGTGAAAAGTGAAAAGTGAAAAGTGAAAAGTGAAAAGTGAAAAGTGAAAAGTGAAAAGTGAAAAGTGAAAAGTGAAAAGTGAAAAGTGAAAAGTGAAAAGTGAAAAGTGAAAAGTGAAAAGTGAAAAGTGAAAAGTGAAAAGTGAAAAGTGAAAAGTGAAAAGTGAAAAGTGAAAAGTGAAAAGTGAAAAGTGAAAAGTGAAAAGTGAAAAGTGAAAAGTGAAAAGTGAAAAGTGAAAAGTGAAAAGTGAAAAGTGAAAAGTGAAAAGTGAAAAGTGAAAAGTGAAAAGTGAAAAGCGAAAAGCGAAAAGCGAAAAGCGAAAAGGGAAAAGTGGAAAAGTGGAAAAGTGGAAAAGTGGAAAAGTGGAAAAGTGGAAAAGTGGAAAAGTGGAAAAGTGGAAAAGTGGAAAAGTGGAAAAGTGGAAAAGTGGAAAAGTGGAAAAGTGGAAAAGTGGAAAAGTGGAAAAGTGGAAAAGTGGAAAAGTGGAAAAGTGGAAAAGTGGAAAAGTGGAAAAGTGGAAAAGTGGAAAAGTGGAAAAGTGGAAAAGTGGAAAAGTGGAAAAGTGGAAAAGTGGAAAAGTGGAAAAGTGGAAAAGTGGAAAAGTGGAAAAGTGGAAAAGTGGAAAAGTGGAAAAGTGGAAAAGTGGAAAAGTGGAAAAGTGGAAAAGTGGAAAAGTGGAAAAGTGGAAAAGTGGAAAAGTGGAAAAGTGGAAAAGTGGAAAAGTGGAAAAGTGGAAAAGTGGAAAAGTGGAAAAGTGGAAAAGTGGAAAAGTGGAAAAGTGGAAAAGTGGAAAAGTGGAAAAGTGGAAAAGTGGAAAAGTGGAAAAGTGGAAAAGTGGAAAAGTGGAAAAGTGGAAAAGTGGAAAAGTGGAAAAGTGGAAAAGTGGAAAAGTGGAAAAGTGGAAAAGTGGAAAAGTGGAAAAGTGGAAAAGTGGAAAAGTGGAAAAGTGGAAAAGTGGAAAAGTGGAAAAGTGGAAAAGTGGAAAAGTGGAAAAGTGGAAAAGTGGAAAAGTGGAAAAGTGGAAAAGTGGAAAAGTGGAAAAGTGGAAAATGGAAAATGGAAAATGGAAAATGGAAAATAAAAAATAAAAATAAAAAATAAAAAATAAAAATGCACAGTAGGTCTCTTGCATGTGCCGTATATTTTAAATTAATTTATATATATTAATATGGTGTTACTAAACATCAGCAATTATCAAATCTGCTTTCATAATTTCTAACCGGAAAGTATTTAAATAACCGACTAATATCCGGGAGAAGGGGCATATCTGAAAACACTCATATTGAAGTTGACGCCATCTGACATTAGGTAATTCAATTCAATTCAATTTCAAAAGGTTTTATTACAATTAATAATACAAAAGTGCGCCTGAGTCAAGCCCCGACTCAGAGCCGACCACACCACCACGGCGCGCAACGTCGTGGTAGATGGGTGGTCGGGTGAAACGGGTTTAACTCCGGCTTAAACGATAAATGGAGAAGTATAAAGTTAGAACTCCTGTTCTTTGGAACAAAAAACTTAAATCTAATAATTTGGCGAACTATAACTAAAATGAGTTTTAAAAACATTTAATAATTACACTAAGGTTTTAGTTTGCACAGCACACGCGCACAGTTTTAAAAATTGGATTATTGATACGGGAAAAGACTTGAATGAAAAAACCCGTTCGAGCCAATGACAGTATTCTTCCGATGGTCTGCCTGCCTTCGGAAAGATAGGGTGGAGAGGAAGTTGTGATTTAAAAAGTTTGATTTGCAGGAAGTTATTGGTCCAGAGGGGATTTTGAAACAGAACAAAAAGGGCCAAAAGAACAGAAATTAACAAAATTAACAAAAAGGTGACTAATAGAGGGAATAGAGAAGAGGTTTGAGAGTAAAAGGTGGTGAAAGGTAAAAGATGGTGAAATGGAAATTTTGGTATAGGAAAGATTTGGCTAGGGAGGTTGCCGAAATATAGGCAACGCCTGATATGGTAATGGGTGTTTCAGGTTGAAAAGTATGTCATTATGCTGTCTGATTCGTGTAATGTCTCGGGTTAGCGGACTGTCGTCCAGTTTGAATTGATAAAATTTTTGCGATGTTTCTTGGACGAAGTCCGCTAGTGGAGTTGTGTCGTGACAACGTGCATAGAGATCTCTGAGGGAGGTGTACCTATCAGAGGCTGAAATGAGGCGCATAAATTTGTGTTCTAGTACTTTTAGTTTTCGCATTGTCGTGGCCGGGATGCTGCACCACACCGGCGCCGCGTATGTGATAGCCGGCCTGATCACCATCGTATACAGCAATTTCTTATTGGTCCTGTTTAGTCCGCTACCCCGCGCCAGGAGTGGATTCAGACTCCTGGACATGGAGTAGACCTTTCATATCGTCTCGTTTACGTGCGTATTGAATGTCAGTCTCCTGTCCAAGTTCACCCCCAAATACTTCACGCACCGCTTTATTGGATAAAGTTGACTACACAATTCTAAAGCGTGTAAAAAATGTCGGCATCTTTGACGTTGTGGTAAAGATCAAAGACGCCGGCATTTTTAATTTAAAATGTACGCTAGCCTTGTGCGTCTCCTGTCACATGACGTCACACGTTGTTTGCGGGCCTAACGGATTTATTCAAACTTTAATGTTGAATACCGTCTGTAAAAGAAAGAATAAGAAAAAATCCTTTACACACTGTGTTTTGTATTAAGTAAAGATTCTAAAAATGCTAAAATTATATTTTGTGCAAGAAGCCTGTGCACATGTCTATGCAATGGCTATTTTTCGAGAAGGTTTCAGAAATTCATACATATTATTTACCTGGTTATCCATTATATTTGGAACCCCATTTAACAATAGAGTTCTAAAAAGAAGTTAAATATAAAAGTTTTATATAAGTAATTGTATCTATGTTTTTGTAATATAGAACTAAAAAACATTAGCCTGCATAGGTCATGAAATATAATATGATTAGATGGAACACCCTGCATATCTTTACACTTTCTTTTATATCTCTTTCCTTGATTTCAAATATAAGGCCTCTTGATAGGCCTAGCTGTAATATTTTTTTGGATATTGGGCATTAAATATGCTCCGAATATGCCTATAGGTGTTTTATGGTTACTGATGGAAGCGCAGTAATTACTTACTACGCAGTATGCTGTGATTAATGACACTTTGATAACACTGTTATTGTTTGACATTTCGTATTATTATTTCATCAAAATGGGTGATACAGAATGACCACCAATCCAGATTTGACACCTTTAGATACATTTGTGTGGGCTTTTTAAGTAGCAAGTAGTAGTAAGTAATTACTGAGCCTTCGAAAAAGAAGTAACTAAAAATTCTAATATAAGATTTCACCAAGTTAAATGAACGTTTTCCAATCCATAGGTAATAATTTTGTAATATGTAAAATTTGCTGTGTTGTTGAGAGGTTCGGACGGAATTCAAATTGGCAGTCGGGTAAGATGTTGGTTTCTTGTAAAAAGTGGCTTATTCTACATTCTATTACCATTGTTAGAGAAAAACTGAAACTGAAATTAAATTTGTTTACTGTAAATATTTGTGAATATAAGATGGAGAGTAGTGTAAGTTTAGGAAAAATTGTTTGCAAATGCCTAATTAGCCCAGGAATTTTAATTTTTGACCGGAATTAATTATTATGAAGCTGAAAATTTGTAGTTTTGGTCCAAGGCAACACGTACCAAAAAGTCCCCTACTCTCTCCCGTCGACTTCCCTGTTTTTGCGGAGCAACAAGGGCCTATGTCGCAGAAATTACAGAGCTGGCTATAAAGTGCAGCAGAAAAGTTGTTACTGGTCTGATTTGTGTCGAAATGATCCTAAAAGCTTCGGAGAAGCATATCCGTTTGAATTTCAGATGTTTCATGCATATTCTGTTCATAATTTTCCGTTCTAGTGCTGTCAAAATTTCAAAAAATCATTGCGGATAAATGAAGACTCGGAGGGGAAAACGTACCCGAACAAACATTTCTCTTCATACTTTGGTCTTTCCATTGGTATGTTTACCTTCTCTGTAGCGTCACCCGTTACGGGGCTACGCTACTGCGAGTGTCATGCGCCCGGTGGACTGCCCCGGCTGAGACTTGTTGCGAATTCCTGTTTATATATTATTGGTGTTTTATAAGATTTAGTGATTGAAATTTAACTTGTCAGACTCAGAAAATGACTTTATTCGGCAATTGAAATTATTGATCTACTGGGATCATCATCCATATTCACTGACCGGCTGTTTGTGCAGCTGGATCCTCTACAGCTCCTGCACATGATGCTGCAGTTCAGACCAGAGTTTCTGCACTCTCATCGGGCACAGCAGTCCACCTTGCAGGCACAGGAATTAGCCGTAGCAGGCTATCGGAAGCTGGCTGCCTTGTGGCAGGAGTCGGAACCAAGCCCTGGAGTCTTGATTTCCACCCCCAATCTTCCGGGTCTACCCATTGCTGGACCTGCAAAAAAGCTCATGCACATTAATTGAGTGCTGCAAGCTTTTCAAGAGATTAAATCCTCACATTGTTCTCCCTAACGCGCTCATCTGAAAGCATACGCGGAACGAATGTTTTTCACAGACGGTATTTGTTGGCAGGAGCCTTGCCAATATGAAAGGAGGCTGTCACCGACTGCTTCGCCACGCTCTGGTTGTATCGTACTACTCGGTTGATCCAAGCTCTCCTACTCATTGCCTCCATAAAAGGCTACGATAAACCTTTCCCCAGGGGTGGCCACAGCTATCTTTCCAGATGCAGGATGTGAGAAGACCGTGGAGCATTCCTGTAGCTCAGGTCTCTTCTTCAGAAGCTTCCACGCCTTCTGCTTCCCGATTCTCTACAGAGCTGGTCGCATTCTGTCATGGCATAGCAAAAGAGAACGGAGTCGTTCAGTTGATCAGGACTGCTCCTCAATTTTCCCGCACGAATGAACCGATGCACACACTCCGAGAACTGCCACAGCTACGGAACTAAGAAGGCATAGCTCGCCGTGCGCCTGCTTGATTGTTTAATTGTTTAATAGACCGGACGCGACTGACGCAACAATGAACGCACTTAAGTGTACGAGTGTCGCCGCGCGGCGACACTTGGAGTAGCTTAGCTCCGTAACGGGTGATGCTACAGAGAAGGTGGATATACTAATGGAAAGCTCAAAGTATGAAGAGAAATGTTTATTCGGGTACGTTTTCCCCTCCGAGTCTTCATTTATCCGCAATTTCGCACCATTTCGAAATTTTTTCAATTTTTGAAATTTTGGCATCACTAGAACGGAAAATTATGAACAAAATATACATGGAACATCTGAAATACGAACGATATGCTTCTTCGAAGCTTTTATGATCGTTTCGACCGAAATCGGACCAATCTGCAATTTCTGCCATTTAGGCCTTTGTTGTTCTGCAAAAAACAGGGAAGCCGACGGGGAAAAGTAGGGGACTTTTTGGTACGTGTTCTGGACCAAACTACAATCCTGAAAATTTTCAGCTTTACAATAATTAATTCCGGGTAGAAGCGATATATTGACTAAAACTCCTGGGCTAAATTGGTTGTAATCTAATTACCTCTCTAAGTAGGTAATTAAAATATTAATTCAAGATATAATTATCTTTTCCCTCAGAGCCTAAGAGCTAAATCAAACATATAAATACCGATGTACTACTTTCTGTTTGACTAGATAGAGAACCTTAAATCCAATTTAATTTATATAATGTATTCATAGGATTTTATCATTAAATAAGGATTAAAATTATTCTCTGTCCCACTCACAGCTGCTTGCACAAATAGAAACCGCCTTTATTTGAAAAAAGAATATACCGTTTTCTTGTGTAGTGGAACTTTTTCAAGGTCTCTAATACTACAAAAAAGTAGTCTTTTTTATGTGTAAATAGAGAGAGACAGTCTTAAGCACTATTAAAGGTAAAACACCTTGTGTTTTTTGTGAAAACTCATCTAATTTAGTGTAGGTATATCTTTCTTCCGGTATTTCGTACTCGTCACTCAAGATACAATATGATTCATTTTTTTAAAGAAGTTGCGTCAGTTGTAAATAAGATATTAAAAATACAGTAAAATTCCTCGTACAATCGCTTCTGGCGTTTAATAACGTTATTTGTTTAGACATAAATAGTATTATTCGATTATAATTTATTCATCTTTAAATGATTTTGCAATAAAAGTAAACAATAATACGAATGTCTAAAAAATTTGGCAAGATATTATGTCAAAAATCTTAACAAAAAATGCATTTATTAACCTACTAAAATTAGTCCAAAATCGAAAATTGAGATAACATCAAATCTTTACGTTTTGAGGTCCCAGGAACCCAAAAAAGTGGTTTTTGAAAAATGTCTGTGTGTGCGTGTGTATGTATGTATGTTAGCACGATAGCGGCGAAACTATTAAACGGATTTGGATGAAACATTGCATGAGGGTTTCTTTAGTGCTCCAGAAGATCTGAAAAGGTTTTGGTTGAGATCGGATTACGTTTAGTGCTGTTTTGGTACAAGAAGGTCAAGAAGTTGTTTATTTTATGATTACTTACAATTTGTAATCGAACCATTGAAAAGCAGTAAAAATTCCGATTTCAACGATATATCACACTTGCACTCATTCAATTTGGTTTCCGTGAAAAAAATTAAAAAACAAAATAACACGCTTCTTGTGTAAGATATATTTTATAGTTTAACCTAACGTTCGATAGACTAGTGTGTTAAAGCTTGTAGACTGTATGCGGAGTATTTTTGACGTTGTCAAGTGCATCGAGAGATTACAAGTTCTTTCGACGTTTATAAAGCCCACGGGAGGTGTAAGAGGCTTTCGTGAACCGCTCACAAGCCCTACAAAGTGGAACACTTTCGGTGAGTTTTTTCCAAAAAAAAACTTTAAAAGGGACAGTGACATTATATTTTAAAAACTATTTCCGCTACTTCCCGCATCCCGCCGGAAATTCTTCCGGCAATATAACCTAAAAATAGTGCTACATAACCTAAAAACAATTTAAGACATTGATACCAACCTAATTTTTTTTTCGAAAACTGTCAAAAACCAAATTCCCCTAGAAAAACATTGGAACCAAAAATTTGACAGCTGTCACTTCCTCCACCGATTTAGTGAAAAATTGGTCGAGGCCAGAAGATAAAACAAAATATATCAACTCAAACTTAAACGATCCACCATAAACACTACCCCGGCCACAGGTGGCAGGGAAACTGTCCACCAAGAGTTATATGGTTTTTCCCAAAGATGGCCATCCCTACCACCCATTACCAATGAACGGGTTTTTTCGTTTAGTTGTGTTTCCCGTATCAATAATCAAAATTATTAAGTGCTCTTGCATACGAACTTAGTTTCTATAGTGTTGTGTTTATTTTTATATTAATTGTAGGTCCATGTGGACACATTATAATTTTAACCTAGTTTTTAAGCCTGCCTTCAGAATACAAGAGCTACTATCCTACGTTTCTATTTTTCTCCAAGCCAAACCGGACTTACCGCGTCCAGCCTCACGCCCGCCTCGGCGGTGTTCGCCATGGTTGTCTGGCTGGCTCCGGGCTAGGATCCGATGAGGATATATTTGTATTAAAACATTGAATAAAACATTGAATAAAATATTAAAGTTGTGCAGACTATAAATTTAACACTCAAGTTCGTAGTTCCAAATCCCACCCAACGCAAGACTTTTTTCTGTTTTAATATGAAAAAAATATTTCAACTTAATAAATATAATTCAATGAGATCGTTTATATTTTTTAGTGCTCTTAATGGCTTTAAAGATCCGCCGGGTGGGTAGGGAGGTTCCAGCCGCTTCCGGTAGCTGCCGATTTTTATTTATTTACATTTATTTATTTTTTAAATAAAAGTGTACTTGAACTTGCTGGTATCACGATTCGAAATACCCTTGATATTTAATAAATAATCAGTACTTTGTTATTTGATGCTCCTACTGCAAAGGAATGTTTTTTTTATTTAGCTTATAACCTGTTCTAAAAAAATCAAAGCTTGGAATTCTGAAATTTTATCTCATTACAGTAATGAATATCCATGCTATCGTGTATCGTGTATTACTTTACTTGTGATTACTTGATCTGTTATTGTCTTGGTAAATAAATGTGAAACGAGTAGCATACAATGGCACACTTGATACTTCCTCATCTTCCACAATAATTAAGATGTATATTAATAATTCACTGAACCAAATAAACTTTGTCAACATTGGAATGAAATCACACTTTAGTGTTAATAAACTTTTTTGTTTTTTTAGATTCCGGTAGCCGAACAACAATCATACCTCTAATCTTTCTATCGGATTTAAATGATGGGTTATCTACTTGAAAGCCTTTGATAAACTACTTCTGAAAAATTAGCAAAATAGCTGAATTATTGTAGAATAATGGATATCTTCTTGGTTGGATTACAGACTTTCTGTTTTCATTTAAGATCGACAACTGTTTGTCTAAGCTCAAAAGTCTAAGTAAGTTCCTTGTAGCTAAGGTGTTGCCAGCAGGAATTTTTAAATAATTTATTTGCGTGCCACCAGTTGAAAATAGTGAAGATCTAACGATAAAAAAATACTAATAACCATTTCTGGGATTGCGTCATCGCTGCGTTATCAATTAACAGCCCATGAAAAAATGTAAAAAAGAGGGCCCATCAATCATTTGTGGCACATATTTTAACATATGTTCCCTAACACAGCATTAATATATATCCAATTGCATTAATGAGTAACTAAATATTTGGATACAAAAAAATTTGATCGTGTCAGTTTCCCTCTACCAACCCCCTCCCCTCTTATCCCCTAAAAGGGACAAAAAATAGGTCTTATACTAAGGTTCTGATTTAATTTTCCTGAAGTATTTTGACGCGCTGAAGTCAATTTTGGACACAAAAAATTTTTATATCCTATCAGTTTCCCTCAAACCCATCCCCATTTTATTCCTTAAAAATTATTTTGTGTCCAAAATTGGTTTTACGTCGTCAAAATACTTCAAAAAAGTAAGGTCAGAAACCTTAGGACAAGACCTTTTTTTGTAGACCTGAGCTATTAATATTATTACTTCCACATCCACGTTGTGGAGTGTGAAGTATCTCGGGAAGTATGTTAACGATAAAGAAAAATGTTTTTTTTTTGTTAAAGTGGGCTTAGAATACCATGAAACGTTGAGACTTTAAATACGTTTATATCTGTCTGTCTGACTGTAACTTTTTCTTTTGTGTGAACGATCACTCTGGAACGGTTTTTGATATTGACCTGAAATTTGGTATTATATCGAGATCTGGAATTAGATTATATTTTGATCATATTCTTTTGAAGGGTTGGGGGGTAAATGGGGGGTAAATGGGGGGTAAATGTAAAGCAAGGATGTGAGGGTCCATAAAATTGGGAATTAGTGTATGTACGAGAAGCCAAGGTCTCATTTTTTTTACATCAGCCACCTCCACTATGACCCACACCCTATTATTAAAAGAGGCAAAGAAATAAAATTATGATTTAGCACGTGAATCAAAGGCCTCAAAATTTTTTTTGACATCAGTAAGCCACTACCACCCCCTCCCCGTTTATAAATGTAGTTTAAATAACTGTTTCATCATACAAAAAAGAATCATAAGATTAATGTATAATATAAAATATATACAAATCAAAAAATATTTTACAATCATTGATTGCTATACCTATATATACCCATATGGATGCCTTTTATTTACAAACAAAGAAATGTTATTTAATTACAATATTGTGCATAAGCATGATACAAGAACTCTTGGTGTAAACTATCCACTATATAGGCTGACTCTAACAGAAAAAATTCACATTATACATGTGCGTCAAATTATATAACAATTTGCCTGAGAAATTTAAACTCATTGAAAATGTTTCTTAATTAAAAAAAGTATCCTGTAAATTTGTAACCTTATACTCTGGTTGAGTATGTTACAAAAAAAGTTAAATGAATGTTTTGACGTTATTTTCGTTTAATGTATTACCTATACTATATGGTGTAAGTGTAAATAAAATTTGTTATTATTATTATTATTTAATTGCACTGCAGGATTCCATATTATTTCCTCGTCGTTGATGACAATGTTATTGGAGTTTTGTGGTCTTCTTAGGGTAAATACTTTTGCTTCACATTTTGATGGATTTAACTTTAGTTACAATTTTAAAAATCACTCCATTTAATTACGGTTAATACAAATGTCTAAACTCTATTTTTTTATTAAACCATTATTAATCAAAATACTGGAAAAATCCCCGCATATTTTGCAAAATGAGTTAAATTTAATGTCTAAAGTTTTATGGAAGTATATAATTGCTTCAAGACTCTCTAACCCCAAGTGACAATTCGACCTACGAGAAGCACACAAAAGCCTCAAACGACCCTACATTTTCTAATACAGATGACGAAAAATCTTCCAGTAGTGTATCTGCAGTAACCACAAATGAAGTTCACAGTGCAATAATATATTTTTCTCCGCATTCAGCTAATTGACTTGACATCCTGAAACCACAACACTTGAATGATCTAATTTCGGAAGAACTCGGACTAGCTTCATCTAAACTTCTTTCTTCTTCAGCTGAAATTATCGGCCTAATGTTTCAAAGCTTAGTCTCACTTGAAATTAATCAGATCATCTATGGAGCATCGCTCTGTACTTTTAGTATAAAAGATGGGACTGAGTACACTTTGTAGTTTGTTTGCACCGATGTGAATATGATCTTGGGTTATTATTGTGGTGTCATCTGCATACATGGCTATTGTGGATGTCAGTGGTAAAGCCATATCATGAACGTATACATTAAACAGTATGGGTCCCAAAATTGAGCCTTAAAGGTATTCCTGCATTGATTTGTTTTTTTTTATCCCATAAGTAGTTAATTATTCTGACACAAGAAATCATGTTTGTTACAAATGAAGCAATTACATCGGTGAAATATGCTGTTGAGTTTATACTGATTAACTTGAATAAGTTCTTTTAACCATACTTTATCAAATGCTTGGGTCACGTTCAAGAATTCAACTGTTGTATGATTTTCGAATGCAGAGGTAACAATTTTGTAGATGTATAAAATTTGCTGTGCTGTTTATTGGTCAGATGGAATCCAAATTAGCAGTCGGGTAAGATGTTGTCTTCTTATAAAAAGTGGCTTATTCTACACACTATTATTCTTTCGGAAAATTTAGATAGAGTTATCAACAAGTTAACTGGTCTGTAATCTTCAAAATCTCAGTACAAGTATTATTCCAGAATAAGTTTCTATCTGACTGTCTGACTGCAACTTTTTTGTGTGCACGATTATTCTGGAATGGTTTATGATATTGACCTGTTTGGTACACCTATGTATTATATCGAGATCTGGAACTAGATTATATTTTGATCATATTCCTTTGAAGGTTTGGGGGATAAATTGGAGCAAATAGGTAAAGCAAGGATATGAGAGTCCATAAAATTTGGATTTAGTGCATATACGAGAAGATAGGGTCTCAATTTTTTTTGGCACCAGACGCTCCCGCTATAATCCTGATCCCATTATTAGAAGAGGTAAAGAGATACAGTTATGATTTAGTGTGTGTACAAGAATCAAACGCTTTAAAAAATTTTTTCATCAGCCTGCTCCACTACCACCCCCATTACCAGTCCCATCTCGTTATGTAAGGGGCTAAAGAAATAAAATTGTAATTTAGTATTTGTACACGAACCAAATATTTTTTTTGGTACCAGCCATCCCCACTACCACCCCCATTGGAAATTTGGATGTGAAAGTAGTGGTTTCTTAGGCAGCGGTTTCATCCTTGCTAAAGTTATTTAAAAAAGTATTGATTTTCTTAAAAATTCCTTACAATAAAAAATTTTATTCCGCATAATCTGCAGTAAACCTTCTACTGATTGCTTAAAAGCGTTCTATTAAATTTTAGGAGTATCCCACCACCAAAAAAATACTTTGTAGTACTTCAATTAACTTCAATTAAGATTTGTAACGTATTTAAATTGTGTACTATCAGTAGCTTGTAAGTTTTTAAAATTTTTTTTTCTAAACTTTATCCTAGTGTACAGGCAAGTTAGATTAAATCGTACTTACCCTGTATATTAAGACAAAAAAGCCTGTCAAGGTCATTTAAATTATTTCATACATTTCAACTTTTTTTAGAATGCCTGAGAATACCCACAAAATAAAAATGTAATTTAATGTTATCGTTGAACAGATGCAATTATTGCTATAACCACCAAATATAGAGATTTAATGTACCTAACCATAAAAAAATGCTATAGTATAACTTTAATATCGCAACTATGAAAACCACATTTCTTATTGAATCTTTAGATTGCCCCGGAAAGGACATTCTTTATCAGATACACATCAAATTTTATTATATAGAATCGTTCAATAACTCACATGTTACCTTCAGATTACTGCAACCACACCTTGATATAGTTAGATATGTATGTACAAGGATAAATTAATATTTCTGACTATAAAACGACGATTACTAACGTTTTTTGTACATTAAATTTACATACGGAGATAAAACCAAGATAATTTTTTTGATGGTGAGCGTGCATGATCTAATTTTCTGATTGTCATTAAGGTCTGGCAATGGTACAGCGGCTTTTATAGACAATGACCTAATGTGCTAGTGTGTACAACTCCCCCACATTTTCCACATTTCGGATATATGTATGTATCTACAGTGTGACCCTGTTGAAAGCGTAACACCCTTTTAAAATTTGTATTTATCATCCGATTTTGACTAACTCTTTTTGAATTTTAGGGCGTGAAAAACTGCACTTTAGGACAAAGTGTCACATTTTTATTACAAAAATCCATGCCTACTGAGTAATTCTATGAGGTAAAAATTCAAGAAATCGTATTAGCGTTTTTTTCACAAAAAATCTGAATATACTACTGGATTAATGCCCTCTGACATGGACGAGTACCATATTTCATAAATAAAATATTGATTATGAATATTTCTGTGGTCAAATGAAAAATCGTATTGTCCTTAGGATTTTATTTCTTCTGATCTAGTAACCCATGGAATAAAAAGTGAAATGTCAGAAAGTGATTTAAAAAATTAGTCTTGTCAGATTAGTGCCTGTGTGCGACAATACTGTAAAAAGTGCACAATTTAGTGATATAATTATAGAACAAGTGTGAGAGACAAAATTGAACTTGTGCGTCTTGTTGACGATAATGTGTTTTCGGCAAGAGATGCTGCCAGAGAATTAAATAACAGATATATGTCGAGAGACGACCGCATAAAATCCTACTACATCATAGAACATCTGATTAATTCATAATAAATTCGAAGTCATTCTGTATGTCCTGGCATAATTAGTGGTAATAAAAATGAATTTAATTCCATGCCGTTTTGAGGGCTCGCAGGTGGATCTATTAGTACAGTCACTTGGTGTCAAAAAGTTCCCAAACATCGGACTAATTCTATAGCGGCTTGGAATTTATTTTATTTTACGGATTCTTAAACTTTAGGGTATTAACTTCAAATATTAAAAATGAATAAATGTGCTTTTACCCCCAAGAGGGTGTAAACCACTCTTAAAGTCAAAAAAATCAATAATTAACGAAGTGGTGAGAATAAATTATTGAAACTATTATTTATGTTTTTGTGGTCGCTGATTACGAATGTGAAGTCAGAATTCAAAAATTTCATGTTGCTCAATATGGCCGATATAAATGGATGAATTATTTTTTGTTTATTTTAATAAATTAGGACTTTCTTAGCAGATTGTTATATTTTGAGACATAAAACTCATTCACTAATAAGAAAAATAATTGCTCTTACCCCCAAGAGGATAAAAACCACCCTCAAAGTTAAAAAATAAGAAAGAAAGTACTGGGAATTTATTAATGAAACTAATATTGTTTATGATTTTGGGGTTGCTGATAACGAATTTGGATAGGGTTTTGCGTTAAAGTGTAGCAAATTAATAAGACAACAATTAATACTGTCCAATTTTATTAAAAGCTCAGCTTTAAAAGACGACAAATGTCGTAGAATGATTTTTCACGATTACAGTATACTTCCTTTCGGTAAACGAGACCGTGAAAATGTGGTCGCCTACGGCTCGTGCGACAAAATTTTCGTTCGTGGAAAAATTATCGCTTTACACTCTTGTTGCATAAATAACTATTTATTTACACATCATGCTGTGGTTTATTGCATAGTTTAAAAAACAATTTCCGCGTTTTCCAAATATTGCAATCTTACTTTTATTGAAAATTTATTCTCCAAACATCTCAATATTTTATTAATATTTTGATCACTGGAATATCGAATATACAGTTAAAGCACAGTGTGTTTCACTTCTCGTGAAGACACCCCTCCATCTTTTTTATTTGTGACCGAATTCATTTCAAATTTTTATCAGCCATACAACTCCATAAGACGACTCTATTCAACATAAATGCCGTCTAGATCTAAAACTTCGGCCTACTGCGATAAAATGAAAATCCCAATGTTCGAGAAATCATAGCAGGCTTAGAGATAGACAAAAATTTTGTTACTGAAAGTTGTTCAGAATCACTAGAGATGCCCCCTGTAAAATTTTGTGAAAATCAGAATTAAAAAAAAAATTGCTTCACTTCTCGTGAAGACGCCTGTATCTTTTTTATTTGTGGCCGAATTCATTTCAAATTTTTATCAGCTATATAACTCCATGAAACGATTTTATCTAACACATAAAGAAAACTTTTTACAGCAAATGAAAGTCATGCACAATTATATATTATTGAAATTATTTAATATTTAACTACACGTGTATGCAAAAATTCAGCTCGATTGGATAACGGGAAGTGGGTAAATTTGATACATACATACATAATACATACAGATTTCCAAGTGTTATAAAACCGTTGAAAAAAACAAAACGATGTTACATTAAGGTTGATGTGTAATAATAAAAAAGTGGCCCTTTTAGCGTTTTATTGAATGCCGATTTTGTTTACAACTTTCATTTGTTGGAAAAAGTTCTCTTTATGGTTAGATAAAATCGCCTTATGGAGTTGTGTAGCTGACAAAAATGATTTCGGCCACCAATAAAAAAGATACAGGGGTCTCTTCACGAGAAGTGAAACACACTGTATATATCATTACTTAGTATCTTATGAAATACTCTGTATAAGTAAGACATCTTTTGAACCTTTGTGTACAGTGCTGGTATTCAGTGTAAATGTATAATAAAACGTTAGCTAGTTTAGAGAGAACACACCCTTCGCGAGATTCCTATTTAATATTTAAAAATAATTTTCCTATTCAGTTTAATATATACCAAACGCCCTGCTAAAGAATTTTCAAAGTATTTAAGAGACTCCTGTCAATCTAGTAATCTAGTAATATTAATTTTGCTCTACTTGCATCGCAATATTTCTTACATATTGCGTTAACTATAACTAACTAACTTTATTGATCAAAATTACATACTGCCCTCCTAACTTAGAGAGCAGTATCTCCACCTTTACTAGTTTTGTGATAACGTCTTTTTTAGTTTATTTAGCTGGGCCACCACAAAAACCTTAATGAAAATCTTTGAAATTTTTTCTAAGTATTTCAGTATTTTTAAATTTGTATTACAGTAAAAATGTCAATATTTAGAATTGTAAGTAGACATTGGCGGTTACTGCTTTTTAGTCTAGTGTATCATTTAGATTAAAGAGGAACATGCAACTATGACTTGCAGTATGTGCATATATTAGGATTTACTGCTTTTTAGTGTAGACTAGAAAAGTTTAATTTGGAGATGCCGCAATATTTTATAAGAAATGTTCGTAAAAATGATGGCAAAATAAAACGGAATATTACTAAAAAAAATTACATTTCTTGGAACATAATTAAAAAAAAGTACAAACAGTACTTCCTATTACAATTTTTATTAACCATTGTATTCAAATCTAAGGTCAACTGCATCGTCATTCACTGGAAATTTCTTTTTTCCTTCCGGATACACATTGACAAGGAAAAGGTTTAGTAGGTTGTTTTTTACCTACCGGTACAAAACTCTCGTTGAACCACTATTCTTCGAGGCGTTTCTCGGGAAATTAAATTTGAAATTCACATCGTCATGCCATTGGAAAGATTGTCTGAAGGTGTCAAAACATGTTTTTACATGTTTTCAAAATCCCAAAAAAATTTTTCAGACAAATTGGCTGAAATTTTCAGTCGTGGAATCAATTCCTGGATTTTTTTTTACCGGCTTAGTTAACCTAAGTTTTTAGTTTTTCTCTAAATTGTTAGTTATTCAAATATTCAAGATCAAGACTTTGGTAGCCTAAAATATGTAAATTCAACGTTATTGACTTTTATTTGCAAACTTAAGTTACCTATTATGGGTGCTTATTCGGCATTATAAAGGTAGTTTAAGGAAAAATAGGAACAAAACAGAATAAAATCACAACTCGTAATTGGTTAACGTGTCAAGCCATAGTATTATCTCCGATATAATTACAGAGATATTAAAAAAAATTAAAGTACTTACTTCTTTTTAAGAGCTACAAGTTCTTAAACTAAGCATACATTTTTACTTGTCCAAACACGAACAGCTAAAGTGCAACTAAAGTGATTTTACCGGCGTCAACACTTTTGAACATGGGCATTTTAAGTACAATACCAACTGTTACTAGTCTTAAATGCAGCATCTCCGATAAAAATTGGAGTTACTGCATTTTAGTCGAGCACAGGGCTCATACTGCAATTTAGTTTGGTATATGGTTTAAAAAGTGGACATATTGCAAACTCTATAGCTCATTTGTATTAAAGCTATGGTCAATACTGCTTTCTAACGTAGTCAAAGAGGTGTAAAAATGCCAGAAACATATTAAAAACACAACTCCAAATTGACAAAATCTGGAGTTACTGCTTTTTAGGTTAGGACGGCAGCATATTAACGGCATATCATGCTTTGTTCCACAGTGTAATGAGCTATGGGATATTGCTTTGGGGTGGATCGTCATATGCCTCTAAAATTTTAAAGCTCCAGAAAAGGGCAATTAGAATAATAACTAGTTCTAATTCTAGGGACACTTGTAGACCAATCTTTAAAAAATTAGGAATACTTACATGTACTAATCAATATATATTTGAATGTATTAAGTATGTTAAAAACCACCTACCGGAGCAACAATTTCAATCTAGCTATGACACCAGACACCAACAAATCATCGCTCCACATTTTCGATTAACAAAGAACATGAACTCCTTTAGATACTTATCGATAAAACTATATAATCATTTACCAAATGATTGGAGGGAATTAAAATCTACCAAATTTGAAAAAAAAATCAAAAGTTTTCTGAAAGAGGTTTTCTATACTGTGCAGGAATTCTTTGATTATTTTGTCTCCCATTCTGTATAAATTTTACTATTTTCCTTTTAATATAATTTTATTGTTCATGAACTTAATCTCATTTCGTGTGCCAAACTCTTAGGATATAAGTTTTATTCCTGTCACTTCTTTTAAATTGTACTTTTACTTCCACATCCAGTGGAAGTATAGTAACGACAAAAAATTTTTTAAAAATTTTTATTGTTCAAATAGGCTTAAAATGTCATGAAACGTCGAGATTTTAAGTTTGAGCGAAAAAAAAAATTTCTGTCTGTCTGTCGGTCTGTCTAACTTTTTTTTGTGCGCACGTTTACTCTGGAACCGTTTAAGACATTGACTTGAAATTTGGTACACGTATGTACTTTAATGAGATTTGGAACTAGATTATATTTTCATGTTGTTCCGACGAAGGGTTGGGGGTAAATTGGGGTAAATTTGTGGTAAATGTGTAAATCAAGCAGGTAAGAGTCGATAAAATTGGTATTTAGTATATACAAGAGAAGCTAGGTTCTCAAAAACATTTTTGGCATTAGCCACCCCCATTACCACCCCCACCCCCTTATTAAAGGGGATGAAAAAAATTTGTGATTTAGTGTATGTACAAGAACCAGAAACCTCAAAATATATTTTTACTTCATCCACCCCACTTCATCCACCCCCACTACCACCTCCCTATCACCCACCCCACTACGATGTGGGGTATCGTTTTATTGATTTTTGGGGTACAGGATTTTAAATATTATATTATTAAAGTTCCATAAACAATTATTTCCACATACAAAGTTTTTTTCGTTGTTAATGACTTGGATAGAGAATCTGGGATGTGGAAGTAGTGATTCCTTGGGCAGCGGTTTTTTTCTTTTATATAGTATTTTATGTATTCTATGTTTCTACAATTGACGAGTGTATATAATGTAATTATCTCACATGAAATAAATCTATCTATCTATCTATCTATCTATCTATCTATAATCAAAATGCCATTTTAATAATTAGTGGACAATGGACATATCATTTTTCATATCATAATAGATATTAAACGTACATACGTTCATGATTGCTTTTCTCAGTTGTTCTGGAGTAATATCCGCACTTGTTTCAGTTATATAATCTAGCACGTAGTTCTTTAGTCTACTACGGTATTGATTTGTAAACGACTTGTTTTTGTGTACCTCAAAGGTAAAAGTCAAGTGGCGTCGACGACCACTTAATAAGAGGACTGTCTGACTGATTTACAAAACTTTTGTTTAGCCATTCCCTTCCACTACTGTGTTATGCACAGAGAAAACACATTTAATCGCAACTTCAAAATCTGACGTGCTTGAATTGGTAAGTCACATAATGCGTCCCGAAACTCATATTTTAGAAAGTCCAAAAACAGATTTGCGCTTAAATTAATCTTCTCAAAGAAAAAGGATCGATATAATCTAATTAGCAAGTATTGCGCCCCACACGTTTATTTTATGTAAACAAAATAAACGAACGTTTCTCGAATTAAAAAATCCGCTTGGTTCTTATGCACACACTAAATCATAATTTTATTTTCTACCCCTTTTAATATGGAGTGGGGGCGATAATGAGGGTGGTGGTGGAGGCGGCTGATATCAAATCAAATTTTCAAATTCTTGTATAAATACTAAATCAATTTTTTTAAATTTTTTTCAGGTATCTGATGCCAAAAAAAGTTTGAGACCTTGGTTTCTTGTACGTACTCTATATTCCAATTTCATGAACTCTTACTTGCTTATTTTACCCATTTACCCTCCAACTCTTCAACGAAATACGATAAAAAAATATGATCTAGTTCTAGATCTCGCTATAATTCATAGGTGTACCAAACAAGTCAATATCGTAAACTATTCCAAAGTAATCGTGTCCACAAAAAAAAGTTACAGGCCGACCGACATAATTTATTTTTTGCTCAAACTTAAAAATCTCGACGTTTCATGACATTCTAAGCCTATTTAAAAAAAAAAAATTTTTTTTTCAATTACCATACTTCCACGATCTGGAAGTAATTGTCTTAAAATGATGGCTATCCATATACAGTATGACCCATCTTATGTGGACATACTGTCGCAGGTTAGTTATTGGTCATCCAATTTCAACCAAATTTGGATCGGTATCAGAGACCTTTACTGTATCCTTTTTTGAGTAAAACAAAACTTATTTCAGCCATTGGCGTACATCTTTTTAAGAGAAAAATGGTCGATTTTTCGAGAAGTTACAGGCATTTTTTATTGAAAACTAATGCAATATATCAATATCTTATCCCTTTATCCAAAATTCAACCACATTTTAATTTATGGTTTTCGAATTACGGCTCCCTAAAATCACATTTTTGAAATATTAAATAAATAATAAATTGGAAACGAATTGTTTAAAAAAGAAGTCATTCCCCATTTTAATTTCAAATCACTTTTACTACCACTCACTGTCATCGATATTTTCAAATTCTGAAATTCTTAATTCACGAATGTTTTACAGGACTGGTTCAAAATTTTTGATAATTTTTTTCAATGGAAATGCTTGGCCCATGAAAGGAACTGGCACATTCTATAATTATGGGATATTACTTTCGGTCACTTCAATGTGAATATCAGTCGATATTCAGTTGAAGCAACGTCGAGCGCGGTTAGTACTTGGATGGGTGACCCACCTATCTTGGGAAATACAGCGTTCTCGTCCCACCTTCTAGAGGCTTGTATATCAGTGTATACTCGGAAGTTACGTAATTTCAGACGAGGATTACGTAGTGGATATACCATCCTTCGGAGGGGATGTAAAGCAGGCGGTCCTTGCCTATTAAATGTTAGGCAAGTAAAAGATCCCTACTCTTCTTAAGGGAAGAGGTTCGGCAAAATTTCCAGGTTGGGGGTAGCCCGTCTCCTGGCGTCGGTGATAGGCCCTGGTAGCGGAAATAGGCCGACGTTAAATAGTTAAAAAAAAAAAAAAATACTTTCGGTCAAGTTGTGTGAAACCAATATTATAATAATATAAAATTAACTCAGCTATAAAGCTGTTCTTCCCATACAAAAGTCTGTATGGACACAAGTGCAAAAAATGCTATCCTGATGCCCCATATTCCGCTGAGAGAGTTATATTACAATTACAACAGCTATAAGTAGCGAAATATAAGGAAATACAAGGAAAATGCCCTTGTGGGTCATTGCTTTTCAAGGTCATTTGAAGTTCAACATTAATTTTTTAAATACGAACCCCTATTTTTCACCCCGGATTCTGAAGGAGCGAAAAATTTTGCATTAGAGTTGTAAGAAATTAAATTGACCCTAGGAGTCATCTAAAGGTCAAATAATCGATCGCAGGATGGATTTAGATCTCTTATTTTGTCCAGCCAATGAAAGCAAGCCAAGGGAACATCCAGCCACTGAAGGCAAGACCAGAGGACGTCCATCTTGGATTTCTCCTTTCGCTATCCTAACGAGATACCAGCCTGAAAAGTTCGAGAGAGACATTTGTCCTTTAGATGACCCCCTACAACTCTATAGCAAAATTTTTCGCTCTTTCAGAATCCAGTGTCAAAAATAAGGGTTCCTATTTAAAAAATGAAAGTTGACCTTCAAATAACCTTAAAAAACGACCTTCAAGGACAAATCCAAGGTCACTAAGTGGTACCCCTGCTGTCCTCAACAACTTTTATACAGGTCATTTTCCTCATATCTTGCTATCCTGACGAGTTATACATTATACCAGCGGCGGCTGGTGAAATTTCAATATTTTTTTTCTCGTCTATGGCGCATGGGACCCATACGAAATTTGGGAAATAACATCTAGAGAAGCACTTCTCTAATGACCCCTAAAAAATTTTGAAAAAGCAGTTTGCGAAAAATTTTTTAAAAATTCGTTAGCCTCCCCTGGGTCTAGGAGCTCCTGTTTATTTTTATTTTTTTTTTGTCATATGCATTTGACTTTTCATAAAAATACAACAACAGGTTTTGGAGTTTATGAAAATATTTTCATTACTAACTGAGATACAACGAATTGAAATATTGTAATTTGTTAAATTGTAAATTACAAAATTTCAGTTCATTGTATTTCAGTTGTAATGAAAATATTTTCATAAACTCCAAAATCTGTTCTATTTTTATGAAAAGTCAAATGCATATGACAAAAAAAAATAAAAATAAACAGGAGCTCCTAGACCCAGGGGAGGCTAACGAATTTTCAAAAATTTTTTCGCAAACTGCTTTTTCAAAATTTTTTAGGGGTCATTAGAGAAGTACTTCTCTAGATGCTATTTCCCAAATTTCGTATGGGTCCCATGCGCCGTACACGAAAAAAAAATTATTGAAATTTCACCAGCCGCCACTGCATTATACGTATATCTGCTGTAATTGGGCATAACATTCGCAAACCATAAATCAAAAGATCGTTAAATTTTCGATATAGAGGTTCTAAAACATGGTGATAAATAAGAAAACCGCTGCTCAAGGAATCACTACTTCCACATCCAGATTTTTTATCCAAGTCACTCACAACGAAAAAAGTTTGTATGTGGAAATAATTGTTTATGGAATTTTAATAATATAATATTTGAAATCCTCTACCCCAAAAACCTATAAAACGATACCCCACATCGGTAGCGGGGTGGAGGTGGCGATAGGGGGTGGTAGTGGGGGTGGATGAAGTAAAAAAATATTTTGAGGTTTCTGGTTCTTGTACACACACTAAATCACATTTTTTTTCATCCCCTTTAATAATGGGGTGGGGGCGGTAATGAGGGTGGCTAATGTCAAAATTTTTTTGAGACCTTAGCTTCTCTTGTATATACTAAATATCAATTTTGTGGACTCTTACCCGCTTGATTTACCTATTTACCCCAAATTTACCCCATTTTACCCCCAACCCTTGGACGGAATAAGATGAAAATATATTCTAGTTCTAGATCTCGCTAAAGTACATACGTGTACCAAATTTCAAGTCAATATCTCAAACGGTTCCAGAGTAAACGTGCGCACAAAAAAAGTTACAGACAGACCGACAGACCGACAGACAGACCGACAGGCAGAAAATTTTTTTTCGCTCAAACTTAAAATCTCGACGTTTCATGACATTCTAAGCCTATTTGAACAATAATAATTTTAAAAAAATTTTTTGTCGTTACTATACTTCCACTGGATGTGGAAGTAATATATTAAAAAACCGCTGCCCAAGGAATCACTACTTCCACATCCAGATTCTCTATCCAAGTCACTCACAACGAAAAAACTTTGTATGTGAAAATAATTGTTTATGGAACTTTAATAATATAATATTTGAAATCCTCTACCCCAAAAACCCATAAAACGATACCCCACATCGGTAGTGGGGTGGGGGTGGTGGTAGGGGGGTGGATGAAGTAAAAAAATATTTTGAGGTTTCTGGTTCCTGTACATATACTAAATCACAATTTTTTTTCATCCCCTTTAATAAGGAGGTGGGGGTGGTAATGGGGGTGGCTAATGCCAAAAATTTTTTTGAGACCTTAGCTTCTCTTGTATATACTAAATACCAATTTCATGAACTCTTACCTGCTTAATTTACCCATTTACCCCAAATTTACCCCAATTTACCCCCCAACCCTTCGACGGAACAAGATGAAAATATAATCTAGTTCTAGATCTCGTTAAAGTACATATGTGTACCAAATTTCAAGTCAATATCTTAAACGGTTCCAGAGTAAACGTGCGCACAAAAAAAAGTTACAGACAAACCGATAGACCGACAGACCGACAGACAGACAGACCGACAGACACACCGACCGACAGACAGACCGACAGAAATTTTTTTTTCGCTCAAACTTAAAATCTCGACGTTTATGACATTTTAAGCCTATTTGGACAATAAAAATTTTAAAAAATTTTTTTGTCGTTACTATACTTCCACTGGACGTGGAAGTAAAATAGTTAATATGACTTCTCAAAAAATCGATCCTTTGTTTCTAAATAAAAATGCACGCCAGTTTCTGAAATAGGTTTTATTTTACTCAAAAAGGATATATAGTACAGTAAGTGAAGCTTTTAAATCCCAGCCCGAAAACGATGTAATGAATTTCCAAATTTTTTTCTTCAACGTGCTTCATAAAGTATGTAGATCAGAATTTATATTGTCATTTTTCCTGCTTTTTGGTTAGGGGTGGTCCCCTTCTTAGGGGTTGTAGTAAAAGAAAACAAAAAATATACATAATCTGCTAGAGAATCAAATTATAAGAAAGAAAAGTCTTATAGACTTTTTTGTTAAAATGCTTATTTTTCGAGATATTGCGAACTGAAAATTGCAATTTTCACCCCCAAAAATTAGTATTCTAAGATGTTTTTTTAAAATTACTCGAAAAATGTGGACTTTAATAAAAAAAACGCAAGCTTTTTTTTCTCCGCTATTTAGTATTAGCGCCGAAACGTTCAGAAAAAATATAGGACGTTAAAATATAAAATTACTCAAAATCTACACTATGAGAAAAATTATAAATTGGAATTTTTGCTTAAAAAAAGGTATTTCAAAACAATATTCGTCAAATAACTCGAAAAGTATTACATTGACTGAAAACATGTTAGAGCAGTGGCGTACATGGGAGGGGGGGGGGGAGCCCCCCCCCCAATATTTCCAAGATTTTGGAATTCCTAAAAAATCACAATAACCTTCAACATTCCCAAGCAGCTTGGCATCCGTGCGCACAACTTTTACAGGAAGCCCCTCCCCCCCCACACAAAAATTTTATATATGTTTTTCTAATTTCTGTAGAGTAGATTTGGAAGTATAAAGGTGGCGTCCGAACGTCTATAAGACGAAGTATTTAGTTTAAATGTTAAATACATGAATACTATACAAGACAAGGATAACGCACTGCGTGTTTTCAACATGTCCGTGAAACTGGAAGAAAGAAGCGCACGTTATAGATGGCTATAGATGGCGCAGTGCTCACGAGCACACTGGAACGCGAGCTGCTCATTGGCTAATGACATTAGGACACTAGAAAGCGAGTTGCTGATTGGCTAATGACATATTTTTGCTAGTGTTACTAGCTCCACCTGGATTCTTCACATTTTGCGGATCGGTTTTCATCGGAATTTCCGTAAACGTCCGTAATCCTTGTCTTTATTATTCATGGTTAAATATATCAGAAACTATGGCACTTTTACGTCAAAAACGGTAAGAACAAAAATGAATAATTAGTCTTTCAAATGTTTTTTTTCTATTTCTATAGCATAAAAAAACAAAGAAGTTATGACAGAAACAATATACTTTTTCAGTTTTTGTTTATGCAAAATGACGTCACGAGTCGGCGAAGCGCTTTGTACTACCAATCTCAATTCTATTAATACCATAAAAAAAAAATAACGAAAAATAATTATCGGTAACAAGCCCATTCGCCCATTGTATGAATTATGATGAGCCGGTCCAGTCCTGTGGTATCCCATGCTTATTTCCTTATTTCTAGATTACTAACCAAAGTTACAACTTTTCACCACACGAATTCGTCGTCACGCTAAAACGACGTACTTTACGTCGTTTATTCTTTGCTTATCAAAGTCTTCTTTTAAATTAATTCATAGAATCCTCAAAATTATAATGCATATTATATAGGGCACGTCTTAACAATTTTCGTAATTATTTGAAATTAACAGTAACTGTATATCTAGGAAATGTTTGTCAGGATGATGGTATTCGAAAGGATTTAAATTTCCCGCTGGTCTAGGTGCTTGAACTTGCATACCATTCAGCAAACGTCATTCCATTCTATTCGTTATTTTTGACAGTTGTACAGGTGATCAAATAAGATGGTAAGCAATTTCAATTTATTTCGATTATTTCTTATGTACTTTATTATTTGCCGAAGATTTTTAATTCTGAACACCTTGTTTTATTCCAGGCTAATTACACAGAAGATCAGATGGCCGGTAAGTGCAACAAACACGAAAATCTAGGTTACCTTGCCCCGCCTATATATCTTCTTGCATGTATATTTCTTATACCCTTATCTTTAAATACGTTACGTTAATTAATTTACACATATTTTTATGTTTAATAACTTTCAGTAGCACTAATTTACATTCTTAAAGAGAACACTAAATACGCTTCAAGTTTTCATGTGGTTCAAATATGCTTTAAAATCTTTGTTTATAAGTAACGCAAAACGAGGTAGACCATAAAAATCGCGTTATGAATCATGCTGTCGATTTCGACCATATAAGGTATGATTTTGAAAGTTTCTGTAATTTCATTAATAACTTGTTTGGACATAAACTGCAGATGTTCTTAAACTCACTTAGTTGTATCACCGACAGAAATCAGTTAACCTTAACTATGTACCTTTACGAACCTCCTAGTAAACTTACTCTTACGTCTGTAGAAGGTTAAAAACAATTTGTAGATTTGATTACAAAGTAATATAATTTTTTTTTGCAGAATTTCAAGAGGCTTTTCAACTGTTCGATAGTAGAGGAGATGGAAAAATTCACGTTGCTCAAATTGGAGACGCACTTCGGGCACTGGGACAGAATCCTACAGAATCCGATGTAAAGAAATATACCCATCAACATAAGCCAGATGAAAGGGTATCTTTTGAAGTGTTTTTACCCATTTATCAAGTAAGTTATAGTTTACCGTTTTGACAGGAATACAGTCATAATGACAAAAAACTAAGTGCTTTTAAAAATTTTCAGAGTATAAACCTAAAGACTTATTTGAAGAAATTTTTATTCATTTATACCATATTGTAATGTATCAGCAGTAAATATTGTCTTCTGAAAAAGCCGATTGAATGAATAGTTACAGAAATATTCTCGATTGAATTTCATAATCAGTGCTAGGCAGCGAGAGCTACCGTGACGTCACCATGCCCGACGTCGCCATCGTGCCTCGCTCCCTTGCAGTATATAACTCATATTGATGACATTGTTTTTAGTGTTTAACGGCATTAGAGATTGTTTCTTGTGCTTTGTTACTTTGTTTGAATTTTTAAAAATAATAAATAAATATGTGTGAAATTAGGTTTAATAAAGATGACTCATTAAATTTGTCAGAGGTTGATTTATTTATGGTTAAGGATATTTCATTTTTATATGGATATTTTCTGTTGATTTAAAATACATGTACTTAGTTCTTCATACCTTTTTGAATCTAAAAAGATAATAAATAGTTATTTATCCACTAAAGATAGTAGTAGTTTGATACGCATTACTAAGTTTTATTGAGACATTTTGTTGCAGATGGAATTTTTTTGTATAGTAACAGTGAAGAAATGATTTTTTGTTTGTTAAATAGGCCTAGAATGTCATGAAACGTCGAGATTTTAAGTTTGAGCAAGAAAAATAATTTCTACCTGTCGGTCTGTCTGTCAGTCTGTCGTATCTTTTTTGTGTGCACTATTACTCTGGAACTGTTTATGTATTATAATGAGATCTGAAACTATATTATATTTTGATCTTCTGTTCAACGGTTGGAGGGTAAATGGGGGTAAATAGGTAAATCAAGCAAGTAAGAGTACATAAAATTAGCATCACCACCATTACCTCCCTCGTCCCGTTATTAAATGGGGGTGAAAAAATAATGGCGGTGATATTGGGGGTAGCTGCTGCCAAAAATTTTTTTGAGGCCTTTGGTTGTACACACTAAATCACATACTTTTTTTTCCTTTCAATAATGTGGATGCCTAATGCCAAAAAAATTTTTGAGACCTTGACTTCACGCACACACTAAATCTCAATTTTATGGACTCTAACTTGCTTGCTTTATCTCTTTACCCCAACCCTTCAACGGGATAAGATCAAAATATAATATAGTTCCAGTTCTCGTTATAATACATAGGTGTACCAAATTTTAAGTTGATATTATAAATCGTTCCAGAGTAACCGTGCACACAAAAAGGTTGCAGACAGACCGACAGATACGCATTTTTTTTGCTCAAACTTAATGTCTTGACGTTTCATGTCAATTCTAGCTTATTTGAACAAAAAAAAAAAAAAAACTTTTTGTACCGTTAACTATACTTCCACATGTGGAAGTAAATATTATTAAATAAGAACTTACTTTAAAATGATCTTTGCAAACAACTGCATGTTTTGTCTCCCACAAAATTTGATCTCGTCATAACTCTCTGCCATAATTTTCTCGCCTTTATATCAGTAGGCAAATTAATAAAAAAAAATTAATGAGAAGTAAATTTAGGTTAATTTATATTGAGGCACTATACAACACTTACAATTTACAAGATTTTCTTTTCGATTTCTCCTTTTTAAATAATCTTAATTATTTATTTTATATAGCACAGACTTTACTACTTTAACTCTACATATAAAATGAAACCATATCATCAGAATAACTTTACATACATCTAGTTACGATGTGAGTCTATACCACCATAACTAGAACGAGCATGGTGACGTCACTGCCTAGTTGGCACTGTCTCTCGTACATGCTCACTTCATTATTTATTTTAAGGGTTAATGGCTTCAGAACATTCTAGTCTTTTGCAGAGTGGTTTAATTCAATAAGATCTATAAAATTTTAACATTAAAAAATAATCATAAATGAGTCTATTAGGTATCATGTTACTGGATCAGGGGATAGTGATACTTAGACTCAGAGTCTTACCAGAATGTAGAAAGTGTTCATTTTAAAGGTTTTTTTTCTTGATATCAGCCCTTTTGTAGTTCAAACCCACCTTCATATGTGAGTAGTTAGACTGGATCTACTATTATAGACTCAAAATATACAAATCGAATCTTTTGTTATTTAAAATGTAAATTTCTTTGTATTTCTCTGCATTTTTAAATATATCCCAGACATAATTAATGTAGTTATAGTAAATGTGATTTTTATTAATTTATAGTTATCATTTTTAACAGTGTCATAGAATAAAAATAAAAAGTTCTGATAGTTGTTAATTATTTTGTTTGTGAAGCACTGACCTTAATAAAATAAATTTTTATTCCTAGCAAATATCTAAGTCGAGAAGTGCTGATACTGCGGAAGATTTTATAGAAGGACTACGTCATTTTGATAAGGACGGGAATGGTTACATTAGTTCCGCTGAACTTCGACATCTTTTAACTACTCTAGGGGAAAAACTGACTGATGATGAGGTATGTAAACTACGTTGTACATTCAGCAATAGGATCTAAAAAATGTTGCTCATTTCATACTTTGCTAAAATTAAACACCATTCCTTAATACATTATTTTTTTCTCTATAATAATGGTATTGCATACAAATAGGCCGTAAGTTGCGAGCAGGTGTTTTAGGATTAATGTTTAGGTTTAAGACTATTTTTTTTCATTATACAATTTACTTCAAATTATTTCCTATGCATTTTCGTTGTCCGGAGCCTCAAAAATGTTTGCGAGCTTAGATGTGGCATTTTTACGTGATTTTAGTACTTTTTTAGTAATTCCTACCTCAAACTGTTACACTTCCGAAAGTATTTGATAGTAGAAATTTCTTCTTGGGGTTATTTTTTTCATTTTTTATAGGGAAAAACAGTGCTGCATGTGTTTTATCAAACGCCCAACATTAAAGATATAGCACAAAAATGAAAAAACATTTATTTTCTTAAATAAGGTGTTCTAGTCAGAATCCATATTCACAAAATTAGTGAGATCAAACTTAGACCAAAATTTACTCATCAAGCCAATGACATTCATGATAATCAGTCATGATTAATTTCTTTAATTTGTATTCTTTTTATATATTTTTTTTGCATATAATTAATGTAAATGACAAATATATATTTTATAAATACTTAGCATTTATTCCTAAAATTCTTTAAGAGTTGTAAGTACCATCATTGAAAAGGTTATTGTTTACTTTAGTCATTCATTGTTATCCATATCTATCAGCATTAGGCTTATCAGTTTCGAATATTTCTTAGAAATTTGTATTTTATCTGGAGTATTTGTTGTGAATGTTGAAAACAGGATAAAGGTAGTATTAGGCAGGTACAACTGCATAAATTTTTTCAGCATATGTGAGGCGGAAAGCAGAAAGGGACCTCTTGTCGGCGATGTCAATTTTTCAGTACAGTTGAAATTAGTGGTTTGGGTCAAAATTATCGATTTTCGGATTTTGTCCTTTACAAGTTGTAATCGATTACAAAACCGATCTAATTGGATGAAACACTTAAAATAATCGATAAAGTAGTCAGTGTTCAGCCCTGGAAAGGTACCTCTTGTTGCTTATGGAGAAATATGGAGAAATAACATGGGACCGACAAGAGGTCCCTTTTCATAAACGCACTAGTAACTTAAACAAAAAAAATCATAGAGACACGATTTTTGCACCAAATTGTTCAGAAGTAGAGCTTAATTCATTTAATATCAATAACTAAAAACCGAAAATTGCCGACAAGAAGTCCCTTTTTGCTTTCCGCCTCACATATTGTGATTTTGTTAAATTTAAATATACAAAAATTCATGAATAATTTGTTAATCATATTCCTGGTAGGTCTCATTCAGTAAATCAATATTTCTAATATGAGTAAACATTCTATTAGTAGAGTGCTTCGTTGTTACAAGCTAAATTTATGGATGATGGTATCAGTGGCGGCTGGTGAAAGTTCAATATTTTTTTTCTCGTCTATGGCGCATGGGACCCATACGAAATTTGGGAAATAACATCTAGAGAAGCACTTCTCTAATGACCCCTGAAAAATTTTGAAAAAGCAGTTTGCGAAAAATTTTTTGAAAATTCGTTAGCCTCCCCTGGGTCTAGGAGCTCCTGTTTATTTTTATTTTTTTTTTGTCATATGCATTTGACTTTTCATAAAAATACAACAACAGATTTTGGAGTTTATGAAAATATTTTCATTACTAACTGAAATACAGTGAACTGAAATTTTGTAATTTACAATTTAACAAATTACAATATTTCAATTCGTTGTATCTCAGTTAATAATGAAAATATTTTCATAAACTCCAAATAGTGGCGTGTGTGAGTCGGACGAACATGTAAATATTTTGAGCCGGAACAAGATTACCTCCCCCCCCCGTTTTCGAGGATGCTGAACACGATGGCGGTGTCAGAATTTCTCTTTGGGGTTGCGCAACCCCTCAAAACGGCCAAAAACAACCCCCGAGAGGGGTAAAATGCGCTTCATTCGATTTCCCTGCAGAAAATAACCTTCCCCCCGTTTTCGAGGATGCTGAGCACGATGGTGGTGCTGGATATCGCCTTCGACCCCAACCAACCCCTCCACCGGCCAATACTCGCCCCCGAAAGGAGTGAATTTTTTTTTTCGTAATATCAGGCAAATTGCATTTCTATCCGTTTTCGAGGATGCTGAGCACGATGGTGATGCTGGATATCGCGTTCGTCTCCGACTAACCCCTCCACCTGCCAATACTCGCCCCCGAAAGGGGTGAATTTTTTTTTTGTAATATCAGCGGGAAACACATTTATTTCCGTTTTCGAGGATGTTAAGAATAGGAAAAATCGTACTTCTAGACCTACTTGCGGTATTTGATGATATTTTTCAGTTGGACCGGAATGAAAGAGAATTGCAACCAAGAAGAGAAGTACGATTTTTCCTATTCTTAACATCCTCGAAAACGGAAATAAATGTGTTTCCCGCTGATATTACAAAAAAAAAGTAGTATTGGCCGGTGGAGGGGTTGGTCGGGGTCGGACGCGATATCCAGCATCACCATCGTGCTCAGCATCCTCGAAAACGGATAGAAATGCAATTTGCCTGATATTACAAAAAAAAAAATTCACCCCTTTCGGGGGCGAGTATTGGCCGGTGGAGGGGTTGGTTGGGGTCGAAGGCGATATCCAGCACTACCATCGTGCTCAGCATCCTCGAAAACGGGGGGAAGGTTATTTTCTGCAGGGAAATCGAGTGAAGCGCGTTTTACCCCTCTCGGGGGTGGTTTTTGGCCGTTTTAAGGGGTTGCGCAACCCCAAAGAGAAATTCTGACACCGCCATCGTGTTCAGCATCCTCGAAAACGGGGGGGGGGGAGGTAATCTTGTTCCGGCTCAAAATATTTACAATTTTCGGGTTTTTTTCCGACTCACACACGCTACTAAAAATCTGTTGTATTTTTATGAAAAGTCAAATGCATATGACAAACAAAAATAAAAATAAACAGGAGCTCCTAGACCCAGGGGAGGCTAATGAATTTTCAAAAATTTTTTCGCAAACTGTTTTTTCAAAATTTTTTAGGAGTCATTAAAGAAGTGCTTCTCTAGATGTTATTTCCCAAATTTTGTATGGGTCCCATGCGCCATAGACGAGAAAAAAAATATTGAAATTTCACCAGCCGCCGCTGGATGGTATACTGAAGTTTCAAAATCCCAAAGTCGTCAAAAAGCATGATGTTCAAAAGGGCATTACAGTTAAAAAACAGTTAAGGATATGGTAGTAAAGAAGACAAAAATTGCGATTTTTTGTATATTTTTCATAAAAGGTTTTGTAAACGAAATATATCAAATATATTATACATTGGACCTTCAAAACCGCAATATCTCCGTTTCAAGTGCCTCAAAATTTTATTCAATTTAGACAGTTTTTGCGTCTCCATCGTGTTATCTCTGAAATTAAAGCTCAAAATCAAAATTTTGTACTCTTAGGAAAAGTTTGCTTTATCCTTTCCGAACGTAATGGCGTATGATTTATAATTTTATGACTAATAATAAATATAATATACAACTAAGTGCAATGCAATGCATATTTCCTATCCTGTCTAAAGCCATCTAGTAGACGGCCTCACTCCAACAACGCATGTTGCATTTCACTTTTATTCATAGCTCCATTGCGCTTCCACATTATAAGGCGCAACTTTATACAGGATGTGATCGGTGTGGCAGTATAAAATACATAAGTAATAACATATACATAATGATAGTACATTAGCTGAAAATAAGACCTATGATAAATTAATTACTACACTTATTTCCTAATTTTATCAAAGATTTAGATACAGATTATTGAAATTCAAAGTTTATTTGTCACTATAGAATTATCCGAATGATTTTTTAGAATGGGTAGAACTGCGGCTGCTGTTGTCAATGCATTCCTGCAGAATTTCTGAGTCATGCACTTACAAGCACCTATGCAGCCCAACCTATTTTTCTTGCATGTGCACACCTTATTTATGCAATCCTGCAATGACTACATACTTTTAATTTAGTTTAGTGAAAAAAATATTTTATCTTTTTTGCACTCACAAGAAGTTGAAGCTATTAGTTTTTCTGGGAATGAAGTCAGTGCCGTCATCAGTTAAGACATTTCCTTTTTCGTCCAAATACCAACCAAAACCTTCAATTCGAGGTAACTGCGGACAAGGAACTGGTATTCAACCACACATTAGTTTGATAATGTACTCTTAAGCAGTGTTGTTCGAGAGCACGCGTCTTTGATGGTAACTTGGTAAATCATGTCGAGGCTGCCATAACTGTCCGGATGTCTTGAATATAGTTTTAGCACACAATTATGCATGTTTCTGAATACTTCCTTAGAAAAATCATCCACACCCACACTGTTTAAATAGTGATAGCACTCTAGGTAAATTTTCCAACAAGATTTTTTTCCAACTCCTGCAAGTTAGGTAGTAGTGTCACAACCTGTGAAAGCGTGCATCAAAACTCGCATGTATTTTAAAGGGCAATTTTCAACATGTCGCATAGGTGGCACGTGTTAAGTTTTTTTTTAAATCTGCGGACTTGTGGAAATTTTTTTTAATGTTGATTAATTTTTTGTGGTGAGACCAAAGATATTCCTCATAACCCCATATAAGGGCCACTCTACTATACAGTACAGGTTAGTTTATAGTTAATTTCTTAGCCCTTACCACCACAGACTCCCCGGGGCTCTAGTCAGAAAGACATTGTAGGGGATGTTCATGATATTCCAGCCGTCAATACAGTATACAGTATTTAGAGGGACAATTAGTTACCAAATGCTTATTAAAAGACTCAAATACAGTCTTTGTATATTAAAAACATTAAATAACAGGGTCAACGTCAAAGTCAACATTAAGAAGATTGATTCGCAGGCTGCAGGCAAAAGTCCTGACTGTAGTCAAGAATTTGTGTTCTCAAATATGTTTATAAATTTCTTGGAACACTACTAGTTGAGACTTTTTTCCTCTCTTTTGTCGGTCTTGAAATGGCGCTCAAATTTGTCCAATGGGTGCCGGGTACTCCCTGACACTCCCCTGGCTACAGATCTGACTGGTATCTACTAGGTGAGAATCTATGTATGTTTTATAATCCTGATCAAAATAGTCTGTTTTCCAGCCCACCTTGCCAGACTCAATTTAATTCCATCAAGTTTATGTGAATATTGTAACACCGAGGGTAACTTAGATCATTTACTGTGTAACTGTCAAAAGTATATAAATAAATGCAACAGCCTGTATACAAATTTAATCATAAGCGGATTCATGGCTCCATTCAACTTACTTCATGTTTTGTGTCTAAACAAAGTAGAAATATTGAAATATATAATTACTTTTCTCAGTAGAACTGGAGTAAAAATATAGAAATATTTTAGGTTATGTAATACATAGGTCCTATTATCTAACCTCATGTTGTTCTCCCTCTTTACCGAGGCCTTAGCCTGTTTGTATAAGAACATTAAAAATGCCTTGATCGGCCCCTAGGCGAGTGTTCCTGTCTACTGTCTACTTTCCTTTAATTGTCTCAAGTACCCCTAAACATCATGGATGAATTTAAATGTATTTTTCCACATCTAATGGAATCTTTTTAACTACACCCCTTTGGTGTTTATATGGTCTATAATATTCACAGAGCTAGTAAGCATATACAAATTAAATAACCATTCCAAATCTGCATTTAAGTATTGGTTTTATCATCAATATTTTGTTTCTGGCTGATTGGACTAGTTCCACAGTGCCACAAAAAAAAAATCAAAATAGTCTTTTTAAAAGAAGAATAAATTTTTTTACATGCTTAGAAATGGGCGAATTCAATAGAATTTCTGTTTGAACAAAAAATGTTCAAGGAAATAAAGCAAAGTTTATTATTGGAGAAAAAACAATAGATATAAAGCTAATATTAATGTTAGCCTAAATGCTATATTTTTAAATAGAGTCAACTGAAATTTAACTTGACTTGGCTCCAAACTTCGCTTCGCTGTCGGCACACGGCAATTTACTCTGCATTATTATTGCAATGACTTTGTCCCCAACGTATACCAAATCGTATGTATATTACCAACTTGTATACTGCCTTCCTAAGCAAAAGCGCCCTATCTACAAAAATTGATCATTTTAGATTTTCACATTTTCTATATCCTGTATGCATAAGTTCTACATTTTTTTTATTTAAAATGTCTGATATATAGTAAGGAGGTTATTAATTATAGATATTAGGTATTATTTTGTTTGTTCTAAGTGCACATAACAAAACATTTGCAGCTGATACTGTAATAGTAGCTTTATCCTCGAATGTCAGATAGAACGGTTCTACTAAGGACAGTATACCTGTGAAGTTAGGTTACGGTGAACTTCATGTTTAATTGTTTCGCGGTGATGCTAGCAAACAACTTGTCGGTGTACTATGCAACATTTTTGCTTTTTTCGCAATCTTGTAAAATGTTACAACCCTCTTCAAGTTCATTTTTTTCTCTAAAATATGAAACATTTATCCTTTATATTTAATGATTATATTTTAAAATAATAGTAAGGTTTTCCTCCAGTCAAAGTTAGTGTTAGCTCAAGGAAGAACCTGTGAATTGAAAGGATCCTGCATTAGACCTTATGTAAAAGTGGTTTCAGTCAAATGTCAAGAAACTGGAGTGTGTTGTACTTCAAACCATGTCGATTAAAAGTCTCAGTGGGTTCAGTCCCGCAAAGTTAAGGGTTTCCAAGATATTCAAGTATAAAGTTTGAAAAATCCAGCTGGCAAGAGCAGTATATTATGTTTATACATGATGATGATTTTCAGCAGCATTACATATCATGCATGTTTCGCTAGAAGTTTGTTTTGAAACAAATAGGTAGAGATAGTCTTCATCGTATTGCAAGGCCGTAACTTCACCATCAGCAAGACGATTACATTTCAAGCATATCCGAGAATTGTTATTGTATTCAGCCGGAGGAAGATTTATATTCTCCCTAAAACAAATTAGAATTTCAATTTTCTCTTCATGCTCATTAGAAATATGCCTTAAACCCAGGGTGGAAAAAATCATGATTTTTTTTTTTATTTAAGAAATCGTGAGTTTTTTAGGTGATTTAAATCAGATTTTTTTGACTTATTTGAATTAATTTTTTTTAATAAACTGTAAATGTCACGAAAACTTCATTATAAATGGTAATAAGGAGTATGGAAATATCGAAAACAAAATCAATTTCTACTAGACAGAACAGCATGTATAAGTAGATATACATACCTACCACAAAAATATTCAGAATATTAATTTCTATTCATTTCTTTCATTAAAAAGGTCAGCTTCGCTGCCTTTTCCACCTCCAATTTATTTCTCAAGTCGCTTTGGAGCCAAATGTCGAAAATATCTTTTCTACCGAGGCTCAAGATGCAACAGCGGTGGTTAATTGCATAACCTTTTCTTTTCGAAATGACAAATCCACCATGCGGAATCATTTTGCAGTCCTTTTACCTGGGGATTTGGACATTAATAACCCAACAAACAGTTGAGATTTGGAAAGAAACTTCAAACGAGTTGAAAAATTCCCAATGAAAAATTTTTTTCTGCGCAACATAGTGCTTTACGTTTTTCTTCTGGAGTTAACATTATTTGTTCCACTTTCTGCTGGGGACTATTATTCATATATTTTGAACTGATCATAAATGCCAATAAATTGTACGGGGTAACAGCTGTTTCGTAACATTCTTTGATTTTTTTTTTCATAGGTTACAATATTCTCGAGCTTTTTCCATCATTTTTTTCCAATAAAATACTGCATTTGATAATGTTTAATTTTCCTTTGCAGCCTATTTAAACAAATGGCCACTAGTTTTAGTCTTTCTATAAGCGATTCACAATTTCTTTTCAAATTGAGATCAGTCACTCGCCTTGTAATATCGACATCAATGTTATCTTGTTCATTTGCATTCTTGCATATGGCTATTAAAATATTCCATTTTTTTATATATGATTCCAGCTCTTGCATGATGATTATTTCGAAAATATTTGATGTGTACCACAGATTATATCCATTTCCAAATCTTTCGAAATCATTCTTCGACATTTTTTCATATTAGCAGCGTTGTCGGTAATGATGCACCTTCTCTTGCAACCGAATATCTACGTCAGTACTATATTAAGTCAAGTAGCGATTAATAGAATGCTCGATATTAGTGCCTTCAGAGGATTCTGAGATGCAGGCGGGCAAACTGTTGCATCACTACTTAAAGTCTATGTCTACGGATGACCTAACTTGTTGGGGTCAACTTAGGCGGTATGCTTTGAAGTTTATCAGGCCGACCGATAGGCACCGTCAAACTTCAAAGCATACCGCCTAAGTTGCCCCCAACAAGTTAGGTCGTCTGTAGACCTGTTTATTTATTTTCCATTGATTACACTTTAATAGACACGTTTTTTGTGATTTGTGTAAAGTATAAACCATTTTTTCTTATTCATTTTTTCTTATTTATGATTTTTTTGATTTAAATCAACAATTTGGAAATGATTTAAATCATTTTGATTTAAATCATATCCACCCTGCTTAAACTTCGAGCCCATACTAGGCTATCCCAAGATTAGCATCGACTATGAGCATGCTGCCCTTGCCAGTTGCATTTTTCAAACTTTATACTTAAATATCTTGGAAATCTTTAACTTTAAGTGGTTGGGCCCATCGAGAGTTTTAATCAGCATGTTTTGAACTACAACATACTCCAGTTTTTTGATCTTAGATTGAAACCTCTTTCACATAAGGTCAGATGCGGGCTCCTTTGGATAGCAAGTTTACTGTCCAAATTTCAATTCAATGGCGCTTGTCTGTAAACGATTATGCTTACAAGAAACATGACAGACAGACATGCATGGAAGTTATTTAGAATTATGTATGTAAGTTATTTGGTGGTAAATTGAAAAATCCTGCCCTCTCAAATTGTTATTTTTTTAAATTGATTTTTTCTCACAGACTGGTGATAATTTCAGAGCCACTTAAAAAAGAAACACCATTTTAATTAGCTGCTATTTTAGTAACTACCTCTACAATGCATCACCAGGCTTTTTTAAACAATTTTTTCTACATTGTATCGGATTTTGGGTTAGGACCAACATTTTTATTTAAGAAATTTTGGATTGACCAGAATGCTGTTTATTTTTACCTTGTGGATAATATGTGAGAGATATTTTAATTTACCAATAAGCATTTTAATTCTTTTAAAGGTCGAGCAACTCCTCCAAGGCCAAGAGGACTCCCAGGGAAACGTGAATTATGAGGAATTCGTTAAGCTGATAATGTCTGGTTAAGTATTTAAAATGCAGTTAAGCAGAGAGCATTTATTATAATTTATTTATCATTTAAATTTTATTTCCATGATGTTTAATTTTTTTATATTTTATATAGTGCCTTCATTCCAATTTTATATCTGTATTTGTATACTAATCAATTTTTTGGCATTTTAATGTTAGTCATTACCCGTAAGTTAATAAAATATTATTTATAGACTTTGTATTATTGCCAAGTACTCAGGATAAGGCTAAAAGTTTGGTAAAACCTAGGCATAATTTCATATTAAGAGTTTTGAGCTCTTTGTCCTATCAACAATTTGGTATATTTTTGGTAAGCCGATATAATATAGGATTTGTATGTCAAGATATACTCCGAATTACTTTGACCAAGTAGCTCGAGTACAACACGGATTATAACGGAGATTTCAATATTAATTCATTTTTCATTCAAAGGACAAAATCAATGAAAGTTAAGTCAACAATAACGGTGGCAAATTCTTTTTACAATCAAGTTATTTACTTTAATGAGGTAGGGGGGATGCTATTGGGATGTTTTTCAGTCTAAGCAGTCATTCGACTGAGACAATCATTTACAATTATTATCCCTATTATGTGACTGATATTAGAGAAAAATTTAAATTGGACGTAGTTATGCCAAATGGAATCAACCTACAATTTTCTGAAAACAGGTTTATTGCACCAAACGGTACGTAAATACCAAACTGAAATTCTGCAAAAAGGATCCAGCTGGCTGGAGATACAGTTTCTATTATAATAATGCAAAGAACCAAACCGAAACGATAGAAAGAGAAAAGTAGTTATACAAAAAAGATCCAGGCGTCTTGGTTCCTTTTTGCAATTTATTCTTCGACCGTTACAGTGGGTTGGTCCTTTTCTGCGAATTTTAATACCCTAACAGTGGTAACAGTAGAAAACAATATCCCGAATAGAAAGAAAGGTGTCAGAGGAGAAGACGTAAGTTGGCTTAAAACTAGGGAAATCGTAGTGAAAAAAGAAAAGCCTTTTTCTTTATTTATAATGACAGATTTCAAAACTGATACAAATTTGGAACTTAACATTGCTAAAATTATTCCCAAAGCCACGAACAGTTGTCGTGCTGCCAACGCTGCGAGGGGTCGTTGTCCACCCAAAGCCACAAGGGATCATTCTGCTTATGGTTGCTCCAAATCTGATCAAAATCCACTATGGCCACAGGGCAAACCAATAGCATTGGAGAAACTGAATGACCTTAAATCCATATGGCATTTATTCCCAAAGGATTGTATTTCTTTCTACACAAAACTTTATGCCAGTGATGATGTAGAGGGTTTCGCAGGAGAGCTCGATTTTCTGATTGAAGAGCAGTAGCTTCTAATATTTCGTAATAACATATATTTTAGCATTCAATGTTAGTATTTGAATAAAAAAAAGTGCTGCCCAAGGAATCACTACTTCCACATCCAGATTTTCTACCCAAGTCTCACAACGAGAAAATTTTATATGTGGAAATAATTGTTTATTGGAACTTTAATAATATAATATTTGAAATCGTCTACCCCAAAAACCCATAAAACGATATTCCACATCAGTAGTGGGGATGGATGAAGTAAAAAAATATTTTGATGTCTTTGGTTCTTGTACACACTCTAAAACACAATTTTCTTTTCACCCTCTTTTATAATGGGGTGGAGGTAGTAATGGGGGGTGGCTAAAGCCAAAAAGGGTCTAGCCGTACTTCCATGGCGAAACTGCCCCCCGATAGGAACCTATATCGTAACCTATGTTATATTGTAGAGGGCGCTAATAGTAGTTGATATAGTAGATATTAGCTCTATATCTTAGTTAATTCAGGAGCTATTTGAAAAAAAGTGTCCGGAGACGACTATTTTTCAAAGCGATATATCTTAGTAAACAACTGCACTCTTAACTGAGACCGACTATAGTCACTATAAAAGTAGATCAAAAAAACATTGTAATATTCTAGTTGACACCACCAACCGTTGATATACTTCTTACGAGCTGTCAAAACGCAACTTTTCCAAAGATTAATGAAATGTAATGCAAATTAGAAGCGTCAACATAGTGGTCGTTTAAGGTGGTCCACTTACTTAAAATTTTTTTTCGACATATTGCACCTCTTGGATTTTAATGAAACTTGGCATGCTGTTAGGCAAGACATAGACAATTATTATATATTTTTTTCAAAGTGGTAATTCAATTAGATCTGATAGAAATCGATTGACAAAATTTGTCTTTGCATTTTTTAAATACTTTTATTTAGGCTTGGCCCATAGGAAATGCTATAAAATAAACTGTAAAGTGTACCATAACACTGCCATTTAGTTTTATTTCTCTAACTTTAAAATTAACTAAGATATATCGCTTTGAAAAAAAGTCGTCTCCGGACACTTTTTTTCAAATAGCTCCTTAATTAACTAAGATATAGAGCTAATATCTACTTGATCAACTATTATTAGCGCCCTCTACAATATAACATAGGTTACGATATAGGTTCCTATCGGGGGCAGTTTCGCCATGGAAGTACGGCTAGACCCTTTTTTTGAGACATTAGCTTCTCTTGTACATACTGTAACGTGTTTCCACCCTTAGGAAACCACCCTCGCAAATTCCGTGGGTTCCAAAAATTATAACAAGAGATGTCCACTAACACACTTTATTAAATATTTACTGGATACTTCACAATACTATTATTAATTTAAATACACTTTTACTGACTAAAATCACTTTGTTTATCTTTGAACTCTTAACCTCACTTTCTATACTTTCTGAACTACTCGCCGAGAATGCGGTTGGTCTTTTATACCTAAAAATGACAGATCTCGATTGTTCTGTGATGACGCCACCATTCTCTAGAGAATTCCAGATGTCACTTTGGAATCTTCTGGTAGGTTCTTTTTCGAGTAGGTGCAAATACACTACATTCATTCAGACATTTGATCTGTTGAAGTCTGCCTACTTTTTAGTAACATAACCTTAAATTTTAAGGGGTGCAACATATTACAATACTATATTATATACCAATTTTATGAACTCTTACCTGCTTGATTTACCTTCATTTACCCTTCAACTCTTCAACGGAATAAGATCAAAATATCTAGTTCCAGATCTCGTTAAAATACGTATGTGTACTAAATTTCAAGTCAATATCGTAAACGGTTCCAAAGTAATCATGTGAACAAAAAAAGCTGTCTGTAGACAGAAACATTTTTTCTGCTCAAACTTAAAATCACGACATTTCATGACATTCTAAGCCTATTTGAAATAGAAAAATTAAAAAAAATGTTTCTGTCGTTACTATTATACTTCCACTGGATATGGATGAAATAAGGCATTATTGATTTTTTTTTGGTGCAACATTTTGAGATTTTACTGTAACGAAAATACTAAAACGCAAAAGGGAACCAAGCCATGTTTTACTCAAAAAAAGGTCGTAAAATAAAAAAAAAATGCCAAAAATATAAAGAATTAAAATCTGCAATGCATATTGCATATTGCATAATCTGCGTATTTATCGTATAAACCATAAATTTAAAAATTCCCGTTATAGGTATTGCATTACTTTAAACCGCTTTTTCTCAATAAATACAAATTGTGGATTGGTTCAATTCTGCATAACTACGTCCAATTATGGATTACAATTGCTTTTAGAAATCCATCGATAAATATGTTAGTATGCAATATTCTAATAAAATAAAAGATGCAGGGTCTATTCAGAATGCTGTCCTTTAAATATAAGAGTACCACAAAGGTCAGTATTGGGCCCGGTGCTGTTTATATTGTATGTGAATTGACTTAAATCTATTTTAACTAACAATTGGTATTCAATTATGTATACTAATGATCTTTCTACGATTAGTTAATTCAAATCAAAAATGAATCCTGCATTCATTTTATAGCACATAAAGGCCTAACAAGCCGAAACATATGTAGAGTCTTTTTAATATATTTTTTGATACATCTAAAAGCAATGTTAAATTAAAAAAAAAACAGCTGCCCAAGGAATCAGTACTTCCACATCCAGATTCTCTATCTAAGTCATTCACAAGGAAAAAACTTTGTATGTGGAAATAATTGTTTATGGAACTTTAATAATATAATATTTGAAATCCTCTACTCCAAAAACCCATAAAACGATACCCCATATCGGTAGTGGGGTGGGGGTGGTAGTGAGGGTGGATGAAGCAAAAAAATGTTTTGAGGTTTCTGGTTCTTGTACATACACTAAATCACAATTTTTTTTCATCCCCTTTAATAATGGTGTGGAGGTGATAATGGGGGTGGTTAATGCCAAAATTTTTTTTTGATACCTTAGCTTCTCTTGTATATACTAAATACCAATTTTATGGACTTTTACCTGTTTTTACTCCAAATTTACCCCAATTTACCCCACCCCTCGACGGAACAAGATGAAAATACAATCCAGTTTCAGATCTCGTTAAAGTACATAAGTGTACCAAATTTCAAGTCAATATCTTAAACGGTTCCAGAGTAAACGTGCGCACAAAAAAAGTTACAGACAGACAGAATTTTTTTTCGCTCAAACTTAAAATCTCGACGTTTCATGACATTTTAAGCCTATTTGAACAATAAAAATTTTTAGAAATTTTTTTTGCGTCACTATACTTCCACTGGATGTGGAAGTAATAAACGATTACGTCATTTTGTATCAAACAACACCATCAAAAAATACGAAATTGACAGAAGTATCGCCAAGAGCGATATTTGCACCGATTCTAGCTTTCCTTAGAAAGATCTCAAGGTAGAAATCTTGGCTCCGCCTATAGCTACACCACTCTGTCAGTCTTCTGGCACACGGCGCATCACGTATATTCTGATTGGTGGCAGAATACAGCCTTGTTTGGCGCCTTTACAAATTTTACATTTGTCGGTGTTTGTGTTGTCTCTTTTGCCAATGCAGAATTGTAACTGTTAAAAAAACGGAACATAAACGACTTATAAAAAAATTATCACTGATTCTTCAAGTATTTTGTTGCACCTAAGTGATGCTGCAAAAATGTTTTAATGTCTTTACTTCATAATTTTACTTCCACATCTCGAAAGTATACAGTAAAGTTAAAAAAAGTGGTTTTCTTTTGTTCAAATATAGGCTTAGAATACCATGAAACGAGATTTCCAGTTTAAGCAAACAAAAATTTCTGTCTGTCTCTCTGTCTATCACTTTTTAGCGCACCATTATTTTGGAACTGTGTAAGATATTGATTTGAAATTTGGTACACCCATGTATTAAAATGAGATTATATTTGGATCATATTCCGTTGAAGAGTTGGGGGCAAATGGAGGCAAATCGGTAAAACAAGCAAGCAAGAGCCCATGAAATTGAGATTTAGTGTATATGTACGAGAAGCCTAGATTTCAATTTTTTGGCGTCGGCCACTCCTCACTACCAATATTAAAGGGGGTAAAAAAATAAAATTGTGATTTTCCATGTGTGCAAGAACCAGCTTTTTTAGCATCAGGCGCCCCCCCCCCCCCCACTACCACCACCTCCACCCCATTATTAAAGGAAATAAAAGAAATTGTGATTTAGTGTTTGTAAAACAACCAAAATCCCCATTTTTTTTTTTTTTTTAGGCATCAGCTACTCCCATTAAAAACCCAACCCCATTATTATAAAGGTGCTAAAAAATTAAATTGTGATTTAGTGTATGTACGAGAACCAAAAAGGCTTCATTTTTTTTATGCACATCCACCTCAAATTTAGAAGTGTAAGTACACTGATTCCATAGGCAGCGGTTTTTTATTTACTTATGCCTAAAAATTCGTTTTTTTGCAATTTTGAAGAAAAGTGTGCACTTAGCTCAGCTCTTCGCAGATATCTCAAAAACTATTATTTAGTTACGAAGAACGAGAACCAAATTAATGTTTTTAAGATTTTCTCTACCTCTACAGTTTCATTTTTTTTTTTCGATACGGGTGGTACGCAAACAATTTTACAAGAATGGGAAAAATTATTCGCGTTCCGTCCCTGCAAAATTTTAATTATACCCCTTGGACATAAACAAAATGTAGCTGAATTTATGAAATTCTCTTTACGGTTAGTTGCTTTGTTGGTTGCCTATACAATATGTCTAACCAGCGACATAGTAACATGGGGAACAATTTAATATTTCTATGCTTTTCTCTTGCGTTGTTAATTTGAATATGGTTTTTGTAGAATCTAAAAGGTATGCACGGTAATGATTGAATTGTATTAATGTCTGATTATATCATTTTCAAGAGAATATATTTGCTTCAGTGTAAGTGTGAAAGATTTTCAAAGCACTGTTTCACCTCTATACAAACCTCTAAGTAATCAGATATACATTAACTTTTTCTTTGAACTTTATCTAATGCAACTGATGCTATTGACTTTTAGACTTTCAGAAAACTCTGAGAATTTTGTCCCTTTAAATCTATATCTAATTTTTGGGTACGTCGCAAATTATTAATATCTTTCCTACTCAGATATATAAATTTCAAGACAATCAGCTCGGGTATTTCATCTAACTTCTTCAGGATGAACCAAAGGTTTACCACCTGATTCCCTATGTATATCTTCAGTATAATTCAGGATATGCACCTGAACTTTATAATTGGTTCTATATAGTTAGATATTCTTCTTCAGTTTGGCCATATTTGCAGCTTTGCCTGTTACAAAACTTGAAACATTGCAATTGAATTCTGCTTTCTGCTTCACATGAAAGAATAATCATACTATTGATCATTGGTTTTTTTTACCATTTGATGGATATAGGTCAGATAAGTAACCTGATGTGTGTGAGGTTGTCCTGAAAAATCAATGGATTCTTCTTTTTCGTGACAATTACTCTGTGCACCAAATTATTATCTCATAGTGAATACTGGACCGTCCTACCATCCATCATTATAAACATATTTCCTTTCTAAGGAAAGCTAGAATCGGTGCAAATATCGCTCTTGGCGATACTTCTGTCAATTTCGTATTTTTTGGTGTTGTTACAGTAACCAAGGATAAGCTCGTACATCAAACACTCCCGCTAAGAGGGGACGTGAGTTGGGTTTAGACCGTTGTTAGTTTTACCCTACTGATGACTTGTCGTTGCGATACTAACCATGCTCAGTACGAGAAGAACCGCAGATTTAGACATTTGGTTCACGCATTCGCTTGAGCGGGCGGTGGTGCAATGCTACCATCCGTGGGATTATACCTGGGCGCTTTTAAGGCCGTATCCTTTCTTCAGGAAATCAGTTCTGATTAAGGTTTAAGTATAAATTACGACAAAATGAAGATTATAACTGTAGTCTGAGCCAGGGCCGGCCCAATGAAATTTCTTACCACAGGCCAGTTCTAAGTTTTGCACTTCCCTTCCTAATTTTCAATACTTTCTTAGGTACACACAAAAAAAAGTATATTTGATTTGAATAAATATGCTTTAATCCAAATAAACAATATAAGTTTGTATATAATGAATAAGATCAATATTTCAAATGAAGAGTACAATTTATTTAAGATTATCCTCAATTAGATAAGTACGTAGTATTAAATTGAACATTTAATTTATTTAAAATGAAAAATCCTAGTTTTGTTGTTTCAACACTATTCCTTATTTTAGAATGAATATCTCAATATATTTCCTTTAAAATTGTGTTTAAGTGTAAATAAATTGTATGTTACATTTAAAATTACCTCTTATTTAAAACAATAATATTGAATTTTTTATATCAAACTAAAAATCAAATTAAACTAAGAATACACATAATTTTAAATTAAATATAATATATATTTAATCCAAAAAATAGCTGGTCTCAATTTAACACAAGATTAGGGTGACCAGATTTTGGTGCTGGACACTTCTGCTAGAAAAAAAATTTGATGAGCGGGGGGGCAGAAATCCGAAAAATCATTTCTTGATCCCAATAATTTTTGATGACCGAGAGGAAACATTTTTTTGATCACAGATAGTACTCCAAAATGCTGGACTGTCCAGCGAAATTCCGGACGTATGATCACCCTACACAAGATTATTTTTAAATCAATATTATAATTTATTTGCGTATAATCTTTTGTAGTTCAAATAAAAATTAATATTTGTTTAAATTGATAATCAGGATTGTTTCCTTTTGAACTGAATTTTTCAAGTCAAATTCTTGTCGACAGCAAGAATGAACTTATTTAATGATTCGGCCATAACACAGACACACAAAAGAAAAAAGTGGTCTGCGCCGGGGTACTGACCATACCTATCCCTTGTATTTTGAGCACGAATCTGACCTTAGTTTTTCCTCAGCACGTCAGGTTTTTTTTTAAAGCAAAAAAGTATGTTGGATGGTAATATTTATATATTTATTTGCGTTAAAAGAAAAACCTGACGTGCTGGGGAAAAACTAAGATCAGGTTAGTGTTCAGCGGCTCAAAATACAAGGGACAGGTGTGGTCAGCACCCCCGCGCAGACGGTGCTACATTAAGTGTGGCACAGTTGCCACCAAAAAAAAGTGGTCTGCGCGGGGGTACTGACCACACCCATCCTTTGTATTTTGAGCCGCTGAACACAAATCTGACCTTAGTTTTTCCCTAACACGTCCGGTTTTTTTTTAACAGTAAATAAGTCTGTTGAATCGTAATATTTATATATATTATTTGCTGTTAAAAAAAACCTGACTTGCTGGGGAAAAACTAAGGTCAGATTCATGTTCAGCGGCTCAAAATACAAGGGATAGGTATGGTCAGTACCCCGGCGCAGACCACTTTTTTTCATTCGTGTGCCTCTCATAGACCTGTGTGGTAAGACTAAGTTAGCAAATTGTAAGCAGATCCATTTACCAACCTCTATAGTGGACTTGGAGAGGGCGTCACTATACTCTGTATAAGTTAAATATGTTACTCTCAAATTTAAAGAATGTGTTATATTTAAAGATTGTCTCAAATCTATATTACTATATTGTTTCAAGAGTAAAGCATTTTTAGTTGCAATTATGCATAATTCTATATTTAGAGTAGGGATCCCCGACTTTAATAGATTTATCTCAAGTTAAGTAGTTGTCATTTAAAATTTTTTAAATAAATATATTTAATGAAGCAAAGAATTCTATTATTAATTTAAAACTTATATAAATTAATTCATTTTAACTTCTCCAATATGGCGGCTGCAGGCTTGAAATTTTGGCAAAATCATATTTAGGGTAAGCCCCTTCAAATAGAGTTCATAACAAACAAAATTTTATTTGGGGGCAGATTTTACATGCTTATCCTGCTATGCCCTTTATGAAAAAAAAGTCTGGGAATATTTATTAAAACTACTTATATCCAACTTCTTTCAGCTTCTTTCAGAACTACCATTTTTCTTTTACGATTTTGCGCCCCAGACAATTTCGAAGACATTTGCACATTGCTACTTTACTATACACTATTACTATTGAATATTGTCAATATTGAACGTCAACAAACACAACACAAATTTAATTTTTAATTACTAACGTACCTAATTATAATAATTATTAGTATACAAAGTTCGAAGAAAGCTAGTCAAGTTACAAGCTACCAAGCTACCGGTCTCACCAACACTATGTCTATAATAGACTGATTTGAACAATTTGCTGTTTTAGTCAGTTGTAACATACCTGTTACAATTTTTGCCGTAGTCAAAAATCCTATTTTATTTCCGACCATATTTTGAGTATCACTCAGTAGGTTACAAAATTTTACCGTTCATTTAATAATAAGAACTACTGTAAAACACATCACCAAACTTCTCATTTTGTATACTTGAATATTTCTACAATACAGCACCCTCTTTTTAAATATTTACTGTACTAATTAAGAAACAAGGTTACCATAGATTTCTTTAAGCATCTACATTTACTCGAGGTCAATCAATACATTAGTTTTCATTACTAATCTATTACTTTAAATATTAATAATACTACCAAAATCCAGATGGCGTAAAGCGCTTGACAGAACTGTTGTTTTTTAAACCATATTAGCTTTCCTTGTAATTGAAACTTAATTGGTATTCATTTTACTATTCTGAACTGTCAATGAAAGTTGTGCGACTCAATTGCGATATCTCCCAGACTTTGTCTAACTCTGTTGTATCGTCAATTACCTAGTGCATCAATAGATTTTGAGGTAAATTAGTTTTATTATTATTCTTTTATAACGTATAGGCACCTTCTGTGCTATATATTTTTTTTTTGTTCAATTGACCATGTGAGTATTTGTAAAATCTAATTTTGGTTTCCTTCTTTCTTATGATGGCGTTATAGTTCTGGCAAATTAAGTAAAGTAAAGAAAACTCTAAAGTAAAGAAAACTTAAAAGTAAAAATATAAGTCGAACTGCTTAGAAGTAAAAAGTAAAAAAATCAAAAGTAAAACTATTACGTAATAAAAGTAATAGTGAAGTAGTAAGAAAATTACTAAGTAAAAAGTAATTAAAATTTTTATTTGGGATTCAATCCATGAGGAGAATTTAGTTTTTCTATCTAAAAAGAAATCCTTGGATTCATTTGGTAAATTCTTCCACACGGAGCACGTGTAAGGAGGGAAACTTTTCCTATCGTAAAGAAGCCGATTAAACTTCACTTCATTTCCTAGAGATCCATTTTCATAAAAATAAATTTACACTACTAAGCCGAACTATATCGACAATCAAGCACAGGTCGAAATTTCTTGCCAACGTCTTCACGCTGTAAGCATCGAGACGACGACGTGGTCCACCAGGTCTAACGACACACCTTAGGACACGGTGAGAGTTTTGTGTAGTGTTAAATTTTGTTGGTGAATTTTTAACATCCACTTGATGTTACATATATTTTTATGCAGGCCATGAGGCCCTTGATTAGCATAAATTTCGTTCTTATTTCATTGCTGTACATTGCTATATAATTTAGTTTATCATTTCATCTCTGTTGAAATTTGGAACATTTTATTAGTTATAATTATTTTAGATCGTAACCTTGATGAACATTTGAATTTGCTATAATCCTTTTTTTTTCTACATTATTGATTATGTAAATTTGCTCACATAAATTTTAACATCAACCAGAATACTTTTAAAATAAATTTTATCTCACAATTTATTTCAATCTTTATTTTTTTTCTGAATCAAAAATTATTCCTTTCTAAATTTACCTGTAGGAGTTTTCGTCCTGGTAAAAGGGGGTCAGTAATCACTATTAAGGCTGCAGGTGGCGCCCCGGATTAAATTCATTTTTAAGCCCTCCTTTTACCAGACACGAATTGTGTGACAGGTGTCAAATAAAAAAGTGTGTAGTGCAATTCCCCCTAAGTTAAATAAGAGCCACAAGGTCGAGCCAAGGTAAGAGAACTCACGTTTAATCTCTAAATAAGAAGCTAGCCGAGAGCCGGGGTTCTTCTGGTTATCACATTGTTCTTGGGACTTGTCCCGGGAATAACGAGGGAACCGGAAGGCTCCAAACAGGCGTTCACTCCACCCAACAACACCGGGAGGAGTGAAAACGTAACAGAGAAAAACTAGAAACTCAAAACTTAGTCAATAAAGACAGGCAGTCGGCGGCGTCGGCGCCCTATGTAAAAGCGATAAAATGCAAATATCAATCATACGCACAATCATCATCACAATCACGCAGCACGTTTACCGGTAAGCGGGTAGGGGCGGACTTATTTGGAGTACGTGCTTTTGTTTAAAATTTTAAGTTTAATTGTTCGGAAACCACAACCGACTTGCGGCAAATCAATTGCCTTTTGCGTTTTGGCGCCCCCCAGGATCCAACGCCCAGGCGACCGTCTGTCTCTCCTGCTCATCGGGCCGGCTCTGGTTCGAGCAAATGATATAACCACCCACACTGAAAAAAGTATTTGTGTAATTTTACGTACTTCATCATGTAGATCTATGACCAGTGATAATGACTAGAATTTCACGACTGGATGTAAAATTACACCACTGTTGTCTATAAATTTACACGAGGGCTAGTAAATTTACACTCAGTGTGGATAATTACAATATAATTTAACAAGACAGTTGGCGTAAAATCACATCCTACACAGCACAGGATGGCCACGGCATATCCTAAAATGATCCCGTATATCCGATAAATGGATTGTTCATTTGGGATGTTGATAGGAAGTCCACTGGTTATCTTTTGGTCCTAATAACAGCCAAAATATCCATTGGATAACCTACATGACTATCTACAGGATAGCCTTTAAGGTTATTTAAAACCTATATAGGGATAACCAAAGGCTATTTCTAGGGCCATCCATAGGTCAACTTGTTGGGCTAATGTAGGTCCCAAATTCATGATAATTGATAAATTCACCTAAGGTACAAATGAGAATTTTTTTATTTAGTTTTTATTTGCATTATATTTTCATTGTGACGAATGCATTTTATTGACGGAAGACATTATTTATAAAATATGGTCCTAATAACAGCCAGAATATGGATACCCATTGGATAACCTATATGACTATCAATAGGATAGCCTTTTTAGGGTTATTTAAAACCTATATAGGAATAACCAAGGGCTTTCGCCTAGGGCCATCCATAGGTCAACTTGTTGGGCTAATGTAGGTCCCAAATTCATGATAATTGATAAATTCACCTAAAGAACAAATGCGAATTTTTTTATTTAGTTTATATTTACATTATACTTTCATTGTGACGAATGAATTTTACTGACGGAAGACATTACGTATAAAATATGGTCCTAATAACAGCCAAAATGGGGATATTGGCTAGCTCGTTCTTAGCGCTAGTTTCAATAATTCATGTTAGAGGGCACTCCTTGCAAGGTGCAAATTACTTTTGTTGCGATACTCATCTAGTAAGCCTGAAACTACAGGTTGTGTAATCTATCCACTTACGCAGGAAATGCACATATCTTGCAAATGCCTCTTTTACGAGAGTTAATTTTTTGCAATATGAGATTTACTTACTAAGCAAGGAGGTTGAGTATACCCCAAATTTTAAATTGTCTATAGTAGGTAATCACGATTTTACACAAGATCAATTTTGATCCTGTGTAGATACAGAAGCAACTATGTGTGGATGTCTGTGGTTGTCCAGATTTTAACCTAAATTGGTCCCTTTTTCTTCCTATGGACAACCACGGGCTATCCTATTGTGGACATCTGTAGGTTATCCCGATTTTAACCCAAATTGGTCCCTTTTTCTTCCTATGGACGACCATGGGCTATCCCATTGAAGATATCCATGGGCAAACCCGATTTGTACCAAAAGGATATCCACAGGAGGTCCGAAATCGGGATTAACCCAGTTTAGGACGTCCCCAGGACGTCCCGCTTATCCTCCAAGTATAGCCAGTGGTTGTCCTAAGGCTATCGAGTGCTGGATTAGGACAGGAAATATACATAACTTGCGAATTTATTCCTGTCCTAATGTGATTTTACGTCAACTGTCTTGTATAATTACAATGTAATTACCCACACTGAGTGCCAATTTACTAGCCCACGTGTAAATTTATAGACAACAGTGGTGTAATTTTACATCCAGTCTGTGAAATTCTAGTCATTATCGCTGGTAACAGATCTACATGAAGAAGTATGTAAAATTACTCAAGTACTTTTTTCAGTGCAGGTACATTAAGGATAGGTAACTATATGAGGTAGTAAACGAGACGGTATACTTTGGAGCCCCTGTCCACATAACACACTTTGTACTTTGTATGTACTTGTACATACTAAGTACAAACCATGTTATGTGGGTGTGGACAATACTGGCGACTGCGGATATGAGATTCTACAAAGAATACAAATGGCAAGATCGGCAACTTACCAATTGACCAAAATTTGGCGTGACAGAAATATCACTAGATGCACAAATATCAGACTTGCGAACGCCCTAGTTTTCTCCATTTTTCTTTACGTCTCTGAGATATGAACCGTTATGTGTTTGTTACGAATCCCTGTACCGACTCTCCAGCATCGTATTCCTTCGAAACTTATAATTTTTTTTTGTCACATCAACCTGGGAGAGGATATTAGAGAACGGTTGATACTTCAGGAAAAACTAGAAGGCAAGGGGCAGTGAGAATAAAAAAAAATTACTTTACTATATACTTCCACCAGAGACAATACGTATTGTCTCTACTTCCACGAATATAGCAGACTGTATATAGCACATGATAATAGGTAGAAAGTTCATTAGGTTGATTTTATTGTCTGTGAATTTTGATTGGTATCTAAAACGCCATTACTTATAAAAATACAAAATGAAATCAAATGCAAAGTGTTTTCTTTCCTATAACACTCAGTTACAATTAAACTATAACTCATATTTGGTAGGCTAGTATGAATTGATACTTTAATACTACATCATTTTCAGCCACCAGCCATCATTGTTCATTTTTTTGGAATGATAACGCGCGCCTTTGAATGGCTATAGCGGCGAATTATTCATTCTCTTTTTATATATTCATATGCGTAGACCTCATTCTTCGATACCATACCACTTTTAGCCATCCTATTTATTGTTCATTATTGGCAACCATAAAACATATATTTTTTTTTACTCGCCTTTACTCTTGGCGGAGTTTAGCCATAGGCCACTCAACCAGGACGGACGGACACACATAGGCATCACCGCAACACCCATTCCCTGCGACCATCTGCTGCAGCTGAGACTCGAACTCAGGAGAGGAGAGCGACTAGACCGTGTTGTCTCTCACACAACCGCAGTCTAGCCCACTGCTACCGTCTCGGCAACACGTGAAAAACGCCACTACACATCCATACCTTAGCCAGGATTCGAACCCGGGACCCCGTGGTCGCAAGCCTAACACCTTAAGCACTGCACCACCGAGCCGGTATATCTCTTAGGCCTCTAATTTATTAAGCAAATTTATTCGCTTCGTAATAAATATTCGAATATTCCTTGCTTAATGCACGTTCCCTATAGATTTAAGTACTTTTGAAACAAATTACATACTTTGTGTCCTAATGTGTTCCAAATTTCTAGCTTTACTGGAAGTACCCTAGCTATAGAGCTTTTATTAGAGCATCATTTTATCTCTTACTTCTTTTTCCCAGTGTTCCTCCACATTTTATGATGTACGGCGCTTACCCTCCTTTCTACTATTTCTTTGCGTCTAAAAGAAATGAGGTCAGTCAGCTAAGGAGTATTGTGTGGCGAATATACTGGTTGTATTGTCTATCGCGTACCGAGTTCGAGCACCAGCCCCAGCACTGACAATGTCGGTGGGTATGGATGCATGTCTGCGTTTTTCCAAATGTGTAACTCTCTTCCGGACAGCCTTGGTTTTGGATTTGTACACTATATGTGGTGTGTATGGATTTTTCCCTATTGTTTTACCTACTCTAAAACCGACCACTGCAACGTATTCTCCCAGATAGCACAAGATACTCTAGGAATGATTTGTAAATGTCCTCTGAGGAATGTATATATTCGAAATATTACACTAACCTATTATTCTAATATCTACAGTTTAACCGGTTGACCTTGGAATATTCCATAAGAATAATAAGTGAATATTCTTTTTGAACAATGGTCTAATATTTTTCGTAGATATATATATAATTTTTGAGAAGGAAACAATAATATTTCAGGGAAAAAATACTGGAATATTCCCATTAAACACACAACGTCGGCTGAAACGCGGTTTAATGTTATAACTGATAGGAAAGAGATAGCATCAGATGCCAATTATTATGTAACAATGTCGCAATTAACTATTATGAGTCACGTTTATCTAGAATTAATCGCATATTAATTGGTATTTGACTAATTTCGAAGCCTTTCCAAGTTTACAATAGATGTTGGTAGATAGATTTGCTTATAAGTCGCTTATAGTCAATGTAAAACGCGAGGTTTGACACTCGGACTGCCCCCCCTCATCGGGACTACTTGTATCTAATGTTTCATGGTCACTGATTACGAAAATCGGGGTCCCGTGACTCTAAAAATAGTGCGTCACCCCCAAATATGCCAAAAACCAGCCCTTTTGGGTTTCTTTCGCGGTAATGTGAGTAATACTGTAAAAGAATGTTATGAATGTGGTAATTGTAATGATATTTTGCCACTTCAGTGGCTCCCCTTTAGGAGCGAAAACTACCCCCAAGCTAGCAGGGAATTGAAAGAGAAGGTAGAAATATTCTTGTTAAATGAACACCTCAATGTGAAGATTTTGATGAACATTGGGATGTGCAAATTGAGCCGAAAATTTCTTTTCAAGAAGGAGAAGCGAATGAATTGAATCTTAGCTATGATTGGTATGGATCGGGAATCAATGCGTCAACCGAAGTATATAAAGATGAACTAATTGATTCTAGCGATAATGAAGAGGGGCTCATGTCCTCCCATGAGATACCAAGACTAGAGAAAACTTAGTACATAATGTTTATATTTTGATAAAAAAATTTAGTTATTTCAATTTTGCTCCATATTTATATTTTTTTATTAAAAATATTGCAAACAATATTCAACATCATTTATCAATTCCTTGCAAGCTTGGTGGTAGTTTTCACCCCTAAAGAGGTGAAAACATTTTTTAGTATTTTTTTCGAAGGAAGTTTAGCAGAAATTACAAGAAAACTAAAAAGTATCACTCTACTTATTTTCTAAGAGTTAGTTCAATTTAAAGGCGATATAAGGGTTGGAAAAAAATGTTCTACATTGTACAATCCCCATTCATCTAAACTCAAATCAAAAAGTGAAAAAGAAAAAAATTCCATCATGTTTCCATTTTACGTCAATTTAGGAGTAGTTTTACCCCCTCTGGTTAACCCTCAGCATAAAATTTGTCCTTATTTTAGATGAATATACCGAACTCGCAAAATGTCATTACATTAGCACATGCATAACATTATTTTACAGTATTATATACATTACCTCGAAAAATCCAAAAATGGCATTTTTAATGGTGACGTACTATTTTTAGAGCCGCGGGACCCCGATTTTCGTGATCAGCGACCCAGAAAATATAAAATACAAGTAGTTCTGATGAGGGGGGCATTCCGAGCGTCAAACCCCGCGTTTTAGATGGACTACTACTACTGATCTATGAGTATTTGCCCCGTAATTCGTATCGGCAGTCTAAAATATAAATTTTAACTGCACAAATGATACTGAATACTGAAGACAACAGGACCACTATTCTCCAGCTTAGGAGAAGTGAATCGGGGTATTTTTTCTCTTTTTATTTCATTATTATGTTTCGTATTTCTTTCTCTTTCCTTTCTCCCGAAATTCTGTCGCCTGGAGAAATGGGGGTCAAGGTATAAATCGGTAGTTGCAAGCTTCGAACATGCAAAATTAGGTTATCGGGTTAATAACTTTTTATAAATGACATCTGGCATTTATGTCAGTGGCCGAGTTTTTAAGATGGCAGTATGAAAATCACATCTAAGACTTCCCTCGTTCTAAAAAGGGAAAACAGCCCTCGTTTTAATGGTTTTGGCCGTTGGGTTTTTTATCCGTCGGAACAAATGCCTATTCAGCTCAGCCCGGCCCCGGAGGCACCGACCCAACGGGCATTTGCCCGTTCGCCCCCTGCCCCATCCACCCCCGCTTTTCATAGAATAAACGTTACTAAGTATTCGTTACTGATTACCAACTGATTACTTTATTTATGGGAAAAAAATAATTTTGACGGGGGGGGGGGGGGGGGATAGACGGAGACGAAAAAATGTTGATGGGTGAGATGAGGACGGAAACGAATACTTTTCAGGTAATCAAAAGGCCCCTGATATATCATCCTTTCCCCCTCTAACACAACAAGAAACTTGAGACGAAACCAATACAGATCAGACACACCCAGGAGAACCAGAAACGGAGTGTACAAACCCTCTTAAAGAAATCTTCAATTTCTTAAAAAAATTTTAATACTAAAAATATCCTGGATAAATTTGGAAACATAATTAATAAATTCAAAAATAGGAGAGATCCTTTTGACAAACTTTTTATTATAATAGATATGCTAACATCCGTATTCAGCTAAACCAACTCTGAAGCAAGCACAACTGTAAACTACTAACCTGGGCAACTGGGAAAAAAATAAACCAAAAAAAATATTTTCAAAAATCAGTACTTAATACAAAAAAAATAATTAACAAAAAATATCTAAAAACAAAAAATTATAAAAACACACTCTACAAAATAAACCAAAGTACAATATAACAAACTGCCTTAGCCCACGAAAAGAGCCAATAGACCAAATCATAACACAGTTGTTCGGGTTATGATTTCCAAACAATGTTCATAAGCTTCACCTCACTTTCTACCTACCTCCACCACATGTCATTACCCTCCCAATCTTCACCAATCAAACAACAGCAACAACAACACTGTGCACGTTACATCCCAATAATTATTAACAACCTCATCATATCAACAACAACAACATAAACACAAGAATAAATTCTCAACCAATGACTACAAAACAGTCAAACCAAAAATACCAGCCAGCCATATTATGATAATATTATTTAAGTATTCATGGATTAACTTGATTATTCCTGTAATATACATTTTGGATAATCTTAGAATATTTAAAACCTGTGTCATTTGCATAAGAAAGAATATTCTTGTAATATCTCGAATATTTAAAAATTATTTTAGGAATAATTGAATTTTCCAAACGTATAATCAATGATAATTCCAGGAATCAGGTTGTGCTATCTGGGTTTAAATGAATATATAGGTATAGTACAATAATTAGGAAGTTTCCTATTTTAGAAATATCATGTACATTCAACCTCATTTAGTAGTCTTTCAGATAACTAGTCAAACAAAAAAAAAATTATCTCGATATCTGAAAAACTCACGAACTTATTCAATTTCTTATTTGAATACTTCGCCTCGGCTGAAGTCCATCGTGACGTCACAATACACAACGCGCTGACTTGCCATGCCGGCGGCGCGCCGTATGTTCCCTTTATTTAGTGTATGTGCTCGATTTTCTAAAATGTCACAAAATGTCACTTTTGATTCGTTCGTGCCGAGCCGAATTTTCGAAGTTCGCCATGCAATTTACGATCAGGTTTATCTGGAAGACTTCCTCTTTACGTCGCGACATCATACGGCCGTCCCAATGGTGTTTTTCGAAAAATATGAACGTGCCAAAATTGCATGTTTTAGCAATTTTTTCGGCTCTCAAATGCAAGCTGGCTATAAACTGCCGGTGCCTGCCAGCGAGTATAAAGGTGTCCGCGCCCGCTCGCTGTTGGCGGAATCATGTATTGTGACGTAATCGAGCTCAGCCCAGATGATCTCGGCGTTTTAAACTTGGAAGGACCATAACTTTTTTATTTATAGAGATAATTTAAAAAAAATTACAGATATTTTTTAGATTATTACGACTATTTATTACGAGAAAATGAGAAAAATGGAAACTTCCTAATTGAATCATATGTGAACTTTTTTCGTTACTCGTGGGACGTTCATTGTTATTTGAAAATATTTATCATATGTTATCGAAAGTGGTTGTTCATATTAGAACCGAAATCAGAACTGTTGACCCAGACGACAGAGAACATTTTATACTGAAACTCACAAAAATTTGCAAACTGATTAATTTTTTTTAATGACTTCGTGAATGTATATAGAATAATATCCTGAAAAGTTTACATTTCGCTCGGATGCAGAACATGAAAAAAAAGTGAAATAAATTTTTCTTTATCCATTTTTCCAAAATTTTAAAATTAAGTCAGGGTAGGAAAAATAAAAAATACAGGTGGATAGACCATGTGTTTCTCAACAAAAAATATTCTAATAAAATTTATTGCTAAAGCCACAGTATTCCCGAAAAAAAATAGTGAAGTAACTTTGTCACTCTGCGCTGACAGCGCACGGTTAAATGCATACTATGGAACCTCTAAAATAGGAGGATAAATAGTGAGTATGCAGGGAAAATATATAATTATCAATGCATACACAGACACCACACATAGCCGCTGAATCGCTCGCATGAATTTTTACGTGGTTTTACTGTATTGTATTTATTACAGGTACACCTATCCATCAGCTATATCTAGTGGATTCCTTATACATTTGTTAATGTATTGGAAAAGTTCCAGAATTTATATTAAAAACAATATCAAAGATATTTTCATAGTTATAAGGTTAAGATCGTGAAAATCGCAATTTCATATCATGATCTGATTGATCATATTTTCGAAAAAATGCATAGAAGTAAACGATTTTGTGTTTGAACATTCGAAAAATAGTGATATTTTATTTTTTTCCAATGGGCCAATTTCTCGACAAGTTACAGCCTCCATGGGCGCAGCCAGGGGGGGGGGGGGGGGGGCATGGACAAATTCTGATTTAGTGACATGTAATTCCGTGCGTCGGTGTCACAGTCATGCGTATTCAAGCGAGTGCACGCATGGATCTCGCTCCGAGTTATAACGTTACATTTAACTATTTTTTTCCGGGAAAACCGTGGCTTTAACAATAAATTTTGTTAGAACATTTTTTGTTCCTAAATATGTGATCTATCCATCTGTATTTTTTATTTTTTTCTAGCTTGACTCAATTTCAAAATTTTGAAAAAATGGATGACAAAAATTTTTTTTTCACTTCTTTTTTGTTCTGCATCCGAACGAAATGTAAACTTTTCAGGATATTATTCTATACATTTTCACGAACTCATTAAAAAAAGTTTACTCAGTTTGCAAAATTTTGTGGGTAAATACCTTCATCGACTGGGGTACGTGTTTTTATGTATTGTTTGTAGGCAGCGTATCCTGAAATTAAATAAAACAGTCATTTATAGTTAGTTGCTGGTAGACATTTATTAAATATGTTTATAATATAGTATAACATCAATATAGTAATATGATATGTATAGTATGATATGTATCAATCTCGTACCATCGAGAAGTTTTGCGCCCTATTGCAAGAAAGCTTGATGAAAACTCTCTCAAAAACAAAGTTACCAATATATCATTTGTCAACAAATTTTCTTATCGTTTCTAAGAGAGCTTCCGATCACAATTCACAATAAATCATCACAGATAGACGGTCAAAAGTCAAAAAGTTAGAAATATTTCTGTAAAATATAATCTGTGCGTCCTCTACAAGAAGTACTCCACATTTATTAAACACGCGCTGACGCGTTCTCTACTACAAACTACTCGATATGTTTCAACTAGAACGTCTAGGCCAAAAAGTTTGATTGAAATCTTATTCTCTATGTAAATACCTCAGCCAATATTTATCTAAATAATTACATGTACGTATGTCACAATATTTATTTGCAAATTTACGTAGTACGAATTCCATGGAGGGCTCAAAATTAACGATAGAATTCTAACAAAGTTTAGAAATATGTAAATATATCTAAAATAAATGTAACAGGTAATTCGTACTAAGTACATTTAATAGAGTAATATATCTTAAATGTACAGTTGTAATGTAGTATGTAGTTATAATTTAATGCATAGGTCTCTTGTAGTTGGTTAGACCTGTGAGTCTTTTTTCTCCAGCTGTGTGCTGAATGGTATTCTTGATTTGCTCGGATGCTACCGGGCCTATGCAGACTAATGGGTCCTTGAAATATGAGCATACCTATAAAAATAAAATCATTCAGTTAATTACATAAACTACCTAGAATTTAATTAAAAATGGAGAAATATTTGAGTATAAGTCTATCATAGTTGGGCAAACTATGTTAAAAAAGTAATTAGCAATAAGGTAAACGTCCCAAATTCAGATACTGTCCAGAATTCAGACATATTTCTATTTATTTAGTTAAAATAAGAAATCTATAATATTTAAATATCTTATTGGGACATCTATTGGACCCAATTCAACATTATACTTTCGATCCAGAATCGTTTCCTGTTTTACCGATATTCCAACGGTCAGCAAAATAACCTAGAAATTTGACAGTGCTCGTAAATTGTGTGTGGTGTTTCACTGTGCAGGTTTTCTTATAATAGACTGGTGGTACATGACCAGTCAGGTGCAACGTTTTTAAAATGCATGCCAATCATATATATGAATGAAATTACCGTGAATATGCCTCAAACGCAAATTTTAGGCAGTCGTCGCGTCCAGAAGGCTGTGCAAATCGATTTTTTTTGTTTATTTTTTTTTTGTTTTTTTTTTAATTTTAATATGGATGTCAATAGTGCCAAACGAAAAGCCGTGAAAAAGAATCCAGCGAAAATTCATTGGCATGCAGTTTACGCGCGCAAAGCCAATGAATTTTCGCTGGATTCTTTTTCACGGCTTTTCGTTTGGCACTATTGACATCCATTTTAAAACAAAAAAAACAAAAAAAAAATAAACAAAAAATATCGATTGCACATCCTGCTGCACGCGACGACTGCCTAAAATTTGCGTTTCTGGCATATTCACGGTAATTTCATTCATATATATGATTGGCATGCATTTTAAAAACGTTGCACCTGACTGGTCATGTACCGCCAGTCTAAATTGGCTTACCAATTTAGACTATTTTTACTTTTGCCATAGGATGATAATAATTAAGAAAATTAGAAAAATGTTTATTTAGGTCGAATAAGCAGGCTTTAAATTTTGATTTTAACAAAGTGTACTATCATTATTACCAAAGATTTAAAAAAAATTAATGGTGTCGGAATTAGGTGCATTGAAATGTAGATGTTCCCTAAATCAGACATCAGGTGTCGGAGTTGTGTACATGATAAAAAGTAACAGATATGGTTCTATTTCTTTCTTTCTACCTAGAATAACATATTTTATATCTTTTACTATATCTCCGTTCATTTTAGGCTTAGTGACCAAATTCCGACAGGGATGTCGGAATTACGGACCTGAATATTCTGAATTATGTACAACTAAGATAAAAGGAATTTTTAAATAATCTGCTTACTGCTGTTACTTTTAATTATACTTTAATATAATTAATATTTTTTATTGTTACAGGATGTCGACAAAAAAAAACTGCAAATACAGCAAAGATGATTTAAGGCATGCTTTGAATGCTATAAAAAATGGTACAACCCTGTTCTACAGCAGCGAAACAATATAACGTACCCAGAACTACACTTATTGGAAAGATTCGAGGCATATATCCAGAAGAATGTCAAAGCGGAGCACCTTCACTGCTAACTTTGGATGAAGAAAACCTTTTAGTTAAGTGGATAATTAATATGGGACAAATGGGTTTTTCTGTGGCAAAGGACCAACTCCTAGATAGTGTCTCACTTCTTATGAAAAATTTGAAACGTCCTAATAACTTTACCAATGGAAGACCGGGCCGTCACTGGTATGAACTGTTTAGTAAAAGACATCCCGAAATGAGTGAACGGATGGCACAAAACTTGTGTGCATCTCGAGCAGCAGTGACAGAAAGCAAAATAAAGAACTGGCACAAGGAAATAGAGGATTACTTTATTTCATCTAAAATTAATATTACTGACCCAAAAAGAATATTCAACACGGATGAATCCGCATTTTTCTTATCACCAAAAGGTGACGATAAGGAATGTTTGACTGTTCTCATTACTGGTAATGCTGCAGGTCAACTAGCTCCCCCCCATGGTGATGTACTCGTATGAAAGGATACCGAAGCATATAGTGTCACACGTGCCTAAAGGTTGGGGGATTGGGAAGTCTACAAGTGGATGGATGACCTCCGAATCTTTTTATGAGTATATATCAAATATTTTTTATCCATGGCTTTTATTCGAACATATCCAGTTTCCAGTAGTATAATACTTAGATGGGCATAAATCGCACGTTACCTTACCTTTGACAGATTTTTGTAGAGAAAAACAAATAATCGTAATTAGTTTACTACCAAATTCTACGCACATCTTACAGCCTCTGGATGTGGGGTTGTTTAAATCCTTGAAATTGAAATGGAAGAATGAAGTCCAAAAGTCTAAAATTGGGAACAACTAAAAACATTTAGGCAAAGACACCTTTGCCCCCGTTTTAGATAATGCTGTAAAATCAATCTCAAACATGGAAAGTATCTTCAAAAAGTCTTTCAATGCATGCGGTCTTTTCCCTTTTAATGCAAGTAACATCGACTACAGTAAACTTCTTACTGGAGACACCAATAACTTGACCGATAAAAAAGAAACAGTTGATCCTGAAGTAGTTAAGCATTTGCGGTACCTTGAATCTTATGTTGAGCCAGAAGTTCTTAATAAATGTTATGAACTGATGAGTGCAGACTGGACTGGTAAAATTGAAGATAAGAGTTTGCACATTTGGTACAGAATGTACAAAAAAATCGGGATTATCTCTGTACCGCCAAATTAGATTGCACGAGGTAGATCAGATTTATCAAAAAATTCTATGGAGGAAAAATCCAGAAGAGCAAATTAAAACTTATCTTTTGGGCACTGTCACTTATGGTACCGTTCCAGCACCCTTTTTAGCTGTAAGATGTCTACATCAATTAGCCGATATCGAGGTACCCCATTTTCCCCAAGCAAGTGCTATATTGAAACGAGATTTTTATGTCGATCTTCTCACAGGAGGAGATGACCTTAAGGAGATATCGCAATTGAAGACAGACTTGTAAAATTTATTAGAGCGAGGAGGATTTAAACTAAGAAAATGGTTATCTAATGAACCCCTATTGTTAAGTGAAGTACCTGATGAGATGTCAGAAGATCCACTATATCACTTGGATATATCACAAACCGTCAAAACTCTTGGACTACATTGGAATGCCGAGTTGGATGTCATTCTATATACAGCCAATTCAGACACCGAAAATGTTATTTTAACAAAACGTTACCTATTGTCCCAAATTGCCAAACTATTTGATCCGTTGGGACTATTAGGGCCAGTCATCTGCAAAGCTAAAATTTTAATGCAAGAGTTATGGCAAATTAAAACAGGTTGGGATGAACAAGTCCCTGAACATATATCTAAAAAATGGAAAGAGTATAATATACAGCTAAATTTTCTATCGAATTTGAAGATACCTAGAAGGGTACTGATTGACATGGCAGTAGAACTACAAATTCATGGCTTCTGTGATGCCTCAGAGGTTAGTTATGGAGCAGCTATATATATTCGTTCCAGTGATATACACAATAATCATAACATGAAACTCGTTTGCTCCAAGTCAAGAGTAGCACCCTTGAAGAAGATTAGCATACCTAGGCTAGAATTGTGTGCTGCACTTCTTCTTGCAAGTCTTTACCATACTTCAGTTAAAGGATTTAACCTCAAATTTAACAAAACAATTTTGTGGTCGGATTCTACTATTTATATTGGATCAATACACCAGCACATAAATTAAAGACATTCATCGCTAATAGAGTAACTGAGATACATAATTTAACAGATATAAACGCTTGGAGACATATAAGCTCAAATGAGAATCCAGCAGATATCCTTTCTCGTGGTTGTCTTGCAGAGCAGTTAATTCATTCAGAACAATGGTGGAATGGCCCCATCTGGATAACCAGGGATGAACATTTCTGGCCCACACAAGAATTTAAAGAACAAGAATCTCCAAATGAGATCTATGAATTTAAGACTTTGAATGCCTCCAGTCACGTGGCATTAGAGGGAGTTTGTGACTTATTCAAAATATTCTCCAATTTCAATAAACTTCAACGAGTTACTGCGTACTGCCTACGGTTCGTCAACAATATAAAATCCAATCACGAGTCAAGAAAAACGGGTCCTTTAACTGTTATCGAATTACAATCATCCCTTTATTTTTTGATAAAGAAATCTCAACAAGAAAGTTTTGCTTCTAATATAAAGAGTCTTCAAAAAAATAATATGGTCATGCCTGGAAGTCAACTGAAGTCATTGTATCCATTTCTTGCACAAGATGGTGTACTTCGAGTTGGAGGAAGATTAGAAAATTCAGAAATATCGTATGAACAGAAACATCAGATAATACTATCACCAAAACATATTTTTACCAAACTTCTCATTAAAAATGAACACATCAAACTTTGTCATGCAGGACCTCAGGCAGTTTTAAACAGTCTTAGGCAAAAATATTGGCCAATTAATGGCAGAAATGTAATCAAGGCAATCATTCATAGCTGTCATAAATGCTTCAGATTCCGTATGGCTCAAACAGAACAAAATCAACTAATGGGAAATCTACCTAAGTGTCGTATTCAAGTAACAAGACCTTTTTTAAACAGTGGAGTAGACTATGGTGGTCCTATATATGTCAAACAAAGTACTCACAGGAAATCACCCATAGCAAAGGCATATATTGCTTTATTTATATGCATGGCAACGAAGGCAATTCATCTAGAATTAGTATTCAGCTTATCCTCAGCAAATTTCCTAAGTGCATTCAGGCGTTTTACTTCACGAAGAGGTAAATGTGCCAACATTTACAGTGACAATGGCACCAATTTTAAAGGTGCAAACCGTGAACTTCGTGATTTACAGAAGTTTTTGAGTGACAGTCATAGTACAGAAGAAATATGTATTTCTGCCGCCACAGAAGGCATCCAGTGGCATTTTATTCCACCCAACTCACCTAATTTTGGAGGCCTCTGGGAGGCAGGAATAAAATCTGTAAAATTCCATATCAAACGTGTAATTGGAGAGACTAGACTTACATTTGAAGAAATGTATACACTATTAGTGCAAATAGAGGCTTGTGTTAATTTCAGGCCAATCTACGATGACCCTACAGACCTATCTCCACTTACTCCTGCTCATTTTTTAATTGGGTCGCCATTAACCCAACCACCAGATCAAAATGTGACTGAAATTCCTATCAATCGGTTGTCACGTTGGCAAATTGTTCAGAAAATGAGCCAGCATTTTTGGAAGAAATGGTCCATGGAATATTTACACAATTTACAACAACGAGTTAAGTGGACACAACAAACACCAAACTTATGAATCGGAGATATGGTTCTCATCAAAGAAGACAACTTTACACCACTACAATGGAAAATAGCACGAGTTGTGGAAGTTCATCTAGGAAAGGATAACTTAGTGAGAGTAGCTACCGTTCGATCGTCTTCCGGGTTACTGAAAAGACCAATCACTATACTGTGTCTCTTGCCTAAGGACGTATAATATTAAAACGTTGTTTCAAGGGGAGTCGGCATGTTTAATATTGAATCAAGACTGTTGATTTTGACATTGATATGAAAAATAATTTTGAATTTTGAATTTATATATTTCTTGTCAACATAATGACAATCTTTGTAAAGTTACTTATTAAATAAATCTATTGAAAACCAGCGTCATATTTTCATATAAAACAATCTCAGAATAAAGAAAAAGCTTAGTATGTTGTTATAGATATAGAAGAGGGCTTAATTTTAGAAGACGGGTGGGAAAATTTAGTTGTATTTGGAGATAATGAAGAAAATCATGATAGTTTACCTGAAGAAGTAACCAGTATAACAGCTGGAAAAGTAACTTCAGTGACAGATTTTGAAAAGGAGGTAAAATCTATGACAGAAGATAAGGAAAACATTAATATAGAGAATATGTCTGATATGACACTTGAAATTGAAAATGAAATAACAATGAAAGATTCCTAAAGAGAAGTAGATGATTTGGTCAAAATAGGAAAAAACATTAAGGAAACTACTGAAAAAGAACCTACTATAACAGAAGTTGAAAAAAGAATATACAATGTGACAGAAATAGATAACAGTATTAGTACAGAAGTGGTATCAGAAAATATTCAAAAGATGCCAGAGAAACGGACAGATATCATTGGAGAATGAACAACCACAGGAGGAAACAGCCAAAAAAGTTGAAAGTAATACTAAACATTCTCTGGTGCTGCCAGGAGTTACTATACCATCTCCATTTAAAAACTCACTGTTCTGGCCTGAACCAACTAAAAAGCTGAACTCAAGAAATAGCCGTGTTACAGTTCCTTCTGTAGGCACTTCTGATGCGTGGAGAGAATAATTTTTGAAAAAAGAGGAAGAACAAAAAAAAGCTATTCAAGAAAAAGAAGAAAAAAAGCGAAAAAGGGAAGAAAATAAGAGATTGCGCGAAGAAAAGATAAAAAAACCAAGAACTAGAAAAAATATTCAACAAAATGTAGGAGAAAACACAGAGGAGGTAGAGAGGCCAGCAGGAGCAGAAGAAGACTCACCTCAAAATCAAGATGAAACAGAAACTAATCACAATAAAAACGGTGACGCAGAAATTGAACTAACTTTTGTTAGTCAATTAAAAATTGACGATTTTGTAATGGTCAATTATTTGGATGACTATTACCCAGCACAAATCACAAATAAGAATGAGGATGAGAAAAAGGTCTTAGTTAAAGCAATGGCCAAAGCTGGTATAGATAAATGGAAGTGGCCAAATACCAAAGATGAAATTTGGTATGACTATTACGAAATTGCCGAAAAGATCGAGCCCCCCGTTGAAATAAACAAAAGAGTATTTTTTGCTGTTAAGGAGTTGGAGAAGTATTTATAATGCTAGATATTGCTTTTTGTTAAAATTCTTAATAAAAAATAAGTTCTTGACTGCTCAATACTTCAATGTTTTTTATTTGTCGGAATAATGTTCCCCAAATGTCTGATTTAGGATCGCTGTCAGAATTAAGTTCACTAAGATGTCTGATTTTAGGGCAAATCATAGTCTTGCCGTCGGAATTAGGTGATATTTGAAAGGTTGTACAAAAATACAAATGCAATTATTTGTAACAAACTTTTATTATTATTCAGTGGTCAAAGATCTTCAGAATCTAATATTAATTTAAGAAAATTTCACCTGACCAACGTCACTGAAAAATTCGAAATTCTATTGTATAAAACGTAACATAAATTCCTTAAGGTGGCTGAATTTGGGACACTTTAACTACTAATCGTCTTATCTTCTCATAAAGTACCTTAGTACCTATATCAATTACTGTATGATTCAACAAATTCAAAAATACACAGTGTGTGCTATTTAGTATCCGTTGTTGATGTTACTAAATGAGGAAGAAAAAAGAAAACTATTCCGTCCACCGGCGCGGTAGCTCAAAAGCGTATTGAGTGGCGAGTGACCGGTGGGTGTGGATGTATGTCTGCGTTTTTCTAAATGTGTAACTACCTTCCGCACAGCCTTGGCTTGGATTTGGGGGCTGCCTGTTATCTGTGGTGTGTTTATTATTTGTTTCAAAAATTTTCATTAAGGCACCTACGTACACCAACCGAATAATGTATAGAAGCATAATTTATTTAAAGAACAACTTTTTTTTTTCTTCCTCATTTAGTATTTGATGTTCCTTAAGTCGAATGACTACTTTTACCTTTTTAGTAAATCTAACCGACTTTTATACAGCGCCAGTCGAAAAGTGAGAAATTTTAAATTTGGCTATTGAATAACAAACACCCCGAGCTAAAATTGTATAGGGGTATTTGAGACAACTGCGAATCGAATACGCTATCCAATTTGCCGATAAAAAATTGCCTAATAGTGATCTAGAAAATTTCGACCCATTTAGAAAAATTTAGTAGACCTTGCAAATATGAAAATTACAAATCTACATAAATTCTGACAAAATGATATAAAAGTAACACAATTAATAAAGTGACCATATTTGAATCTTGCTAATGGAGGGACATAATGGTAAAAAGGTTCCAGGTTTTACAATTAATGAGAGGGGGGTAGAATGGGATTTTTTTTTGTACAGGTTTCATGCTTGATAAGCGGAGGGAAGGAATGTGTATCATAATTGATGGGGAGGTGGGGGGGGTTAATGTGACTTTTTGGAGATCGGGGGAGGGGGGATGTATAGTTTTTGTTGTGCTAGTGACACCACGCGAATTGGAAACATTTTGAGGCACATTCACATTGGTATGAAAGGTACGAATGGCCACTAATTTACTTAACATAGCGCTGCAGTAACGGTGGCAGCGTTGACTGAAATTCATTCAAAGTTAGAATATTACGTGCAAAAAGAGCAGACAGAGGAATGCGAGTTGTGGCTAACAAGAGTGTAGCGGCACGCCCGTCCAATGACCGCGCGCAATGTCATACTAATCTTAAAGTACGTGCCGTTCCACCTGCAAGGTCTCCAACTCGCATTTTTCCACTGTCTACTCTTTTTGCACGTAGAATAGTAGGTGCTGTACTTGTCTAAATACTTCAATGAGATTTCTACATGTTTCAACACGTCTGCAATGTCCTTTTACTTCCACATCCAGTTACTATACAGTAACGACAAAAACATTTTTAAAAATCTTTATTGTTCAAATAGGCTTAGGATGCCATGAAATGTCGAGATTTTAAGTTTGAGCGAAAAAAATTCTGTCTGTCGGTCTGTCTGTAACTTTTGTGCGGACGTTTACTCTGGAACCGTTTAAGATATTGACTTGAAATTTGGTACACGTATGTACTTTAAAGAGATCTGGAACTAGATTATATTTTCATCTTGTTCCGTTGAAGGGTTGGGGGAGTAAATTTGGGGTAAATAGGTAAGGTAAATCAAGCAGGTAAGAATCCACAAAATTGGTATTTAGTATATACAAGAGAAGCTAAGGTCTCAAAAACATTTTTGGCATTAGCCACCCCCATTACCTCCTCCACCCCATTATTAAAGGGGAAGAAAAAAAATGTGATTTAGTGTGTGTACAAGAACTAGAAACCTCAAAATATATTTTTACTTCATCCACCCCTGCTACCGATGTGGGGTATTGTTTTATAGGTTTTTTGGGTAGAGGATTTCAAATACTATATTATTAAAGTTCCATAAACAATTATTTCCACATACAAAATTTTTCGTTGAGTGACTTGGATAGAAAATCTGATGTGCAAGTAGTGATTCCTTGGGCAGCGGTTTTTTTTAGTTTAACTTTATAAATCAATTAATTTTTCTACATTATTTAACTAGTAAAAAGTAATTAAAATAATTTATACTAGTTGAAGTAGGTATATTAAAAATTCTAGCAATTATCAATTATTACCGTAAAAATTATTTAACTACAAACTATAGCCACTCTGTTTCAACCCGGCTCATGAAAAAACTGGCAATAAAAGGGGGCAGAGAGTTTCCCATTGCAGTTTCCTCATCTGGCTTGAAGAATATATTGGATTGGAAGTAATTACTTCCACATCCAGTGGAAGTATAGTAACGACAAAAATTTTTTTAAAAATTTTATTGTTCAAATGGGCTAAGAATGTCATGAAACGTCGAGATTTTAAGTTTGAGCGAAAAAAATTTTCAGTGTGTCGGTCTGTCTGTAACTTTTTTGTGCGCACGTTTACTCTGGAACCGTTTGAGAAATTGATTTGATACACATATGTACTTTAACGAGATCTAGAACTAGATTATATTTTCTAAATATGTAATAATCTAAGAAGTATGGAATATAATAAGATGAAAGTTCTAAATAATTGGTGTTCTAAAATGATAAACAGAAAAGTTACAGAAGTTTTCAAAATTTACAGGGACAAAAAATGGAGAAAAAAATTCATGTAGCTCCAAAACGGCTGGTATTTACAAAATTTTTTACATAGTCAAAATTATTTTTAATTTATTCATTAATCGTATGAATCATGTTTCATGGTTCCAGCCATCGAAAAATAATTTCTCACCGCAGTGCCATCTCTGTGCACTACGAAGGAACAATTCTAACTGCACCTTTTTTTGGTGTCAATTATTCGCGATTTACAAATTTTAAGTATCTTTATTATTTTACGAGATAATGATCCGGAGACTTTTAGCTGAAACACCCTGTATATTATTCCAGAATTTTTGGTAATTTTTATTCAAAATATGCATGTCAGCTTAAAGTTAATACATTCTCCAAAATTCTCGAAGGTTTATTGGACTTAAACAAATGTATTTCGATTCTTGCATTTTTTTGTCAAACATGACTGTCATTGTCTTGGGAAATTAAAATACCCAGTACTGGTTTAATATATAAAACAAGATTAATTACATGAAAATCATAAATAGGTAAACCATAGCTAAATTAACAAAATAGTAAGTAATATTGCCATGAATGGATTTACATTAACACCTTCTGATGTTACACGATCTCTGCTCTCAGAGGAGACATTTCATGTATCTAGCACATGCAAAGGCTATTGATACGAAGACGCGACGATGTGACAATGACAAAAGATTGGTCAAGTTTTCCCTATCCCTGTGAACAATTGAACCCAATTATACATAACAATTTTGTACACGTTTTGCATAATTTTGCACAACTCCTCTCGAAATTTTCACTCTCTAACTTTGGGAATGGCAGAGAAAATTAGGTGGGGGAGTTCAAACTTGAGTCTTGCCCCGCCCCGCTTGCTTCGCTATATTGATTTTCCCGCATCATAATTGCCTAATTATGTACAATTTTTTTCCCATGGCTTTCTGTTTCTATTTCTCTATGTGTCATCTCTAACCAAAGTATAGTAGATTTGGAACATACGTGCCTCAACCAGTATTTAGCCATAGTCAATTATCATATAGTAGCAGGGTCGGCTCAAGGTAAATTTTCTACCCGGGCGGGAGCACTTTTTGGCGCCCTTTCCTGAGGTCATCACGGACGTACTTCATACTAAAGTACAAACTTTTTATCACCTCATGGGAGCAAATAAAAATCCGAAAAAAATTTTGACTTACATTTGAAGAAATGTATACACTATTAGTGCAAATAGAGGCTTGTGTTAATTTCAGGCCAATCTACGATGACCCTACAGACCTATCTCCACTTACTCCTGCTCATTTTTTAATTGGGTGGCCATTAACCCAACCACCAGATCAAAATGTGACTGAAATTCCTATCAATCGGTTGTCACGTTGGCAAATTGTTCAGAAAATGAGCCAGCATTTTTGGAAGAAATGGTCCATGGAATATTTACACAATTTACAACAACGAGTTAAGTGGACACAACAAACACCAAACTTATGAATCGGAGATATGGTTCTCATCAAAGAAGACAACTTTACACCACTACAATGGAAAATAGCACGAGTTGTGGAAGTTCATCTAGGAAAGGATAACTTAGTGAGAGTAGCTACCGTTCGATCGTCTTCCGGGTTACTGAAAAGACCAATCACTAAACTGTGTCTCTTGCCTAAGGACGTATAATATTAAAACGTTGTTTCAAGGGGAGTCGGCATGTTTAATATTGAATCAAGACTGTTGATTTTGACATTGATATGAAAAATAATTTTGAATTTTGAATTTATATATTTCTTGTCAACATAATGACAATCTTTGTAAAGTTACTTATTAAATAAATCTATTGAAAACCAGCGTCATATTTTCATATAAAACAATCTCAGAATAAAGAAAAAGCTTAGTATGTTGTTATAGATATAGAAGAGGGCTTAATTTTAGAAGACGGGTGGGAAAATTTAGTTGTATTTGGAGATAATGAAGAAAATCATGATAGTTTACCTGAAGAAGTAACCAGTATAACAGCTGGAAAAGTAACTTCAGTGACAGATTTTGAAAAGGAGGTAAAATCTATGACAGAAGATAAGGAAAACATTAATATAGAGAATATGTCTGATATGACACTTGAAATTGAAAATGAAATAACAATGAAAGATTCCTAAAGAGAAGTAGATGATTTGGTCAAAATAGGAAAAAACATTAAGGAAACTACTGAAAAAGAACCTACTATAACAGAAGTTGAAAAAAGAATATACAATGTGACAGAAAAAACTGGCAATAAAAGGGGGCAGAGAGTTTCCCATTGCAGTTTCCTCATCTGGCTTGAAGAATATATTGGATTGGAAGTAATTACTTCCACATCCAGTGGAAGTATAGTAACGACAAAAATTTTTTAAAAAATTTTATTGTTCAAATGGGCTAAGAATGTCATGAAACGTCGAGATTTTAAGTTTGAGCGAAAAAAATTTTCAGTGTGTCGGTCTGTCTGTAACTTTTTTGTGCGCACGTTTACTCTGGAACCGTTTGAGAAATTGATTTGATACACATATGTACTTTAACGAGATCTAGAACTAGATTATATTTTCTAAATATGTAATAATCTAAGAAGTATGGAATATAATAAGATGAAAGTTCTAAATAATTGGTGTTCTAAAATGATAAACAGAAAAGTTACAGAAGTTTTCAAAATTTACAGGGACAAAAAATGGAGAAAAAAATTCATGTAGCTCCAAAACGGCTGGTATTTACAAAATTTTTTACATAGTCAAAATTATTTTTAATTTATTCATTAATCGTATGAATCATGTTTCATGGTTCCAGCCATCGAAAAATAATTTCTCACCGCAGTGCCATCTCTGTGCACTACGAAGGAACAATTCTAACTGCACCTTTTTTTGGTGTCAATTATTCGCGATTTACAAATTTTAAGTATCTTTATTATTTTACGAGATAATGATCCGGAGACTTTTAGCTGAAACACCCTGTATATTATTCCAGAATTTTTGGTAATTTTTATTCAAAATATGCATGTCAGCTTAAAGTTAATACATTCTCCAAAATTCTCGAAGGTTTATTGGACTTAAACAAATGTATTTCGATTCTTGCATTTTTTTGTCAAACATGACTGTCATTGTCTTGGGAAATTAAAATACCCAGTACTGGTTTAATATATAAAACAAGATTAATTACATGAAAATCATAAATAGGTAAACCATAGCTAAATTAACAAAATAGTAAGTAATATTGCCATGAATGGATTTACATTAACACCTTCTGATGTTACACGATCTCTGCTCTCAGAGGAGACATTTCATGTATCTAGCACATGCAAAGGCTATTGATACGAAGACGCGACGATGTGACAATGACAAAAGATTGGTCAAGTTTTCCCTATCCCCGTGAACAATTGAACCCAATTATACATAACAATTTTGTACACGTTTTGCATAATTTTGCACAACTCCTCTCGAAATTTTCACTCTCTAACTTTGGGAATGGCAGAGAAAATTAGGTGGGGGAGTTCAAACTTGAGTCTTGCCCCGCCCCGCTTGCTTCGCTATATTGATTTTCCCGCATCATAATTGCCTAATTATGTACAATTTTTTTCCCATGGCTTTCTGTTTCTATTTCTCTATGTGTCATCTCTAACCAAAGTATAGTAGATTTGGAACATACGTGCCTCAACCAGTATTTAGCCATAGTCAATTATCATATAGTAGCAGGGTCGGCTCAAGGTAAATTTTCTACCCGGGCGGGAGCACTTTTTGGCGCCCTTTCCTGAGGTCATCACGGACGTACTTCATACTAAAGTACAAACTTTTTATCACCTCATGGGAGCAAATAAAAATCCGAAAAAAATTTTTTTCCGCGTCTTACAGCGAGATGCTATTAAAAATCTCAAAAAAAATTATCGCCTCATTTTTTCACCTCATACAGTAGAATCCTATTAAAAATCTGAAAAAATTCTTTTTTATCGCCTCATGGGGAGAAGGGTGCAAATAAAAATCCAAAAAAATTTTTTTCACCTCATGGAAGGAATACATATAAAAATCCAAACACTTTTTTTCCACCTCATGGGGGAGTACTATTAAAAATCTAAAAAAAAATTTCCTCGCCTCATGAAGGGAGTGCTATTAGAAATCTAAAAAAAAAAATTTATCGCCTCATGGAATGGATACTATTAGAAATCGAAAAGAAATTTTTGCGCCCTCCTGTACCCTCAATTTGGCGCCCCGGGCAGCCACCCGGGTTGCCCGGCCCTTAAGCCGCCCCTGTATAGTAGCAATATCACATATACATAATTTGTAACAACGTCTCATGTGCGTAGTTTTGAGAATTTAACAATTAAGATTATGCAAAATGAAACATAGCACACGTTAAACGTTGTCTACAAATATTGTCGCAAAAGTATCTAAAAACAGAAAATGAAGCACTGATAAATAAATATGAGACTAGTGAATTAATAACCCACATAATTCACAGTACCTTCTAAATGCATTGCTTTTAGGGCAAACAGACTCTGGTAGATGAACATTATTATCCCATCGAAAAAACTCAGTAAAACTTTAGAGAGGATGTTCGTGTAAGAAAGCGATTAGTGATTGGATGGCGAATTTGTAAAATAAATCAAGCATTCTGGATTGCGAGAGATTGAAACAGATGATATCATATAACAGATTTCTAAGGATGAAGTGAATATATCAAAAGAAAAACAAGGTACTGAAAAGAAAATGTGAAATTAATGAGCAGAAAATGGAAAATTAATGAAATAAAACCATCCATTGCTGGAGAAAAACCTTTATTATAAATGTTCTTAGATTAGGGGAAAAATCACTTACGTACAAATAATGTAAATACATTCCTTAGTTAAGTGATGGATATAAAAAAAAACAAGTAAACGTAATTATTTATAATAGTTTGTTCCATTTTTCATCCATACGTACACAATAGTTAAAAAAATATATATACGATTATTCTTAATTATACTTACTACCTTCCAACAAACAAAATATTTCCACAATTTGACATTATTTTTTATCGTAGAATAAGGATAAGGAATTGAAACAAAAAAAATTCTATATACAGTGTGTCCCAGGATAGATGTAACAAGAGGTGTAATGGACCAAAAATTTTTTAATTTTGGAATGGTATTTGGAGATTGAGTCCTGCTAATTGTAAAACTAAAGTATACCAAAAATGACTTGATTTGGTGTTCTACAGGGTGTTTTATAAGCAAAGATGTAAAAATCTCCACGTTATTTTTCAAAATATGAAAAAATTCCACTAAGAAAAGTTATTTAGAATGCAAGTTTATACCTCTATACCAAATTTCAGGAATATAAAATTATTTTTTTGAAACTTCCCATTTTTTGCGAATTAAGAGTTGAATTCATATTTAAAGTTGTGTAGGAGCACATGTTAATCATCTCAAAAAGTAGGCTATTGGTAAATAAAAAATTGAATATACGAGATGTAAGAAGGTATAATTTTAATCGAACTAATTGTGAAACAAGAAACAATTACTAACAGAAGATTAATGAGGTTTAAAAATTATAACAAGTAATAAATGTCAAAAACATAACAGATTCACAAACAAATTAATTATTGACCAATACAAAACAATGTTTACAATTTTTTTATTATTCGACGTAGTTACCACCCACATCCACACACATTTCGATCCTTCGCCTGAAGTCCTTAAAACTGTTTCGAATATGATCTAACGGTATGGAGTTTACGGCATTTGCAATTCTCTGCTTCAATACTGCTACATCGTTAGGAAGTGGTTTAGCGTAAACTAACTGCTTGAGGCGACTCCATAAAAAGAAATCCAATATTGATAGGTCTGGGGATCCGCCGGCCACTTGATCGGTCCATTCCTGGCAATCCAATTTTCTCCAAAATTTAAATTCAACCACCGATTAACCATTTCTGTGGAGTGGTCAGGGCAACCATCATGTTGAAAATGAACTAAAGGCATATCTCTTAAAATATTTAAATGTTCTTCAGAAAATCTTTCAAGAAACTGTAAATAAGTGTGCTGGTTTAACCTTCCCTCAATGAAATAAGGTCCAATAACTCCAACGTGATAAGAAACGGCACACCACACATTCACTTTTTTATAATATTGTCTTCTACAATGAATTCTAAAATTTGGATTTTCAGAAGCCCAAAACAGACAATTCTGAGATGAAACAACACCATTGGTTGTGAATGTGGATTCATCTGAGAAAATTATAGAATGATGAAAAAATCTCTCTTCCATGATTTTTTCTCCAATGGTCAAACAAAAATCCAACCTACGGCCGTCATCTCCCTCTTCAAGCGTATGTTTATAATTTGCTTTATATGCCCTAATTTTCTTTGCCTTCTAAATTCTATGGAGTTCAGACTTGCTAATATTAATAAGAGCTGATCTCTCTCTTAGTGGCATCCTAGGATTTTCTATAACAGAGGGATGAGCTATAATAGCCCCAACATTGTCTTCATCATATGCTTTTATTTTTCTTTTCATGTTAAGAACACTACCAGTAGCCAGAAACTTTTAATTATTCTCATAGCCTGAGTACGTGACAAAGCAGTGTTTGGAAATTTCAAATTAAATTGGCTTACCACTTCTCTTAGCGAGTTTTCACCGCCAATTCCGTAGCATTGCACAATATAAATTTTTTCACGCACTGTGAGTACCATTTTAACTTAATTTTTTATGCTTGGTTCGTTAATTTGAAACAGAAATTAAGGATAATATTGACTACGTTTGACAGATATGTCAATAATAAATGATAAATGTGTATCCACTGTTTTCTCATAGCCTACTTTTAGCTTCTACATAACTTTAAATATTAATTCACAAAAAATAATTTCTATGCAGTTTTAATTGAATGGTTCAAAATAAAATATTAATTTATTGAAAAAATGGGAAGTTCCAAAAAAATAATTTTATATTCCTGAAATTTGATATAGAGGTATAAAATTGAATTCTAAATAACTTTTCTTAGAGGAATTTTTTCATATTTTGAAAAATAAAGGTACTTTAGTAGTGGTGATTTTTACAACTTTGCTTATAAAACACCCTGTAGAACACCAAATCAAGTCATTTTTGGTATACTTTAGTTTTACAACAAGCGGGACTCAATCCCCAAATACCATTCCAAAATTCCAAAATTTTTGGTCCATTACACCTCTTGTTACATCTATCCTGGGACACACTGTATATGATTTTTCTATTTATGAGGCAATTTTTAAAAGTGAAAAAATATCCTACCAAAAAACGAACTTCGAGTGATATATGTTGAAAAAAATTTACGAGTTAATAAATTATTTTTTCTATTACCGTGTGTAAAGTACATACTTTACGCACGTTCTTTAGTGCATAAATTAAAAAAGATTGCTTATAATAATATAATTAGTGTGTGTTTAAAGGTCAAAAACTGTTAATTTTACATAGTCTATTTATTTACTATCACTGGGCATATTATTATAAAATACACATATTTTCAGTGTTCTTTAACAATAATGCTCTAATTATTACAATATGACGTTTCACTTATATTTTTAAGATTTTGATTAGTGTCCCTCATTTAAATTTATGTTGGCCATGGCGATATTGCGATTTATAAACAACTACCTTGCTATTTCAGTATTTCACTTTACACACTATTGCGTAAAGTAAAACACTTTCCACACTAGGGCGTAAAGTAGATTGTTTATATTTCAATGTTGCATATATTCTTTGGTAACGATTTAGGTATTAGAAGAAATATTGTATGCAATTTGTTTGTAAAGTGCTTTTTCCAGTCATGGGATTTTCGAACTCGCCTACGGCTCGTGCGACAAAGTTCGCATTCATGAAAAAAGTATCACCTTACACACTTGTTACATAATTAACTATATCTGTTCTAATTAAGAAAAGTTCCAGTTTTCCTAACTCATATTAGTACTGAAATATAGGACATTTCGAAGTCAGTAGAAAATAATGCATTGTGTATCTAGTAGTAAAAGCCATACATTCCCGGACGACGATGTAAATTGTTGGCCGAAGCGTAGCCGAGGTCAACAAGCATTGAAGCTTCTACCAGTTTTATCTCGCCAATCTCAGTATTTTCATACTCGGGAAACCGAGTTCTACAGTGTGTCCCACTTAAGGACTAGCCACCCCCGTAAAATTTTTATTTATGAACTGATTTTTATGTTTATTTTTTATTATGTAGCTCTCGCAAAAAGGCATTAGAAACATGTTCTATTATTTCCGAAACTCAAAGCCATGGCCAACTACGACTATTGTTTAAGTGCGAAATATTGAGAACTATTATTAGGGATTATTTTTTAGAATATTGGAACGGATTCTTATTCAGGACCACCTATACTGGGTGATTTTTTTAGTTGGTACAGCACCTTTTCCTCGCTTATTATTAAAGATAGAGTTTTGAAATTTTGCAGGCATACTTAGTGAAATTTTTTGCATCTGATGCACTTTTTTAATTTTTTCTGCTGTTTCCCGTCTTTCAAATGAAATACTATAGTTTTTCTTTTGGATTTCAAAACTAGATTTAGAATATTTAAAAAAAGTATTAGGTTAGAGAGGAAAGTTTTTGAGATAATGCGATTTAAGGTTTCAGGTGTTAAGGAGCACTAAAAATCGATGGAATGATTTTGTGGCAGTTTAAAATTGCCTTCAAAACGCGTAGTGGGCGCATGTCAAGTCAATAGAAGTTTGCGTTGTCGTCTTTGAATTTAGCATTTCAAACAATAAAAAACAAACAAAACGATAAACATTTTTATTTCAAACAGTGACAAACATTTAAACATGAAGCTGCAATAACAAGGAAATTATTACAAATAATTTTCAAATAAGTCACCATTTTGATCTAAACACTTTTCAACTCTTCTCTTGACACTTTCTGTTGTATTTTCAATACACTGGGGGTTCATCTCTTGGCAGGTTTCACACGTGCTTCCAAAGCCGCTCTTGTTTCGCGATCGAATTCATAAACATTATCTTTAATGTAACCACATAAAAAAATCCAATCGATTGAGATCCGGGGACCTCGCTGGCCATGTAGTCGGCCCGGAAGTTCCGATTCACCTGTCCTCGAAGATAACTGTTAGAAGATCGTCCACCACCCTTGCATTGTGAGGTGGGGCTCCGTCTTGCATAAAATAAATTTCTCTAAGTGCTGCAAACATTGAACTTTCAAACTATCTGAAAGTTGCTGGATTTAGTTAAGTGTAAGTTAACTGTGGACCAGTAGTGTGCGTTATGTCGATTGAAAATGCCGTTACTGGTAAAACTGGCCTCGTCACTCCAAATTGCTTTGCGCCAAAACCCCGAATCTTCTTGATTTTTTGTCATGAACCATTCGCAGAACGTAGTTTCTCTGGGAAAATTTCCCGGAAGTAACTTTTAATGCAACGAGTATTTGTAAGGATGCTGCCCGTATCGTTTCAATATTTTCTGGATGGAGGAATATGATATGTCAAATTGCATTAGTTGACGAATTGAAATACCTGAATTTTCCGCAACGGCCAATAGATTATTTAATTCATTATCCTCTTGCCTCGTCACATAGCAAGTTCTATTTCGTTTCACTTTAAATTGTCCTGAAGTTGGTAAATATCTTTGACCATTTTGGTTAAAAATCATAAGGATGTTAAAGAAATCTTCGTTTGTATAATCATTTTCCATTTTTTTCACTATTTTTTTGTGAACTGACGCCAGAAAATTTCGAAGGCGACAACGCAAACTTCTATTGACTTGACATGCGCCTACTACGCGTTTTGAAGTTAATTTTAATCTGCCACAAAATCATTCCATAGGTAACTCGATTTTTAGTGCTTCTCAACACCTAAAACCTCAAAATCGCATTACCTCAAAAACTTTCTTCTCTAACCTAATTCTTTTTTTTACATATTTTAACTCAGAAAAAATCTAGTTTTGAACTCCAAAAGAAAAACTATAGTGTTTTATTTGAAAATCGAAAGTTGACGTCACTTCCGGTTAGACGGGAAAGAGCAGAAAAATTTAAAAAAGTGCATTAGATGCAAACAATTTCACTAAGTATGCCTGCAAAATTTCAAAACTCTATCTTTAATAATAAGCGAGGAAAAGGTGCTGTACCAACTAAAAAAATCACCCGATGTACCTATTGTACCAATTTTTGTCGTGACAGAAATATAGGGTGGCCCAAAACATTAAAAATAGGTTTTTAAAATAACGACATTTAAAGTAAAGGAACACATTACTTTTGTATTATTTAAATTATTTATTGATACAATTATTGTTATTTAAATTTTTAATTATTTCGAAAATTTATAAACAATTACCATGAAACTGTAAAAAATTTTTTAGATTTTTAGATTGGTAGGAACCTGAGGGGTTTGTGTGATTCAAACTTAGTAGGCGTGGAAAACAAAAAATGTTAGTTGAAAACTTTGTGTCACTGTCACTGTTTAACTAGCATCTTAGTAAGCAAATATTTTTATTTTGTAATTACCGGCTGGTATAGAATGAGTCGACGGGTCTTAGTTCTTTGATAAACAAGTAAAAACAACTTAGTTATTACGTATTATGATAAAGAATAATAATGGCTCATTATTCTTTACAAGAAAAAGTGAAAATTGTGCGTTTAGTTGGCGAAGGAACACGAAGTTTTCTTGGAGCTGCTGCAGGGTTTAATATGAGACATCCTGATCGCAAAATTCACCATAGTACAGATACCAGTATTAACAGTTATTTTTATAAAAATGGGACTATAGATCCCATCCAATCAATACAGAAATCGTGTGGTTCCAGGAGATCAAATAATTCTTGAACATTTTAATCAGAATCCAAGCTCCAGTATTAGGGAGGCAAATTTAAATTTAAATATTCCGAAATACCACATTTGGAGAAGTTTGAAGAAAAATGGAAAAAAACCCTTCATACCCTCGAAGTTGGTGACATGGAAACAATAATGGAATTCTGTTTGTGGTTGCAAGGCATGCATTTAGAAAATCTTAATTTTCTGAAAAAAATATTATATACTGACGAAGCAACCTTCACCACAAACGGCGTTCTATCTTCACAAAATATTAGGATGAGGTGTAACGAAAATCCACATTGGGTGGTGGAATGCAAGAGAAAATATTCCGCTAATGTGTATGTCTGGTGCGGAATCACCAATGAAAAAATCATTACTTTCCTAATAAAAATTTGAACTGGGGCGGCGTTTCTTGTATTTTTACAAAATGAGTTTAGCAATGATATTATTGAACGACCTCTGGGTTATCGGTATAATTTACATCTACAGTTTGGTGGAACGATAATTCATAATGCCGTTATCGTAAGGAATTGGTTAAATTTAAATTTTCCTAATTGTTGGATAGGGCGAAATAGCCCATTAATACGTTTATCGCCGCGATGCCCAGACCTCACGCTGCTAGATTCATTTCTATGGGGTACAGTTAAGAGTAAGATTATAAATCAAGACCACAAACAAGGGACAAACTTTGCAATCGCATTAGAGTGGCTTGGGGGAATATCACCAGACAAACCCTGAAGAAACTAATTAATAATAATCGACGGCGAATTGAACAATGCATAATGGAAAGTGGTGGTCTAATTGAGATGCATAAAATTTTGTTTCATTTATAACCAATGAAAATAATACAAAGAGTAATGTGTTCTTTCACTTTAAATTTCGTTGTTTTAAAAATGTATTCTTAATGTTTTGGGCCACCCTGTATTACTATCACGACAAAAATTGGTACACTAGGTACTTAGGTGGTCCTGAATACGAATCTGTTCCAATATTCTGAAAAAAATCCTTAATTGTACTTGTAATATTTTAAACTTAAGCATTGATTGTAGTTGACCGTGGCTTTAAGTTCCGAAATTAATAGAACATGTTTCTAATGCCTTTTTGCGAGATCTACATAATAAAAAAAAAACATAGAAATTGGTTCATAAATAAAAATTTTACGGGGGTCCTTAAGTGTACACACTGTATATAATCAAACAAAATTTGAGTTGATAAGCGATGACGGTAAAAGCAGTTTTTTAAGGGAACCGGAAGTGACCCCATATTTCCGCCCCGCTTCGGAAATATTCGACAACCTCTTCATTTTCGGATGAAGCAAGGTCAAAACTACAATAGAATGAAGTTTTGACCGTATCGGAGATCACGGAGACTTGGAGTAGCACAGGCTCTCTTACTATAATTATTTGAAATTTCAGTATAACACCAAAAGAGCGTTGCTAAGGAAACATAGAAGGCAAATAAAAAAATATCAACTTTCTTGTTCAGTTGCATTTTCTGCTTCTTCATTTTGAGCTGTCAGCAAGCAGTCGTTTTGCCAGCGATTACATAAAATTTGACAGTAAAGGAATTGCCATTATTATAAATCGAAAGTTTTAAGTTAAAGGACCATGCACAATTAACATTGAAATCCGGACGCAGCCAAAATTGAAGTGAGTCGTTAAAAATGAAAGATTTGAGGTTGCAGAATACAGATTTGACACTAGAATAAAAAAAATTGGCAGATTTTTCACCAGTCGCATCTGAAGGTAGTCCCTTGAGGTAAACCAGAAAAAAGCAAAAAGCCCAAAAGTTCTACGACATGTATTCTTCCATTTTCCAGGACGAGGAACACGATGGTGACAATATTTTCCGACCTACCGTCCAACTGCTACCCTTAAATCGAAAAACCACCCCCTATTCCGATTTTTCGATGCTAGGCTTGCGAGGGTTTGTCGGATCGTGCTTTTTTTGGTTAATTTGAACAAAATAAGTAAATATTGACTACAGGTGACCTAACCTATTTTCGAAGGGTTAAAACGGTCCCCACCCCCAATAACGAAGTGCCACGAAAACAACGAAAATCAGCTGGAAAGCCCCCGTTTTCGAGGGCGAGGAATACGATGGTGATAATATCTTCTGACCTACCCAAAGCCGAACAAACCTCACTCCCTTTTCCGATTTTCCGGTGTTAGGCCTGCGAGAGCTCGTCGAATCGTTTTTTTTTTTTGGCCAATTTAAATGAAATATATAAATATTGACCACAGGTGATCTAACCCACCCCCGAGGGTCGAAACTACCCCGTCCTCAATAACGAAGTGCTACGAAAACATCGGAAATCATTTGGAAAGCGGTATACCCCGATAGAACAAACCCTCGCAAGCCTAGTACCGAAAAAATCGGAAAAGGGGGTGATTTTCATGTTTAGAGGTAATGGGTGAGGGGTAAATCAGAAAACATTATCACCATCGTATTCCTCGCTCTTGAAAACGAGGGTATACCGCTTTCCAGCTGATTTTCGTTATTTTAGTGGCACTTCTTTATTGGGGGTGGGGATAGTTTCAACCCCCGGGAGTGGTTTAGATCACCTCTGGTCAATATTTACTTATTCTATTCTAATTGACCAAAAAAAAAAAAAACGATCCGACGAGCTCTCGCAAGCCTAACACCGGAAAATCGGAAAAAGGAGTGAGGTTTATTCGGCTTAGGAGTAGTGGGTGAAGGGTAGATCAAAAGATATTATCACCATCGTATTCCTCGCCCCCGAAAACGGAGGTATGCCGCTTTCCAGCAGATTTTTGTTGTTTTCGTGGAACTTCGTTATTGGGGGTGGGGGTAGTTTCAACCCTCCGGGAATGGGTTAGGTCATCTGCAATCAATATTTACTTATTTTTTTCAAATTGACCAAAAAAAGCACGATCCGACAAGCCCTTTCAAGCCTAGCATCGAAAAATCGGAAAAGGGGGTGGTTTTTTCGATTGAAGGGTAGCAGTTGGACGGTGGGTCGGAAAATATTGTCACTATCGTGTTCCCCGCCCTCGAAAATGGGGGAGTACATGTCTTGGGGTGCGGTTGAAGAACTTTTGGGCTTTTTGTCTTTTTCTGGTTTACCTCAAGGGACTACCTTCAGATGCGACTGGTGAAAAATCTGCCCATTTTTTTTTATTCTAGTGTCAAATCTGTATTCTGGAACCTGAAATCTTTCATTTTTAATGACTCATTTCAATTTTGGCTGAGTCCGGATTTCAATGTTAATTGTGGTGGTCCTTTGCGAATATGCTGATAATGTAAAAAATTGATATCAATAATTATAAAATTGATATTTACTATTTTATCCTAGTATCTTAAAAAAAAACCAAATCATTTTTTGCGCCATTTTGAAGGTGAAAAACATGAATTATTTATTGGGACCCCAAACTTTAAAACAAATCCGAAAGTTAAAACTATCCATTCTTTTCCAAGGCAAGGCACTTTTTTCGTTCCTTGCTATTGGATTGGAAGTCGAAAATTGTATATTTAAAAATTCAAGAACTAATGAGATTACAAAACCTCTATAGGAAATAAGGCAAACTTAGCCATTAGGATTCTGGGCCTTCATTTTTAGCTCTCCTTACTTACTCTAAGATTTATAAAGAAGTTTCTCTTTACAAAATCCAATTAATAAAAACTTTCATTTCCGGTTTAGCTCAGTTGGTAAGTCTGTTCCATTTATCGTATATATCAGAAAACTCAACATATTACATCCCGTTAATCTCCAAAGACAGTGAGTGGTAAGGAATTAAGACAATTTAATTAAAAACCAGGAAATAGAACACATTTTATGATTAACAATTTCTCGAGTGAAATATATAAGGCAAAGTTATTTACACGTTAAATAACAGGTAGGAAAATGTCCAATGTTCAACATTTATGAAAAATGTTTTTCTACATATTCCCATTTGGCTCGTAACTTATGTGAATTTACGAGATGAATAAGCTCCTCTTTCTAAGCGTGCCTTGTTGTGATGCTATTATTAGTATCAAAGCAACAGGAACTCAAGGAATTGCTGTCATCATTTATTTCCATTGGTTTAAAATTAAAGCTTATATTTTATATATTACAAAGGGTTCTTTACACAACCAATATCATGTTTATTGTAAAAGAAAAAAATGTTCAAATTTCAAATTTAATATTGTTTCGGATTAACTGATATTTAGGGACAAATCGTGTTATTAGTTTTGGTCTAAACCAAAGGAATTTACATTTATTTTTTAATAGTACCTATATTACCTATATTACCCAGCGAGCGTGCAATAGCCATTATACGCGAGCAGAATTGCTATACTTTATTCACGACTCTTTTGACTGTTTTAATTGTCTAAAAGTGAAAAAATAAAGTTTTTCTTCAAACGTTAGAAAAATATGAATATGAAAAAGTAATATCCATAACAATACGTATTTTATTTAATACGCCGCCGGCCTTGCGGTACTAACACACTGCGTTTTTGTTGGTGAAATTCGAGATTTTTGTCTTTATTTTCTTTTATAGCTAATTGACGCTTGAAGAAAAAATGTTGCATGCATGTGCATGTTTTATTCGGAGTAACAGACACTTATTGAAACTCGTGTAATTACCTACAGACCTACAGACTTGTCAAAAAAGTATCACTTTCACTCCTAATAAAACAATATACTGTAACGTGCTTACACATCTTTTTGTAAACACCCTGTATCGTGGGTTCGGAAATTATAACAACCAGGGTAACACTAAACACTAATTTATTAACTTACTTAATTACAACAATAACTACTTGACTAATAATACACTGTGTACTACAGTTCAGTTATTCAGTCACTTTATCACTGTGTTTACTCTCTGACCATTTCAACTGACAATTAGTACTGCACTAACTTCTCTCTTTTTGGTTTACTCCATGTCTTATATACCTACAGATGACAGATCTAGAAGCTTCTCTGATGACGTCACCATACTCTAGACAGTTCCAGAACAGATATGTCATCACCCTAGACCTTCTAGTAAGTTCTTTCCACATTCAGACATCCGAACTACTGAATTCTGTGCCTACTTTTCAGTGCAACTAACATAACCTTAAATCTTAAGGGGTTGCAACATATTACAATACTATATTTGAGTCGTATAGATGCAGAATCCTGCGTTTGCTTAAATTGGCATTCTGCGACAATCGCAGAATTGTACGTGTTGGAGGTGTAATTATGAATTTGCTTATATTTCGCTAGATGGCGATAATCATTAGCAATGAAGTTGCTACTAATCTCTGATCAGGATGACCAAATTTTGAAGACATTGGAATGTAAATTGGCAAACACCTGCTTATGGATCTAATATGTGCAATTCGCGATGGTTTTGCAACTAAGTCTTATACTTTATGTTCAAAATTAATGTTATTATTAATGGAACTCAACTTAAAGGGAATTTTATTGAATTGCTAAGATCCATAACGATTAAATAAATGCTCTTGGTTCTTGGTTTCAATGATAATAATTTTTCAAGCCTTTATTAACTTTGCAACTTCGTAGTTCAAACACCATAACATTTCCGTTTCCACATGATATAACACTTGAACATTGCATATGACCCAAATGTGGTATGCTCATTAACTGAATTGCATTCACCTATTTTTGCAACTGAGCTGTCATTGCAAACGCATGAATTTGCACCTAAGGCCAATATTTGAATGCATTCTACTATGCAATAATGTATTGTAATACAAGTGTGGCAAGGGCTTCATTGCAAAATGATGCATGAAAGTAGGAACACGAGCGCAGCGACTTTGCACATAAAACTACTTCAAGTACTTGATACTTGAAGCAGTACTTTGCCCAGCTCTGGTTACATTCTATTTTTTCTACGGTTGTGAAGTTATTTCCCTTAAAGTCTTTCCAAAACTTTAAATTTGTGAAGATGTAATCGAGGCGTGTGGCAAATAAAGTTACATTTTTCGCAGTAATTTTGAAATTAGAAAATTTGACATTCAACACAATCGTAGAAAAGGGTACTTTTTTGTCACTAAGCTGGCTGTACCATCACATGCCCCTTACAAAAAAGGAATCTAATGACTTATCTAACTTCAATTTCGATTTTATATCACTTGCACGTTTTTGCATCTATACGACTAATTTCACAGTAAAACTTTGTTTTGACGCCTGAGATGTCAAACATGAAAACATAGACTTTCCCTTCGAAAAAACGAACTCGCCCATTGATTACGAAAATTGCTAGTTCCTTATTGGTATACCTTTCCCGTGCCCTAGATATAAGAAAATATAAGAAAAATACAAAAATCATTGCGACTGGAGAATTTAACGTACATTTACATAATCCAAATAAAAATGTTTTACTGCTCCTTAATTTATTTACAGAGCGGGAGCTAGGTGGCTTTTTCGGCACATCATCGTTTTATGAACTATTATTATGAGATATTTTTATGGTTTAATGGATGATAAGATTCATAAAATCGACTTCTGGCGGGGCACCTCCTGTCAAGTGCGTCACGAACACTGTCTAAAAATCAGTAAATTATGTCATCGTTACAAGGCCCATTTTTTTCGTGTGTACATATTTTATGTTTAGAATGAATAAAATAAGATCGCCAGAAAGTGTGGTCTGTCAGGAGGCGCAGCCAGAAAGGTACCTAATAATGATACAATACGTCTGAGGCACGGTTGGAAGTCAAGTTATCCGAAAGTGTTAAATTCCTGTATATTTAAGAGTAGTATGGTACTTGTTGACACAAAAACTTTCTGGGGAGGCTATTCTATTATTGAAGGAGCTTATATTTACGTTTTAAAAAGGAGCCAGAATTTGTAACGATGAGTTTAGAGTTTTGAGAAGAAATATGCGAAAAAAATCCAATTTTCTTCAAAAATCCTAAACATTTCCTTTCTGGCTAGCCTTACTGACGGGAGTTTCTTTCTAGGAATGTTTATCTGTGTTCAAAACATTTAAATAAACATGCTTAGCCTAAAAAAAGCTTGTAACGATCATGCTATATAAATCCGTTTTTTTTTACATCTTTGACCTTTCTGGCTGCGCCAGAAAATGCTTGTAACGATAAGTTTCCGAAAAAGCCATTTAGCTCCAGTACTATTACTTCATTTGAATTTCATGACTTAAACAAATCTCCTACACGAAATTGCAATTATCTTGATAACATTTCATAAACTTTGCACAAAATATCTGCAAAGCTGTTAAGGTATATCCACGACTGTCTGACCGTATCAGTATTAGTTCAAACGTACAAGATTCTAAACTTTCAATTTCGCGTAAAAGATTTAATTTTAGGCCTGTTACCAAAATCGATCTTTTTCAATTAAAACACCAGATTGGAGTTTTGTAAATAGCTTATCCCTAGACTCCTAAAACAAAGGAACTTTTTTAAACATGATAACTATTGCGATAGAAATTAACATGCCAGAAAAATTAAAAATGTTATCAAACAACAAAAGAACTAAAGTTAATTGGTTTCCTGATAATTTAATAAAGATGAAGAAGTCTTTATATTTTTTTCCAGATCCTTACAAAATAAATCCAACACCCAGTTTAAAATATCTATTAAATACTAAAAAAGAGCACTATCGATCTGAGTTTAGGAAGGCTAAAATTAATGCTAACGATAAGTACATTTCCCAAAGTAGCAATCAAAGCAGAGCACTGTGGAATGTCATTGATAATAAGAAATTGCGAACCAGTAACATACGATCAGAATCTTCAAACAACAACTTTGAAGATTACTGATCTACCACTAGCATAGATGAACATAACATTGAATTTAGTTTTTCTGAGGTCTCTTACATACAAATATACTTAACAACTTAAAAAAAAAACTGGCATTAAAGGCGCCCATGACATAAACCTTAAAATTCTCAGGTCTATTAAGCGCATCATGTACATTCCTTTGACCAAAGTTATAAATCAGTGTATTAGAAACAACGTATTTCCAAGAATTATCAAAATTTCAAAAGTTTTTCCAATTCACAAACAAGGCGACTTTGACGATCCTGCCAATTATCGACCAATATACATAATACCTTTTTACAAAAATTTTTGACTAACGTCTTATTTTGAGAGTTTTAAATTTGTTTAATATCACAGCCACACACATTATGTATTTGGACCCGTTGAAACCGAATCCGAAGTCTGAATTGTCAAATTGGCTCGTTTTTCACCCTTAACTCAAAAAAAACACCCCCATCAAAAAATGGTCTATCCGGCGTACCATGCCAATGTACCCTTATGTATTTGGACTCTGAAACCCTGACCCCAAAAAACAACCCCGAAACAAAAAAAGTGGTCTGGCCGGCGGACCAGTCCAGTATATCCTTATGTATTTGGATCTGCTGAAACCGAATCCGAAGTCAGAATTTTCAAATTGGCTCGTCTTTCACCTCTAAACCCAAAAAAACACCCATCTCTCAAAAAATGATCTGTCCAGCGGACCACGCCTTATGTATTTGGTAAAGATACACTGATCTGTCCGTCGGACAGACCACTTTTTTTGTTTTAGTAGAATTTATGGCCAGTTTCTGAAACGTTAAACGGAAGTATTCGTTAACTGTCATAGCTACAATTGTGTGAACAATTTTACTGTTATTATGAAAATTATGAATAGATAACTTTATTTAACGTTTCAGAAACAGGCCCTTTTTAACAGACTTCAAAGAATTTAAAAACGAGGGGGTTCTCAATTCGACCCGTATGTATGGTTCTTTGTTATAAATTTGTTCAATGATTACTCTGGCGTAGCTTAGCAATTTCTGTCAAACCTGCTGCAAACTGTAGACTATCGTCCGGCAGTAGTCTCACATTGAATTTATCAAGCTACATCTAGTGTAAGGTGAACAAAAATTGAAAACAACTGTTTATACTACCAGCATTTTCGAAGATTTGGCGAGGTCGCCGGTGATATCAGTTAAAAATTTAGTTCTCGATTTATAATAATGATAATTTAAAAACAACATTATTATAACTTCCTGTCATGTCATATACCATTCTGCAACCAAAGAGAGTCTTACATGGAGGCGAATCAGCCGAAGATTGTTTTCTACAACAGTATGACTGAGACTTTTATTGAGAAACGCGCCCGTTGAACAATTTGCTTTGACATACAAAGTTTGTCGTTGTTTTCAATGCTGTTAATGATGACGATTTCATCGCATGATGGTTTTTAATTGAGATGCGATAATTCCAGTAAACTTTTTGTAGATTTACGTGAAACCTGGAAAAGCAAACGAGTATTTGATATTATGTACTGTGGACTAAAAGTATATTACTATAAGGAACTAAAGTGAGGTTATAATGTATTATCCTAGACAAGGACCTTGAAATATGTGAAGCTACTAGAAAGGTAGAAAAAAATTTAAAAACGAAATTGTATGACTCTAAAAAGTGAGAAATAAAGTTTCACTAAATTTTATTAGTACTTCTCTACCTATTAGTGGAAAGTAGCAAGGAACTGTACTTTATTATCAAATATCAATTTGAAGTCGGTGCAAAATGTATTTTTGAAATTAGTAATTTTGCACCGACTTCAAATTGATATTTGGCAATAAGGTACAGTTCCTTGCTACTTTTCACTAATAGGTAAACAGGTATTTGTAAAACTGAGTGAAATTTTATTTTACTTCCACATCCAGTGGAAGTTAGTAACGACAAAAAATTTTTTATTGTTCAAATAGGCTTAGAATGTCATGAAACGTCGAGATTTTAAGTTTGAAAAAAAAAAATTCTGTCTGACTGTCTGTCTGTCGGTCTGTCGGTCTGCCGGTCTGTCAGTCTGTCAGTTTGTCTGTAACTTTTTTGTGCGCACGTTTACTCTGGAACCGTTTGAGATATTGATTTGAAATTTGGTACACATATGTACTTTAACGAGATCTAGAACTAGATTATATTTTCATGTTGTTCCGTCGAAGGGTTGGGGAGTAAATTGGGGTAAATTTGTGGTAAATAGGCAAATCAAGCAGGTAAGAGTTCATAAAATTGGTATTTAGTGTATACAAGAGAAGCTAAGGTCTCAAAATATTTTTTTATTTTATCCACTCCCACTACCACCCCCTATCACCACCCCCACCCCACTACCGATGTGAGGTATCGTTTTATGGGTCTTTGGGGTAGAGGATTTCAAATATTATATTATTAAAGTTCTATAAACAATTATTTCCACATACAAAATTTTTTCGTTGTGAGTGACTTGGATAGAAAATCTGGATGTGGAAGTAGTGATTTCTAGCGGTTTTTTACTTTTTAGAGATATTTTTTAACATGCAATTTCGTTTTTAAATTTTATTAAGTAGGCCATAACATATAACTATGTCAAAAGAACGGCTTGTCAAATTAAATTAAAACGTAAATTTTATATATTACTTAAAACGAATAATATAATTAATTAATTAATTTCTTCAGTAAACAATTTAATCAAAAATATTTAATAGTCGTGGACAAAGTATAGTATTCTACTCGCATATAATAGCTACTATTCACTCTGGTGATTTGTGACACTCGCCTGCGGCTCGTGTCTTAATTTTAACCCTCGTGAATAATAGCCATCATTATATGCAAGTTGAATAATATACTATTATTTGAGCAACCGTTTTTAAAATTTCCAATTAAGAGTATTTTATTAGATTTTTCTAAAAAAATGGCTAATATAAATTGAAACCAATAGCTAACGCAAAAAAACGTAATTTAATTTGAACGAATAAATATTCTGGTTGAATAATTTTCTTTATAATTAACTGGAAAACGCTTTATTTTTTTTTTTGGGGGGGGGGGGGGGGGTCTGTTTATACACGTCAATTCTTTATTCCATAAACAATAATGTGGAGCATTTTTTCTGTTATTCAGGATTGCATTACCTATTAACTCACGCTGCACAGTGTGCAAAAAATACAAGTCGGAGGTCAAAATTCTGAAACTTTCCATGCCCTCTTGGAATATCTAGAGACTTTTGGGAAAAACCTGTACTCGGGGATGAGATCTAAGGGGTGACAAAAAAAAACAATGTAGAAAAATTTCGAAACTTATAATATGAACTAAATAAATTTCGAAAAATTTGGGAAAAATAGTAAAAAAATTTAATCTGTACTCGGAGGCGAGAGATAAGGGTGAAAAAAAAAACAATGTAGAATAATTTCGAAACTTATAATATAAACTAAGTACATAAATAGATTTCGAACACTTTGGGAAAAACAGTGGAAAAATTTAATCTGTGCTCGGAGGTGAGATGTAGGGGTTGAAAAAAAAATGTCGAAAAATTTTGAAACATAATATAAACTAAATAACTTCGAACAATTCGGCACCTGAAGTTTCCACTGAAACTGGTGCCAGTAGGGAGGGCACGGTAAAAATAAACTCTTTTTGCAGCCACGATGAGTATTTATTTATTTAAGAAATTAGTTTTACTTCTGCCACTCTTAGTCCATCTGCGACTAATTTCATTGCACAGCAGATAAGGCTTTTGCTTTTCAATCAGCCTCTGAATAATTTTCGGCTCCAATAACATGACAAACTTGGATGTAAACGTGTTTGAGTTTATCAGCAGCAACCCCAGTTGTGTCATGCCAAAAATCAAAAATTTTCTGCCGATTTAATTTAATTTCCTCCATAATTAATAAAGCCACTAAGATTTCCTTTAACGAAAAACAAGATTATGCAAACTATTTCGTTATATTTAAAACCTCTGATATTACATAATAGTACAGTGTGTCCCACTTTTCATGGTAACACCTTTGTAGCTCAGTTATTAGTCACCCAATTTTAACCATGTTTGGATGGGTATCAAAGACCTTTATTATACCTTTTTTTAAGTAAAACAAAACTTATTTCAGTCATTGGCGTGAATTTTAATTAAGAAAGAAGGGTCGATATTTCGAGAAATCATATTAGGCACTTTTTTTATTGAAAAACTAATGCAATATTATTGATCAGCACGCTCTGTAGAACCCCTATTCAGAATTTAACAACATTTTGATTTTCGAATTACGGCCCACTTAAAATTGCCTATTTTATACATTAAATAATGAATAACTTGGTAACGAATCTTTTTTCGCAAGAAAAAAATGCCTAGTATGATTTCTCGAAAAATCGACCATTTTTTTTCTTAATAAAAATGCGCGCCGCGCCAATGACTGAAATAAATTTTGTTTTACTCAAAAAAGATTGATACCGGTCTAAATTTGATTGAAATTGGATGACTAATAACTGAGCTACGCAGGTGTTACCGTGAAATGTAGGACACACTGTATATTATATGTTTACTAAAAAATACTGTAAAAATAATTAGAATATTACTAGTAATCGTGTAAAGATATTTCAATTGTTAGATCGCTGTGCGAGCGAGTTTATGGCGCCTGGCGATCCATGCAGTCGTATGAATAAATTTAAATTACATATAAAGGCGCAAGTAGGCGCAACTTACATTTACGCAGGCATACAGTAGACACTTCAACAGCTGTCACGGTGAAGTATCATAGCACCCAGACGCACCGGCATTTTGTAAGTCTAAGCAAAGTGGAACTTTGCCTATAACACTTATCTTTTTACTCTATTATAAACAACGTTCTTAAACTAAATAATTTTGTAAACAAATTCAACAGTCTATGTAGTATTCTATATACATGTGTTTAATACACAAAACAATATTCTACGTTTTTTTCACCTCTTATATCTTACCCCCGAGTACAGATTAAATTTTTCCAAGATTTTTCCCAGTAGTCTCTAGATATTCCAAGAAGGTATGGAGAGTTTCAGAATTTTGACCTCCGACTTGTATTTTTTGCACACTGCACTGATTTCGTTTATCCTTTAATTAGCTGAACATTTGAAGCACAATTAATTAACTTATACGTGCATAGAATTTTGTCTGTAAAAGCCGCTTCAAGAGTTTAAGCCTACGTTTATAGTGAGGCAGAGAGTAAACAGTAAAGCAATGAGCAGCGAAGAGCAGACCATTGATGAAAGACGCGAATGCATATAGTGTTAGTAGCGGCGATAGTCTTCGAAAAGGGTTTTCGATATGTCCTCAAAGTAATTCGCTGAAAACGTGGTGCATTGTGCAAACTATTAGATGTTGTAGTTTGCACGAAATAAATAACGATCTAAAAGATCTGGGCGAATTTCATAATTTATATGAGGCCTTGACACGGCATCCTAAAATGATGCTGCTTGTCTTTTTAATCCCACAAAAGGAGAGGCACAGAAATAATTAATTAATTTTTGGGTACCAATGTTCAATAATCATCTTGAATTTAACCATTTTCATCTCGAGCAAAACAAAGAAATCAAATCCAATTGAATTCGCTTCTTTGCTCGTTCAAGGCATTGTCCAATTTACACAATTTTATACAAAATTAATTTTCTATAAATCATTTCAGCTGCATCGGACATATTCAAAAATATTACGTGTTGATTATAAAAGTAGGTAATGTAACAGTAACCTTGAAACTTAAACTATCGCTATTAGTTACTTTGACATGTATAATTATCTGGAACAAACCTTGCGTGGTGCCTGCCGGTGACGCCTCTGAAGTTGACAGCACAAACCTCTGGAAATATCACATTCGCTGGACATGTTGCACGATTCTGAATATTGTTTGTCCTGGTGGACGGGCGGTCGGCATACCCTCGATATTCCTCCGTCAGATTCAGCGCATACTAGACCAGACTCGCAATCACTGTCCCTCCTGCAGAGTTCTCCAACTCGTCGGCCATAAGCAAAGAGGCAGGAGCCTATAACTGAAGAGAAAAGGTATTTGATTTCGGAGTAAAACATCAATGCAATGGTTTGTAGTATATAAATGTAATAATCGAATCAAATCAAAATGTGCTTTATTGTCCAGAAGGAAACTATTCCTTATTGACAAAGTAAATGGAACTAAAATGAATAAATAAATGAGTATGAATTGGACGAAAAACATAAAATAGAAGCAATACAATAAAAACCAATTTAACAAACAAAAATAAATAAGATTTTGTTAAAATTTATCATCATAATTTTATTAGTGTTTGACAATGAACGGACATTTGATCAAAATTATTATTCGAATTAATATCTTTAATATTACTAGGTAGATGTACAATGATCCACTTCCTTGTAAAAATAGAGTCTAAAGCAAGGAAATGGAAATCACTTTAAGAATTCCATGGGCCAAAAAATGTGGTTTTCATGAATCATGAATTCTCGCTTTACACAGATATTGAACAGATCAAGCAGTAAGCTTTTAAATTGCAACAAGAAAATAAATCAATATTAAATAAGTAATTTAAATTCAATAGCAATAATAGTAATAATAATTAAAATTTATTGGCCAAAATTAGATAGAAATATTCAATGTAATAAACAAATGAAAACTGTGTTTAATTTAACTGGATATCAGCAAAGCTGGTGTTAAGTCTAACCAGGTTCACAAATTGGATAGCTAGGATCCAGCGATGTGCCGCACTAAAGGTATGCAGTGCATATAAAACGATTTCGTACGAGGCGGCGTTGGTAGTGGCGGGGATCCTCCCTTTGGTTCTGATGGCCAAAGAACGGCTGGAAATCTTTGAAGGAGCCGGGAGGTAGAGACCAGGGACAGGCTATTTGAAAGATGGCAGAGGCGGTGGGACACTGTATACAAAGTAAGGTGGATAAAATGCCTCATCCCAAATATCAGAGCGTGGATGCAATGGAGGCATGGTGAGGTAGGCTATTACCTCACCCCTGAGCGGGTGAGGTAATAGCCTCATGGAGTACTTATATGATATTGGCAAGATTGACAGCAGATAGTGTGCATACTGTGAAGAGGTCGATGACGTGGAGCACACCGTGTTCGCATGCAACAGATGGAGGGTAGAGAGACGAGACGGTGACGCATCGTTATTGTCTCCGGAACATATGGTAGAGAGGATGCTAAAAACGGACGAGAACTGGAGAAGGGCGGAGGAGAGAATAACCCGCATTATGAAAAAGAAGGAAGAGGAGGAAAGAGAGATGGGTTTGAATCCATGGAGAAACGCGAATTTTAACACCGACAAACTTAAATGACCTGTGGGTCCGATGAAAAGCGAAAGCAGTCCCAGGCCAACAGGAAACGCTGAAGAGAGGGAGGGGTTTTACCTGGTTGTAGTCCAGTACTACCCGTCCGCAATAGACTCTAAGGTGATGATTTCCCTCCCACAAAAAAAGGTTCGCAAATTGTACTAATATATACCAAAAAAGTACGATAATGTGAAATTAGATCGAACTATAAGTTAAGATGCATAATAAATTCTAAAGCGTATTATTCAAAATAATATTTTTATAAATGTTTGCTAGAGGAAAAGAAGTACCGATTAAAATTTAAAATAAACACATACATAGTTATTGTATAATTTACTTTTATGATTGTTACCACTGATAACAGATATTAAAGAGACTGCAGCTGTTCCGTCCTCAGTCACCATTTAGCTTTTTATTGTTTAATTTTTTAACTGTTAATTATTTACTATAACTATAACTCTAACTATTTACCACTTACTTTAAGTAAAAATAAAATACACTCCGCTTTTGTTCATTTTGGCTCACCCTGTAGCTTTTCGCGCTAACAAAAAGAGATTTTTTTGTGATACCTTAACATTAATTCGCCCTTCAACCTCGTGTCACCGCAGACAAGTGTCTTGTATCGCAAAAATAATAATTATTAACTACCCGCTTTGTGTTCCATTTTCTTGGAAGTGAACATTTGATCCTAGAATACTACATTGATTGCTGGATTCCCTATCTGGAGGCCTCCGGAAGCTGGTAACTGGATTCGGAGAGGATTTAAGGTAGGATCCATACAAATCTCTTTTTCTATACCGCGACAGTCCACTATCTCTCTCGCTCTCATTATTATTATAATTTTATTTTAATAAACATAAACTTTTTTACCACCGCCCAAGTTAGCGGATTGATCTCAGTTTGCTAACAACAGCAAAGAAGAGCTGCCAGAAGAACCACTGCTGTAGCTCAGCCACGAGAAAATAGAGTAACAACAACAACATAGGCAGAGTTCTTGGTCAACAGTAGAAATAAAAAATAATTTATAGGAGTTCTTGCAAGACGTTGCCTGTCATTAACTATACAGGTGCGGTTGGCGAAGGAGGATGCAGATTTTATAGTTATTTCAGCAGCACTGGAAAAGGCACATAGTTTTTTCAGTGCTGTTGAAATAATTTTTAATATATTGGTTGGGTGACCACGTACTATATACAGAGTGTCCCAGCTCTATTTAGACAAGTATTATCTCGGAAACGGTTAGACATAAAAAGAAATGTTTAATAGAAAAGTTATTCGGTTTAAAAAGACACATCTAACCATTTTATTTTCAAATGTACAGGGCGCCTCAAAAAGACGGCAGGTTACAATACCTAACAAATTTGATTAACTATGTTCTATACCTATCATTAACGGTTTACGATATATCTACGGTGTAATCTTGATTCAGTCATGCTCCATATTCTTAAACTAATAAGGTATTTGAGGTTTTTAAGAAATATTATTCCTGGTCTTGTGGAAGAAATTCCAATAAATGAGCGCCTCACTATTTGGTGGCAGCAAGACGGAGCACCACCGCATAATTCGAACCTTGTAATACGCTTCCTGTTTGTGAGATTTGGAGGGAACTAGATTGGTAATCAGGGACCTGTTAAATGGCCTGTACGGTCACCTGATATGAGCCCCCTAGATTTTTTCTTATGGGCCATTTAAAACAAGTTGTATACGCTGAGAAACCAAATAATCTTAATGATTTAAATAATAGAATAACTCATGCTTGCCGCCAAATAACTCCAGATGTTATAAGGAGTTCTTGTACACGAGAACTTTTAAGGAGCTATGAGTTGTGTCAAATAGAATATGGGCGACAATTTGAACATCTTTTATAATAATTATAATATTTACTGTTTTTTGTATTGTAGTATTCTTTATAATTACGTTAATAAAAAAATGTTATCCCAAAAATTTAACTGCAAATGTCTCAACAATGGTATAGGATATGGTTAACAAAATTTGTTCGGAAATAAAAGGAGAATCCAAAAATGCAAAAATATACAGGGTGTTCCATTAAAAAAAGGAAAGTTGCATAACCTGCCGTCTTTTTGAGGCACCTTGTACATTTGAAAATAAAATGGTTAAATGCATCTTTTTAAACAGAATAACTTTTCTATTAAACATTTCTTTCTATGTCTAACCGTTTCCGAGATAATGCTTGTCTAAATAGAGCTGGGACACCCTGTATATACCAAATCACTTGCTTTTAAAGGTTTTTTAAACTGATTACAAAATTTTGGCATAAAATGACTACATTATTAGTAGCTTAACGCATTAAATAAATAATTTCGTCTTTTCCCTAGGTAATTAATTTTGATTTACGCATCTTGAAATACTGTCACGAACAAAGTTACAATTTCTTCTCACAACATGAAATATAATATAATTGCGTGTTTAAATATCTTGAGGTAAGATTATCTCGTGTTATATTTTGACATTATATTTTACTACTTGTTACTTATTTCGAAATAAAATATAATATATCTCATAGTTTGCTTCCCGTTACATCATGTAATTTTTAATTAGTTTTAAAAAATACATAAAATGTGACCTTTCTACACCTTCGTATAAACCATAGCAAGACATATTTTTATTGTGCCTACCATATACAATGTGTCCACGGCAAAGCGGTATTATAGGTGAAAATGACCATTTTTTTTGGATTACTAACACAATTTTTTGTATTCTGCTCTTGCCTCACCCAAATACTATTTTTAGTATCTTAGACTTTAAAAAATTTATAGAGGGCACTGATAACAGCTTAAAAATAAAAATCGCATCAGGCAAAGTGCCTTTTCTGTGCGAAATATTGAAAAATATTTTATTAGAAAAACTTGCTCAGAATTAAAAAATATGACGCTGAACCAAATTACAGAACTAAAAACATTTTTTTTAGTTTATAAAATTTTAATTTTTTTTTAATATTATAAAATTTGCAGAAGACCGGTTTTTTCATCGATATGATTTTCTCTGATGAAGCAACTCACCAATGGTGTTGTATCTAGTCAGAATTGCCGCTACTGGAGCGATACAAACCCAAATTTTAGAATTGTTACAGGTAGTCAATATTCTAAAAGAGATAATGTTTGGAGTGCAATATCCTACAATGGTATAATCGGACCATACTTCATTGATGGTAAATTGAATCAGAATAACTTTTTAAATCTACTGGAAACATTTTTTCATGAACATTTACATACCTTGCCACTGGACGAAAGAGCACGTTTGTATTTTCAGCAAAATGATTGTTCAGCCCACGGCACACAAATAGTAAGGAATTGGCTGAATAATAATTTTGCAGAAAAGTGGATTGGATGATTTGGATCCTTTACGTATTCACCTAAATCGCCTGATTTGACTATGTGCGATTTTTATTTATGGGGTCATCTGAAGCAAATTGTTTATTCCTATGATTTAACAACGGATGTAAATGTATTGAAAGCTATAAAGTCCATATAAATGCAATTGACCTCCAAACCATTCAAAACAGCTAGACAGAATTTAAGAACAGAGTTGAGATATGTGCTGAAAATGGAGGAACATGGGTAGAATAAATGAATTTAAATTATCATTACATTTATAATGTAATATGTTGCAACTCCTTAAGATTTAAGGTTATGTTAGTTGCACTGAAAAGTAGGCACAGAATTCAGTAGTTCGGATGTCTGAATGTGGAAAGAACTTACCAGAAGGTCTAGAGTGATGACATATCGGTTCTGGAACTGTCTAGAGTATGGTGACGTCATCAGAAAAGCTTCTAGATCTGTCTTCTTTAGGTATATAGTGTTTACAAAAAGGGTGTAAGCACGTCACAATTGGTGTCAGAAGCGGGATTATAACAGAAGATTTATGGACTGTTCGAGAAGGTTTCTACAGTGTTCTTCTCGGAAATTAGTAGTGACACGGAGGATTAATTTACGGGCCATTGTTTAAGGACTATTTTTGGACTCAAAACTGTGAAAAAGTACGTTTTCGGGAAAGTGACAGAGACACTGAAAAAGACTAATTTGTGCTAGTGCGTGAAAATTACTAGAACTTTTCTATTTGGACATTAGTGGAGATTAGTAAATTCTCTGAACTGGATAGTGACAAAAGACTCTGGATAAGACTTTTTCGTGCTATTTCGAGATTTTTCTGGAAAGTTCCATTACCGATATTGACGTGACAGTTAAATTTATTTTATTTTAACATAATCTTATGCCTATAAAAACTAGAAGTATGGCATCTGATAAACAAATACAGGACTTATTCGAACAATTCCAAAAAATGATGGCGCAGCAACGGCAGGAAGACAAAGAAGAACAGGAGAAAAAACGTCAAGAGGAGAAAGAAGAACAAGAAAAGCGACGTCAAGTAGAAAAAGAATAGCAAGAAAGAAGACGTCAAGATGAAGAAAGAAGACGTCAAGAAGAAAGGGACGAATTAAAGAAAATGATGGAAAATCTGGAAATAAGACGTCAACAAGAAAAAGAGGAACAAGAAAGACAGCGTCAAGAAGAAAAACAGGAGCAAGAAAGACGCCAAGAAGAATTAAGGAAAATTCTGAATGAACAAATGAAAATACAGCAGGACGCTATCATTTCTGCCAACGAAGAATTAAAGAGTGAAGTCAAAGAAGAGATAAACAAGGTAGAAGAAAAAGTAGGTGAAGTCGAGACAGAAGTCAGTTAAGTTAAAGTGAAAGTAAACAAGTTTGAAGAAGAAGTCAAAGGAGAAATAGACCGGCTTAAACGACAGTTGAGAGATAGAGGAAGCCAGCAGGTAGTATCATCGCGTCAGCGACTAAAACCTCCTTCTTTTGACGGCCAAAGTTCCTGGACAACGTACAAGAGGCAGTTTGAGGCAGCAGCATGTGCGAACAACTGGGATAATGAGGAAAAAGCCATGGCATTAGTTTTAGCACTAAGGGGCCAGGCATCGGAGTTACTTCAGACTATCCCAGTGGAAAAACAAAGGGATTTCAAAGTTTTGGAAGCTGCATTGGACCTAAGATATGCCGACCAACACCTCGCCCAAGTATACCAGGCTCAACTAATATCACGGACACAAAAGACTGGTGAAGATTTACAAGAATTCGAAGCTGCCATAGAGCGACTGGCACACCTGGCATATCCGAGTGCACCCAGAGAATTCCAAGAACAATTAGCCGTTGGGGCCTTTTTAGATGGCATAAGGGACGAAGAGGTCAGGCGAGTTCTGAGGCTAACGCGGCACCAAAGTATTAGCGAGGCTCTGGTGTGTGCCCTCGAAGTAGAAGCTGCCTTTAAAGACACCCCACGGTCAGAAGTGCGTGCTGTGACCGTTGAAAAGGCACATGCCGATCAAGAGAACATGAGCACTATACTGAAGAACATGCAGAAAATGATGAATCAATTACTGGCCAAGTCGGATTCTCAAATGAGACAGGACAAGCAACAAGGTGAAGCAAAACCAAACGGACGTATCCAGTGCTATCAGTGCAGCAAGTTAGGGCATATTAAGAGAGATTGTCGACAACAAAGCTCGGAGAAGGTAAATGCCGCAGTTGTCGAAGAGTCGTATTGGGACAAAAAGAATCTGGAGACTTTGCTGAGAGACTTGCACAGAATGGTAAAGCAATTGCTGGAGAGTTTTTCAGGGAAGCAAAGCAAGCAACCAAGCAGTGGGGAGCCAAGTGGGGGTATTCGATGTTATAGCTGTGAAAAATTAGGGCATGTAAGACGAGATTGTCAACAGTGGAACCCTGAGGTTGTACATGCCACTGGAGAAGTGCTGGCTGGTGAAAGCGATGCCCCCAGTGAAATAAAGGTTTGCCAGCTTCGAAGAATCCCAAGTAGTTTACCATCACAAGGCCGTGTAAGCGAAACGAAAGAGATTCCAGAGAATTGAACAAAGGAAGCTTTAAGACAAGAGCAACTGGACGATACAGAAATTGGACCTATGTTGAAAGCAGTAGAAAGAGGAACACGCCCAGAGTGGAAGGATGTTTCAGACAAAGGAGTGGGGCTGAAGGCTTTATGGTCACAATGGGGTTCACTTACGGTTGTAGACGGGCTGTTGAGGAGAGCATGGGAAAGCCCGGATAGGAAGGAGGTTGCCATGCATCTAGTGATTCCCAGGTGTCGTGTACCAGAAGTATTCCAGAAAGTGCACAATGAAACATCCGGCGGATACCTTGGAGTAAACAAGGCGTTGAGTAAAGTACGAGAACGATTCTATTGGGTCAATAGTCGCCAGGATGTGGAGGCTTGGTGTCGCAAATGCAAGAGTTGTGCTGCCAATAAGGAACCACTATCCGAGAGCAACTATGTGAATGAAAGTCGAAAACAGCCAAAGAATGACCGAGAACAGATTACCAAAACTGGTAACCGAATGAAGGCTCGTTATGATCGGAATGCCAGTACAGGAGGATTCAAGGTGGGAGATCGGGTCTGGCTATACAACCCACAGTGGAAAGAATGGAAGTCCCCGAAGCTTCAACCACCTTGGGAAGGACCATATTCAGTCATTACCCGAATTAATGATGTCGTCTATCGGATTCAACGAAGTAAAAAGTCCAAGATGAAGATCGTACACTTGGATAGACTGGCGAAGTATGTGAAGGAAACTGAATCGCCTGACCGGGACGTTCAGGCTTAATGAGGGGGCAGTGTAATATGTTGCAACCCCATAAGATTTAAGGTTATGTTAGTTGCACTGAAAAGTAGGCACAGAATTCAGTAGTTCGGATGTCTGAATGCGGAAAGAACTTACTAGAAGGTCTAGAGTGATGACATATCTGTTCTGGAACTGTCTAGAGTATGGTGACGTCATCAGAGAAGCTTCTAGATCTGTCATCTTTAGGTATATAAGGCATGGAGTAAACCAAAAAGGAGAAGTTAGTGCAGTACTAATTGTCAGTTGAAATGGTCAGAGAGTAAACACAGTGAAAAGTTCAGTTTAGATAGCAAGAGTAGTAAGATCAGAAGAGAGTAAAGTGATCAAGTAGTACACAGTGTGTTATTAGCCAAGTAGTTATTGTTGTAATTAAGTAAGTTAATAAATTAGTATTTAGTGTTACCTTGGTTGTTATAATTTCCGAACCCACGATACAGGGTGTTTACAAAAAGGGTGTAAGCACGTCACAATAATATTTAAAAAAATGAAGTTTTATAAATAAAAAAAAATGTTTTTAGTTCTGTAATTTGGTACAACGTCATATTTTTTAATTCTGAGCAAGTTTTTTTAATAAAATGTTTCAATATTTCGCACAGAAAAGGCACTTTACGTGATGCGATTTTTATTTTTAAGCTGTTACCAGCGCCCTCTATACATTTTTTAAAGTCCAAGATACTAAAAATAGTTTTTTGGGTGAAGCAAGAGCAGAATACAAAAAATTGTTTCTAATACAAAAAAATTACACCCATAATACCGCTTTGCCTTGGACACATTGTATATGTTATATTTTATTTTATATACTAGCTGAACCCGTCGAAATTCGACTGAACGATCTCCTTTTTTGTCCTAGAGTAGTTCAAAAAAACAAAAAAATCTACTCTATAAATCCTCCGTCAAATATTGTCATCTTTAGCCCAGTTAATTATTTTATTCTTTTTCATTAAAATTAAAATAGGTTTCTTCCTTAGTAATTTGTGTTAACTATATATCAGATATTATTGCTTTCCGGGCGAAACCCATCCCTTGACGGTAAGAACAAGTATCCGGACCGTAATATTAAACAGAAATGGAGTGAATTGAAAAAATTAAATATTGCTAAAAACCGAAAGATTAATATACCTCATTAAGTAATGTGGATGCTATCAATGATTTTTTTATCAATTCCTCTAATAATAATGATGTACCTAAAGATGAGTTAATAAATTTTTATAATACACTCAAAGAAAATGATAGGTAAATTCAACCAAAAAGGGGATATGAAATCGCGCCTATCTAGAGTTTCATAGTTAAATCAATCAGAAAAGAATAGTCATACAAATTTATTTGTTTTCGTAAACAAATAGTAGTTTAATAATCATATCTTCTTGTAACAAATTAAATAGTACAATGACATTTTTTTATGTTCACTAACCATTTTCAATTTGGTCTACAATTAAATAGTACAACGACTTTGTTTTTTGTTCACCAACTAATTTTTAGGTTGATCTACACTTTATTGTATGCTGAAGTTTTTTTTGGTTAGCCAAAATCTCAGTATTGAGACATCAGACCACCCAAACCAAAGATTAGAGATCGTTTATAAGATCCATCCAAATATATCGATGATCCCTGAGAGAATTTGAATATTGCAATCATGTTATTAATTTTCTATAAATTCATAAGAATATAAGATAATGCATGATTGACTATTGTCAGTGACTTGTATGTGGCGTCATCTGGGAATAATTTCTGTAATAGACTACGTGGTAAGCAAGCAAATTTTATGGTAATTCTTTTATAACTTCTAGAAGACGACAATAATATTGGTTTGTCTACCAAGTACAATAATACAGCGAACTAATACTGGGTTAGAATTACAATTCGATAATAGTTAAAAATAAAATATACTATTGTCTAGTTTAATTTGACAGAATTCAACAAAATAATAGTCAGACGAACAAAATAATAGTCTTATTCATCTATTTTTTAAGTTAATGTTTGTTTTGTTGTACGACAACTTTTTATTAATTAAAATAACAATCACCTCTTGTTTAAAAATACCATCAATATAGTTTGGCTTAACAAAATTAACGATATTGTTAGTTAACCATTTTTTTTTGTTGAATTCACCCATACTATTTCTTTGAGTGTACCAATGTTAAAGAAGGCATAGCTGGTTTATTTTCTTTTGAACTGATTTCTGATTTAGACATAATTAAAATCATTCAAAACATAGAATCCAAAGCTTATGGATATGACAAATTAAATATAACTTTAATACATTTATGCTGCCCTTATTTGTTCCATTCATAACACACATATAATAAGCGTATAAATGCACACTGCTTTCCTAAAGCTTGAAAAATAGCTTTAATATTTCCTCTACCTAAAATCAATCAACCCAGCCAATTGAGTCACCTGAGATCCATTAGTGTTTTACCTGTCTTATCAAAAATTTTTGAAAAAATCTTAGAATTGCAAATTGGAGAATTTGTGAATCTCTATTCTACCATTAAAACAGTCGAGATTAGATCTGGTTTCTGTTGTGCTACGGTCCTTGCTGACGTAACTGGTGACATCATTGGAGCTACCGATAATAATAAAATCAGTGTATTAGTATTACTAGATTATTCGAAAGCTTTTAATATCACCAATTACTTTTTTCAATTCTACAGTTCTGTGGCTTTGAACGAAATTCCTCCAATTTAATTTTGTCATTCTTGTCGGACAGAATTCAACAAACGGTACTTAATAAAAATATTTCACAACCACGGTAGTTTAAGGTTTAAGGTGTCCCGCAAGAAAGTATACTCGGACCGTTGTTTACAATTTTTACATCAAATTTTCACAAATTCTTGCAGTACTGCAATTATCATTTATATGCTGATGAAACACAGATTTATTGTTCGTTTCATGTTGAAGATCTACAGGAATATAGGAATTTAATTAACAACGATATAAAGAATTTGGTGTCAGTCTCTACTGACCATCTACTTAAAATTAACCCTAGTAAATCATCTGCTATAATATTTTGCAATGACAATGCACGTGAATTTGTGTCGAGAGAAATTATACAATCGCCTTTAATAACAGCTCTAAAGGTCTTGGTCTTATTATTGATTATAAATTAAGATTTAAACAGCTTATTACGAGTAAATTAAGAACAGCATATATGCTGCACTAAAAATTATATACTCAAAGATGTTTTATGGGCATGGAAGTAAAAAAAATGTTATGTGATTCTCTAGTTTTGTACCATTTTAACCATTGTGATGTGGTTTATTGCCCTTGTATCGACAGCATCGAGACCCGGCGTATAAAAAAAGTACAACATTTTTGTCCTCGTTTAATTTTTCGAATTCAACGCCGCCAAAGAATATCTCACAATTTGAAAACTGCAGGATGACTGAATAAGTACAATCGGCAAAAACTTCACATGGCTTGTTTTTTTCATAAAATTTTAAAGCTTAGATCATTACCTTACTTCCTTAACAAGCTCTCTTTAGAAATGATATTCATAACATTAATATTAGACCAAGAGATATTCTCACCATACCACAACACCGTAAGGAAATATTCAAAATTCTTATAACATTGCTGCTTATATAAATAAGCTACCCTTTAATGGACTCACCCTGTGTACCCCTCGTGTCACCCTTTTCCTGTAAATGCTCTATCTTTTTTATTTTTATTCCATCCTTTATTTTCTCCCCTCTCATTTCCCAGTCTCCTCTCACCTTCAGCTCTAGTCTGTCTCTTTTTTGCTTTGCGTTGATGTATATTTTTTTAAATTTTTTTATGTATTCTTTTATCTAGATAACAATATAAAGCCACATTATATGTACTTATATTCTTCACTTCTGACGTTATTTATAGGCGGTACTGGCTTCGACAGTAAACTTTACTACTCGCCTTTTATTTACCTGTAGTGTAAATGTAATACTTTATTTTTGTTAACTTTGTGATTTTGGGCAAATAATAAATGCTTTATTATTATTAGTATTGTTATTATATAGAAACTGAAGACGATACCTATTACTACAATAATAACATAGGCCCACAAGTCACAAATCTGATGCTAAATTGAAGGAAGGTATCTTCGTTGGGCCTGAGATTCGAACTTTATTTAGTGATCAAGAATTCGTTGATTCTATGAATGAAGTAGAAAAGGCGGCATGGTTAAATTTTAAAGGCGTGCCCACAAAATTTCTCGGTAATACCAAAGATCCAGACTACAGTGTTACGGTCAATTTTCACATTTAATAATGGCCAGAAATTTATGTACTAATTTTCGTTATTTTCCCAAATTTTATTGTGCATTTGAGCCTATTGATACCGTCTCTCGCCAGTAGATATTAATAGAGTATAACTGGTTGCATAATAGCACTACTTGGTTCACGTTTGCCATTGAATGCGTTTTGTTACAGGAAGTACGGGTGAGTGCGTTCAGATATTCATTAAGAGAGAGCATTGCAAAAACCCCCTTTTAAAGCTTCTACAATGGCTAGTATTGTCGATTAAACCTTCTTTTGGTGGGTAGATTTATGAGGGGACGGCTTTCAGAGTATATTATGATAATATTTGTGGATATAAACGAAGTTAGGAAAATCTATTCTAGTTGTGGGGTACGCCGTGGAGTGGAAATTCTGAACGTACTGAGACGGAAGACAAGAACTTGACATTTTGATAGAGGACATTTTCTTGGTCATTTTTCCTTTTGCTGCTAGAAGATTGAGTCGTCTGAATAAGAGTTTTAGTAATATTGTAAGTTTTGCTCCATTTATGGGATTTAGTATTCATCACGACAAGATTAGTTGTATTTTCATTTGGTTTTGAGTATCGTTTTGGGGAAAATGCAGCTACGGATTTCCGGATAAAGTCAATTTTCAAAGCACGTGGCGTCGTCTGAATGCAAGATTTTGGAGTGCCATTTTGACGACAAAGGACCTTTTTCAGCCCACATCACATCTCAGGTACGTCTCTGAAAACCCACTTAAAGTTAGAATAGATTTGTAATTTAGGTTATTTTATTGCAGGGCTGTTTGTTTGTTTGTTTGTTTGTTGTTCGTTTGTTAGTTGTTTCCTTGTTAAGTATATTACAAGTATTGGGATCTATTTGTTAGTTTATGGCTATTTGGATTGATACCTTATAGTTTTACTTGGATCTGTTACTCGTATTCTACTTGAGCTTTGTCACATTCTACACTTTACGAGGGACTTCCAGCCTGACTCTGGTTTCAACTTCTAGTCCAGATTTTGGTGTCTAGATGGTGGATTATTGACTGACATCTTGTGAATGTATGGTACTGGGGATCTCGGCACGTTACCTCGTAGATGGTCTACCACCTGCGGCTGTTATCACCTGAACTACGCTACCCTGGTAGGACAGGAAAAGGTATTCAGACACTACCAAAGGTAAGCGGAATCTTATTCTCTTAACGAGGGATCCGGTGCATCAACTCAACATCCACGGGACAGTAAAATAAAATTTCCAAGGAATATTGGTAATATTTTGCTCGTAACGTAAATCTCAGTAACATTTTAGATTTCAGTAATATTTGGTATATTTTGTGTATCGTTACTTCACTAAATGAATATTTTTGCCTAATTTTCAAATAAATGTCAATAATTTTAAGTAATTTTGTTTTACCGTACCTTGGGTCACTTGTAGTTTTTTTGTCACGCTTCTGGCATGTGACCTTTTGTACATGTATCAAGGATTTATTATTTTGTAAGTTATTTTGTGAATATTAGGTTAAGCGTGTGGGCCCCACTTACTAGTTCACTTATTAGGGTATATTATGCTACTTGTACTGCGTATTGAGTTATCGGTGATAATTGTGAAATATTTTGTGCTACGTACCCTTATATTTTATTAAATGTTTAATTAGAACGACGTTGTCTTTTATATCTGACCACCTACACCACCCCAATTATCGAAGCCACCCCCAAGGACCTGACTAGTCGGCCGTGTGAGACTCCCTCCTCACTAGTGTATTGCAGAGTGGGTACTGCACGTAAAATATTAAAATTTTGTTCAGGGCACAGGGTGACTACCCTACCCTGCGTTCTAGGGCTAACAGCCTTTGGGGCCCCCTTTTATAAGTGGGCCTAGGCCCTGTAACAACAGAAACATTGTATCAAAAATGATAAAGAATTATGAAAAGTTAGGTTGTATGAGCTTGAAATTGCACTTTCTCTATTCACACCTGGATAAGTTTCCAGAAAATAACGGCGACTTCATCGAAGAGCAAGGAGAAAGATTCCACCAAGATTTAAAAGACTTTGAACGTCGATTTCAGGGTAAATGGGATGTCAACATGTTAGCAGTTTACTGTTGGATGCTCCAAAGAGAAGTAAAACCAAAAGAAATGAAACGACGAAGATCGGTTGAAGATCGTTTGAAGATAAGCGCGTTCGAAAACGAAAACCCATATGAAATTGAAATATTATATATCACGCACAATGATTGGGTATCCTCAAAAAAACAGATTTTTGACAGTTTTTTGATTTTTCTCAGTATTTTCATCACTGATCAACGGGAAAAATTACTCAAAAATAAGGTGTATGCAGGCCATCGTAACACGCTATGTATTCATGAAAAAAACGTGATATCAATAAAAAAACGTAGTATCCTTGAAAAACGCGATTTTTTACGGGTTTTTTATTTTCCTCAACATTTTGACAATTAGCCCTGGGTTCTAATAATAGATTCGCGGTCAGTGGGGCAAAAAAACATAAGAAAAATACATGCAGCATAGCCGAACACGCCACATGCATATTTTACCACTCAAAAAACCATAAAAAACGCATTTTCTGACAGATTTTCGGGTTTTTCTCTGTAATATGTGCATGAACCCCCCATTCTGACTTCAGATTCGTAATCAGCGGGAAAAAATACTAAAGAAAAATATATTCAGAGGTCCAGCTCAAATAACTTTTTTTTGGCTTGTGTAACACATAAAGAAAAATTATCATTACCTATGAAATTATTCCGAAATTTTCCATATTTTTTACCTCCAGTGCTGTATACATATAATAATATGCTAATATAATTTTAAGATTATTTCCAACCCTGAACTCATAATGTTTTTTTTTGTCATTATGTTTTGATCTGATACTTTTATTTTCCTTACAACCATCTGGCATAATTATAACTTTAATTTTTTACAGCTTACACATTTTATATTTAGTACTAATTAACGTGTTTGTTTTCATCTGAAGCCAAGAAGGATATGCGGCGTTATGGAACGCGTACCAGGGGACAACTTTAATCAACATTAATTACGCCACAATACACATTTAGGGAATCATTTACATTATAGCAAAACAACATTATCCCAATTAACATATGCCCGTTGAATATTTACATCGACATAACCTAAGCTGACGTAAATTACGATGCCAATTAATTTTATTACAAAGTTTCTCTCGTAAAAATTGAGTTAAAAAAAGCAAGTTTTCGCCATTATCGCGTAACAGGCTTTTTGTGCTTTGATTAATATCGACTGTATTTGCAATAAAACCAGCTGTGTCAAGTCTGAGATGAAAATTTAAAAAAATAATGACGAAAATAAATTCTACTTTCAACTTCCATGATTTAAGGGACTCAAAATATTTGATATAAAACACCATATAAGGTTTACTTTACAAAACAAGTTAATAAAAATCAGAGAAACCTATTGATACCTGTCATATCCGCAAGAACTACGCTACTACCAGTGTTACAGCGTACGCTCTGTCACCAGCCCTAGTGTGATAAAACTTACTATTGCATATTTTTATATTTTTTGCAGAAAATATATTGTGCGAAGAGAACTTTTCGCAGGAAAGAGACCTAGTATACTTTTAGTGAAAAATATGGCTGGTCGAAATTATTTAAAAATAATTAAGGAAAAAATTTGACGGGGGCCAATAATATTAAATATTATTATTAACTGCATGCCAAATTTTGGCATGCAGTTAACATTATTCCCGAGTAAGAAACCTACAATGCATTTAATGAAAAATATAGAGGTGGTCATCCTAAAAAATAATTAACGAAATATCGTGGAAAGTAATATTTCCAATAGTACAGTACCTAGAGGTAAAAAATATGCAAAACTTCGGAATAATGTCATATTGAACGGATATCGTTCATTTTTGGCAATATAATAGTAAATGCTGCACAGAAATGTTTCTATATTGTGTGGGAGCTTGCCAATTTATAGGGAATGAATGCCACCTCTTCCCAGGGGGTGGCACTTAAAAAATGTATATATTTATTGGAACTGAAAAAGAATCAAATTATAAGAAGAAAAGGTTCTATGCAATTTTTCACAAATTGATAGTTTTTAAGTTATAATAACTTCGAAATTGCGATTTTAGCTTATAAAAAAGGTATTTCCAAACGGCTTTCGTCAAGTATCTCGAAAAGTGTTGCTTTATAGAAAAAATGTTACAGACCAATTACAGAAAACTGGGAATTAATTATATTTTTTGTTTATTGATGTAGGATTAATAATTTCGGAGATATTTAAGTTTATATTTGGCATCCAAGTGTTCATAAGATAATTATTTAGAGTGATAGTTAAATATCTCAGAGACTGTGACACCTACGCCAAGAATGCTAATAGGTAGAATAATAGGTTATTAATTAAGCTTTCAACTGTTTTTTAATTTGTTTCTGTAGCATAAAAAACAAAGAATTTATAACCGAAGAAATGTGCGTCTTCACATTATTTTAATAACAAAGTCGCCATTTTGTTACTGTTAGCCAGTAAATAAAAAAAGGGAATTTCAAACACTGTTTCTCATTAATATATAGCATGACGTAGATGCTCAAATTTTCTCGTTTGTATACAGCATTTTCTTTAGAAAAAATCACAGTTTAAACCATAAAGGTATTTTCGATAAAACGTAATTTTTTTCCTTTTCCAAATATCTCAATAAATATTAGTTTTATTGAAAAATGGGTAGAGATAAAAAATAAAGGTCATAAACTGATAATGAATTTCGATTCTTTATTTATTTACATAGATTTAATAATTTCGGAGATATGAAAGTTTACAAATGGCGTCCGAACGTTTATGAGACAGAAAATGCAGTTTAAATGTCAAGTATCTCAGAAATTGTGACACCTACGTCACGCATGCTAAGATATGAAATTGAAGACAACTAATTGTGCTTTCAAATTATTTTTTTTACTCATTTCAGTAGCATAAGGGATAAAGAAGTTATGACGGAAAAATGCGCATATTTATATTTTTTCATATAAAAAGGTCGCCATTTTCTTACTCTAATTAGCTAGTAATTTAAAAAAAAAAATCTCAAATACAGTTTTTCGTTAAAATGTAGCATTACCTGGATGCTCAAGTTTTTTTGCACATTTAAAGCATTTGCTTAAAAAAAAATGCATTTTAAACTTTAGGTAATTCGAAACACTTGTATGCAAAATATAAACTTAAATATCTCCGAAATTATTAATCCTACATCAATAAACAAAAATATTATCAAATCCCAGTTTGTACTTCTGTAATTGGTCTGTAACATTTTTTCGATAAAGTAATACTTTTCGAGATACTTGACGAAAGCCGTTTGAAAATACCTTTTTTTTAAGCTAAAATCGCAATTTTGAAGTCGTTATAACTTAAAAACTATCAATTTATGTGAAAAATTGCATAGAACCTTTACTTCTTAAAATTTGATTCTTTTTCAGCTCCAATAAGTATATATATTTTTTAAGTGCCACCCTCTGAGAAGGGGTGGCGTCCACCCCCTATAAATTAGCAAGCCCCAAGAAACTTTTCTGTGAAGCATTTACTACAAGATTGCCAAAAATGAACGAAATCCGTTCAATATGACATTATTCCGAAGTTAAAACCTCTAGTTACTGTACTACAATGTGACTAAAGAAATTAATTAAGAAACGATGGAGGAAATTAATATTTGAAATGTAGTTGACACTATTGCTAATAAGAAAATCATACTTCTTAATTCAAAATAGTATACAGGATGATCATTTAATAGAAAATAAAGAGGAAAGTTTTGTGTGAATACTTTTATAAATTTTTTTGAAGGCGGTTGTATTTTTTACAAATATTTTTTTTTTAGTTAGGTTACTATTGACGCGAAAACGTGAAATTGAGCCAAGCACAAATTTTGATTGTTTCGTATTAAGGAAAATGAAAATAAGCAAATATAATGGGATTCATACACTTCTACTCGTTTTGTTCGAATTTTGACATTTTATGAAATGCCTGAATTTGTATTGTGCCTACCACATCTCTACATACCAGCTGAGCCCGTCGAAATTCAACGGAATGGGGAGTAGTTCACAAAAACAAAAGAGCCTACTCTATACATCCTGCGTCAAATATTGGCGTCTTTAGTCCAGTTAATTATTTTATTCTTTTGGTGACCACCCCGTATACATTTTTCACTAAAACTAAAATAGGTTTCTTGCTTAGCAATTGTGTTAATTATATGTCAAATATTATTGTTTTCCGTAACATTTTTCCTTTAATTATTTTTAGGGTGTTCAGTCTCTATATTTTTCGATAAAAATATACCAGATCTTTTCAATGGCAATAAGCTTTATTTACCTGCCGAATATTTTCAGTTAAATGTTTTTTAGATATAGAGCCAAGACGGACAGACGGACGGAATTGAAGTACCTAAATTTGCATAATCTAAATCTGAAATGTGAAAACCCTAATTAATCTGGAATAGTGATTATTTCACGATTACAATACTTCTCTTCGGAAAGCGAGGAATACAAAGAGTTTGTAAAATTATTTACAAAAATCTCCCCTCTCTATTTGACACCTTCTATTCATTAATTATCTTATTCCTTTCAGTAATCACTTTGTATATTTCAGATTTTCATCTTTGTTAACCACATTCCAGATATTATATTCCAACGTATCCAAAGTATCCAACCTGCGTATTTTTTACTAAGCGTTGTCAGGTCTCTTTCTTGGCAATAACGTGAACTATCTCTCAAATATTATTTTTATTCATCAAATAGGTTCTTAAATGTGACGCCAACGCCAACAGACAGACACGCGACACACATTTCCTATCTGCATAATCTGAACCATGATGATAAGGATACATTTCGGAAAGTGATTTTTTCACGATAATAATTATAGTCTAGGTGCCGCCTATGTAATTTGCAATTTATACATATCCTCTTCTAACTTTTTGTATGGCTTAATTGCGCCTAGTTTACCAACATTTTCCTCTGAGAAAATTTTCGTAAACGCGGCTTTCCACATCCAATTTTTCCGAAAGACGTGCATTTCCTGTTGTATGAGAAATTTATAGATACTGTACTTTTACAAAATGTAGTCGCAAGAAAAATTGATGAAACGCGCGAGAAAAAAATTGTCTGACAATAATTTTGGAACGTAAAGGGTGTCTACCACCCTGAACATACCGAAATAACGACTTTAAAAAAAATTGTGATAACCAGCTGATTTTTTCAAAATTGCTTAATAAAAATATGTATAATCCAATTTTCGAATTGTCCGACAAAATATATTTTCCAATTGTCCAGTCCGACGAGTGGAAATCGTCGGTTTCATGACGACCAAAAATTTATTAACAACATTTTCTTTTTTAAATTTTTTGTTTTTAAATAGATAGAATACAATAAATAAGTTGGCCGACAGCAAAATATTGCCTTTTACATGAAAAATAAAAATATGTTTTTCTTGTATTTAGTTATCTGGGAATGCTTGGAGTGTGTGCGTTTGTAAAGGTATGTACATCCCACTTTTAAATAATCAGCTGATTTTTTCAAAATTGCTGAATAAAAATATGTATAATCCAATTTTTTAATTGTCCGACAAAATATATTTTCCGATTTTCCAGTCCGATGCGTGGAAATCGTCGGTTTCATGACGACATTTTCTTTTTTAAATGTTTTGTTTTTGAATGAATTTTGTAACTTTTGAATAAAAATTAATTAACATTATTTACCCTTCTTTGTTTAAAATGGTCCAAAAAACCTAAAAAAAAATGTTCAGGACTACAAAAAATGTTTGCAATTTGTTTAATAAAAACTGTTTAAACAATTTATGACTGTGAACGACAACATGCAGATTTTTTTATAAGAGGACTATCTGAAGCAAGATTATGCAAAAAAACGGAACCAGAATATTTTTCCTAGCGGGGGCGCCGAAACTACCCGGGCAATATACAGGGTGTAATCAGTTTCATGTCATTAAAAAAACTGGTAATGGGGAACGACTAGACAAACAAAAAACCTTTATGGCTTTTTCCCCTAGGGGCACTTTGAAAAAACTGACCTAGGTCAACAATTTAAATATTAGGGTAGGAAACATTTGAGAACCACTGTCGTTGTGGGTCAATGGACGTGTACTAGGTATAATTCTACGACTTTTAAATTGTCATAAAAAAGTGCAAAGATTACCGACCGACTCGTCGCCGGCCGGCGGCGGTTCAAAGCAAACGGCGGTACCTTTGATGGGCGCCTCAATCGAACCAACTATAAAAATGTAAATAATTCGTTATCTCTTTTTGCAGAACTGCAAGCAAATGTTGGACGTAGAGGTTTAAACACAGCATTTCTTTACAGGTGTGTTTTTTAAATTTAGAACAAAATATTGGAGCTTTTATTGTTGTTAATAATTTATCAGATTTAAATGTGGTTTATTAACATTAACTAAATGAGTGTTCTGGGTTAAGCTTAAACAACGAGTAATTATTTCATGACATTGGGAAAGAGTTAGACGTCTGAGATACGATAACAGAATTATTAAGTTAGGAAAAGATCTGATTTATTTAACGAATTGCCGATCAGGTATCGAAAACTAAAATTATTCAATAAATCTAGATCGTACCAATAAAGTTGATTTACATAAATTGTTCGAAATGGCTTCCGTCTGCATCAATACACTTTTCGTCGAACTAGGGACATACGCACTTCGTTTAACACATTTGGTAAATTAGGATCATTCTTTATGGTTTCTATGCACATTAAAATACCACACTAAACTATTAACTAACGCTGTCAATAAAGAAAATAAAAATAAAAACTTGGTCCAAAATCCAAACCAAACACAAAAAAAACAAACAAGTAGTGTCTGTACGTAATCAAAAACTTAACGACTTGAACGGTAAGTCAATAAAACAAATCTTAACTGTAAATACGTGGCCTAAAATTAAAAAAGAACGAAAGCCACGAACGGGTTCGACGTGTGTGCTTAACAAAGTGCCCGCAGAAACTAAAATATTGCACAAGAGGGAGTAAGTTAGTTTTACCATACCTACTTTAAAAAAAAACCCATAAAAGTGTGATTATTAACTTGTGTCTTCGCCGACGCGCGGCTCTACAAAGGAGCGCGATACTTTGAAAAAGCCGCATTAGCGTATTTGATGGTTAGAGGAGCCGATATACGCCAAAATAAAAGCCTATGCCAACATTTCAGCAGTTCTCAAACAATTTTATTAAAAATTTTCGAAATTTTTGTTTATTTTTTTTTTCTAAAACTAGACCCCATGTTATATAAGGTTTTTTTGTTCGTTTAGTCGTTCCTCACCTCTAGTTTGTTTAATGACATGAAAATGATTACACCTTGTATAAATGTTGTAAAAAATTGCTGTTTTTTTGTCATACTGTAGATTCGCCGCGATATATTTGTCCGCTATTTGTACCACATATTAGGTACTGGTCTTAGACACATATTTTTTTTGTCCGACAGTTATTAATAAATTTTTGGTCGTCATGAAACCGACGATTTCCACGCGTTGGACTGGACTATCGGAAAATATATTTTGTCGGACAATTCGAAAATTGGATTATACATATTTTTGTTAAGCAATCTCGAAAAAATCAGCTGGTTATCACAAAATTTTTTCGGCATTTTTGTCGGAAAAATTACTTTCTCGTGCGTTTCATCAATTTTTCCTGCGACTACATTTTGAAAAATTACAGTATCTATAAAGTTTTCATACAACGGGAAATGCACGTCTTTTGGAAAAATTGGAGGTGGAAAGCCGCGTTTACGAAAATTTTCATAAAGGAAAAAGTTGATAGACTAGGCGCAATTAAGCCATACAAGAAGTTAGAAGAGGATATGTATAAATTTCAGTTTATATAAGCGGGCACCTAGACTATTAGCTATAAATAATATTTTCCGAATCCTGGTCAAAACTTTCTTCGTTGTTATCGTCTCCATATTCCCTAAATAAATAATTAAAAAATAACTGACTAACGCAATGGAATGCAATGCAATTCAACATGACCAACGTATGCACCTTATAACGACAACAAATTTTCATATAAAGTTAAATTACACAGGCACACAAAATAAAAAAAAGTGGTCTTTTCCTGGTACTCCATTGGGTAACCCATATGTATTTCGACGTGCTGAACACGAGTCAGGTGTCCGTTTAGCTCCATTAGCCACCATTTTTTTGTAAGTCGCGAAAATAACCTAAAAAAACTCATCATTTAGGTTATTTTCGCGATTTACTAAAAATGGATGGATAACGAAACTAAGCGGATACCTGATTCGTATTTAGCATGTCGAAATACATAGAGGTTACCCAATGAAGACCCAGAAACAGATCACTTTTCACTTTTTTTTTGTGTCTGTGTAATATATTTGCATACGCGATTTTCTAGAAAATGGTGGAGGATCAGGTAATATTCATATATTACACAGACACACATACAAAAAAAGGAATTGGGCAACCTCTATGTATTTGGACATGCTGAATATGAATCAAGTATCCGTTTAGATCCATTACCGACCAATTTTTAGTAAATCCCTAAAAAACCTAATTATGAGGTTTTTTTCAGATTATTTTTGCAATTTAGAAAAAAATTGTGGCCAATGGAGCTAAACCTGATTCATGTTCAGCACGTCGAAATACATATAGGTTACCCAATGGAGTACCAGAAAAAGACCACTTTTTTATTTTGTGTACCTGTGTTATTAATGGGCTGTCTATACGATGGGTTACAAACAACAAAACACCTTCTAGTCCAGTCAACGAGGTTTCACCTCTAACTTGAGTGCTAATGTATGAATTTTGATGAAACCTTGGACAACTGCGGCCTTTACATGCGTAGTTTGATGTAGCCATCGGTATGTTATAGATCGAGCGTTGAGGCTCATTTATTTATTTCAACTTCTGTTTCGTTTTTATGTATGAAAATAACAATTTAAGAAAATAAAACTTAGTGATGATAGCTGTGGATAAAGAACTTTATTTAAAAACAAAAATCATCGGAATCGGTCCAGTGGGAGCCGCTGGTGAAGCCGGAAAAGAAAACGTAAATGTATTTGACTAATTCAATATAGAGCTGTTAACACCAATAAATTATTTGATTTGGTCTGTTTTAAATATGATGCAATGTACAAGAAAATATAAGCTCTGGGCCAAGCTTAACAACAACACTCTTGTGTGTGCTTGTTCCAAATGGAAGTGAGAAAATAGCGGAGCATGTAAAATCTCTTTGTTACGAGCGATATCTATACCCAGTTCGTGTAAAATTTTATCTTAGGTGATATTCTCAAGTGAGACTTTGATAACAACCAAGTTCGCCCATTCCTACGTAATATTTTAGAAGGAAAATAAAGAAATCTACAAATTCTAGTATTCTAGATTAGGTACTTAAGAAAGTACGTAATCGATGGCGCTATGTTTTGACAATGTTTTAATAGTATTCAGAGATTTGTTATATAAAATATATTAATATAAAATGGTTCCGAATACCAAACCCCAGGTTATTTTTAAAACTATATTACCTCCTTACATTAAATTTTGCCATACGAATATGAAACTCGATATGAAATTAATCAGACTTTTGAGATGAGTGAGCAGAATTGTAATTCAACAATGTTACTTTAAAACATTATTATTATACTCTTCGCAAAAACGAAGAGTATATTGCATCTGATCGGCACATTTCTAAAACAGTAAATATCGCTCGTAGAGAAAAAGTTTTCATATAATTATGTTAGTGCACGAATTCTGAACAACTTTCAAAATGTCCGTCTGTTCGTCCGTCACGTTTCTTGTAAGCACGATAACTAAAGAAACAAAAGTCCGATTGTATTGAAATTTGGAAAGTAAGTTAGCGTTAGCTAAAGGAAGAACCATATTGTTTTTGAAAAAAATCAGTCAGTAAATAAAAAAGTTATTAATCATTTAAATAAAAAATATATATTTGTCATTTGTACTTAAACAGAAATCTTGCGAAATGTTATTCTCTATAATTTTTTTTTGTTTACACATTTTACTAATATATCTAATTCGTTGAAATATTATACTCAAATGGTATATAATATAAACATTCAATTTCTTTAGTAATTTGTGATGGTCCAATTTGCTAAAGACAGATACACCTCTCTCAGAGATTTATATGATCGTTGCTACGACATAACCCCACTAGCGGACTACGTCCAAGAAATTTCTCAAAAATTTTACGAATTGAAACTGGGCAATAGTCCGCTAACCCGCAACATAACCAAAGATTTTTAACTACTAGACGGTTTAACCCATAAGGAATTCCTATATAATAAAGCTGCAAACATCTCAACGGAGAAAGCAATATTAACACGCCTCAAAACTGAGAATTTCTGGAATTGTCGGACTTTACCATTGCTAGTGTTGCAAAATTTTTAGCTCTTAAAGTGTAAACGCAATCAAATATCAACCGGCACTAACAACTAACTGGAGCAACCAGCGGTGTTCCCAAACTGCCACCATTTTCTCTACATTTTCCGATCGCTCAACGTTATTGCATTTGACCACTTCAAAATTCCCCGCTTTAAACGACTTTTGTCTCTGATCTTTGACAACGTCGCGAAAGTTTGCGACTAGAAGCAATTAGAAGCGAGGCATGCGCATAGACAACACGCGTATTTGGAGTTGGGCACAGAGTGGGAGCAAAACGAGAGATATAATGGGCGGTTCTTTGCTTGAAAAAGTCAGGATATGTTGTACGCAGAATTGAGATAGAGTTGAGCGATCTAGGAGTTAAAACATCTTTGAACATAACCCGAATCAGACCGCATAATGCAATCCTTCTCGATATCTGACAGCTCCTACCATACCAGGCGTTGCTCTTCCGACAACCTCTCTAGCTACACTTTCCTATACGACAACTTCTTATTTCCCTACCTTTAATCCTTACTAAAACCTATAATTAACTTTCTCTATTCCCTTTATAGGTACGTTCTATTTGTTTTTATCCTTTTTTGTTCCTTTGTCTTTTTTGTTTCTAAATTCCACCTCGACCAACAAATTCCCAAAAACCACAATATTTCGTACCACATCATTTAAACTTCCACGATTTTCCTGGCGACGCGGCAGGACGACCACCAGGGTGGAATTGGTTCCAACGGGTTTTTTTCGTTGAGTTTTGTTTTCCCGTGTCAGAAAACAAAATTTAAAAAAGTGCTCTTACCCAGCGAGTTTTACAGTGGTTTTTTTTTTATTAATTAGTTTTAGGTCCTTGTGGACACATTTTTAATTCCTAATTTTTAATTCCTAATTTAGCTTTTAAAAGTCTGCCCATGGCGGACAGGAGTGCTAACATAACATACATAATTATCGTTCCAGTCAAATCGAGCCTGCCCACCCCAACTACGACGTTGCACGTCGTGGTTATGTGGTTAGCTCCGGACAGGGTGGTTGTTTTTTTTCATTTTTTTTTCATATATTTTTTTTTCACAACAAAGTTGGTAGTATAAAATTCAGAATGCCAAAAAACTAACATTATTTTCAAGATAACTGCGAAGAGTATCCTATAGAATGTGTAACAATTGTATAAAAAGCTCAATAAATCGGCGAAGAGTATAATGCTTCCTCTAGTTTCTTTTTCTTTAATCAAAAGGACAGTTTTTTTCATTACTGATTTGTTAAAAAAGTGTTATGTTCAAAGAAGTTATTGTATATTCGCACGGGTAAATTTAAAACTAGGAATTTGGATCAAGATTAGTGCACCATTCTGTTTTAAAATAAAAAGTTGGGTGCATTAAATAAATATAGATTTGGGATATCTCGAAAGAAAGAGACGTAGCTTACAGTTTGGGGATACTCTCATTTAATGATATACAGGGTGTAAAATTATCACATTTCCCTTTAGGTGCTGATCCTGCATAACAAAATAGAGCCATTACCAATATCACACTCTGTTATATTTTAATAGTATTTTATAAAAATTTGGGAAAAATTTGAGGCCTCGACCGGTTCAACCAAACTGGTCGGGAAAGGTCTTTGAAACGAAAAGGTTTAAATTTGACAGCCTGCGTCACTCTCAGTAATTTTTAGGTTGGAAATGCAAAAAAAATTGAATTTGAATTGGTTACTAAACCCGGATGTGTCGGGGTGCCAGACGTTCCATTCCATGTCTAGTGTGTTAAAAAGGGTATGCCTACTCATTCTTATGACTGCTGAAATAACGTAAGTAAATCCGTTGCTGGCTCTTAGTCTACTAGGGGATGGCGCCTAAATGTATGCTTTTATTGATTATCTCGGAAATACTTTGGGACAACTTTATGAGACTTACGCGTACGCGATTTTGCATTATTAAGACTTATTTTTGTATAGTGTTAAGTAAAATAAATTTTATTAGTGAAAAAACCAGAGATGACTTTCCTTCCTATTTTTAGTAATTTATGAAGTAACGGTTAACATTACTTAAAAAAGGCACTGCTGATATGATATGATAAACTATTTTCGAGAAAAAAGCGGATTAAACGAAATACTAATGATTCACTTGGTAATGCCGGTTATGATTTCTCGAAGTGGGCTTATGTCATGTGTCATTTAACACATGTTTACAGGAAGTTTTCTTATTATTTTGGTACAACTAAAATAATTCCGAGATAATCAGTAAATACACATATTTAGGTGATATCCTTGGGGCTGTGGCTCCCTTAGGAAGATCACATGTTTATAGGAAGTTTTCTTATTATTTTTGCATGTAGAATTGTGGAATCAGCACCTAATGGGTGATGCGAAAAGTTTGGAACACCCAGTACATTAGTTAGAATAGAAAATTCAATGATGATTCAGTCTGATTTTAGTGAAATATTCACCAAAGTTGTCTCCTAGTATGACATTAGAGAGATAGTAATTTCAATATTGTGAGACGCAACTAATAAATGGATTCACTGCGATTTCGAAAGACTTTCACTCTGTGAGAAATTCCATAAATGAGATTTCAACACCAAAATACACAGAACCACATGGAAGAAAATTTTCGAAAAGCAAATGAATTTTTTTTTTAAATTGCAATGAAATTCGACTTGGAAAGATTCAATTTGTCCATTTAGGAAATATGCTTAAATCTGGTTTTTGATAACAAAAGTCGAATAATAACTTGGCGAGATTTAAGTTTTTCTGAAGAGCGACTGACGACTTAGTTTTCTCCATTCTAAATGGTAAATTTTTAATTTTAGCGAGCACCTAGGTGGTGTAATAAGCATTATAAAATGAGGATGCGGACATCGCTCAAAATTAAGTCAAAGTCACGTTATCCTTTATCCAGGTCATACGCCGTGATTATGTTTGCAAAAACGGAAAACCTCATACAATTTATACATTCAGTCGAATGCAGTTAGGTTTTTACCTCGGAGCCCATCTATAGTGAATGGATTTTCATGAAACTTTAATTGCCTTAAAAAGCATTTTTCAAATAACTAGTCCTGACGAATCGTACAATCGTCCAAAGCTGAAACGTCAGCGAGGCCACTTGTCGGGCACCCACTACGCCTCCCACATACAGTCGAGGGCCGATAACTCGTAGCCAGTCGCGCATGCGCGCTCTAAGCCCAAGCATATATAAGGAACCGCACAGCGCGGAGAACGTCAGCACGGCAGCGCTGTTCCTGGACGTTGCCAAAGCCTTCGACAGGGTCTGGCACGACGGTCTCCTAGCCAAAATGATGAGTATGGGTTACCCCATTGCACTCATCAAGCTAGTGAGATCGTACCTCCACAGGAGACAGATGAAGGTGAAGATCGTGGACAAGGTGTCCACGTACAGAACAATAGAGGCAGGAGTCCCCCAAGGCTCAGTGCTGTCCCCCCACTTGTTCTCCATCTTCACATCCGACCTACCCCGGACGGAGAGGACCTCCATGGCCCTCTACGCCGATGACACAGCCCTGACTGCCAGATCCTGGAGTGCCAGGCTAGCCACCAGAAACCTCCAGGAGGCGGCCACCCTCCTAGAGGACTGGTGCAACAGATGGAAGGTAGCCGTCAACGCCGAGAAGAGCAAGGCGGTACTCTTCAAGAAGGTAAGAAAACAAAACCCCACAGGTCACGTTTCCATGTTTGGGGAGGACATCCAATGGCAAGACTCCGCCAACTACCTTGGCGTGGTCATGGACAAAGGCCTAACATGGAGACTAAACACGGAGGCCATCGTCAAGAAGGCCAGGAGGACGAGAGCCCTAATCTACCCGATGACGGGTAGACAGAGCAGACTCAACCTGAGGAACAAGCTCACGCTCATCAGGTCCCTCATCCGGCCTCAGCTGACGTATGCTTCGGTAGCTTGGGGCTACCAAGCAAAGAGCTACCTCCAGCAGATCCAGAGAGTGGAGAACGTTGCCCTCAGAACGGCAGTCGACGCACCCTGGTTCATCCGCAACGAGGACATCTACAGGGACCTGGAATACACCCCGGTCACTGAGATCATCAAGCAGAGAGCCAGAAAGATGTACGCCCTTGCCGAGGAGCATGGGAACCCACTAGTCAGGGAGGCCACTGACTATGACCCAGCAGATGCTCCGAGGCACAAGCGGCCGAAGGTGCAGCTCCTGGATAACGGGTGAGTATGAGAAGCATACCACCAACCGACGATCCACCCCCACGGAAGAGACATGACGATACCCAACCACCCACCCAAGACCCTGCGGGTACCGGACAAACAATCGTCCAGTACCTGTAGTCCCCCTAGCTCCGGGCAGACCAAAAATGCTACCAAAGCAGTTAGGTCTGTCCTTCCTCGAGCTACACAGCTCATCCTTACCCTACCGATGATCCGGATGACAGGATGCCTCTTGGCATCTTGTGTACCGGCAGTCACTCCAGCCACAAACCCAAAACACCCAACAGACCGATGACTACCCCCCGGGGGGCAAACAAGCTGGCGAAGAACAGAAGACGAAGAAAGAAGAACGCCAGAAGAGGCCTTAGCCAGCAAGGTCCAACAAGCCAGGACCCAGGGAGGTGGACCGAAATCGTCTGCACCGCTCACATTTGTGAGTGGGGCCGACGTAAAGTAAGTTCGCCCGCCCTGCACGAGGCCGGTCCCCGGTCTACAGCGATGTACTGGGGTAAAGGGCAATAGTCCTGCCCGGCCCCAGACATCCGAGACCGACATCTCTAGCCAAGAATATTGGCGAGAACGTCAGTCCAGTTCGAGGAACGAGGAGCAGCAGTAGACAGCTTTCAGCGAGAACCTGAAGATGGCAGATGGGATTCTTCCGAAATGTCGTTTAGACAATAATGGCTCCAGCAGGAGCCTATCAACTACGTGGGAAAACACCGGGAAGTATATCGGACAGGTAATTTTATGAGGAATTGCAGTTGAAAATTTCATTCTTTTTTTTAAATTGAATTAAACAACAACCGTTAAATATTTTGGTCCAAAAAAAAAATAGTGATTATATGGGACACTGAAAGGTATACATTCACCAAGTTTGAGCTAAATCGAATTATTTTTGTGGAAGAAAAAATAAAAAACCGAAAAAACGGTTTTTTGCGTATTTCTCGAAAAATTTTGAGGTTAGGAAAACATTGCTTTCTACAAAAGTTGTAGACCACTTTATTACCTACAACTTTTTTCGACAGGATGCGTAGTTTAGCCAGAAATCGAAAGAAACCTTTTTCACCTCTAAAAATCCACCCCATTTCAACTCAAAAAATCGCAGGTGGTTCGGATTATTTTTCTTTCTTTAGTTATAATATGTTCTACAATATTCTACTATCAGTTTGCTGTAACGAATTATGTTGTTGTCCAACCCTTATCTAGCCTGGTCTATGTCGCTTTTGTATTTTTTGAGCTTTATTTAATTGTTCATTATGAAAACTTGCATTATTCATAACAATTCTATTATTTAGAAGAATACTAGGAAGTAGTGACTAACTAACTTATCTTGAACCGAACTTGAAATAATTTTGCCATTGTATATTCAACTCATGATTCTTACATCTTTTGTACTGATACGATGGCGCATTTGGTACCCGTCGGTCAATTGATCCAGCATGTAATATTGTTATCCTTTTTATCAGTTTGATTGTGCTTTCATCTTAGATTGGTCAGTGCAAGGGTACAAAGGATCTCATACCTACCAAATCATGTTAAATTCAAGTAGATAATTGATTTATTTCTCTATATTGTTAGATTTTTGTCGAATATTGTATAGTCATTTTGAAGTCATCTTGATTATATAATAACTTGCCTCTACAAAGTTGTTGTATCACATGTAATTTCAATTTTGTCTGTTACAAGACTTCTTAGTAAAGTATCTTAAGTTGACACAGCTTGTTCTAGATTTTATACATTTTACATCGAATTATGTCCTCGCCACTATGATCTAATTTTGCCAAAGCACCGGCATCACTTTTCTTTTTTCTCTCTAAAAAAGGATTTTTCACAAATTTCCATATACTTGATAAGAAAATTTTTGTTATAATATTCGTTCCTTCTACAGCTCCTCGTTTTTCACTGTTTTTACGCTCGCTAAGGATTGGATAGTGGTGAGCGTAGAGGCGTCTTGACTATGCATGTATTTCGATACTCCAATGAAGCAACGTTCAGCGCGGTTAGTACTTGGAGTGAAATCCATCTTAGAAAATACAGCGATCTCGTCCCACCTTCTAGCGGATTGTATATCAGCATATACGCGGAATCTATGTAATTTCAAGACGAGAATTACGTAGTGGATATATCATCCTGCGGAGGGGATGTAAAGCAGGTCCCTTGTTAAATGTTAGGCAAGTAAAACTCTACTCTTCGAAAGAGAAGATGTTAGGCAAGATTTCCAGGTTGGAGGTAGCTCGTCGGTGATAGGCCCTGGTCGCGGAAATAGGCCGATGTTAAATAGATAAAAAAAAAGGATTGGATAAACATTGTTTATAATTTCTGTAGCATTTGTATATTAATGTCTACGATGATCGCTAAGATTCTGCATTGGTCGCAAAATGAAAATGACTAATGTTTTTATTTTAGATCCCACCACTATTTATTCCAAAATAATTTCCCAATTACCTAAATACTCATAAGCCTCAAAATTCTTAGAAAATTACAGGTACCAACAGTAGACTCATTTGCTCCATAATCCTTTCACAATAAAATTTTATTGCTACTGTTTAACCCACCCACTGGTATTGGGGCTTATAGTAATTGCTAATAGGAGGCAGATATAAAAACTTTACCATATCTGTAAATATGGTAGACTTAGGATCGGTTTATCAATGCAGGGTCAAATGTGCGTGTTAGCTATCCCCAGGATAACTTTAGCCCCGGGCCAATGTGTGTTAAACTAGCAACCGTTTATCTTCTACATTTTATTTGTAAGTCAAGAAACCTTTGGATAGACTGAGGTTGGTAACGCTTTCTACAGAGTTGCCAGCTCTCGGTTGATTGTGATTGGCCGAAAAATGAGTGATTTCCTGTTTGTTAGTTTTCAAGTTTTTGTTACTAAAGGTGAGTTGTACCAACTCAGGGCGAGTTGTACCAAATAAGTTGAAGCCAAGTTCAGCTTGATCCAAGATCAAAATCCATGGTTACGATTGTTATAACAATTGTAACCTTAGCTTTTAATCTTGAATCAAGCCGAACTTGGTTGAACTTAGTACCAACTAAGTACCAACAACTCGCCCTAAGTTCAGCAAAGTTCAGCTCGATCCAAGATCAAAATCCATTGTTACGATTGTTGTAACAATCATAGCCTTGGCTTTTGTTTGCCTTTGTTGAAGAATCACCCGAGAGTGACAACAGCAATTATAATAGAAACTAGAATATTTTCTAGTCGATATTTTTATTTTAAGAAAATTAGTGAAACCTCAACAAAGGTAGGCAGAGGCCCCAATTCTTCGTCAGCAGAGCGGTTGCTATTAATTGAAATAGCAAATAAACATTAACGGATGCAGTATCTTGAAGGGGCAAAGAAGCTTCTTGGTGCAAAATTAAGATTTGCTGACATTTACTTTTAACACGACCACAATAAACACTTTAGCCTGGAGTTATCATTTAACCTCGTAGTAAACTAACCTAACCTAACCCAATATTGATAAACCGGCCCTTAGAGATTAATTATAACTGGTGACGGCCTCAGTGGCTCTCTAAAATCTAGAGATTGTATGAATAACGATGGACTGGGCCATCAGTATACAGAGAAGTTTGGACCACTTCTTGTAAATGATTTAATTAAAAAAACCGCTGTCCAAGAAATCACTACTTCCACATCCAGATGTTCTGCTCAAGTTTCTCACAACGAAAACATTTTGATACTATATTGGCACTCCACTATGTGGAAATAATTGTTTATGGAACTTTAATAGTACAATATTTGAAATCACCGACCCCAAAAACGCATAAAACGAAATGCCACATCAATAGTGGGAGTGGGGTTGGAAGAGTTGGCAGTGGGCGTGGGAAGTAAAAAAAAATGTAGAGGCCTTTGGTTATTGTACACACAATAAATCACAATTTCATTTTTCTTACCTCCCTTAATAATGGGGTGGGATGGTAATGGGGGTGGCTAATACAAATTTTTTTTTGAGACCTTAGCTTCTCATATAAATACTAAATATAAATTTTACGAACTCTTACTTGCTTGATTTACCTATTAACCCCCATTTACCCCAATTTACCTCCCAACCTTTCAACAAAATAAGATCAAAATATAATCTACTTCTAGATCTCGTTAAAATACACTATACCCTGCACCTGAATCTCTGCTGTCACTGATTCATTGTCAATGCATAACTACTTGCGCCAGTAGAAGCCCATGCAGGAACTCAGAGCAGAAATGTAACACTCTGTGTAAAACTTGTAAGAGTGAAACATGTACCAATACCGACAAAAGCACTATAGAATATGACTTTGAAGAAGAAGAGGATTTATAAAAACATTTTGTCGTTATTACACTTAGGTTAAGTTCTTAAAATTTCATTTGCATGGGTGTTTAATCTTCTTAAAAGTTTAGAAATGAAGGGTGTGAGTTATGACAAAAATATTTAAAATGGATAGCAAAGTATTTTTAGTTTAAAATATCGTCAAAGAATTGATTTTTTTTTTAATATTTTTTTTTTAGATAATTTTATTAATTTTTTAATAATTTTTTTTAAATAATTCAAACGCCTTTCGAACGGTTATAGACAGAAATATAGGTTATGTTACACATTGTTGAAAAGTTTTGTCTGCTATATAAAAGTATAAAATCAATCATATTCGAGAAAATAACCAAAATATAAAAAAATAAGAGGTGGGGATAGCAATGGGGGTGGTAGAGTAGGTGGCTAATGCCAAACAATTATTTGAATCTTTTGCAGGCAAATCAGTAATTGTTACTTGTGTACGAATTAATCATACTCGCTCTGAAACTAAAAATGTTAAGTACATTTTTAGTTTCAGAGCGAGTATGATTATCTCGTACACAAGTAATAATTGATTTGCCTGCTTGGTAAGCAATTCTATTTGCGGTAATCCATCAGAAAGGTACAACACGCTAATAATTCGGAAAATCAAAATTGTGCATTGTACCTACTTTATAATTCATTGCACGTAAAGTTCTCTCTGCTTAACCAAGCAAACCTTAACTTAATTTTTAAACTTCCTAAATTAAAAATAGGAATTATTATAAATATATATCAATAAACACTTTAATATGATAATTTACTAGAGTACATGCTGTCTGGCGTGTAGTTCTAATGTAGCATTACTAGATGGCGGTGTTAGGGCAATATTTCATTTTTATTTCTGGTATTGGCATCTTAGACGTAAAGGCGGGACATTGGTAAATGCAGTAGTACTAGCTTCGTCTTCACTTGTAACCTGATTGGTTGAAACTGCCCGAGAATTCTTTACAGTGAAGACTTCTCAGCAATTTTAGACCATTTTTATTACAATACATATGGTTCGACGTATTTTATTTTTTGATTATCATTACATTTAAGATATGGCGAATTCCGGTTAAATTTCCCTAGCTACGTTTATTAAATATTTATATCTGGTTCATTTTTACTAGATCAGTCCCTTTGGAAATACATTTTCATGTGAAGTAAATGTAAATGATGGGACTGAAAAGAGGTCAATAAATGTTAAAATATGACAAGAAAACGTCCGGAGGTAATTAATTTACCATTAATTAATAATTAATGGTAAAACTTAATATTAAAGATATGTTTTGTGTATATATTTAATTTATTCGTAAACATTTCTCCCCAAATACCACTGATACTTTGAGACTTTCACGAATTTTTGAGTCGATGTTTAGTTTCTTTTAAGCATTTTAAGACATTCGTCTAGGGTGCTTTGGAATACCAAAATTTTTTCTACGGCAGGGAAAGTCCAAGGGAAAAATATAATTTTTCATTTAATTTCATTAATAACTATTTACGAAGCCTTCAAAAGTGAACAAATCACTTTTTATCGAAAACAATTTTTTCAAATGGGAAGGTGGTGGTTCATGGTGTTCAATATCGAACAAGTCAATATCTTAAACGCTTTCAGAGTAATCGTGCGCACAAAAAAAGTTACAGAGAGACAGACCGACAGACAGAATTTTTTTTCGCTCAAACTTAATATCTCGACGTTTTATGACATTCTAAGCGTATTTGAATAATAAAAATTTTCTATTTTTTTTTGCGTTACTAAACTTCCACTGGATGTGGAAGTTTCCAGGGAAATTTCTATGTTCCAAGAATTATTTGTTTCTTTTCAACTAAAACTTCTCTATATGTTCTCGAACTGATCGTTTAAATTGAGATTGTGTGTTCAATATTTGAAATACATAATTAAATTTCAAATATTTATATATTGAACGAATAATACATTTTGTATTAATGAGGAAATATTTTAAAAGACGAAATTAAATACTTGTTTGTACTGTCTCTCCTTTACTATACCAAAATCGAGTGTATATTTCGACTGCGCTAAATCTAATTAAACTCTCACTGACAAAAGTCTTTAAACAAACAGACCCACTAGGGTGGATTTGAATTTGCCAATGAACATTGTAGTTTTAGCCGGTAAACAGTTAAGCCTTTGTGTCCCATTTCTAATTAGAGTTTATATGTGTTTACAATATAAATTAATTTGGTAAGGAACGTACATCTGGTGAATAAACAAAAGGTATGAAATGGGGGAAACTACAGAGAAAAAAATGGTTTCTAGAATCTGTCTATGTTTTGAACAGATAATTGTTTAGAACATTATAGACCGGTTACCGTGCCTTTAGGCTTCTCTATAATACTCGAATATTGTTTTATGGATAGATTGTCGAAATATCTCGAAAAACATCAAACTTTGACTAAAAATCAGCACGGATTTCGTAGTGGAAAGCCACCTACTACAGCTCTGCATTCATTTTATGAGAAAATATTGAATTTTCTTGATGTCGGCGAGTGTCCTGATGGGATTCTTTGTGATCTCAGCAGGGCATTTGATTGCGTCGACCATCAGAAATTAGTCTCCAAATTGAATAATTATGGAATAAAAGGAGTAGCGCAAAGCTGGGTTCAAACTTTTCTTGAAAATAGGAAACAATGTGTTAGTGTAAAATATAACAATGAAGATGGTTTTAAGAGGGAATGGTCATATTTGACCTTAGGAGTTCCACAAGGTTCTGTGTTAGGTCCTGTACTATTTTTACAATTCGTCAATGAACTAGATTTCTTATCATTTAATACTCACTTTATGATGTATGCTTATGACACCTTTTTAATTGTTTGAAATAAAATAGATGAATGCTTAGAACTAAATTGTAATAGTTTATTTAATAAGCTAAGTCAAAATTTATTATATTTTAACGTAGAAAAAACTCAGGTGTTAAGATTTCATAACAATCAAAAACAGTGTAAACCGTTAAATTTTAATATGAACTGAATTAGAAACTGTCAAATTTGTAGGTTTACACTTAGATAAAAATCTTAACTAAGTTAAATGTGAAGCTGTTGTTTCAAAGCTTGCCACCATTACATATTTATTTAGGAATATAAGAACGGTGCTATGTACAGAATAACTTATTTGTTTATATTACGCACAAGTTGAATCTCGCTTACGATATGGTGTCTGTTTCTGGGAGAATTCCACTTTTTCGTCTCATGTTTTTATTGCCCAAAAACGTATTTTAAGGTGTATTGCTGGGGTTTGAAATACTCACACTTGTAAGGAAATTTTTTAAAATTACAATATTTTAACTTTACCAAGTGTATTCATCTTTGAAATGTGCACATATGTTTTAAAAAATCAAGAATTTTATATTAAATAGCTAATATCATAGTGCAAATACGAGACAAAAAAAAAACAATTTTCATGTTCCCTTTGCAAAACTAAAAATAACATCTAAATCTCCTTATTGTTTAGGGCCAAAATTTTTTAACTTGTTGTCGGACGAATTAAAACTTTTTTTGAATGAGCGGTTGTTTAAAATTAAACTAAAAGAATTTTTGTTAAATAAATGTTTCTTTCTAAGAAAACCCAAAATCAAAATAATAGGAGTTGCTGAAAACAAAAGCGAAGACGTATGGGAAGAAGTAATTAGGAAACAAAATAAGTGTATTGACGACAATGACGAATTCAAAATTACATATATAAAAAAAAAACAAAAGCCATAGGTTACATTATTTTTGCAGAGTGCTCACCAGCATTATTTAATAAATTAATTTATAATAAAAAACTGTATATAGGATGGGAACGATATCCAGTATACGAAGACATCAGTGTACTTCAATGTTTTAAATGCAAAGGCTTCTATCACAAAGATATAATCTGTACTAACAAAACAGTGTGCGGATACTGTGGAAATGAACATAATACGAATGAATGTCAAAAGCTCGTTAAGAAATGCAACAACTGTGAAGTCGCAAATTATAAACATAAAACACAATATAATACAAACAACCATGAAGCGGACAGTAAATAATGTCCATCTTATAAGTACCAGCTACAAATTTTAAGAAACAAAATTAATTATGAAGAGCAGGTGTATGGCTAGTCATCAAGAAGTGGAAATACTTCTGACATCAAATGTGATTAGATTCTGACACCAAATGTGAACATGTAGGCGCTAACGATATTACAAACGAAATAAAATTAAGAGGAAAAATTATAAACGTCCTACATTTAAATATAAGAAGTGTGCGCAAAAACTTTGATGAATTGTTAGTTTTTTAGACTCATTTAAACTTTTATGACATAATAATATTAAGTGAGTGCTGGCAAATTGAATCATTTTCTCAATTTAACATCCCGGGCTATACCACATACTACAATGAAGGCAATATCAATAAATGTGATGGCGTACTCTTACTTATTAAATCAGAAATAAATGCAAATGTAACAACATACAAATTAAACCTCACAAATGTAAGTATATGCAGAATAAAGCTAGATATAAATAACATTACAATTGGAGTAACAGCCCTGTATAGACCACCCTCTACTGTAGCCCAAGCCTTTATAGATGATCTGAATAACTTTCTGTCCAACAACCTGGATAAAAATACCGAAATAGTCATAGGTGATATAAATATTGGTATTTTAAACATTAATGACCCATTAGTAAATATCTATCTAGAAACATTAGCTCTACACGGTCTGCAACCGTATGTGGATTCACCTACTAGGTTTTCAAATGACTCAGCTACCTGTATTGATCATATATATATATTTGTCAAAAAGAAATTAAATATTAACAACATAAATTATAAATCACTTATAGTAACTTATGATATCACAGATCATTATCATATCATGTTAAATATTAACCAGGAAAACATAAACAATGTAGAAACACTTATAACCATAAACAAAATAGTAAAAACAGACTTTAATAAACTAGAAGGATTATTTAAAGAAGCTAATTGGTCAAATGTATTAAATGCAAAAGACCCAGAAGTCGCCATGCAGAATTTTATGACTCAAATCCTAAACTTTTTAGAACAATCAAATACCATAGAAATTGTAAAACAAAGGCAATACAAAAAAATAAAACCCTGGATAAGTAACGGAATAATTATTTCCATAAAAAAACGAGAAAAAATGGAAAAAATTAATAAGAAATTATACCGCTACTAGGGAACATGAATACAATGCCTATAGTAACACTCTAAAAAACATCATAAATTACGCCAAAAACAATTACTATAAAAGTAAAATAAGCGAAAACACAAAGGACATAAAAAAAAAATTATCAATTAATATCTGAAGCCACCAATGGAGCCAATAAGAACTGCAATAAAAACATACAAATATACGAAAACACTAACAACTCCTTCAACAATTATAAAGATATGGCTGACTTTTCTATCAATTATTTTTCAAGTATTGGTATGGACATGTATAAACAAATCCCGCAAAATAACAACATTATAGATACCTCTCTGCATGTAGATAGATCGATGTTTCTGAAACCGGTTAATGAAATAAGCAGACATATAAATAGTCTAAAAAATAATGGTACACCTGGTTCAGATGGAATCACCTCAAAAATAATTAAAAACATACATTTATATATCCTGGACCCGTCAAAACATATAATAAATTTAACCTTCAAAACGGGATTGGTTCCAAGTCAATTTAAAATAGCGACAATTATATCCATTCATAAATCAGATAATCCCAAAATGATCAATAATTATAATTATCTATTATAAGCATAATCAACAATTTAACAAAGATTTTTGAAAAATGTCTGAAAGAACACTTAATCAACTTCCTTAAGGTTAATAATCTGCTTTCACCTAATCAATTTGGATTCACAGAGGACTTAAGTATCGAAGACGCTATGTACGAGTTAACGAAAGAAATAACAGCACAACTAGACAATAAGAAGAAATGCATAGCAGTTTCTTTAGACTTGGCAAAGGCGTTCGACACAGTGCCACATGAAGAACTCCTTAGTGCTCTTGAGAACTGTGGTGTAAGAGGCATTGTGCAGACAGTCTTTCGAAACTATTTGTCCAATAGATTTCAATGTGTTAAAATTAGAGAAACATTAAGTGATAAAAAGGTAACACAAATTGGTGTACCACAAGGTACCGTACTAGGTCCAATTCTATTTAATATATACATAAGCTCCCTGACAAAAATGGATATCAATGGTAGAATTATCTCATACGCTGACGATACTGTGTTAATATTCAATGGAACCACATTGAAGGAATACAAAAAAAAAGTAAAGTTAGGTCTATAAGTAAAACTTTGGCTCGATATGTACAAGTTATCGCTCAACTCAAAGAAAACAAAATATATCGCATTTTCTATTACCTCGGCAAACCACCCCAGATATACGAGCATAAAAATAGATAACATAACAGAACCAATAGAAGAGACCTCTAATATCAAATATTTAAGCAATATAATTGATAAAAACCTGAAATGGGACAAGCACACAACATATCTAGCAAAAAAAATTAGATGCCTCATACACAAATTTTACCTGTTACGACAATTCTTAAACCAAAATCTTTTACTAACCCTAATAGAATCGCTCATTCGATACGGCATAGTAGTATGGGGTGGTCTTTACAACAACTCTTTAAAAAGCTTGCCGTGGCACAAAACATAATTCTTAAAAAAATCTATAAAAAAACCGATTATATACAACAAAACTGCTATACTCTGATAAGATATGTAACGTTCGCAGCCTATTCGTTTTGTCAACTTGCTGTTTTATGCACAAGCATACGAAAGTAAAACATTATACCACACATGAGTACAATACTAGAGTAGAGTAAACCAGCACTTAATAATACCCAAAAATAGAACAAATATAAATACTTTATGAATTATTTAGGCCCAAAATTCTATAATCTGTTACCCTTAGCTATAAAGAATATAAATTATCCCAAAAAAATTAGCGAAGTATGTAAATTGTATGTTGTACAGCATTTTATCGCATTTGCCAAAATTATGTCAAATTAACAAAGACATGATTGAATCTGCCATCTCACTATATCTGATCATTCAATTATTCTAATTTTAATTTAAATTTTTATGGGTAAAATGTTAGTAGCTGCTATGTTTAATTTCTTTCCCTTTTGTAAGATCGGGTACGTACAGGTGATTATTGTCTAATAATTACCTGGGTACCAACAAAACCTCATTAACAAAACATCCTATCATACAATTATAAAAAAGCCATAGCATGTATGTGAAAAAATTGTGAATAAATTGAATTGAATTGAGTTGAATTGAATTGAATTGAATAACTGATTTCTTGTGTTTGTCTTAGTTTGTAAGTTGTGTAACTACTCCTATTTTTTAAAAGAAATTAAAGGATAATGTTGACTATTCCTATACAAATGTATTTTGTCTTAAAGGAAAATAAATATTATTATTATCATTATTATTATAGTATATGTTGAATATACAGAGTGTCCCAGAGGCAGTGGACGAAACGAAACTTGATAATGTGGGTCGTCACTACCAACCTCGTGAATTTGATATAGAGTGACCCGAAAGTCTACCGTTTAAAGGTTATCATGACTTTTGCGATTTTTGAGGATTTCCCTACCTTTCCTTACAAAAGTCACCACTGTGCTAAAACTACTCGGTGTATTAATCTGGAGTACTTTGGTAATGTAGTAACCATATGAAGAATCAAATTTTTGTTTATGATTAATGTAAATACTATTATTTTGCAAAAATTTCTGGTTATGAGAAAAAAGTTCAATTTTCAAACATGATGTGAACATGATGTTGAAACCTTGATTTATGCTAATTGCATGAAAATAATTTCATATTCGTATCGCCACTGGAACATTTTTAAAATATCGTTCATGAAAAATCCGGAAAAACGAAATAAATAAATTTAGCAGAGACTGTACAAAATAATTAAAGAAAATGTATTGAAGGGTAGAATCAGGTGGCAAGTGATCGCTGTAACCGTAGTCAACAAACCTGAGGCATAAACTAATTTATTATTAGAACGTATTTAAGCTTTGATATAAAATAAAAAGCATTTTACCTTATTTTTTATCATGGAAAGAAATTTAAATGCTATATTTGCAAACTGTCATGTTTTGTGGACTACAGCACACAAGAGCATGAGAATATCAATGATTTTTTGCCGCAGGCACCTGTTGTGTATCAAAAAACATCAGAAGGATAATCTGGAATAGCCGGAGAGTGAGTCCCTAGAAATATGCAAAATAAAAGTGCCCTATGCAACTCGCGAACACACAAAAACTGAATCATATTTTTATGTAAAATGATTTGCTGAATTCTAATGTGGAGGTTGCGATTTGATTTGGAATTGCGAAATCGGAAAAAATTGCACTTTTCCACTTTTCTATGAAATTACGCGAAATTACAATGTTTTACGTTTCTCATCCCATAACTTGTTAATAACAGTTAACTCGGCTTGAAAATTTAGACATATATATATTTTGATATGTGATGAATTGATTGCCATACATAAAGTTATACTAAAAATATTAAATATCTGGTGAAAAAAAATATTTTCACCCGAGATCACATGATTTTTTCAGTAGCGACATTGAAAAAGTCTATATTGAGGAAACTTTTTTATTATTAAAGATAAATACTAGTATAAGTGAGTGAAATGTGGTTTAAGGTCTGAATTAATTTTTGAAAAACATAGAATCGTTGTTTACAACAGTTTGGTGGTCATACAAGTGTAATAAGCTTGAGCATTATAGGCGCTGCGTTAAATTATGGGTTCACCATGCACCAGACAGCACAGAGACATGAAATGACACGGTACGGCATTCGTGTCGAGATGTATTCATAAATTAATATTGATAATATTATACTGGGCAATTTTAGTAAGGCTTGCAAAAACAGGTCTTTAATTGAAGAATATTAGCTTTATTTTGATTCTTTGAAGTATTAGTTTTTTTTTCAAAAAATCTAACACATAAATTGTGATATTTCAAATCGTTTGCTATATAGTATTTCCTCGTCATTTAATTCCTTAGCGTTCTGGAAAATTTCGTTTTGCCGGTTAAATGACCTTATATAAAGTTGCTTTCGGTTTCCTTTAATGTCGCGTTCTTTATTTCAAATAAGACATTTTTTTGTATCCGTAGACATACTCAATCTGGCTTGTAATTTCGAAGTAGTGTCTTTATTTTCGGCATGTTTCATATCAATCATGTCTTGATAAACAATCCTCGCACAAGATCTTCTGCCCTGGGCATGATAAACGGAATTCTTAGAAAAAAATTCCTTATTTTCCAAATGCGCTCTCAAGGCCGCTGATATATTGTCCGATTTAAATGACGCCGAGTGTAATAGTTTTGTATAGTGTTCTTCTGTAACATTTTGAACAGTTCCTGAAGTTCCTGCCTGATACACTGATCAAAGTCAATGCTAACCACATATAGAGCTTAAGAATTATATTCAGGAATGTACACATGTTTACACCAAATATTTCTCATCCTATCTCTTCATGTTATACAAATAGGGTGAATCATAAACCACTTGAAAATATTGAGGATACTTTGTATTTTTTTAAATACAACAATGTTTACAATAATGTATTCTAAAAAAAGTAACAGCAGTGATATAACACTCGTATTAAGTAAAAACTATCTGCTGCCCGACATGGTTAGGGATTGCAAGCCAGAGCGCCGCGCGTACGATTCATTTTACATGGCCTTTTTCTCACTTAATACACATTTAATGAAAAAACGCTCCAAATAGCTACAGCTTACTCGCTTACAGTATGCAGTTATTTTGAAAAATAAAAAAGTTACCTCCACATTTCCATTCACACTTTACCGCTGTAAAGTATTCAAAAGTGGTAGCTAACTCTTTCATTAATACTTATTTATTTTTCAGTCATATCAAAACTTATATTGTTTTTGCATAAAGCAAAAGGTTTGAGTATTGTAGTACTAAAATATCAAACTTTGGTGACAACGAATAACAGATATAGAGGAGTGGGAACATTAAAAATGCGAAAATAGTGATTTTCGTAAAAAGCATGAAATAGTGCAATTTTCTCCAATTTCGCAATTCCAAAATAAATCGCGACCTAAACTGTCAGTTTTTGTATGTTCGAGAGCTGCATAGCATGTGTCGAAATCAGTGGTCCCGCTCTCCGGCTAGAACAAACAGGACTTCTTACTTTCCTGCTGGGAATTAAAACTCAAATAGCATTAGGAATTTAAAAAAATAAATTAGTTACCACGAAATTTGTGATTTTATTAGCTGAAATTATTTAGGATGATAATATATTTTTAACAGACTTCATAAAATTTAAAAAGAAAGGAGTTCTCAATTCGACTCATTTGTATGTTTTTCTTTAATTTTTATTCTTTCATTACCTGCTTATAGATTCGTTTAAGGGATTTCTATGAAATCTTTTCAAATTTTAAGTTATGGCTCGGCGGTGGTTCTATATTAATGTCAGCAAGCGACGTCTAGTGCAAGGTGAACAAAAATTGGAAACAGGATATTTTTAGTAGAGAATATTCGAGAATATGGCGAAGTCGCTAGTCATAATTTAATTTCATAAAATTTATTTTATGATAAAAAATTCAAATTCCGCCAGATTTGCATTAAAATTGGTAGATTGGTAGTTAGAAGGTGTTTTAGAAATAACTGATAACGAATCTGATGTTAATAGTTATGAATTCAAAATTCAATATGGCTGAGTTAATTACAATGTTTTTGCAGATTTACATGAAATTTGATACATAGTGATTTCAGGATTCTCTGATAAGACTATCGATTTAGTAAGTAACAACGTTTCATCCGTTTATTGGTCACCTAAATATGATAAAATCATAAAATGCTACGCATTTTGGAGAACGGGGTGAAAGATGTGGTGTTTTCGTTTTTTAACTAAGCGGAACCAAGCACAACTCAAAAAAATTACGAGAGTAATTTTTTGTAGAAAATCAGTTCCTATTGCAATAGAATTAAGCTCAAAAAGAAAACATTTTTTATACTAAATAAACAAATCTGAAGATATGATTTATATTTCTACTAGCGATGTGATGGAAATTAGAGATTTTGAAATTCGGTAAAAAATTTTACATTTTTTATACTTAATAAATTGTTTAAAACCCTTTCAGGACTGATAAAAAGCGACAAGGGACACGATTATAGCCCTTATGAACCTTATAATTATCATGAATATACGTAAGGACGTCTACTCTTAGAGACTTCTTATCTGAATTGGAAAAAAAATGCATGGTGAAGGTATTGTTTACCAGTACTACTATCATTATCCAGTTTTTTTCCAATGGACAGTTCGGGATTCAAATATGTTTTTCTATTGGATCATCAGTGCTGCGTACCTCTACGTGGAATCCTCAGACATTATTTTTCTATTGAATACATAAGATCAAACAACTTTTGACAAACGATTCTCAACATTGTTTCAAGTAATGAAAAAGAAGATAGGTACATTTTTTTTTGTCACAAAATTCACATAATTTCATTATTTCATTAATTCATTATTTGTCTTAAGTTCATTTTTGCATATATAAGGTGGTTCCACAGGATAACCACTAGCCCGAAAAGGGGTAAAAAAATCCTTTAATGAAGTAGGGTAACTTTTAGGGGATGGAAATAGGAAAAACCATCCCTTTCTCAAGCGCAGGTTTTTATTAAGGGAGACTTGTCATTAGTGTTTATGAAGTTACACTTTTAAATCTTTACCAATGAATGATTTCATGAAATAATCAATGGATTACTCAGTTACTAAGAAGGGATATACATTGAACATATAATAAATTAATTTTCTATAATATATATAATATTGTTGATGTCATACATTTCTAACTCTATCTTAGAAAAGGGAGAGACGTTTTCAATTTCATTGGAAAAAGTTTGCGATTTTTATGCTCCTTAAAACGTATCAACATGTATCAAGAGCAGGACTGGGCGAGCACTGCTAAAAAGTGCTCGCGAGCACTAACCACTAAGCACTCAAAAAAGTGCTTTAAATTTAGGAGCACTAAACACTAAGCACTTTTTAAAAATTTAAATAATGGAGTATATATTGATTGAGGCTAGAATGTCATTGAATTTATGTGTTATTTATAAAAAAAGATCAACAGAAACCACCTAGAAAGAGATTGAGAGTTTTTTGAGAGGAAACATGTTACAGGAAAAAGTTGTTTCCAGTGCCAATGAAAGTTCAGATATGAAAGAACGTCGTATCTTAAAGTTGATATTTTTGACAAAATTAACTTGGACAAAAGTGCATAATAACATGACAATAAAACATCATATATTATATTTTTTTTATTCGTAATTTTTTTAATTAATTTTTTTCAATTATTTTAATCATAATATCAAAAATATCAACTTTGAGATACGACGTTCAAATTTCATATCGGACCTTTTGTTGACATTCAAAACAACTTTTTCCTTTATAGTCAGGGAGCCCTCCCTAGCTGTACGTGCCCCCCCCCCCCCCCCCCCGACCTTTGGGGACAATGTTGTTCATAAAGATTAAAGCCTAAGGAATAATTTAAGATATGTCCTAAAAAAAACTGGCTGTACTTTCCAAAATGGCGGCCACATGTAAAAGAAAATTGTTGCCAATGTTGTTTTTGTCATTTAACACAAAAACTAAAAAAGATGGACAAAAACTTTCTGCACAAAAAACAACGTGCATAAAATTTTTTACAATTTTGTTCCTATACAATATTTTGATAGGAGTTACCATTTTCCAGATAAATGAGTCCAAAATTAAGAAAACATGGAAATTCACTTAGAGGAAATAACTGTGACAATTATTGTAAGGCGTATAATATAACTTTATATTATTAACATAACAAAAAATAAAATAAACTGAAAGAATTAATAATAATAATTATTATTATAATTTGCAGACATTTATCTCGAAAACGGTAACAATGGTATTTGGAAAATGGTAACTCCTATCCAAATATTGTATAGGAACAGAATTGTAGAAAATTTTATGCACTTTGTTTTTTGTGCAGAAAGTTTGTCTCCATCTTTTTTAGTTTTTATGTTAAATTACAAGAACAATATTTGCATTTTTTTTTTTAAACGGACGCCATTTTGAAAGTACAGCCAGTTTTTTTTAGGACATGTCTTAAATTGTTTCTTGGGCTTTAATTTTTGTAAGAAACATTGTCCCCAAGGATCGGAGGGGGGGGGGGGAAACTTAGGGTGGGCTCCCGTGTTAGTAACAATCTCCTCTCAAAATACTTATACTTTACTTTTGGCACAAATTCACGTTCTCTTATTTGTTAACCATTCTATGCGTAATTTCTAAATTCTGACTATAGCTAATGACTTTTCAGAGTAAACAAAACATTTTATGAAGAGTGACTTTTTCTCCAAAAATGCAAAATAAGAATTCAAAATAAGGAAGATTGCAAGTATAGTTCGGTGTTAGGTACACACTGTAATATTGAATACTATTCTGATTTTCACCTTGGTGGAGATTCATTTTTTAAGGAAAGAGACAATTTATCATTACACATCTCACATCATGCTTTTAGGTAGAGGGTAGGAGGGTACACCATTTTGTACTTCTGACTAGATCACAATATAGATTATAATATGATAAATAATAAAAGCATCATTCTTACGTGAATTTGATGTGTATGCTTATTGTGTTGAATGAATTTGATAATCCCAGCCGTTTTCATGCAAAAATGACACCCAATTTAGAAAAAAATATTTGAGACTATTTGAAAAGAAAGTAATGATTGAAAGCAATTTTTTATAGAGCATTTTCTTAAGAATTAATTATTATTATTTCACGAGATGTAATGTAACTCAAATTTTGATGTAATTAATTATATATTTTTTCTTCGTCATAAAATAAATATTCTTTAATCTAAAAATGTTTTTCTAAATTGGGTGTGAATTCGCTAAAGTGCTTGCGAACCTTTTCGAGTGCTCGCGAGCATTTTGCTAGATTACTAAGCACTAAGCCCTTTCGCAAAGTGCTCGAAGCTCTAAGCATTAAGCACCGATTTTAAGAAGTGCTCTTAAGCACAGTGCTCCCGAGCACAAAAGTGCTCAGAGTGCTTAGACAAGCACTAAGCACAGTGCTTAAGAACGGCTATGTTGCATTTTGAAATTCCACTGTAGTCGGTGTAGTTGGGGAAAAATAGTGAAACAAATTTAATCGACAATGTGCTTTTAACTTCTCCCTTAAAAATTCAATTTATAATATGAGCTCTATTCTCAAAATCGTTATTTTAGGTAGTTAATTTTGAACTGATAGCACTGTACAAACATAGTAAGGGTAGGATGATGGTTATATTTCAAAACTAATAATAATTTTCCTCTTAATTACGGTAGTTATTAAGTTATGTTTGTCTACTAGATTAATAAACGTGATTAATTTTCGGAATGAAAGCGTGGAGGATAAACCGTAACGATGTGATCACGATCAAAGGAAATTGCTTGATTAAAGTCAAATGACGCAAAATATGGTGTGAGCCAGAAAATGAAAAGGGAGAAATAAACAAAGATGTATTCATCAGATACAGAAATTAAATGTGTAAGAAATGAATTTGAACGATTACATTCTCAGGAGCATTTATATATTTTGAATTAATTTCTTAAGAGTTAGAATTTCTTCCTGTATGGTGGAAATCAAAGTCACCAAATAATTATACAATTATAGATAATTGCATTTCAGACTTACAGTTATGCATAACTGCAATTCTTAACCCACTAATCTTTGTTTCAGAATACTCCAAATGTGTTCGATACTCTGTTCACTACTTCAAGATTTTGTTGTTCGAAAAAATCTAGAACGATTCTACCAGTGTGAGGTCTTGCATTATCTTGCCGTAGAATAAAATTGAGACTGTCGCGATTGACAAATGGGAAGGTTATATGTTGGAGAATTTCTGGTGAGTCTGTTTAAACTTATTCCACCCTAAGCCATCACGAACCCATCTCTAAAAAAACCCATTTCTCTCACCGTTGAATTCAAATATCGTTCTTTTGGATGTCAAGAAACTCGAGCATGAACGCATTAGAACATAAAGAAATTTGTAGGAATGAATTAATCACATGACGATGTTCTTGGATAAGGGGTCATTATCATCTGGTGTTGCGAATAGGGTCTTCTTCGACTAATACTCACATCCCTAAACCTATTGCATAATCGATGGTATAAGTCGACCTATTTGAAGCAACTGAACCACGTATCTCTGAGAGTGACCTTTTCGTAAACGACTGAAAGCTCTAGCAATTTGAAGTACATCAAGATGTTTTCTTGGTAAGATAGGTCTTCTAAAACACCATTGCTCGAGTTTGACACTGATGACCATAACTTTGATATCGCGACCGACGTGGCGTAACAAGGAGGGATGGCTCGGGTAGGACAGATTAAATATAAAAAGTTCAAGCATTAGTTTATCTTTAAAAGGAATACAATTGTCTTCCTCCGATGTTATATCAGGGGCATTTATAGTTATTTCATCGCGACATACCCATAAGTACTCGTCTTGCAATTTAGACAAAATGCTAGATTTAGCCGTAGCATCAGCCCGGGACGCGTTCCGGGATAAATAGTTTCTTCGCAGTGTAAATTCGGTGGGCAACTTCACGTCACCAAATTCACTGCTCACAGAGTTTTACATAAACTTCTTAAAAATAAAAGTTATCTATTTGCGTCCATCGAATCGTACGTAATATTAGCTAGTTCACTATTATTTATTTTGTCTTTCCGAGGCACAAATCTCATCAGTACTCTCGGTACAATGTTTGACAACATTTGATTTACAGGTGTACGATATTGTCGTATTACAAAATGAACAACGTAACATACGGCCGTCCAACATTAGTCCAAAAAAATTCGGAAGCCAATTTTGTACTGTCGCAACTCATGGCACGGATTGAGACGCGTTTACCTGTTTGATAAGATTTAAGGGATTAGTACATACATACTCAAGTCATGAGCAATCTGGCAGCAAAAAAACTAGGCGGCAAGATCAAAGGATTAAAAGGAAAATATGTGGTCGAGTAATTTGTTGCAGACGTTCTAAAGAATAATTTATATCGACAGTTGTCAAGTACTGATATTAAACATTTCATATCAAAAAGTTATAGAAATACATATAGTAGATTCAAAGATATAATTTATTTACGGGTATTTTTACCTTTATATGATACCATATTTCAGTAAATAAAGTGTCCGTCTCTGACATGATGGACGTGATATCCGGGGTATGCTCATGACATATTATCTAAACTTTTTAGAAGCATGACTATACTGTGCCTTTTTACATTTTATTCTTTGAGTATAAAAACGGAACCGAAGTTTTTCTTGTTAACGAAGTGTCTGAATGAAGAATATAAAAATTCATGGGAGCATGTCAAGAATTAAAGACATTACAGCTATGCCACCGAGTGATACCTATGACTAGTTTATCTTGTCATTAGATGTTAATTTCGATCGACATTCAGCAGAGATTTTTCAACAACACATTTAACGATTACAGCTTTATGAACTTGACCTCAATAGATCTGTTTCCGCAAACTAATGGCTATAGTAAAATAATTTGCTTTATATCATTGTTTGGTATATGGTATTCTTTCGTATGCATGTACCTATAAAAGCAGAGCATTTTTACTACAGTAATTTTACAGGCTATCAAAATTCACATTGAAACCGTAACGATTTGCTTCGTGCAAAACCTATTTAAAGCAACAAAGTATAATATTGCTCTCGTATACTATGGCACATTAGTACTCATGGAGCGAATTTATTATGCGGAGAACAATGGATGTTTGTGAAACACACAAAATTTATTGATGAATTAAATTCACGAGTATGGAAATGGCAGTAAAATCCAATTACCTCCATCGACATCGACGCAAACAGACCCCGGACAGCAGTGTTCATTTGCAGTGCAGCGTTTGCCGTAACAAGGCTCATCCTCGTTGTTTTCACTGACGTATTCCTCCATTATACCGTCTTCGCCTTCGCCGTTCCGCTGAAAATAAATTATTAGTTAAATATTATATTACCTATCAAAAAGAATGACGAAAGTGCATTTGTGAAGCTCCTGGGAAAAGGTCTAAATTTACAATAGAGTTACTCGAATGAAAATATAGCAGAGCTTACAGAGAAAAAACTGTGTAAAATGTTGTCCCAATTGTGAAGAATTACATTCCAAATTAGTCTTAAAAAGTGACAGGAAGAAACAAATACTACAATATTGGAGTAATGATCTTATGCAGTTTATGCATCAACAATATTTGAAATTTTTGTAAAATCCTAGAAATCACATAAATTGAATTGTTTACAAAGTACATCACACGGAATGATAGGAAAATGGCCCTCGGTTATATTATAGGCCTCCTGAACAATAGTTCTCATGGGCACAATGCTCAAAATTCAATAGTTCGGTCGCCAGTGGCCTTTGAAGTCTAAAAATATAAAGTTCTTATATATGAGGTGAAGCTTTGACCCCAAAAGTTCTGTGACTGGATCGCAAGACATCTATTCCTCCGTTTTCGAATGCGGGGAATTCGATGGTGACAATATTTTCCGACATACCCTTCACTCACTATCCCTAAACCGGAATAATCACCCCTTTTCACGATTTTACGGTGCTAAACTTGCGAGGGCTTGTCGGATCGGTTTTTTTTGTCAATTGGAATAAAATAAGTAACGATTGACCACAGCTGGCTTAACCCCCCTGGTGGTTGAATCTACAGCCATTCCCAATAACAAAGTGCCACGAAAACAACGAAAATCAGCTGGAAAACGATATACCCCGTTTTCTAGGGTCGGGAACACGACAGTTACAATATTTCCCTACCTACCATTTACCCCCCAAACTGAAAAAACCAACCCTTCTAACGATTTTTCGGTGCTGGGCTTGTGAAGGCTTGTCGTATCGATTTTTTGTTAATTCGAATAAAATAAGTAAAAATTGACCAGAGGCGATCTAACCCACCCCTGGGAGTTGAAGCTACTCCCACCCCCTATAACGAAATACCACGAAAACAACGAAAACCAGCTTGAAAATGGTATACTTCCATTTTCGAGGGCGGGAAACACATTGGTGACAATATTTTCGAACTACCCTTCACTCCTGAGCCGGAAAACCACCACCTTTTCCGATTTTCCGCTGCTAGGCTTGCAGGATAGGATCTTTTCTCGTCAATTCGAATAAAATAAATAAACCTCGATCAGACGAGACCCAAACAACCCGGGGGTTCAAGCAGCCTTTACACGAAGTGAACTTTTCCTTCAGTGACTGTGACGTCCATTTCAACTCAGATGAACAGTGTGGTTATAATTGTAAGCGTCTATTATCATATAGTGAGAATTGTATATAATGAATCAGATGTAATGAATGATCATTAAATGAATAAAAACGAGAATATTTTTACATATATAACACAGCCCCACAAAAAAAATAAAAGTTCTGTACCACGTGACGTGAATACATAGATTTTGTGTATTTTTTAAAGCTGAATCCGAATCAGCACCCAAAACTATGGGTTACCCAGGTAGTTTTTCCAGTAAAATGCAAAAACATCCCCTAAAATATGCAACAATTTGTAAATACTTTGAGAAAACATTTTAAAATAAGATTTTGAGCATTAGAAAGAAATATATGCAAATTAAATCCATACCACCTCTACGAGGAGGTTAATTCCATCCTTAAGGTCAAATAACGAATGTTATAGTGCAAAACAATGTGAAAAGCCATAGCCTCGTAGTTTGTAATTCCAAATATACAAATGTAGGTTGACAGACAATATACCTAAAAAATATAATACAATCTTATTTTTTAGGGGCTTGAAACCACCTCTGCAGACCTAGGTATTTTTTACCCCTTTGAGTCACATATTTTTCTATTTAATGGTTTGGTCTAAATTTTGTTACCGCGGGTTCTTGTGATCGCTGATTACGAATCTGAAGTCCGAATCCGAAAATTCCTGAATAAAAGATGGCGGATCCAATATGGCGGATGTAAAAATCGGAAAAGCATTCAAAATTTGAAGATTATAGCTGAAACTTGTTACTCGGGAGTTTTTGGAGTCGCTGATCGCGATTCTCCGTAGACGCCTATTTGGTAAAAATTAAAAAAAAAATTTTTCTTCGTGCCACATTTTAAATATCCTCTGGAAACATATTATATCTAGTCGATATTTTGGGCATCTATTTCCATATACTCTAATCAGAATAATTACTTATAAATCAATTTCCGCAATACCTAGTTACCAACTTAAATCTATCTTTATTATCTTAAATACTTTTAACAAACGTTAAAATATCACACTGACAGATGTCAAAGGGAGTAAACGTCACTTTGACAGATGTCAAACTGACAGCTACCCCCTCTGCCCGGATAGACTTGGTCATAAGATTAATAATAATAATGTACTATTCGCCATTAAAATTTTCCACCCAGCTCATGTAACACAGTTAGGAAAGGAGTACTTTCAAGCTCTAAATTATAATTTCCCACGATATTGCCACAATGATCAGTTTTATATATTTGGTGCCAAATCGTCCCTATTTCATTCGTCTTCACTTTCACATTTAAGCGAGACTGCACACTGCAAATCGTATTAATACTCCTTAGTCCAGTCAATGAATATATTGTAGAATGCATGGAATATGCGATGCTTTTTGACTTCAGAACTTTGTTAGGAGTAGTTAGTAGGTAAACATACTAAAAGTCCCCACCCCTGGGAGGTGAGCTTACGGCGGGAGGGGTCAAACAGACAGATGTTAAACAGACAGATGTCAAACTGACAGATGTCAAACTGACAGATGTCAAACTGACAGATGTCAAACTGACAGATGTCAAACTGACAGATGTCAACTGACAGCTACCCCCCTCTGCCTGGATAGACGTGGTCATAAGATTAATAATAATAATGTACTATTCGCCATTCAAATTTTCCACCCAGCTCATGTAACTCGTTAGGAAAGGGGTACTTTCAAGCTCTAAATTATAATTTCCCACGATATTGCCACAATGATCAGTTTTATATATTTGGTTCCAAATCGTCCCTATTTCATTCGTCCTCACTTTCACATTTAAGCGAGACTGCACACTGCAAATCGTATTAATACTCCTTAGTCCAGTCAATGAATATATGGGAGGGGGGTGGGAAGGTCCCATTTTTGGGTTTTTCGATTATATCTCGGAAACGGTGAACTCTAGAAAAAATATGTTCTAAATACAAATGAAAGCTAATTAAATTTTCTATAAAATTGTTCCCATGCATATTTGTCGAATTTCCAACGGTTTTCGACATATACGTTATTGAAAATCGATAATTTTCGAAAAAATCGTTTTTACCTTTTTGTCAAACATTTACTTTTAGTGCCTCCCACGATCGTTTCTCAGAAAAATTGTTACAAACGAAGTTGTAGAACATTAAATTTCCTTCACTTTGATATAGAGTTTTGCCACTTTATTTATCTTCAACCAATCAAAAGTTATAGAATTTCTAACATATACGCTCAATTTCGATGTTCCTCTAGAAATGACTATGTTGACGCTACCATGATGATTAACAAACAACCTTTTAAAAATAGAAATAAGGTAGTTGCAATTGACACACAACACTTTTTTTATAACTATAGCTTTTATTATATTATTACGAATCATATAATAAAGGTATTTATATGGACTGATAGTAATTAAAAAAATAAGCATTCAAGGTGACATTTTGGTTTTTTTGAGGCGAGGCACATTCATCTTCGTCAGCAGTGGAGACTTTGTCCAAAGAGATTGGTAGTGTATCGATGTCGTCGTCGTCGCCTTCTTCCTGAATTAATATTCCGACTCCGTTGTTGCAACTGCCCTTGTAATTCGGGCATGCGACAGAGCAGTTTATCGATGCTTTTCTACAACCACACCTGCCACTGTCACATCCTTTCGTGCATCGGCAAAAAATCATCTTCAAGATTTCGTCAGGAGCAGCATCCAACTCTGACAGTTTCGGAACTAGTTGGTCATTCTTTCTCTCCCAACCCCAATTCGGCGCCCCGCCATTAGGTTCCTCTCCTAACCACAGGTGTACTTGGTGGTACGTCCGGAATGGATGCTGATTAACGGCTCCTTCAGTTGGAGGGAGAGTTGAGAGATCAGGCTTCATGTTTGCAGCTGCTTTGACAAATGATTTATAGCGGAACTCATTAAGAGATTTTTCTGTGGCTGGAGCGCCATACCATGAGAGAGTTTTCATGATTCCTCTGTCTCAATGGATTTAGGGGAAGAAGAACCGCTGGCAAATACCTCAGCTGCATGTTGTATGATTTTGGACTTCCAATGTATGGAGACAATTGTATAGGAAATTAAGTTTTTTGGGAAACAATCATGGTAGGCACTAGAAGCAAATGTTTGACAAAAAGAGTTAGGTAAAAATGATTTTTTCGAAAATTATCGATTTCAATAACGTATATCTCGAAAACCGTTGGAAATCCGACAAACATGTATGGAAACAATGTTATAGAAAATTTAATTAGCTTTCATTTTTACTTAAAACATATTTTTTCTAGAGTCCACCGTTTCCGAAATACAATCGAAAAACTCAAAAATGGGACCTTCCCACCCCCTTCCCACCGTAAGCTCACCTCCCAGGGGCGGGGACTCTTAGTATGTTTATCTACTAACTACTCCTAACGAAGTCCTGAAGTCAATAAGTCTCGCATATTCCATGCACCCTACACCCCTTTTTTGAGCACTCATTGACTGGATTACCTTGTTTCGCATTTTTAGACATTTGCCTATTTTTACTCAAATGCCTCAATTTTTTGGGTTGTAAATACCAATTTCTATGGTACTTTTTAATCCGTCATAATGGGTCCGCCATTTTGGATTTAAGAATTTGCGAATTAAGACCCCAGAATCGTGATCAGCGACTCCAAGAACCCCCGAGTAACAAGTTTCAACCATAATCTTCAAATTTTGAATGCTTTTCCGATTTTTACATCCGCCATATTGGATCCGCCATCTTTTATTCAAGAATTTTCGGATTCGGACTTCAGATTCGTAATCAGCGATCCCAAAAACCCACGGTAACAAAACTTAGACCAAACCATTGAATAGAAAAATATGTGACTGAAAGGGGTAAGAAATACCTAGGTCTGCAGAGGTGGTTTCAAGCCTCTTAAAAATAAGATTATATTATATTTTTTAGGTATATTGTCTGTCAACCTACATTTGTATGGATTTAATTTGCATACATTTCTTTCTAATGCTCAAAATCTTATTTTAAAATGTTATCTCAAAGTATTTACAAATTGATGCATTTCATTATAAAGCTTTACCGTATCAGTCTATTTTAGGGGATGTTTTTGCGTTTTACTAAAAAACTACATAGGTGACCCATATTTGTGGCTGCGGATTCAGATTTAGCATAAAAAAATACACAAAACCTATGTATTCACGTCTCTGGTACAGAACTTTTTTTTTTGTGGGGCTGTGTAATAAATGAAAAACAAAAATATCTACATATACCAATGACCAGTGTTAATCAATTCCCTACAAGCCACTGAAAGAAAAGTTGACTTTGTGTAAAGGCTGCTTGAACCCCCGGGTTGGTTAGATCTCGTCTGATCGAGACGAGACTTATTTTGTTCGAATTGACGGGAAGAAATCCTATTCGACAAGCCCTCGCAAGCTCAGCACCGGAAATCGGAAAAGGAGGTGGTTTTTCCGATTTGAGAGTAGTGGGTAAAGGGAAGGTTGGGAAATATTTTCACTATCGTGTTCCCCGCCCTCGAAAACGGGGTACACCGTTTTCCAGCTGATTTTCGTTGATTTCGTGGAATTTCGTTATTGGGAGTAGAGGGAGTTTCAACCACCTGTGGTCAGTCGTTACTTATTTTATTCGAATTGATTAAAAAAACCCGATCCGACAAGCGTTCGCAGGCCTAGCACCGGAAAATCGGAAAAAAGTTTTTCCGGAAAATATTGTCACCATTGTATTCCCTGCACTAGAAAACGAAGGAGTGGATGTCTTGCGGTCCAGCCACAGAACTTCTGGGGTCAAAGCTTCACCTCAAGGGACTATATTTGGTACATACTAAATACTATACTATATACAAAAATTTGGTGCAATTTAACCGAGGGCCATTTTCTTATCATTTCGTGGATTACTATTGCATAAATATACAGTGTAGTAGGAATGAACTGTATGGTGTGAGTTACAATTCGTGTTAGAGTTTGGCCTTCACTTAAGTAGTATTTATTGGCGGACTAAAGACAATACTAGGATAAAAGTCCAAGTCAAATCCTTCAAAAATTACTCTAGAACCCCTTCAAAGGTACATATATTTAGTTTTTTCAATTTTCTCGGAAACTATTGATCTATGGAAAGATGGAGAGAAAGACAAGGGTGCTAATTTAAAAAACACAAAATTCCCCATTGACTAATGTGTATATGGTCTACATTCGATAAACTTGTGAAGAAGAAAGTAGGTAATTAAGGGAAAAAGTCAGTTTAATAAGAAAAAAAAATGATAGTAATAAAATCAAGATTATGAACACAAACATTTGCACAGTAAGGTACAAATAAGTTTCCTTTTTCTTACAGCCGCAGGCATTTAGATAGTCCTTTTTGCAGCTACATTTGATTGGTTCCTCATCCGCTTTACACAATTGAGGAATTGATATCCATTTTGAATTTGGTCCTTAGATTATTTTATCCAGTCGAAACCGTATGGGTCTAATGGATTAATCAATGGTATGTAGGCAGAAACCCATATACTCATCTGAAATGGAACTTTTCTACAGTGCTGCAGAGAATTTTTCATGTGAGGTACATTTTCTGGATTATTGATTAAATTTGAACAAAAACGCTTCCAACTCTAATATTGGAACCTAATTTAAGCACTTAAAATGGTGCATCCCAGATCTCACATACCGAAACGGTAACTAACTCTCTTGTTTCTTTCGACGCAGAGAATACCATTTTTTGGATCTTAGTCTCATCGATGATGATGAACCCATCCAGTAAGACAAGGAAACAACTGCAAAGCACTGCTAAGTTTCAGCTTTAAGACGTGGTAAATATTTTAATAAATCTTTACTTTCTTTTGTATTTCCCTGTTCCGAAACACATGGGTATTGAACCGTCTGGAGCAATTTGTTGGAAATACGAAAAATAGTATACAGCGTGATCTACCAAGAAATGCGGAAAATAAAATGGTGTATTAGTCTTCAATGTGGGAAAGCCCCTGCAAAAGTTTAGAGGATTCTGAGGTAATTTAGTATTTTAAATTATTAGTAAATTTGCGAAGATACACTACTGATGTTGAGTAAGTCCTGACCTACTCCTGGTCGACGAACTTACTTGTGAAAGAACGTATTCGAGTTGTTTACATTTCCTTAATTGGCATAAAAAGTGAAGCCGGCCAGCGAGATAAAAAAAAGGGTCTACACACGATCCAGCGGCAGGGAGCCAACATTGTCGGTACGCTTTGAAGATAATTGGAATTCCAGCGGACCAGTTCACTTTTACGAATGAGCTCAAAGCATGCCGACAAGGCTGGCTCTCTGCCGCTGCATCGTGTCAAAAGTCATTGACCGGTTAACTAAATATCTTATATATCTGCTTGTTGTCTCAGCATGGGTCAATGTCTTCGATTTATTTCGATTTATTTCGCTAGTTTTGTAGTGTGATTTGATTAAAACCAAAAAGTCACTTCTATCTTATCCAGCTTTGCTGTCAGTAGTGTCAATCCGATATGGTTGTACCGCATTACTTTAGATTAGTTAAAGTCATTGGCGGCGCATTTTTACAAAAAAATAAGGTAATTTTTTTGGTCATTTTTTTTAGTTTTTCATTTTTTTAACTCCTTTCGGTGAGGATGTTGTAGAACTCTCCAAAATCGTCCTAAGTTGAAGACATAATCAAAATTCGACTTAGGCAAAAATTTCATTTAAAGACATTTTTGGGAGTCTGCAGAGGCGCAGATCAGTCCATAAGGACCGTTTTGGGTTCTATAAGGCGTTGGAAATGACCAGGTGAAAATTCGAAGAAACACCGAATTTTCACTTAGGAAAAATGTTTTTGGTTCAGAATATGAGAGTAGAAGTATATAATGACAAAGATTTATGAATAATATACTTTTTCAAAGGTACCATAAATTGGACTTTGAAAAATAATATTTTTGGAAGGGCGTCAAAATTTGGCCCAGGAATCGATTTATCGAAAGTACGCCAAAGTTTCACTTGCAGACTAATTTTTCAAAACTGCGTTGAAATTTGGCTTGAAGATCGATTTTTCAAAAGTACGCCAAAATTTCACCCGCAGATTAACTTTTCAAAAGTACCTTGAAATTTGGCTTGAAAATCGATTTTTCAAAAGTACGCCAAAATTTCACCCGCGGATTAACTTTTCAAAAGTACCTTGAAATTTGGCTTGAAAATCGATTTTTCAAAAGTACGCCAAAATTTCACCCGCAGATTAGTTTTTCAAAAGTACCTTGAAATTTGGCTCGAAAATCGATTTTTCAAAAGTACGCTAAAATTGGTCTTAAAATGGATTTTTCAAAAGTACCACGAAGTCAGCTTAAAAAGTACCACGAAAATATAATTTAAATTATTTTTATTTTTTATTCCTCAACCAAAGACATTGACCTTTGAGGTACGGTCATTGAAAGCCTAATTCTAAAGTATGAGCATGAAATTTTAACGATGCGCTGCATCCAAAAGGCAAAATAGAAGATTTTGTCAAAGCCGGCGTAGTGCCGATAAGCAAAAATTGATAAAAATCAATGCACATGTACAAGGCCGGTTTCTCGCATAGAAAGAGTTTGGATTGACCCAGCGGCTCGCAATTTGGTCGAGCGCGTTGAGTGGTCCAGACAAAGCGATGGTAGAAAAGCCAATAACAGGGCTTTTCAAATGACAAAGTTATAGAGGAAAACGCCTTGTGCATAAAAATCCAAAAATTCAATTTTGCCTAAAAGTCGCTCGAAGGTGAGACGCTGCCAAATCGATAATATTAATCGACTGTGATAAGGGTTAGTAAGTCGTGGACTGATCGAACGCCACTCAACTTATGCAGTAATAAGTCCTCTGAATGTGTTTGAGTACGTGAATCCCCACGATACAAGAACTTTAAAGCTAAGTAGTCTCTAGCGAAACTAAATTCATTTAGTAAAACTTTTTTAAGTTAATTTCAGTCAGCCTTAATTATTCATTTACCCAGAGTCTGAAATGATTCTAAAAGCTCACATTTTGATTCTGAGAAGGTACGTATGAATCTTTTCTACCTAATCGATCGTTAGCGTGAGCGCTCTCGCTTGTATGGTCTGAAAGTCACTACCTTGATTGGGGAAGGCACGATTCTTATCTTGAGAATTTTGTATAACCAATTCTGTTAAATAAACGGATTCTTTGAACTAATATTTCTTAATTGATCTTGAGGCCTGTTGACCGTCTATAATCCCTGGAACTTTCGTATAGAAAACCGGATGTGTCGAGTTAATTCGCATTAACGTTCGACCTTCTGGTTGCTTTACGGAGGTTTGAGAGGGATTTTTTTATGCGTTTTTTGAGAAATATATTCCGTTATTAATGGACCAAAACGTGATTTTCGCGTACCAAAACTAATCCCTCCGCAGAGAAATTCTTCGGTTGGGATTTTTTTTTTTTATGCAAAAATTCAGGAAATTAAGAGGTGCCTAAACCTCTAACGAGGGAATTCGGGTCCAGAGAGAGCGTAGTTTCCGATCTGTGGTAGTGCAGCCTTGGTCCCATTACTCGGCTGCCGAAGTGCATCTTATCTCGAACCCGCCTGGGAGGTAGAAGAACGGGGTAATACGCGACTGGCGCCCCCTGAGAAATAAATTGGTGTCGCGTCATTTTGACGCCCGGTAGTGCGTTCTTCTACAAGGACAACCTACTGCTAAATTTTCCGCATGTCATGGCAGATCACGTTGTATAAGAATCACAACATCGGAATCTATCATTTCCACTTGGATTGTCTTTGATCCTGTTTTCAGTGTGTGAATAACATAAACAATTATTGTGACAAACTGATTTATAAAAGGTGATACAAAAATCGAAATAGACGGGTACGTTGAAGATCAATTGGCGTATACCATGTCTAATCAAGAGCACAAATTGGTATTTCCAAAACTCCTGGAAAAATTTATTTCGAAAATTACTTATTAGCTGCACTATATTTATAATTCATGAATTATAATTATGAAATAAGCAATGTTTATAGTAAATCCTCTATACATGTACTGCTCATCTTTGCAGGCGCTCTGCAGTATATCAAATAATGACAGAAACGTTTATAAAGAGTCTCCACCGAATGCAGGAGAGGGCTTTATATTAAATTAGGAAGCCTTTGCAACGATAAAAGTATAATCAGTCATCCACAGTCTGGTTTATAGCTTCTTCGCTCTCGTCCGCATGTCCAAAGATTGTAAAAACAAATCAAATAATATTAATGCTTAAACTGTACAGAATTATTACTCCAAAATATATTTAGTTGCACAAATTGTTCCCTTCACTTTTTAAAGATCAATTTGGAGAGTAATTTTTTATAATTGGAAAACAATGTTACGTACATTATTCTGTGTGTGCATCTAATTATCAACGTACACCCAATAATATTGAAGTACTTAAAGTATCAGTAATGAATATACTATCATGTATTAAAAAAAATCTTTATCTCTTATTAGAAAAGCAAATCATGTTCAAATCTGCTAGCAATATTTTCAAGCAAATAAAAATAAACTTGTCGCTGTACCTCCTTTAACACAAACCAAATCGTATTTTTTTTATTATATCCAGCGACCCTATTAAAATTCAGTATGCATGTGGAATTCAGAGAGTGTAATAAAATTCCTTTTCGAAATCACTGAAGCTCCCGTGGGAGTCTTTTCGATTCACTGCATTCGAAGTACGTTTGCCGAAATGATTTTTAGATACTTACTTGAATAAAGCCACCACCGTGACCTCCGTAGCCCATGTTTGCAAGCATTTCTGGGGAAAATCTGTTGAATAATCCACCCCAGGCATGAGCTTTGTGTCCTAGGAGGCAGAATGTTAATATGGCAATAGAGGCTCTCATTTTAACCTGAAAAATAAAAATACGTACACATTTTAAACATAGAGTGCACATAGTAAGAATAGTAGATAGATAAATAAATATGTATGCCTTTATTAGTTCATGTAAAAAAAATTACAAAACCCGGAGGGTATAGAACATGACAAACAGGGCTACAGTTAAAACGAAAAACCAATATACATAGATAATTTTATTTAACAGAATTATACATAAGTACAAGGTACTGTCACAGTTGCTTTACGATACTCCGAAATGAGAATATAATTATTTAAAAACTAAACTTTTTAAAAAAGATAAGCTTAAATTGAAAATAGTTCTAAACTATCATCCGTATTATACAAAAACCAAGAGAAAAGCAGACAACCATTACAAACGATAATATAAAAATGATAACAAATACATGTAGAAAAAAATATCTCTAAAAAGTAAGAAATAAAATTTCACTCAGTTTTACAAATACCTATCTACCTATTAGTGGAAAGTAGCAAGGAACTGTACCTTATTACTAAATATCAGTTTGAAGTCGGTGTAAAAAAAAATTACTAATTTCAAAAATACGTTTGGCACCGACTTCAAATTGATATTTGGTAATAAGGTACAGTTGTTACTACTTTCCACTAATAGGTAGACAGGTATTTGTAAAACTGAGTGAAATTTTATTTCCTACCTTTTCAAGGTCCCTGCCTGGAGGATAAACAAATAATACACCATATCCTCACTTTAGTTTCTTATAGTAATAGAGTTTTAGTCCACAGTACACAATATCGTTTACTTTTCTGTTTCCGCCATTGTACCAGGTTTCATGTAAATCTTAAAAAAAAAATTGCTGGCATTATCGTATCTCAATTAAAAACCATCATGCAATGAAATCGTCATCATTAACAGCATTGAAAACAATAATATGAGCGAGAGTATGCTGTATAATTTGTTTGTAAAAGCAAATTTTCCAACGGACGCGTTTCTCAATAAATATCTCAGTTCATACTGCTGTCGTAGAAAACATTCTTCGGTTGATTCGCCTCCATGCAAGGCTCTCGTACGTTGCGAAATGGTATATGACATGATAGGAAGTTATAATAATGCCCTGTTGTTTGTGAAAAATAATTATCATTATTATAAATTGAGAACTAAATTCTCAATTGATATAATGTCACTATTTGAAAATCATGTCTGCATTTTAATATTATGTTATTATGAAATATATATTAGTTAAATATATAAATAAACAAGCTAAAAGCGTAATCTTCGCCTGTTCACTAAACTTTTTATATAATTGTTACACATTCTACAGGATACTCTTCACAGTTTTTTAATTTTATAGTACGAACTTAGTTGGTAAACTCAGTGTAAAATAAAGTAAAAATAAAAAGGAAACTTTACCATACCCCATTTGGGTTTCGAACCCGGAACCCTTGGATTCCGAGTCAAAGCGTAAGAACTACACCACCACCTAATACGTAAAAATTTCTATTCAATTACAAAAACATAAAAATCAAAAAAAAAATGTTTTTTCAAATTTAAATCATTAATAACATTTTTATTTACTGATCGATTTTGTTCAAAAGCAATAGGGTTCTTCCTCTAGCCAACACTAACTTACTGTCCAAATTTCAGTATAATCGAATTTTTCTTTCTTGAGTTATCGTGCTTACAAGAAACGTGACGGACGGACGGACGGCCAGATGGACATTTTGAAAGTTGTTCAGAATTCGTTCACTAACACAATGATATGAAAATTTTTTTGTCTGCGAGCGATATTTACGGTTTTAGAAATGTGCCGATCAAATGCAATATACTCTTCGTTATCGTACTTGCGAAGAGTATAATGATAGGAAATAGCATTTAAAAAAATTTCTATTCAATTATAAATCTAAAAAAAATCGGAAAACGATTTTTTAAACTTTAAATAATAAATAACTTTTTTAATTACCGATCGATTTTGTTAAAAAACAGATTATGTTTGTTTTAAGCATTTTAAATGTTATAACGCAAACTTAGTTGTTGAAGTACTCGTCCGAATGTGTACGCTATAGTAATAGCGCAACTTATTTATAAACTGCCGTTTCGGCAGTTTAATATTTAATAAAGGGTAGATTGCTAAAATATTAAGATGGAAAAAAGATTTATATTGCCGAATATCAAGGTCTGAGGTCCATCCCTTTTCTTTAATCTTTATTACCCGCATTATGCTCCCTCCTTTCCTATTACTTGGATTGCGATATAATTTTTTTAAAGTAAAGATAAAAAGAATCCTGTAAAAGAATTGTCCTCTGAACTCTTTCCTTCGTACTCAAAAACGCATTTGAAAAAAAAATGGAAAAGGTTTTTCCATTCCCACAAGTTTGTTTATTTGAAAGAAAAAAACAAGCTAAAAACATACTCTTCGCCAATTTACTGAGCTTTTTATATATAATTGTTACACATTCTATAGGATACTCTTCGCAGTTTTCTTGTAAATAATGTTAGTTTTTGGACATCCTAAATTTTGTGCTATAAACTTTGTTGTGAAAAAAATTGTATGAAAAAAAAATGAAAAAAAATATCCAACCTGTGGGATTCAAACACGGGACGTTTGGATTGCAACAACAACAAACAACAACAGCAACAAGCATTTATTAATGTTTCACAAGGTACAATAATGCGCCATTCCGGAGTCCGGCCCGGAGCCAGCCAGACAACCACGGCGAACACCGCCGAGGTGGGTGTGAGACTGGGCGGGGAGGGTCCGGTTTGGCGGTGACAAAAATTATTTGCTGAGTTAAAACTCCTGCCTAATGAAAAAGGCTTAAATTTAACGGTATCGTATAACGTAGTACACAAGGGTACTTCAAAATAATTAAAATGAAAACTGTAAAAAACTATCGATTTCGCGCACACGCGAACACTTAAAAATTTTGATTGCTGGCACGGGAAAACAAAACTCAACGAAAAAACCCGTTTGAGACAATTCCACCCTGGTAGTCTTCCTGACGCCAGGAAAGTGTCGTGGATAGTTAAAAGTGTGTAATGTTATGTGAAATTTTGGTTTGTTAAGAATTTATTGGTCGAGACTGAATTTAGAAACAAAACATAGACAAGGAACAAAAAAGGTAAAAACAAATAAAGGGAATAGATAGGGGTTGGTTGTAGGTTTTGGTGAAGATTAAAGGTGGGGAAAGGAGAAGTTGTCGTAGAGGGAAGTGTGGTTAGAGAGGTTGCCAAAAGATAGGCAACGCCTGGTATGGCAAGGCGTGTCGGATATCGAAAAGGTTCGCATTATGCTGTCTGATTCGTGTTATGTTGCGGGTTAGCGGACTATCGCCCAGTTTGAATTGATAAAATTTTTGGGAGATTTCTTGGACGTAGTCCGCTAGTGGCGTTATGTCGTGGCAACGATTATATAGATCTCTGAGGGAGGTGTATCTGCCCGAATCAGAGATGAGGCGCATAAATTTGTGTTCGAGAACTCGGAGTTTCCTCATTGTCGTGGTCGGTATGCTGCACCACACCGGCGCCGCATATGTGATGGCCGGCCTGATCACCATCGTATACAACAATTTTTTATTTGTCCTGTTGAGTCCGCTACTCCTTGCCAGGAGCGGATACAGACTCCTGGACATGGAGTAGACCTTGCGCATTGTCTCGTGTATGTGAATGTTGAACGTCAGTCTCTTGTCCAAGTTCACCCCTAGATACTTCACGCACCGTTTAATTGGAATTTGGCGACCCCCGATCGAAAGTGGTGTTAGAATCCGATTTTCGGTGAAACGGCGCGTGAATAGAATTGATTCCGACTTCTCGGCATTGATCCGAATTTTCCACCTGTCGTAATACGCCGTGGCACGGGCCACGTGAGCCTTCAGCAACATATTAGCTGCCTGTGCATTGTGCGAATGCACGTACGTGGCCGTGTCATCGACGTACTTGGCAAGGTTCGAATTCGGGAATTTCGAGAAGTCGGAGACATATAGATTGTATAGTTTTGGTGACAGGCACGATCCCTGGGGGACGCCCGCGCGAATGTCCCGCCGAGTTGATAGTTTATTATTCACTCTGACCTGCAGCGATCTGCCTGTCAGGAAAGAGGGAACAAGTTTCGTTATGTGCATGGGGAAGTCCAGTGCGTTTAGTTTATGAAGCAGTCCCGGGATCCATACGGTATCGAAAGCTTTCTCAACATCGAGGAGCACCATGATGGTGCTCTTCTTTAGCCGCTGCGCCACCACCTATTGCTAGAAAAATTGATTGTCTGTGATATATATCTTTCGACATTCATACATATTTCACTTCTATGAAATATTAGTAAACTTCATACACAAAAAAAAATTGTTATGGAAATAATATCTCGCAAGATTTCCATTTTAGTACAAGCCACAAAAATTACCAAAAAAAATTTTTTTTTTAATTAAATAATTAATAACTTTTTTATTTACTGATCGATTTTCTTCAAAAACAATAGGGTTCTTCCTCTAGCTAACACTAACTTACTTTCTAAATTTCAATATAATCGGACTTTTCTTTCTTAAGTTATCGTGCTTACAAGAAACGTGACGGACGGACGGACGGACAGATGGACAGACAGACAGACGGACGGACAGACGGACATTTTGAAAGTTGTTCAGAATTTGTTCACTAACACAATGATATGAAAATTTTTTCTCTACGAGCGATATTTACGATTTTAGAAATGTGCCGATCAAATACAATATACTCTTCGTTTTTGCGAAGAGTATAATAATAAGTCAAACACTGGAGGTAGTAGCGAACAAATTCCATTTTGGTTTTTCAAAATCGCACGACAGGGAAAGGATAAATAATTATCCTTTCTCTACCTCCCCCCCTCCCTTAATTGGCCCACCACCCCCATCCGCTCCATCAATTCTTATCTATTTCACCTATCTCAAAAAAATCTCATCTCCCTAACTCCTTTTTTTTTGAAAAATTTAATGGATTACTTTTTTGTATATTAATGTTATATCAAGACAAAACGAGTATTTTCAAAAAAAATTTCACGAAAAGTTACCGTCCGATTTGAAAAAAATTATGTGCTTCTGCGAGATCTTCAATTTTTGATTCAAATTTTTTTTCGTCAAGTCAATAATAACGATAAACATGGAGAAACGTGTTTTAGCGAATTTTAGATGCGAGTTCCTCCCCCACCCCGTGAGATTAAACTGAAAAAACTTGATAACATTATAAAAGAGAACGCGTGTAACCGAGCTGTCAAAAAAAAAAAAAAAATTAATTTCAAAACTCCTCTTCTTCTCGCCAGATTCGCTCCAGTATGGGCTAAAGATTTTATTCAACATTTTGAGTACAAGAAATGTGCCTAGCCGGAACCCGTCCTGGGGCCAACCAGACAACCACGACGTGTGGCGTAGTGCTGAGCGTGTGGTTGGGCGGGGTGGGTCCGGTTTGGCTTGGTGGCAATGGATTGTTGGCCAGAGCTCCTATCCACCGCAGGTGAATTTAAAAACTGGGTTTAAGATTAGAAAATGTGCTCACATGAGCCAAAAACTAATTAACAATAACACTCTAAAACTGCACTCGTAGGGAAACGCACTGATAAATTTTGATTGCTGATGCGGGAAAACAGAATTGAACGAAAGAACCCGTTCGAGCAAAATGACGACCTCGTGGTCTGACCGCCGTCGAGGAAGGTGAGTGTTGTTAAAATGATGTGGTTTAAAAAAGTTTGGATTTACAAGAAGTTATTGGTTTAAAGGGAATTTGGAAGACAAAAACGGACAAAAGAACAAAAAGATAAAAATAAAAAGTACAAATAAAAAGGGGGGGGGTTGAAAGATGCAAAGTTGGTGAAATATAAGAGTAGGGTAGAGCTAGGTTAGGGTAGAGGGAAGGTGTGGCTAGGGAGGTTTCCGGAAGATAGGCAACGCCTGGTATGGTAGGGTGTGTCTTATATCGAAAAGTATTGCGTTATGCTGTCTGATTCGGGTAATCTTGCGGGTTAGCGGGCTACCGTCCAGTTTGAACTGGTAGAATCTTTGTGAGATTTCTTGGACGTAGTCCTCTAGTGGGGTTATGTCGTGGCAATGTGCATAGAGATCTCTGAGGGAGGTGTACCTATCGGAGTCTGAAATGAGGCATATAAATTTATGTTCTAAAACTTTTAATTTCCACATTGTTGTGACCGGGATGCTGCATGGATAAACTGATGCGAGTTTAACACTCACTTTGCCCCGAGGTTAAAGTTAGACCAGAACTAGCTAACACCCAAATTTAACCCTACATAGATAAACGGGCCTTAATGCATTTTAATAAAAGCTTGTTAGCTTCATAGGTTTTTATGTATAAACAGTTAGAACATTAACATGATAAATAATAATCATTGTAACCCAAAGCTTGTAATAAAAAAAGAAGTTTATGTGAATAGGCTTTTAAAGTAGGTATTTAATAATAAAAACTCTTCAATTTAAACAACATCGCGCTTTTTATTTTAACAGTATAATATTTAACAATTTAAATTATTAACGCAATAGCTTGAAAGAAACCACAGTTGACACTCTTGGCAACAATTAATTAGTACATATCGTACTTATTTATATTTAAAAAAAAAATTACCTCTCATTTCACTGAATATTTTCATTGAGAAAAACAAAAGTAACACAACAGCACGCGGGTTTCCCAAGCGGTCACCCATCCAAGTACTAACCGCGCCTGACGTTGCTTAACTGCGGCGATCAGACGAGAGCCTGTTTTTTCCAACGTAGTATGGCCGTTGCGTACACAAAATGTCTCTTTCATTGAACACTAGAGGATACTTTCAGATACTTTCAATATTTTGACTAATGACCGATTTTAAGGTTGAATACTCCATTGTGCAACCCAAAAAGGATAGTTGAGACATTGTGTTCAAAGTTTTTTTTTTTATTATTTTTTTTAATTTATTTATTACTGCAACAAAATTAATAAAACAAAGTGTTTTAATCTAGTTTAGAATGAAAAAAAAATGACACCTGAGGAGACCTCGTATTGTGTCGAGCAGTATATGCATTATCTTAATTCTATATTTATGTTGCATCATTAATATAACAATACTAACAAAAAGAATGGCTGTAGTAAGTTTGTCATGATTATCTCATTTGTAATATACTAAGAAACTATACCTAATACCTATGTAATTTCTGATATAATAAATCTATGGATATAAAAATGCGAGTGAACATGTTGAGAAAAACAATTTGATTTATATATCGAGGTGAAAATCATGAAGATACCATATTTAAGAAAAAAAAAGAAATGTGTCGGAGGGCGGTAAAATAATATGATACATTATTAATACGGTATATTGTTACCTGTACAAATATGAATTTCTAAACTATAGTAAGAGAATGATATGTGGTGCTTTTGTGTCAGGTCACGCTAAAATGGGTAGAAGTGTAGTGTAGTTGTCGATCAGATATTTTTTTGTTTCTAGTCTGAATCGCTTTTTCCTCATTGTTTTTATATGTGGGGGAAGTTCATTAAATAACTTGATTCCGTTGTATTTAATGCATTTTTGACACATTTTTGCTATAAAATGGTACCTTATACGGTTGTCCTAGCCCTCGTTTCATATTTATGTTCAACGATGGAACCAATGGTCTCTTTTTTGCTGTATGCATAGGCTACAGCCGCATGCATGTATAAACCCATCACATCGAGTAACTGGTTCTCAGTAAAAATGTTTCTGCAGCTTTCTCTGCTTTTTTTGTTAAAAATTATTCTCAAGATATAGTTCTGTGTTATCTGTAGCGGTCGTAAAGTTACTTTATAAGTGGAACCCCATACTGTGATACCATATCTAATAATAGATTCAACTAAGCTATTGTACGTAATTAGGAGAGTTTTATTGTTCAGTATACCTTTTAGTCAATAAAATTTATAGATCAGTTTTCGTATTCTTCCATTTAAGTATTCGATATGATTTCCCCATTTCAAGTGCGGGTCTAGTACCAGTCCTAAATATTTTATGGTAGCGGTATTATGTACACAACTGTTAACCGATTCGTTTATGAGTATAGGCTCTAGCCCATTGGGCATTTCAAATTTTGTTGGGGAAAAGGCCATAAACTTAGTTTTTGTAATATTTAGTTTTAGGAGATTGTTATCTAGCCAAGTTTTTACTTTGCTAATTGCAGCGGTAGCTTTTTGCTTTGTGGATTCCCAGGTCTCCTCCGCACAAATTAGTACCGTATCATCTGCATATGAAATAATATTGCATCCGTAGTTTTTCTGTAAGAGTTCATTTATGTATATAAGGAATAAGCTGGGCCCTAAGATAGTTCCTTGAGGAACCCCAGTTTTTATAATTTTTGTTGCACTATAAGCGTTAGCTATTTTAACTTGCTGTGGTCTATTAGATAGATATTCTTTGAATAAGTCATGTACTTTTCCTCTGATGCCTATTTTGTACAATTTGTTAAGTAGATGAGTATGGGATACTGAATCGAAAGCCTTTTGTAAATCTAAAAATATGGCTAAAACTTTTTTGTTCGATTCGAAATTAGTTAGAATAGTATCTGTTAACAATTGAAGAGGTTCCTCAGTACCAATATGCTTTTGAAAACCATATTGATTTTTTGATATTATCTTATTTTTGTCTAGGAATGACCGAAGTCGATTATTTAGACACTTTTCAAAAATTTTTGCAATATTATTTATTAGCGATATTGGACGATAGTTTGTCATATCATTTTTATTGCCATTTTTATATATTGGTGCAACGAAGCTTTCTTTAAAACTTTTAGGAACGATAGAGTCTTTAAATATAAGATTAATGACGTAAGCAATGGGCTTACTAATGTGTTTAGATATAAGTTTTAAGATCTTTGTTGTTATACCATCTTTACCTGGTAAGGCGTTGTTTTTCAAGTTGTATATTATTTCCTCTACTTCATGCTCTTGTACGTCCTCTAAAAACATTGAATTAAGGTTTTCGTTTACGGTTTCGTTGTTTGTCAGATTTTGTATTTGGCCGGGGATTTCTTTTCCAATTTTTTCACCAATTTCAATGAAAAAATTGTTAAAGTGTTAGCTATCTCTTTTTTATCGGTAATTTCCTTATCGTTATCAATGATCTTGTCAATACTATCAGTGCATTTCATCTTATAATTTGAAACTGATGCAGTCCCAAATTTTTTTGTAATTATTCCCAGAGGATTGTATTTTTTCTTTGTAGTAATCATTTTTCGTTGCTCTAATTAGCGTTGTTACAGTATTTCTATAATTACTATAGTATTCTTTTAGTTGTCTATTTCCCTTATCTTTCATAAGTTTTCGCTTAAGTTTATCACGTTTTAAGATGGAATTTAATATCCCTTGGGTCATCCATGGTTTCAGCTTATTGTTTCTATTTGTTATTTTAACTACTATTGTTGCTTCATGTATTTTTAAATTTAAGTTGCTATAGAAGATATTGGTTGCATTGTTGACATTACTCTCTCTGTACAATTCATTCCAATTTATTTTCTCTACTCCTTTCAACAGTTTTTTTTCGTCCAATTTTTTAATTTCTTTTATCTTAATTGGTTTTAATTTTTCATTATTTTCAAGTTCCAAATTAAAAATGATTGGGTAGTGGTCAGTTATATTGTTACGCAGTACCGCTGGTAAACAATTTATTTGTGTTCTAGTATTTATTTTAGTAAAAATGTGGTCTATTATCGAGGCACTGATATCGTTTTCCCTAGTTGGCACATTAATTTGTGAGCAAAAACCGTTCTGTTCCAACATATTTGCATATCTTAGAGCGGAAAGTACCGTTGGTAAGTCTTTTTCAATAGACCTTTTCATCATAAGCGCGCGCATGTGCTACCGCTATGTTTGTTTGCAGGAACTATGAAATGTTCGGGCACTTGGTTGTCAAAATGGCTGGACCGATATCATTTTTCCATATTAATTTAGACGAAAGTGTGATTTACGGTGCAAAATTAGTACACAACATTGTGGAAGAACACACTTGTGCTCAATTAAGGCGCTAGGTCAAGTATCCTGGCCGTAAAATGACTGGAAGCAAGAATAAAGAACTGGTTGCAAGATTAGCTATTAGCTAGCTATTAACTATCAACCTATCAATTTATATACAAGTGCATTAAAAGAAAACAAATGTGTTTAGTCTACAATATGCTTAATAACATTCTTCGTGCAGTAATTGATAATGCAGTAAAAATATTTTCTGTTTTTTTATCAAAATGTAGGGTCAAAAATGCAATTGAAAATGAGGTTTTTTGTCGATCCTTCTGTGGATAAAGCTGGCTCCTTTTTTCCAATTTTTTCAAATGGGTAAACTATACTATATGGCACTACCTATTTTCAAAAAATTTGTAACAGATTCATCATTATTTGTTTAAAAAACGTCGAGTTCCGCCATGTTTCTTCGGACAGTTTTCGCATGTCAATATTGGATTTGACATTACGTAAAAAAAATTATCAAAAGACAATTAATTTAGAGTAAAACATATTTAAGGCATCAGCGCCGAAGACTGGCACAAAAGAACTCATACACTCTTACAGAAAAGTAAGGCACAACAAGGCGCACAATTCAAAAGCACGCCAAAAAGGTGAAAAGGTGAAACTTCTAGTTAAACTCTAGTTTAATCTGAACCTATAGAACCGGCCCTTCGTGAGGTAATAATTAAGGAATAATCGTCTGCATATTGAACTGTATCTTTATCAAGCAGGTAGGAGGTCGTTAGTATATGCAATATACATTAATGGTACTAATACTGATCCCTGTGGGACCTATCTTTTTATTACAAGGATTTGCGATTTTAACAATTCTTTAGTGCTATCGGTTTCTACGTCACACTGTGCTATGTTGCTTAATTAAGATGTTAGTTTAACTCCAATGTGTTACTTCTAATTCCTTAACTTTCCAGCTTCTCTATTAGAACATTGTGGTCCCCACTAACAAAAGCCTTTGATAGGTATCAATAGCTACTGTACTTTATTATTCAGGGCCAATTTATCAATACTGTGTTATGTTAAGGCCCAGGATTAAACGCTAACTTCAGAACAAAGTGTTTATTTTGATCGGGTTAAAAGTAACTCTGGGCCATCGTGCCCTGAGCTAAAGTCAGAGATAATTTAGCCCAAGCTTTGTGGTTAGCCCGACGTCAACCTAAAAATTGCATATTTGTTATTGACAGTTGGGTGAAAAGTCAAAGTTAGAAAGCCTACAGCAATAATTATTTTTGGGCGTATCGAGACATTGTGTCGAGTTTCCAGGCGATAGGTGAAAAAGTTTTCTAATGTATCCAAAAAGCAAATATTAAAATCTATTTTATTGTATTGTAAAAATCATCACCAATAAAGCAATTGATTTTAATGCTGAGATAGGTGATTTTTTATTAACTGCTGGAGATTGCATGAATTCCAACAAATCTTTTTTAATTTTTCGCCAAAAAGCTTCTTTCTCCCTCCACTGCATCAGTTCTTTTTAATTTTACGACGCGTTTATGTTTATTTGCTATTTTAGTCAATAGCAACCGCTCTGCTGATGAAAAATTGGATCATATGCCTACCTTTGTTGTGGTTTTAGTCATTTTCTCAAAATAAAAATGTAAATATCGATCAGAAAATAATCTAGTTTATATTGTTGTTGCTCATTGCTGTCACTGTCAGGTGATTTTTTTACAAAAACAAACGAATGCTTTTAACAAAAACTTAAAGAACTAACAAATAGAAAATCACTAATTTTTCGGCCAATCACAATCAACCTAGAGCTGGCAACTCTGTAGAAAGCGTTACCAACATCCGGCTATTCAATAGTTTCCTAACTCATACATAAAAAATATAGCAGTCATACCCTTCTTAACAAATTAGACACGGAATGGAACGTCTGGCACTCCGACACACCCGGGTGTAGTAACCAATTCAAATTCAAAATTTTTCTCCATTCCCAACCTAAAAATTACTAAGTGTCGCAGGCTGTCAAATTTAAACCTTTACGTTTCAAGGACCTTTTCCCGACTGGTTTGGTTGAAACCGGTCGAGGCCTCAAATTTTTTCCAAATGTTTATAAAAGACTATTAAAATATAAGAGAGTGTGATATTGGTACTGTTCCGTTCCGTTCCGTTCCTCTTATATTTTAATAGTCTTTTATAAACATTTGGGAAAAGTTTGAGGCCTCGAACGGTTTCAACCCAAAGGTTTAAATTTGACAACCTGTGTCCCTTAGTGATTTTTAGGTTGGGAATGGACAAAAATTTTCAATTTGAATTGGTTACTACACCCGGCTGTGTCTGAGTGCCCGACGTTCCATTCCGTGTCTAGTTTGTTAAGAAGGGTATGCCTACTCATTCTTATGACTGCTGAAATAACGTAAGTAAATCCATTGCTGGCTCTTAGTCTAATAGTGGATAAACGAATGCGAGTTTAACATTCACTTTTACCCGAGGTTAAACTTATCATGGGACTAGCTAACACATAAAGGGCATAGCATGCGTTGGGTGCCCCCGCACCAACCGGGTCGAAATTTTTAGCACACGTTGATAGTAGTGTTAGATGAAATTTCCCAAAATATTGTTTTTGGAAAACCATTTTTACGGGAGTTATGGGGGTAAATTAAAAATGGAAAAAAAAATTTTGCTCGAGAACGGATAAAACGATTTTCATGAAAAAAATATATGTTATGGCTTTTGATAGTGCAAATGTGGGAAAAAATTTTTGAGTCCATTTGTCGAAAAAAAGTAGTGAAAAAATTTTTTCAAAATAAAAAAATTTTTTTTTAGGGGATGTTCTAGGGGCACACCCACCATTTTCTTCCAAATAAATGCTTATATGCCCCTTTAAAACATATCCAATTTTCATAGCGATCGGAAGGGTACAACATACTCAAAATTGATAATCATTGGCAGACTGCGGGCGGCGCGTAGTCTATGTAATGAAGCATTATAAGAAGACTTTTTTGTCAATATTTCGTACAAAGACGAGATTACCTTCTCCCCCTCGTTTTCGAGGGTGCTGAACACGATGCAAGTGGTGGGAGAAGTTTTTGACCGCCGCAACCCCCTGCAACTTTTTTGAAAATTTTTTTCAAAATAATTTTTTTTATGGGATGTTCTCGAAGAATGAAGACTAAGAGAAGTCTCATCAATATAGAGTAGCCTGATTCGTGAGAGGCAAGAGAACTTACGCAAAAAAGTCAGCCCGAATTGTGAGAGGGGACGGGACTCATAATAACCAAGCACCTCGACTAATGAGAGGCAAGGGAACTTAAAATAAACAAGCGCCCCGACTAGTTAGAGGCAAGGAGACTCACGATAAATAAACACCCCGACTCGTGAGAGGCAAGGGGACTCACAATAAACAGGCACCTTCACTAGTGAAAGGCACTGTAACCTCCTCGTAGTGGACTTTGAAAACTAGTTCTTTCGTAGGCTGACTGCAGATGTCATCATTGCAAAATCTTCAGATTTTCAAACTAGATTTTGTTTGACCCCACAGTTGACGTCAGAGAATTTTTGCGCCACACTTCTTGAAGTTTGATACTGATTTAAATGCTAGGGTTGTAATGGCCGCCAGTGACCGTGGTAGTAAGATGTAGTAATGAACCGCTAGTCTATGTAATAAAGGCAGAAATAGTGTAAATATTTCTTGCAAAGACGAGAATACCTTCCTCCGTGCAAGTGGAGGGAGAAGTTTTTGACCGCCACAACCTCCTAAAACGGCCACCCCTCTTATGGATCCCTTTATGTTTTCTATACGAGTCTGGGGAGTGATTTATTAACGGGTTATACTTGAAATAACATGGAAGATGGTTATAGAGTAAGTTGAGTCCAGACAGCAGGCCAGGGGGTTAATTAAACCCTTCCGAGGAGTGGAAAATCATTTTTTATTAAATAATTCGGGTTCAAATGCGTTTCCCCCGTTTTTGGGGTCGCTGATCATGGGAAAAATATTCATTTTTAGCTCCAACCCCTCTTCATCTCTCAAACGGTGAGTGAGGGGTGATTTCTGCCCGTTTGAGGGGGTTGGAGCTAAAAATGAATATTTTTCCCGTGACCAGCAACCCCGAAAATGGGGTACACGCATTTAAACCGAATCATTTGAAAAAAAAACTACACCCCTCGGGAGGGTTTAATCGACCCCCTAGGCCTGTTGTCTGGACTCCACTTACTCTATAACCCCCTTCCATATTATTTTAAGTATAACCCGTCGATAAATCACTCCCCAAATCCGTTTATATATGAAAACATAAAGGGATTCATAAGAGGGATGGCCATTTCAGGAGGTTGCGGCGGTCAAAAACTTCTCCCACCACCTGCATCGTGTTCAGCACCCTCGGAAAAGAGGTAATCTCGTCTTTGCACGAAATATTTACAAAGAAGTCGTCTTATAATGCTTCATTACATAGACTACGCGCCGCCCGCAGTATGCCAATGATTATCAATTTTGAGTATGTTGTACCCTTCCAATCGCTTTGAAAATTGGATATGTTTTAAAGGGGCATATAAGCATTTATTTGGAAGAAAATGGTGGGTGTGCCTCTAGAACATCAATTAAAAATTTTTTTTTTTATTTTAAAAAATTTTTTTCACCACTATTTTTAGACAAATGGACTCAATAATTTTTTCCCACATTTGCACCATCAGAAGCCATAACTTGTATTTTTTTCATGAAAATCGGTTTATCCGTTCTCGAGAAAACATTTCTTTTCCATTTTTCTTTTTACCCCCATAACTCCCGTAAAAATGGTTTTCCAAAAATAATATTTTGGGAAATTTCATCTAACACTACTATCAACTTGTGCTAAAAATTTCGACCCGTTTGGTGTGGGGGCACCTAACACATGCTTATCCTGCTATCCCTTTGACAATGTATTTCACATAGTGTTTGGTAACCTGCCCTGATGGTAAATTTGTTATTTCTTTTATTTTTATTTACAATGCCCAAACATTACATTTCCAATTTATTTCTTTATTATACTCTTCGCAAATATCAAAACGAAGACATATTGCATTTGATCGGTACAATTCTAAAACTGCAAATATCGCTCCTAGAAGAAAAATGTTCATATCCTTGTGTCGGTTATCGAATCCTGGAGAACTTTGAGAATGTCTTTCTGTCCATCTGTCTGTCTGCCCTCATGTAAGAATTATAACTGAAAAACGAAGAATTCAGTCGTATTAAAATATGGACAGTAAGTTAGTATCAGCTGGTGGAAAAACTTATTGTTTACACTTACATTAAAAAAATATCTTCTTCATCTTGAAACTCTTCACAAACACGAAAACGAAGAGTATGCACATTTTGCGCATTTGATCGACATATCTCTAAAACCGTAAATCTCGCTTGTAGAGAAAAAAAAACTCGTTGTGTTAGTGAACGAATTTTGAACACGATAACTTAAGCAAGAAATGTCCGATTGTATTGAAATTAGGACCGTAACTTAGTTTTAGCTAGAAAGAATCAAATTGTCTTTGAATAAAATCGATCTGTAAATGAAAAACTTAATAATAATTTAAATAAAAAAACAATGGTCTTTTTAACTCTTGTTTTGTAATTGAATATCTTGTGAACTGTCATTTCCGATAATAATTTATTTATATATTTACTAACGTACATTGCATAGTATGTAGCTCACTTTCCTTCACTTAATTCCTTAAATGCATAATTTATAATATTGGCACGTTTAAGCCGGAAAACCGACGGTGCAATATACGGTAATGAACGACCATAATAATTGACCCTAATATAAAGTAGAAAAATCCCGCTCATTACTAATCCCTTGTGCCTGTGTACTGTGTAGCCAGAGACAGTCAGACATATTTCAACTCTCAAATGCTTCACCTCTAGCACACGAACTTAGTGCAATTTAACTCTACTTTGTTAATTTTTTTGTTAAATCAATACCTTTTTCTGATTACACGCTTCTATTGGTTGCACACGCAAATGGTACATTATCCAACCATCGATATTCGATTTTCTCCTAGATACATTATGTTAAAGACTTTAACTTCTGATAAAGTAACGAATGGTGGTTTATTGGTTATGGTTACTCTTTAGATTGGATTCAAAATTGTAAACTAAAATATGAAACAAAATACATTTATTCACAATCATACGAAAATAATCAAATTTTCTTACATGTCAAAAGTTGGAAAGTTTGACATTTTTACTTCGTTCGACGATTGAACTGAAAAGTGACATTTGCAGGTTGGAAAGTGACATTTTAACATTTCGAGTTGGAAAGTAGCCACTTTCTTACCCGTTTTCGGGTCGGCAAGAGCTTTTGCCAACCTGTGTTTATGCTATTTAAAAATTTAGTAAACGATTTTTTTGGCTTTTTGTTCATGAAGGAAGATGGAGATGATTGTGAATAAAATAGTATACAAACCTTGGTGAAAAGTTTCATTGCTGTCTCGAGAATTATCTTATCTCTCGACAACAATGAAACACTTTCCATCTCGGTATGTAATATACTATTAAGCACTTGAAATGCCAACACAAAATATACAAAATTTTAAGGGTTAGACTTGAAATCCGGAAATAGGTTGAGGCCACAAATAGGTTGAGTGTAGTTATTTTTTTCTTTACTTTATACTGACTAGTGTTTCATCAACTAAGTTGGTATCATACATTTAATGTCTAAAACTAACAATGTTAATAAAACATGGAGAAAAGTTTACTATAGAATGTGCAACATTATATAAAAAGTTCAATGAATCAGCAAAGAGTTTACTGTTTCACGGTGATTTTCAAATCAACGTCGCTCTGTTATATATGCCGCTTGATACTCTTAAGGGTTCAATTCATCACTTTTACGATTAAGGTATAAAGGAAAGATCAAAAACAAAGAAAATATAGGAACTTATGAAAAGAAAATTACAAGTATGAGGACAGAAGAAAAACACGTAATGTGTGGAACAAGAGAACTTTCCGGATAAGAAGTAAACGTTTTTGTTTGAATTAGTTTATAGCAGCTGCCCATCGTGCCGTTATATGTTATTATAGTGTTCTTATATATAGTGTAGGTACTTCTCGGTTTATGATTGGCATTACAAAATAGAAATTAGGCCAAATTATGTCATATACGGTGTACTAAATTACTACAGTGATGAAACTTTGTAGAATTAGAACGTATTGAATCGAAATGATACACAAATAATACACTTAAATATTCGTTAAATAATCTGAAGTATTGGATGACGTTTATTCAGAAGATTTTCAGTAAGATTATGTAGCTCTTTATACCTGTTAATTATGATTTAGCTATTATTTTTGGAATAGGAATAGTGCAAAGAAATATACATGTAATAAGTAAACCTCGTTACGTTTTATTTTTATGCAAACACTAATACAAGCCAATGAAATGAGTGTAGTTTCATGCCTTAATAGAATAGAATAGAATATAATAGAATATAATAGAATATAATATAATAGAATAGAATAGAATAGAATAGAATAGAATAGAATAGAATAGAATAGAATAGAATAGAATAGAATAGAATAGAATAGAATAGAATAGAATAGAATAGAATAGAATAGAATAGAATAGAATAGAATAGAATAGAATAGAATAGAATAGAATAGAATAGAATAGAATAGAATAGAATAGAATAGAATAGAATAGAATAGAATAGAATAGAATAGAATAGAATAGAATAGAATAGAATAGAATAGAATAGAATAGAATAGAATAGAATAGAATAGAATAGAATAGAATAGAATAGAATAGAATAGAATAGAATAGAATAGAATAGAATAGAATAGAATAGAATAGAATAGAATAGAATAGAATAGAATAGAATAGAATAGAATAGAATAGAATAGAATAGAATAGAATAGAATAGAATAGAATAGAATAGAATAGAATAGAATAGAATAGAATAGAATAGAATAGAATAGAATAAAATAGAATAGAACGGAATATAATGGAATGGAATGGAATATAATAGAATAGAATAGAATATTTAACCAGGAATACGGAATAGTTATTGGCATTACAAAACGGGTGTATGGTGTAGACATCATACATAAATAAAATTATAAGAATCAGTTGTAAAGTAAAACAACAGAGACAAAAAATATAAAACAACAGAAACGAAAATAGTGTAAAATAGAAATTTACAAAACATAATAATTTCATTATTAAAAATGAAAGAAAAGATGTAGTGTTCGTAACATGAATCAGTGCATCACGAATATGTAGAAGACAAAAATATAATTGTATTATAGTATTATAAAGGATATTTGAACTAAAATTGGATATTAAAAAATTCCTCAACAGTTTTTTAAGATGCTAAAACACAGTATATCTTTTATAAATTCAAATTCAAATTCAAATTCAAATTCAAATTCTTTATTTGCCTTTTCAGTGTAATTACACAATCAGACACGTCAATATAATATACAATGTTTAAAAATTAAAAATTGGTACATACATACATTGAGATATATATAAAACTTAATATAAAACATAAAATCTAGAAAACAGGTGCATAATTACGAACAAAAAATATACGTACTTGGTTACATATTATACAAAAGATACACTGTCATAGCAAATTAAAATTAATAATTTATGTCAGCATTTAAGAACTCATCAAAATTATAAAATGCATTTTCTATAAGAATTCCTTTTATCTTTTGTTTGAATCTCTTAAAATCTAGATTTATAATTGTCTTTGGTAGTTTATTAAAAAATAATGGTCCGTAATAATTTTTGGCACCTCGACTGTGGTTTAGTCTTATATAATTTATTTTAATGTGACCATTATTTCTGATATTATGCGAATGTATATCACTTACAAGACTATAATGATTTAAGTTCATTTTAACAAACAAAAGACATTCATAAATATACACAGAGGGCAAAGTTAAAATTTTTAAATCCTTAAATTTCTCTCTAACATCCTCTCTAAAACCCATAAAACACATCGATCTAATGGCATGGCGCTGTATAGAAAATATTCGACCAGTATGTGCTGAATGACCCCAAGTGATGATAGCATAACTGATTACCGAATGAAAAAGACTGAAGTAGGCTGTTTTTACTACTTGCATTGGTACGACATGTACAAGATTTGTACAAGATTTTAACAAGAAAAATAATACTAGATATTTTCTTAGAAAGAATGTCTAAGTGGTTAAATCAGCTAAGAGAGTCATCAAAGATGACGCCAAAAATTTTTACCCTATCACCTTTTACTAATGAGGTACTTGTAGAAAAAATAAGCCTCTTAGTCTTATCTTCATTAAGTTTAAGATTAGTTAAAGGAAACCAATCACTGACTTGTTCAGTGGAATTAATGCAGCCGCTATTTAAACTGATAATGTTATAGTTAAAATCCAGAATTGAGGTGTCACCGGCATAAGCAGGGCATTTTATTGGAGACATAAAATTAAAAAACCATTTAGATATAAAATTAACAACAACGGCTCTAGTCCAAAGCCTTGAGGACCCCCCGTTTTATTTTGCCAAGTTCAGAATTTACGTTATCAATTATCTATTGCTGAGATCAGAATTGAGAAGTTCCAATGATAAATCTCTTATGCCATAACCCAGACAGCACATGATATCCTCAGGATATCCTATTATAGTCTCGCTGTCCCAGATTTGGGATTATCGCATGGACATAGCCCTAGATCATTCCAGAGTTGACCTGACTGGATATTAATATCCTGTACAGATCCAAATTATTGGATATTCGCAACTGATTGCATCCCGATGGGATGTCGATATACTACAGATATACAAAATATGTATATCCTACGGATGTAATAGAATCGATATCCAGTTTGCCCACGGATATCCAAACATGGGAGCATTTTTGCCATCTCTTTTTTAAGAAATATATTTCTATAAAATTATTAAAACTTGAAATTATATTTATATATTAACAAATTTAACAAAGAAAGAAAACTAAATGCAGTTTAATCAAACCACGGAACTCTTGAATCATAACTATGAGCGCGTTATGTTAACTGTTGCAATGTGACTACATAATATATACTTCTATTATTAGCCTATTTTAATAAAACAAGGAAGATAAAAGAAAAGAAGTTACTATATATATAAAAGATGTAAAGAAAACGGTTGGCAATAAAATATATTTATTTTGTTAAGTTGGTAACTCTCACAAACTCTCTCCCTCTCTCTTCTGTTGAAAGTGCTGTTGCAATCCACGGTCAGTAAACTATACGGTTACCTCGATCAGTGGCTTTTGGACGAGTGAGACGCGCGGAGGTCAAATTGGGAAGAAACTTTTTAAGCGCAGAGAACCACCATTTTTATACATTTTTGGGGTAACTAAATCCCAGCTCCTGGTCTGTTTGACACATCAGGTCAGGGTCAAGGTTATTCCAAGATCAAATTGGGAAAAACATTTAAGCTAGAAAACCACGATTCTTATGCGTTTTTGGGGTTGCTGAATCCGAATCCGAGGTCTGTTCAACCCCATCAGGTCAAGGTCAACTTTTGTTTATCAAATAGAAACGCGTTTTTGAATACGGATTCTGAAAGAGCGGGGTATGTTACTTTCGCATATGGTTTGACCTATGATCAAAGTGACGCTTGGCCATCAGAAGGTCGAATCACTCTCTCAAATTGATTTATCTAAGATCAACGATGATTCGAATTGACCCTGACCTGATGGGTCAAACAGACCAGGAGTTGGGATTTAGTTACCCCAAAAACGTATAAAAATTGTGGTTTTCTGCGCTTAAAAGGTTTTTTCCCAATTTGACCTTGGATTGACCATCACCCTGACCTGATGGTGTCAAGCAGATCCCGAATTCTGATTCAGTGACCCCAAACACGTACAGAAATCGTGGTTTCCTTTGCTTAATCGTTTTTCCCCATTTAACCTCGAATTGACCTTGACCCTGACCTGACGGGGTCAAACAGACCCCAGATTCGGATTCAGCGACCCCAAAAACGTACAGATATGTTGGTCTAGTCTGGTGAACAGAACACTTTTTTTTTGTGGGGCTGTGTAATTAACAAGCCCTTTGTTTAGAGTAATTTAAAAATTTTAGAAAAAATTTGTATTAATATCGGCATCCTTAAGCACATCTGGGAAGAGGCCTTCACTAATGCACCTGCACTAATTAAATGGTATTTTGCGACAGGGATCCAACATATAAAAACACATATCTAAGAAAAATATTTGTGTGGTATGTTCCCTGCTACGTGCAGATTGCCAACATTGAAATGCAGTTTTTGTTCCACATATCATCAATAATGTTTGCAGCATATTGCATGACTTAAACATTTATTGCATGATAAAATGTGGGTTGGATCTTTATTGCAAAATGAGAAACACTATTTAGTCAGTGTACAGTAAAACACTCTAATGCATTTTTACTGTAATTTATTGTTGGGAAACTGAAAACACATAAATTTGAAAATCGTAGTCTATTTCTAAATACGTTCTCATAAAAAGAATAGGTATGACAAACTTCTGGTAAAAAATAATAATAAAAAATAAAATATTGGTATACTAAATAAGTCTTTGATATTTCTTGCCGCACTTATTTGAAAACAATAGCCTTTGATATTTTTTTATTTGCAAGAATACTGTCAACAAAAATTATTTGTTTTTAATGTGAAAATATAAGGAGCCCCTAAAATCCTCTAAATTATTGCAATAAGGAACTATGTGCGTTGGTTCTTTGTTGCAGAAGTGTACAACGCCCTGATACAGTTCATAGGATTAATCCAAGCCAATCGGTTCTTTACTGTAATTTTTTATTATAGATATGGTCCGTGAGGTAATCCAAACAACCTGGCTCGATATGCAATTAGGATTTTGAAGATAGCATTACAGTTTTGTATACTTGGTAGCCTGGGACTTTATTGCGTAATGACAAACTAAGGTTTAGCATTTTTTTCAACGTCAAATTTTAAACGCAAGAACAGTGAAAATACAGGGTGGACCAAATTAGATGGGATTTAAGGTTTTCTCTAAAACTATGGCAGGTACACAAAAACTAATAATATGTTACCTGAGCTCTACTTTAGAAAAACAGGCAATGGCGTAAGCCGCGATCGTCTATCTTTTTCGACTACCGAGCGTTTTTGAAAAATTGGCATTTTTGGATGACCTCTATATTTCAATTACCAAGTGTCGAATTGAAAATCGACTAACATATTCTTAAGGCACTTTTTTTGGGAAAAAGCTGCTATTGATAAGAAGAAAATTATGCATGCCTCAGTTTTCTATATATAGATATAACTTGTGTTTCTTTAAATCGAACGCCCTATCAGTTATTTCATTATTCGAACACAACTTAAACTAGCTATCCAACGATATATTATATGTCATAGAAAAAGTGGTTAATTTTTGAAAAATGTAATATATTTGTGAGGAGGCCAAGAAAAACAATTAACAACACCAACACTAATAATATAAAATAATTTTGTCAAAAATAGGAAAAAGTAAACTACAGTAAATGTTCGATTTGTCTACCATGTTTGACACTTCTCCTTACAGCATTTGTTGCATTTCCAATCATGACAGAAGTTATTGTCCGAAACGCAGCTAATGTTTTGATTTCCAGTTCTTCTATGTTATTAGAACGTTCTCTATATACAAGATCTATATTTAAATAACCCCAAAGCCAAAAGGGGGTTATATCGGGATATCTAGCTGGCCGCAAAATAGGACCATTATTTCCTAAAAATTAAACAATATCTAAACTACTTTGTTGTTTATTAATATAATGTCCAGTTAGCTAAATTCAAAATTCAAAAAATAATATTAAAAAAAAAAAATATTAAAAAAATGTACCAAATAATATCTGATGCTACTAATGAAAAAACTAAAACTAAAAATACAAATCTTAAAATCATTAACGAAAACAGCGACGAATTTCAAAATAACACAGATATGGCTAATTACTGTAATGATTATTTTATAAATATTGGTTCTGAAACGGAAAAGAAAATAGACGTGCCCCATAACCCTTTTAGCTTAAGCAATTATTGTACAGCTTCTATGTTTTTAAAACCAGCCACCGAAAATGAAATTATAAACCACATTTCTTCTCTAAAAAATGACAGTGCTCCTGGCATAGACGGTATCTCAACAAATATCATTAAATTGGCACACACTGAAATCACTCAGCCCATAACACATATTATCAACTTAATCTTTAAAACAAGTCATGTGCCTAAATATTTTAAACAATCTATGGTGACACCTATTTTTAAAGAGGGCTCAAAAATAAAATTCAAAACTATCGCCCAATTAGTTTGATAATTAATTTTGCAAAAATTCTAGAGAAATGTCTTAAAGAAAGGCTAATCCATTTCTTCAAGAATAATAACATCCTAGATACAAATCAATTTGGATTTACTGAAAATGTAAGCACAGCCGACGCCATGCACTTTCTCACCTCTGAGATTACAAATAGCCTAAACAATGGTAAAAAAAGCATAGCAGTTTTCATTGACCTGGCAAAGCCATTTGATACGGTACCACACCAAAAACTTCTCGATGTTTTATCACATTATGGAGTTCGAGGTAAATTAAACAATACTCTTAGCAATCCTCAAAAAATAAAAGTCGGTGTACCTCAAGGTACTATATTAGGACCAATACTATTTATTACATATATAAACTCATTGTTGAGTATAAAAGTTAAAGGCAAAATTATATCATACGCAGATGACACTGCACTCATTTTCACGGGTAATACTTGGGAAGAAACCAAAGAAAAAGTCATAGAAGGCTGCAAAATAGTAAAAAATTGGCTAGACTCTTTCAAACTATCCCTTAATGTTAAAAAAACCAAATATATTGCATTCTCTTTAACAAAAGTAAATAGACCAGACTATAATAGTATAGCAATAAATGATAACAGTGACGAAATCAAAGAAGTAGAGATTATAAAATACTTAGGAATCATTATAGATAAACACCTAAAATGGTCAGAACATATTGACTATTTAACAAAAAAAATACGAAAACTGATTCATAAATTCTACATATTAAAAGAATTCTTAAATATTAAATTACTCATACTAGTGTACAAATTCTTAGTAGAATCTCTTATAAGATATGGATTAATTGCATGGGGCGGGACATAAAAAGAAACTACAACCACTGACTGTTATACAAAATACAATTGTAAAAATAATTTACAATAGAAATAAATTATACCCCACGAGCATGCTCTTTAATGAGGACATTTGTAATATAAACACACTATATATACAGTCAGTTTGCTCATACATTTATAAAACAGAAAAACTCCAAAACTATGTCAGCCATCAGTATGTGACTAGAGCTAATGAAAATAGGCAAATAATTATACCAAATAATCGAAGGGCTATAAACCTAAAATTTATAGATTATTTGGCCCCAAAGTTTTACAACTTATTACCAACGGATATAAAACAAATAAGAAATAAGAAAAATTTCAACAAAAAAAGTAAAGCATACATTATTAAAAACTACGAAAAGTTTCTCAGGATTATGACATAATGTAGTAATGACATGAATATACAGGTATAAGTATTATATTCTCAATTTCGAAGATTTTAATTTTCTATGTGAATAATGTATTATTTTCCATACAAAATTAATATAAATAAATAACATACCCTTTAGGAAATTTATAAGGGCACATACAGATGTTTCAACATCTAGGTGCCCACCAAATCATTCGTTTATTGTAAATTATATTGTAATATGTTACAACCCTTAGAATGAATGTAGTGTATTTGCACCTACTCGAGAAACCTACCAGAAGTTAGTTCTGGTGACATCTGGAATGATCTAGAGAATGGTAGTGTCATTACAGAACAATCGAGATCTGTCATTTTTGGGTATAAAAGACCGACCGCATTCTCGGCGAGTAGTTCAGAAGTTCAGAAAGTATAGAAAGTGAGGTTAAGAGTTCAAAGAGAAACAAAGTGATAAACATTGTGGATTTTAGTCAGTAAAGTGTATTTAAATTAATAATAGTATTGTGAAGTAACCAGTAAATATTTAATAAAGTGTGTTAGTGGACATCTCTTGTTATAATTTTTGGAACCCACGGAATTTGCAAGGGGTAGTTTCCTAAGGGTGGAAACACGTCACAATTGGTGTCAGAAAGCGGAATTTTATGACAAGAGGAGCTCTGAAGTTGTGTTGGAGTATTCGAGAAGTATTCTCGAGAGTTAGTGCTAACACAGGACTAATTTACTGGACATTGTTCGAGGGTTATTTTCTAACAGGAAAATAGTGTTTAAGTGCATTTTTGAGACATTGTAGAACATTTTATTAGGACATTAGTGTGATAATTAAATCCTTTGAACTGAGAAGTGATAGAGACACTGAAAAAGACTCATTTAGTGCGTGAAAATTTCTAGAACTTTTCTATTTGGACATTAGTGGAGATTATTAAATTCTCTGAACTGGATAGTGACAAAAGACTCTGGATAAGACTTTTTCGTGCTATTTCGAGATTTGTCTGAAAAGTTCCATTACCGATATTGACGTGACAGTTAAATTTATTTTATTTTAATTTCGTCGTATGCCCGTAACAACAAGAAGTATGGCATCCGATAAACAAATACAGGACTTATTCGAACAATTCCAAAAAATGATGGCGCAGCAACGGCAGGAAGACAAAGTAGAACAGGAGAAAAAACGTCAAGAGGAAGAAAGAAGACGTCAAGAAGAAAGGGACGAATTAAAGAAAATGACGGAGATGCAGAAAATGTTTACCAAATTATTGAACCAAGTGGATGATCTTAGGGAGCAGAGAAAACAACAAAATAAAGGAAAGCCGAGTGGAGGCATTAAATGTTACAACTGCGGCAAGGTAGGACACATGAAGCGAGACTGTCGACAGCAGAATTCGGAGAGTCGAGTAAATGCTGTGAATCTTGAAGAGAAGCAGGAAAACAGTACCAAGGGGGTTGTTCTGGCTAGGGAATGCAGTGACCCCAGAGAAATAAAGATTTCCCAGCTTCGAAGAATCGCAAGCAGTCTGTTGTTGCATGGATATGTGAACGGAAGAAAATGTTTGTTTACCATCGACACAGGTACTACGTCATCAATAGTACGGCCAGGATTTATATCGGGCATAAAGATTACCAAGAGGCAAAATGAAGAAGTGATCGTCCGGACAGCTACGGGGGACAGGGCTACGGTTCATGGAGAAGTAGACCTGGGTTTGCAGATTGGGCATTTGAGGTTCGACCACAGGGTCATCGTGGCTGACATTACGGATGACTTCATTTTGGGACTGGACATTATGGAACAGTATGGATTTATTGTTGACGTAGGAAAGCGAATGTTAAGGATTGGGAACGGACAATTTATTTTGTCAAAAGTGAACGACCAATGTGAGAAAACCAGGCTGTTGACAACGCAGGCAGTCAAAACTCCTGCATTATCCAGAAAACCAGACAAGGAAGATTGCAAGCGCTACCCTCAGGTGGGAAAATTGCCGAACATGGTTGAAGTCAACATTGTCAAGGTCGATCTTCCAGACAGTTGGACAAAGAAAACTCTGAGGCAAGAGCAATTGCGCGATGTAGAAATCGGACCCATGTTGAGAGCAAAAGAAGAGAGAACGCGTCCAGCATGGAAGGATGTTTCCAACAAAGAAGTGGGGCTGAAGGCTTTATGGTCACAATGGGATTCACTTATGGTCGTAGATGGGCTTTTGAGGAGAGCATGGGAAAGCCCAGATGGGAAGCAGGTTGCCATGCGTCTAGTGATTCCCAGGTGTCGTGTACCAGAAGTACTCCAGGAAGCACATAATGAAACATCCAGCAGACACTTCGGCATAAACAAGACATTGAGTAGAGCACGGGAACAGTTCTATTGGGTTAATAGTCGCCAGGATGTGGAGGCCTGGTGTCGCAAGTGTAAAAATTGTGCTGCCCGTGGAGAACCATTTTCGATGAGCAACTACAGAAATGGAAGCCGAGAACAGCCGAAGAATGATCGAGAGCAGATGAACAGAACTAGTAACCGCTTGAAGGCTCGTTATGATCAGAATGCCAGTACAGGGGGATTCAAGGTGGGGGATCTGGTTTGGCTGTACAACCCACAGCGGAAGGAATGGAGATCCCCGAAACTTCAACCTCCTTGGGATTGACCGTATACTGTTATTACCCGAATTAATGATGTCGTCTATCGTATTCAACGAAACAAAAAGTCCAAGATGAAGATCGTACACTTGGATAGACTGGCGAAGTATGTGAAAGAGGCTGAATTGCCTGACCGGGACGTTCAGGCTTAAGGAGGGGGCAGTGTAATGTGTTACAATCCTTAGAATGAATGTAGTGTATTTGCACCTACTCGAGAAACCTACCAGAAGTTAGTTCTGGTGACATCTGGAATGATCTAGAGAATGGTAGTGTCATTACAGAACAATCGAGATCTGTCATTTTTGGGTATAAAAGACCGACCGCATTCTCGGGGAGTAGTTCAGAAGTTCAGAAAGTATAGAAAGTGAGGTTAAGAGTTCAAAGAGAAACAAAGTGATAAACATTGTGGATTTTAGTCAGTAAAGTGTATTTAAATTAATAATAGTATTGTGAAGTATCCAGTAAATATTTAATAAAGTGTGTTAGTGGACATCTCTTGTTATAATTTTTGGAACCCACGGAATTTGCAAGGGGTAGTTTCCTAAGGGTGGAAACACGTCACAATATTATCGAAATTATAACATTTGTACCTTTTTATAAATTGTATATAAATAAATAAATAAATAAAAAAAAATAAATATTGCCATTATTAGTTATCAATTTAGTTAACTTAGCAAACTAGATATTGATAAACTAGTTCTATCCAATCCTCCCCAAATTGAGCATTTAAATTTTGCCGGCTCGGTGGCGCAGTGCTTAGGATGCTAGGTTTGCGACCACAGAGTCCCGGGTTCGAATCCTTGCTAGGGTATGGATGTGTAGTGGCGTTTTTCACGTGTTACCGAGATGGTAGCAGTGAGCTAGACTGCAGTTGTGTGAAAGACAACACGGTCTAGTCGCTCTCCTCTCCTGAGTTCGAGTCTCAGCTGCGGCAGATGGCAATGTCGCAGGGAATGGGTGTTGTGATGTTGTCTATGTGTAAGTGTCTGTCCTGGTAGAGTGGAAGATCAGCCTACGGCTGAACTCCGCCAGGACATTAATATAAATAAGGCTAATAATAAAAAAAAAAATAATAATTTTGTCTTCCATGACGTATGACCTGGGGCGCTATCGTGTTGGTAAATTAATCTTTAAAATTGTCTTACAGGCATATTGTCTACAAAGGGCTCTATTTCTTGTCGTAGAATGTTAATAAAATTTTCGGTATTCAAATTACCGTGAAAAAAATGAGGACCTATTATTTGGTATCCAATAAAACCACACCATACACCAAGTCCAAATCGTTCTTGACGATTAACTGTGGGTTATGTGCGGATTTTCATGAGCCTAATCGTGGTTAGTATGCCGATTAAAAATTTCGGCACTGCTTATATGGGCCTCGTTTGTCCATATAATTTTTCCTTCAAATTCTCACACTGACGCAAAAACCACTGGCAAAAATCGAGACACCTTTGAAAGTCGTTTGGGAATAGATGGTGACTAATCCTAATTTTATGTGTAATGTGTTACCTAGCAACACTATCATATTACTTGTTTCTTTTGACAAAACAATCCATATTCTTTTTGATATCTATCTGATGATTTTTTCGGGATTAATTTTCCCCATTGCTTCCACAAAATTTAAGATCTCCTCCGAAATCTCCATAATACAAAGCAATGCAAAAATGGTTTTATTTATTTGACAGTAACAAGCTACAGATAATCATTATTACTTATGGAAAACAATGGCTATAACATCGTTAAGGCGATGCGATTGTAGATTACGAACTAAAATTTTTGAATTTCATTAATTATAACTTTTTATTCATTTTAAAGAGGATTATAAAGACAGTATAAAATAAAATATTATACGATAAATATTATACGATACTCGTTTATATTCCGGACTCGGCTCCTGCATCGCCTCGTCCGTAAAACAACTCGTACTGTGATAAGTCACCTACCGGACTAATAACGTAAATTGCTATAAAAAAGCTCACTCACAATTAACTCAAAAATTAATTTTTGACATTTACGATTATTTTGATTTTCTTTTTTTTACCATGGCCTTCTCAATAAATATTAGAAATGCGATAAATATGCATAGATTACAATGGAAGATAATTCAAACATTTATTGTAGTTTAGTTTTTCCTATTTTTGGCGAAATTATTTTATATTATAAGAAGTGTTGTAGTTGTTAATAGTTTTCTATGGGCTCCTCACAAATATATTAAATTTTTCGAAAATTAACCACTTTTTATAGAGATAAATATGACATCTGATATATCGTTGGATAGTTAATTTAAGTTGTTACCGAATAATGAAATAATTTACAGAGTATTCCGTTTAAAAGAACACAAGTTATGTCTATATCTCGAAAACTGAGGCATGCGTAATTTTCTTCTTATCAGCAACAGATTCTACTAAAAAAAGTGCCTTAAGAATGTGTTACTCGATTTTCGACTCGACACTTGGTAATTGAGATGTAGAGGTCATCCAAAAATGCCAATTATCCAAAAATGCTCTGTAGCTCGGTAGTCGAAAACGATAGACGACAATTTGGTCCACCCTGTATATCCCAATGGATACGGTTGTACATGTATAATGGTGTAAAATATGTTTAACACAGAATATTTTGTATTGTGGGTTGGATCCCCGTTCCGATTTAATTCTTAGTAGCACCACAGAAGACAGGAACTATACAGAAGCGCAAGCAAGCCTTTCTGATGGGACCAAATTTGTTCATAGTCGCCATGACGATAGGGCATATATTTGTCAAAAGCCATATGATAATTTTTGACGTTGTTTGATTGACAGTCTTTGAAACTCTTACACGGTGGTTGGTTATTATCGTGCTTTTTTCTTTCAATTTTCGACAATTTCTTATTCTAAGTTTATTTATTTATTTGATATTTGTTTATAATAGGTTCTAAATGGTATAGAGGTTGTGCATATCATCCATGCCTTTCGAAGGTGAAACAAATAAGCTTCTTTCTATTTCCCAAAGATCCTGAAAGGTATGTACACATTTGTATTACTGAAACAACTAGAAAGTAACATTAGATATACTAGACAATTAGGAGTTGAGAAGAAGTAATATGAAAGGAAATATTTTCTTATCAGAAATGCAATAAGTTACAGAATATGTTCATCAGTTTCTAATGAATAGAATTGTATTGTGACCATGAATAAGGTAATTAAGTAATGACTCTCAACTCGTACCATACTAAAGAACTTTTCATTGTGTCAATTAAAAAAAATCAATAATTGGGCATGTGCAATAATGTGTATCATATAACTAACATAACCTCAAATTTTAAGTTTTTTCAGGTTTATTCTCATTTTTAATGTTTGTATACTCATTTCAGCTTGGAGCAATACTGGCTCCAAGCAAATATTTAAAAATTAAGGCTAATAATTACTTCCACATCCAGTGGAAGTATAGTAACGACAAAAAAATGTTTAAAATTTTTTATTGTTCAAATAGACTTAGAATGTCATGAAACGTCGAGATTTCAATTTTGAGCGAAAAAAAAAATTCTGTCTGTCGGTCTGTCTGTCGGTCTGTCGGTCTGTCGGTCTGTAACTTTTTTTGTGCGCACGTTTACTCTGGAACCGTTTGAGATATTGACTTGAAATTTGGTACACATATGTACTCTAACGAGATATAGAACTAGATTATATTTTCATCTTGTTCCGTCGAAGGGTTGAGGGGTAAATTGGGGTAAATTTGGAGTAAATAGGTAAATCAAGCAGGTAAGAGTTCATAAAATTGATATTTAGTATAGACAAGAGAAGCAAAGGTCTCAAAAAAAATTTTGGCATTAGCCACCCCCATTACCACCCCCACCCCATTATTAAAGGGGATGAAAAAAAAAGTGATTTAGTGTGTGTACAAGAACCAGAAACCTCAAAATATTTTTTACTTGATCCACCCCCACTCCCACCCCGTCACCACCCCCACCCCACTACCGATGTGGGGTATCGTTTTATGGGTTTTTGGGGTAGAGGATTTCAAATATTATATTATTAAAGTTCCATAAACAATTATTTCCAGATACAAAATTTTTTCGTTGTGTGACTTGGATAGAAAATCCGGATGTGGAAGTAGTGATTCCTTAGGCAGCGGTTTTTTTCGGTAATGTTGGTCAATACAAATAGACTGCTAATTACAGGTTAGATTTCCAACCTACAAAAAGAGTCCTATTTTATTAGGAGAAAGTATATAGTATATACTTCAAAAACATTACATTGAATTAGATTTTAGTTGGAAATATGGAAACCAAGCTGAAATTTTAACAACAGTTACGAAATACTCATAAATGTTAAAAAATATATATTTTTGAGGTTAGCTGTGCACATGCCCTATTCACGTATATTGTTATTTTACGTAAACATTTTTTTCACTGTACTATTTGATTTGTAATATTCTATTCAACAATAGAGCCAATATAGTTATATACATAATATATGTCTCTTTCATTGTATATCTATACATTGTACTACTTTCCATGATAGCATTTTCATATTCTGGTAGCAGTATGAAAAAAATGCATTGGCTTAAAAGCGCATTATTATGATTGAAATACGGGATATAAATATAAAAGTGTACTTCTTTTTTGAACATTCTGCAATACACTATGACTTGGGCCCCCAACTTCATTAATACCGTATATACGTATTCCTTTTCATGTACCTATCTACTAAATATTAAACAAGACAGTTTTCCCAGTGTACAGTGTATTAAACCGAAATGTTGATGTATTTTTTGTGTACATCATTTCTCTGAGTGTAGTAAGGCATATTACTGTCACTTCGAGGTCACATAAATCAGACACCCGATATCAAAGGTGCCGCGGCATGCTTTCGTTTCTGTATAGTTCCTGCCTTCTGTGGTAGCACATTAATTCCAATAAATTTGGGCCCTTCGAAATACGTGCAAACATAACTTTAATCTAAAAGTAGTATATTAGAATACTACACCATCTTCACCAGATAGAAAAATTACATACATTTTTTGATATACAGTGTGTCCCATTTAAAACTCCTGGCTTCATTTTCTCGATAATCAAAAGCGATAGTTGAATTCTGTAAAAGGTGTCTACTAGAATATATAAATGACTTCAGTTTTGAGTAAAAATGGTTATTTTACACATTGAGGTATAGATGGCCTTGCGATGCAAAGAAATTTTTCGATCGCAGGAACGATGAAATGAGTTGCATGAGATATTCTAAGCAACTTTTTTAATATGCACAATTTTCGAAAAATCACTGGTTTTCGAGATATTTGAACGTCAATGTAATTTTTCAAGTAACAAAAATTCCATTTTTTTCCGAGTTTTTTTCATATGTCTACAATTTATAGTGTAAAATTTAGTAGAACGTACAACATAAACATGACGCAAAAATTAGACAATACGTAATAAACAAAAATGTCAAAATCTTTAATTTCCAAATAGCAGTTACAGCCCCAATGTTTTACTTGAAAAAAAAAAAAATATATATTGTGTTTTGAAATAAATGTTTCATTACCATCTAAATGAGCCTGATTCACTATGAAAAATGTCCCAAAGGACTTATTGTCTAAAATGTATTTTAAAAAAGTTATGACGATTTTTGTATTCTAAAAAATTGTATTGAAGTTCAAATATCTCGAGAACCAGTGATTTTTCGAAAATTGTTCGTATTATAAAAGTTGCTCAGAATATAATTCTCCATCACATGCAACTCATTTCAATGTTCTTGCAGTCGAAAAATTTCTTTGCATCGCAACGCCATCTATACCTCAATGTGTAAAATAACAATTTTTACTTAAAACTGAAGTCATTTATATATTCTAGTAGATATCTTTACAGAATTCAAATATCGCTTTTGGTTATTGAGAAAATGGCGTCGGGAGTTTTAAGTGGGACACCCTGTATATTTAAGCAAAATTTTTGTATTAATCTTTTGCAAAATATCTATTTTATCTGTGTAATTAAAAAGTCTAGTTGCATTCATAGCAGAAAGGAATTTAATTCACTGGTGTATTTTACCAATAAATAACACAGAACGTCAAACTTTCAAATTCTCGGCCTGCGAGACGCTAATATGCAGCATATCAAAAACAAATTTCCGGTAATAAAAAAATGCTATTAGTTAACAGTAGCTTTAACAGAATCGTAATTTGAATATGGAAGCTCTCTATTCCTGCATTCATTAAAAACATATGGTAAACGAAGCAGAGACAAGAGATTTAATAAATTTTTAGCAACTTTTTCCTCAGCAAGGGCCTCCACTAATTAATGGACGTTTTAACACAAAAACTTGGCCGTTTTTTAAACGTTTTTAATTATCTTTTTCATAAAACTGTAATTGAAGTTAACAGAAATAAAATTACGCGGCGTGCCATGAATATTTATGAGCTCTTATAACTCTCAAACAATACAATGTCAGTGAACTTTTCCAAGGGAAGAAAATTGTTATTTTTAGATTATATTTTTGAGCAATATACTTGACGGGAAATATATAATTTTCTTTTTAGGCCTGCGTTGAATCGATAATTTGGACGAAATATAGTGTTACAGCGGAGGATATCTATCATTCTATTTATAAATCACACTGCCTGAGTCTTATCCTTTTACTCGTGAACCAGAATCAGTAACGGCGTCTACAACAATCTCAAGAAAGCAGGAAAGGGATCAGTTTCGAAATCTGAATTTGAGTAATATAATGAAATTGAAATAGAATCTGAACAAATCCAGATTTTATAGGTTTTCAGGTTTAGGGTTTATTTCTGTGGCTTGTAAGGCCATTTAAATATTTTAAAAAACATACGTAATAATAATTATTTCGGAACAATTTGATCGAAAAATCTGAAATGTCACTCAATAGTCCATTTTCTGTGGGTTTTACTCCAAAATAATTCGCTATGTACAAAAAGCAGTATTTTTATATACCAGGTTTCAACGAGATCACTTTGCGGTGGCCATTTCTTTATTTTTTAACGGGTCGAGATGAAACTGGGCATGTGTGACATGTTATCAAAATGTAATTTTTTCATCAATCTGTTGAGTTTCTACGGCTTCCGGTTTCACCGGATATATTTTTACGTTTTTGGAATCTAGAAGCCATTTTGCATACGACTGTGCTAGTTTAATGACTCTAATTTTCACCAATTTTAATTTTCAATCTAGTGTGCCGTGACCGACCAGAAATTGTTGTATTCATGAATAATTGAAGAAAAATACGTATTGATTTTTTTTACTGCTAATTTGTGTTACAGAAAGGTTCAAAAATTATTAAAACCACTTTCTCGAAATTACTCAAAATTTTAGAAAGAAAGAATATCACTTTCATACTACAGCTAAATGTAATTTTTAATACTAAATTCATTAGATTAGAAATTAAAATTAGCTGAAAAATTTGAAAACAGCGGAAAGAGGCATGGAATTAGCACAGTCCTATGCAGAATGACCTCTCGATTACAAAAATACAAAAATGTTAATGCGTTCCATTTAAAAATCAAAAGTAGAGGATCATTTCCCGTGAAATGTTTATGTTTAGGAAATCAGAAGTCATATAGACTTGACAGATTAATAAGAAAATGTAGTTTTGGTAATATGTGACACATGCCTAGTTTAAAAATTAAAGAAATAGCGGCCGGAAAGTGACTCAAATGGGACTCTGCATAGAATAAGATAAAAAAAGTTTTCGGGGCTAGAGCTCCGGTTTTGTCCTAAAAAATCGTTAAATAAGAAGGTAGTTTATGTGCCCGACACTTATCTCACCCTAAACAGACTCTAAACGTACTGCATAAACAGTTTCTACTCAATGAGTCACTCAAATCTCCCTAATGAATGAGTGAAATGTTAGTGAAAAATCAACTCAAGTGAGGGTAGTTGTGAAGCCTCAACTATTATGTTGTACTCATTTTGTTATTTCTGTTTAATAACCAGTAGATCGGTAAATAAAAATATAAATAACCGGTTAACCGGTATTTACCGGTAATTTTTAGAATGAATGACTAAGATGGCGAAAATGGCAATTGTCTTTTTCCATGTACAAAATTATCTAAATTTAACAAAAACAATTTTACATACGTATATTTAATATAATGAACAAACAAAAGGTTTTTTATCAAAAGGAAAAAATATAAATGAAATTTAAATAAATAATTATTCTGTAAATAACAAAAATATCAACTTAAATAATAAAAATTATAAACATAAACTCAAACAGGGCATTTACTGAATACCTAATCTAAAAATATAATATTTTTAAAAATAGCCCGTTAAAAGGGTTAGTTTTTCAAAGCTATCTAGTAGTCGTCTGATATTTGTGCATAGAATACCACCAGCTGAAGATGCCCTTCCTCAATCGATATTGGTGGGTCGATAAGTTAATAAGAATTGGTAATAACATATTTCTAAATGTGTTCCACGGATATTTGCGGCAGTGAAATATTCAATTTCCTGTCGCAAGATATTCTCAATGTCTCTCTTGTATTTCTTAGAGCTTGGTGTTTGGATTTTACTTTTTATAATATTATTTATTTATTGTTAAAAGTGCTCACTCTGTATTTAGTGAATACTAGTCACTGACATAAATAGAAACGTTGAATACGTGACATATCTAAGTTCAGAATTTACCGAAATAACCGGTAAAACATTAAAATAACCTGTAATTATCGTCATGTGTTTTCTGTCCTGATAACCAGTTAACCGGTTAACCAGTATTGCAATCCCTACTTGTGGTAAAGCTTTTACTCCAAAAGTTCTGCGAGATATTTCCTCCCCCGTTTTCGAGGGCGAGGAACACGATAGTGATACTATTTTCCGACTTACCCTCCAACCACTACCTCTAAACCGAAAAAACCACCCCCCTTTTCCGATTTTCCGGTGCTAGGCATTTTTTTATCGGAAAATTTTATTAATGAAAGTTGTTCGGAATTGTCCCAAAACCGTAAGCCTAATATTTATCAAAATTAAAAAATTGAAATTTAAAAAAATTTATAAATTGAAAAAATATAAAAAAGACTACAATTACTTGACAACTACCTGACACCTTGGGTTTAATTTCAAATAAAATTGTCATGATTTTTTTAAACAAAAAATCCATTTAAATGATATTTTCGGACATTATTTTAAACAAAATTTCAATATTTTTTAATTTTGATTAAATTTTGGATTCAGGATTTTTGGATAATTCTGAACAACTTTTGTTAATGAAATTTTCCGATAAAAAAATGCCTAGCACCGGAAAATCGGAAAAGAAGTGTTTTTTTTGGTTTAGGGGTGGTGGTTGGAGGATAGGTGGGAAAATATTGTCACCATCATGTTTTCCGCCCTCAAAATGTCTGGCGGTGCGGTCGCAGAACATTTGGGTTTTTTGCCTTTTTCTGGTTTACCTCAAGGGACTAATGTATGTACACTTAGAAAAAATTATTTGTAGTAACAAAAGTTTATTAACACCAACAAAAAAATTTCGTACATGCCCAACAAAATATTGATATAAATTATTATTTAATACAAATAATAAAATGCCTTTATTCAATTGAAAGAAAATTTTTCAAGACCATTTTGCACAGACAAAACTGTTTCAGACTGGACAAATTTATTTAATTTGAAGGAAGTTATATTTCAAATGTTGAAATACAGGTTGTGTTATGATAAATATTCTTAAATAAATAAAATGAAATTAACTTTTAAGTATTCTCCAATCCTAGTAACAGAACATTTTGTTAATATTTGCAGTGCCAATCATTCCCCTATTACTAGATTATGGTTTAATTACCGAAATTAATAACAAACTGAAACACACACTCGACTATTCTATCCTGTTTTCGCCTGCCTACAGATGGTTAGCGTTTGCTTTAACTGGTTTCCTTCAACCAATCAGACCTTGTCAGGACAAGGACAGAATAGTGCCCGCAAGTTTCTCTTTCTGCCTCAGTAGTTTCGTATGCTATACTTAAAGCACTAAGTGCACGTTCCCGTTTGTTATTAATTTCGATGGGTTTGATGCACGCTCAAGTTAGTCACTCATTCAAGCCTGTTTCTGTATACCTAAAATAATAATGATGTATAGTAATGATAATAGGGCACCAGTGGCGGCTGGTGAAATTTCAATTTTTTTTTCTCGTCTGTGGCGAAATACGGGAAATAACATCTAGAGAAGCACTTCTCTAATGACCCCCTAAAAAGTTTTGAAAAAGCAGTTTGCGATTTTTTTTTTAAATTCGGTAGCCTCCCCTGGTCTATGGACTCCTGTTTATTTTATTTTTTTTGTCATATACATTTGACTTTTCATAAAAATACAACAACCCGTTTTGGAGTTTATGAAAATATTTTTATTACTAACTGAGATACAACGAATTGAAATATTGTAATTTGTTAAATTATAAATTAAAAAATTTCAGTTCATTGTATTTCAGTTAATAATGAAAACATTTTCATAAACTCCAAAACGGCTTGTAATTTTTTGAAAAGTCAAATATATATATTTGACTTTTAATAAAAATACAGATAGTAATGAAAATATTTTCATAAACTTCAAAACGGGTTGTTGTATTTTTATGAAAAGTCAAATGTATATGACAAAAAAAAATAAATAAACAGGAGTCTCTAGACCAGGGGAGGCTACGGAATTTTAAAAAATTTGTTTGCAAACTGCTTTTTCAAAATTTTTTAGGGTTCATTAGAGAAGTGCTTCTCTAGATGTTATTTCCCATATTTAGTATGCGCCACAGACGAGAAAAAAAAATATTGAAATTTCCCCAGCTGCCTGACTTAATTATGCAATGAGTGGGATATGAGATAAAATTGACACTTTACTGATGTCTCTGAATTTGCTACTAAATCTGATCTGATTTATTTGTTGAAAATATACTATGTAATTTACACGAATTGTATTACTTCTGGCAACATATTTGTAGAGAATGTTTCAGGAATAATAATTAAATACATAAAACTTATTTTCAGTGTTCAGTGTATAATTTTTTTCTAATAGACAAATATAATAGGTACTTAAAATAAGTTTCAAAGGACCTACGTGAAACTCCCGATATTTTAAAACTAATGCGGCAAGTAACAGGTTTTATGCCAGTTAAGTAACAAAAGCACGTACCAACCGACATACTATGGTGTCTTTACTACAAATAGTTACTCGCGTACGGTTAGGCCAATCACACGACGCGTAGAGACTTAGAAAGAGCAGAAGTACATTTGACCAACATTCCGTGCGTAATTAATTATTTATTTGTCTACTGATACATTCTACGAATTTCTATGTATAGTTTTGATAATGCAGGACCACAAAATTTTTTAGCGGGTTGAGCCGGACCCAGTGCGGTATATGTTTTTGGAGGCGCTGAAACCGAATCTGAAACTTATTTTGCTACATTATGTCAGGATTTTTTCTTAAATTAAAAACAATTTTTCAATCAACTTCATATTACGAGAAAGAATATTAGAAGATTTGTCGGAGTCGCCGGTAATATCAATTAATTCACAAACAGGGTATTATTTTTGTAGTAACATTCACATGATGCCCAACGTAAAGAGAATTTCACAATAGTCTCTATCACTGTGTAGAAGTTAAATAAACAAAAGAAGTTACTACAAAGTGACCCGTTAATAATTACAACTGGTGTTCCCCAGGGCACAGTATTAGGCCCAATATTATTTTTAATATATATTAACAATATAACAGAAATTATGAATCCAGAAGATAATATTGTAGCATATGCTGATGATACAGCCCTTGTATTTCAAGGCAAATCTTGGACTGAAGTATATACTAATGCAGAAACCAGTTTAAAAAGGATACATTCATGGTTAAATGTAAGCCTTCTGAGCCTCAACACCAGTAAAACAAAAGTTTTAACATTTACCATATCAGCTGATGATCAACCGATAAAAGATAAATTAACAATTCATAATGACAAGTGCAAAAATGTGGAAATGTGTGATTGTTCATACATAACCAAAGTTAATAATTTAAAATATCTTGGTCTAATGGTGGATCATCACCTGAGATGGAATGTACATGTGGAATATCTTGTGAAAAGGCTAAGAAGACTTATACACAAATTCTATCAACTAAGAGACATTCTTAACAGAAAAAATCTAATCATTACGTACAATGCTTTGGCTGAATCTATTATAAGGTACGGTATTACAGTCTGAGGTGGACTCTTTAGCAACTCATTAAAACATTTAGAAATTGCCCAGAATTCCTTATTAAAAATAATATTTAATAAAGAAAAACGATATCCCACAGATTTATTGTATAACGAAATAGGTATGTTTACTGTAAGAAAATTGTATGCTTATGAGTGTCTACTGTACATGTTTAAATCACCACCAAATGTGGTAAACCATAACTATGGAACCCGCTGGAATACAAATCTTTCCATACAAGTGCCGATATACCGGAAGATGCATACCCAGCGATTTATTTTCTATTATGGACCCAAACTATATAATATGTTACCCGCAAAATTAAAAAGCATAAAAAACAAGCATGAATTAAAAAAAAATCTCAAACTATTTCTAAATGAAAACTACAGACAAATAAAAGTCATTTTCCAGTAGTATAATGTTCAATATCTATAATAATTACAACTGAATTTATAAACCTACCCCACTTACTAGTAAATTTAGAATATAATATCCTCCTTCTCACACCACTATATAATAATTAAAATTAAAATTAAAATTAATTTTAAATGAAGGTATTTATCTAATTCTTACCATGTATATAAAATTTTCCACATATACTATAATCCAGTTACGTTGCTGCTTTATTTGTGAAAATCACGCACAAGCTCCTTAGAGAGTTTAGGAGATTTCATAAATGTGCAGCAACATCTGTATAAGGTTATAGTAATATGAATGCTTATCTATGTATTGTATTCTACATTTTTATGTTACTTTACACAATTTTTATGTTACTTATTATCTATTTACTTATTTGTTATTTTATTTCTTAAAGTTTGTTAACAAGAATTTGTATTTTTCTAAACAATAAACAATAAACAATAAAAAAACAATAAATACAAGTTCGTATGGGGTGAAAAAAAAAAGGTTGAATATTTTTCTTTAATCGAAAAATTTTCAAAAAAATCTCTAAAAAGTAATTTTACTGTTTTACAAATATCTATTATTAGTGAAAAGCAGCAAGGAACTGTACCGTATTATGCAAAAATATCTAATTTCAAAACTTGTTTATAGTTCATAGGTACCCAAAAAATAGATCTTTCACCTTCGTTAGACTTTTTAGCTACGAAAATGACATTATACAGGAGCATTACTTGCATCGAATGCAGCACCCCAATAACCACATAACTCAGAGACCCATACAGCAGACACCGAAAGCTTTTTTTTCTTTTTAACTACTTATTTAACGTCGGCCCATTTTCGCTACCAGTGCCTAATACCGACGCCAGGGTGGCTATTCTTGAGCGCGAGAGAAATTGTTACTCCACGGCGAATTAATTCCCTCGCCTTTCACTTGAAATTTCCCTACTCGAAAAACATGTATTCTTAAACAAGGGACCGGTGAAAGTTTGAGGGAGAAGTCTACAGTGTTGTCATATTGTTATTCACAATATAACCAATCAGAACTCTCTTATATCTAATATTCGTCAGCTGTGGTGGCCAAACTGTTTGGTGGTGGCGTGACAGTTGACAGATCAAAAACATATTTATTCTAGCGATTTAAAAGTTAATCTTCTATCACAGTATTGTAGTCTCATACGAAAAGCATTGTTTATTGTGTACAGAATGGACACTGATTATTTAATGGTTTGGACAACCTAAATAAACGAACAAAAATTTGATCCGACAATTCAAAGGGATCTGTTTTTCCTAAAATTCGAATATTTTTCGCATTTTCAAACTGTTCTTCCGCATCTTCTAATTCATTCGAAACTTGTCTAGCCACTAAATATTCGATATCCATTATTTAAATAAAACCGAATTAATATGATACGTCTCCACATGCACGATCATAACCTACAAAGTACTTATAAAATGTTCCTTTTCTGCTTTCCCTCGATTTTCACTCACTAAAAGTAAGGGAATTAGTAGGGAGTGTTTTCGTCTACTTGGCTGGGGAAAATAAATTCAGGAATACAAACTTTACATGAGGGGGTAGAAAAAGATTATTTTCTCTTACTCATTCTACTCCCTCAAGCTCAAGAATAGCCACCCAGGAGACGAGCTACCCCCAACCTGGAAATTTTGCCGAACCTCTTCCCTTAAGAAGAGTAGGGATCTTTTACTTCCCTAACATTTAATAAACAAGAGACCGCCTGCTTTACATCCCCTCCGAAGATGGTATATCCACTACGTAATCCTCGTCTGAAATTACATCAGTGAGGACGCATCTACGCTCGCGCCGCACCGAAAGCTGTAGTCGAGGCTCCTGGACATATTTTGTTTCGGATTGAAGCGGACTGTATGCAGGAGCACTGGTTCATAGCGTTTTTCGAAAAAAATAAACAGGCTTAGGCTTGTCTGTGGTTCGGGGATGGGGAGTTATTGAGTTTTTATGTCGTTAAAAACAGATCATTGATCTGTGCGGCTTAAGGGTGTCAGGTTATTCGGATTTTCGGAGGTTAACTGTACTGGTTGCGAACAGGCCTCTGGCCTGTCTGTGGTTCAAAGATGTCAAGTTATTGGATTTTATGAAGGTGAGCTCACTTCATTCGATAAAAACAGGCTTTCAGCCTGTCTGCGGTTTGAGAATGTTGAGTTATTGGGGTTTTTTTATGTGGGCTTACGGTTCATTCTATAAAAACAGGGCTTTGGCACCTCGCCAAAATATTTTTGCGTGGTGTGACGGACCAAACCCAGTGTAGCATATGTGTTTTTGGGGTTGCTGAAATCAAATCTGAAACTTATTAAGCCCCATCCTGTCAAGATTTCTTTTAAATCAAGTCGGTTTTGAAATTAGATGTTTTTGCACCGATTTTAAATTGATATTAGGTAATAAGGAACAGTTCCATTAATAGGTAGACAGAGATTTGTAAAACAGTGAAGTTTTATTTCTTGCTTTTTAGAGATATTTTTTGGAGATTTTTTGAAGGAGGTTCGATTTTGTAACCTTCTTAGTGGCTTCTTTTGTTTATTTAACTTTAACAAAGTGGATTAAACTATTGTAAAATTCTTTTTACGTTGGGCACCATGCGAATGTTTCTACAAAAATAATATCCTATTTGTGAATTAATTGATATTACCGGCGACTCTGCCAAATCTTCGAACATTGTCGTAATATGTCGGTTAAGAAAATTGTTTTTAATTTTTAAAAAAATCCTGACGTGACGGGGCAAAAACATGCTACACTGGGTCGGATCCGGCGCAACTCGCAAAAATATTTTGTGGTCCTGTGTTATTAACGTATCTGTAGTTTTATGCATTATTTAAAATTTCCTAACGGAATAAGAAGAACGACAAAACACAAGCACCGTACAGTGCTTAGGTGAATATTCTCGCCAATAATTTTCAAAATATATATATTAATACATTGTAAGGTAATGTTGTATAATATTGCAATAATAATTTACATGTGCTGAAGTACCTGTAAAAGTGCATATCCCATAAATACTTAAAATACTTCAATGTGATTTTTGCCTACAAAAGTAAAAATTGTTTTGCCTGCTTGCTAGCAGGGTCGCGCCACCCATTAGGGCAGGATGTCAGGATCCCTGGGCGCCGGGCGGCGCGGCGCCCCAACACTTCAACATTTAAACTTCTAATATGCAGAATTTAGAATTTTATTCTCTATTGTATTTATTTAACAACTTAAATTAATTATAAAAAGACCTGTTGTCAATCATCGATTAGAGAAAATACTTAGTTTGTTTCTTTTTATTTTGCCCACTGCTTATGTAGGTACTACTTTATATAAGTTGTTTTATTTTGTTACATTTGGATATTATATGATTTTAAACAAATGGAATATAGGCTTTTTAAAATTTATTGTTTTTTTTTTAATGAAAAATGAAGTGCGGTACAGTTGTTGTTTATTAGAAACAATTACGGATAAAAATGTACAATGCTTTAGTGTAGTTTTAAATTATCGATTATTACAATACAGACAACTACAACAAAGATTTATTATTTTTCTTTCAAAATCTGTATTACTTAAGTTTCAATTTAAGTCACTATAGTTAATAGCAAATTATTTATTTTTCAGCTGAGCTTGTGTTTTTTGCCCAGGGGCGCATCCAAAGCTAGGCGCTGCCCTACTTGCTAGGTATTTCCATTTAATTTTAATTGCTGTATGAGCATTAAAACCATTGCATGAGATTTTTGCCTGAAGGATCTTCTGTATTATTAAATTGTAGGAGCTTAACTAACGTCTTATGAATTTTAAATGTGCAAGTAGGAAAATTCAAATAGTTACAGGTAGGCAAGGGTCAATCTACATATTATTATATATTACTATATTATATAATTTGCACGAGTTACAATAACTTCGGGCAACATAGCTCGAAAAAAAACTATATAAGACTTAAGACCAGAAGTATATAAAAAAAACCAAAAATTAAATTATAAACTTTTCGGTGGCAGTATTTTATTTCAATGAAGACTTCAAGTTGTGTCAGAAAATACAGTAGATTGTGTGAGTCGGAAAACGACCCGAAAAACCCAATTATTGTCTGATGCAACCAAAGTAGTACTCCCACTGTTTTCGAGGATGCTGAACACCGTGGTAGTGGCAGAATTTCTCGTAGTTTCTCACCCACCCCCACAAACGGCCAGAAATCACCCCCAAACGGGGTCAAACACGTATTGATCATGTTGCACGGGATCTAACTTATTGATTCCCCGTTTTCGAGCATGCCAATTATGGGAAGGAGCCTTGGACGCGTGCCTGATACCCGTCCACACCCTCAACGGCCCATAAACAACCCTCCAAAGGAGTGAGAGAGCGCTCCCATCATACCTTTAGACAAAAAAGGTTTCCCTCAATGGCAAAAAATACCCCTTCGCATTTTCATAATAAGTGAAATTGCACAGGTGCAAAGTAAAAAATAAATTTAAAATAAAAAAATAAATAAATAAATTTATTTAAAAAATAAATATCTTGTATTTCTGCTTACATTATTGTTATAAAATATTATTTTGGGTATTCAGCAGGGTGGATTTCTGATAATATATTGGCATGATCAGACTTAGATCTTCAATATATAGAAAGAATGGTTATTTTCTTGTTTATCGTATTGAATGGAGTATCCTCTAGGTAGGGCTAGAGATGCTTGAAAGATTTCCTCTTAAGGGTGGATTTCTGACAATATATTGGCATGATCAGACTTAGATCTTCAATATATAGAAAGAATGGTTATTTTCTTGTTTTTCATATTGAATGTTAGACATAGTAAATGTATAAAGAAATTGACAAGTTTGTTTGTAAGAGGACTACTCATTGATATTCTAGCTTGATCAGATTTAGATCAATAATATATGAAAGGAACGAATGATTTCTTTGAAAGTTATCTGCTGAATACCCAAAATAATATTTTATAAAAATAAATTTATTGTTTTAATTAATTTTTTTATATAGTCATAGTATTTTATAATGTAAGAAAAGCCAGTGTAACAATATATGCAGTGATTGTTTGCGGCAATAAAAATATTTTATATAATATATTTTAATTAAATAAATCAGATGTTTCAATTATTATATAAACCTATTGTCCCCAAAAAATATTTTATTTCAGCTCTAGAGTAAACGAAGATGACTACTTTGTTGACGAGATCAAGGTGACGTCTTAATGTTTTTTCCTGTGTAGCATCTTCAAATACGGGGGGGGGGGTAGCTTTGCCCGGGAGTATGCTGAGACCACACTCTCACCCGTTTGGAGGGTTGTTATTGGCAATTTACGGGGGGTGGGTCACCCCGGGGAGAAATTCCACCATCACCACGGTTATTCAGCATCCTCGAAGTCGGAGGATCACCAAGTAAGAGTACCTCAAACAATTATAATAGGCGTTAACCCCCGTTTGGGGTAGTCTTTGGCCATTGCGGGGGTGGGTCACCCCAACGAGAAATTTTGCCACCACCACGGTTCAGCATTCACGAAAACGGGAGATCACTAAGTAAGAGTAACTATTATAATACGCATTAACCTCCGTTTGGGGATGGTTTTTGGCCGTTTGCGGGGGTGGGTCACCCCAACGAGAAATTCTGCCACCGCCACAGTGTTCAACATCCTCGAAAATGGGGGCTGTTGTTTTTCTTTGTATTGGAGTTCCTAGTCTTTCTAATTTTATTTAGATTATTAATTAAATAATTCTGTTCAAAAATGAACTATAGAGTATGTGGTTAAGTATATGCAACAAGTTAGACTTGAAAATCAATTAAATATAAACTGTGCATAGTTATATGTATGTTGAAGTTTCTATTATTAATTTAACAAGGAATTTTTACAAAAGTAAGTACAATATATCTGTATAAATACAATACTTTTTAACTTAAATAAAAAAAAATCATACATTAGATGTGGGAAATACCATTGTCAAACTAAATAAATATTTCCATTAAAGTAGTTTGTTATTGTAAAAATTTAGGAAAAAATGTTATTTTTTATTCATAAAGCTGTTTAATTAACACTTGATAATGATGAGAAATGTGTTTACTAATGTTTAATATTGTACTATTTAAAAAAAATTATCACAAAGTATTTAAGTTCGTTGGAAAAATACACTTCTAATCCGGAATCTTGGAAACACCTATAGTTCATTGATATTAGGAGACATAGGGGAAATAAACTATAATGTTTTGCCGGTGGGAAATTATACGCGCAACATGACTAGTTTTCAGAAGCAAAAGAGTTCCCAAGGCGCAAGTGGGAACCTCACCCTTAAAAACCACCCTTAACACGCCCCACTGCGGTTTTCCTCAGTTTTACTCGAAATAGTTGGCCCCCCAGAAAATTTTATACTCATTAATAATACTGTATATATGTTATATAATATTACACGCTATCTTATTGCGACTTAGCCATAATAAACCTTCACAGGTATATCGTATTTCACGATAACAGCTTCTCTTATTAATTGCTTATCTTCAAGATATCATATTACACCTTTGTTTCTCATAACTTGTGCAGACTGCAGAACTGCAATTCCTTTGTTATATATTTTGCTTACTCAGGTTCTGTATGTTATAAATATGACTAAACACGCCTTGTTGAATCAGTTATAAAACTCAGTTAGAATGCAACACTTCTAATTTATTATTATATTCCTTCTCCAAGAGCCAACGTTGGCTCCATGTAACTAAATAAAAGTTTTTAAAAAGTCATTCATGTGAACCGTGATCTAACATTGGCGCAGTCGGTAGGATCCGTAAACATCATCAGAACAAGAAGCCTAACTGGTAGTGAAGCGTAAGAGAACAAGGAGAACATCTGCAGAAGGTGCCTAACTAGTGCGTGTACATCTACGAGAACAAGGAGACCTTCCTCACTGGTGGTGGCGGATCCCAATCCCTTGACAGATGAAGAACCTACTCATGGAGATGAAATTAGCGTAAGTCATTTAAGAATCATCTCGTACCATTTTTACCATTTTATTATTTTTCGCAACTTATTTTATTAAAAGTGTATTATACTGCTAATACACTCGGCGCACAAAGCCAGTTCTATTGTCAAAGTGAAATCCATTCCTTTACAAACGCAACGAAACAAGTTCATTTAATTTTAAGTTTATTTATTTTCGTATTATACTGCTAATACGAAACATTGTGTATTATACAGCTAATATACAATCCATTTACGCACGCAACGTAACAAGCTAATTTTAATTTAATTTAAGATCGTATCATACTGCTGATACGCAACCAATTTTTGTCCAAATAATATTTAAATACAAAAAGCAAAATGCCAGATAGAGCCAGTTCAACCAGTGCCACCGGCACCAACCGAACAACAACTACAACAGCAACAACAACAACAACAACAACAACAACAACCTCAACCAGAGCAAATTGAGCCTTACAAGCTCTCTGAGATATTTTCTCTAATACCTGAATTCGATGGCAATGCCATTAATTTACAAACATTCCTCAACTCCTGTCATTGCGCCCAAAGCATGGCAATTGGAGATCAAAAAATTCTTTTGACCGTCCACATAAAAAATAAATTGAAAGGCAAAGCTGCCGAATTAATAAATTCTCGCAACCCTGGCTCCTGGCCAGAAATCAAAGCACTATTGGAAACCCACTTTGGGGATTCCAGAGATCTAACGGCCCTGATTCAGGACCTGCAGCGCATTCACCAATTGCCAGGTGAATCCGCTCTAACATTTATTTCGCGTTTACAAACGCACAATGCTAAAATGCACGCCGCAGTGCAAAAGCAAAATTTAACCACAACGCAAAGAGCTGCACAATCAGATCTCATCGAAACGATGACCTTAAACAATTTATCAACAGGCTTAGAACCGAATTTAGGCCGCATCATACGTGCTAGCAATCCTCCTAGCATACTGAAAGCCGTAAGCAGAATTCGTAGAGAGTTACAACTCTCTTATTTCGAGCAACAAAAATTTCCCAAAAATAGTCCGGTCAAAAATCCTATTATGCAACAAAAACGACCAACTTCAAATTTTCAGCAGAAATTCTGCTCGTTTTGTAAACGAAACGGACATGTCATAAATGAATGCCGTACAAGGCAACAAACACAAACAATGCCGTCAACCTCACAAAATTTTCAACGACCAAATTACCCAGGAAATTCAAGTTTCCAAAACTTTTCACAAAATAATCAATTTAGTCAGAGGACATTCCCTCAAAACCAACCTAATCAACCCCAAAATAGGCCCTCAGCTATAAGGCCAAATCCAAACTTTAACCAACAAAGACCGTCAGCTATTCAACCTAACCCGAATTTTAACCGCTTCAACCAGCAAAAAGCTCATCATTTAAATTACGAACCTTACGATAACTATGCCGATCAATTTAATCAATACAATGACTATTCACCCGATTATCAAAATGTAAGTGACAGTTATGAAAATTACGATTTAGAAAACGCTCAAAGCTTTTCAGAGAATTATACAGCTAATTCCCAATATGAACAGTACGAGAATTATACTGCTAATTCTCAAACGCCACAGGAGGATTATACTGTTAATCCTCAGGATTTTCACATAGATCCGGAGTACCCCACGGATACTCCAACACAGCAAACAGACCAATTCGACCAAATAACAAATCAAATACGAACGATGAATCTCAACGACAGTTTCGACCCGTCGCTGAACTTCCCGGAACAAGGGTTCATGTAGAAACACTATCACATTCATTGTTGACCGTAAATTCAAAAAATCTATACTACATTAAAGATATCACAAACAAATTCAAAATTCTAATCGATACTGGCGCAGGTATCTCTATTTTTAAACCAAAAACAGCGGAAAATTACAAACGGAGATTTTCAGAAAATGTAATTATACAAGGCATAACCGATCAGAAAATTACTATTAGTGAATCTGTTCTTATACCCTTTACGGAAAACGACCCACATAAAGTTTACATCTACGACCTAGATATCAGTTTTGATGGACTGATAGGAGCTGACTTCCTAGAGCACTATCATTGTATCGTCGACATAAGAAATAAACGATTAATAACCAATTTTAAAACAGTTCCACTTTTCAAAGTAACCGACGATTCGTCGAAACCCGAATGCGACAAAATCCAACCAAACCACAACCCTAATCAAAATAAGATTCAAATTGATGGCCGTACCGAAAAAATTTATAAACTAAAATGTAACCTTAGAAACACTGACGCTATTTTGCAAGCGCAAGAGAATGAAAAAGTCCGTTTACTTAATGCTCTTTTTAAAGTAAACGAAAACGGAGAATTTTTAACAACAATAATCAATGCTAATGTCATCCCGAAGACTGTCGATTTTTCCAATTTAAATTTAGAACCTTTACAAAAATTTAAGTCAATTTTTAATTTAAATACTCAAAATTCTGACCAACACTTACAGACAGACAGATCCTTTGAAATCAGGAACGAATTGCGCTTGGATCATCTAAACGAAGAAGAGGCCGAAATAGTAACGCAGCTTTGTTTAGACTTTCAAGATATATTCTATTTAGAAGGAGACAATTTGACCTTTACCAACGAAATCAAACACCCTATTGACACCGACAATTCCCGACCAATATTTACGAAATCGTATCGATATCCTCAGGTCCATAAAGAAGAAGTTAAGTCCCAAGTATCGAAAATGTTAAGTCAAGGTATTATTCAACCTTCAATCTCACCTTGGTCCTCTCCTGTCTGGGTAGTTCCCAAAAAACTGGACGCTTCTGGTAAACAGAAATGGCGCGTTGTAGTCGACTACCGCAAACTCAACGAGGTTACAATCGGCGACAAATATCCTCTGCCCAACATTTCCGATCTTTTAGACCAACTTGGCAAATGCCAATATTTCACGACCTTAGACTTGGCTTCTGGTTTTCACCAAATCGAAATTAATCCCGCAGATATTCAAAAGACTGCTTTCACAGTTGAGAACGGTCATTATGAATTCGTGCGAATGCCATTTGGACTCAAAAACGCTCCATCAACTTTTCAAAGAGTTATGGATAACATCCTGTTAGGTATTCAAAATGAACGATGTCTCGTCTACATGGACGACATTATTATTTACTCTCCTACAATTCACGAACACATTTCCCGTCTAACTGAAGTCTTTAAACGCCTTCAAAAAGCCAACCTCAAAATTCAACCAGACAAATGCGAGTTTCTCCGTAAGGAAGTCGCTTATTTAGGACACCTAATTACAAAAGACGTCGTAAAACCAAACCCTTCGAAAGTTGACGCTATTTTAAATTTTCCTCAACCGAAAAATCCAAAAGAAATTAAATCATTTCTGGGCTTAGCCGGATATTATAGGCGCTTTATTCCTAATTTCTCCAAGATTACCAAGCCCTTAACAAAACTACTACAAAAAGACATACCATTTCTCTTCGACAATGATTGCATAAATTCTTTTCAAAATTTAAAACAAACATTAACGACCACTCCGATATTAATCTACCCCAACTTTGATGAACCTTTCGTTCTAACCACTGATGCGAGCGCATTTGCCGTCGGCTCGGTGCTGAGCCAGGGGCCTATTGGCAAAGATTTACCCATTGCTTATGCTTCTAGAACCTTGTGCAGTGCAGAAACTAAATATTCAACGATTGAACGCGAGCTTTTATCGATAGTATGGAGTGTAAAGCACTTTAGACCATATCTGTATGGTAGAAAGTTCAAGCTTGTCACCGACCATAGACCACTCACCTGGCTATTCTCTATAAAAGATCCAGGAAGTAGACTTGCCCGTTGGCGACTCAAATTAGAAGAGTACGACTATGAAATAATTTACAAACCCGGTAAAATCAATAAGAACGCGGACGCACTTTCCAGAATCAAAATTAATCATTTTTCCGAATGTTCCAAATTCTATTCAAAAGTTCTAGCCGCGAATGACGAAGAGTCAGACGACGACGAAAACCCAGACGATAACAACGAAATCACTAACGAACAAATTTCCCGAGAATTTGAAACTTTCACCAACCTATATAAAACAACATCTTTAATTGACTATTCGAAAATAAAAGCCTCGAACAAACAACTTTTGTATCGAGAACATAAAGATATTATAACCTTCTTCCAACAAAATAACTTACAAGACCTACATCACAAAATTATTGAGGACATATTCGAAGAAAACCCCGAATTTCATAATGATAAAATCAATATTGTATCGAGCAAAACAGTCAGACAAAGGAGATATTTTATCATTCCCCTACCGTTTGATATCGAATCCGTAATTGAACATTTATTTTTGGTATTATTTAAAAACCAAGATGTTCTAGATCTCTCTAAGACATACTTTGTCGAAAATAACTTAGACCTCCCCATCCTTGAAATCCTATCATTCATTTTTGCGGAAAAAGACTTAAAAGTAGTAATTTGTCAAGATATCGTCAGAACTGCCGACGAAGATGAAATTCCAATTATATTGGAGCAAAATCATTTTGGTAAAAATAATCTACACCGTGGAATAAATGAAACGATTCGAAGAATTAGAGAAAAATACACTTGGCAAGGTCTAACTAAAGACGTTGAAAATTTTATAAAAAATTGCGAAACTTGCCAAAAGACTAAAGTATGCCGGAAAAACCTTAACAACCCTCTAGTAGTCACAGAAACCCCAAGAACACCATTCGAAAGAATTAATATCGATTTATTTGAATTCCCAACTCGAAATTACGCTTTAACTATTCGCGACGAGTTAACCAAATTTACACAAGCCTATGCAGTCCCGGACAAATCCGCAAAATCCGTCGTAAATACCTTGTTGTTATACTTTCAACATTACGGCACCCCGCTAAGAATCCATTGCGATTACGGTGGCGAATTTGATAACCGTTTGCTCAAAGATCTCTGCACCCTCTACGACATAAAACTGACGTATTCAAGCGTAGGACATCCCCAATCGAACGGATCCATAGAAAGATTTCATGCTACTCTAGCTGAAATGATAAGAATTCATAAAACTGAAAATCCGAACGAACATCCTTTCACAATTTTACCATATGCAGTAATATGCTATAACAATTCAGTAAATAAAACACACGGTTTCACTCCATACGAACTTGTATTTGGACATACGTCCAACAGACCACCTGAAACTTTGTATAACCAAAAAGAGTTAATAACCAAATACGTTAGGGATTTAAACAACAGAATATCTCACTACTATAAAATAGCCCGTAGTCGAACGCAAGCTCAAAAGGAGAAAGCGAAAGTTCGCTTTGATAGAAATGTTCCCCAAAAACGACCCGAATACAAAATAGGTGACTTAGTTTACGTAAAAGAATCACAAATCAAAAACAAATTGCAAAACAAATTTAACGGTCCTTTTAAAATAAAAGAAATTTTTCAAAATTCTGCTACCTTATTAAACCTCGAAACGAAACAAGAAACCAAAGTAAATTTCGATAGAATGAAACCATATACTGAAAATTAAATTTATTTTCAGGTTTCTCCTGCTGTTCGGATCAGCACTCTGTCAATACAAAATTATCCCAATCAATAACACCGTTGGTGTATACTACCACCAAGACACGGACATCGTGGTGACAAACGACAAATGGACTCTACTAGTGCATAAAAACATTTCATCCCTCAAACTAGCTTTTGACAAAAATCAAAATATCTTAGACAGAATCCTGTACACTCTCCATAATGGTGATCATAAGTCAATTATTTTTACGAGTGAAATTAAAACAGACTTTAACCTTTTAACACAAATATCTAACTCTATAAAAATGAAATTTGACGAAATCTTTTCAGATACAAAAAGATATAAACGAGGAATACTTAACGGTATCGGTACAATATTCAAATCCATAACTGGTAACCTAGATGCTGAAGATGGCCAGTACTATACTAATTGTATAAATAAACTAAATAATGACGAACATCAATTGGAAAACTTAATCAAAAATCAAATTTCAGTTACAACTTCTGTTATTAAAAACTTCAACTCGACTATACAAAAATTACAAATTGACGAGGAAACCTTTAACAAAGATCTCGAAGAAATAGAACACACAATTCAAACAATGACTCAAGCTATCGAGGCTGCTCACATAAAACTAAAATTTTTATACATTTCCGAACAATTAATGGCAAGCTATTTGTATATCGAAGATAATTTAAACGACATTCTAAATTCAATAACATTTGCCAGACTAGGAATCATTCACACGTCAATCATAACCCCTAATCATTTGGTAACAGCATTACAAGAAATTTCACAAAGCTTACGAAGGAACAATTTGCCTCTCCCCATTAAATTATCGGCAGTTGCTAAGTATTTGGATATTATTGAATTACAAGCGTTTCAAATGGATTCTAACTTAGTATTTGTTTTAACAATACCACTTGTTGAACCCCAAAATTATAACACCTATCGCCTATATCCTATCCCGATACTTGATAACAGAACTGGTCTACATCACATTTTATCTATTTCACAAAAATATATCGCGAGAGATGATGATTCTTTGATGTATATACCTATACAAAATTTGAAAGAATGCAAACCACTTTATTTTGGAACCAAACTATGTTCGAACCTGTTTGCCTATCCTATCGACCAAAATGCCATATGTGAAGCCAGAATACTAAAACCATTGCCAAAACTTCCAGAGAACTGTCAAACTTCCTTCATTATTAGTCAGGGATACAACGTCCAAGAACTTGAAGACAACACATGGCTAGTAATTAATTCCGAACCACTTCACATTACCATCAACTGTCCAAAGAGAGAATCCACAACAGAGTTAATCAACAAAAATTCCATCATCAAACTACAACCAGGATGTTACGCCTATGCAGGCATTACTAGAATACAAGCCAGTGCCAAAGACTTTTCCGAAATTAAGGACAATTCACATCCTATCCAAATTCCTTTTGAATGCTGTAATCACATGCCCGACAAAATCGAAATTCCAAAATTAAAACCTCTCAAATTAAACAATCTCGACGTAGAAGACCTAGATATTGCTAAAAACAAATTGGACCAATATTCCAAAGACTTGGATGACCTCATAAATGAACCTTTTGTGACCAAACACATATCTTGGTTCACATATTTCATAATCACTCTCATCATCCTATTAGTTCTACTTTACATAACTTGTAAATGCAGAAGAAGAAGATGTGGAGCATTGCGAATCCAACCCTCAACGGATAACCCTCCTTCACCTCCTTCAGAGCGAAGCAGAGTATTTACCAAATTTCCTAGACTGATCCCTCCAAGAAAGCGACCCGGTATTAGACCTCAAGAAGAAGAGGACATCGAGTTAACATAGACTTTCATGTGGAGTTTTACCCTTGTCTATTAATTTAGACTATTGTATTTTATCCTTATTACGTTATATAATGTTTTATTATCGCTTACCAATTTTAACTTTTACATTATTTTATTATTTTGCTTTGTATTCATTCAACATTGTTTCAATTTATTTTTGCATTATATTCATTTAACGTTTTAACAATTTTCAAAAGTTGCTGCATAACATCAACTTTTTTATTAAGGGGGAAGTTGTTATATAATATTACACGCTATTTTATTGCGACTTAGCCATAATAAACCTTCACAGGTATATCGTATTTCACGATAACAGCTTCTCTTATTAATTGCTTATCTTCAAGATATCATATTACACCTTTGTTTCTCATAACTTGTGCAGACTGCAGAACTGCAATTCCTTTGTTATATATTTTGTTTACTCAGGTTCTGTATGTTATAAATATGACTAAACACGCCTTGTTGAATCAGTTATAAAACTCAGTTAGAATGCAACACTTCTAATTTATTATTATATTCCTTCTCCAAGAGCCAACGTTGGCTCCATGTAACTAAATAAAAGTTTTTAAAAAGTCATTCATGTGAACCGTGATCTAACATATATAATTTACTTAATGATGTCACGACAAACTTCGAAGCATAATTTCTTTAGTAAAATAAAAACAAGAATAACATTTTTTCATAAAATACTTCCTAAGCGCTCACGACATTTGATGATTTTCTTATTGTTTACTCTTGAATGGTATGATGTACAAAAAAAATTGAGGGTGAACAAAAGTTTTATTTAGAGATGGTGTTTCCAAATTAACAATACAAAAATCCGTTCGATTGCTATCCCTCAATCCGTGCCAACTCCGATGCCATAGGTTAGTTCACGATGAAACTTTTGATGCACGTAGCTACTATGATAACACTTTTTTCTGTCATGTTATAGGTCGGTACTTTCAACTGTGATTGAGTAATTAGTTAAAAAGTCTGTTTTATGTTATACCTTCACACTATCGTAGAATGCCTGTGAAGCATTTTTAAAAAAAATCTTGTTTCTTGTTTTCTTGGTGAGGGAAATTACACTTTGCTGCACAATTTAAGTCCCATATACTGATCACTGTCTTCAAATAAATCCTGATAAATCGAAAATAATGTTTTTTGGAAGTAAGCCGCAAAGATAAATGTGTAAACTAAACTTAAATGTTGAACTAGATTCGAAAAAATTAACAAGTGTGAATATAACTAGTAATTTAGGACTGTACATCGATACTGATTTAAGGTTTTCACAGCATACAAGTAACACTATTAAGAAATTTTACTCTAATTTAAAATTGTTGTATGGATGTTAGATAGAAAAACAAAGGTAATGCTGTGTAACTCACTAGTTCTTAGTCATTTTAATTTTGCAGATATAGTTTACCATCCTCGTTTAACAAGAACAGACGAAATATGTATACAACGTGTGCAAAACTCTTATATAAGGTTTATTTTTCAAATAAAAAGATATGATTTCATCTGCTGGAGCACAAGATTCCACAGTATTTATTTGGTAAAATAGTATTTAGAGATAATGTGCATCCAGTAAATACTAGAAATAGAAATTTGTTAACGCCGCCACTGCACACGACCGCTTTATATGAGAGATCGTTCTCATATACTATCACTAAGCTTTATAACCCTATCCCGCAGAGAATAAAGATTCTTAAATAAAGTTCTTTCAAAAGAGAAATGAAAAAATATATAATGGATATGAATTATGATCATTAATATAATAAGTCATACGCAAGCCACATATTTTCATTTTAACTTTATTAAATTTTAAGCTTTCGCAGATACTGTTTTTTACCGTCGTATTTCATATTCATTAATCAACTGTTTATTTAAAAATATTTGTATATTCGGTATTTGTATGTTCTGTATATTGTGTTTGTATGCTGTACTTTGGTTAAGTAATTTTCAAAGAAAAACAAGCATATGTTTAATTACACAGTATTATAAAATGATCTATTAATATATTATATGGTGACCAGACTAACGCATTTAGACCGATAAGCCTTCTTTTTGAAGATCTTAGAAAGGTTAATAGAAAGGTATATAAAGGATGGAGTATTGGTCATCACCAATTCATCCCAATCAACATGCATACCATGCCGGTAAATCTGCAGAGACGGCCCTTCATCACATCGTTGTTAGAGCCGAGAAGGCGCTAGAGCACAAAGAACTGGCATCGGTAGCATTCTTGTATATCGAAGGAGCATTTCACAACCCAACCTTTCTCTGTCAAGCAGTTGCGGATCGCGGCGTGGACGGCACCATAATTAAATGAATATCGTCCATGCTGAGCACTCTCAACATTGAAATTACGATTCACAATGATTCGGTTAGGGCCAAGGCGGGCCGAGGTTGCCCGTAGGGTGGGGTACTGTCCCCGCTATTGTGGAACCTCGTGCTGGACGGGCTACTGATCGAATTGAACGAAGCAGGTTACTATGCGCAAGCATATGCAGACGATCTGGCTATCATGATAAGAGGCCGATTTGAAGTGACTATTGCGGGGCTCATGCAAAGGGCTCTTAACATAGTTCAGTTATGGTGTGACAGACACTGGCTCTCGGTCAACCCTGGCAAAACAGAGCTAATGCTGTTCACTAAAATAAGCGATATTCAGCTTCCTTCTCTCATGGGCACACGTCTGTGTCTTTCCCGTACAGTGAGGTACCTGGAAGTAACCCTAGACTCCAAACTGTCATGGAAGGACCACGTGGAAGCTCAAGCGAGGGAAGCCTGCGCATCCCCATGGATGTGCAAGCGTATCTTTGGTCTTAAGTGGGGAATAAGTCCATAGACCATTCTCTGGATGGTAAAACCCCTCATAGCATATGCGGCTCTTGTGTAGTGGCGCTCCCAGGAGCGCTCCACATATGGGGCTCACCTGTGTCAATTCAAAGGCTAGCTTGCCTAGGAATAACAAGAGTAATCAGGACTACCCCAACGGCTGCAATGGAGACCATCCTTGGACTCGCTCCCTTGCATGTCGAAGTGGAACTGGAAGCTAGGAAAGCAGCAAATAGACTGTTTAAAGGTGGAATGTGGAACACGACGGGACAAGGGCTGGGGTACACAAAGGCTCTAGCTCTACCTATAAGGGACCAGGTCGTTGCTCAGTCAGAGGACGACCGGTATCTCCCCGTCTATGAGTTCACTATTCCATATACAGTCGTGTTCCCTGATCGAGATGACTGGGAACGGGATAAAATGAGTCTTCTAAGTCTCGGAGGTCTGGAATGGTACACAGACGGATCGAAGACTCAGGAGGGAACCGGTGCTGGTTTACACGGATACAAGCCAAGGGCTCGTATATCGGCGCCACTTGGTAGGTATCTAGTGCATTTCAGGCTGAGATATATGCCATTTTACTGTGTGCAAGCGAAATCCTCAAAAGAGGCTTCGTTAATAAGCATATTTATATATGTAGCGACGGTCAGGCAGCTTTGAGGGCTCTTGCATCAAACAAGGTGACCTCAAAGCTGGTGCTGACTGAGCTGTGTGAGTGCAACTCAGTTAAACTTATATGGGTGCCCGGTCACATTGGAGTCGAGGGCAATGAAGAAGCAGACCGTTTGGCGGATGAAGGAGCAAAAACTCCTTTCCCTGTCCCCGAGCTAGCCTTCGGTCTGCCAAGAAGTCTGATACAATCAGAGCTGCAAGACTGGGCTGCAGCACAGTTTAACAACTATTGGGCTCAGGCTCCAGGAATGAGACAGGGGCCCTCGACTGACTGAAAGGGCTGCTCTCCTTCGTGGAGAGCACTGGTCTTTTCTAGGGGATCCTAAATGTCGCGAATGTACAGTGGGCCGATAGACCTGAGTGCTGTGGATCTTCGGATCTGCTCGCGTTTTCAAATAATACAATATTATATGGTTAAGTGGGAGAGCACTTTCTTCGATAATAAGTGAACTTCACCTATTACATATATTTTATTATATTTATGTTTGGTATATGCATTATGTAATTATGGTTAATAAAGACATTATTATTATTATATACTATGCTCTAATAATACGCGTAGTAGGCGCCGATTGAGGCCCAACCCCCATTTGTTCACTCACTGCTAGAATACCATTGCGCCTATCCGAAATATGCCTAACACTTTATTTGTAGTAAATTCTATATAGAATATTATCAATGAGTACAAAATTTTCTGCGGTACCAAATATTTCCCAGAAAATGCCAAAGACCGCGGCGAGGCGTGTTAGAGATGGTTTTTGAGGGTGAAGCTAAGTGTATTGGGAACTCTTTCGTTTTCTAAAAGTAGCCTTCTGTTGTTTATAATTCCCAAAGGGCAAGATGTTATAATTTAATTTATTACCTTTATTCGCCGATTTTAGGCCTAATATCAATGGACTACTACAGTATAGTTTTCTTCAGATCTATTCTGCACTAAAAAAATGTCAGCGTCTTTGATCTTTACCGCACCGCCAAAGACGCCCACATTTTTTACATGCATAATAAGTGTGTAGTCAATTAATACAGTAACTAGAGGTTTTAACTTCGGAATAATATCATACTGAACGGATTTCGTTCATTTTTGACTGTAATTAGCCAGTAATTAAAAAAAAAAGGGGATTTCAAACGCTATTTCTTAATAATATATAACATGACGTAGATGCTCAAATTTTTTCGTTCGTATAGAGCACTTGCTTTAGAAAAAATTAAAGTTTAAACTATAAAGATATATTCGATAAAACCTAATTCTTTTTTCCCTTCCCAAATATCTCAATAAATATTAGTTTTAGTGAAAAATGGATAGAGACCAAAAATAAAGCTGATAAACTCATAATGAATTTCCTTTTTTTAATTATTTACATAGATTTAATAGTTTCGAAGATATGAAAGTTTACAATAAATGACATCCGAACGTTTATAAGACGAAAAATTTAGTTTAAATGTTAAATATCTCAGAAATTATGACACCTACGTCAAGCATGCTAAAAAATGAAATTAAAGACAATTAAGTGCGCTTTCAAATTATTTTTTACTCGTTTCTGTAGCATAAGAAATAAAGAAGTTATGACGGAAAACTGTGCGTATTTTTTTAAAATTTTTTTTAAAACAAAAATATAAAGGAAAGTAAACAAAATTCAACAAAACGTCCGATTATAATCACATCTCTAATAATTGTTAAAATGATAAGTAGATAATAAAACAAAAATATAAAACTTAAAAAAAAAGATAACAAAAAATCCAACTGTACAAGTCTTTGTTAAGTTACATTTACTTCTCAAATTATCATAATTTACTATGTTGTACTATGTGCTATCGATTAAAAACTGTTTTGTTCCGTTTTTAAATCTTTTATAATTAATCGTATTTCTAATGTCATTTGATAAAAATTAAATAAGAATATTATATTGCTATAGGGATAGACAATAAATTCGTATTGTAGTTGTGATGATCAGAACATATTTTAAAAAATATATGACAAAATGTTATAGTGAATTATCTATTTTATCCCTTTTTACTTAACAGAATTAAAACGAGAAACTATTATTAACACCTTACCTCATTTACATCATATAATTTAAATTTTTAAAATTTGACTTCAGATTCGTAATCAACGACACCAAAAACCCATATGTATAAACTAAACGCGAAATCAAGCAATTTGTTACATTTGCCCCGTTTCCCCCCGCCATATCGGAGCCGCCATTTTCAGTTTTCTAACTTTGACTTCATATTCATAATTAGCGATCCCCAAAACCTATATACATAAATTAAACGAGAAAAGAAGCAATTTGTTACATTTTGCCTCATTTCCGTCCGCCAATTGAAGCCGCCATTTTGAATTTCTTTAATTTGACTTCAGATTCGTAATCAGCGACCCTAAAAACATAAATATACTGCATTTCAAAAATTAATAATCAATACATTCCCATATATTAATTTTTTTGATTTGGGGGTGGAAAACCATCTCCTAAATCAAATCGCCGGGACCATATAGAAACTGAAGATGATACCTTTTACTACAAGAATCACCCATAAGAAAAACCGCTGCCTAAGGAATCACCACTTCCACATCCAGACTTCCTATCTAAATATCTTACAACGAAAATACTAAAATGCACTCCACTAAGTGGAGATAATTGTTTATGGAACTTTAATGGTATAGTATTTGAAATCGTGTACCAGAAAAACCCATAAAATGATATGTCCCATCAGTAGTAGAGGTGATGGTGGTGGTGGGAGTGAATGAAGTGAAAAAAAGTAAAAAAAAAATTTGAGGCTTAGGTTCTTGTATACACGCTAAATTACAATTTTATTTTTTTTCACCCCCCTTTAATAATGAGGTGGGGGTAGTAATGGGGGTGGCTAATGCCAAAAAATTTTTTGTGACTTTAAGTTCTTTTATATATACTAAATACCAATTTTATGGACTCTTACCGGCTTGATTTACCTATTTACCCCCATTTACCCCAATTTACCCCCCAACCCTTTGACGGAACAATCTAGTCTAATCTAGTTCCAGATCTCGTTAAAGTACATACGTGTACCAAATTTCAAGTCAATATCTTGAACGGTTCCAGAGTAAACGTGCGCACAAAAAAAGTTACAGACAGACCGACAGACAGACCGACAGACCGACAGACCGACAGACAGACAGAAATTTTTTTTTTCGCTCAAACTTAAAATCTCGACGTTTCATAACATTTTAAGGCTATTTGGACAATAAAAATTTTTAAAAAATTTTTTGTCGTTACTATACTTCCACTGGATGTGGAAGTAAAAATTATCATTCAATATGAGATTATTCCGAAGTTTTGCATATTTTTACCTCTAGGTACTGTACTAAACTATAATTGAGTATTCGATTTAAATACAATTTTCAAATTTGTGATTTCAAATTGTCATATTATTATTGTTTTAAAATCATTTTAATGATCATCTAAAATCATTTTAATGAACATCTAAAAGCAACAATAATGTTCAGTTTTCGAATTTAAAACATTCTAAACTGTTTACTCACTCCAAATATACAGGGTGTCCCGAATTGCATGGGCCAAACTTCACTAAGCAATACAACTTTTCAAAATAAGAAAAAAAGTTCCTAAAAATATGGGTCGGTAAGTGCTTAGTTTCCGAGATACAGGGTGTTCAAGTAATTCTCCTGAAAATGTTTTTTTATGAATATTTTCGAAACGTCTAAAGATAAACAAATGATAATTTACACAGGAATTTAACTTTTTATGCTTTTTAGGACAAAATGACGAAAATCATTCAGGAGTGGGTGAAACTGGGGGGGGGGGGTAGGTATAATTTAGCCCCAACTTTATTGTGTGACACTTTTATATTAATTTATGAGCAGAACTTAAAAATTTGAAGTTTTCTACACAAAAAAAGTCTCTTGTATTTTTTCTCTAAAATTATCAGTTTTTTAGTAAATCTTATCTGAACTTTATTCGGGAATAGTTTTTTATGAATATTTTAGCAGAACAGAAAAAACAATGACAGTAAAACTAAATTTGATTACAATATTTTTTATTAGACAACAATAAATTAAAGTAAGGTAAATTACAAATTACTAGAGTTGTTAAAAGTGCATTCCGCCAGCATCAACACATTTCTGACATCTGCGCCATACAAAGTATGTAGCTTTACGAATGAAATCAGGATTAGCCCGCATATTTTCACATTCTTCCAGAATTCTTTCTATTAACTCTTCTCATGTGTTTACGTAGACTTTGTCCTTTAAATAGCCCCAGACAAAAAAATCAACTGGAGTTAAATCCGGTGAACGGGATGGCCAGGCTCTTGCACTTAATCGACCGATCCACCGCTCAGGATAATTATTGTTTACCCACAAACGGTTCTCAACAGGAAAATGTGCAGGAGCTCCGTCCATTTGAAACCAGCATTCATTTCTTAAATTAAGACGAATATCTCCAAGATATTGAAAAAAATGGTTATTTAAAAAATAATTAAATAATGGTCCATTTAAACGGGGGGGAAGGATGTGGGGCCCGCAAAAAATCCCGTTTATAACACCTACATTAATGCTAAACTCCTGTTGGAATGTCCTAGGGCGAATTATATGAGGATTCCGATGAGCCCAGATTCTTATATTATTTAAATTAACCGATCCATTACGGTTGAAGGTAGCTTCATCAGTAAAAATAATTTTACTTTCGAAATCGGGATCTTGTTCCATGGCATTTATAAACCAATTACAAAAATTGATACGCCTTTCGGGATCACCTGGTTGAAGGCTTTGGACTGGCTGCATTCGAAAAGCCTTTCTGTGGTCTTTTTTGAGAAACCGAAAAACTTTGTTTTTGGAAACATGCACAGCTTGCGCACGCAGCTGTTGGAGCGCTCTTCTGATACTTAATTTATTATTATTGTTAAATTTGATCAAAATTATGTTTTTAAATCGCCCATTTCGCTGTCCTTCATTTCTTGGGCCTGTTTTGAGTCCAACATTTCTAAATTCTAGGTGGGTTCGAATAAAAACATCTTTAGATGGATTCCTTCTATTAGGAAATCTTATGCGATATTCGCGTACTGCGGCATTCGCGTTTCCATTACAATATCCATAAATAAAATGAATATCCGCGTACTCCACATTACTAAACATGACCATTTTTTACTTTTCAATAGAACAATTTTTCCAAAAGGAAATAATAAAACTACAGAACAATGAACTACAGAAAACACAAAAAACATTGCATACTAGATTATTTTTCATCTGTTACAAACATTACAGTCATGGCACACTCCTGCATACCAGGAATGCTGGTAATAATGGTTACTAATTAATAAAGTTCAGATAAAATTTACTCAAAAACTGATAATTTTAGAGAAAAAACACGAGAGACTTTTTTTGTGTAGAAAACTGCAAGTTTTTCAGTTCTGCTCATAAATTAATGTAAAAGTGTCACACAATAAAGTTGGGGCTAAATTATACCTAGCCCCCCCCCCCCCCCCAGTTTCACCCGCTCCTGAATGATTTTCGTACATAGTTGTCATTATGTCTTAAAAAGCATAAAAAGTTAAATTCCTGTGTAAATTATCATTTGTTTATCTTTAGACGTTTCGAAAATATTCATAAAAAAACATTTTCAGGAGAATTACTTGAACACCCTGTATCTCGGAAACTAAGCACTTTCCGACCCATGTTTATAGGAACTTTTTTTCTTATTTTGAAAAGTTATATTGCTTAGTGAAGTTTGGCCTATGCAATTCGGGACACCCTGTATATTATTTTCACACCGTTTATTGCTATTTCGTTAGTAATCCCAGGCTTTCACTTGAGTGTCTGTTCAAAACAAACAAAAAATATCATAATCTACCCTGATTTGAATAAAACTGAATTAATTACAATTATACATGAGGAGAATAATTCAAAAAGCTTTTAGAAACACTTAAACTTATACCTATCAATTCTTTATGTATTAAATTCTATTAAAACTCACGTTCTGACAAAATAGCATAGCAAACGACATTATATTACTGTTATAACCATGACCAATGGAAGCAGAGTTGTTATCAGTATGCAGATTAAGCACTGACATAACTTTATGCCGTTGCAAAATTTTATTAACGCGTACTGAAAAGTTAGAGCACTGAAAACTTCCAGAGATGCATGGTGGCTATTATTCTGGATATGAAACTTGCGAACAAGATTTACATTTATGACCAAAATGGAACAACAGCTCATGTGAATATCAATGAACATATTCTTCACACAGCTAGTCCGAGTTTGAATTGCTTCAGAAACAGCACCGCAGACTTCTCAGTTTTCTTTTACAGTAATGCGAATGAGGGTTTTCAGCTGCTGAAGTGGAATTGAGAGACATAAATAAAACTGAATATCCTACGGTGCATTTCACCTAGAAAAGAATTTAATACGTACTCAAGTGCATGGGCAACAATAATATAAAGTGAAATCGTAGATAGTATCTTCCCAGCAAACATTTTCCTTAAAATAGCTATGCCGCAATTTGGTAAAAAACGAATTTACTTGCTAAGGTAATTTGTCTTATTTTGAATTTACGTAAGTAGTGCCATAAATTTACCTCATATACTATTTTGCTTAAAAGCGATTTTAATCACAGTAGTGAGGGAAAACTACTAAAGGAAATCGAATAATTAGGCAATATTTATTCTTTTGGGGACTGGTAATTGTCCTAATGATAGAAAATTCTACTAGGTAGATTTTGTTGGAAATCTTACGTAATTTATGCTTACCCGGCAAGCTATTAGATCCCTTCTATTGCGCTCCTTTAAAGTAATATTAAGTCGACAACATTGTTAAATTCTGCCTAGTTTATCTAACTGATCTCAACCATTTAGTTAATTGTCCTTTGTAGTTTCATTTTCAAAGGATAACTTTGAAATTAAATTAGTACAATACGCCATGCCACAGCTGAAGTACGATTCCAAATTGAAAATGAATTAATAAAATTTTTGAAAAAAATTATAATTTTTTTACTTGATAAAAGCAATTTTCTTGTTATGAATATTTTGGAGATACATTTGTTACTTTTCGAGGTACAAGTGCTGATATGTACGAAATAGTTTTTGGTTTATTAATTTTAAAAACCGGAAGCTGCAAATAGTCTGCTATTAAATTGTATTTATTTTTGTCATCTATAAAATTAATTCATTTTGTATATTTAGTCTATGTAATGAAGCATTATTATAAGACGACTTTTTTGTAAATATTTCATGCAAAGACGAGATTACCTTCCCCCCGTTTTTGAGGGTGCTGAACACGATGCAAGTGGTGGAAGAAGTTTTTGACCGCCGCAACCCCCTGAAACGGCCACCTCTTTTATGAATCCCTTTATGTTTTCATATATAAGCCGGTCTGGGGAGTGATTTATCGACAGGTTATACTTGAAATAACATGCAAGGGGGTTATAGAGTAAGTAAACTCCAGACAGTAGGCCTAGGGGTTGATTACACCCTCCCGAGGAGTAAAAAATCATTTTATTCAAATGATTCAGTTCAAACACGTATCCCCCAGTTTTCTGGGTCGCTGATCACGGGAAAAATATTCATCTTTAGTTCCAACCCCAACCGGCAGAAACCACCGTTTGAAGGACGAAGAGGAGTTGGAGCTAAGAATGAATATTTTTCCCGTGATTAGCGACCCCGAAAAATCATTTGAATCATTTGAAAAAAAAATGGTTTTCCACCCCTCGGGAGGGTTTAATCAACCCCCTAGGCCTGCTGTGTGGATTCCACTTACTCTATAACCTCCTTCCATATTATTTCAAGTATAACCCGTCGATAAATCACTCCCCAGACCCATTTATACAGGGTGTTTCATGAGGAACTGTACATACGTCCAGGAGCGGTAGACGACCACTTGGGTATTCAGGAACATTGAAAATTTCCTGTCGCTCTTAATTTCTGAGATACAAGGTGATAAAATGATTTTGGTCGAAAGTTATTTTGGCCAGAACGTCCTTACTATTGATTGGATTTTGTTTAAATTTTAGACACTTTATACAGTTATCAGTTGATAAATTGCTATTATATATATTTTTTAAATTCCAGGGCCGGACTTTTTTAATTTAATTTTTCCGATTCCTGTAAAAAAGATTATCCTGTATATATTTTTTAACATTAATTTGCCAATTATAAAAGCCCATACATCACTAAACAAAACCGTGTAATTAGATTTTTTCTCACACCTTTATTGATTTTTTTACAAGCGATTGAATTTGGCAAAATGGGGAATTGAAGAAAAACAGCTTCACTTGCTTACATTAATTGTTCATATAAATAAAAATGGTCAATTTAACGATAAATAATGTTCAATATGAACAAAAAATTTAAAACGTTTGTTTTATTCCAGAACAGAAGAAAGTGTAGCGTATAATTAAGTAGGTACATTTTATAATAGGAATTATTAAACAGTTTTCTTTTTATTATAATTATAGTAGGCCTAGATAGTTTGACATTTCTGTTTGTTGTCATAAACATTAGAACTAGTGTACTTTTGATGGTTAACTTAGTGTGCAAGTAATCATACCTTATAATTTTACAAATGAGGAATATGCCGATATTAAGTATGTTTATGGATTGTGTTATGGTAATGGTAGACAAACCGCAGAGGAATACAATTTTCTTTTTCCTAATAGAAGAACACCAAATAATCAGACATTTTCAACTGTGTATCGTTATGCAAGGGAGCACGGCAGGTTTTCATCATCAAAAGTGGAACGAAATATTGTTCAAAACGTTGAGGAGCAAGAAAAATATCATTAATATTGTTCAAGAACACCCTGAATTAAGTACCCGACTAATAAGTGCCCAATTAGGAGTTCCTCATGTGCGAGTTTGGAGGACTCTAAATAAAGAAAGATTACATCCATATAATATTCAGCAAGCGCAAAGGTTTCAACAAGGTGACAATGTAAATAGGTTAGAATTTTGCCAGTGGATTATTGATCACAGACCGACTACATATCGAACTTTATTCACAAGCGAGGCCCAATTTACACGGGATGGCGTATTTAATTCAAGAAATTCGCATAACTGGGTAGAAAACAATCCTCATGCTATAAGGGAAGCCCATTCTCACGGTAAATGTTTGGTGTGGTATGATTAACAGCAACCTAATTGGCCTACATATTTTTCCGGCAAAGCTAACTACCGAGGTGTATTTAGATTTCATACAAAATATTTTACCTGGTTTAATAATAATAATAATAATAATAATTTATTTACCAAAGGATATAAATTACAAAATAATACAAAATAATACTGATAGCTACAAAAATTGATATATATATGGTAAACAAGCAATAATAATATCCACAAAAGTAAAACTTGCTCGTGGGCATACTACAACTAAGGTCACCAAAAAATACAAATATCAAAATCAAACAGTAGTAGTAACAATATTATATAAATAGTGGTAAATAAACAAGAAACCCACAAAGGAAGACCTTGCTCGTGGGCATACTAGACTAAGGTTAATATTAGTTTTTAAACATAGTGAAACAACGAATGGACAATAATTATCAGTGCGAATTAATATTAGTTAAAAATTTGAAATAAAACAAAATATTACATACATACATGCATGCGCAGCAATGCGCTTACGTCATACATGCAAATTTATATATATATATATATATATATATATATATATATATATATATATATATATATATATATTATATATATATATATATATATATATATATATATATATATATATATGTACATATATATATATACATGCATTTAGTACTCATACACCTCCGAATGTTATATGGTTAGGTGGTGCTTGCCTCCGATTTTACGCGTTCGCCTCCGATTTCGGAGGCGGAGACGTTTTGTGTTGTTTTCATCGCGAATGTCTTGATAATTAGTAAATTCATGACTCATTATTATCAATAATGATCAGCTTTATTGGTGCGCATATAAGATTATGACAAAAAGGGAAGAAATAGAGAGATAGAAGCATTTAACGACACTTTTTTTGGAGGCGGAATACACCTATAAACATATGTAAACATACACCATAGTCCACTACATTTTTTACCAGGTGGCGCTGTTGTTTTAAACACTTGATGTATATAGGTATTAAATGCTTCCTTACAATAAAGTAGCGATATCGCCTCCTAAACTTGGCAACATAGTAAAGAGGCATACTATTCCTAAATACATCTATAGATATGGTAACTAAAATAATAATAATAATAATAATAATAATAACACGTCTTTATTATTTTTCATATAAACATGACAATTAATTATACAATTCATAATAAAATAAGACATGAAAAATAAATGGCGAAGTTAAGCGGTCACAATCCACAAGAAATCATGCACGCTTTTCTTACTTATTATTATTATTATAAATTAAAAAAGGTATTTGTATAAGGTATTTATTTAACAGGACACGAACATTCCTTAACGTAACTAGTTGCCCTTAATCCACTGTCACTGCTGCTGGCCTTATATAGTAAAAGTAAAAAAAAAATTAGAAGACGATTTTTATTGGGGGGGGGGGCTTAAAGCAGAAAATAAAAGAATAATAATAACACAGGTCAACATTTAGTTTAAAAAAATACACAGGACTCTACCTAGGTACCCAGGGGTTTTTGGGGTCGCTGATTCCGATGCCGAGGTCGGTTAAGCTCTATCACGTCAGGTTCAAGGACATCTGAAGGTCAAACTAAGAAAAGGTGGTTGAACAAATCTGAGAAAATTTACACATAGGTTTTTGGGGTCGCTGAATCCGAATTTGGTGTTCGCTTACCCTTAAAAGGCATCCGGAGGTCATTTCAAGGTTAATTTGAGAAAAACGGAGAGGAAGCTGTTAAAAAATCTGAAAAAATTTACATATAGGGTTTTTGGGTCGCTGAGTCTGTATCCGATGCCGGTTGACCTCTATCATGTCAGTTTCAAGGTCACTTTAAGGTCAAACTAAGAAAAGGTGATTGAAAAAATCTGAAAAAATTCACACATAGGTTTTTGGGATCGGTGAGTCCGAATCCGGTGTTCGTTTACCCTTAAAAGGCATCCGGAGATCATTTCAAGGTTAATTTGAGAAAAACAGAGGAGAAGCTGTCAAAAAAATCTGAAAAACTTATATATAGGTTTTTTGAGTCCCTGAGTCTGCATTCGATGTCGGTTGACCTCTATCACGTAATTTTCAAGGTCATTTGAAGGTTAAAGTAAGAAAAGGTGGTTGAAAGAATCTGAAAAAATTCACACATTTTTCGGGTCACTGAGTCCGAATCCATTGTTCGCTTACCCTTAAAAAAAGAGGCATCCAGAGGTCATTTCAAGGTCATTCTGAGGTCATTTCAAGCCGGAATTCGTCCGCCAGCTTTAGCTGCACATGAAGATTCTTCGGCTATTTCAGTGCAAATATATTTAACTCAATGAATCACCTACCTATTTTCTTCTGTGAAAGGATGGCCTTTAGGTATAGTTGCAGAAGCAGAGCGAACATGCAAGTAAAGAGTACCACGGGCGTTAGCTTCACTCACTTGGAGCTCAATCAGTGCTGGTTTTGCCTATAAGCTGAGTAAACGCCAGCTTAGGGCCTCGCATTTAGGGGGCCTCAGAACTCAGATTTCATACGCAGATATGCACGTTTATTTTATTAGAAGAGAAAGCTTCAACGAAAAACATACCTAGAGCTTAGGGCCTCCGGTTACCTAAAACCGGCCCTGAGCTCAATCCTGTCAGGGTCAAAGTAATTTAATGGTTTCCTGAGTCAGACAAACTGACAAGGAGGCAGACAGACTGTCAGATAGAAACATTTAGTCATTCAGTCAGACAGAATTACTGACAGAAAGGCAGGATGTCAAATAGATGGACAGAGAGAAAATGCAGGCGGATGATAAATACAGACTAACAAGCAAACAAACAGGTGTGCAGGTATAAGGGCAGACAGATAAACAGACAATAAGTAGGCAGGTGAGCATTCGTATAAATTTTTTTAAATTTTTTTCACCTCCTATTCTTACTTTAACCTTCAAATGACCTTGAACATGAGGTGATAAAGGTCAACCGACATCGGATTCGGACTCAGAGACCCCCCAAGAGCCTATGTGTGAATTTTTTTAGATTTTTTCAAAAACCTTCTCTTAGGTTGACCTTCAAATGACCTTGAACCTGACGTGATAGAGCTTAACCGACCTCGGCAACGGAATCAGCGACCCCAAAACCTAGGTAGAGTCCGGTGTATTTTTTCAAACTGATTGTTGACCAGTGTAATCTTCCACCTTCCAAAGATATTTTAAAAACCTAGATTATTCTGGAGCAAAAATGTAAATATTTCCCTCTAGCAAGAAATAAAAATGTTTTAAAAAGCATTCGAGACCAAAACTCTAGAATATATTTGTTGGTTAATCATAAATTTTGCTATACTAATTAATGATAGTTTGTTGGAGTCATCTCGAATGCTTTTAAAAAATTTTTAAACAATTCAAAAATTTTTCTCTTGCTGGAGGGAAATATTTACATTTTTGCTCCAAAATGATTAAGTTTTGAACATTTTACTTCTTTAAGTATATCATCTCTTTGAAATATTTTATATTATTTTCTGCTTTTCTGCATTCCGTTGGTTCCAAGTTTTCTCCTCGCCAAACATGAATTTGGAGAAATACTCTGTAAGAATGTTGACGTAATGCCTCGGATGTTACTGGCAGTCTTCGTAAAATCCCGGTAGTACTAGATTGGCGGACTAACTTATTGAAGATAATGAATCTTTGATGATTCAAATATGTAATTTCTTTTTTCGTTGAGCTACGGTTGTTGAATATACGGACAACCTCTTCGAGATCTTTTCTTTTATTGACGCATTCCACCGTTTGCACTTTTCCTTTACCAAAGAAAGCTGAAGTGTTATCGCATCCACTGAACGTGTGGCCATACAGCTTTTTAAAACTTCCGAGGACTGCAAGTCACGAGAACTGTAATCTTTATTTTTTATTTATCTCTGAGCCTCTCTTAAGAAACGGATATCTTTATCTTCAGGTGCGAGAGCGATAATCAATGCGAGAAGATCAATATCTTGTCCGAGGATGACCACTGTATCGTTTCCATGAGATTTGTTTAAGGCGGTTTGAACTATGAGTACGTCAACGACGTCTACAGCAGTAATTGTTTTGATTCAACAATGAACTGGCAATCGGCCTCTCTCGTACAGCATTGAAAATATCATACAGACGATTTCTTAATTTTCCTCATTAACCCTTTCTTATTGAAGAGAAGAAGTGGAATTGAAGCAAGCTCAGAGTTGAAATATGACTCCAAATCTTCTTTTGTGTGAACAGTAGAGATTATCCTCTAATATAATTGCAAAGAATGGGAAAATACATAAACTACTTGCGACAAAACCCTCTATATATGCATCTAATAGAGAAAATTCTGCTCAATAAATTCATTCCTGAGCATTTTTCTCGTTAAAGTAACCGGTTTTAAGATATTCGGAGTCAAACTTGGAATAGGATGGATTTTTACCTCTGCACCCCAAACTACGCCTCTGTTCGGACACTGTTAGCGCGAAATAGGTGAGGATAAGCTACAAGGTTAATAGTACATTTTTTATGCAGAATTTAACATGACGATTTTTTTATTTCCTATACTTTTTTCTCTTTCGACGAACGGTTTACAAGATAAAAGTGAAAAACCAGCGTTAAGTCCCCGTAATATGGCCGAAGCAGCTCTATTCATAATCATTACGGACGTTTCATCCCTAAATTGTGGGGAACTATTCGGGTATCTATTTCGAACCCTATCTAGATTACGCATCCCAAATATTATTACTTTATAAATTATTTCTTCTAAAATATCTAATTTACGTGGACTAATATGTAACAATTGTGTTACAAAATTGAACTTATTCAGTGATGTCTTTTGAAAAGCATTTTAAATAGTACTAATAATTCCCTTAAGAACATATTTTGAATTACATACATTATTCTACAATAGATATTTAGCGTGAACGGTTCATTTTAAAACAGATAATCGCACATTATCGGGTAAAACACCAATGTAATCTGATAGATTATCACTTACACAATATGAATCATCATAATAACAAACGCACACGATTGCATAGCGCAACTAATTGCGCAAGCGCTAGAGCATTTTACACTATAGAAGTCTGGCAACCTCGAAGGAGGCAGAGTCTACCGTTATATATAACAGTTTTAAATACATTGAGTCAGAGAGGTACTATTTATATAACGAGGTGTAAACATACCAATCGTATGAACAAAAAAGTGTATGTAAAAAAAGATAAAAATCCTTTCCCCTCTCCGCGTGCCCTTGGTAAGTGAAATTTGGCGGTTATGTATATGTAAACAGAACTAATCTATCTATATTATTTCTAGTGGAGGTGCGGGCGCCACAAATTTGTAAGGAGGCGGACACGATACAAATGCACATATATATATATATATATATATATATATATATATATATATATATATATATATATATATATATATATATTTTTATATCACTTAGAACTTGATTTGCTTTTTAAAAACTTTTATTTTAACTTTTACAAATTATTTATATGATTTTATATGGTTGAAAATATGTAGATATAATTAGTACAGAGATTAAATGAATACTGAACGCAAATGCGTCTGTTGGTCATATTTATAAGGTTTGATATCAACGTAGGCACAGCATTCTGGGAATTGTTGCCGTGCCAGCGTTTCACATGAGAAGTCTAGGAAGTTGTTATCGCTTAGGTGATAAATGTATCAAATTATATCACGTACCATGATAAGAATATAAAGTTACTTATTTAGATAAGATACTTAGATATTTGAATACATTGATGTGGTTTGTTTAGCATATAACAACTCCCTTTCTTTTTGAAAAGTCGGTGTTATTCACCGACTTTTTGGGGAAAATCGGTCATTTCTTCCTCTTCTGTAGGTAGATGAGGTCTTCTTCTCAGGAGGGTGCCAATTCTTTTCAGCATCTCATTAGGGGCGGCGTCCTTGGATTCCTTACAACCACAGCATCTTTTCCTGCATTTCCAGGCGATGAAGGCGGCTAGGAGGCATATGGACAGACCAATAACTGTATACATGCTTAAAGAAAAATGTTTAGTTATAAATGGCTCGTTTATTAGTTTGTCTAAGTCTCTAGAGTATTGCTCGAGTTTGTGGTTGGCTATGTCTAGATTTTCGACATTTAGATGATCGAACTGGAGAGGTTCCAACTTGGGTAGCTGGAGTTTTTCGGGAATGTCACTACAACAGTCATAGGGTATAACCACTGGATGTGAATTGTCCGTAATGTTGATGGTATTGCGGCTTTCTGCTTGCACTTTTGTTATACCGACAAACGCGTAACAGTCCGGGTGGAGTTTTAATATAGAGTTCTTATTAACACTGGTGATTTTTGTGTCCATTTTATTACAGTTTATGGTGATGTGAATGGGTTCAGAGACAATTATTAACCACACATTGCCCTGTAGTTTCTGAACGTTATAACCTTGTCCATAGACGAGGGAACTTACACAGTTTTCTGGGATTTTTCTGAAGTTTTTCAGTAGCTGGGCTTCGCATGCTGCACTGCTGTCGATCGGGTAGGCGTAGAGGTCTGAGCATAGTTTCTTATGGGAATCTAGTTGTTTGCATGTACTCAGGTCCTTGACGGGGATGTACATTAGTGAATCATCGTTACGCGCAATGAATTTTTGTGAGAATGACAAGACATGGTGAAGGCCAGTTCTGTTGTCTAGTATAGGGATAGGATACAAATGATACAGGGTATAGAGTTGTTGTTCTACTAGTGGTATTCTTAGAACGAAAACAAGATCTGATTTTGATTGAAAGGCTTCTAGTTCGATAATTTCTAGGTATTGAGGAATTTCTGAATATTTTACCGGTAGGGGTAGATTATTTTTTACTAAGTTTTGAGAGATTTCCTGAAGTGCAGTAATCAAACTTTCTGGTGAAATAATTGAAGAGTGTATTATTTTCAGACGAGCAAATGTGATCGCGTTCAAAATGTCATCAAGGTTGCTCTGGAGGTACAAGTAACTTTCAGTCAATTTTTCACATGTTTCGATAAATTTTAGTTCGGCTTGAACCAGTGCAACTCTATCATTTACTTTATGCAGTCCGATTTGAATCTTTTTCATATCCTCGTTAAACGTTACGATATTAATTTGCATATTTTGGATCGTTTCGTTAAAGGTTTTTACGACGGTAGAGGTAACGGATATTTGATTTTTCAGGAGGTTTTCTATTTGATGTTGATCTTTGTTTAATTTGTTAATACTGTCTGTGAAGAATTGTCCATCTTCCGCATCTAGATTGCCGGTAATTGCTTTAAATATACTACCTGCTCCATTTAATTTACCGCGCTTGAATCGTTTGGTGTTAACAAAGATTTCTTCAAATTTTACCTTAAGGGAATTTGATACTTGGTTTAGGAGTGTTATGTGTGTTTTGACTTTGACTAGGAATTCTTTCGTTTCGCGTGTATCGGGGGTGAATATATTTACAATTGATTCTAAAATTTTGTTGTTGTTGATAAAGGCTTCTTCGAGGCTTGATAGATTTTTATGGACTAGCAGAGTCCATTTATTATTGGAAATTATTATCCTCGTTAAGTCGTGGTAATAGACTCCGACGGTGTTATTGATGGGTGTTATTTGGTACTGGGACATGGCTGCTCCGATCAGCAAGGTGAACCTGTAAGGCAATTTAGGCTTCAATATATGGTTTTAACCTGTCAAAGTTAGCTTTAGTTTTTTGTTTCGTTTTTTGGTTAAGGAGGGTGGCTGAGTTTTTGTGAAGTTCCAAAATCTCAAATGGCCCGTTATATTTATTGCGTAACTTATCGGTGATTTGGGATTCTTTTAAATACACCTTTTGACCAATCTGATATTCGGGGGTTTCCTTTGAAACGTGGGCGTCGAACCGAACTTTCGCTTTTTGTTTTTGTGTTTCAGTTCTGGCGCGCGCGACTTTATAATAATAAGAGAGGCGATTATTTAAGTCTCTGACGTATTTCGTGACTAGTTCTTCCTGATTATATAGCGTTTCAGGTGGTCTACTGGACGTGTGTCCGAAAACTAACTCGTAGGGTGTAAATCCGTGAGTTTTATTAGTAGAGGTATTATAGCATATTATCGCGTAAGGTAATATGTTGAAGGGGTGTTCGTCAGGGTGTTCTGCCACGTGTGCTCGGATCATTTCCAACAAGGTAGCGTGGAACCTTTCTAAGGAACCATTAGATTGGGGGTGTCCGACACTAGACTGCGTTACTTTGATGTCATAGAGGAGACATAAATCTTTTAGGATGGCGTTATCGAATTCTCGGCCATAATCGCAATGGATTCGAAGGGGTGTTCCGAAGTGCTGGAAGTAAACGAATAGGGTGTTTGCGATTGATTTTGCCGATTTATCTTTGATAGGATACGCTTGAGTGAATTTTGTAAGTTCGTCGCGTATAGTAAGTGCGTAATTTTTCGTTGGGACTTCTAGGACGTCTATGTTTATACGTTCAAACGGGGATTTAGGCGTCTCCGTAATTACGAGAGGGTTATCTAAATTTTTCCGACAGATTTTTGTTTCTTGGCAGATTTTGCAGGCTTTTATGAAATTTTCGACGTCTTTTGTCAATCCTTTCCAATTGTATTTCTCTCGAATACGACGAATAGTCTCATTTATTCCAAGGTGGAGATGAGCTTTGCCAGTATGATGCTGGTCGATAATAATTGGGATTTCGTCGTCACTAGGTGTTCTAGTAACGTTTTGACATATTTTGAGTTTCACGTCTTTTTCCGATAAAAGAAATGACAAAATTTCAAGAATAGGGAGTTCGACATTGTTTTCGATACAATACGTTTTGGAGTCGTCGAACTCTTCACGACCTTTGTATAGGGAGATAAATAGATTTTGGATTACGGTTTCGGGGTCGTATGGTAGAGCCACGATAAAGTAATTTCTATGTCGCACCGACTTACTCGATAATTTATTTAATTCTAAATCTCGGAAGTCTGCGTTTTCTTCGAACAAATCTTCAAGGATTTTATAATGAAAATCTTTGAGATTGTTTTGTTGGAAAAAGGTCACTATATTTTTATTGGTTTTGTCCAGGAGTTGCCCGTTCGAAAATTCAATTTTAGAATAATCGATAAGTGACTTTGTTTTATACAATTTTACGAAAGTTTCGAATTCGTTCAGGACATCTTCTTGTTCGTTTGTTTCCGTCGTGTCGCTTGTCGTGTCCTGACTATCAGGATCGGGTTCTATTGGAGTTGAGGGACTTTGAACGGGGTACGTTACTAGTTTTGATTCTGCTTGAAAGTTAGAGGAATCTTGGATGTGATTTATCTTTATGCGGGAAAGAGCGTCTGCATTTTTATTAATGCGGCCGGGTTTATATTCGATTTCGTATTCGTATTCTTCAAGCTTCAGTCGCCAACGTGCTAGGCGGCTACCGGGGTCTTTTATCGAAAAGAGCCACGTTAAAGGTCTATGGTCAGTTATTAGTTTGAACTTTCGACCAAATATGTACGGACGGAAGTGTTTCACGGCCCATACTATAGCTAAAAGTTCACGCTCTATGGTTGAGTATTTGGTTTCGGCTTTACAGAGGGTCCTTGAGGCGAAAGCTATTGGTAAGTCTTTGCCAATGGGGCCTTGTGAGAGCACGGCGCCGATGGCGAACGCGCTTGCATCAGTGGTAAGTAGAAACGTTTCGCCGAAGTTTGGGTAGATAAGTACTGGGGTCGAAGTGAGGGCTTGTTTCAATTCCTCGAAGGATTTGTGACATTCTGAGTCGAAAGCAAAAGGGACATCCTTTTGTAACAATTTGGTGAGGGGCTTGGATAGTTTCGCGAAATTACTTATAAATCTGCGATAATAACCTGCCAACCCGAGGAAGGATTTAATTTCTTTCTGGTTAGTGGGTTGCGGGAAGTTTTGGATGCACTGTACCTTATCGGGGTTTGGTTTCACTCCTTCTTTAGTTATGAGGTGACCCAGGTATGCGACTTCTTTACGAAGAAACTCGCATTTATCAGGTTGGATTTTTAAGTTAGCGTTTCGAAGGCGTTTGAACACTTCTGTGAGACGAGAAATGTGTTCGTGAACTGTCGGGGAATATATGATAATATCATCCATATATACCAGACATCTCTCGTTCTGGATGCCCATGAGGATGTTGTCCATAACCCTTTGGAAGGTGGAAGGGGCGTTTTTAAGGCCGAAGGGCATACGAACGAATTCATAGTGCCCGTTGTCTACGCTAAATGCACTTTTCGGGATGTCTTTCGGGTCTATCTCGATCTGGTGGAACCCAGAGGCCAAGTCCAATGTTGTGAAGTACTGGCACTTGCCTAATTGATCCAGGAGATCTGAGATGTTGGGTAGAGGGTATTTGTCTCCTACAGTTAACTCATTGAGTTTTCTGTAGTCTATAACCACACGCCATTTCGGCTTACCCGAAGCATCAAGTTTCTTAGGGACAACCCACACTGGAGATGACCAGGGGGAGTTAGAGGGACGAATAATATTTTGTTCTAACATTTTGGATACCTGTGTTTTGACTTCTTCTTTGTGTATCTGAGGGTATCGGTACGATTTCGTGAATACTGGTTTCGCGTCATTGGTATCTATCGCGTGTTTAATTTCATTGGTGAAAGTTAGTTGGTCACCTTCAAGATAAAAAATGTCCGCATATTCTAGACAAAGTTGAGTTATTAGTTCATTTTCTTCCATGTTTAGGTGGTCTAGACGGAGTTGGTTTTTTATTTCATAATGTCTGTCTACGAAAGTTTGGGAGGTTTCCTCATCCATATAATTCAGTGAGAAATTTTGGATCGGTTCTAGTTTTAAATTTGAAAAATTAACGGTTTTGGGTACCGCGTTTACGTTTAATATAGAGGTAATAAATTCACCTTTATCGTCTATCTGAACTATTGCGTTAGGAAGTCTTACCTTGTCTACTTCGGTAGCTAGCAGTATAGCTTCCGTATTGGACAAGTGACATTTAAGTTTGGTAATTTGTTCTATACGTGGTTCAACTGAAATTATATTTGATATATTACGGGTGGTATCACGATTATCTGGATTTGGGTAATTTTGTATGTTTGGCAGACCCTGGTCCGTGACTTTGTGGATCGGGATTGTTTTGAAATTTGTTACAAGTTTTTTGTTTTTTATATCCACTATACAATTGTAATGTTCTAAGAAATCAGACCCTAGGAGTCCATCGAATTCTATGTCAAGATCACATACATAAATTTTGAATGGTTCATTGTTGTCAAAAGGGATAAAGACGGCTTCGTTAATATTTATTTTTTGGTCAGTTATGCCTTGGATCGTAATGTTTTCTGGACATCTCCTACTATAATTTTCACAAATTTTAGGTTTGAATATGGATAGTCCTGCGCCCGTGTCAATTAATAATCTATGCGTGTTAGTAATGTCATAGATATAATACAAATTTTTTGATTTGACAGACAATAAGGGGCTTATAGGAACTGTTGTTCCGGGAAGTTGAGATTTGGGTTGAAATTGTCCAAGTTCATTTTGCCAAATTGGGTTTGCAATACTGTCATCTCGGGGTCTCCGGTTTTGTGATAAGGCGGGTCCGACTGGGCATGTGGGCCTGATCGAAAATCCCGATTATATACAGGTGTTGTATCGAAAGTGGATTCGTCCGTGTAATAATTTTCGGAGGGACTATTAGCAGTATAATAGTCTTCGTTGCTGTTGTCGTATTCCAAAGTATTAGCTGTATAATAGTTCGGACTTGTGTAGGGGTTATTATCAGTATAATATCCCTCGTTAATATTTTCGTAAGGGTTATCGTGAACGTAATAACTTTGATTTTGTTGCTCTAGATTTTCGGGTTCAGTATTTTGATTGAGGTGAAGCGTTTTTCTATTTGAATTTGATCTATAATAATTAGGGTTAGGTTGAATCGCAGGTGGTCTTGCATTATTGAAATTTGGGTTTGGTGCAATGACGGGTGGTCTTTGTTGCTGGAAGTTTTGTGAGCTTCCAGGATTTTGGTTATAGTAGTTGGGTCTTTGTTGTTGGAAATTTTGCGAATTTCCAGGATTTTGATTATAGTAATTAGGCCTAGGATAGATTTGGGGAGTACCAAAATTTGGGGGTCGAGAACTTTGTTGTCTCTGACGACATTCATTAGCGACGTGTCCCGTACGTTTGCAAAATGAACAATGTCTTGCAGGTAAGGGGAAGTTTTGGTTACGCGTGGGAGTGATTGCACTATTGTTGCGATTGGTTTTTTGTGTTTCAAAGTAATTTAGTTGGAGTTCTTTTCGAACTCTCGTTATTGCTTTTAGCATATTTTCAGGGTCGCTTGCCCTAACAACATGCGCAAGTTTGGGTTCTAGTCCCGTGAGTAGGGTGTTCAAAACCATGCCCTCAGTTAATTGCGTTTGGGCTTGTTTTTGTGCCGCTGTTAACCGCTGTTTATGAACAGAAGCATGCATTTTTGCTTCGTGGGTTTGTAAGCGCGCAATAAACGTGAGCGGAGATTCACCGGGAAGTTGTCGCATTCTTTGCAAGTCTTGTATCAAGGAGGTTAGGTCTCTACTATCACCAAAATGATTCTCTAAAAGAGTCTTAATTTCTTCCCAACGAGTGGGATTTCTAGAGTTCACTAGTTCAGCTGCACGGCCTTTTAATTTGTTTTTTATATGAACAGTTAAAAGTACCACCTGGTTACCAATCGACATGCCATAAGCGGTTCTGCATGAATTTAGGAATGTATTTAAATTTATTTGATTACCGTCATATTCAGGAATAATTGAAAATATTTCGCTCAATTTATACGGTTCAACAGCGTCTGGTTGAGGTTGAGGTTGAGGTTGTGGCTCGTGCTGTTGTTGGTTTTGTTGTTGTTGTTGGTGAGCCATATTTCGAGTAGTTACTGGCATAAACTAATTTGAATTTGAAAACTTAGATTTATTTTACTTATAATAGCAATGGACAACAGAACTGTTCTTTCCACGGACAATACGCAAGAAATGATTATTATTTTAATTAAATTTTCACTAAAAACGAGATGATTCAATAAGTACTTACACGTAATAAATATTCATTTGTAGGTTCTTTCTTGATTTAGGGATTGGAATCCGCCGCCCGTCGTCAAAGGTCTCCTTGTTCCGGCGATCCTTTCCTGAAGTTAGGCCCTTTTTGGGGTGTTCCTTGTTCTTCTGGGAGGTTTTCGTTGGTTAGGCTCTTCTTCCAGGCGTTATTACCAATCCTACCGACTGCGCCACTTTTATATCACTTAGAACTTGATTTGCTTTTTAAAAACTTTTATTTTAACTTTTACAAATTATTTATATGATTTTATATGGTTGAAAATATGTAGATATAATTAGTACAGAGATTAAATGAATACTGAACGCAAATGCGTCTGTTGGTCATATTTATAAGGTTTGATATCAACGTAGGCACAGCATTCTGGGAATTGTTGCCGTGCCAGCGTTTCACATGAGAAGTCTAGGAAGTTGTTATCGCTTAGGTGATAAATGTATCAAATTATATCACGTACCATGATAAGAATATAAAGTTACTTATTTAGATAAGATACTTAGATATTTGAATACATTGATGTGGTTTGTTTAGCATATAACATATATATATATATACATATATATATATATATATATATATATATATATATATATATATATATATATATATATATATATATATATATATATATATATATATATATATATATATATATATATATATATATATATATATATATATATATATATATATATATATATATATATACTTTTATTAATGTCGAAGTTAACAAATTAGAGCACATAGGTAAGTAAAGTCTTAAATAGAGTATTGAGCAAAACATTGATGAGCCATATCGATGCATCTGTTTATTATTTACTGCTGCCTTTATTTTCCATGTTTTTTTTTTATTATTATTATTTCTATTGTGACTATTTTTTTGTAGTATGAGTATAAGTATGAAGGTAAGTCATCTACAGGTTATATGTATTTTTTCTATCAAATAACTTATGAATTTCTCCTCTAGATGTTTTATGAAGCCATTCGTTTAATTTCTTTTTTAACAGTCCAAGGGAATGTATGCTTCTTAGATTGTCAGGAATTTCAAATACAGTAGGACATAGGAAAGTGTAACATCTCTGACCTATAGTTTTTACAGTTTTAGGTAAGTATGTCGTTTTAGCTTCGTACCTTGTTTCATACCGGTGGTTAATAGGTGTCAATTCCCCTTTATGTTTGAAGTGCCGCATTATTAAAGAATGGAAAAATAATTGTCTAATGTCAAATATTTTAGTTTCTTTAAAAAGCAAATCTGTCGAATAATTTTTATTCTTGTCATAGATAATTTTTAATACCCATTTTTGAATGCCTTCTATATTTTTGAGCTAATTGTTGGCAACTCCTCGCCAGGCTATAATCCCGTATAATAAATGTGTTTGTACTAGGCTATAGTATAGGATGGTTAACTGTTTATGGTCAAAAATCTTTTTATAAAACCTAAATCTGCTTAACATACTTCTTACTTTTTTAGTTATGTATTCTGCATGGTAGTTCCATCTTAAATGATTATCAATGAATACCCCTAAATATTTAATTTTATCCGTTATCGATATATTGATCAGATGTTGGTTTAATGGGATCTGCAAGGAATCAAATTCTGGTAGAGAATCATTATAGCAGCTGAAGGGCATGGCAAATGTTTTTTTTAAATTAATGGTTAAAAGTTTGCTATTGAACCATTTAGCGAAATTAGTAAAGTCAGTTTCAACTTTTTGTTTGAGTAGCGGCCACGTCGAATCTTTATAAAATACAGCAGTATCATCGGCAAAGCTGATGATATCACCCTGTGTATTGATATTAAAGGTCATTAACATAAATATTAAATAACAAGGGACCTAACACGGTTCCTTGTGGAACGCCATAGCTTACTGATTTCTCTGAGCTGATGATATTTGCAATTCGAACACATTGTTTCCTCCCTGATAGGTAGCTAGTCATTAGCTTTAATGAGATACCTCGGAATCCTATATTTTCTAACGTTTCTAGTTTCTAACTTTAATGCAAGGTATTAATATAAGAGGACAATACCTCCAGCATGATGGAGCTCCTCCTCATTTTGGTATTGAGGTTATAAGGCATTTGGATAATGAGTATCCAAACAGATGGATTGGACGTGGGGGACCTCATCCTTGGCCGGCTAGATCACTAGATTGTATTTTCTATGGGGATATCTCAAAACTGAAGTCTACAGTCCTAATAAATAGTAGAAATCAGTCACTTCAGCGAATGTTCCACTGTAGTGACCAAATTAGAAACAATCCAGCGCAAATTAGAAAATCTATTGGCAATTTAAATAAACGCCAACAAAAATTTGCTCTAAGTATTTGTAATATTTTTAAATATACTTTTGTAAATATTTATTTGACCAGCTGTTTTTCTTCAAATTCCCCATTTTGCCAAATTCAATCGTTTGAAAAAAATCAATAAAGGTGCGACAGAAAATTTAATTACATGATTTTGTTCAGTGATGTATCGCCTTTCATAATTGGCAAGTGAATGTTAAAAAAATATATACAGGATAATCTTTTTTACAGGAATCGGAAAAATCAAATTAAAAAAGTCCGGCATTGAATTTAAAAAAAAGCAATCTATGAACTAATAAGTGTATAAAGTGTCTAAAATTTAAACAAAATCCTGGAAGTATATACAAGTTCCTTATGAACTCTGTATATGAAGACATAAAGGGATCCGTAAAAGAGGTGGCCGTTTCAGGGGATTGCGGTGCTCAAAAATTTCTTCCACCACTTGCATCGTGTTCAGACCGACTGACAGAAAAACATTTTAAAAGTTGTGGCGAATTCTACGACAACACAATGATATAATTTTTGTGTGTCAATGAAATGCAATATATTCTTTGCTTTCGTATTCCAAAGTGTATAATAATAAATACCAAAAAAATGTATAAAACATTTTTTGTGAAGAATTTTATGAGCTTTATCTTTTATATAAACATAATTTCGATGCCGCCAATTAGTACAGGAAAATCCTTCCCCCCTAAAACGGGGGGAAGGTAATCTCGTCTTTGCGCGAAATATTTACACTATTTCTGCCTTCATTACATAGACTACTTAACTGTGAATTCAGTTCAGTTTTTTAGGTGACTGTCCATGTTTCTACTACTTATAGAGAAAAATGCCAAATAAGTAAAAAAACTTTATTTTTTCCCCTTGAAATAATTTGTGCATGTTCTAGTAGATTATATCTAAAACTGGTTAACTCAGTGTCGAATTGACATCGAATTGAAGTCAAATTTATCTAAACAGGTATTAATACTCTGTGTAACTATAAGCAATATTTATAAATAATTTTACCTTGGTCAATATAACTAAATTTCAACGTTGCTTTATTTTCATCGACGCAGATTCTGTGTCACATCGATGCAAATTTTACTTAAAAATGATTAAGTCGAATTTTGGAACTAAGTTTATTATACATATAAGTAGTTCCGACGTTAAACTAAATCAAAATGTTTGCTGGGTTGATATGTATAAATATAATGGCTGAAGTTAATTCTAATTTATCGAAGTATAACATTAATTGTTTCATGATAAATTACAAGTGAAAGAAAACTGAGACTTAGATTTTTAGATAAGTTGACTTTTGCGGTAATCTGATTTATTATTACCAACCCTACATTGTATAAATAACTAAATTAGTTTTAATTGTTATAATGCATATAACATGGAACAAATTGTTGGATCAACTGATAAATTTTCTGAGAAAAATACACTGGAATATGGAGTGCCACAGGAATCCACTCGAGGTCCTTTGCTATTTTACCTATTTGATGGATCATATCCATCATACAAAGTACTCGCCAGATTAGTAAATCGCAATTGAAAGCCCTAGTTTCACAGTAAACTGCCTTCCTCATAACATACAGAGAAGGTCCATCTTAAAATGGAGGTCGTTATAGTATTCTGCTATGCAGAATTTGGTTTCGACTCGAATATTACGATACAACGAATTTTCGGTATTGATATCGTACGATCTTTTAGCATCGAGAAAGTAGAGAAAAGACCTCCAATAAATCAAGTAAGTGTTGCCTACGGTGACAAATTGGTGACACCAACGACTTTACCACTAGCCCGATCTAGTCTCGGTAAATTTTATTATATGAATTTTTAAGCAAATATACCAAATGTTACAGATTAAGCACTGTAAATAGCAATGAAACTCAAACTGACTCGTTCTAACCTGTGGTTAGTTACATCAATCTGCTTGGAGATGTATCAGAAATGATCGATAAGAGATAGTAACAATTGGAATACAAACTGACGAACTAGACGTTCTAAAAATTATTGACACATAGCCATGGAAAGCAATGGAACATACATTGGCGCCAACCGATCTGTTTTTTTAACTCACTAATTATATCAGGCGGGTGAAGATATTGAAACAGCAACGTTGTCAATAGCACTGAACTGTCAATTAATTTTCTATAAAATTATAGTATATTTGTTTGTTTTTACTATGTTGATTGATTTCTGAAATTAACAATACAATTCCTTAGATTTCATAAATTTAATGCCTGATCTGGGTGTCTATAACATGCTACAAGAAGAGGCCTAACCTGCTTCTACCACATTATGAAAGTTCTAATCCGTGCGCTTAAATGAGACTGATATGTTCAGTTTGACTGGCAAGCGAAAAAAAATAGGACAGGCATGGTCCACAACTTCTGTCTCATTCTGAAGCGTTTCCTCTACTTGATTAATCGTTCTAGTTTGGTATATAGTTATATCGGAAAAACAATACATTTGTCCTATATAAGTCGAATCTATATCCAATTATTTACCAATATACGACAGAATAATAGTTTCCACTAGTTAAGTAAATGGCTATTAATTATGTAGGCGAGATCATTAATTCAGTGGTGCTTCGTATATATCATTCGCTAACAATCTAACCAAAGTGCCAGCGGTTTCAATCACGCTGATCCAGATATAAATGTACTTGCCACTCACTTTACTAAAAACGTTCGCTAGACTCTGCTGGTGACAAATAGCTTTTCCTTATTGCTGATTCTGTTGGTACCGGAACATCAGTATATCCATCAATAATAGGTACACTATGTGGAAACCGTCAGTACAATGGATTACTACGTTACCTCGATGATGTATATGTTACACAACATAACTGTCAAGTCTATATGATATTACTTTTATTATTTATATTACTTTTATTTACTGCTGGCATTTATACGTTTCTGATGTAACTCACCAAGAGCATTTAATTAAATCTATTTAAAAATTATTGCATGTCGTCTTTTTAAGCGTTATTGATTCGTGAAAAAGTAAATTTGTTGTCCTTCAATTCCTTGAAACTTTGTGGGGTGAAGCTAACTATTATTGAAAGAAAGCACAACCATGCCTGGAATAGCATAAAATATGTTGTGTGGAAATTTTACTATGGTTAAAAGTCGTTTTTTTGGCTTTAATTGTATTTTCACAAAATGAAAATAAAATACTCTTTTTTAGCTGAGGAAAAATGTTTTGTCTTTTCACAGATAATTGAATAAAAAATATCAGAAAAATGGAATAGCAGAGAAATATTCAAGCATTTTCTATCACTTATTGAACTCATGCTTTTGACATTACTTGATATGACTAAGCTTTTGAGTTTTATGATGTTATTTGCTTAATTGCTAAATTAATTTATTATGCCATACCTGGAAGTTTTTTCTCCTGATTTCCAAATTATGTTAATGGCAGATAATGGTTCACTAGTTTTAATATAGATAGAAATCTGATACTAACATCGCGAAATAGATCAGTTTTATCCAGTGACACGCAAGGATCTATCCTTGGGCTACTTATTTATTCGCGTCTGGCTCTGGTCCGAATGGCTCTATTACATGTAAAAACCATGAATATTGCTAAGCCAAATGTCACCATCACTAATTTTTCAAAGCCACAAAGTTTTCAATACTTATTACTAAAAGTAATAATATCGTGTGAAAGTTTTATTGAGAAATACTTATATTAATATATTTTTCCATAATAATTATCTTTTTCATTGGTTAACCATGTTGTAGCATATTATTAATTTTTACAAAAAATGTTATTTAATTAATACACTAAATATTAATATTTTATTATTATTAAAATTATAATTATTTACGTGCAATGGAAAAACTTATTTCTTTTTTCTTCATTTGCACCTGAATCGGTCATTTGTGAAATATCACATGTCAGTATTTCAAAATTTACAGTAACATTTATCAAAAACAAAATTGGATTCTACTAGAACATATTAAAAGAATACATTTAAAAATGTCTTTTTTTTTTAAGAAAATAAGTTTATTAAAAATCCATGTGATGTAGTGCTCTCCCAGAAAGAAGTCATTAACCGTTTGTTTGATAATGGTGCTTTATTCATATTTCTTCATATTTATTTCTTATATAACATAATGCACCCGGTCCGATCGTAGGAATTTTTTTTAATTCTTAAAAATCAATAAATAAACAATTTTTATCGATAGTTATATAACGAATTGAATATATCGGATTGTTTTTCATGAAATTTTATGAAATTTAGTATACGGGGTTTTTTTTGGGTCGATGAACATGAATCCGAAATACGGAAAACCCTCATTTTCACCTGAAAATTCGGAAAATTTAGCCAGAGTATCAATAAATGACAGTGATAGAGAATTTAAGAGTTTTTATGGATATTGATCAAGAATTTGAACTCCTAGAAGAAAAACCGCTGCCAAGGAATCACTACTTCCACATCCAGATTTTCTATCCAAGTCACTCACAACGAAAACATTTTGTACGTGGAAATAATTATTAATGGAACTTTAATAATACAATTTTTGAAATCCTCTACCCCAAAAACCCATAAAACGATACCCCACATCGGTAGTGGAGTGGGGGTGGAGATAGGGGGTGGTAGTGGGGGTGGCTGAAGTAAAAAAATATTTTATGGTTTCTGGTTCTTGTACACACACTAAATCACTTTTTTTTTCATCACCTTTAATAATGAGGTGGGGGTGGTAATGGGGGTGGCTAATGCCAAATTCTTTTTTCTCAGACCTTAGCTTCTCTGATAGGTATATACTAAATACCAATTTTATGGACTCTTGCCTGCTTGATTTACCTATTTACCCCAATTTACCCACAAACCCTTCGACGGAACAAGATGAAAATATAATCTAGTTCTAGATCTCGTTAAAGTACATATGTGTACCAAATTTCAAGTCAATATCTCAAACGGTTCCAGAGTAAACGTGCGCACAAAAAAAGTTACAGACCGACAGACGGAAATTTTTTTTTCGCTCAAACTTATAATCTCGACGTTTCATGATATTTTAAGCCTATTTGAACAATAGAAATTTAAAAAATTTTTTTTTGTCGTTACTGTACTTCCACCGGATGTGGAAGTAAAATTGTGGAAAATTGTCGAAAAATCCTGGTAAGCTTTTATGATTTCCCATCACCATAAGCCACAAATATGCGTTTTTGTGATCGCTGATGACGAATTTGAGGTCAAAATGTCGAAAAAAAAACATGAATATTTTCACAAACTATTCGATTAAATGTTAAGAAATTGTGCATAGGGGTATTTCGAGGATCACTGGACATACATTTTCTGTCTGAAATTAGAAAAACTATCGCGGATGTTGGAAAATCCGGAAAATCTAAGCATTGTGAATGTACCAGTAAATACGATACTGGGCTATGTGGATGTTGATTGCAAATTCGAACTTGTACAGGAAAAATGTAGAAAATTTTGCGGGAAATTAGGAGTTTTAGTTATATTTTAGTGACGTGGGCGTCTATAATGTAAATATTAAAAAATATATATATTTTTAATTTTTTAAAATACGTTAATTATTCTAAAAAGTAGGAGACCAAGAACCAAAAACTTCACTAGCTAGTCCTAAAGGACAATCTTAGCGAGAGGAAATCGACTATTTATACGAATGATATACATTTTCCGCTCGGACATATATTGGAATAAAAAAGTATTAGTCCAATCAATGAATGCCCAAAAAGGGATTGTAGAGAACATTTTGGAGGGGAGAATTTTTCTCTTCAGGGATGTGTTGGGAGTAGTCAGGAGGTAAACATACTAAAAGTCCCCGCCCCTAGCCCCGCCGCTTCAGGGGGGAGGGGGGTGGAAAGGTTCCTCTTTTCGATTCTTCGCTTATAACTCGGAAACGATGCGTCGTATGGGAAAAGTCAATCTGTGCAAAATTAAACGTAATTAAATTTCCCACAAGAATGTTTATATTCATTTTCTTCCTATGTGTTATATTTTACGAGATATTCGCCAGCGAAAATTGATAATTAATAAAAAAAATCAATTGTGTACCTTGAATATTTCTATCAAAGCGGTTTATCGTGGTCTGCTAATAAATCACAGTCACAAAACAATCTTTATTTTACAACACTCGACGTATTTACTAACGTAATACTTTGTCGAAGTCTAGACATTTCCTTAAATATACAGTGACTCACTTAAAATGAAGATACACTTATAACTTTTTCATTTTGCTTCCGATTTGAATCAAATTTTACTTAAGTATAGAATAAATTAGGATCTACTTATTCACCTGCTATAAAGGCAAAGCCACCTGCGGTACCAAAATATGCTGAAAAAAATAAAACATTTTGAATGTTAGAAATTCTAAAAAATGCATCCAATCGGCGCCACAAACGTACATACACCAAAATTTGGTTTGATTATTGATGGGGGATATTTCATACATAAGCTCATCTGGCAAAGGGGGTCCTCAGCTTCCGCAATTTGTGGTGGCTACGTAAAATTCATCGTTCGTAAGATTAAAAATCAATATGATTTTTAATCTTTTTCCTCATATTTTGGTACCGCAGGTAGCTTTGCCTTTATAGCAGGTGAATGATTTTCTGGTCATAAGTAGATCCTAATTTGTTCTATACTTGAGTAAAATTTGATTCAAATCGGAAACAAAATGAAAAAGTTATAAAGGTATCTTCATTTTAAGTGAGTCACACTGTATATTTAAGGAAATGCCTAGACTTCGACAAAATATTACGTTAGTAAATACGTCGAGTATTGTAAAATAAAGATTGTTTTGAGACTGTGATTTATTAGCAGACCACGGTAAACCGCTTTGATAGAAATATTCAAGGTACACAATTGATTTTTTTTTATTAATTATCAACTTTCGCTGGCGAATATCTCGTAAAATATAACACATAGGAAGAAAATGAATATAGACATTCTTGTGGGAAATTTAATTACGTTTAATTTTGCATAGATTACCTTTTTTCGTACGACGCATCGTTTCCGAGTTATAAGCGAAGAATCGTAAAAAGGAACATTTCCACCCCCCTCTCCTACTGAAGCGGCGGGGCTAGGGGCGGGGACTTTTAGTATGTTTACCTCCTAACTACCCCCAACACATTCCTGAAGAGAAAAATTCTCCCCTCCAAAATGTTCTCTACAACTCTTTCATTGACTGGACTATATGTACAGAATATTATATATAAATCATTATATTATACTGCTTTTTAATAGATATTCGTATACTAGTAATATATTTATAATGCGAGAATATTTTGTACATTTAATGTCTAATCACAACAGTATATATTAAATTTTGTTATACCGCTTTTAATGGTTTGTAATATACTGGTAATATAAGTTTATCGCGCGGATATATTGACGTACATTTAATGTATATAATGTATATAGGTATATATCTAGTATTTGTACGAAAATAAGAACGATTTTTATACATTTATTATAACAAACTGTATTGCTTGGAATCCTACGTAATGTTGATAAAATAAACAAAGTTTACTTCACTTTACTTTATTTTTCATCTTATGCCAATTTGGTTGTCAAAACGCTGATTAGTATACTATACAATATTTTTGTTTTGTAAAATATTATTAAACGTTGCAATTCTTTTCATGAACATTTTTCCAACCGACAATCATTACTCCGAGCTTGCCTAAGCGATTCCTATGAGATCATTTACCAGCAGGGCATGGCTTGATGGTAGTTCCATTACACTTTCATGAGCTACCTTTAGTACAAGTCGAACAAAAATATGACTTTTTTTTAAATTACTTTGGCGAATGTGCCAGGGTAATTAAAAACGGTAATAATATTTTTTACGAAGTATGGGGTATTATTGCTCGGCGATGGTGGCATTGTAGTTTTTTGATCAAGCTGCAACCAGTGCACAGTGGGTCGGACTCTTAAAAACCGGATAAGTATTCAAATGTCGTCGGAATGCTAGCACTTTCCACTTATAAGAGTTATTTAAATGGGTTAATTCTGCAAGGAATCGATTTTGTATTACAGCTTTTTGAAAATAGAAAATTCTACGCTAAAAATGGTACTATTCTTATATTGACTTGAATTTTTAATAGCAGTAGTAGTACTGCTATTTTTACTAGTCAATCAGGCCAGGATGGCCCATTTTGCCTAGGGGTCTACAGTTTAGCGTGGACTCCAAACCACAGTCCTCGACCACCAGCTTTGACCTACCACCTTACATGGCGGCTCAATAGCCCGAGGTTCCCGGGTCTCCTGGATCAGCCACCTCATTTCGAAGTGGTTCACTAGCCCTAGGATTGTTTCTGTTGGCAGCCTACCGCCTATTAGATGAGATCATGGATTACCCATCCAAGTGTCGGACTCGCTCCGCGTTACTGCGCCTCGCTGATCGAGTGACGGAACTTGACCGTACCTCACCCCCTGAATTTTTAATAAGTTCTAAAATTACTATTGTGCAGGCACCTGGACCGGACCGCTATTTTTCGAGAACCGGACCGGAACCCTTATTCTTTTCTGAACCGGAACCGTAACTGAATCCTTATTTCATTTTACGCTAGTACCGCAACCGGAACCGGAACCCCTTAAAATAATTTCGGGTTTTTAGTGTTTTTTCGGTTCCATTTCAAAGCACCACTGCCATGCATATTTTGTACTTTGTTCTGTATCTGTACTATGTTTAACATACCACCACTCCCGCCCTGCCAATTGAAGTGTCGACATTGCCTTGCTCCTTTCTTGCTCCAATATTTTTCACTATTCTGTGTTCTCCAGTTAAGTGATAATCTGTTTCCGTTTCAGTTCCAAATGTATAAATTGCGCCAAGTTCACGAACCGAAAACGGACATATAAATAAACAGTCACTGTTCCAAAGAACAATGAACAATTGAACAACTGAACTCTTACGGTATCGAATGCACCCAACTACTTTATCCATGATCGAATGGCATTTACTTCGATTCATTGTATGTGATTGACTCTTTTGTTGGCAGCTATTCGTATTTCGTACTATTCGATTCGCAGTTGAAGTTGTTTATCAGTTTTAGATTTGATGCGTGCCTGCCACAATATTTTAATAATAACAATAACCATGCGGTTATATAAGTTTCAGAACAAGCAAAACTTCTTTACATTTAAATAAAGACTTCTCTGAAAATATGAAAATAAAAAGATTTGCATGTTTGCAATTGCAAGTATAGGGTACTCCGTCCAAGGACACATTGTATAATGAAATATGATAAAATTATGTAGTGGAAAAACCATTGTGAACCGAAAAAACAATGTTGAAAGAATTAAATAGCTCACAAACCCTTATAAGAAGCGGTACCCTTTCACTTAAAGTCGGAACTCATTTTTCAGTTTTTCTTAAAACCGGATCATACCGAAATCGTTATTGCAGTTTTACTCAAAACCGGAACCGTACCGGAACCGCTCTTTGATTTCGGCCCTGGTTTCTGCTATTGAAAACTGAAACATCTCTCCGAAACTTGGTCTGTACGTACGTATGTACGAAAATACTCTATAGGTCGCAGTTCTTAGCGGATCTACTTGACTTTTTTAATATTGCTTCATCTACTATCAGAATAGAGCTATATTGAAATACATAATAATCCGTCGAGTAGTTTAATTATCATAAATAGTTATTTAATATCGTCACGAGCTTTTGCGGGCCATTTCTCTCGTTCTGGTGTCTATTAGTAATAATTTTTTCGTTTAACTCGCCGTAACTTAAGAAAAGAACGATGGATTGATGTCAAATTTTTAAGATGTTATCACTATATGCTTTTTAACAAAATGTGTTAATATGACGGTAAAATTTTGATAAGTGTAGAACATATGATTTTTCTCCAGGCTAAGATCGATAAAATGTGAGGATTTTTTTTATACGTCGAAATAAATACCAAGTATATCGAAAAAAAATAGAGATAATAATCCAGTCAATGAGTGCTCAAAAGAGGTGTAGAGTACATGGAATATTCGAGACTTTTTGACTTCAGAACTTCGTTAGGAGTAGTTAGCAGGTAAACATACTAAAAGTCCTCGTCCCTGGAAGGTGAGCTTATGGTGGGAGGAGGGGGGGAAGGTCTCATTTTTGGGTTTTTCGATTGTATCTCGGAAACGGTGGATACTTCTCGAAAAAATAATTTTTACCTGACTCTTTTTGTCAAACATTTGCTTCTAGCGCCTCCCACGATTCTTTCTCAGAAAAATTGTCAGAAACGAAGTTGTAGAGCATTAAATTTCCTTCAATTTGATATACACTTAAAAAATAATTTTTTCGAAAATTATCGATTTCCAATAAAGTATATCTCGAAAACCGTTGAAAATTCGACAAATATGTCTGGAAACAACTTTATAGGAAATTTAATTAGCTTTCATTTTTATTTAGAACATATTTTTCTAGAGTTTACCGTTTCCGAGATATAATCGAAAAATCCAAAAATGGTACCCTCTCCCCTCCCTCCCACCGTAAGCTCCCCTTCCAGGGGCGGGGACTTTTAAGTATGTTTACCTATTATCTACTCCTAATAAACTTCTGAAATCAAAAAGTCTCGCATATTCCATGCATTCTACAATATATTCATTGACTGGACTATAAAGGATATGGGAAACTTTTTTATTTAAAACTTTTCTTTCTAAGATTAGTAGTCTTCGAGATAAAGGCAATTCGGTGTAAAGTTAGTCTCTTCCTCTATTATGAGATTACAGTCCTATCGTTCATTATTATCAGCCCGCTGCGCCGCACAGTGGGAAATTTTTCCATTTCTTTGGACAAAAATCCTTCTACAATGCAATTATTAATGGATTTGAAAATTTTAAAAACGTTCAACATAACTTCAAAAAATCCTATAAATATATGAAATTCGTGTATTTTACTTAAGTAAAAATGCGAATTTCTGTTTTTTAAAAGTTTTACTCAGAAAATATCCTTTACTACATGTTTTTTGGGTCGCTGATTAAGAAAAATGGTGTCCCATTAACCAGAAATTGATATAACACCCTTAAAATACCGAAAAACATCCTTAATAGGGATTTTTTCGAAATATTCTTATTAAAAATGTAAAATAGTCTAGTAAAGTGTATTTTTTATATGATAAATATAAAACCTTAGTTATTCAAATAATAATTCAGTAAACATTTACCCTAAGGGTTAATCAGAAGAAATATAGTTACAATGGTTATTTTTTAGTTTTTGCTTCAAAATAGGGTAAGAGAGTACATTGTGACTATGAGAGTGTATCTCAACCCCCTTTAAGGGTAAAAACCACCCTTAAATGGCTGTAGAATTTGAAAATGTCGAATATTTTTGAAATTTTAGAATCACGTTTTCTTAGATATTTTCACTAAAATCAGTCTCCGAACCTTGTTTTATAAATAAAAATTATTTTAAAGGTTAAATTAATCAATTCTTATATACTTTGACAATGTGAATAAACAACAATTCAATGTGATTAGAAACAAGTTCTAAGTTCTTCAACGTTTTTAAGAAGCTCGTAAGTTAGAAATCGCATTTTTTCCATTTGAAGGGAAAAAAAATATTTAAAATGAAATGAAAATTTTTCATCCATTCTATGCAATGTGAAACAACAATCCAATTTTTATTAAACATATTTTAAGCATCCTAAAGTTCAAAAACAATTGGGTGCTTAATAGCAGCTTAAAATCAACAGATATCTCTATTTATTTCAAACAAACTAAATTTTAGACATTTCAAAAAAAATCTTTTAAAATAATTAAAATAATTAATAAATTTTTTATTACTAAGTATACAATGGATAAAAAAACTAAACAAAAATTGATTAACATCCATTTTAATGTCCAATTTTTTTCATTATTAAATTATCTTAAGACTATCTTAAAATCTGGTTTTTTTTAACTTTGGATACTTGTTTTACATGGAGTAGTATGTATGAAAAATTTAGACTTTATTTTAAAAGATTTTTTTTTGAAATGTCTAAAATTGCTTTTAAGCACCTAATTGTTTTTAAACTTTAGGATGCTTAAAATATGTTTACTAAAAATTGGATTGTTGTTTCACATTGTATAGAATGGGTGAACAATTTTCATTTCATTTTAAATATTTTTTTTCCTTTCAAATGGAAAAAATGCGATTTCTAACTTACGAGCTTCTTAAAAACGTTGAAAAACTTAGAATTTGCTTCTACTCACATTGAATTGTTGTATATTCACATTGTCAAAGTATATAAGAATTGATTAATTTAACCTTTAAAATAATTTTTATTTATCAAACAAGGTTCGGAGACTGATTTTAGTGAAAATATCGAAGAAGACGTGATTCTAAAATTTCAAAAAAATTCGAAACCTAATTTTAAATTCTACAGCCATTTAAGGGTGGTTTTCACCCTTAAAGGGGGTTGAGATACACTCTCATAGTCACAATGTACTCTCTTACCATATTTTGAAGCAAAAACTAAAAAATAACCATTGTAACTATATTTTATGTCGAAACGGAGGATTAACCCTTGGTAAATGTTTACTGAATTATTATTTGAATAACTAAGGTTATATTTTATATTTATCATATAAAAAATACACTTTACTAGACTATTTTACATTTTTAATAAGAATATTTCGAAAAAATCCCTATTAGGGATGTTTTTCGGTATTTTAAAGGTGTTATATCAATTTCTGGTTAACGGGACCCTCATTTTTCTTAATCAGCGATCCAAAAAATATGTAGTAAGAGATATTTTCTGAGTAAAACTTTTACAACACAGAAATTCGCATTTTTACTTAAGTAAAATACACGAATTTCATATATTTATAGGCTTTTTTGAAGTTATGTTGAACGTTTTTAAAATTTGGGCAGTGCTCAAACATCGGGTGATACCTAACAATTATTTAAAAAAAAAAAAATTCATATCCATTAATAATTGCATTGTAGACGGATTTTTGTCCAAAAAAATGGAAAAATTTCCCACTGTGCGCCGTAAGCAATTATTTATCTAAACTCACAGTAAATGCACTAAAGCCGGATTTTTTCCTGAGAATATATTTCAAGCAATAGATTTATTATGATACTCAACTTAACATAAATAAAAAATAAAGTCTGTTGTTGGAAGTTATTAATAATAAAATACATTTCCACAAAACAAAAAAGTGGTTTCTTCTTCTGAATAGACCAACTGATCTTTATGTATTTTGATGCGCTGAATTCGAATCCGGAGTCAGAATTTCTCTATCACCCATCATTTTTTTTAGTCGCGAAGACAACCTAAAAAAACTTGTAATTTAGGTTATTTTTGAGTTTACTTTACAAGATAAGTTGGTCTAGTCAGAAGAAAAAACCCTTTTTTTATTTTGTGTGCCTGTGTTATTAATTGTTTCAAGCAATTTCTTGCTTTGACTGATTGACGAACTAAAATTGATGTCATTTTTTGTGGAAATCAGGAACACTGCCTGTTGGCTAAAGCAACTTGCGGGATGTGCTCTTCTGGTTTCACCAACATTCTTTTTACTATGTAGAAACTAATTAAGAGGCTACTAAACAGAGCGAATACATTTGTTCAAAGGAGGGTGTTAAAAAGTGGCTAATTTTGGCCTAAGCTGAACGACAGAAAATGAACACGGTTTTTGATAGCATTTTTCCTGTAAAATGCGATGATGTATTCGGTTTTACGGAAAAACGGTGGAAAAATGTGGAAAAGTTAAGAAAGTACTTGAGAATTTACAAAGTCCTGTCTGAAATATTCACAAGTTAAACTTTTATGATCTATAATATTTTATTCTAGATTATGGTGGTCTCTTTTAGTATTTTTCTCATAGAATATGATTCTCTACTTCGATTTGCCGAAAAATGTTGGGAAAATGCGGAAATATTAAGAAAATGCTTAAAAATTCACAAATTCAAGCCTGTAATATTCAAAATGTAAACTATTACCCAAAATTTAGGTAGTTTCTTGTAGTATCTTTCCCGTGGTATACGAAGGTCTACTCTCTCTTGCAGGAGAATGCGAAAAAATTAAGAAAATGTTTGAAAACTCACAAAATCTAGTTTGCGTCAATCGCAAGTGAAATATATTAAGAACCAACATTATTAGCTTGAGATTATAGTGGTTTTATCTAACTTGAAATTAAGTTAGATACTCTGGATTTTAATGGGTTTAACTTGTGGTTGCTACAGGCAGAGCTGTGCCGAGTACCAAAAAAAAGTACTTGCAAAAATTCGAGTACGAGTACCCGATTCATTTTACTTATGAGTACAATACTCGTAAGTATTTTATTAATAAGAAAGTATAAGTACGAGTAATACTCGCAAAACCATCATAAAAACGAGTAACGAGTACGAGTACTCATAACCATTAAAATAACTTAATATTTTCTCTTTATAGAACTTTTTAACTATATAGATAAGAACAGATAAAAAGACACTCAGTCAAGTTTAAAATAAAATAAAACCTTTTATTTAATGAAACAAATTTAACGAAATAACCATTAGGCATTATGGTTCACAGAAAATAAAATCATTATTATTTATAACATAGGCATAGGACATATCACTTTTTATTACCAGAACTTCATAGAAGACCTCATTTTGAAATAAAAGTCTCTTCAAACGTTGCTCCTTATTATCATTTTTGTAAATAATCGCTCATAAAAAAATTGTGATATTGGTGCGAATGACTTAGTATTTCGTAGCAAATAATTCAATACTGAAAATCATCAACCTATCTATTATATTATTTCTGGTGGCGAAAATAGTGGGGTATTTATGATTTATTTTAATAATAAAAAATGATCGCCGAATTGAAATTTTCCACACATTTTCAAAAAATATGAAACGTCATTCAATGTTATCCCGAAAGTAAATAAAATAAAATAAAATAATAAATAAGACAATGTAAAATCATGATTTGGCTTCTAATCAGTATTGTCGCTTTTTCTTGAAAACGATGCGTCCTATCGATTTCTGGCAAAAGGGCATTTTCTAAATACAATTGAATGCTGTTTAATATTTTTTGAAAATTTTTGCAAAATTTCAATTCGGCGATAATTTTTTCTTAAGTTTCATGAATAGTAAATATCTCTCCATCTTTGTACCTTCTCAATTGGTAATAATAGGCAATCAATGGTTTTCAGTATTGAATTATTTGCTCTCAAAGAAGTCATTCGCAGCAATACCACGAATTTTTTTGCGAGCAGTTATTTTAAAAAATAATAATAATAAAAATGTATTTACAAATACAATGCCCTGTGTCACAGAAACGAAGCATCTTAGGATCGATGATTATGGACACTTTTATTCTCAAAATTAGGTCTTTCACCTAATGAAGTCATGCTAATAAAAAGTGAGATACCCTGTATAATATCAAATATATATAATATACACTGCTGACAGATGACAATTGACTAGTTAGTGCCTGAGCCTTGAGTGGTAAACTAATGACTGCACACTAAAGTAAACTAAATCTCTGAGACTACTGTACCAGAAAAATAGAGGGGGTTGAGTACTCGTCAAAAGTAACAATTTTTGACGAATACTTTGTACGAGTAATTTTTAATGTGCTGCAAATACGAGTATTAAGTCCTCTAAACCAAAAAGTACTTACGAATAATTAAAAAAGAGTACTTTTAGTACTCGAGTACAAAATAAGAGTAAAGTATCCGTGTACTCGCCCAGCTCTGGCTACAGGCTATTGTAAGTTATTATGCACTTTTTCAATTATTTCGAATTTTCCCAGTGTTTTTCCGCATAGCCGTGTTAACCTTCTATTTTCACTGAATAAGTACGAGAAGCCAATAATCTCAAGTTATTAACGTTGATTCCTAATATATTTCATTTAGGAATGACACAGACTAGATATGTTGAGCCATCAGACATTTTCTTGATTTTTCCGTAATTTTAACGCAAAACAGAGTAGACTCATCGTATTCCAAAGGAAAGATACTATGAAAAACCACCTCAATCTTTAGTTATGTACTCTGCATCTTAAGAGGTTAAAATTATGATTTTCTTAGGCTAGATTTTGTGAGTTTTCAAACATCTTTTAAATTTTTGCGCCTTTTTCCAACATTTTCCCGCAAAATAGAGTTGACTCTCGTATCTTACGGAAAAAATACTACAAGAAACCACCTCAATTTCCCATAAAAAGCTATGGATCTTAAAAGTTTAAATTTTGAATATCACAGACTCGAATTTGTAAATTTTTGGGCATTCTCTAAATTTTCTAAAAGAAACCACCATAATCTAAACCATAATCTAAAGTAAAATATAATGGATCTTAAAAGTTTAACTTATGAATATCACAGACAGCATTTTCTTAACTTACATTCTCCCGCCATTTTTTCGCAAAACTGAATACGTCATTGCATTCTACGGGAAAAATGCCATCAAAAATCGTGTTCATTTTTCGTTTTTCAGCTTAGGCCAAAATGAGCCACTTTTTAACATCCTTCTATCACTATTTGAAACAAAATTTCACCATGGCGTCATTCAGTTAATGGCTTCGCTTTTGTCGCAGGCGAATATTTTTCTAATCATAAGTAGATCCTAATTTGTTCTATACTTGAGTAAAATTTAATTCAAATCGGAAACAAAATAAAAAAGTTATGAGTGTCTTCATTTTAAGTGAGTCAGAGTGTATATTTAAGGAAATGTATAGATTTCGACAAAATATTACGTTGGTAAATACGTCGAGTGTTGTAAAATAGATATTGTTTTGTGACTGTGATTTATTAGCAGACCACGGTAAACCGCTTTAATAGAAAAATATATATTTTTTTATTAATTACTATTTTGGCTGGCGAATATTTCGTAAACTATAACACATAGGAAGAAAATGATATAGATATTGTAGGAAATTTAATTATGTTTAATTTTGCATAGATTATCTTTTTCCGTACGACGCATCGTTTCCGAGTTATAAGCAAAGAATCGAAAAAAGGAACCTTTCCACCCCCCTTCCCCTCTGAAACAGCGGAGCTAGGGGCGGGGACTTTTAGTGAGTGTACCTCCTAACTACCCCCAATATATTCCTGAAAAGGAAAATTCTTCCCTCCTTCATGTCGTCTACAACTCTTTCATTGACTGAACTAATTACCTAATATGATATTGCGATCGTGAGAAGAGTGAAGTTGAGCAAACAACAAAATCAAACATATTTTTAACGAGTTCAATGTCGATATTATAGTACGGGAGCCATCGACCAAAATTTCTCGTCATCGCGACATGGACAAATCCATAAAAACTGTTTAGTTTAAGGGAAAATAGGAAACTTTGTTATGTAAAGCAAAGCTCTGGCGCGTTGCGGATGTGGTAGAAAAACATTTTTCGTGGTTAAAAAAAATCGCGCAATTTTTTTATAGCACCTCGTCTGTTTTTAATGGAATCCCATTCAAAATATAAAAACAAACACCAATCCGTGACGAACGGAAATTTTTAGCCTTGTGGAAACCTGATAAATGTAGTATTAGTTGTTAAAAAAAATAGCTTGACCGAGTTACAGTGACATGGCTAAAGCCTTGTTTAAATGGTTGATCAGGATCCTATACATCCTAAAAAAAGTCTAAAAGGACATTTTCCGTGTTGCACGGTTGTACAAAATGAAATGGAGTCGTCTCTTACTCTGCGTGTTTCGGCCATCACGCGCTATAGAGGTATGAAGATAACTGACCGCGAGAGAAAGATGAAAAAAGGTCCAAATGACGTCCGACATCTGCGAGATCCGTACATTTGTCTTCTTTATTTCTCTCCGGACCATACAACTTTTGTCCGAAACTTTTTCCCCCGCATCCTTCCCCTATCCAGCTGGTCAGTTTTTCAATTGTCACCCTCTATACAAAAAAGTTCACGGGGGAAAAGGTTGAAGTTTGAACTCAAGGAGTTGTAATGTTCCCTGCGTTAGGTAGATTTGCTCTTCCTTTTTCCCTTTCTCCTTTGCTTTCCCCCCGTAGAGTTTGGTACGTTTGGCTCTTCAATTTCTTCTCCCCTGCTAGTTAGATTTGCCTCTGTATTTTTCCTCCCTATCTACTACCCATTTGCGTGTGAGTGTGATTATGTTTGTCTATATGAGTATGTTCATGCACCCACATTTGCAAGGTTCCGACAAATTACAGAACATGAAAACACGAAATATCCATATTGCGACTTTCTAACGCGACGGAAAATGGATTTTCAGGGAACGAAATCGCAGAAAACGTCCGTTCCAATTTTTCTGACGTGCGTCTAAATCCTATCAATGATTTAATCAGGGAAACGGACAATGTTCAAATCGTCCGTTTTCATTTTTCCATAATTGTTTTGAGCGGAAATTTTCAAATTACACTGAAAACGGACGGGTCGCGATGACAGAATTTTCTACTTTCAAATTTATTGGTAAATTTTTCAATTTTCTCTTCATTAGCCGCTTGCACAAGGCGGAAAATGTCCGTTCAAATTTTTGTAGAGTTCCAGACATCGTACTTCAACACAAAAATCCGGAAACGGACGTGTCGCGATAACAATTTTAGCCCATTTTCTTACATGTTTATTATTGTTTTTCGATTGTTTACCAACATTGAAGACTTCGCCATAAATGACTTTTTTCTTTATTTGAGCATAAACTGTCCGAAAAAGTTTGAAATTCTCATGTCGCGATGAGGCTGAAAATCCTGGTCGATGGATCCCGTACTATTAGGTAATAAGATTCAGTTAATCGAACGACGCATGGTGAAATTTTATTTTATAATTTTTAGTGAACATTTTCTTGAAGGCAGTTCAATTAAAAAAAAAACATTATTAAAATGTTTTATATTTATTCATCTATTTTTTCATATGTAATAGAGTCCCTCCACCAACAATCACTAACTTGCAATCAAAATTTTTATTCGACGTTTTCTTGTTAAATTGTTCTGCTCACAAGAAACGTGGTGATTGAACAGAGACTTACATTTTGTAAATTATTTAGAATCAGGTGACTAACAACGCTGAAAAATTTTTCTCTATGGACGATATTTACAGTTTTAGAAAAGTGCCTGGAATATAACTCTTCATTTTTACGAAGAGTATAATAGGAGAACTTTCATTGGTATGTTTTTCTTTTATCCTGTAAATAAAAACCCTGAAGCGTCATGTCGTATAAGAAAAGTTTTCGGCGCGAAAAGCCGCGCAAATTGACGGAAACTCATTTCAAAATTTAAATGAAGTTCTCATTGAGCGTATATAAAATACTACTTCTCATTACAACTCACAACTCTACGAAACCCTTTTTTACACCTAATAAAGCTCATGAATGATAATGGACAGGACGCTGTGAGAGGGAGAACTTCATTAATAAACCGTAGGACATGCGGTTCAAATTTTCAGCTTTTCAGTCTCCTCAAGCCTTTCCAAATTTCGATTAAACCTAAATTATCTGAAACAAACTCACCTATATATGAAATGTCAAATTAAACGATCACTGAATCAACTGAACTTTGTCAAAACACTCACTTTCCAGATAATTTCAAGGATGACTTGATTACGGTACGCTACTGCAGTTACCTCGATCCATACAGACATTCAGTTATATGCTTCAGGCTCGGTGAAAACCGCCAAGGATCGGCTAAGCTCGGCGCAAGGACGTGTAGGTGGTCATGCTATCTACGGGAAGAGCGTTTATGTCTAGCTTCTATTTTTTCATCAATGAGGTAATGATTTTCGGCTTGTATTTGTTTAATGGTTCCATATTAGACCAAACGCGAGTAAACGAATCGATTGCGGTTTCACGGACCGTGGTGGTATTGAGAAGTTTTTAATTCTGGGCCTCCATGCATATACTGCGTTCGCAGTTGATAGCGATCGCCTCATCTATTATTTATAAGGCTCGGCTTTGCAGGATTTTATTTTGCGTCGTTTGCACATATCGAAATCGTGTTGGCAAGGTTTATAAATAGGTGGTGTATGTTTGCAAGGAAATGCATACAAGTAGGTGTTGGTATACTATTTTTTTACAACAGTGTGTAAAGTAGTTACGTTTCATATTCCTAAAAGTGCCTAAGGTTGAATTTTAGCATTACAGCACTGACTGAAATAAATAAATTATTAGCTCAGAAGCAACTAGTAATAAAATAAATAAATAAACTTTTGTTCAATCGTACAGCTTTAAATATTTTCATTTATAATAATATCACTTCAATTATTTATGTTTATTTCTGGAAACAATATAACAGATTTATGAAAGCTTCTTTGCTGTTGGAGAGGAGACGTCCTAGACTGTGTTGTAAGAGATTTAGAGGAGCTTCCCTGCTGCTGATTGATGATAGACGTAGGCTATGTCCCACAATTTAAGTTGATGTATATCCTGGAATTTTTCTATCTGTTTTAATGAAAATTATTATTTATTAACCATCGTTAGAGATCTACAATATTTACAAAATAAAATTTCTTGTGTGCTTTTGTAACGTTGGTTACGTATTATTTGATTATTAATATTATTAAATTTTTCTGCTCTAGTTTACATCTTAGATCTACTTCTGTTGAACGAAGTTGCTGTCAAGCATGATAGTCAGCGAATACCTGTTTGATTCATATTTTGCAGGAATATGGCACAAATCACTATTAAAGGGTTCCACTGAGGTGAGGTATAGAGTCAATATAATTTATATCTTTTAAGGTAAGATTGGTATCTCACCTAATCTACGTAAAGTTTGTTCAAACTTGAGAGACACACTATACAGGGTGTTTCACGAGGAAACGGGCATGCTTTAATGGCAGATAGAAGACACCAAGGGTAATCATAATCATCTATAGATCTACTTCTGTTGAGTGTTTTGATGCAAATAAAATTAAAACGAAGTTGCTGTGAAGCATGATAGTCAGCGAATACCTCTTTGATTCATATTCTGCAGGAATGTGGCACAATTCACTATTAAAGGGTTTCACTGTGGTGAGGTATAGAGTCAATATAATTTATATCTTTTAAGGTAAAATTGGTATCTCACCTAATCTACGTAAAGTTTGTTCAAACTTGAGAGACACACTATACGGGGTGTTTCACGAGGAAACGGGCATGCTTTAATGGTAGATAGAAGACACCGAGGGTAATCATAATCATCTATAGAAAAGACTAGTTGATCCCTCGTTGCTGAAATACAGGGTGTTTTATGTATTTTTGCCAAAATTTCTTTTGGTTTTTACTTTGGAAAAGAATGGAATAATAATTTCACATTTGGCACATATAATACTCTGAATAAGTACTTGTATCACACACAAGAAAAATCCAGGTCCGGATTTAAAAAAAATATATTTCTGTTGTTTTTCAAGAAAACAATACCCTGCATATGTATTTTTTAAAATTTAAATATTAAATTCGAAAACTACATAAAAAGCTGAATAAAATGCCTTTATGAATTATTTGCCACACTTTTGCCGCCTTCAAAATAAATTCCAGAAAATAATGCAATATGAGACTTTAGAAAATATCGAAAATGATACGCGTAAAAAATGCTTCCACTAGTAAATTAGGCATTTACTTTTTTTTCAGCAGTAACTATTATGATTTAATTACCAATTTTTATGGATGGAGTAAATTTAATAAAAAAAATAAATGTTAGAGGACACCGAATGAAAAATTTATTTCGTTCCTTTCATTTATTAAAGACTAGTAACACAGCAACATAACGTAACTATTAACAACAACAATAACTGTAATAGCAAACTTGCATATTATTAATAATGCACATAGTAACTACAAGATAACTACAAAATAGCAAGAAAATAATTGCACCAAAAACAAAAATGCAGATATTGTCATTAAGTGTATGTACAAACTAGAATTTTATTTAAATTTTAAATTCAAAATGTCCTTCTCAGTTTCAGTACATTTTCTAGTGTGGTTCACGAGATGGTCGATTGATCTTCTTATCACATGTTTTTTGTGGTATTCAACAATCCTTTGAGTTAATTGGTCCCTGCAATCAATATCCACTGTGAAGACTTCACTCTTTAAGGGACCTCCTAAAAAAGACTCTACATGGTTGAAATCCGAAGATCTTGTCGGTCATACAAGAGAACCTTCGTGACCAATTCATCTGGTTACATATCATTTAAATAGTTTCTAATTTGGTTGGATAAATGCGGTGGGGCCCCATCAGATTGAGAGAATATACCTAAAAGATTCGGTAACGTATGTTGTAAAAACCTAAATTTGAGATTCTTGTTTAAACGAACTTGTAAAAATAATGATCAAAACAGACCAGAAATTTTACGTATACAGATTGTAAGTTTTTAAATTTTAGGATGAAATCAGGTAGACTTGGCATAGGTAAGGGGGAAGGTATTTGACTGAGCTAATCTAACGTAAAAAAATCAAACAAAATATCCAACTAAGTTAGATTTCTTAAGTTTAGTTCAGTTCACCGCACCGGTGGAAAAATATCAGGAAATATCACAGAAATTCTATCAATTCAAGCTGGGCGATAGTCCGCTAACCAGCAGACAGCATAATGCCATACTTTTCGACCTGAAACACCCATTACCATACCAGGCGTTGCCTATCTTTCGGCAACCTCCCTAGCCAAAACTATCCTATACCACAATTTCCCTTTCACCACCTTTTACTCTCAAACCCCTTTCAATTCCCTCTATTCGTCTCCTTTTTGTTATTTCTGTTAATTTTTGTTCTTTTGTCCTTTTTGTCTCCCTTTTCAAAATCCCCTCTTGACTCTTGAAAATCCAAACATTTTAAATCACAACTTTCCTTCCACTCTACCTTTCCGGAGGCAGTCTAACCATCGGACGAAGACGTTACTAGTTCGAACGGGTTTTTTCGTTGAGTTTTCCCCGTACCAGCAATCAGAACTGAAAAAGTGCGCAGTGCGCGAGTGCCGCGACCCAAAACACTATGTGCCTAATTTTAAGTTTGTTTTTACTTTTAAAATTAGCCTTAATATTTCAAATCACTTCTTGATATTGTCAAAATAAATTGTTAGCTTTAAGTTTTAATCGTTAAACAGGAGCGCTAACCACTCCACCCCAATTATTGTTTAAGCCGAACTGAACCAGCTCCGCCCACCCACGCATTCACCACGACGCTGCAGGTCGTGGTTGCGTGGGTCGCTCCGGACCGGGATCCGGTCAGGCGCATTACTGTACAAGTAACTATTAATAAATTTGTATTGATTGATTGATTGATTGATTGATTGGTGGAAAAATAACAACTATTATTTAAAGTTATCACATTATTTTGAAGTAAGGCTTAATGTAATCGACAATGTCAACTTTAAACAATGCCTGTAAACGTAAAATTAGTTAGTTTTACATTATCATGGGAGTGTGGACATTAACGGCAGAGATTAATTGATTCAAAGGATTATTGAATGCCGCAATGAAATTAGAAACAATCTAGATGTGATAAGATCAATCGGTCATCTCGTGAACCGCACTAGAAAATATACTGAAGCTGGGGAGGACATTTTGAACATATAATGTAACAATTCTAATTTGTAAAATTGTTTTATGGCAATATCTGCATTATTTGTTTTTGGTACAATTATTTTGTTGATATTTTGTTGTTATCTTGTTACTATGTCCAATATTGATATGCAACTTTGTTATTACAATTGTTGTTGTTGTTAATAGTTACGTTATGTTGCTGTATTATTAGTCTTTAATAAATGAGAGGGATGAAGTATATTCTTGATTCGGTGTCCCCTAACATTTGTTTGTTTATTAATTCTACTCTCTCCATAAAAATTGGTAATTAAAATAATAATTATTGCAGAAAAAAGTAAAGGCATAATTTAATAGTGGAAGCATTTTCTACGCGTATCATTCATCAATATTTTCGAAAGTCTCATATTCCATTATTAAATAAAATTTATTTCGAAGGCGGCAAAAGTGTGGCAAAAAAATTAATGAAAGCGTTTTGTTCCGTTTTTATGTACTTTTCGAAATTAATATTGAAATTTAAAAAACATATACAGGATATTGTTTTCTTAAAGAACAACAAGAACGTCCAGACCTGGATTTTTTTGTGTATATGATTCAAGTGCTTATTCAGGATCCCTATTTTATGTGCCAAATACGATTTTTTTTTATTTCATTCCTTTACGAAGCAACAACCAAAAGAAATTCTTGCAAAAATACATAAAACACCCTGCATTTCAGCAACGAGGGCCCAACTAGCTTTTTCTATGGACGATTATGATTACTCTCGATGTCCTTTGTCTGCCATTAAAGCATGTCTGTTTCTTCGTGAAACACCAGTTCCAATATTGTATTTTTTGTGCTTAATTAAAAACCTTAGTAACATTTTGCTTTAAAATCGAGTGTAAAATTCTAATAAAACTTAGTTTACATATAGCAAAAGAGGTTACATGCCTCTGGTGATCACCTTATATAACGGATACAGCGGCTCATTTTCATAAATACATTCTAGCATACTATTCTACTTATGAAATTTTTATATCAGAAGTTATTGTGTTTATTAGATACTCGGCAACGCCCGACTGCAAATTCCATTCGTATTGTAATAGTCTTATTAAAAGTACCTTTATAGTATTTTAAGGTAAAATATATACATCATCCAACCTACATAAAGTTGGCTTGAACCTGAAAGACGCACTGAATATTTCAGATTAGATATCTTTTACATCTTCTAATTTTTGTCAGTAATCGGATATTTACTTTAAAATCATAATAACAAATAATTTATATAAAATAAGATGGTTTCCATGCCTCTGATGATCACCATGGATGAACGATATGACTCAACTTAACCAAAAGGTATTCCACCATGTTAATTCATATATGTACCAAATGTGAAATTAAAATTTTAGGCCCAACAGAAGTTGTCGTGTTTAATAGTAGATATTTTCAGTCCACGACGCTCAATTGTAATATATATTGGTTTCATAGTAGTGTTATTAAAAATACCTTTTTACATGTTTGAAATAAAAATTTCATGTCATGTTTATTGGGTATTCGGTAACGCAGGATTTCAGCTTTCCTTTTAAAAATACCTTAATAACATTATAGAGTAAAATTGATATATATCATCTGACTTAAGCAAAGTTCATTCTAACCTGAAAGACGTACTGTATATTGCAATTTAGATATTTTGTACATTTCTGTATTTCCTTTATTTTGAATCAAAAACTTTTGGAACATTTTGCTCTAAAACCACAATAAAACATAGTTTAATATAAAACTGCGTAAAATATAGATTTTACGCCCTTCTGATGACTACCCTGTATGACGGATATGATCCAATTTAAATAAGAAGTTTTCTACCATGCCATTTTATGTATGTTCTAAATTCGAAATAAAAATTTTAGTTCCAACAGAAATGATCGCATTTAATAGATATTCACAGTAAGAAATGCCCGACTGCAAATTTTATTCATTTCATAATAGCCTTATTAAATTTAAAATTATATATATCATCTAACCTACGTAAAGTTGGCTCGAATCTGAGAGATACCCTGCATATCGCGGTTTAGATATATTGTACATCTTCATGTGTTTATGTGCTTATTCAAAAAGATTTTGCTCCTAAATTATAATAAAGTATAGTTTATATAAAATATGAGACGATCGCCCAATTTCAATTCATTTCATTTCAGTAGCAAGTGTTCCATCATTTTACATTCGTTCCAAATTTGAAATAAAAATGTTATGTCTAACAGAGGTTATCGTGTTTACAAGAAATGGTCTACACGTTTACATACACATACAGATACATAGACTTTTTATTTGATATTTGAGTTCAGTTTGTTATGAAATGGATTTCTATAGAAAAATTTTTTTTGTACGATTGACGTCAATTTTCAATTAAAGATTCGAATTTCTATGAATGCTAGAAGATTTAATGTGAGCTCATGAGCCGTGATCTCCAGGTGTTGAGGTGTTAGTCCTTACCCAATAAATAATATCTCCAAAACTAATTAAATCTACTACCCTCTGAGAAATTCCATGTTTGAACTATAAGCAAGAACCTCACACGGAATGATAGGAAAATGGCCCTACGTTAGATTGCACCAAATTTTAGGATGTCTTGGCCTCTTGAACAATAGTTCTCATGGGCACAATGCTCAAAAGTCAATATAGCGCAAGCCACTGCTTGTCGAAAACAGAACCATGAAGTGCGAAACCAAAGAACTAGTATACTGTTCCTACCACACACAAATTAATGTATGCATCTGACCAAAGAAAAATATGTTAATTTTTTATTAAGTATTTATTTAACAAAGAATACCTACATATTTTTTATTTATATTTTTGAATATCCATTTAGTATAACTCTACATGGCGCACGGAATACTACGAAATACAAAACCTTACGCAATTCCAGTAAGTAATGGTTATAATTCAATGACTGTTTAACGTTAGGTTTGTTTTCACTCGAATACTCATTGGCGATAACCGAGTGATGCAGGTTATTTCAATAACCGGACAACCGGTCATTTTTCATTCGAGTGATCCCATCACTATTCGTACTTAGTTTTCATCAATGGTTTTAGATATAGGGTTTTTTGCTGTTATGAGAATTATTTCTATACGTATGCCTGCTTAATGCCACACATACACTCGCATATACATGAGTATATAGTACTATTGGAATACATAAATATGAACATACAATAATGGTAACTCCTGCCCAAGGAATCACTCTACTTTCACATACAGATTTTCCATCCAAGTCTCTCACAACAAAAAAAAAAATGATAAAAGCAAATCTTTTAAGAATTTTATGAATATTAGCGTGGCTGATTTATCCCCATCTCATCCCACTCTGTCCCCATTTTACCATAATTATCTTCAGCTACCTTTAATCACCCGCTAATTACATTTAATTATCCTTAATTAACTGATACTAATTACTCGTTAATTACCCAGACTAATTCCCACTTTGTCCCACCTTTCTCTTAATTACGTTTAATTACCCTTAGTCACCCACTAAGTACCTAGGTAGTGGGGGTGGATAAAATTTAAAAAAAATGAGCCTTTGGTTCTTGTACACACTAAATCAAAAAATTTTTTTTCACTCCCTTTTTTAATGAAGGTGGTAATGGGGGTGGCTAATGCCAAAACATTTTTTGAGACCTCAGCTTCTCCTATATAATAACATACTAAATACCAATTATATGGCCTCTCGCTTGATTTTACGGAATAAGATCAAAATATAATTTAGTTCCAGATCTTGTTGAAATACAAATAAAACACATTTTCGCACATTTCTTAAATAAAATGGCTCTCGGTGAAATTTTCTGAATTTTTAGTATGTTATAAATTGTGATCTTCTGATTAAAAGGTCCCAACCTAATAATATGACTAGTTTTTGAGGTACAGGGGATTATAGTTAATAAGTGGCTTTTTTCATAAAACTAAAGGCGTCCCATCCCGTCCCGTCCCGTCCCTTATGTTTTGAAAACGTTTCTCGCAATGTTAATACTAAAAATTCAGAAAATTTCACCGAGTGCTATTTTATATAAGAAACTGTGTGGGATACTTTCAAGACAATATCTTAAACGGTTCCAGAGTAATCGTGAGCACACAAAAGTTACAGACAGACAGACAGACCGACAGACAGAAATTTTTTTGCTCAAATTTAAAATCTCGACGTTTCATGACATTCTAAGCCTATTTGAACAATACAAATTTTCAAACTTTTTTTTGCGTTACTATACTTTCACTGCATGTGGAAGTAATAAGTAGTAAAAAACGTATGTTTATTACAATACGACTGACTGTGCTTTATTAGGAAGCAGTTCACGTAAACTGACCCCGCCCCAAAGTCACACAAGCGAAACTCTATTAATCTTGGATTATTATTGGCAAGAACTTCCAGTTTATCAACTAACGCCTATCCCCAGCGCATTCGCCAGAAACTAGAGTCCGTATTGTATATTTGCACTTTCACTGCCCTGCAGATTTTGAAGAACTTTTTACATCTGCAGATTTATTAAAATGGGAGAATCAATAAAACTACAATTACCCAATTACAAGTTTTCAATGTTATTTCGCGGGAAGTTCATAAAATTGTAATCCTGTAGCCGTAACATATCCTTTCAGAATACGTGGGTGTTCTATTGTTCGCGAGACAGCTTAATAGCACGAACTTTTAAATGAAGACGAAGGTATTTAGTTTATTGTCATTCTTTTGAAGTCTATTATATATTTTTCTTTCGCGTTTCTGTGGTGAAATATATAAGAGGATTATATTAAAAAATAAACTTTTAATATACTTATAAAACATATTCCTTTATTAAAGAATACATACAAATAAATACTGGTTCTACTTAATACTAGGAAGGAGAGAATTATACACTTGAACTTATAATATTTAAAACCGAAGAAAAAATTAATTATGAGAAGTAAATATGTATTAAATATTTATTTCTTCAACATGAATCTGTATGCAAGCAAACCAACATAAATATCTGAAAGTTATATAGACATTTTTCATCATTAGTTCTCACTAGAGCATCTAATGTTAAGCATTTTAGGGAAATTACACTTAGAATAATGCCGACATCACTAATTTGGTGAAGAAAATCGACCATAAGTGTTCATTGACATGGTTTGTAAATAACACAGGCCCACAAAAACAAAAAAGTATCGTTAGCTAGTGACCAGACCCACATATTCCCATGTATTTTCACTCGCTGAACACGAATCTGGCATCAGAACAGTCCCTTTCTGGACAAATTTATGATGGAAAAAAGCTCGAAATTCATTAATTCGTCGTATTAACCTTGCATGTTTCAAGACCATTGGCAGTAGCGTTGGCATAAATTGAAGATAGCTCCAATACATACTTTCGAGGTGGTAATGATATAGCAGATAACAATAAGACCCATAACCCCACAATAACCCAACGGCCCAATAATCCAATGACTCAATAAATCAGCAATCCATATTGCCAAAATAAAAATAGAAAAACTCCTCGTTCAGTGATGCATTCGGACTCTTTTGTTTTCAAAAGATATACGTAATGACCCATAAACAAAAATAACCTAACGGCTCAACAACCTAATGACCCCAGCAATTCATATTATCGAGTTTAAGTAAAATAAAAAAAAAAAAATAAAATAAAATAAAAAAATTCTACCTGTTTGTTATTTGAGCCGCAAAATCCGAATCTGGCATTGAAATTGAGCTTAGAAGTCACAATATTTGTATAGTCTATTTATAGTCGAAAATGAAAAAGACATGGAACAAAATGACAGCTTAATAAAATTTAGGTGGGAACCATGATACTAAGAAATAAAAATACGCTCTCACGCATACCTCCCCTTATTGCAGTTTCCGCTGTTACGTCACGTAAAAGTCAACTAGTTCAGTGGTCAATTTTTAGTTTGGTTGTTCGAGACAAAAGATAGAGCCAAAAATGTGAAAAAATTGTAAAAAGATACAATTATTTTTTCGTTTAACTCGCTATAATTAAAAAACGGGACAACGAGTTAATCTCAAATTTTTACCGTGTGATGAATCTATATTTTTTTACAAAATGTGTTAATGTGAAGGTCAAGTTTTAATAAGTGTAGAAAATATGATTTTTTTTCTAAGGCTATGTCGATAAACTGTGAAAATTTACAGATGGGAATACAACAAACGAGAAACTTTTTTGTCTTTCGAAATAGATACCAAGTATATCGAGGGCATATGAAGATAAAGGATGGTGCTAAGTTTTTTATTTGAAATTTTTTTTTTAGAATTAACAGTTTTCGAGAAAATTGCAATTGAGTATACGGAACCCCCTCGCGAACGATACAGCGCAGAGAATGCGGTGTGAGAACTAATGTACGTTAGTGTTGTTTAATGAAATCGAATTCAGATTTTCTTGAGATATTTCAGCAAATCAATGGAGGATATTAAATATTTGTAATAATTACCATGAGATAACACATTGATATATCTCGCGCTATTGAATGTCATACTGCGAAAACGCTATTTTGCAGATGCAAAATGTTTTTTATAATAAAAACACATTAAAGAATCCGGCAATTTATCTCTAAATAACAGAATAAATATTTCTCCTTCTTGACTGTTTGTCTATTTTCCTGAATAACGTTAGATAAATGCACTGTTTCATAATTAAACTAATTAAAGTAGTATATTATTTACTATTACTATTTATTGTGTTTAATTAAATAAATTAAAATTTGATATTAAACAAAAACAAAATAAATAGCTTACTTACACGTTGAAAAATCAACGGTGCAAAAGATCATATGTGCTTGCACCAATTATTTTGGAGGTGTTTTCACAAACATTTAAACCCACAACGGCCTTATGTGAAATGAAAAGTGCTGACAGAAGCAGTCATAGAATTCTATGATATTAAAAAGTAAAATTGTTTGCAATCAGCTTTTATATTATGGTTTTCGATGTATTTTTAGATGTAGATGGTCGCCGGCGCGGGCTCGATTTGAAGTTGACTAGAGGGTGACGCTATGCGCACAGTAGGTCGAAAGCTGGTACTCGTACCGAGCGTATCTTATATTTCATAGTATCATGGGTGGGAACAAACTATGCCAAACACTAGTACTGTGACGTGCTTACACCCTTTTTGTAAACATCCTGTATCGTAGATTCGGAAATTATAACACCATGGTAACACTAAACACTAATTTATTAACTTGCTAATTAAAACAACAATTAATTACTTATTAATTACTACTATAATTACAATTAATAATACACTGTGTACTACAATTCAATTATTCAGTCACTTTATCACTGTGTTTACTCCTTACTCTCGGACCATCTCAACTGACCATTAGAACTGTACTATTCTGGTTTACTCCATGCCTTATATACATAAAGATGAGGGATCCCGAAATTTCTGTATGACGTCACCATTCTCTAGATAGTTTCAGAATGGATGTCATCACTCTAGAGCTTCTAGTAGGTTCTTTCTCTAGTAGGTGCAAATCTCTACATTCAGACATCCGAACTAATTGAATTCTGTGTTTCCTACATTCTGCGGCACATAACAGTACTAATGAATTTTAGTTGATACTTATTTTTGACACCAAACCAAGTGTAAAGCTACTCCTCAAACGAGGTAAAACCATACCTAAATGAGTAAAATCCCTAGTATACATACGAAAATATAAAATGAAATCGCTTTTTTTTTCAATGTACTAGGTATATAGTTTATTGATATTTATAGTTTTACTATTAACAACGTGTGTCGGATCCGAAATATAGTATGGAAATTGGGGATGTGATTCGACCGTTAAAGAAAAGAAGAAGTATCAAGGATGGGATTAGATCATTTTCTCAGAAACGAAATTTGTGCGAGTGAAAACACATGGGAATATGTGGGTCTGGTCACTAGCCCAGGATACTTTTTTGTGTTCCTGTGTAATCGTTGAACGGATACAAATTTGACTACACTTACACAAAATGTTTTTAACGCTATCTTTGAACTTGTTCAGATGCATGTGATATACTCAGATTTCTCTAAAACATTCGATCGTTTAGACCACAACATATTTAGGAAGTTGGATCATTTTGGCTTTTCTGCATTATTAATACTTTTTCAAAATGTCAAACAAAAAGCAGCTTGTGTTTAATAACGGATTTGGTTCTGTAATAATAATTAATAAAACCTTCAGTAAAGGAATTAAGTGTAATTCAAAACTTAATTTATCCGAATATATCAATATTTCTATGAAAGCAATTAAAATGTTGAGATATATTCAAGTCAAATTTTATATTTCCTATATATACATTCAAAGTTTAAATATGAATCACTCACACGCCTATTATTTCTGACATAAATAATCTGTATACAAAAAAAATTCTAAAGTTATCCGGAATTTGGTACTTTTTTGACATAAAGCAAACTTTATTGAAAATCGTGCTTGTCAAAAGTGTTTGGTGCTGTGGTTTTGTATATTACAAGAGGTTAAAATGAATAATAACTGGCACTTAGTCGACATTAGTTCATCGTCAGACGAGGAGGATGAAGATCTCATGCTTTTAAGGAGAGTCAAGATATAAGGTAGCAGTGTTTAACAAAATACGATTATATGGATTTTTTTTCATCGATTTCGATTAACAAAACCCACTGTGTTATTAACTTTGCATATTTCATCACCATTCTGAAATTCCATAGAATTAGCATTGTATAGTACTCCTACACGCCCCCCAAGCCCTCTCCCGTACAATATTTGTTATTTTATTCGTTTCTTTATTTTCGAGTATTTTTCTTTGTAAATAGATAACATTTAATAGTCTTATTTCGTCATCTTCAAAGAAAGTCGAACTTTTTTCCTCTTATTACTTTTAAGTTGATGAACATAAAGATAATAAGTGATGACTTGCACTCATATTTAATTTGTTGAACACCAGTAACTAGAGAACAATCAAGAAACCAGACAGGAAATATTAGGTTAAGACGATCTTGAACTGCCAGACAGCAGACACATTGTCCAGTGGCTAATGTCACTCTAGCATTTCAGAGTTGCCAATAGAACAAATATTTCAAAATCCGAGCTTTACCTAACAGGCGATTTAAGTTGCTTTATGAAACAGAAACGACTTTAAAGAGAATTTAAAGTCGACGTTATCATAAAGTTCACTTTACTTATTGCCCATATTTATGAAACTGGCTGTTATATATTGATAATTAAATTAAATATACGTATGCGTGTATTTTTTTTAAATATATTTATGCAATTATGTAACGGTTTCTTGCTCAGGTAGCTGGTTTGGACATTAATACAGGGTCCAGTTTAGTTAATAAGACAGCCCAATAAAAATTAACAATTTATTTTCTTCAAAACAGGTAAAATACGGCAGTGTTACATAACATACGATTATCGATTCTACATGTCCGTATCTTTTACGATTATCAGTATGACATTTCCTTTATGTAAATAAATGAGTGAGTAGAGGAGGCGAGAGTGTAATGTGACGATGCAGTGAAAAGGCTCCCAGCTCAACACGCTGAAAGAGACTTCTAGGTCAAGTTGCATTCGTTCGAACGACGTCGAAAACGAATAACCATCGGCACAAGGAGCTCCCACCTCAACACGCCCAGCTCAACACGTTAGGTCAAGATGCATTCGTTCTGGCTGTGGCGGCGGAACGGCGTCGGGCAAATAACCATTGACTCAAGATCTCAGCTCAACTCGCTGTGCCAAGTTGTATTTTGTTTCGGCCCGGTTACGTCGTGAGGAGTACAATTCTGAAATATGTCCAGCTCAGCACGCTGAAGAAAGATACCAGGACGTGTACACACTGAATTTGTTGATTTTATATCCGAGAATCCTCGCTTACTGGTGACGTAAAGAATGGTGTCGCGTGCAAATCCGTGCCTCTAGATGGGAGCTTTGTAATTGTCGTACCGTGTGCACATTGGTATTGTGTGTAAATCCGGAAACTTAGTAATGCAATATGAATTTAAGAATGCTTCATTACAATTTCTTGTCCTATAATTAGGTGCAATATGTTGCTCAAATAAAGATAATATTACTCTTTTAAAAAACTGTACTTTTAAGTTATTAGACTCGTATAATAAGAGGATATCAGTGAGTCTATTATTACCCTATGACATTCCAATTCTATATTAATTATGGCTTGGGTTTAACAGAACTCCAAAATAATATGGTTACAATTTCCAAATATTATCAAATTGGCATCAAAAAGAATAATTGAGTACCAATTAATGAACTCCGACTTATAAATACTTTTTTATTAACGAATATAACTGACTCTGTCAATCCAGCTACCAATTAATTACACCCACATATATGATTCATCATCAATTAGTTCACATTGACATATAGCCCTTTTGCCACCGAATGAATATATTTTTAGGGACTGAAAAGATTGATTGATTAAAAACATTTCAAATTCTGCATAAAACGTTAGATCAGTAATAAGAAATAATAATAAAGTTATGAAATTGGAAAAAAAATTGAAAAAAAAATAATTAGAAATTCATTCATGCAAAAACGACGCTGAGATAATATATAGTAATGGATCAAAGTAAACTTTTTTAACAGTTTTTAACTATGTATTTAATAAATACACGAGTTTTTAAAATAGGTATTCAAATATGCTGCTTACAATTATGAGACAGTTTACTGGGTCCCATTTTATTTTCTGTTTATTAGGTACATTATCCACAGCTTTTTTGGTTACAAAATGAAATTTGTCGGAAAAATGACTGACATCATTTTTTTTTCATAATTGAAGGAATGCGTAAAACATTTATACATGTGAGTATACAAAATGTTAAATGTGTGATTAGCGAATATTTCAAAATGATTAACTTTTGTTGATAATTAAACTTTTGAAATTATGCACACGGTTTTCTAAACAGGTGTTGCATTAAGTAGTTTTAAAATAAGACAGAAACAATATTGTAAATTCGCATTTATTTCAGTATATTATGACATTTGCAGCATGACTGAATTGTGAAACATAAATTAATTGCTGTAGCTCGATTCAAAGTAAATATTGTCAGAATGAAATATTAATGTACAATAAATAACAAAATTGGCAAACAAGTAGATTCAGTTTTATAATTGTTTCAGTTTGATTAACATACAAAATTACCTATTTATTTACAGATTAGATAATGTATCTAACAATTTACATGAAATATGCGGCCTTTATTACAAAAAAGTCGCAGTATACTAAAAGTGCACACCCCGCAAGTTATCTTATCCAATAGTTGCTTCGCTATAACATAGTTCATATTAATTTGTGGTTAATTTTTTGTTATCAACAATTTACCAATAGTGGAGTGGTATCATTGGAGATTAAAAACAAAGTAAAACAAGGTGCAGGGAATATATGTTAAATTTATTTTAATGACATAAAAGAACATAGAAGAACATAAAAATCTAGTAGCAACTAATTGCGATATCGGGCCGTTAATTACTAAGGAGGAAACCACAGACTCACATGCGATTTTCTCGAAAACTTTTAATCCTAGAAAATAGCTTCGAATAATAAAGTTTCCCCCATCCTATATCTTTACCTCTTTCCAATATACTTGACATCAATTTCGGAAGATAAAAACGTTTCCCGCTTGCTATATTTACCCCTGTAAAATCTCACGTTTTGTCTACATAGCCTCAGAAAATATTCATATTTTCTACACTTATTCAAAGGAGGAGAGCCCATAAGGCCGGTTTTCGGACCTATTCATTTTTGGTCAAAAAATTTTGAAACAATCCTTTTTATCATATATATTTATCTAATATCATATATATATATATATATATATATATATATATATATATATATATATATATATATATATATATACATATATATATATATATATATATATATATATATATATATATATATATATATATATAATCCATTCAACCCCAACCCTCCCCCCTCCATGTATCCCCCTTAAATTATTAAAGAACTAGTTTATATTAGTACACATGTTTAGATGTTTTTGAAATTGAAAATCATATATTTTTTTAACAAACTGCACCCTAAGCTCCCCCTACTACTATAGAACACCCCAACACCCCCAACCGCTAACGACACCCCCGTTCCCCGCACAAACATAAACCTTTATGCTCCTACCAGGTACAAAATAGTTTTAAAATGATTGTTTATTTAAATTATTAATAAAATGTCAATTCCTCTAATAACCCCCCCCCCCCCCCTCCTCCAACACCCACTCTCCCGAACCATTCCCGCGATCATCATACTGCTACAAGCTCGAAAATGGCATAACGAAGACTCTTCTAATACTTTTTTTTATCAGCAGAAAGATATAACCTTGCGCCCGTTTTACTCCCTCTCCCTACCCTCAAAGCAACAAAAATATGAGTAAAGATAGTTAAGTTATAAGTTTTGAAAAAATAAGACACAAGTACATACACTATAAGCCCTAAATTAAGAGACAAAAACAAGAAAAAATTCTAACCTAAACCTCTCTACACAAAAGAATGATGTTGGGGGGGGGAGGGTATACGAGGAATTGGCATTTTATTAATAATGTAAATAAAAAGTCCGTTTAAAATTATCTTATATCTGGTAGCAGCATAAAGGTTTATGTTGCGGGAGGAGTGGGTGCTTGTCATTGGGGGGTTGGGGATGTTGGGGGTACTGTATAGTAGTAGGGGGAGCTTAGGGTGCAGCTTGTTCAAAGGAAATATGATTTTCAAGTTCAAAAACATCTAAACATATGTCTAATGTAAGTAAACTGGTCCTTTAATAACACAGGTCTACAAAAAAAAAGGTCTTGTCTTAAGGTTCTAATCTAACTTTTCTGAAGTACTTTGATGCGCTGAAGCCAATTTTGGACAAAAAAATATTTCTACCGTGCCAGTTTTCCTCTACCATCCCTTTCATTCCCTTAAAAATCCAAAAAAAAAAAGGTCTTGTCTAACCTTTCAGAAGTAATTTGACGCGCTTAAACAAATTTTGGATAAAAAAAAATTTAGTAGATGAAGGGGGTGGTAGGTAGAGGAAAACTGGCCCGATAGAAAATTGTTTTGTCCAAAATTGGCTTCAGCGCGTCAAAATACTTAAAAAAAGTTAAGTCAGAACCTTCAGACAAAACTCATTTCCTTCCCGTTTTTTGGGGGATACTGACAGCGCATCAGAATATTGTAGAAAAGTTAGATCAGAATCTTAGACAAGCAAGACCTCATTTTTGCCTTTTTATGTAGATAAAAGGGGGTGGTAGAGGGAAACTGACACGATAGATTTTTTTGTCCAAAATTGACTTCAGAGCATCAAAATACTTCAGAAAAGTTAAATTAGAACCTTGTGTAATTTAAGGAGGGTACATAAAGGTGGGAGAGTTGGGGAAGTTCCGTTTGGGGTGGAACGGATTAGATGGAATGGATTAGATATATGATAAAAAAAAATTGTTTCAAAATTGACGCTGGCAGCGAAAGAAATGGTCTGCGGAAACTCGTGATACATAAATAAATTAAATAAATAATTATTTATAATGATTGAACTACTCGACGGGTTATTATGAAATTTAATAGAGTTCTATTCTGATCAACGAAACTGAATGCTGATGCGCTAAGCGAGAATAGAGCACACTCATTTTTTTTTCATAATTGAAGGAATGCGTAAAACATTTATACACGTGAGTATATAAAATGTTAAATGTGTGTATAGCGAATATTTCAAAATGATCAACTTTTGTTGATAATTAAACTTTTGAAATTATGCACACGGTTTTCTAAACAGGTGTTGCATTAAGTAGTTTTAAAATTATACAGAAACAATATTATAAATTCGCATTTATTTCAGTATATTATGACATTTGCAGCATGACTGGATTGTGAAACATAAATTAATTGCTGTAGCTCGATTCAAAGTAAATATTGTCAGAATGAAATATTAATGTACAATAAATAACAAAATTGGCAAACAAGTAGATTCAGTTTTATAATTGTTTCAGTTTGATTAACATACAAAATTACCTATTTATTTACAGATTAGATAATGCATCTAACAATTTACATGAAATATGCGGCCTTTATTACAAAAAAGTCGCAGTATACTAAAAGTGCACACCCCGCAAGTTATCTTATCCAATAGTTGCTTCGCTATAACATAGTTCATATTAATTTGTGGTTAATTTTTTGTTATCAACAATTTACCAGTAGTGGAGTGGTATCATTGGAGATTAAAAACAAAGTAAAACAAGGTGTAGGGAATATATGAAAAATTTATTTTAATGTCAAAGAACATAAAAATCTAGTAGCAACTCATTGCGATATCGGGCCATCAATTACTAAGGAGGAAACCACAGACTCATATGCGATTTTCTCGAAAACTGTTAATCCTAGAAAATAGCTTCGAATAATAAAGTTTCCCCCATCCTATATCTTTACCTCTTTCCAATATACTTGACATCAATTTCGGAAGATAAAAAGGTTTTCCCGCTTGCTATATTTACCCCTGTAAAATCTCACGTTTTATCTACATAGCCTCAGAAAATATTCATATTTTCTACACTTATTTAAAGGAGGAGGGCCTATAAGGCCGGTTTTCGGACCTTTTTATTTTTGGTCAAAAAATTTTGAAACAATTCTTTTTATCATGTATATTTAATATCTAATTCATTCAACCCCAACCCTCCCCCCCTCCATGTATCCCCCTTAAATTATTAAAGAACTAGTTTATATTAGTACACATGTTTAGATGTTTTTGAAATTGAAAATCATATATTTTTTTAACAAACTGCACCCTAAGCTCCCCCTACTACTATAGAACACCCCAACATCCCCAACAACACCCCCATTCCCCGCATTAACATAAGCCTTTATGCTCCTACCAGGTATAAAATAGTTTTAAAAGGATTTTTTATTTACATTATTAATAAAATGTCGATTCCTCTAACCCCCTCCCCCCCCCCCCTCCAACACTCACTCTCCCGAACCATTCCCGCGATCATAATACTGCTACAAGCTCGAAAATAGCATAACGAAGACTCTTCTAATACTTTTTTTTTATCAGCAGAAAGATATAACCTTGCGCCCGTTTTACTCCCTCTCCCTACCCTCAAAGCAACAAAAATATGAGTAAAGATAGTTAAGCTATAAGTTCTGAAAAAATAAGACAAGTACATACACTATAAGCCCTAAATTAAGAGACAAAAAACAAGAAAAAATTCTAACCTAAACCTCTCTACACAAAAGAATGGTGTTGGGGGGGGGGGGAGGTATACGAGGAATTGGCATTTTATTAATAATGTAAATAAAAAGTCCGTTTAAAATTATCTTATATCTGGTAGGACAACTATTTTTTTTCTAATGTAAATCTGTCTCTATTTGAATGAATTTTGACAAATAACTGACAATGTCACAAAAATTAAAATTAGATGTAAACAACTACATTTTACCAAAAATACGTTATACGACTTGTCTCATTTTTTTGCGCACAATAGTACACACACTATCACACACACACACATTATCACACACACACACAATCAAAATTTCAGTTTTTTACTCCTTTTAATAATAGGGCGGGGGGTGATAATGGGGTAAAGAAGGAGTAGTTGATGATAAAAATGTTTTGAAGCCTTACACTTTTGTGTACACAGTAAATCATAATTTTATTTCGTTACCTCCTTTATTAATTGGGTGAGGGTGGCAATGGTGGAGGAGGCGGCTGATGTCGAAAAAAATTTTGGTTCTTGTACTAAATCCAACTTGTATGGAGTCTTATTTGCTTGCTTTACCTATGTACTCCAATTACGCACAATCCTTCAACAGAATAAGATCAAAATATAATCTAGTCAGATCTAGTGTCGGATCTCCTTATGATACATTCAAATTTCAAGTCAATATAACTAACGGTTCTAGAGTACACAAACAAAGTTACAGACAGGCAGACGGACAGACAGAAGGACAGACCGACAGACAGACACAGAATTTGTTTGCTCAAATTTAAAATCTTAACATAAACATAAACACACCACAGATAGTAGACAACCTCCCAAATTCAAAGCCAAGGCAGTGCGGAAGGGGGTTACACATTTGGAAAAACGCAGACATACATCCACACCCACCGGTGTTGTCAATACCGGGGCTGGGGGTAGAACCCAGAGCGCGGTAGGCAGTCGATTAGCATATTCACCACTCAATACGCCTTAACCGATTGAACTACCGCGCCCGTTTCATGACATGCTATCTAGTTGAAAAAAAAAATTCAATATTCTTGTTACTACTATTATACTATACTTGGTAAAAATAAACAAAAAATATTAACACGGTCAAAATATAGTATTTATCAGGAATTCAGTAAGAGTTTTAATACAAAATAATTGGGCAAGATGACATAAAAACAGTTAATACTCACTGTTATTAGAAGTTATCGCGGTGCAAATATTTTTACATTTTAGCAGAAATGAAAATAAGAATAATTACGCAGCTACAAGCTAATTTAGCATTTATTCTTTCATTTTTCTAATGTTAATATTGAGCGGAAATGAATTACTGTAACTCTCTGGCTCTTTTACGGATCAGAAAATAGCTGTTTGTGAATTAAAGGTGCAAAATGCCTGGAAAGAGACTTGAGACCGACAAAGACACTTTGTTCTTGAATCACACACAAGATTTTATTTACAATTATTTGAAAATATCAAAGTTTTGAGGTATTATTATTTCATAAATATACATTGTGTGAGGATAGATGCACGCAAGCGCGTGTTAATAGCAATTTACGTTATAAGACCGGAAAGAGGTGTTTTGCAGGTCGACTCAAGCAGATTCCAGGGCGAGCCGCAAGTGAGTCCTGGAAGCTTGGGGAGACCTGCGAAACACTGTTTTTCGGTCGTGTACAATTTTTTTTTCTGCTGACACTGTCATACAAAATCAATTTTGTATTATTTTTTAATAAATTTTCTAACAAATACAACGACAAACGATAATAACTAATTAAATAAAATATTTTTACGACCGAAACCATTATACAACTTCAATTTCTGCTTGTAAGCTTCAAAATCTGAATCCATATTTTCCATAACTTGTGAATTGACTTTTGAAAACTCGTAAAAGTTAAGTGTATTTATCTATTTGACACTTATCTCAACAATTAACACAAATTCGTTTCCATAGCAACGAGAATAACAGGGATCGGAAAAGCTTTTGCCGATCTCTAATATCACTTTCCGGTCTAGCCCGGGAAAACGTTACTTTCTGGCGGATATTAGGCTCATTTAACATTTTTTTTATTATTACATATTCTGAAAGAGCTTGGTGAGTATAGTAAGTATACCAAAAATTATAATTTACTGACGCCGCCTTCATGTATAAAAAAATTATTAAAGTCGACGCGCTTAAAAACGCTCGGGATGACCATGCAGTCGAGTTGTGACGTCAGATGGCTGAACCGCCCAGTGAACACGGCTGTGAATGCAAGTTAGTAGAGTAAAATCTGGAAGTAAACTCGCTTAGTTTTCGAGAAAAAAAAAACGGCGTAGAACCAAATCAGACTTAGTGGGATTCTTTAGTAAGATAATCGTGTACACGAAATTATTTTTTACGACATTTTTTGGTGGTCGAGAACTTTTTTATTTCGGAAAAACTCAAAAAAATAAATTTTTAATGAAATATGTTTTTTAACGTCTCCACCGCTATATCTCTGAAAATATTTGTGCTATCAAGCTATATTTTTTTTTTAGATTAAAGTAGACACAATAGCGCTTCGAACAACGTCCCACGTGAACCCGATTTATTTTTTTTTAACTTGGAAAAATAATAGGAAGCTCAAATTTGTTATTTTCAGTAGCGTAATTTTAGACAATCTAGAAAAAAATTTATTTATGAAAATTTGTATATACATGCTGCGTACAAATTGAAGCCAATAGTTGAAAAAAGTTTTTAGGATAAAAATGTTTCATGTCTCGTTCAGAGTATTGAGTCAGCGATTTTTTTAACGGGCCAAAGTCATATTCTTGCGCGCTCGGCTGTAGCAAGCCTGCCGACTGCAACGATCTGACGGTCCGGTCGGGGTGTATGTAGCAGTTTAACTTATATCAATAGATACAAAACCAGTAGTGATCAAAAGCATCTACGGGATCAATATTATTGTTCAATATTTCATATATGGTACATTGATCATATGTTGTTAATATTAAGAAATTGTACAATAAATATAAAATATTCTCCTTTTAATAATAAAAAGACAGGTAGGTAGATATAAATACCTAATCTATAAATATCAATCAGTGTTACCAACTACCCACCTAATTAGTAAGTTTATTAGACATTTTTAAATGAATGAAAGTAAAAACGTACGCGTAAAATGAGTTTTATTGTTGAAATAAATTTTCTATTTGGATAGATAAATATGTACTATGTAGTTTATGTAGGCCCTACATTAATAACATTCTAATTCGTTCATATCTGCCTCGAAATCTTTAATAATATTACAGGAACGACATTTGCACTCGTTGCAACATTTTAGGCCTTCCTTAAAACAAGCACATTTTCGATTGTCATAATTTTTATCCGAACAATGAATACTTAATGATTTTCGACAACCGCCACTTCTACGCGACTAATTTGACCAACTCTGCATGCGAGGTGTATTAATTGCGTCCCAATGTCGCATTTAGCGCTGATAAAAAAATCGCTGTTGCCACGCGATACATTTTAGGAAAAAATATATTGTTTCAAAAACTTTAGTGATTATTAGGCTTTATTTTTTTCGCCGCATGTATGTAAATATTTTCAAAAATAAAAAAGTTTATCGATTGGTGAAGATTTCAATACATAAAATATATATTTTTAGTTTATCTGATTTTTAGCGAAATGAAAGTGCGAATTGTGCCCAAACCGTTTATATTGGTAAAAGCGCTACAATGTGTGCTTTAATTTGACACAAAACAAATTTCGGTACCTTTAATAGTTTTAAAGATATGGAAACAAAAAAAAACTATTTTATTTAAAAATACATTTTTTTCACTTTTTATTGATTTAAAAAAGTTCTAGACCACAAAAAAATGTCGTAAAATATGATTTCAAATGCCCGGTGACATACTCAAAGGAACCTAACATGTTTGACCTGGTTCTACGCAAAAAAAAAAAACGACACGATAGACTTACGAAATGCTGCTCTAATGTAGGTATCGGCGCACGCTAAGTGACGTCACTCTACGGACTGTTGGCCGGCCGAGCTTGTTTCTGTTCAAATGCGAATATCTCTGTGGCTATTGATTCAATTGAGCTGAAATTTTTTTCTGAGGCTATTGGTTTGTTATACTTTAAAATGAGGAAGAAAAAGTAGGAAACTGCCATATCACTAAATCACTCCAAAAAGGTTGTACTTTCTGGTCGACCGGAAAAAAAGTGCTTTAACGCTTTTGTTATGGTAGACGAGCGTTAAAGTGACGTTTCACATAGCTCCTCAGTAAACGTTAATTTTGCACTGTCAAATGTGAGTAAGAAAGTTTTCTTTATTTCTAGATAAATGTTTCTATGGCTAAATTAGTCGAATAGAACTGTGCTTTTTCAACGATTGTTAGGGGGCAGTTTTTTTGTGTATATGCAATCTATGTGCTATCATGAAGTTACAGTTCATGAAGTTGTTTTTTGGAAATTAAGTTTTAATTTTGAAAAACGTGTTTTTGTCCTTTTTTTCTTTAATATCTTGGGTTTTCTTCATCGGATCAGACCAAACAAAAAATCAAAATGTTCGTAAATAAATTATAAATAGAACTACTTAGATCCAATCAACCATTTTGTTTTTTTACAAAAAAAGAAAAAAATGAAAATCGTGAAAATTAACCAAAATTGCTAAAATAATAATAATAACAATAATAAAACTCTTTTAATAACACTTAGTGACATTTTATGTAAACTATCATGAAAACTTGCAAATAAAAATATTTATTATTTTCCCTAAAGAATGAGGTTTTTGAAAAATTCTTGGATCTTCATAAAAAACTTCCATTTGGTCACATCAATATTATTTCTGAACTGGTAGCTTTTTGAATATGCTTTACAATGATGATAAAAATCATTTTTTTATATTATGTTACAGTTACATTTCATGTATTTTTGTAAAATGCATTTTTGTAATACATTTTTTTAATGGAAGTCCGGCCAAATATTTTTATCATCTGTTAAAAGTGCTTCAGAAAACGAACAATTAAAAAAATAGACCTCTCTCCATTAATTAGAAGCTGAAGTATAGTATCTTTTGCGTTTCATGCATTTTTTCTATACGCACATATATTTTGGGCTGAAATTTGTACTGCTCATTCTTTAACGTGTGAGAACTTTAGTGAATAAGTAAAGTAAATTTTAATCGTTAACATACCTAAAATTGTGCAGGTATATGCGCGCTGGTTCATCAAAACCACGACAAGAATATTTCCCCCCATTCCGATATCGAGGATTCGGGATTCTAGGCGAATGTGCGTAGATAATTACTTACTCATGTAGAGTGCTCAGACAAGTCAAACGCGTTTCGTGAAACATCGGAAATTGTTATTTTTCGTACGTTCTTGCTGCATCGCGTTTTCGATTTGACGTATGCAGTTTACGATGCGGTTAAAGGCCATTCTTGCTCTTTCGGTTTCGATATCGATATTGAACGACCTTTCCACTCACGTATTAATGAAGATCTATCTGATGGGTAAAAAATGTCGTGTTTTACATTCTCTGCCATCATTCATCGAATCCGCAAATGTTTTGCGGTCATAGCGCAGTGGTTAAAGAAGGATTCCCATGCAAAAACCCGCGGTTCAAATCCTAAACATATAGATTTTTTTGTAAAATGCATTCAAAGAGCTAAAAGTTAAGAAAAAAGTCTTGGTGTGACCAAATGGTAGTTTTTTATGAAGGTCCAAAAATTTTCCAAAAATCTCGTTTCTTAGGGAAAGTGATGAATATTTTTATTTGTAATTTTCTGTAATAGTTTAAATATGAGGACCTATAACTACACTAGGTTTCATTAAAAAAGATTAATTACTTTTTGTAATTCTAGTTTTATGTAAAATTAGAAATTTTCGTGACTTTTATTTTTTGCAAAAAAACAAAATTGCAGATTGGATTCAGACCTACGCAGTCTTATTTATAATTTATTTTCAAACGTTTTGACATATAGATTGCATTTCCACAAATAAATTGCCTCCCACAACAATCGCTAAAATCGTATTTTTGATGTTTAGTTTTATTCGACAATGAAACATTTTAAATTAATTTTTTTTTTAGTTTCCACCCTCTGGAGTGGAGATGGACAGAGATGTCACCAGACGAATTTAAAGAGTCAATACACAATCCAAATACGTTACGTTTTTATATTTACATGTCCATAAACATAAAACGTAAACATAAAAATAAACTTCAAGTTTTTATGCATTGCCAGTATGCCTTTTTATCAGTGTCCATATATTAATATTCTTTATCTAAACCTTATCCAAAGTAAATTTCTAAATAACTTTTAACAGCATTGCATTTATACCATTTACACAGATTATAATTTCCGTAATTGTGGTTTATTGCGGTCTCTGTTCGTATTCATAGGGGTAATAGAAATAATTCGCAGACCGCAGGCTTCTCATGTTCTTTGATTTATTACAGTTAAATCCGTATTTATGTGAGAAGATTTGAGTTTTTTCAAATGGGTGAGCCTAGATCAATCAATGCCAGCCGTTTACAATGGTGTCGTAACTGTCTACTTAGGGATGAGGAATTGTAATACTAAAAGACCGTTTTAAAATTATATTAGTATACAGGATGTAAGTGGATATAGAGTAACTAGGTGTGGATCAGGCTAGAATATTAGTGGAGTCTGTTTATTTCATTCGCTTATTAAAAATTAATTGTATAAATAAAACAATTGGTGCAAAATTAAATATCATGTTAATAATATTTTTTCCAAATAAAGTCAAAAAACAGAAAAGTAAGAATTATTAAACTAAAAATGTGTCTCCGAGTTTTAATTTCAAAATAAAATGTCAAAAAATAAATACAAACGTACACAGTCGATCGGTGTCAATAGGATTCGAGTAGTAAATTTTTTGAAAGTACAGTAACTAGAAATTTTCATTTAGAAAGATTATGGATTAAATTTTTTCTTGATAATATAATAGTAAATACATCAAAGATACATATTATAATGAGACTTGCCAATAAAGATTGAAACTGAGAGATGATCAAATTTTGAGATAAAAGAGGTTCCAGAGATTTTTTTTTGTAAATTGATAATTTTTTTAGAGAGTAGGTATCTCAAAACGGTTTGCTTCGAACATCTCGAAAAATAAGCGAAAAAATGCTTCAGACCAAAAAGAAGTTTAAAGATGACGTCTGAACGTTCATAAGACGTTTAGTTTAAAGGTTAAATATCTTAGAAACTACGGCGCTTACATCAAAAACACCAATGGTACAAATTAAAGGGTATTTAGTTAAGCTTTCGAGTGATGATTTTTTATTTGTTACTGTAGCATAAAAAAATCAAAGGACTTATGACCAGAATAATGTGAGTCTCACATTTTTAAATAAGAATATCGCCATTTTATTACTGTAGTTAGTAGATAATTACAGAAAATAATTCTCAAATACTGTTTGTCGTTAATATATAACTCTACCTAGATGCACAAATTTTTTGGCTATTTGCTTTAGAAAAAAATATTATTTTCGCAAAAAAAAGTAAAACTATTGTTTTCTGCAAATCAATAAATATTAGTGCTTGGTGGCGCAGTGCTTGAGGTGTTAGGCTTGCGACCACGGGTTCCCGGGTTTGAATCCTGGCTAGGGTATAGATGTGTAGTGGTGTTTTTCACTTCACGTGTTTCCGAGACGGTAGCAGTGGGCTAGATTGCAGTTGTGTGAGAGACAACACGGTCTAGTCGCTCTCTTCTCCTGAGTTCCAGTCTCAGCTGCGGCAGATGGCAATGCCGCAGGGAATGTGTGTTGTGATGTTGTCTGTGTGTGTGTCCGTCCTGGTTGAGTGATAGAATAGCCTACGGCTAAACTCCGCCAGGACATAATATAAATAAGGTGAAAAAAAAATAATGAAAGCAAAAAGAATGTGTGTACCCTAATCCTGAGGATTAGTACCCTAATCCTGAAATACTGTTTATATTTTTCATTTCTGTTTAATAATTTTGGGGATATGGGAGTTTAAAAATGGCGTCTGAACGTTTATAAGACGAAGTATTTAATTTAATTGGTTTAGAAACTATGGCACTTACGTCAATAATGCTAACAACCGGAATTAAAAGCTATTAATTAAGCTTTAAAATAACTTATTTGCTTCTGTAGTATAAAAGCCTGGAACAACGTGCGTCTTTTAAATAAAAACGTTGCTGTAATTAGCCAGTATTAAAAAAAATAGTTCTCAAGCACTGTTTTCCGTTAACATATTACCATTACCTAGATGCAATTTTTTTTGCCTGTTTAAAGCACTTGCTTTAGAAAATTTTGAATTTATTTATTTTGACTTCAAATTCGTAATCAGCAGGCCCAAAAACAAAATATAACCAGTTACCTAAACAGTAGTACTTTCTTTAACTAATTTACTAAACTGTCAAAGTTTTAATTGCATATTTTTTCTAACGTACATTTTATTTATAACAAAAAACAATAATCGTACAGACTGGACAGATAGACAGGTTTTTAATACAAAAAAATATGCCGCAAACTTTTTCCGAAGGGTTTATTCTTGTAAGCTGGGTTCCTAGGTTTTGTCGTATTTAGGCATATACTCTATACACTGATGATTTGGCCTAAATTACTTTTATCCCAAATTGCACTCTCAAGAAAATAGCTCTACCAAGTCCCCTATTATATAATAATAAAAAAATATATATCTATTACCCCGACAGTTGCCTGTTAGAAGATCAACTAATATCCTAATGGTATTATTGTAATTGCTAAACAGATTGTTTACTGAACTATTTGAATTCTTTTGTTGCAGTCGATTGATACTATTACTCTCACCACTGAATGTATTCGAGAATAAATTTCCTCTGCGGGATGTATCTTTACTTGCCATGTGTGGTATACAGGTATGATTTGCTCTATAATAATAATTAGTTAGGCCGTGAATAACATTACACAAATTGAATATTTAATTAATATATATTTGTATTATTTGAATTCCTGCTTTATTTTTCGACTAATAAACTTGAAGTTTAACATTTAAGTAATAAAGCATAACGATTCAGCAATATAATCAATTGTCAACTAATTAACAATAATGTTTTCTTTAATGTTTTCAATATGAATGTACAACATTGAAGTAGGTGGAATATTATTGCTTCAAATTCCAAATTTTCGTTTTCGTCATATTATGTGCTTATAACATCAAATATACAATAATATATCGGAAGTTTGAAACTCATATTCCCATACTAAGTACAAAATTATCGTAAAAGCATTATCTTTTTTTTATATCAAAACCTTTCTGCAGCAAGTAACTCTGATAACGACAATGCTGCTTGTAACGTATGCTACGTCTATCGTAAGGTAGCATAATTTGGAAACAAAGCACCCCGCACACCACAAATAGAAATCCGGTATCCGTCATATTTCTCCAGTTTTTGTTATGTTGTTTTATTGATTCAGCAAATCAAAAGTTTCATAGGCGAAAGTTCCAAAAACACACCTTCTATTCTTTTTATTCTTTATGGAGGTGAAAAGCGCTCGTATACATTTAACAACTGTATTTCTATAAAACAATAGTTGTATCTTTCAGCAAGGTAAAAAACCTCAGTAAAAGGATCTGACTTACATTTAGGCACCCTTCCAGACTTTACCATCCCTTTCGGGGGATGAAAATCGCTTTCACGACTACACAGCGGTATCTTCGTTCCAAAAAAATTAAGGAATCACTAAAATGAGTAATACATCACAAAAAGAGGTGCACCAAAGACTCTGACCATTGTTCAACCCTTTCGAGGGGGTCAAAACCACTTGCTGATGCTTTATGGAAAAAAGTTATGGAACTGTTCAGGGTGTGGGAACTACGTGGCTTTTTCGGAAACTCATTACAAGTATTTTCTATGCGTTGATTAATTCTATCGAACTTAAATAACGACAAAATAGACTTCTGGCATATGTCAGCCCGCCGAGTTGGCTATGGTTCAAGATATAAAAATCAGTGAAATTATGTCATCGTTACAAAGCTCATTTTTGTGTGTGTACACATTATATGTTTAAAAGGAATAAAATAAGATCGCCAGAAAGTGTGGACCGTCAGGAAGCGCAGCCAGAAAGGTCAAAGTTGTAAAAAAACGGAGTTCATCACGTGATCGTTACAAGCTTTTTTTTTTAGGCTGAGCATATTTATTGAAATGTTTTGAACACAGAAAAAAATCCCCAGAAAAGACTTTTGTCAGTAAAGTTAGCCAGAAAGGAATTTTCGCATATTTCATATCAGAACTCTAAACTCGACGTTACAAGTTCTGGCTCATTTTTAAAACGTAAATACGCTCCTTTAACAATAAAATAGCCTCCCCAGAAAGTACTTAGTGTCAACAAAAGTACCATACACTCTTAAATACACAAGAATTTAACACTTTCGGCTAACTTGACTTCCTACCGCAACTCAGATGTTTTGTATCATTATTAAAAGGTCATTTTTATATCTAAACAGTAATTATAAGTCTCTTGAATAAGAAAGTATGCATCTTAAAACCTAATTCCCGTCAGTACAATTTCTACACGTATATAAAAACGAAGAAATGAACGATTTTGCGAGAAATTAACGTTACCGTCGGATTTCAGAGGTTATAAGTCATTGTTAAAAGTTTTGTTGTTTCCTTGGTACCTTAGTATAAGTCTCATTAACAAAAAAACCGTCAAACAAGTTTTTACGCTCAGATATAAGGACGCATCCAGCTCATTTCAGTAAATTTAATGCGATTTCTATCTTCCGTTATATCTGAGGTTTAAATATCACTGATAGTTGTTCTCTTACTCACTTGATATATTGACAAAAGTCCCCTTAACAAATAAATATGCTCCCTAGAACAAGGTGACCGTCAAACAATTTTTCACGGGCATATAAAAGGCACTATATCCTTCCCATTTCACCCAAATGAAGATCTACAGCTTCCGTAGTATCTCAGATTTCGGATATCGTTGTTAGATGTTCTGTCTCCTTTTCGTTATGTTGATAAACGCCCCTCTCGAAATGTCCTTCAAACAAATTTTTACCCGCTGGTAAAAGGTAACGCATCCTGTTCAAATCTGCCAAATTAATGTTATCCTGTGTATTTAAGATTTTTGTTGACACTAAGAACTTTCTGGGGAGGCTATTTTATTGCTAAAGAATCTTATATTTATGTTTTAAAAAGGAGCCAGAAATTGTAACGATGAGTTTAGATGAAATATGCGAAGAAAATCCAATTTTCTTCAAAAATTCTAAATATTTTCTTTCAGGCAAGGCTTACTGACACGAGTTTCTTTCTGGGAATATTTTTCTGTATTAAAGTATTTCAATAAATATCTTCAGCCCAAAAAAAAAAGCTTGTAAGGATCACGTGATATAACTCCGTTTTTTTTACAACTTTGACCTTTCTGGCGATCATATTTTGTTCATTTTAAACATAAAATCTGTACACACAAGAAAAATGAGCCTTGTAACGATGATATAATTTCACTGATTTAAAGACAGTGTTCGTGACGTACTTGACAGAAGGTGCCCCGCCAGAAGTTGATTTTATGAATCGCTATAATTCATTAAACTATAAAAATATCTCAAAGCTCATAAAACATGACGTGCCGAAAAAGTCACTTAGCTCCCACTTTATCAGTTGAGCAGCAAGCCTCAAAAGATAGTGTAGCAATTATTATGAGCTCCCCCATAACGCTTTTCAGCCCCTTACTAGGGATGAAAACAGGTGAAAGCTGTTTTCACCTCTGCACAGCGGTATCTTTCTGGAAAACACGTGATGGAACTACCCAGATGAGTACTATATCTCAATAAATGGTGTAGAAATTAATGTGAGCCGCCCCCATACCCTTTTGCGCTCCTGGCGGGGGTAAAAGTAACTAGAAGAACATCTATTTAGATATTCTTACTACTTTAATAAAAAAAAATGCACTCCCTCCAGGGAGTGACAAGTGCAATTAAAAAGATAGAGAAGAATTGTGAAAATAATTGTAAGCGTTTTAGTGTTCAGAGAATCACACAGTCCAGTTCCTCATATGTCCTAGAATGTTTATCATTTGGCATCCCCTACAGGAACAAAAAAATCTGAAAGATGCAATATATCATTGCTGCACCTTTCTTTGAGATGTACTACTCATCTGAGTGGTTCCATAATTTTTTTGGAACAAAGATACCGCTGTGCAGTTCCTTTATTGAGAATCACTTTCCAAAGGGATGGAAAAGCGTTAGGGGGTACTGTCTTTTAAAGTTTTCTGTTCAACTGAGCAGTTTCATAATTTCTTTGAAACAAATATACCGCTGTGCAGCGAGAAAGCGATTTTCAGCATCCGGAAGGGGTGGAAAACGGTGAAAGGACTTTTAAATGTAAGTCAGATCCCTTGACTGAGGTTTTTTACCGTGTTGAAATATACAAATATATTTTTATAGAAAGGTAGTTGTTAAATGTACACAAGCGCTTTTCACCCTCAATTGAGGTTAAAAAAGGGTAAAAGGGTGTGCTCTTGGGATGCTCTACAGGATTAGTAGAACAATAATAAAAAAATGGGGAAATTTGACGGATACCGGATTTCCATTTGTGATGTGTGGGGTCTTTTGCTATATAGAGATTTCATGATTCTCTGATAGAAAAGTTGATGTTAAAATTGAATCGCCTTCAAAAGAGGCACTAAAAATTACGAAATAAAATATCACCGTCGCGTCGCACAGTGGAAAAAAGCCTTTTTTGGACAAAAATTTGCCTACAAGTCAAATCTTAAGCATTTTTGATCTACCTTGGCTTAAAATGTAGGTTATTGGCTACACTTTCAGAATATACTGCCTAAATTGCAAACCCCGATTTCCTAACCTCAAAAAATGTATCAAATATGAGAGTAATGACTTTTTTCTATTTCTACAAGTCAAATCTTGATCAATTTTGACAATCCCGGGCTTAAAATGCAGGTTATTAGCTACCCTTTCAGTGTATACTGCCTAAATTATGAACACCGAAAAATCAACTAAACATAACTTTTTTCAACTATCTATCACTTCAATTGAAATATTGGCTGGATAGATTAATTCTACAATCAAAGAATCTCCAACTGAGACGTTGGGGTTACATTAGATGAATGTACATGTATTGTGTGTTTGTATAGAACCCCAAAGAAAGAAAATCTAGAGCTATTCTTGCTACAACTTACATTAGTATTAGATAATGTCCAATCGAAATTTAGACACATAGTAATTACATGGGATATTAATATAGATGGATTAACTGATAACAGTAATTTGAAATCATTAAATGATATATTAAAATCTTTCTCATTATACTCACTGATAAATACACCAACACGGATTGATTCCCGGATAAGATGTAATGCAGCAACGGCACCCGATTATATTATATCTAATTTTGGTAAATCCACCGATTGTGAGGTTATTAATTTGCATTCGTCAGATCACTTTTGCCAGGTTTTTAGCTCTAAATTAGAACTAGCGCCTACAAATGATACTCCAACAATGATGTATAGAAAACTAACGGAAAGTAATATGTTTGATTTTGCAAATATGTTTTCACATTATTATGATTTATATAATCAGAGTGCTGATTGTATTAATGACTACTTGGTGTTTCAATGCAACATGTCCTAAATTACCTTTCATAAATAAGAACCATCAACAACGAGAAATAGCGAATTTTTATAAAGAGGAAACTGAAAGGTTAAAATTTCTAAATTGGGTAGCTAAGACATTTGAAGATCCAAACCTAATTGAATCCTATAAGGTTAGCAGGAAAAAATTTCAAGCTAAAATCTCGGATTATACCATACAATCCAACACTACCAAATTCGCGATTCGTCGAACCAACCAAAAATTTTATGGACTATTGTTAATGAGAAGCTAGAGCGCAATAAACAAAATGATAAAACAATACAAATTATGCAAAATGGTAATCTCATTGAACAACCTAATCAGGTATGTACACTGTTTGCCCATTACTTTACTAATAAGGCCAGCGATCAACTTACAATTCATTTTGGTGATGACATCTCACAAAACTCTCCAACCTATATTGTACCAATCATGTTTTTAAGGCCGGTTACTAATGCGGATGTAATAGATATTATAAATAAAATGCCGAACAAGAATAGTACGGGTTTAGGTGAAGTGCCTATTAAAATATTAAAATACTGTAAAAATGTATTAGTTGATTCAATCGTTTTTTAATCACTAAATCTATAGAATTAGGTGAATTTCCTGATATATTAAAAATTGGCCAAGTTGTACCAGTCTATAAAAAGGGAGATCAAAGCGAATTGGCTAACTATAGACCAATAGTCCTTTTAAGTTGCTGCACAAATATATACATTCCTAGAAAAAATAAAATATTTAGCATGTCTCAATATGCATACCGATCTAAAAGATCAACGGAGTTAGCTACTCTAGATTTGGTTCAATATATTTTAGATAAATTGGATGACAATTTTAAGGTACTAGGGTTATTCTTCGATTTATCGGCAGCTTTTAATACCGTTAACATAAATTTTCTGCTGAATAAGCTAGAAAGAATGGGAATTCGAGGCGTCGTTTGAAAATGGTTAAAATCTTACATGCAAAATAGGAAAATTATGGTATCGGTAGGAGAAACTAAATCAGAACCTCTTGATATGAGTATAGGAGTAGAACAGGGTTCCATTATGGGTCCTCTCCTTTTTCTAATTTTCATTAAAAATTTATCATAAAACATTAATACTGGCAAAGTGTTTATTTATGCGGATGATATCTCAGTAATTATTTATGATAAATCACTCGAAACACTTCAATTAAAAGCGGATAATGTAATAAAACAATTTGTAGATTGGTGTTACAAAAACTCATTAATAATTAATTCTGAGAAAACAGTGTGCATACATTTTATAAATAAAATCACAGAGAATGACAGAGTTACCAATTTACCTTTTAATATACAGGTCGAAAATATTTTAGAGCTATCAAAAACCACAAAATTTTTAGGAACTTTCCTAGATAAAACCTTAACATGGAGTCCTAACATCGACTATATCTGTACTAATCTATCCAAATCAACATTTACCTTAATCAATTTAAAAAAAACTATAAACAAAACAGACTTGAAGTCAGGTTATTTTTCATTGGTGTATTCTGAATTAAGTTATAATATAATAATATGGGGTCAGGCAACTGACATTAATAGAGTATTCGTAATGCAGAAGCGAATAATAAGAATAATTTTTGATTTGCCGTTTAGAGAGTCATGTAGAGAAACTTTCAGAAAAGAAGGATTACTGACATTGTTTAGTATTTATATTTACAAATTGTCCATATATATGTTTGAACATTTACAAGATTTTATATTAAATAAAAATATTCACGAGCATCAAACAAGAAAGGCTAATAACATTTATATAAAAAATTAAGTAAATATAAGAAATCACCTGAAGGTGCAGGGAGCTATGTCTACAACATGCTACCAAAAGAAATTAAGAACGCAAGAAGTTTATCTATATTTAAAAACTGATTAAGGGAATACCTAATAAAAAATTGTTTTTATAATATGAGTGAGTTCGTGAAAGATTTTAATAAATCAACTGCAACCTGATTAAACTAGATATTTACATGTATATCTTATCAAAACCTGTGATATTTATTCTATATTATAGTAGTTCTTGTTTTTCATTTTCCTACAGGTATTTTTATATTATTATGTGTAATGTCTGTCTGCTTGTCTGTTGGTTTTAGTTTATTATGGATGATAATTTATAGCTATTTTCAAATTAAGCTTATCTGGTTATTAATAATAAATGTTAGTTTTTAATTAATTATATTCTCACTCTGGAGTATTGTAAAGAAACTGTGACGATACCTTGTACCAATGTATGCTTCTGGTAAATAAAATTATCTATCTATCTATTATTTGGGCAGGTAAGTTTTGTATAACATCTAAAAAATTTTTTTATAAAAAAATATGGTAATAACTGAAAGTAATTTAAAAAACATGTTAATAAAATTTTGAGAGGTTAAATATGTTTTGTAGAATTTTTTGATTATTTATTTTATTTTATTACAATTTAGGCAGTATACACTGAAAGGGTAGCTAATAACCTGCATTTTAAGCTCAGAATTGTCAAAATTGATCAAGATTTGACTTTTAGAAATAGAAAATAGTGATTACTCTCATATTTGATACATTTTTTGAGGTCAGGAAATCGGAGTTTGCAATTTAGGCAGTATATTCTGAAAGTGTAGCCAATAACCTACATTTTAAGCCAAGGTAGATCAAAATTGATTAAGATTTGACTTGTAGGCAGATTTTTGTCCAAAAGAGGCTTTTTTTCCACTGTGCGTCGCTCAGAACCGGTTTTTCAATGCGAGGTTAAGCACTTTATCATACAGATAAACTAAGTAGAAGTTTAGATGGTGCTTCTATTAAACATTTTAATATTGCAACTTCACATTCTAAACTTCTAGTTAGTTTATCTGTATGATAAAGTGCTTAACCTCGCATTGAAAAACCGCCCTAAGTCAATTAAACTTTATTAGCTAATATCGATATTGAGGTCGGTTAAAATTATTGTTACGAATTATTTGGGTACAAATTCGAACAACGGGGAAATTTGATATAAACGTTTTAGATACACACTTTTAGTATCACCCAGTATATCAGAAATTCGTGCTCGGTGCATAAGTGGTGAATGCAGGTTGCACGGGTTAATAGCTACTTATTTATTTTTTTATTAATTATGAATTTTTAGCCACCGTTTTTGTTGAGAAATCGTTTTTACGGGAAATAAGAAAAAATGATTTATCGATTGCGTTGATATCGCCGAGTCGAAGTAGGAACATTATTCTATAGCAAGAATTTGAAAAACAGATATCACTTGGATAGTTATTAATTAATCTTTACGTTTGAAATGGCTTGGTCCAAGATAGTCTGAAGGACGATATTTATAAGGAGTATTGGTGATACATAGGTTGATAATATCGTCCGTAAACAATTTTTTGGATTCTTTTCTTCGGAGAATGTGTTGAAATCATAAAAGTCTTCTTGGTGGGTTTCAGGGGAGGTAAGTTTTATTTAATTTCTTTGCTATTTATTACAATCCGATTCTCAGAAAGGTCCGCTGGATACTATTTCGTATGATCTTATTTTAGTCTTTTTTTTTGGTCGCGTGATAACCGAGGATACCTGTGTTGTATGATTATAAGGCGTTCAGGAGGGCCCCAGACAAGGAGTGTAGAACTCGTTGTAGGGGAGTAAAACCCGTGGGCTGTAAAGGACAATACATTTTTTTCTTTGTTATCTTAACTATTCGTTTAACTATTGAAATCGTAATATTTGGCTCTTAATATATATTTGCTTATATCTACAATAAACAAGGGGTGTATTTTTAATTTGGTAGTTGATTTACTTAAACCTAGTTAGTACTGTAGTGTCGTTTGGCAAGATCTAAGTTTAGTAATTTTATTAAGTATCGCGGGTATGTAATATAGGAAAATTACTTGGCGCCCTCATAGTCGCTATTTTATAACGTAATAAGTAAGAACATAACACTACCCCCCCACTGAGTCCAGTCGGACATACCTAACGCTACCAGCGCCAAGACGCACGTGACATAATGATTGATTACAAAGCCACACAAAAAAAATAAAGTTTATTTTCTACAGGTGAAAGCCAAACTACTCCCGGAGGTTGAAACCACTCCTCCCTGAATGACAACAATTCCAAAAATACTACGAAAGGGCTGAAGAATGGTCTTCTCTCGTTTGCGGGGCAAGGAACACGATGGTCGCAGTCCTTTTTCCCCACATTTGTGGAACTATCTCTAAATGGAAAAAACTACCTCTTGTTTTGGTTATTCCGTACTATACTTGTGAGGGCTTGGTAGATCGAGGTTATTACAGGGAATATTAATAAATAGAGTATCTCTTGATTAGGAGACTTCAAAACAACTCCCGGAGGTTGAAACCACCCCATCTCTGAATGACAAAACATTCCGAAAATACTGCAAAAGATAAAGAACGGTTTTGTCTTGTTTTCGAGGGCGAGGAACAGGATGGTTGCAGTGATTTTTCCCCACCCTTCCGGAACTACCCCCAAATGGGAAAAAAACTACTCCTTTTTCCGATTTTTCCATATTATACTTGTGGGGGCTTGACAGACAGAGGTTATTACAGAGAATGTTGAAAAACCGAGTATCTTTTGACCAGGAAACGCCACAACAACTCCTGGGGGTTGGAGCCACCCCCTCCCTGAATGACAAAATATTCCGAAAATACTGCGAAGAGGCTGAAGAATGGTTTCCCCCGTTATCGAGGGTAGGTATTGGAACCATCGTGTTCCTCGCCGCGATAACGATAAATCGATCTTTCGCAGTATTTTCCGAATGTTTTGTCATTCAGAGAGGGTTGTTTTGACGTCTTCTGGTCAAAAGATGTTCGATTTATCAATACTCTCTGTAATAAACCCGATCTGTAAAGCCCTCACAAGTGTAGTACGGAAAAATCAGAACAAGGGGTAGTGTTTATATTTAGGGGTAGTTCCAGAAGAGTGGGGGAAAGTATTGCAATTATCCTGTTACTTGCCCTCGAAAACTGGGGGAAACCGGTCTTTAGCCGCAGTATTTTCCCAATGTTTTGTCATTCAGGGAGGGAGTGGTTACAACCTCCGAGGTTGTTTTGGCGTCTCCTGGTTAAGAGATGTTCAATTTATTCATTTAGGGGTAGTTACAGAAGAGTGGGGGAAAGTATTGCAGTTATGGTGTTACTCGCCCTCGAAAAGTAGAGGAAACTGTTCTTCAGCCTGTATGCAGTATTTTCGGAATGTTTTGTCATTCAGGGAGGGGGTGGTTCCAACCCCCGGGGGTTCTTTTGGCGTCTCCTCGTCAAAAGATACTCGACTTATCAATATTCCCTGTAATGACTTCGGTAGGTCAAGCCCTCACAAGCGCATTATGGAAAAATCAGAACAAGGGTAGTTGTATAGTTTTTTTGGGGGAAGAAGTACACCACCATCGTTTCCGTGATATGATGGAACTTTGGGAGTATGTGACGATTCAGAAGTTTTATTTCAACGCGTGTCGTTCTATTAGATTTAATAGCCATTTGACCCCGAATTTAGGGATGAAATATTAATTTGCAATAAACTGAGCAGTGAAACATATATTTTTGACATGATATTTGGAATCAGCGGCTCAAAAACCATAGAGATAGCTAGCTTTCACCTTTGGAAAATAAACTTTATTTTTTTTGTGTGGCTGTGTTATTTGTTCATTTATACATCGACATCAATACTGATAGTAGCTAATAAGATTCAATTATTTGGGCAACGTGAAGTTTTAATTCATTAGCTCAAGTGATCTTTTTTTGAAGGCGGTATCTCTAATATTGTATTAACAACTTGCTGATTTACCAGATTATTTGTTTATATAAAGTATGAGGTTTGTCTGATAAGAAATTGTCTGTCAACTATTATTTTCTTGCAAAGTTTTGTTTCCTTGAAAGGAAATAAATATGGGTCACTCTTAAATCCAGCTTGTCTACTCTTCCTATTCTCGTGGAAAACAGTTTCCAAATTAAATTCCGCCTTCAGTTGGTTTCACCTTATCTGAAGACTTCGTTTTCCTGTTTCTGGCACTTCCGGTATGAATTCAATTTTAACTTTGGTCGAATAGCTCTAGTGCATACTTGTATGTTCATTGCCTCCAGGATAAGAGTAGATAGCTTGACGTCTACGTGAGATCCGTTTGTGATCTTTTTAGTTCTGCTCTGTTATTTTAGGTCTAGGATACCTGCAAATAATACGAAATATGTTTTCTTTTTTAATAATCTACTAGTTCAAAGTGGCAAAAAAATTAGCCATCAAAACTAAGTGGGATAATAAGAATAGAACATAATGAAAATTAAGGTATAAAAATCCAAAATGATGGAAGTTCATATGAATATTAATGTTAGAAATACTAGTTACAACTGGTTATAAATATTATTAGTTTTATATACTGTCAACGATGAAATTGGATACACCTCTAGTGAAAAATACATAGAATGTCCCTCAAAAATATTATTAATGAAAATATGTGGAGGAGGATAATAATATTTACCATGAAGTTAACGCAACTGTCAATTAGGAACTCTTATATACAGTGAAAAATATACAAGGTGATATAAGGTGACCACTGACCACTTTAAAAAATAATTAAAATGATAGAAAATAATACATGGAATGAAGTTGGCACTGTTACCAAGGAAGAAACGTAATATATTTTTGGGAAAAAAATATACACTAAAAAAAATTTTAATTTAGAAACGACGAAGAAAAATAAAATGTAGAATGCAGTTAGATGCAAAAGTAAGTTATTAAGTTATAAATTAGTCCTGAGTGAATCTGCCCAAAATCTTTTTAAGGGCTTCTATGGTCAATTCAAAAGACCACTCAAACGGAATAGGGCTACTTAAAAAGCCTGGCGGTAATTACGCAGAGAGTCAGCAGGAAATTACAAGAGTACTTCCAGGTACTCACTTTCCTGACACCCGCGTTATTGAAGGTGAATGTGAACTAGCACAAACCTATCTGGAAGAGGTTGCACATCGCCCCACCGGAGAAGGAAAAAGGCTAGGGAATAAAATCTTCACCTCCAACAGAATTAAATGGGCGGTGTCGAGGTTTAAGCCCTTCAAATCATCAAGCAGGGACGGCATCTTCCCTGCCTTGCTTCAACACGGCATTGAGGAACTCATCCTCTGCCTGAGAAGCGTATTTAAAGCAAGCTATGCTCTTGCATATGTCCCGCAAGCATGGAGGGAAGTTAAGGTGGCGTTTATTCCAAAGTTAGGCAGGCGTCCATCGGAGGAACCAAAATCATATCGCCTCGTTAGCCTAACCTCTTTTCTTCTCCTGAGAACAATGGAGAAAATACTAGACGTACATGTTAGAAACATAATATCCAAATGGTGCTCGCTAAAGGGCCTCAGCGTCAATTCGAGCAAAACAGTTATTTTTCCTTTTACCAAAAGGAGAAAACTAAGTTTAAGAGCTCGTATGCTAAATGGAACAGTGCTGAATTTTTCCAGTGAAGTTAAATATCTAGGAATAATTCTAGATCAAGGACTTATCTGGAACTCACACCTAGAAAGAACTCTTACCAAAGCAACTGCGGCTATGTGCCGCAGGCTGTTTGGAAGACTTGAGGTCTAAAACCGTAGATGACCTACTGGTCCTACCTATCGGTCGTAGGACCCATGGTCACCTATGCATCATGTGTGTGGTTGCCAAAAACTGAAGAAAAATTAGCACAAGAAAAGTTGCAGAGGTTGCAACGCCTTGCCAGCTTAGGAATTACAGGACCAATGTGCTCCTGTCCCACAGCAGCTATGGAGGCAACGCTAGACCTGCTTCCTCTACATTTGTATGTAAGGAAGGAGGCAACACTTAGTGCCTTAAGGCTGCAGCAGGTACTTTCTTTCAAACCAGCATTCTAGAAATAATTAAACTGGAGTCCGTGATCAAATCCTCTGACTCTATGCCAATTAATCGGGACTTTGACTGCCAGTTTGATGTGCTAATCGAGAGCCGCCGAACGAGCAAAGTCGAGGTCCTGCAGTTGGAGAAAGTACATAGATGGATCGAAGACGGCTGAAGGGGTTGGCGCGGGCGTAGCAGGGCCTAACTGTAGGCTATCCAGACCCCTAGGCAAAACCCCAACCATCTTCCAAGCAGAAATCTACGCCATAGACCTATGTGCCCAGGAATGCATAAATAAAGGTATTCGAAGCACAAAGATCTATATACTCTCAGACAGCCAGGCAGCGCTAAAAGCTCTCAGGTCCTACATCTTTGAGTCTAAGTGCAGTCAATCCCTGGGAGTGCAGTCAATCCCTGAAGAAACTGGCAAAAAACAACAAGGTTACCTTGATGTGGGTACCAGGGCATGAGGGAATAAACGGAAATGAATTAGCTGACGCCCTTGCAAAGAAGGTGCTGAAGCTTCATTTTTTGGGCCCGAACCGTTTTGTGGTTTATCTAAGGGACATATAACGGAGGAGGTCCTAAAATGGGAAAAGGAACACAAAGGGCCAAAGACAAGCGAAAAAGTTCATAACTTTTTCGTCAAAGAATGCCACACAAGGCTTCTCGAACTCGAAAAGTCCGACTTAAGGCTAGCGACAGGCTTTTTAACAGACCATTGCCCCTTAAAATACCATCTTAAGAACATGGGCAAGGCAGACAACGATATGCGCAGATACTGCGATTCAGTAATAGAAACTGCGGAACATATTCTTTGCGAATGCAAGTTACTAGTCCGCACTAGTCTAAAGTATCTAGAAAATGTGGAACTAACGCCTGAAGATATAGGGAAATTAGCCTCCAGCAAAATCACAAGCTTTATAAAAAGCTTGGGAGTCCTGGGCAACAACTAATTGTAGGGTAAGGCACAAAAGATCTTTTCAAGTCGATGTGAAGTAGGGCTGAAAGAGCCGAGCGACCCCTTGAACAATCTACAATGATCAATTCAATTTTTATTCTGGCAATACACCTTACAATAATGATAGTAATAATAAACGGCTTTATACGTATAATATAGATGTACAAATACAAGCACATTACATATAGCAATTTACAAGGTGACGTTTTATTAGTAGGTATTCTTACAGTTAACCGTACAAATCACTTACCTAATTAATTACATAAAAAAGAAAATATATAGCATGTATTACAATACAAAAGTACAGTACAATAAGGGAACAAGTATACACTATGCAAAATATATTATTTATAAAAATGTTAAAAAGTTACTCGTAAGTACCTAAATAAAAGAATCAACAAATTGCAAAATGGTGCCCAAATATATTCTAGGTTTTGTTGCCATTAATGTAATAGAGAATATGTAATAGTAACAATAATATGTAATAACATTATCCATAAGTATTTACAAGTGTGATTTCTTATAATTAATAAATTCTTGTATTGCATATGGCTCTACCTCGACTAAATAATTAAAAACCTCTCTTTTATACTGTTTAAAATTTATGAACTAGGCTTTAATTTTTTTACGAAAAATATTAACTGACAACGAATTTTTATATATGCGATCAATAGAGTTATATACGGCTACCGATTTGTAAGAGAAGCCACGTTGAAAGAGGGGCTGTGCGATGTTGCGGCACTGGCACTGTTAGAACATACCGATGTCTAATGTTTTTATAATATGTACTGGGTGGACGAAATTAGATGGGATTTGAGATTTTCTCTAAAACTATGACAGATAGACAAAAACCAATATAGGTGCCCTGAGCTCGATTTTCGAGAAACAAACAATGGCGGAAACCGCGAACGTCTATCTTTTTCCACTTCAGAGCTATAGAGCGTTTTGGAAAATTGGCATTTTTGGATGACCTCTATATCTCAATTACCAAGTGGCGAATCGAAAATCGAGTAACACATTCTTAAGGCAATTTTTTAAGTAGAATTCGTTGTTGATAAGAAGAAAATGATGCATGCCTTACTTTTCGATATATAAACTTGTGTATTTTTAAATGGAATACCCTGTAAATTATTTCATTATTCGATCACAACTTAAATTAGCTATCCAACGATATATCATCTGTCTCTAGAAATAGTGGTTAATTTTCGAAAAATTTAATATATTTGTGAGGAGGTTATGGAAAACTATTAACAACAACAACACACATATAATAAAAAATAATTTTGCCAAACATAAAAAAAACTAAACTACAATAAATATTCGAATTGTCTTCATTGACATCTATGCATATTTATCTCATTTCTAATAACCAGTAGAAGAGTTGGAAAATAAAACATTAGCTGCATTAGCTGCATAACTCCTGTCATGACTGGAAAGGAGAAGGTGTCAAAAATGCATAGATGTCAATGGAAGACAATTCGAATATTTATTGTAGTTTAGTTTTTCTTACTTTTGGCAAAATTATTTTATATTATAAGAAGTCTTGATGTTAATAATTTTCCATGGCCTCCTCACAAACATATTAAATTTTTCGAAAATTAACCACTTTTTCTAGAGATAAATATAACATATGATATATCGTTGGAGAGCTAATTCAAATTGTGATCGAATAATGAAATAATTTTCAGGGTATTCCATTTAAAAAACATAAGTTATGTCTATATCTCGAAAACTGAGGCATGCATAATCAGGGGCGTACCGAAGCCTACTACTTTGGTGGGGGGGAGAAGATGAAAAAAAATCAACTCATACCTTTACATTGCATAATTTCAATAAAATAAAAACTTTTTTGGGAAACCCTACTAAAATTAAAAAATTTATATCGAATTCAAATTCAAATCACTATGTACAATGTACAGGGTGCTCTAACCAAGACGGAACAAGGCCATTTTTCCGGCGTTAGAAACGTTTATAACAAAAACTAAAATAACCGTTTGATGTTTTTTTTTCATCCGAATCCAAAATTATTATTATTATGTTAAAGGTGATTTTAGATAATCAAACTCTTACTTTAATTTTCGATTTCATAAAAAAAATAATATGCGAACGAATAGAAGGTTGCAATTTAAAAATAATTTAAAACAGGCTAAAAACATACTCTTCGCCTGTTCATTGAACTTTTTATATAGGTAATTGTTACACATTCTATAGGATATTCTTCGTAGTTGTTTGTAAATACATAATGTTAGTTTTAGACGTTTTTAATTTTATAGCACTAACTTAGTTGATAAAAGACTGAATGTAAAATGAAGCCAAAATCAAAAAACTATACCATACCCCCCATTTGGGTTTCGAACCCGGGACCCTTGGATTCCGAGTCAAAAGCGTAAGAACTATACCACCATTTAACACGTAAAAAAACGTAAATTTTTACATTATAAGAGACGAGCTAAAATTATATTTCCACGGTTGTAAGTATATTACATTATGAAATATATAAATATTTAAATAATTAAATGAAATATCGTTTCACCAGATTTCTATTCAATTACAAAAGCATAAAAAACAAAAATTCTTTTTTTCAAATTTAAATCATTAATAACATTTTTATTTACTGATCGATTTTGTTCAAATACAAAAGGGTTCTTCCTCTAACTAACATTAACTTACTGTCTAAATTTCAATACAATCGGATTTTTCTTTTTTGAGTTATCGTGCTTACAAGAAACGTGACGGACGGACGGACGGACGGACGGACGGACGGACACACGGACATTTTGAAAGTTGTTCAGAATTCGTTCACTAACACAATGATATGAAAATTTTTTGTCTGCGAGTGATATTTACGGTTTTAGAAATGTGCCTATCAAATGCAATATACTTACTGCTTCGTTTTCGTATTTGCGAAGAGTATAATAATAGTAGGAACTCGTAAGCAGTTTATTGTTTTCCATATTATGACTTAAAATTCCATGATTTTTGCGAAATATTTAAAATTCAGAGATTTCCATGATTTTCTTAGAATTTTTCAGGTTCTTCAGGTTTTCCGTATGAGTCCGAACCCTCTATTTTTGTGTCATAACTCTTTTGTTTTCAATTTATTTGTTTTCGTTTATGATAAGTTTCTACGGAAAAAATACGTCGAATGGATTTTTTGGTTTTTGACATTAACATTTGTATCGTTTGAAAAATGGCATTGATCAATCTTTGTTGGATCATATAGAGGTACCTACCTACGTAAATCCAATACTACTTAAAAAATATTAAAAAATCCTTGGTTTAATAAAGTAAAAAAATAGGAACTGTTAAACAAAAATAGGTCTTTGATCATATTAAAAATAAAAAAATCTTTAGCCTAAATAAAGTAAAGAAAATAATAATAATAATAATAAATTTTATTGTCCAAAAGACCATACAGTAAAATGGTGTGGGACACGTCGAAATGATTGACCAAAGTCGTCAATACAATAAAAAATAAAGAAGAAAAAGAAACATATAGATTCTATTTAAAAAACATTACTAATTTTAGTATTTCTAGTAAATGAATTTATGTATAATAAATTAATATTAAAAATAGGGATTCCGTGTCGTGTAAGGGAAGCTGTGCTTCCCTAGCTTTACAGGGTTGTCAATCGCGAGGTCAATCGCTTAATAATTATTATTGTGTTAATTTCGCAATTGTGGGAGTTCCAGTGTAAAATTCAAATTATATATTTGTACAGATTTTATCGACCGCAACCGCGTTTGGAACCAACTGCCCAAACTTTGGGGAGGGGAGGCTCCCCCTGCCCCCCCCCTTGGGCCCGGCCCTGTGCATAATTTCATTCTTATCAGCAACGGATTATACTCAAAAACGTGCATTAAGAATGTGTTACTCGCTTTTTGATTCGACGCTTGGTAATTGAGAAATAGAAATGCCAATTTTGCAAGCATGTTTATCGCATTTCTAATAACATAGAAAAATTGGAAAACAAAACATTAGCTACGTTTCGGACAATAACTCCTGTCAAGATTGAAAATGCAACAAATACTGTGAGGAGAAGGTGTCAAAAATGCATAGATGTCGATGGAAGGCAATTCGAACAATTATTGTACCTTGGTTTTTCCTGTTTTTGGCAAAATTATTTTATATTGTAAGAAGTGTTGTTGTTAATAGTTTTCCATGGCCACCTCACAAATATATTAAATTTGTTGAAAGATAAATAATAATAATAATAATAATGTTTATTTACGATATAAGGAACAATACAGTACACAAATAAATAACAATACAAGTAATAATAAACAACAATACTAAAATACCAAAGTTTACAAATACAGTTAAATAGTATACTTAGGACACAAATGTAGAGGTATTGTTTGCAAATGAACAGGAGAAATCACTGAAGTATTTAAAAATAAATACTAGTGCGTGATTGAAAATACATTGAATTAAAATAAATATCAAATTAAATTAAATAATACATGATATATGTTAAGATTAAATATTCTTTTTTATATTAGGTCCTATATTATATAGATACATATAAGCATTGGTGTTGAATTTTAATAGCTTTAAAATTTCAAGGCAGGTAAGTTCAGTTCTATTTCTGCCATTCATATAAACATACATATATACACATATATATGTTATATAATATTTGGTACACTGTATAAAAACTTGTACGTGACTTTTATTCCTTTTAAACTATCTCAGCATATCATATTTCAGCTACGTGTTGATAACGAATTCCCTCATATTATTTATCGCTGATATGTAATATCATATTTCCCTTGGCTTAGCTTGGGAAACAATACTAATGCTGACTAAGTACAGCCAACCGAGGATATAAATTAGTTAGATAATCTTTTGTATTCAGTTCATATACTCATGTCATAATAAACACTTCACTATAATATTATAATTTCATTTCAAGAGTCAACGTTGACTCTTCTTAATTTTAATAAAAGTTTTTAAAAAGTCTTTAATGTAAATCGTGATCTAACAATTGGCGCAGTCGGTAGGATTCCGTGAACACCATTAAGAACAAGAAGCCTAACTGATAGTGACCCACGAGAACAAGGACGACATCTCCACGAGGTGCCTAACTAGTGCAAGTTATCTATCAGAACAAGGAGACCTTCCTCACTTATGGTGGCGGATCCCAATCCCTTACTGGAAGAACCTACACTCGATGAAGAATCTATTACTGTAAGTACTTTAACGAATCATCTCGTAAATTTCATTTATCGTTTTATTATTATACGTAGTGTATTATACTGCTAATACACAGAAAAACTATTTCTATTATCCAATCCCCATTTATATTTATTTTTATGATTACAAACAAACTAAAGCTTAGACGTTAAGCACAAACGATTAATCTACAGCATTATACTGCTAATGCTCAACTAAAATCGTAAGAGTTAATTTAAAATACTGTGCATTATACTGTTAATGCAGCATTCGTATCACTAAAAACCCAATCGATCTACCAAAGGTACAACATTTTTTTTTTATTCTAATCAATTCATTTTAACTCCTTAATTTACTAAATATCGAGCAACATGCCCGACGAAGTAACACAAGGTACAGCACAAGGTGCAGCATCAGGTCCAGCACCAGCACCAGCACCAGCACCGGTTCTTGAACCGTATAAATTAAGTGAAATTTTCTCAATTGTGCCCGAATACGATGGCAACCCTTTATTTTTACAAACTTTCTTATATGCTTGTAGCCAGGCCTATTGCATGGCCGTGGCAGACCAAAAAACATTGCTCTCGCTACACATAAAAAATAAATTAAAAGGCAAAGCGGCCGAAATAATAAATTCAAGAAACCCAACTTCATGGGGTGAAACTAAAAACTTATTAGAGTCTCATTTTGGAGACGCGCGCGATCTAACCTCGCTTATACAAGATCTGCAACGACTCCATCATCTAAGTAACGAATCACCATTAACTTTTATCTCCAGGCTACAAACACATAACCCGAAAATGCTTTCCGCGGTAAACAAACAAATCGCTATGACAAACGAACAGAAAGATGCGCAAACACGCTTAATTGATACTATGACCCTTAATACTTTGTTAACCGGACTTGAACCCAAATTAGGCCAGATAGTCCGAGCTGGAAACCCGGCTACTGTACTCGATGCAACTCTCCGAGTAAAAAGAGAATTACAATTGTCTTATTTTGAATCCCAGAAATTCAACAAATATAACCCAAATAAAAATCCCATTCAAACTCAAGCAAAACGCTCTCCAATTCCACAAAAATTCTGTTCTTTCTGCAAAAGAAACGGACATACAATTAATGAATGCCGCACAAGGCAAAATCAACAATTCTCATCCCCTAGTTTTATTCCAAACACTTATTCTAATCAAGCGCAAACTTCAAGACCAAATTTCCAGAATTTTTCCAGCCAAAATAATCAAAGGCAATTTTCTCCACAAAATTTCCAACACGCAAATAATCCACAACAAAATAGACCTTCGGTAATAAGACCGAACCCCAACTTCCAACAGAGATTTCCGAATCAACAACAAAACCCAAATATCAATCGTCAAAATCCACAAAGAACGCATCACGTTAATTTTGACAATTACTATGATCCTCTAAACTATGAACATATTAATTACTATAATGAACCTGATAATTTCGACAATCAGCAATACAACGATTTCCAAAATTACCAAACCAATTTTAACGATCAATATTTACCAGAGGAGAATTATACTGGTAATTCTCAAAATTCACAAACAAACCACGCCGATATTTGGCAAAATGAATACGAGAGTTATGCTACTAATTCTCAAACGCCTCAAGAAGACTATAATACCAATTCTCAGGATTTTTGTTTAGGCCCGGAGTATCCCGCGGATACTCCAACACAGGAAGCAGATCAATTCGATCAAATATCGAATCAAATTCAGGCTATGAATCTAAACGACAATTTCAACCCGTTCCTGAACTTCCCGGAACAAGGGTTCATGTAGAAACGCTATCACACTCATTGTTGACGGTAAATTCAAAAAATTTATACTACATTAAAGACATCACAAATAAATTCAAAATTCTAATCGATACTGGTGCAGGTATCTCTATCTTTAAACCGAAAACCGCTGAAAACTACAAACGAAGATTTTCAGAAAATGTAATTATACAAGGTATAACCGATCAGAAAATTACTATTAATGAATCTGTTCTTATACCCTTCACGGACAACGACCCACATAAAGTTTACATCTATGATCTAGATATCAATTTTGATGGACTGATAGGAGCTGATTTCCTAGAGCACTATCATTGTATCGTCGACATAAGAAATAAACAATTAATAACCAATTTTAAAACAGTTCCACTTTTCAAAGTAACTGACGATTCGTCAAGACCCGAATGCGACAAAATTCAGTCAAACCACAACCCTAATCAAAATAAAATCCAAATTGACGGCCGTACTGAAAAAATTTATAAACTAAAATGTAATCTTAGAAATACTGACGCTATTTTGCGAAAAAGTCCGTTTACCTAATGCTCTTGTTAGAGTAAACGAAAACGGAGAATTTTTAACGACAATAATCAACGCTAACGTCATCCCGAAGACTGTCGATTTTTCTAATTTTTTAGAACCTTTGCAAAAATTTAAGTCAATTTTTAACTTAAATACGCAAAACTCCGACCAACGCCCAATGACGGACAGATCCTTTGAAATTAAGAACGAATTGCGCTTAGACCATCTAAACGAAGAAGAGGCCGAAATAATAACGCAGCTTTGTTTAGATTTTCAAGATATATTCTATTTAGAAGGAGACAATTTGACCTTTACCAACGAAATTAAACACACTATTGACACCGACAATTCCCGACCTCTAAACCCTTGACAAAACTTCTGCAAAAGGATGTTCCTTTCGACTTTAATAATGATTGCCAAAATTCTTTTGCCGACCTAAAGCAAACACTAACTACATCACCAATATTAATTTACCCAAATTTTGACGAACCTTTCATACTAACTACTGATTCGAGCGCATTTGTCGTCGGTTCTGTGCTCTCACAAGGACCAATTGGTAAAGATTTACCTATTGCTTACGCTTCCCGAGTTTTATGCAACGCCGAAACTAAATACTCCACGATAGAACGTGAACTTTTGGCTATAGTGTGGTCAGTAAAGCATTTTAGGCCATACCTATTCGGTAGAAAGTTTAAATTGATAACCGACCACAGACCACTTACATGGCTATTTTCTATAAAGGACCCAGGTAGTAGATTAGCTCACTGGCGCCTTAAACTCGAAGAATACGACTACGAAGTCATATATAAACCCGGAAAAATAAACAAAAACGCAGACGCCTTGTCCCGAATCAAAATTAACCACTTTAACGATTGTTCCAAATTTCATTCCAAAATTCTAGCCGCAAACGGAGACGATGAATCAAATGACGAATCAGATGACGAAACCCAAAACGATAACGCTAGATTTACCAATGACCAAATTACCCAAGAATTTGAAATCTTTGTCAACTTGTACAAAACAACATCTTTAATAGATTATTCAAAAATCAAAGCCTCGAACAAACAACTATTGTATCGAGAACACAAAAATATTATAACTTTCTTTCAACAAAGTAATTTACAAGACCTTCATCACAAAATTATCGAAGACATATTTGAAGAAAACGCGGAATTCCATAATGATAAGATCAATATTGTATCGAGCAAGACGGTCAGACATAGGAGATACTTTATCATCCCGTTACCATTTGATATCGAATCCATAATTGAACACTTATTTTTGGTATTATTTAAAAACCAAGACGTCTTGGATCTTTCTAAGACTTACTTTGTCGAAAATAATTTAGACCTCCCTATACTTGAAATTCTGTCATTCATTTTTGCGGAAAAGGATCTAAAATTAATAATTTGTCAAGATATTGTCAAAACCCCTGATGAAGACCAAATTCCTATAATATTAGATCAACATCACAGCGGTAAAAATAACCTACACCGCGGAATAAACGAAACTATTCGACGAATTAGAGAAAAATATACTTGGCAAGGTCTGACTAAGGACGTAGAAAACTTTGTAAAAAATTGTGAAACTTGTCAAAAAAATAAAGTCTGTCGAAAAAATTTAAGCAGTCCGTTAGTAATAACCGAAACTCCAAAGACACCATTTGAAAGAATTAACATTGACCTATTCGAGTTCCCCACACGCAACTATGCTTTAACGATACGCGAGGAATTAACCAAATTTACACAAGCTTACGCAGTCCCTGATAAATCCGCTAAATCTGTAGTAAATACCTTATTACTATATTTCCAACACTATGGTACTCCTCTAAGAATACATTGCGACTATGGAGGAGAATTCGACAACCGATTATTACGAGATTTATGTATTTTATACGATACAAAATTAACCTTTTCAAGCGTAGGACACCCGCAATCGAATGGCTCAATTGAACGATTCCACGCAACGTTAGCAGAAATGATAAGAGTTAACCAAACAGAAAACCCGAACGAACACCCGTTCACTATTTTACCTTACGCTGTAATTTGCTACAATAACTCTGTTAACAAAACACACGGATTTACGCCATACGAACTAGTTTTTGGTCATACATCAGTTCGACCACCAGAAACCTTGTATAACCAAAAGGAATTAATAACGAAATACGTCAGAGATTTAAACAATCGTATCTCCCATTACTATAAAATTGCTAAAGACCGAACGGAACTTCAAAAACAAAAAGCCAAAATTAGATTCGATAAAAACGTCCCCGAAAACCGTACTAAATATAACGTCGGAGACAAAGTTTACGTAAAAGAATCACAGATTAAAAATAAATTGCAAAACAAATTTAACGGACCATTCGAAATTACCAAAATCTTTGAAAATTCAGCTATCTTACTCAACCCAGAAACTAAACAAACTAGTAAAGTCAATTTTGACCGAATGAAACCTTATTTTGAAAGCTAACCTTGTTTTCAGGTTATTCCCGCTGTTTGGATCAGCAACACTAGTGGTCTCTCAATATAAAATCACGCCCATAAACAACACCATAGGAATATACTACCACGAAAAAACTGACGTAATAGTAACCAACGACAAATGGACATTACTGGTTCACAAGAACATTTCCTCCCTAAAAACAACCTTTGACAGAAACGAAAAAATGTTAGAGCTTATCCTAAACACCCTGGACGTCGCCGATCAGAAAACGATCACTTTCAGGAGTGAAGTTAAAACAGATCTAAATCTGTTAACCCAAATATCTAAAACTATAAAATCAAAATTTGATGAAATCTTTTTGGATACAAAACGATATAAGCGCGGAATAATCAACGGTTTCGGCACAATTTTCAAATCAATAACCGGAAATTTAGATGCCGAGGACGGTCAATATTATTCTGATTGCATCAATAAGCTAAACAATGACGAACACCAATTAGAGAATCTAATTAAAAATCAAATTTCAGTTACTACATCCGTTATCAAAAATTTCAATTCAACTATTCAAAAACTTCAAATTGACGAAGAAACATTTAACAAAAATATCAAAGAAATCGACCGCACAATTCAATCTATGACAAGTCACATCGAAGCCATTGAAATCAAATTAATATTCTTACATTATTGCGAACAGTTAATGGCAAGTTATTTGTACATCGAAGATAATTTAAATGATGTTCTAAATGCAATAACATTTGCACGCTTGAAAATCATTCATACGTCAATCATCACTCCAACAGACTTAATTTCATCCTTACAGGAAATTTCACAGAATTTGCATAAAAATAACCTACCGCTTTCAATAAAGCTATCAAAAGTTGCTCAATATTTGGATATTATGGAACTACAAGCCTTTCAGACCGATTCAAGTTTAATCTTTGTTTTAAAAGTACCTTTAGTAGACCCACAAACTTACACAGCCTATCAATTATATCCTATCCCTATTTTGGATAATAGAACTGGTTTACACCACTTATTATCGGTATCACAAAAATATATCGCGAGAGATGATGATTCCTTAATGTTCTTACCCATCCCGGATTTAGACGAGTGCAAACAACTTTACATGGGAACCAGATTATGCTCCAACCTGTTCGCCTACCCGATAGATAACAATGCCATATGTGAAGCAAGGCTCTTCAAAAACCTCATGACTCTACCCCAAAATTGTCAAACCTCATTCATAATTAGTCAAGGATACAATGTACAAAAACTCCAAGAAAACACCTGGCTAGTCATCAACGCAGAACCATTACATGTTACCGTTAATTGTCCGAAGAGAAATTCAAAAACAGAAGTCATCACGAAAAATTCCATTATAAAATTACAACCCAGCTGTTATGCCTTTGTTGGTATTACCAAAATCCAGGCCAGTTCCAATGAAGTGTTAGATGTCAAAGATAACACTCACCCAATCGAAATTCCGTATGATTGCTGCAGTGACCTTCCAGACAAAACTCAACTACCAAATTTAAAACCATTGAAATTAAATAATTTGAATACAGAAGACCTCGAAATTGCGAAACACAAATTAGACCAGTATTCCAAGGATTTAGACGACCTCATTAACGAACCCTACGTGACAAAACACATCTCGTGGTTCACGTACTTCACTATAACCCTAGTGATCTCCCTTACCCTCCTTTACCTGTTCTGCAAATGCAGAAAAAGAAGCCGAAAGTTAGCCCTTGTTCATGCATCACACGGTTCACCTCCATCTCCACCATCTCCACCGATGCCAAGAAGAACATACAAAAGTTTCACCAGTATCTTACCTCCAAGGAGAAGACCCAGTATCCAAAGAGAAGAAGAAACCGAAGAAGTGGAACTAACTTAAAGACATCCTACATTGTTACCAATTTTATTTCATGATTAATATTAATTTATGTTATATGTACATCTTTAAATATTCTTATATACTATTTGCATTTTTATATTTTACAATTTTATTTTTATTATTATTCTGCTTTTATATTTTACAAAAGTTGCTGTATAATCACCAACTTTTTTAATAAGGGGGAAGTTGTTATATAATATTTGGTACACTGTATAAAAACTTGTACGTGACTTTTATTCCTTTTAAACTATCTCAGCATATCATATTTCAGCTACGTGTTGATAACGAATTCCCTCATATTATTTATTGCTGATATGTAATATCATATTTCCCTTGGCTTAGCTTGGGAAACAATACTAATGCTGACTAAGTACAGCCAACCGAGGATATAAATTAGTTAGATAATCTTTTGTATTCAGTTCATATACTCATGTCGTAATAAACACTTCACTATAATATTATAATTTCATTTCAAGAGTCAACGTTGACTCTTCTTAATTTTAATAAAAGTTTTTAAAAAGTCTTTAATGTAAATCGTGATCTAACATATATACATACACAAACAACTATACATACACGTGCATGCATCATACTTTTAAATTGCTTTATATTTTTACCTTATTTGTATAATTGTCTAATTTGAAAAAAAAACGATTTTTGATTAATTAAATTGTGGAGTAAATGTATTGGTGTACTTAAAAGCCATTGCTTAATTTGATTTTTGAAAGTGTTATATTTGTCTATGTTTTTAGTTGTGTCTGGAAGCATATGGTAAATTCTAGGAGCTAGATAATAACAGTTTCTTTGACCTACTCTTTTATAGCAAATATGACATATGATATATCGTTGGATAGCTAATTTAAGTTGTGAATAATGAATGCATATTTTTTTTTCTTATTAGCAACGGATTCTACTCGAAAAAGTGCCTAGAATGTGTTACTCGATTTTAGATTCGACACTTGGTAATTGAGATATAGAGGTCATTCCAAAATGCCAATTTTCCAAAAACGCTATGTAGCTCGGTAGTCGAAAAAGATAAACGATCGTGGTTTGTGCCATGGTTTGTTTATCGAAAATAGAGCTCAGGATACCTGCAGGTCTCGCGACGTAGCTTGATACTTGAAAGATAAATGCGCAGTAGACTTTAGGTGAGATAGTGGCAGCACAGAGTGTACTTCTTCGGAACACAGCGCTCTCCATATCATGTCCTCTACTGCGCATTTCGGGTATCAAGCTACGTTGCGAGACCTGTATATTGGTTTTTGTCTATCTGCCATAGTTTTAGAGAAAACCCCAAATCCTATCTAGTTAGTCCACCTTGCACTGCCATAAATCTGAAGATTAGCTTGTCTATCAAATAGCGTGGAACACAATATTTTATTAAACTAAATAAAAATACTGTGATGTGAAATTTAAGTTGTTCCATCTTTAACCAACGCAACTTAACTTATTTGCTTGAAACATGATCAAACTGTCTCAAATTGTAAATAAAACAACAACAGTTTTGTAAAACTTGTAGCCGATTTTTAGTAGCTTGACCCAAGCAGTGAAAATACATAAAATTGCAATAATTGAATTCAGACACGCCTAAAGTTTCACAAAGATTTTTGCGCTGTTCAAAATATGCCTGTTTGGATACAGTGCATTTAGCCCGAAATAGCATTTTTATGTGCTGCACACAACGTAATTTTTTATTACTCTAAGGTTTTAGGCGTCAGTTTCTTGATTAATATGTAATTGGACAGATGCCTCTAAGTGACATTAGTTATTTTTTGAGCAGAATAGAACAACCAATTTGGTGGGGTTAATTTTAAGGTTATGTTGATGTGAATATCGACAGATGTTGTCTAAATCTTGGTCGATCAAATCAGTGGCAATATCTGCATTAGATGGTTCAAAGCAGTGAAGATGTTGGGAATCGTCAGCGTATGCTTTTACATGTGAACTAGTTACTGCGTTAAATATATCTGCTATATATATAATGAACAAAAGACGACCAAGATGGAGCCTTGGGAAACACCCGACATGATTGTTTTAAGATGTTTTTTTCTGCGACTGATACGCATTGACGACGTTCGCTCAAATAAAAATTAAAAAACCGCAAGATATCATGTCGAAACCATAGTAATTTAGTTTTGCACAAAGAAGTGTGTGATCAAAGGTGTCAAAAGCTTTGGAATAGTTTAGCGATACAAGAGTAGCGGCCACGCGTTTGTCTAGCACGCTGATGATATTATCACTAAGGTTTAACAAAGCAATAGTGGTGCTATGTACTTTACGAAATTCCGATTGATGTAATGGATATAAGTTATACAGTAAGAGTTATGTGGCAACCTGGTCGTGAACTATTCTTTACAAGCTATATAAGCTGATAGGTCACAGATCCCCCACGGATGCAGGATTTGCTCTTTTGACAAATTGTTTGAAATTTCCAATAAATTTTTGAGTATTTTTAAAATAAGGAATATTTATATCACAGCATATATTAAAAGAAACACGTTTGACATTTTAATTAACATTATTATAATGAAACCTATTTATTAATTAGCAAACTGGAAAACGAACTAAAAAGAAAATCTTGTCATTATAAGAAAAAAATAGAATTAAATATTTTATATATCCACTGTCTTGTATTTTTTCCTGTCTCTCTCCTTCCCTCCCCTTTCCTCCTGATATGTCTAAACTAAAAAAAAAAAAAAACTTGTATACTGTATTACTGTAGAAATACAATTTGTAGAAAAAGGTTAATAAAAGCAGGCACAAATGAATTTCTACATTTATTTTCATTTCAATTTTCATCTTCCTCTTCTTCAGAGACACCCTCTTTATAGAAAAGACAGAACCATCCATTTTGATGTCTGCTGAGCGCTCGTGTGAGTGTGACTAGAGTCGTGTTTAATGGTCCTTCCAAAAGCGCTCAGTGTTTTTCAAATTACTTAGGCAATTTTGATTTAAACGAAAATAAAACAGAATTTTCAAGAAGAGGTTGTACCTAACACCTTCAGATATTACTTTTTTGATATCTAGACTGAAAAATATGTATGTTAATGGCAAGAAATAGGCTATTTTTCAGACAGAAATGCAGTTTCCAGACTGCAAACAATAGCAATTCTCCGGACTAATGCCCCGCCGATCGCTGAATTACAAATTACAAGCCTGGCCGCGTTAAATGCAATAACTATGTATTGCCACAAAACGCTAAAGTGCAATGAACTTTTGTTTCGTAATGCCTTAGTTTTTGAGTCCATCACGAAAAACATGTTGAAATTTGACTTTTAGAAAGGAATGGAAAAACATGAAACTATAAAAAAATATATATACCGATTAACTTTTGATTAAATTTTACAGGACTAGTCAAATTCAAGATAATTTCTTAATCTTCAAGCAGTATGTTCTTACTCTTTTTGATACAATTCGTAGTTTTTGAGATATTTGCAAAATGCCGTTTTTAACCTTTACCCTTTCCCTAAAAGTTCAGCCGTTAGCCGATTTTGTGACTTCTTTTAAAGCTTGGAATAAACTGCAATATTTTAGCAAATACCCTCGCAACAGGTATCGATGAAAAGAAGTAAGAAGTAAACCTCTCACAGTCTTTACAGTTCCCAGACAGGGTTTATTTCAATTTAAAGTAATGCCTTTCGTATTACATTCAGCAGGAGCCACTTTTCAAAGATTGTTAGATACTCTAATAGGACCAGAACTAGAACCTTACGCTTTTGCCTATTTAGATAATATTATTATATTAGGAGAAAGTTTAGAAAAACACAAAGAAAATGTTAAAGTGTTGAGTAGATTAAGAAAGGCAAACTTAAAACTCAATGTTGAAAAATGTGCTTTCTTTAAGAAAGAATTAAAATATCTTGGTCATATGATTTCGGATAAAGGAATCCGGACCGATCCGGACAAGGTAGAAGCCATATTAACGATCCAGTCTCCTAAATCGGTAAAAGAATTAAGAAGATTTATAGGAATTACTTCTTGGTATCGTAGATTTATTCCACAATACTCCAAAATAATGGACCGTTCACTAAATCCGAGAAAGAATGCATGGCGATACTATAGGAAATTAAGAAGCATCACCATTATCTCGATCAATATCACTTTACGGTGGAAACGGATCATCAATCATTAAAATGGTTGCAAACATTAAAACATCCGACAGGGCGTTTAGCCAGATGGGTAATGGATTTGCAACAATATAGTTTCGATGTCAAATACCGTAAAGGAGTATTGAATCAATTGGCCGATACCCTATCGCGCCAACCTTTACTCGCGCAAGACTAGGAAATTAATCAAGTAAATTTAACCGAACAAACATTTTGCGCATGGTATAATAAGAAAATAGAAGAAGTCCGAATCGCACCAGAAAAAAATCCAGATTATAAAATTAAAAATAATAAATTGTATCGTCATTTCTTTGAACGATAAGATTTTTCTGAACCAGAATTATCGGAAACATGGAAACTATGTATACCCAAAAATATTCGTCCACATATATTGTACGAAAATCACGATGATCCAATGGCCGGACATATGGGAATACCGAAAACAGTGAAGAAAATGGCGAAAAGATATTATTGGCCCGGGATGTTTAAAGAAATCGCCGATTATGTCAGAAAATGTCAAACATGCCAAAAATATAAAGTTAGCCATCAACACACGACCGGTAAGATGCAGTATTCTTTTATAAAAGGTCCTTGGGATACAGTCTGCGTAGATATGATGGGACCATTACCCACGTCGTCCCAGGGTTTTAGTTATTTGCTAGTTTTGCAAGATCGTTTTACTAAATGGGTAGAAGTTCAACCCATGAGAAAAGCTATTGCTAAAACAATAGTACAGATAATAAAAGAAAGAATAATCACTAGATTTGGATGCCCTCGAATGATGATTACTGACAACGCTACCCAATTTTATAGTAATATATTCCAAAAATTTATATCTGAAACTGGAATTAAACAAAGATTTGCCCCAGTTTATTCACCTCAAAATAATCCTGTAGAACGGACAAACCGAGTGGTGAAAACAATCACCCAATATTGCGAATCGAATCATAGGAAATGGGATAAATATATTAATGAACTTATGTTTGCTATTAATACATCTCCACATGATTCTACAGGATTTTCTCCTGCGTTTTTAAATTTTGGTCGAGAGCTTGAAATACCTAATGGATTATACAGAGACGATTTGATGAACGATGATCAAATATCAGATGAAATCCTTACTATCGAACAAGTTGAATGTCAAGTGAATAAGCTACGTCGTTTACAAGAAACATACGATTTAGTTCAAATAAATTTAGAAAGAGCCTATAACGTTCAAAGCCATTATTACAATTTAAAACGAAAAGAGTATAATTTTAAAATAGGAGACAAAATAATGAAATGGCATCATACATTGTCTCGTGGTGATCAGGGTTTTCTTCTAAGTTGGCTCCAAAGTTTGTTGGACCATTTACTGTAATTAATATAAGATCACCAGTGATTGTGGATTTAAGTGACGGAACAGGTTCAACAATCGAGAATATTCATGTGAGAGATATAAAACTGGCATATTAATTAATTTTTTTTTATTTCCTTTTTTCTTAGATCAATATGACGCAGATACAAGTCAAGTTGAGGTCGCTGTTTGGGAAAACACCGAGTCCCCCCAAAAAGGAAACGTCGGAAGGAGACTTAAAATGGAAGCAATTCCAAGAAAAATGCGACAATTGGTTTGGAGAGCCGGTGGTCGCGAAAAGAAAAAGAGAGGATAATGGTGAGGAGCCGGAGAAGCGATCGGTAAAAGTTTTGATCGACTTGGAGAGGCTGCGTCCCAAAAATTTCCCCAAGCACAAGCGCTACAGACTAAAATTGAAAGGAGGAAGATGGATTAAAAGATTAAAATAACTTGGAACATACTAACAAAGATTAATCCTTAACCTTTCTTGGTATCTATGGTATTTTCGTTATTGTGGTAACTAAGAAAATACGTCAGACCTGGCAACCATTTAGTATATAAAGGGCCGCAGGAGCTCATTTTATTCATTCCTATTTCGCGAATCAAACAAGGTTCATAACCTCAAAATTTAGTACCGAGTCAGATAGACAATACTAATTAGGTGACGAGTAATTCTGAATTCACAATGCTGGCTTATGATTGAGCTCTGTCCGATATAAGTCTCCAGAACGAGAATTGACCGATCCTACGATTGTGAAAGGAGTTACCCGTATCACTTGTTGGCTTGTCTGTTGATTTCGTTGCTGACTTCTGAAGTCTTATGAACTTAATTAATTGTCACATGACGCGTTGATTTAATATTACTTTGACAGACGTTACGTCAATTATATGTCGGTTTGTTAAACGTCAAAGTAGATAATTATCGAAGTGACAAATAATCGTTTTGTTGGTTAAATATCAAAAGTTTAAATTGACGTAAAGAGTGTCGATCTGGTTTCTGCGATCTCAAACAGAATATTCTCTTTTAAAAGAACCGTTAATAAATCACTCAATATAGTAAAGGTTGCCAGGTTCGATTAAAATCAAGTTTCACATCATTTTCATTATACGATACAAAATTTGTAATCTCACAGCATTGGCTTGTACTTATAAATGTCTTGATTAATTATGATAAACGTGTTTCTCTGTAATGGTCTATTGTTAAAATAAAACTTATTGAATTGAAACCATTTTACTTGACTTTCATTGAACCCTGGAGTAACTCCACTGTTTACTAACCGAGCACAATAATTTTAAATTATTGTAAACTATAAAACTATCGTTATAGAATTTGGGCGATGGTTTACCTGACGAGAGTAATAAAAATTGGATTTTGGAAGATCCCCCGTAAATTAATAAATTACTGTGAGCCGCTCTCCTACTATAAGGACAAAGGTCGAATATTTGATTACATGAATACTTAGGTTTCAAAGCAACTGATTCATGAATCTTCTTGAAAACAATTGTTTTCCAATTCAAATGCACAAACTTGTGGAAAGTTTCTTGTTCTCTAAGAAGTCTGTGTTGTTTAAATTACATTTATTATGTGAGATTTCTTAGACCTTTTAAATAACAAAATAACTAATTGTTGCCCTTAGTGTATTGCAGGATGAAATAGCAATAAGTTCTTGAGAGTTTATAGAGTGTGGAAAGTTCAAATAAAATAAAATCCGCAATTTGAATATACAATATTTCTGTACATAATAAGTGATAAAAAATAAAACTTTACATTTAAAGTTAAACAATGTATAATGTACAAGATGTGTAAAATGTGACCAAATCCTTCCTTTAAAAGCCTTGAGGCTGGATATCGGGACTCAGGTCATGTGATGGATGCGTCAAGAAAACGACAACCTAATGCGGGAAACGATATTAAGGGCCGTTACTTTCTGTCAACGTTAAACATGGTTAAACTTTTCCCGTCGGCTAAATCATTGAAAGTACAATTGTTTCCATGGTAACTGAATTGGTTTGACCCACCGTTAACATTTAATCGGGTTTAATCGGGACCGAAAGTAACGGCCCTAAGTTCAACTGTTAACTATTTAAAAGAATCCAGTGACTTCAGCTTGGCAACTAGCCCATAACGACAATGTCAGTCATACATACTACTGTCCTGAAAATACTTAAAAATGCAAATATACGTCATTACAAAATGCAAACGCATCAGCAATTAACTGAAGATTACCCGGTCAGCAGAATTGAATTTTGCAAACAAATGATGGAGCCGTAACCAAATATCACTTTACATGGAGATATTAATTGACAGAACTGTCATTATTGGGTTGACAATAACTCTCATTGGATGCGAGAAACCCATATTCAGCTCCCACAAAAAGTAAATCTATGGGCTGGGACAATTGGTAATCGAGTAATAGAACCAATATCCTTCAACTTAATCTTACACTTATTCTTACACTTAATCTTACACATTATCTTACCTTTCTTCAAGAAGGTTTCATTTCACGTCAGTTATTTCCAAGTCAGTTAAATTCAAATTCAACGTTAGGCTTTCGCATCAAAAAGACGGAGCTCCACAGCACTATTTTGTGACCATTTGTCAGTATTTATTCGAAGTTTGCCCAAATAAGTGGATTGGAGAAGAGACTCAATTGAGTGATCGACAAGATCTCCCGATTCTATTCCATCCAATTTCTTTTATACGGATATCTCAGGAGTAACATTTATGTAACAATCTGGATAATATTGAGAGCCTGCAACAACGGATCTGCTATGAAATCAAGCAAATTTCACTGGAAATGTCATAAAATCTAAGGAATAGTTTTTATAGGACTTATCATTGACAATTTTTAGGATTTCTTTACAGAAATAATGTATATCCAGGTCACAGAATTCCTTCCAGTTATATTTTGCCCACTACATTTGAATTTTCATTAAAACTTTTAGCAGATGGATTTCTACAATGTACTTAACTTTAATTATTCAGATATTTAACTCCAGCATCGATTAATTATTAAAAGATTAATGAAAACAAATATGCCCGGCACGTAAATGTAAATTATGTGATGTACGTAAACTAACAGTTTTAAGATAAGAATTGAACTCTAAACTAAGTTTAAGTTAGTTCAAATTTTTAAATAAAAGTTTCTAAGATCAGAAGTACAGTTTAGTTTTCCTTCATATTTGTTCAGGCCTTGTTAAAGACCCACAAAATGTTAAAACTCTCCAAAGTTATATATAGTTTCAGACTTTTAAAACACTCGGTAACTCAGTTACTAGTTACTAGGTTCTACAAAGCAACGGTTCACTTCTTACAAGAGAAAAAAGCAATAATACTCTGCTATGGGTAGTATGAGAACTGCAGATATAAAAGTTAATTAAATAACCTAGCGACATTGTGATCTCGAAAAAATTTAACAGCAATGCTCCTGAGTAAAAGAGAATAAAGTAATTTAGTAATCCTTTCGGAATTTACGACTTCCAGAATAAGTAGAACGTTATTTGAATTTGTTCCAGTTGTTATGAAAACAACAAATAAGACATGTAGTTATGTAAATAGGAAGATGATTAAGCCAGATGTAAACATTTGATACATTCTTTAAGATTTGTCAATTTTTTGCTGATTTAGAGCAATCTTCATAAAAGCACCTATAATTATCAATTTATGTCGGAAATAATAATAGTTAACGTTTTTCTTGCTATTGACAAAATTTTCACCGTAGCAAACAAATGTAGAAATTGTACAGAAAGTTTCATTAAACGCTGAATACTACCTATTGACATTGACATTGGGTCAGATCTGTCATAATAGGTGATCGTCAGAGGCGTATAAGCTGTCATGTTTTACATCAATTGTGTGTTATTATAATTTTAGGCAAAATGTTACTGAGGCATTTGATCAAACACACATCAATACAAAGATGTGGAAGATATCGAAACTGCAATATAAAATATGTCTTTCAGGTTTGAGCGAACTTTACGTAGATTAGCTGAACCCATTATTAAGATATTACTAACGATACCTACTTATTAAACACAATAACTTTTGTTAGATTTAAAGTTTTCATTTTGAATTTTGAACATATGAAAAAGTTTATGGCTCCCATCACAAAACGTACTCACCAGAGCTATATGTTCGACAAACGAAAGTAGAACCTATATTATTGGCTATGCGGTTAATCCCAGTGACACCACAAAAAATGAGTTATGCCGTATCAAGCAAAATGTATTTGCAGTCAGCCACACCCGAATGAACCTTCTGCTCGTCTTCTTCTTATTCACGTCTTATGGACTTTTTGTAAGCCATGCATTACACTAGTTGGCGTACTTTTGCACATCTGATAGCATCACCAAAATAGTCAGCATATAGAGCTTTATGTACCGGCTGCAAGTTCACATAGAGCTAGCTCTATTTGCCATCCGTTCTAGGGGAGGTTCAAAATTAAGTCCAGTTAGATTCGAGGGAACAAATACAGTACTGTGTACTATACTTTTGACTTCAGTTATTGTTCCTCCTAGATCCTCTTCTTTAAGCTTATACCACGCTGACGAGGAACAATAATTCCGAAACACTTGTCTTTAGCCGCTTTATTGTTTCTTCTTTAGGATATGTGACGCAATTTTCTTTTTTGTGTGTAAAATTTGGATGTAATGTAGAAATTTGTAATATAAACTCATTACATGAAAAAAATAAAAATAATATTACCGGTGAGTGGCAAAATAAAGCTTACTGGCAGAATTTTTAACGTAAAGAGAAATGAGTAATAATTTTAATGCATGCATAGAAAAAAATACAAGGCTGGGAGATATATGCACCTAGAAGAACTGCTGCTGAAGAGGAGGAGTTGGAAGCCTTCTGCTAAGATCTATATACCTTACTCCACTATTTGAAACAGGAAAATTGGTGACTTCAAAGCCAAAGTAGGTTCCATACTAGAAGATGATGACGTGTGATATGCTGTTGGCAAAACGATCGGAGAACGACACAAAAAGAGGGAAAGACTAATTTAATTCTGCCTAGACTATGCCTTTATGCAGGGCCGTGGAGAGATAATACGGGCCCCGTAGGGAATTTTTTTTTGAAAATTGATGATTGATAGTGGGGGAGAAATCCCAAAGAAAATTTTGATGAGCGGGCAAAGAAATCCGAAAATATTTTTTTTAATGAGCGAGGGGCAGAAATCCAAAAAAAAATGTAAGATATGCCAAGAAAAACTTACACAAATTTTCAACATTTCAAATCCGGGCCCCCCAAACAAGGCCGGACCCCGGGGGAATCACCCCCTCTCGAAAGGCCTGCCTATATGAGAGTTATTACTGAGTTCCAATATCATCTACGGTACTTTTACAGATAGCTGTCACTTGGCAGTAGATATCCGAATCAGATTGACTATATTTTGATACGAAATCAGTGGAAATCTTCAGAAAATGTGTTGCAGATAAGTACAAAATCATTTGCCCATCATAACTGATAGTCCATCTTTTCAAAATAAATTAGAATATATAAGTGAAGTCAACCCAATAAATAATGAAGATCGGAGTGCTATGTGGGATTCTTTAAGAGAGAACATCACATGAGCGGTAACGGAAACACAAAGCGAGACAAGTAGAAATATAAAACAACCTTAGTTAATTGCTGAAACATTAAATGAAGTACAAACCAGGAACATCTCAAGCCTCAAGTTGCCAACACTGCCATGGAATCGAAAAAGTATAACTAACGTGAAGAATTCAAACTTCTTATCGATGATGAAGATCCGAATGCCATGTGGATTCGTTAAAAGAGAACATCACATGAGCAGTAACGGAAATACAAAACGAGAAACTTTAACTGAAGTACAAGTCAGGAAAAAATGTGAAGCCTCAAGATATCAACACTGCCTTGGAATTGGAAAAGTATAACTGACGTGAAAAATTTAAACTCCTTATAGAAGAGGCAAACATTCTTATCTAGAAGATGCCTGTAAAGAACTAGAATCACATATGCTGACCACAGCAATAGCAGTGATTAAAGGTAATTAAACCTGAAATGTGGTCAACTAAGGATTCCATCGGTACACTAAAAAGTAACGGGAATCAGATACTACGAAAGGCTTTCCGAAAGTGATCATCCTAAGGAGGTAGAAGATGAATGACAACAGAATTACAAATATTAACCTTCAATACTGAAATCAAAAGTGGAGGCAACCATACAAAAACTAAATACTGCCAAAACAGCTGATAATATTACAGCTGAGATGCTTCAGTTAGCTGCTGAATATGGAATGAAAGCGCTTCACAGAATATGCTAGAAAGTATGGGACAAAGGAATCTGGCTCAATGATTATACTACATAAATAGGAATGACAGATGTCTGCTACAACTACAGATTGCTGGTATTAATATCACACTCCAATGAAATAATGCTGCATGAACTTCAATCCAGACTTCAGCATTGTCTCTCCTGGCAAATATCTCCTACCGATCGTATGTACATGTCACCAAAAGTGACTCTCCAGAATCATAATCTCTCGAATCATCTCATTTTTTGGTCACATAAACCGGAGAGAGGACAACATAGAACGGTTGATTGTACAGAGAAAATTAGATAGGAAGAGGCGAAGAGGACGCCTTTCAAAACGTTGTTCCAATGAGCTAACACGGTAAATAGCTTTGATAAGGCTTTGAGTCGTAACAATCGTAACCTTGGCTTTTGCTCTTGAATCAAGTTGAACTTGACTGAGTTTAGTTGATATAACTATATAACGGGAGGTAGAATAATCCATGGATCACAAAATGTCTGACAAGAAATTCAGAAGAAAAAAAAAGAAGAAGAGGAAGGAGACCATAAAATTATATATTTGCAGTTTTGCATCTTTTAGCATTCCCGAGATATTCACTATGGATATGGGTACAGCGAAAATTTTCGCAAAGTTCTTGCTATTCTTCCCAAAATCCGAAAAATACAGGGTGTTTCAGGTATGTGGTCATTAATTACTAGTGGTAATTCTACATCAAAAAAAATATCAAAAAGTTCATAACATGGACCCGGCAATCCCCCCCCTAAGGGCGCTGTTGGCTTCTGAAAGGGGCGCCCAAAATCAACATTTTTTTTTTATATTTCAGGAATCATTTGAGCTACAGTGACTAGTTTTTGCACGTGATTCAATATCAATAAAGGTCATTATCTGATGTTATCCAGCAAGGGTAAGTTCAATCAGGGGCGCACAAAATTGGAAAGGGGGACTTACTTCTACCATCAAATTCTTTAATGTGAATTTCTTGTGATTATCTCATCGGAATATGATTTCCTGGCTATAAATGCACAAAAAAGGTTAAAACAAGGATAACTGTTTCTCGCTCTTCTGCATAATTTAACAGGAATAAATACAGAGGTAGTTAATTTTCTAAAATAACAAATCTGTATTACGTGACACAGAGAAGTACCAATAGGGTTGGCTGTCAACGTGCCAATAAAAAAGAACAAATTACTGAAATTGCATTTATTATTCTCTTGAATAAACCAAGGAAAAATAGCAAATTATTACTAAATTAAAGGACTCAACAGGTTTTAAAGATTATCAAATTAAATTAAATGTTCAAAACAGGCGTCAGTCATTTCCACACAAGTTGCTAGACAAGTCATTGAAGCAAAGATCCGTTGAAAAATTCCTGGCATGTTCCTGATTGCTACACCTCATTGCTACACGTTCACGTAACTCTTCAAGATTTGTCACAGACAAGACTTTTCAAATATTCAAATAACCCGAGACAAAATAGTCAAGAGGATTTAGGTCGGGGGATCGGGGGGGGGCAAGCTACTTGTCCGTTTCTGCCAATCCATCTATTGGGATAAGCTGCATTTAAATAACTGCAAATAACTATTCTAAAATGAGGTGCACCATCGTGCATGAACCACATTGTCCTTCTGGTCTCATACATCACATCATCATTCATTTCCATACAAGTTGTTAGACGACGATTCATTGAAGCAAAAATTCGCTGAAAAATTCCTGGCATGTTCCTGATAGTTTCTCACCTCATTGCTATACGTTCTCGTAACTCTTCAAGATTTGTCACAGACAATTCAAATAACCCGAGACAAAATAGTCAAGAGGATTTAGGTCGGGGAATCGGGGGGGAGGCCAAGCTACTTGTCCGTTGCTGCCAATCCATCTGTTGGGATAAGCTGCATTTAAATAACTTCGAATAACAATCCTAAAATGGGAAGTGCACCATCGTGCATGAACCATATTGTCCTTCTGGTCTTATACGACACATCAGCCAAGAGATCTCCTAAATTGTTTCTTAAAAAATCCAGATAATTTAACTCATCCAATCTATTAGGCAAAACAAATGGTCCTAATAATCTGTTGCCAAGTGCACTTGCCCACACGTTGATGGAAATTTTTTCTTGATGCCTGGACTCGATTTCAGGATTTTATTCTGCCCATATGTGATTGTTGTGAAAGTTGACAACACCATCCTTCTTTCGTAAACAAAACTTTTTTAATAAACTTATTAATTCTCTCACATTTTCGCACAAGCCATCGGCAGAAGGCTTCCCTTCTTGGTAGATCTTCTGGTTTGAGTGCTTGCACCCTTTGCATGTGGTAAGGATACAGTAATTGTTCATATAATACTCTCCAGATGATGCTGGCGCACCTTTCTGTAACGCTAGCCTTCTCGCACTGATTTGGGAATTCGCATTTACTGCATTTAATATTGCTTCTTCTGTTTCTGGGGTCATAACGATCTGGGCCAGAATTTTCCTTTTCTGTAACGAGCGATCTACACTTACAAAAAATCTTTCTCAAGGTACTCTTCTATTTGGGAAAGCTTCTTCCTACAATCTTCTTACTTCAGCAACATTACCCCAGGCTCGACCGTAGAATAAATGAATATCAGCCTGTTCTTCGAAAGTGTAACTCATATTAAATAAAAATTAAAATTATCTTATCAAAGACTGCGTAATGAGAACCTTAACTTTTATGTCATTAATGACAATTCAATGTTGGAAACCAATAACGACCAATTAGGTGATAAAAAGCCAAGTAATAGACTAAGAGGTAGTGTTAAATTTTAGGGGTGATTTTGGCATGATTTCTATGAGTTTATGATGATAGTTAGTACGTGTTGAAGAACTAAAATTGAGTTAGCTGGCGCGAGTCCGTGACTTTTGGGCGTGGGAGGCTGCGAAACTTGTAGAAAAAAAATTTTTGGACCATTTTGACAAAGATGAAAAAGTATTAATGATTAATTTATGAAACGCTGATCTTAAAAAAATGTGTCAGCTGCATCGGATATAAGGAAAAACTTGTTAGCTGACCATGTAAATATATCGGAAAATTCAAGAAAATCGGAGCATTTTGGCAAAGCTGAAAATTTTATATATTATAGTTTATGATTTAATAATTGCATTAATATGTGTCAGTTGGTATTCCGATGTGACAAAACCTGTTAGCTAGACTTTCAAGTTGTGGCGTGGCGTTTAGTTGGGCGCAACGCGCGGCAGTTTCGTGACTCAGTTAACGTATTTTAGACAGCTGTTAATGTAAATAATTTTGTGAATGAATCATATCAGTTTATTTTTTATTATAATTCTCATACATAAAATATAATAATAATTATTCATCGCTCGATATCATTAACGTTAATAAAATAGAATTCATTAGGAATATAAAAAATGCATATATTCAATACCTCGTATGTCTGTCGTTTCATTTACAATGCTGGTTAATTTCGGTAACTGTTCACCCTGGAACCATTTGAAAATGAACTTCCCGTCGTGGTCCTCCGATCCATAATCAGTTGGCAAAGATGAAGTTGGAGTTGAAAGGTTCGCATTACTCCATAATTGGGCAATATAAGTGGTTCGCAGAAAATGTTGTTGTAATTCTGCTTTGCATGGGGGTAACATTGATCCTTCAAAAGTCTGGCCTATACTCAACACCTCTTCTTTCGTATCAACTTTATATGCTTTCAGAAAAGTTGCTATGCGTACGCGATTAATGTTGTTAATTCTGTTGGAACCATACATGCGGCAAACAAACTCTTCTAAAGCATCTAGGATGTTTTCTTAATAATTCGAACTGTTTCTTCTTCCCTTTTCTGTAAAACACTGGGTTGAAATCACAGCCAGTTAAGGCGTGAAAAGCTGGGAGAGCAAGACATAACTCCTTACCCAATTTTTCGTACAATGTATTGATGTCCATGTATCGTCGATTGTTACCGGTTCCAGCAAGTATCTTTATTTGTACATTGCTTCGCAGTGCATGCATATTTCCCAGCATAATTATCATTATGTCTGTGTCGGAACATCTTATCGTGACTCTAGCATCGACATCAATCTGACACGCGTGAAAAACGATCTTAGTATCTGCTTCTTCATGCGAAGGGCATGATAATTCCTCATCTATTGTTTTTATTAACCCCCCATCGATCACTTGGAATTTGTAACAAACGTCATAGTTCACGTAGACAGTTTTTGCGGAGAAGAAAGGCGCCATATGATTTTCTACCCAATGATCACAGATTAATTTTACCAAGGCTTCTTTGAAATAAATATTTTTCAATTCATTGGTGAAATTGGATGGGCGCTTCTTTTCCGGGCCGCTAATATTAAATCTGTTGCCTTGTACTCGTCCTCTTAACAAATGCTCATTGTCTTTTATAGATGGAAAGAAATACCGATCAAAAATAATTATTACTGTACGAGCACTGTTCATGGTAAAGATTTGCAGTAATTTTTTTGAGATATTTTCAAACGTAATAGGATTACGATTATTGAATTATAAACTTCAATATATGAATTTTCAGCTTTGCCAAAATGCTCCGATTTTTCTGAATTTTCATGTTTACATGGTCAGCTAACACGTTTTTCCACAGATCCGATGCATCTGGCACATTTTTTTAAGATCAACGTTTCGCAAATTAATAATTCTTTCTTTTTCAGCTTTGCCAAAATGGTCCGAAAATATTTTTTTTCTACAAGTTTCGCAGCCTCTTCTCATCTTAAGTCACGGTTTTGAGCCAGCTAACACTTCATTTCTTAATAAGCTATAGAACAACAAGCTATGTTAAAAAAATCAGCTTTGCCAAAATGCTCCTTTAACATTTGACACTACCTCTTAGACTATAAGTTAATCAGTGGTAAGAAATTTTTCCAAATAAAAAAATACGGTGTGAATTTTTGCAAGTGCAGATCGAAAGATGACCTTCTATCCACTTACGAAAATGTGAAGAAAATAAGGAATTCATTGAAAAAATTCTGTTTACGCAAGAAGACTGAAAAAATTATTTTGAGTTCAAAGAAACCGGTTGGTTGTACGGCGTTGCAACAAGATAAACTTTTTTGTGTATTTACAGCCAAGGAATTATATTCCGATGAGACAATCACAGAAAATTCACATTAAAAAATGTGTGCACCCCTGATTAAATTTACCCTTGGTGGATAACATCATGACCTTTATTGATATTGGATCGCGTGCAAAAACTAGTCACTGTAGCTTAAAAGAGATATTAAATAAAATGTTAATTTTGGGCGCTCCTTTCAGAGGCCCGCAGCGCTCTTAGGAGGGATTTTCAGACCCATTTTTATATGACCTTTTTTTCATATTATTTTATGTAAAATCACCACTAGATTAATGACCCCATACCTGAAACACCCTGTATAAAGTTCTATTTAAATTAGTAGGATTAGGATCGATGCAAAAGTAGATTCAGATCCTTAAATAAAACACCAATATTTTACAATTAAATATATTTCTTATATAATAAATTAAATAAATATAAATACATACAATAATTACAAACATACATCAATAACAAGAATTAAAAATGTAAGTGTCCATTAATGTTCATCACTTTTTAGTACAGTTCACTGATATTTTGAATGGCTTTTTCGTTTATAAAAGTCCTTGTTTCCGTGTTGGAGTGGTTGGTAAATAACATTTGAAACAGCAGAGAATAAAAACAATTTTACTTGTAAATTTTGTTATTACGGTTTCATAATTGAATTTTGAGAGGCTCGGATAAGAAATTAAATTAAAATTTTCGTTGATGTTGTAATTAAGAATTGACGTATTTAGACTGAATTTGTTCATTAAGCTACTCTTACCCGTTCTCCAAATTTTAATTATTTAAGAAAATCACTTAGTATTTAGATAAGTATTTTATTTATCCAGTATTCTTATTTATTTTCTCCAGAGCTTATTACTTAGCTTATTACTTATTACTAAGTAATTATCAATTGCTAAAAATTAACATTCTGGGACTCATTAGCAAATGCACTTTAAGTCGTGTCAACTGAGAAATAAATGAAAATAAAAATTCTCCCAAAAATTATAATATATTATTTTAGTTGGATTATATTGAGAATACTGTTACCTTTCCTGTACAAAAAATTTATATCCCCTGGAGGAGTCACCATCATGATAAAATGGAGTAAAATGTACGATTTTTAGAATAGAATAAATTTTCTTTTTTATCTTTTTTAAAAAAGTTTGAAATAACAATTTTAAAGAATTCAGTACTCTACAAGTTTGCACTTATATATTTTTATATCCGATCATAGTTAAGGAGTTATTTTGAAAAAATATATTTTTTCTGAAATCGATTGGATATGTCTACATTTTCGGCGCGATTTCGGATCGAAAAATCCACAATTTCAGTATTTTAGTCCGTTGCTAAGAAATTATCAGAAAACAGACCGGAAAAGATCCGTTGCCAAACAACGATCAATTGTGTAAGCACTTGCAACTTAAAAAAAAATCGAAAAAATACGTAATATTTTTAAGGATGACATACTCATTTTATCAATTCCAAAATATTACATGTGAGTATTAAATAATATACTAAGTAAAAGACGTCCATTATTAATTATATTTCACAATGTTTTAACTAGGCCACCGATAGTAATGAAGATGAAAAAAATGAATCTAACTGCGCTAGGGCCGATTGGCTATTTTTATCCTGCTACAATCTTCATGTAAATATAGCAGTTTACCCCCTATGATACGGTTATTTATTTCATTAACTATTTTTCTTTAATTTTACCATCATTAGTGTTGCATAAAAAAAACAGAGCGTTAGAACTTTCTCTGAAATAGCAATTTTTGGCAGCTCTGACTTGACTACATTCTTTAAAACATTTGTTGTACGTCAATTGTCTTAAATTTTAGAAAAATCTTAATGAATTCAAAATTTTATGTAAATATAACTAATTTCATCCTCTATACTCCCTCAACTGTTTAAATTTTATAAAATATGTTTCTTTTGATAACCATGTCAAATTCGTCCTGGTTCTGAATTTTACGCAGCATAACTTACCCTCTAACTCACCCTCTCAACAAACATTTTTCCTTTGCTATCCTCCTTAAATTTGACAATAACCGAAAGTTTCAGATTTTTTCGCAACCATATTTTTTCTCTTTCTCTTTCTCGATATTTTTCCCAATAATATTAGCCCATTACTAGTTCATCCCATAAGTTTCATAATTTTGGTCAGGTTTTTAAATTCTCACCCACTGTGCACTTCATTTGAAATGGGATAAAGTGCCTACCGGAAAAATTTGAAATCTACCCCCATGCTAAACTGCATGCATTATAACTGGCTCAGTTGAATATGATTTTTCTCATTTTCAAATTATAATATGCTCTGACTCTAAAATGGTACCTTTTTACAGTAAATAATAATATTAAGTTAATAGAGTTTTGGACCCACAATATCCTATGAATAATTTTGTTCATTTATAACATATTTGTAGTATATTATATTTCCTGCGAATGAATAACTATCATATTTGTAACTTTGAAGCATTTCTAGACAACTTTTGCAAACAAAACTGTGTAATATCTTGTGTCTCTGTCTGAATAAAATTGAATTGAATTGAATTGAATTATGTACCCAATAACAGATGTTATACAATTTTTGTCAAACATGTGTTGATGGTATATTTTCCATTGTTAAATGTCACTTTCCGACCACTTCAACATCGCACTAAACACTCATATTTACGGAGATGTAACTCCTGTGATGGATGTTATCCACGGCTTGAAGAATTGCGTCCTCATATAAACTCCGGGCAAATAGGGTGCGGCACATTTGATGCCATGCGACACAGTCCCTGCTAATTGATACCTTCCATCGGGTCGCTGTAGTACGAGAGGGCCTCCTGAATCGCCCTGAAAACAAAAGTATGATTCAGTTGCGGTCAATTAATGTACAGAGTAGGTGTCTCGGTCGATATTTAATTTCGTTATGACTTGATTTTTAATTATCTTTGTTGGCAAGGTAGGGTTTCACAGAATGATTAAAGTATGATTATAAGGCGGATTTAATGTTTTCTCGTTTTTTTGGACCAAGATAACACATTAATATTCAATGACGTAAAGGGTAATATTAGACGTAAATATGATACTATTCACCGATTTACTGATTATATAGCTCTATGGATACTCTTCCCATTTCTTGAGAATAAATACTGGATCCCCACTATTCTTATAGGAAATTAGCTCTCGGGGAAATTATCTAAATTTTTTGTATTTAATTTATACTGACTTCATGAATAAAAATCTCAATAGGTATGAGCTCAAATAATAAACAGTTTTTAAGATATGGTTAGTTAGTCCAGTGCAATTAGGATTTTTCCCTCGGAATACAGCTATAATGAATGGCTTTGAATGATTTTTTTTTTATTGGATTTCTAATAATATAAACTAAAAAGTTTACCTATTGAAAATTACCGCAATTTCGAAAATCCTTAAATAAAAAAAAATAATAAATTTTTTTGAAATCTCGACGAAAAAAAAAATTATCGGAATTTTTACATATTTATTTTCAGAAAATAATGACTGTTATAGTTTTCTAGGTTGTTTATAAAGAATTTGGAAAAAAATGAAGCTTTTTAAAATGAATTTGAAGATGACAAAAACTCCAAAAAGCGAAATACATGAAAGAAACGTTAAATAATACAAATACATCAATTTTCTATAGAAAATAATTTATTAACAACTTATGTTAAATAATAATTATTTTAAAATTTAATGATATAAATAATTACACATTTTTATTACAAGGATAATCATGTGAACTAATTGTCTCCGACGCGCGACGTTTTCGATATCATTCATTAATATCAATGATGGAGCACTTAAACAGCTGACTCCTTTACATAGTAAACATTATATAAAAAAATTTAAGCTTTTCTACATCCACAAGCAGAGCCACACCCAATTTTATATGAACAAAAAATCATTTTCAATAAATTTTCAGAAGCTGGTGGTTGGTTCTGGTACTACTGAATTATCTTTCTTTTTTCATCTCCATTCTTTTGGCAACTTATCATGTCCCATCTACAACTGTACTTGTAAATACACTCTGTTTATATGTTTTGAACTACCATCGGGTGTAGGTATCAATCGGATGAAAAATATCGTCGATCATTGAAAAATGCCTCAACAGATTTAATTTCGCCAAGAAAAGTTCCTTGCAAACAGCAATAACAAAAGTAGATTCATCGAAATGTTAAGGAAGAAACTAACTGATAACAATATTTTCTTGTGTCAAGCAGAAGGTGATGCTGATACATTAGTCATACAAACGCCAATTAATATTGAATCAGAAAATGTTGTTGCTGAAGAGATTGATGTGTTAGTTTTATTAACAGCTTTAACACCTCCTCACAGAGAAACATATTTTCAAACCAGTAAAAGGCACTGTATCCACAAAAATATATTCGAATCAAAGTCTTGAACAAACATTACCAATGTGTACCTAAGAGGCATATTTGTTTTTACATGCATTAATTGAATGTGCCACAACTTTAACGTTTTACAAAAAGGGTAAAAATAAATTTGCTAAATTATTCGAAATATGTACAGATTTACTGATGAAAATGATAACGTCACTAATATTTCGCCATCGGGTATTTTATGCATTTTAGCATTATATGATGCTTCTAAAAATCAAGAAAATATAAATAATTTTCGATACCAATCATTTCTTAAAGTTACAAGTAAAAATACCTGTGTCATTGATACCTACACTCGATGCTAATTCAGAACATATAAAGAGACTATATCTACAAGTACAATTGTGGGTGGGACATGATAAGTTGCCAAAAGAATGGGGATGGAAAAAAAAACGATAATTCACTAGTACCAGTTACAATGAACCAACCACCAGCTTCTGAAAATTTATTGAAAATGACTTTTTGTTCATGTAAAACTGGGTGTGGCCCTGCTTGTGGATGTAGAAAAAGTGACTTAAATTGTTTCGTAGCATGTTTGGTATGTGAAGGAGTTAGCTACTTAAATGCTTCACCAATAATATTAATGAATGACATTCAATACGAAAACCTCGGAGACAATTAGTTTACACTGTATAATAACTTACAACTATAAATTTGTATAAAGCTGACAAAACGATATTTCAGAAAGTTATACATTTTCTCAATGAGAAAGAATTTTATCCTCAGATCAATAAATCTTGTGACCAAACTACACAGCTACAAATATAGATCATATATTTCTATCATCAAATACGTATTCAATACCCATCTCTTTATCACTAGATCTATAACAGTTTATTATGCTGCAATTTTGTAATTTATAATTATTTATGTGATTAAAGTCATAATAATTATTATTTAGCATAAGTTGCTAATAAATTATTTTCTATAAAGAATTGATGTATTTGTATTATTTAACGTTTCTCTCATTTATTTCGCTTTTTGGAGTTTCTGCCATCTTCAAATTAATTTTAAAAAGTTTCATTTTTTTACAAATTCTTTATAAACATCCTAGAAAACTATAACAATCATTATTTTCTTAAAATAAGTATTTAACAATTCCGATAATTTTTTTTAGTTGAGACTTCAAAAAATTTTATTTTTTTTTTAAATTTACGGATTTTTGAAATTGCGGTAATTTCCAATGGGTAGACTTTTTAGTTTATGGCTTCAGGAATCAAAAAAAGAAATCATTAAAATCCAATCACTATAGTTGGGTTTTTAAAAAATATTATTTTGGGTATTCAGCAGATAACTTTCAAAGAAAACATTCGTTTCTTTCATATACCATTGGTGCAAGTCTGACCAAAAAAGGAAGATCGACAAGACTCCCCCCTACGGTGACTTGTCGGCTTCTTTCATACACCTACCATATCTAATATTCAGCATGAAAAACAATAAAACAACCACTCTTTCTATATATTGATGATTCAAGTCTGATCATGCTAATATATATAATATTAAGCATCTCTAGCCCTACCTAGAGGATACTATATCACAATCAAACGTTTATTACATTTTAAAGTCAAGAAAATACTAAAAAAGCACAAAGAAAATAGTTATAAAATTTCGCATACATTTTTTAAAGATTTGTTTACTTTTAATCCGTTAACTTTATGGGAAACGTGTTCATTAAATTTCAGTAACGAAATAAGACTTTTTTCAGAATGTTTTATTCACTTTTACGATGAGAAAATCAAAATAATAGACAATATTGACCCATACACCCTTCGAGTGGAGACTGGAGACCTTTCTGCAGATTTGTCTATTTTACCTTGTGTGTCCGTAATTAATATGGTAAATTACTTAGTGTCGACTCACAGCTTCTTCGCAGATCAGCAGTTAAAGGCATACAAATCTTTACAAGCATATAAATATTATGAGGCTGGATTTGTGCAAGAAAGATAAACTCAAATGTATTCATTGTTATGGGCAAGGCAAGTTTACATTTAAATAACTAAGTGCTAGATTTCAGTGATATATTATCCGTATGTAGTATTCAATAGACTCTGCCAGAAAGTGATTTCTTTACCTTTCTTCTAAGCTTTTTTACATTCAAAATAAACCTTATCTCACAATCGCACCTTGTCGCAAAAAAGATGGTGTTTTATTTTTATTTCACATTTAAAACTGAGATTACTTCTTTGTTTACATTGGAATAGAAAGTTTGGTTATCCCTCAGGTAATATGGTCGACTTATCGTGACGTCATCCTAAGATGGTCTATATAGAAAAATTATTTGCATGAGTTTTTTAACTATCTGCTCGGAGTCACTGTGGCTCCAAGCTAAAAATGCGTAGTCAAATATTAAAAATGAGAATAAACTTGAAAAACTTAAACATGTTATGTCCCTAAATATATTTCATAACCTAAAAATCAACATTCGTAAAGGTTACCAACCCAAATATTTTTGACAATGTCAAAACTTATTTTAGTTGTTTTTTTTTTAAGATAATAATTGTTTATAGCCGTGTTCGGATATTACGTCTGATTGATGCGACACGTCACAATCGTTCATTGCAAATCGAGCTAACTGAGCTAAATCTTAAACGTTCGAATATTACAAAATAAAGGCCTCGGACGAAGCTCGACTTGCTCAACCTTTTTGATCGAGCAGGAAGATTTTAATTTGATGCATGCGTAGTCTGCTTGAACAGTCTATAATGTTATTGACTTGTTGAAGTTAGAGTGTCATTTGGGCTAAATTCTGTGTTATTATTTTTTTTTTCATTATCCAATATTTTACGAAATCTTCGAAACGTTATCTTATAATATCCGGCAATTGATTAACATGCAACATAAACAAACATGAGAGGTTATGTTTTAACAGATTGCTTGTAGTCCGCTTCAGTTCGTTCGATATTTGTTGATGAAATAAATGGCTCCAAAGTCACGTGTAATTTATCTGTTTGCTTAGTGCTCTGATTTCCGATGTAATATCCAAATACAGCTAATAAGGATCCACCGTGTGGGGAGGTTCCAGCCGCTTCCAGTAGCTGCCGATTTTTTTAAATATTATTGATGATTCCTCGGATGATTCAATATTACAAAATAATGATGGAGATAATAAACAATTAAACATCTACTTATAAGATGATATAGTAATAGAACATTTTACGTTAAAGCAACCGATAGAAATGAAGTACTCTGTCTGTCGCAAAAATTTTATGGAGGATAATATATGAAACAAGCAAAACACAGATAGTGAATGCGTATGATTTCTTGTGTAAGAAAGACAACATATAATTTACCAAAATTCAATTAGCGTTAATACTTGCAAAGTAAATTTTTTTAAATAACACATTAAATCTTAAATTACTTCTATACATGAAATCAATCGGCTCATCAAAAAAGCTCACATGGCTTTGGTAGTCACTTTGCTTAGATGAGCTTTAAAGTTCAGCTAGTGTCTAGGTTAAGCCTTAAAAATATTTAGCTTCACTGCTCACCTATACTTCTTTTCACCGAAGATCTAACTTTTTCTGTTAGATTTTCTCATTTTGTGAATGTAACCGCAGTGGTCTTTCTTGGATTCACAGATAGACCTTCCTAGGTACACCATCTGTCTACCGTGTAAAAATCTCTTTGCTTCACTTCCTATACAGCTCCCATAAGTTTTTCTATTACTAAAATGGTGACAGTGATTGAGCGGATACTCCTTCCTGTTCTTGAAAGTTCTTAGGTCAAAGCCAAATAATTTGTTTCAGTTTCTTCATTAATTTAAGCTAGCATTTTTTCCAAATTTTTAAATTAAGTCAGGGTAGAAAAAAACCAAAAATATAGGTGGATAGACCACGTGTTTCTGAACAAAAAAATGTCCTAATAAAATTTATCGCTGAAGCCATGATATTCCTGGGAAAAAATAATGAAATAACTTTGTCACTCTGCGCGGCCAAGCGCACGGTTAATAGGAGGATAAATAGTGAGTCTGGAGGGAAAATATATAATTATGAACGCATACACAGACACCACACATAGCCGCTGAATCGCTCGCATGAATTTTTACGTGCCCTTACTATATTGTATTTATTACAGGTACACCTATACACATTTCAGCTATATCCAATGGATTCCTTATACATTTGTTAATGTATTGAAAAAGTTTCAGAATTTGTATTGAAAACAGTCAAAGATAGTTTCATAATTATAAGGATAAGATCGTGAAAATCGCAATTTCTTATCATGACCTGATCATAATTTCTAAAAAATGCATACAAGCAAACGAATTTGTGTTTGAACATTCGAAAAGTATACTGAACAACTCACTTGATGAGTTATTACCTACATTAGCGCTCGTTGAATAATATACAATTTTTTCGCTTTTTTTGTGTTTTACATCCGAGAGAAATGTAAACTTTTCAGGATATTATTCTATACACTTTCACGAACTTATTAAAACAAAATTATTCAATTTCGTCGACTAGGCTAGTACCAAAATGATTGGCTTTACGATTCTTACGATATATGAAACTACATTGTTTAACATAATCCATTTTTGAATAATTTTTAAACTTTTTTCTTGATTAATGATTGAAATGTATTGAGCGTCTTATAAAAGATACAATGACAAATTAACATCAAAGTGAATACTTTGAAGTATAATAGTTTGAGATAAGCTTTTGTAAATAAATTCATTTTACAACTCTTTGTTTTCTAGCACAACCAGATGTAGGCTGTCAGAGAAGTTGCAATGATTAAAAATTTATATTTAAATTAGATTTTCATTTTTCATTGAATATATGTTGAGTAGATAACTTTGTAAATAAATTCTCTTCAGAGTTTCTGATTTCTATTCTTTCTAGAATGTCTGTTATCAAAAGAATACAAATATTGAAAATTAATATTTTTATATATAGATTTTGTTTCTTATTTTTAATAGATATTTTCCTTGCTGTTTGCGAAATCCCATAAGAATGTTTTTCTACTAAAAATAGAGCGTATTGAGTTATAGCATCGCGTTAAGTTACCAACGTTCACGAGAACTTTACTCAAGAAACTAAACACGTATTATATATATTATTCTTGGTAAAGTTTCATACATTGCTATTTAACAATTTTTAATGGTTCAGATTTAGATAACGTCTTGATATAAAACTTATTATAGATACGTGGCAAGTTCAAAGATATGCAATATAAATATTATTTGCATGATTTATCATAAGAAAGTGTCAAGAGTGTTGACACATGGGGATATGCCGAAGGATATAATATTGAAATCACGACGTGCCTCCATATCGAAAATCACTTATGTATATAAGTATCAATTCTCATTTCTAAAGAATCAATTTGTGCATGTTTCCTAAACATCTTTAGGATTTCCTTGCGTATTTGCGAAATATTGGTCAATAACAGTTTTTCCAATACAAGATTAAGTATTATAATTGATATAGCTCTGTTGTCAAGGGTTTCAACCTGAAAAACGACCAAAATACATGACAGTTTAAAGAAGCATATATAGCATATAATACATGGGTCGCTTTAGGAAAAAAAATCTGATTTCAAACGGAAAAAAATGCTTTTTGTGTCAAAAATATGAATTTAATGAAGTTAAAGACCGATTGGTTCTTTTTATTTTAAATTTCATGTATTTTCAAGCAAATAATGTATTTATATATTTTTTTATAAGAGCGGAGGTTTTCCCATATAATACGGTTCAAGAGAGCTTATGTATTGAATTATAATGCAGAGCACTCTATCAGATACGTACGTGCCGACGGATAAAAAGTATTTTACTCCTAATGAACAATGAGAAAATAAAAATAAATGGATGATGTATGATGTACTTTATTTAATCTTCGTTACATTTTACAGCATGTAGCAACATATAGAAATTACCATTTTTTAAAAGATTTATTATTATTCAGTGAAATAATTATTTAAAAAAATCCTCCGAATATAATGTTTCTTGTAAACAATGTTTCGAAATTGCATAATGAGAAATTGATTATTATAATTTAATGTGGAAAAGTCCAATGATTTTATATATCGCTTGCGTCAGAAGTGCCATAAAATAGTAAATATTTGACGTGGAGAAAAAAAAAAACAAATACTCATTAATATATTCTACTCATATTTCCTTTTTGATATCATACAATATACAGGTACGAAAACTTCTTAATTTTTTGAATCCTTCATAAATATTTTACTTACCCTCGAGATGTATGAAGACGAAAACCTACCTAGATATACAGGGAACAATAGAACGGGTGGCGAATGTAGGTAGGTATATATGCTGAAAAATGTGTAGTTTGCAGGAAAGCTGGGTTATTTTCGTCGGTTGTGGATTTTGTCAAAGCGAATCGTGTACAAATTATGATGTTATTGTGGGCAACGAAGAAAAGAGCGAATATGGTGAGAATTATGAGAGGGATAATGATGACCACGAGTCCTTACAAGAAAAAGATGGAGGTAGTGAAGATGAAGAATTTTGACTACTTTTTATCAATTCGGTGATAAAAATTTTAAAGAATTTTCTTTACAAATACATTAATCATTTTTTATATGTTTTTTAAGATTCTCACACGATTTCATTGAAGAAGTAGAAAGATATTAAGTTTTGTTTTAATATATTTGCGATTTCTTTTACGGGAAGACTAGTGCTCGTACGGAATAATATATAAGAATTTTTACTTAAACATATAAAATTCAGTGTCGTGACTAACTACCTTAAATTGCATATCGTCGGCTTAATATGAAAGCCCTTAGTGGCGAGAGTGATGCATTTTGTAATTTAACAGCAGATGTCGCTAATATGTTATTTCTGGTAAAAATTGGACTTATCGAGGTTTTCTCATTAAGCCGTTGATATTTTACAGCAAATTTACAAAAAAATATGTTTTTTTCGGGTTAAATTACTTTTTTTCTATAAGAAGCTACCATTCAATACGTGAAAACTAATTTCTACCTTTTTTTTGTAATGTCCCTAACTTACCCTTACCCAAATTTTCAGCTATTTTGGTAGTTTTTCAGGTTGAGCCTCATTTTTATCTCTTGCGAATGGGCATTAATAGACCTAATTATACATTTATTGGAGAACGAGTATCTGTTTCTCAAGAAAATTCGTTGGCTCCGGTGCAGTTTTTTAATTTAAATTTAATAGATATTGAATATGTAAAATAAGTGTTCTACCATTGTATTAATTGTTGCTTATTTTAGAGTAACTGATTTCAACAAGGAGATTCGGTAGTGTCTGAAGTATGTTCTCGCTTTGCATATCTGTTTGTACGTAATTGTGGTCTTTTAATTCCAAACCGATTTTGAATGCAGTTTTCACTAATAATAACTTGATGGATATCAGCTGGGAAAGGCAATAGGCTTATCGCGAGCATAAAGTAGAGGAGTAAGCAGAAACGAGGAATATAATTTATAAAGAAAGTGTTTAACCTGCCTGCTCCGGGACTCCTACAAATCCCGGTTGCTTCAGTTAAAAGTATACTTAAGTTAGTTATGCAGGTTAGATTGGTTTTGCCTTTTTTGTTATTGTATTAGTTATTAGTTTAGGCTCGATTTTCTAAAAAGCCTTCGAAAATCACTTTTAGAAGCAAATCATATTACTTTTTGCCAACCTATGTTTTTAGAGTATTTCGCTGATTCCGAAAATTTCGGTTGTCATTTGGAATTCGCAGTTGAACCAGCTCAAAACCACCCATAAAGGTACATTTTTTCAATTTATCGCGAATATATTCGTAACAAGTGAAGTAAGAGAAAAATGTCAAGAGAGTTGAAATGTAGCTTATAAAATTAAAATAATGTATATAAAGTTATAATTCCACTTGCTCATTGGCGTGCAATGGGGGTCTAAATTGAGACATATTTCAAATTAATTAAAAAATAGTTCATCATAGTTGTTCAGAAGGATATTTCTTGTGTGTTACATTGTGTGTAAAATATATTCAGATTGCCGTCATTTTGTAAAGTTTGAAATTCCATAGGCGTCCAAAAAGGGTGAGCAGCTATCATGCGTGAGTTTTAATATTTCCTTTTGTTTCAAAATAGACATTAGAATGGATTCACTTGTTAGTTTTAGTTCAGAAAATATTGACTTTAGTGCGTGTGTGTCGTATCAGAAAACTAAATCTGATCGTTTATGCGCAGTTGAAGATAAAGAATTGTTCCGCTTATCTGTGCTAACACATCTTCGGAAAACACTACAAGATAAAAAATGGGCCAGTGTAATGTTGAAACTGGAGAACATATTACAAGGCGATGTCCCGAAAAATCTTAAATATGATTAATCATGTTATTCTGATTACACTAATAAAACTACGATAGAGCGCCTTCAGAGGAAGTCAACTCATGTCGTTTCTAATTCAGGAAATGTGGAAACTGTAGATCGAGAATCAAAAAAATGTTTGAGACATCAAGGAAGCAATGTCCATGATTGCAAATTATGTATTTTTTGCCAGATTGAAAGAAAGGAACGATTTAAAAAAATTATGTCATTTAATAATATGAAGAACAAAATAAAGCAACTCGCGAAAATCAACTACGAACTTCGCTTCCATATCGCAGACATGTTAGATCTAATAGGCTCGTTATTACAGCAGCTGTTTACTAAAAAACTAGTAGAATGCGAAGAAAATTGAATCTTTGCCTTCAGAAGTGACACGCAACGCAGTTTTAGTTCAGAATTGTTTCGAACTTACTGCGGCTGCAAATAATGGACACGTAAGTAGATTGTGGATAAATTAGGTAATATTATAATTTCATATTATTTTGTGTAGATATTCCAATTAAGCTATGTATGGAACAGATATTTGGACCTTGCAAAAAATGTAGGAGAACCAATGCCGCAATTGTTTTTAACTCATTCATCGACTTCTATAGACAGAATAAAGAATACTTCATACTGATTCCCACAAACCTTTAATACAATTTAACAGCTAATCCAGAACCAGGAGTCAGTTCTTCCACAACATCTTGTGATATACCCAGTAACTCAGATTTATTGGATCTTGTTCATGTAGCTCCTCAAATAAGAAAAAAACCTGGCCAAAACACTGAGCTGTAAGGCCATATTTAGAAGGAAAAAAAGACATAAAAAAATTTATTTGAAAACAGTGCAGTCGAATTACCCCTAAACGATAGGTTCTCAAAAACTGATATAATTTTCTTCTAGGAGGGATTTTAAATAATATAAATAATTTAAAAAATCAAGCAATGAAATTTATGACATTACAGATAATGAAAATCTAAATATATTTTACACATAACGCAAAGTAATATCCTTCTGAACAACTATGTTGAAATATTTTGTGTTTTTTTTTAAACATGTCTCATTTTAGACCCCCATTGCACGCCAATGAGCCGGTGGAATTATAACTTTATAAACTACATTTCAACTCTCTTGACATTTTTCTCTCAATTCACTTCTTACGAAGATATTCGCGATAAATTGAAAAAATGTACTCTCATGGGTGGTTTTGGGTTGGTTCAACCCCGAATTCAAGATGACAACCAAAATTTTCGGAATCAGTGGAGTCGAGTTACTCTAAAAACATAGGTTGGCAAAAAGTAATATGATTTGCTTCTAAACATTCGAATTTAAAGAAATAAACCTAGACTATATATTAAATTTCGAAAGTCTTTGAAAATCAAGCGGTTGCAACTACCACCATTGACGTATGACTGTAAACACTGCTTATATGCAGTCGGAATTTGTACGAATCTCGAAGCTGGGAAGCTAGTCAAAGTTTAAAAGGGTTTTAGAAACACCAGATCCTCCGCCATTTCTTCGAAATCATCGCCCTGTAATAATTACTTCTGCGGCGTGCTATATACCTCTCCGTATGGGAAAATAGGTTCATTTTGTAAGGGTAAAAGCCCATGTAAGCATAAAAATATCTATTCCTTGGCCAAGGAAAGCATCAACTCAAAACAAAAAATCTGTATGACTCCTTCACCATTTTAAACTCTAAAAGAAATACATGGTTGTAGTGGAAGTTCTGCCATTCCAGTCCCACAAGATATACACATAGTCATTCTGACTTACCATCTAAGTTTTGGCATGAAAATATGAATACCCAAGAAAATATAGCACAACAATAATACGCCTCTAGACATGCCTGTTATCCAGCACATTTGCATAAAGTAAATATCCTGCCTTCATTGTGAAATTTGTAATATTAAAGGTAACCTGGATCATATTTTCTCGCAGTGTTCTAAATACAAAGCTGCAAGTGACAGATTATATAACAATCTTATTAATTGTAATATTCAATCTCCTTTTAATCTACTCTCTCTTCTCAGAAAATAATAAACAAATTTTTGATTACGTTATTGTTTTTTTGGAAGAAAAGAAAATTTTATTATTAAATTTGTGAGTGAATGTTTGTGTAGGTTAGCTTCGTATCCTCTTTCGTTTTCCCTCTGTTGCATTCTGTAGTTTATAGTGGTCCTCTAATTTTGTTGGTTATTAAAAAACAAATGTCCTGATAGACCGAAGGACGAGAAGCATGTGTCCTTATTTTCTCTCCTTTGCTGATCTTCAGTTTTTGTTTTTCTTTCTTTGTCGATATAGGTTACTAAGAATAAATGATTTTTAGGGTAACAGTTGGCTATATGGCTAAGTGGCTAAATGCCAGAAACCTCTCCACTATTAAAGGCAATTATTTTTATAGAATCAGTGCATCGAAGCAACGTTATTTTTTATGCAAAAAAGAGATAAATCCTCGAGTGAATTTAATGGTGTATCGATCAAGATGATATAAGTAAGTGGAAAATGTTAAATGTTTGTTTAACAATGTTAAAAATGGTTGGGCATTGAAAATTACCAGGAAATTTCAGTACTAAGGACCTTATCAAAAATTCTAGAACGCGTTTTGCATAACAGAGTTGTTAAATTCTTTGAAAGATATTTTCAAGTAACCATCTCAAAAACTGCATATCTTGAGTTACATCAGTTTGTGAGATTAAGAACAAAAAGTTTCATCTTGTTAGATTTTTATCAAAAGTATTACACGATGAATACTAAAATATAAGGGCAGTTCTAATATGAATACCTAAAGTTAATGACTTACTTCCTAAAAATTACGGGAATTTTCTGGCAATAAGACCTAACATCATATATAACTTACCAAAGCATTCCTTATAATTTTTTTTATTAAAGGTGTGTTTAAAAAATTTTGCTGGTCATTAGTGGTACAAGGATTGTTTTTAAGGGATTTTTTAATTTCTAATTGTTCAAGAAGGTTTGAATGTTTACTTTTACTTTCTGCGTAAATTAAATTTATGTGTGTGCGTCCATAAAATGGTTACTTTCAATGCAATATACTGACATTGCTGTATTTTTATTGTTATGTAACATTAAGTTTTTATGTTCTTTAACTTTATTGTTTATACTTCTACCACTGACAAGTACAGACATCATTACAATCTTTATATTTAATTTCTTATACATCAAATTTATTATGTTTATTTATTTCTCTTTATTATTGTCCAGTATTCTTCTTTTGTTTTATATACACTTATTGTAGAAATAGATAAATTATTCAATTTATTAAAAATTTTTCAGTATTTTTGAAATATAATAAATGAGACTAAATTTGGTAGATTTATTAGGCGCAGTGAAAATTCTTTTTGAAGCAGTTCAAGCTGTTAGATTTTGAATAAATTTTCTATAAACGACTAATTGTATTCATTAGTTCTTGCAATCTGTTTAATTATATTTAATTCAACATTAAAATCGTTTTCATCTAGAGGAAAGTTCGTAAGTCTATATATTATACTATGAAAGGGTGAAAGTTTAATTCTCCAAGATTGTTATGAATTATTATAGATAACTGTGTCTGAAGTACGATATGTGTCAAATTTTAAGTGATTACTATTTTTAATATTAATATATAGAAAGTTTAATTGACTATTTCACTACATTTTGAAGTGAATTTGAGTATTAAAGGAATTCAAGAAATTAAGATAATTAGATAAGCTTCTTTCTGTATATACGAAAAATATCGTCTACGTAATGAGTCCTATAGGAAACTAGTGTATTTAGATTGCTATAATTAAAAAAAATCCCTAAATTTCTCATTGGTCTCTTTGTCTATGATTTTCACCATTAATAATTCTATTTCTTCATTTGTATCAATTTGTGAATTACACAGCCACACAAAAAAAATTTCTTTCAGATCTGGGGATCAGTTTATCATATCCTATAATATTTTGACCCGCTGAATCCAAATCTGCCATCAGATTTGAGCCAGCACGTCTTAGTTTTGCAGAAAATGCAAAAACCGTGAAAATAAGTGCTACAAGCCCAAGGTTTTTTGCATTTTATGCAAAACTGAGACGTGCTGGCTCAAATCTGATGGCAGATCTGGATTCAGCGAGTCAGAATACTATAGGGAATGAAAGTCTGATCCCCATATCAGAAAAAAAAATGTGTGTTTGTGCACAGCCAAAAAAAATATCTTCCTATAGTATTTTGACCCGCTGAATCCAAATCTCTCATCAGATTTAAGCCAGTACGTCTCAGTTTTGCATAAAATGCAAAAAACCTTGGCTTGTAGAGCTTATTCTCACGGTTTTTGCGTATTCTGCAAAACTGAGATGTGCTGGCTCAAATCTGATGGCAGATTTGGATTCAGCGGGTCAAAATACTATAGGATATGACAGTGTGATCTCCAGATCTGAAAGAAATTTTTTTGTGTGTGGCTGTGTTTACAACTTTATGTTAAATTAGCCTTAGTTATGTGAGCGAGTCTCAGGTGAACAGACTTTTAACATCAATTGAGACTAATTTTGCGCTTAGTGAATAATTTCTTGTATTTTTAATATACTCGAAATAGTTTTTCATAGAACGTTTAGATTTATGCTTCAGCCAAATTTTTAATAAAATAAAAACAGCATTAATAAATTTGCACAGAACAATACTCACATTTGACACCCTATTTTAGAACAACGAAACAAAATTTCTTACATAGATTCTCGGTTATCCTGGTCTCATCAAATGGATTACATCTGTGGAAAACTTAACAAAGCAGCCTACGCACTAATCAAACTACGATGCAGTAATGTAGGCCTTGCGACATTTACTTAGTACTATCCCTTGCCTACCCCCATTTATGTTACAATATAATATTATGGAGAAAAGCAGTTGAAGCAAACAGGGCATTCATAATTCAGCAATGAATTATTAGACTTACTGCCTGCACTATAAACTTTATTTAAATGCGATTTAGTTAAACAGCCGTTAAGCTAAATGGCCCTTTAACTTCCCCATATGTAAACCATGATCGAGAAGTATTAATCTAAATCTCTGTTTTAGTAAGATTGGTAAAAAATTTACTAAAAAGCTTTGTTGACTGGTTGAGTTGTTTTATCAAGAAAAATTAGAGAAACCAATATTAAAAATATTAGCAAAATCAAAAAGAATACGCTGCAAAAACTTTACCAATGTTCATTTTTTCTTTGTTTGGCAAGTTCAAGTTTTTGGTTAATTTTTCAGGTTTAAAGAATTTAAAACTCGGATATTTGACATTTGACCTAAATGGAGTTTATTTAAATTTTGCTGATAAATAAACGTTTTTGTTGCTAATGTAGATAGTGTAACGGGGATAAATGTTTCTAACCACAACCTACCTACATGAAATATCTAGGAAATATTTATGTTTAAAAATAAAAGGCTTCCTACAGAAATTAAAAATATGTAAGGCATTTATAAGACACTTCCTCCATCAAAACATTTTCTATACAATCAATAATTTCTATAATATAATTAATTACAAACTTTATAAACCGTGTGAAAAGCAAGTACTAAATTATTTGTGTATTCTATAACATGTATAATTTTCGCAAATATCTCGAGAATTAAGCATCTTAGTAGAAAACATGAAGGTACATTTTTTGGTGACTATAACAATTGCATTAATTTGAGGCTTGTTATGTGCACTAAAATTTGAAGCACATTTTATTTTTACCATAAAATTACAGTGGAGTCACACTAAAAGGACACCGCACGTTTTATAGGTAAATTGGTGGCCTGTCAAATTTGATGAGTGTTTAATATGTTGTAGTTCAATTGATTCTGAACAATAAGTTCCTCTGGCAAACTTCAAATTATGGACAGTTTCTCCGATAAATAGCTCCAAAGACTGGACCTACCACTCGACACTGTATTAACAATTTCTCAAAACGTACTGCAGGTATTGAAATAATAACTGCTGGAAATGAATAACCAGAGTATTTACCATTATTTGGTCTTAGATTGATGTGCCTGAACTTCCGGTTTTGCCGAAAGTGACGTCAAATCACGTTTCTCGAATGCACAACACTCGTTTACCTTAATTTTATACATCATATACATAAGTAGCTTTATTAAAATTCAATTTCTTAGTAAATAACTAAGTACGTGCATTGATTGATAAAACATTGATGCTAGCTTGATACCGGGTACATCATAATCTTGGTACAAAACAAAGTTGATTTTATTTTTCAAGATATAAAATTGCAGTTTTGCCTAGTCAATATATAATACATTAAACTTTATTATTCTCACAAAAATTGCATAGATGATGACTTTTATTTTTTTAAATATCTACTTATTTTAATCGTTCATTACTAGAAATCAAACCAAAAAACAACTTTATTTTAAATTAATTAACAAAGAACAGCATTCCTCCCCTAGCACGTGTCGGAGCCAGCCAGATATACACAGTGCGAGGAGCAATGAAAGGCTGGATGAAACGAGGCCAGATTAGATTAAGAACAGTTAAAAAAATGAACACAAGCTCTTTTCGCAGCAAAGCGAACTAAATTGTGTATAAAATGAACAAAGTATATAGAAAAAGTAACTTAAAACAAGCTAAAAACGTACTCTTCGCCAATTTACTGAGCTTTTTATATAATTGTTACACATTCTATAGGATACTTTTCGCAGTTTTTTTGTAAATAATGTTAGTTTTTGTACATCCTAAATTTTGTGATACCAATCTTTGTTGTGAAAAAAATTATATGAAAAAAAAAATGAAAAAAAAAAAAATATCCAACCTGTGTGGGATTCGAACACACGATATTCGGATTGCAAGGCAAAAGTTTATGGAGATAACATCTCGCAAGATTTCTATTTAAGTACAAGCGACAAAAATTAAGAGATTTTTTTTTGTAATTAAATAATTAATAACTTTTTTATTTACTGATCGATTTTCTTCAAAAATAATAGGATTCTTCTTCTGGCTAACATTAACTTACTTTCCAAATTTCAATACAATCGGACTTTTCTTTCTTAAGTTATCGTGCTTACAAGAAACGTGACGGACGGACGGACGGACAGACGGACATTTTGAAAGTTGTTCAGAATTCGTTCACTAACACAATGATATGAACATTTTTTTCTCTACGAGCGATATTTACGATTTTAGAAATGTGCCGATCAAATACAATATACTTTTCGTTTCTGCGAAGAGTATAATAACACTGCCCCACAAAAAAAAAATGTGTACCAGAGACGTGAATACATAGATTTTGTGTATATTTTTATACTGAATCCGAATTCGCAGCCAAAAATATGGGTTACCCAGGTAGTTTTTTAGTAAAATGCAAAAACATCCCCTCTGCAGACCTAGGTATTTCTTACCCCTTTGAGTCACATATTTTTCTATTCAATGCAATGGTTTGGTCTAAATTTTGTTACCGCGGGTTTTTGGGGTCGCTGATTACGAAACTGAAGTCCAAATCCGAAAATTCCTGAATAAAAGATGACGGATGTAAAAATTGGAAAAGCATTCAAAATTTGAACATTATGGCTGAAACTTGTTACTCGGGGGTTTTTGGAGTCGCTGATCACGATTTTGTGGTCTTAATTCGCAAATTCTTAAATCCAAAATGGCGGACCCATTATGGCGTATTAAAAAGTACCATATAAATTGGTATTTACCACCCAAAGAAATATGTTATGAATGTTTAAAAAAATTGAGGCATTTGAGTAAAAATAGGCAAATGTCTAAAAATGAAAGACAAGGAATATAAATTCGATTTGCAGTGTGTAGTCTCGCTGAAATGTAAAAGTGAGGACGAATGAAATAGGGACGATTTGGAGCAAAATGTATAAAACTGATCATCGTGGCAATATCGTGGGAAATTATAATTTAAAGCTTGAAAGTACCCCTTTTCTAACGAGTTACATGAGCAGGGTGGAAAATTTCAATGGGGAATAGTACATTATTATTATCTGTCAAAGTGACGTTTATCCCGTTTGACATCTGTCAGTGTGACATCTGTCAGTTTGACATATATGTCAAAATGACGTTTATCCCGTTTGACATATGTCAGTTTGACATCTGTCAGGTTGACATCAAATTTGATATCTGCCAGTTTGACATCTGCCAAAATGCTGTTTATCCTGTTTGACATCTATCAGTTTGACATCTGACAATTTGATATTTTAACGTTTGTTAAAAGTATTTAAGATAATAAAGTAATTATTCTGATTAGAGTATATGGAAATAGATGCCCAAAATGTTAACTAGATATAATATGTTTCCGCAGGATATTTAAAATGTGCCGCGAAACAATTTTTTTTTATAATTTTTACCAAATAGGCATCTACGGAGAATCGTGATCAGCGATAATCTTCAAATTTTGAATGCTTTTCCGATTTTTACATCCGCAATATTAGATCCGCCATCTTTTATTCAGGAATTTTCGAATTGGGACTTCAAATTCGTAATCAGCGACCCCAAAAACTCGCGGTAACAAAATTTAGACCAAATCATTGAATAGAAAAATATGCGACTCAAAGGGATAAGAAATACCTAGGTCTGCAGAGGTGGTTTCAAGCCCCTTAAAATAAGATTATATTATATTTTTTACTCAACCTACATTTGTATATTTGGAATTACAAACTACGAGGCTATGGCTTTTCACATTGTTTTGCATTATAACATTCGTTATTTGATCTTAAGGGTGGAATTACGCCCTCGTAGGGGTGGGTATGGGTTTAATTTGCATATATTTCTTTCTAATGCTCAAAATTTTATTTTAAAATGTTTTCTCAAAGTATTTACAAATTGTTGCATTTTATTATAAAGCTTTACCGTATTACTCTATTTTAGGGGATGTTTTTGCGTTTTACTAAAAAACAACCTGGGTAACCCATATTTTTGGCTGCGGATTCGGATTCAGCATAAAAAAATACACCAAATCTATGTATTCACGTCTCTGGTACAGAACTTTTTTTTTCTTTTGTGGGGCTGTGTAATTAATGTATGCAAAATACGCTATTGTAAATAAAATATAAAAAGTATCATCGACTGTGAGGAAGAAATCGCTAGCGATGCGAAATTGTATCTATTTTTTTTGTTTGAATTGTTCTACTGCTCAAAAATTACTAATAATAATCTTTCCAAAATTGCGGCAGTGAATAGGGATTTAAAAGGACAAAAACTGGTCACTAAAATTCGATAACGTCCATTGTGTTATGGTCTCCAGCCTTCTCAGTTACCCTCAAGCATTGAAATTATTAACAAACTGGAACGCGCACTCAATGCTCTAGATATACGAAATAACTGAAGCAAGAAAAGAAACTCGCTTGCACTATTCTGTCCTTTCCTGACAAGATCTGGTTGGTTGAAGGAAACGTCTGATTGGTTAAAGGAAACTAGTTGGAGGAAACGTTAACCGTCCGTACGCAAGCGGAAAAGAGATGCAATAGTGCACGCAAGTTTCTTTTTTTGCTTCACTTTCTCTAGTCAAGTGAGCGTTCTAGTGTGTTATTAATTCCTTAAGATATGCATGGATGAATATTGTATAATAAGTTTAATTAATTTTAACCAGTAAGTATGTCACTAAATTATACGTAAAAATTAAACTTTATAAATTTTACAATTCGAAATTAATGTTCACTTATTATTCAAATCTATATTTTGTCAAAAGACAAAAAGCAATCTGGTTATTTAAAGTGTTATAAAAAACACAATTCATATTTTCAATTTGATGCAAATATCTCATGCTTACAAGAGGTATCAAACCCTCAATTAAAACAAAACTATACTTAAAATTATAAATTTCCCCAAACTAATCAATCAACATAAAGACTGCCGAATATGTCATAAAGCTACGACCAATACACTGTGCGCAGCAGCCTTAAAAACCAGACAAAATTTAAATTTCGTAAGAACTACATTAAAATTGGTGGTGAAACTTTGTTTCATAATTTTTTTAAAAAATGTTTCTCCTTAATTTGTAAAGATGCAAAAAAATAAAAAAAGTTCGACCATTTTTAAACAATAACTTAAATAACAATATACAATGTGTCCCACTTTTCATGGAGCCACCCTCATATCTCGCTCACCTGATATCCGAATATTTTGAAATTTTGGTGGTGAATGTATACCTATAAAGTGAGCCTTTAAACGTAACCACATTCGACTGAAGTCAGAGGCGTTCGATTCTATGATGGAAAAATTTGAAAAAAAAGTATTAGCGATTTTTTTAGAGAAAAATTAGTAAGATATTCTTAATCAGCACCTTTAGATACCCCTTAAAATAATTTGTATCTGTAAAACGCATTCTCATATGAAAAAAATGTATTCTTTATTTTTTGTTCAGAATAATGTATTGTACTAGTATGATATGATTCTATAACAAAATTACTATTTATTTAATAAGACAAAAATTCTAATTTGTACATACCTACCATGTTTCTAACAAATAATCTTCAATAAAGACCTCAGTAAGCCATGAAAACAAAAGTTATTGCAAGTGTCAATGTATTATTGAACGTCAATAAGTTAATACGTTAAAAATTTAATGAATGCTGGTTTAATGTTACATGATAAGTGAACTGAAATTTTTTATGATAATGGCTCGGCGTTTAACAATGCAAGAAAAAGTGGAATTGGTTCGTTTAGTCGGAGATAATGCCAGATCGTATAGAAAAGCTGCTGATGAATTTAATTTACGGCATCCTGGCCATCAGCATCCCATTCGCCATAAATTGGTAGCAACCATCAATAAAAATTTTGACAATACAGGAAATGTATGTAAGACCAAATAATTATAATTTACAAAATCTGCAAAATCAAAACGAGGAACGCATTTTACAATATTTTAGAGAACATCCAAGATATAGTATAAGTCAAGTAGCATTAAATCTAAATATTGGTAAGAACATCGTTTGGCGTTGCTTGAAAAAATATAGAAAAAGAGCATTCAAGCCAAAATTTCTACATACCCTAGAAGAAGGTGATACTGACAGAAGATTGGATTTCTGTTTTTGGGCCCATGGTGAATTTTTAAACAATGTAAATTTTCTGAAAAACGTCATATTTACTGATGAAGCAACATTCACTACCAATGGGTAGTATGGTCTCAGAACTGCCGTTTTTGGGATGACGAAAATCCCCACTGGTATATCAGTACTAAAAGGCAATACGTGTCAAAAGTTAACGTTTGGTGTGGTTTATGGAAAGACCAGATTATTGGGCCTTTTTTCATTCCGAGATTGAATGGAGAAGCGTATTTAAATTTGTTGCAAAGAGAAATTCAACCCTTTCTCAATAATCTGCCTCAAGATGTCAGAAGGGACTTGTATTATCAACTTGATGGTGCCCCGGCTCATAACGTTGCAAGGGGTTGGGCTAGAAGATAATTTTCCAGGTAGATGGATAGGTTTAAGAAGTCAAGTGCATGAGTTTCCTTCGAGGTCTCCGGACCTAACACCACTTGATTTCTATTTGTGGGGTCGTCAAAAAAATATAGTGTATAAGGACAGACCACGTAGCCAAGATGAGTTAATGATCAAAATTAGACAGGCATGTGTTGAAATCACTCCAGCCGAGATTAGGAAAGTTGTACTCCATGTAAGAAAACGGATTAAGCAATGTATTCGGAATGATGGTGGCTACATAGAAACGCAAAGAATTATATAATAAAATTATTTGTGTAGATTATTTGTTAGAAACATGGTAGGTATGTACAAATTAGAATTTTTGCCTTATTAAATAAATAGTAATTTTGTTATAGAATCATTTCATACTAGTACAATACATTTTTCTGAACAAAAAATAAAGAATAATTTTTTTCATATGAGAATCCGTTTTACAGATACAAATTATTTTAAGTTGAAAATTTTTTTTTTTTTTGACGGCTCATATCTCAAACACCTTTGAACCCACAACGATGTAATTTTGTACAAAGGGATTTCTAAAGGTGCTGATTAAGAATATCTTACTAATTTTTCTCTAAAAAAATCGCTAATACTTTTTTTCAAAAATCGACCCCCTTTTTCCATCATAGAATCGAACGCCTCTGATTTCAGTCGAACGTGGTTACGTTTAAAGACTCACTTTATAGGTATATATTCACCACCAAAATTTCAAAATATTCGGATATCAGGTAAGCGAGATATGAGGGTGGCTTCATGAAAAGTGGGACATATTGTATATGTTTGAACTAATTTTATGAGAAAATTTCCCAGTGATGTTAAATCATGCCAAATTTTAAGTGGAAATATTTATAACAATGCCTAAAGTACAATAATAAATTCAAAAATTGAATCAAATGTTTAAGTGCGTCAAGTAGAACATTTTTTTTAATATAGGTTTTTTCACATAGTTTTCAGCAGCACAAAAAAAATTTTTTCTTGAAATTTCATTATTTTCTTTTAAATAATTTAAGTTTTTTATCAAACCTCTGTTCGAATTGATAAAATATGCGGGAAAAATCAAATGATTGATGATTGAATGATATGATTTTTCGATTTTTCCCGCATATTTTGGCATCGCAGGCAGCTTTGCATTTATATAAAGCGAACGTTTTTCTGGTCATAATTAGATCCTAATTTGTTCTATACTTGATTACAATTTGATTCAAGTCGCACAATAAATAAAAATTTTAGAGATATGTTCCGATTTTAAATGGGTCACTGTGTATTACATTTATTTTACGTACCTACAATACCTACCGTACCTACCGTTTAGTTCAGACGTTGGTAAGTAAATTACTTACCGACGAGTTTGGCCTAGCAATCAGTAAACATGGCAACACATATTGTAAATAGACAAAGGAACTCTATCGTGCAAAAAATGTTGTTCTACGACTTTATGCACAATTAACAATTAAATTTTCGATTCTGTTATTATTTTTTAGGTTCTTGGTTAATTATAACTTAAGTTATCCGGACAATTTTAATTGAGCAACTCGTTCAAACAGATCTAGTTTTCTTCGCAATTTCATGATAAATTATATAGCGGTGCGAGGTATACAGCCTGAGCTATTTAAGGAAAGCTGCGAAAAAATCACAGTTTAAACAAAATTTCTCTATAAGCGACATTTGAGATTTTAGAAAAGTGGCTGGAAAATACAATATACTCTCCGTTCCATATTATATGAATATCTGTGAGAGGAATATTGATTGCGACCTCGTTTGTGAAATATTATATATGACATTCTAAAGAAAAATATGTATATTTCCACCTAAATCTTAATCTTGAGCTCTGACAAAAATTTCAGTGCTTTCCACAATTTCAAGAGTAGTCCACAACTATAACATGTAACTTTAGGCAGACCTATAAATTATTCTGACTATTTCCATCACATTATAACTAATGAAATATCAAGATTTTAAAAATATGGACCAATAAGAACAGACTTTCTCTTCAGCGAATATTGCATTCCAAGTGAAAATTTATATACAATTAGTCTATGTAATGAAGCATTATAAGGCGACTTTTTTGTAAATATTTCGTGAAAACACGAGATTACCTTCCCCTCCCCGTCTTCGAAGGTGCTGAACACGATGCAAGTGCTGGGAGAAGTTTCTGACCACCGCAACCCCCTGAAACGGCCAAAAACCACCCCTTATGTTTGGTCTGGGAGTGATTTGTCGACGGATTATACTTGAAACAACATGGAAGCGGGTTATAGAGTAAGTGGAATCCAGACAGCAGGCCCATGGGGTTGATTAAACCCTCCCGAGAGGTGGAAAAATATTTTTTTTCAAATGATTCGACTCAAATGTGTATCCCCCCGTTTTTGGGGTCGCTGATCACGGGAAAAATATTCATTTTTAGCTCCTCAAACGGGAATCGGGAAACCACCCCTCACTCATCAGAAAGCATGCTATCCAGGATTTACAGGTTTTTCGACACATGATCGTTATTCCTGTGCATATTCCTCAATTTTTAATGGAAGAGAAGGTGGTAGCGACCTCGAGGGTTGCTTCAACCCTTCCAACGGGTGTAAAATTCATTAATAACACTTTGAATCGTCAATACGACCCTGCCCTGTTGTCGCAGGCGCTGATCACGATAAAAATATTCACCTTCATCTCCGACTCTCCAGCACCCTCGAAAACGGGGGAGGGGGGAGGTAAACTTGTCTTTGCACGAAATATCTTTGCCTTCATTACATAGACTAAATGACAGTCAGCGAAAATTGCACCAGGCTTGACAGCTAAAACTTCAGTTGAATCAATATCAATAAAAAATATTTCTTGTTCTGTTTTTTCTGGAAATAGTATGATTAATAATATATTATAATATAATATAATATAATATAATATAATATAATATAATATAATATAATATAATATAATATAATATAATATAATATAATATAATATAATATAATATAATATAATATAATATAATATAATATAATATAATATAATATAATATAATATAATATAATATAATATAATATAATATAATATAATATAATATAATATAATATAATATAATATAATATAATATAATATAATATAATATAATATAATATAATATAATATAATATAATATAATATAATATAATATAATATAATATAATATAATATAATATAATATAATATAATATAATATAATATAATATAATATAATATAATATAATATAATATAATATAATATAATATAATATAATATAATATAATATAATATAATACAATGTAATGTAATATATTATATTATAATATATTTCGTGCATTACAAATAATTTTAAAATTCAGTATTCAAAGCGTGTTGCCTTTAACAAACCGCATTCATTCATTTTGATGAGATTTTACTAAAAAAGTACCATCGATTGCGTTTCTTGAACTTTGTCAAATCTCATCAAAACGAACTCAAGCAGTTTCTAGGCAACACGTTTTCATGCTAAATTTTCGATAATTTTTAATGCACTTAATATATTACTACAGAAAATATTAAAAATTTTGCTTAAATCGTTAACGGGAAAATTGAAAAGAGATTTATTGAAAATGAAAGTTTAACAGGTTTACGATAGGAATCCGTATGAATTCAGTACCATATTTTGCCCAAGTAGATATGTGGTCCTACATTTTCTAAAACACTATATTTTCTATTTACATATGTCATAAATTTTATGGATTTAAATTTTATGAGTTCACGAACCCACAGGTAGTTCGTATTATGCTTAATTACAACTGTAAAAGATGAATTAAACTTGTGCTGGTCGATTTGTTTATGTTTCAATTTGGAATTCCTAGTCCGTGAGACACGACAGCGTGGTGCAGTGAACGTTAAATGTTTTGCCTCATATTTCATGCAATTAACTGGGGAAATTAGTAGTAATCTAAATGCACATCTGCCATCGCTTCCTTGAGTCTCTTAATTAAAGTAAGAGCACTCCAAGTCGGCCTCGCGGTTATCTTGTGATCTACTAGGGTGTTGTTCCATTTTGAGCAACCAAATACTTTAATTAAACTACTGAGATGCAGATCGGTTCGTTTGTGTCGCGTTGTTGCATATTTTATAGATCGACCTTTGACAATTACTGCGCAAATTACATTCAATTCAATAAAGTAAAATGAGTTTGAACGAGTCATTGTGTAGGGTGTTTTAATATTTGCGAAAACTATTTTACAATCAGTCAAATTAAAGTATAAACTTCGACAGAATAAAAAAATTATTGTTTTGGGTTTTTCCCGAAATAGCATCCAAAGTTGTTCCTCTACATAAATAAGGTGATAAATTACTAATGAAGAACTATAGACCCAGTGTACGTTGTAATTTTTGAAAAAATTGTCCTATTTTTAACCAAGCATGATATTTTCAGAAACTATCAGCATGGTTTTAGGCAGGACAAAAATTCTTTCTGCCATTTTATAATAATAATAATGTTTATTTACGAAAAACAAATTTAAATACAATTATACAATTATATTAGCTTCATTTAATAAATGTAAACAAACACGCAATATCGCTGAAGTATAATTAATTATATTTGTACGCGACTTCTTAACACTAAATAGAATCTGTAATAAAATATAATATTTATTGACTAAATATAATAAATATATTTATTGACTTAATCTATAGTAAAATAAAATATTTATTGACATAATCGGTAGATGACGTTATAGACGGGGTTAGTTCAAGTTCGGGTAATGAAGTCATTATGTAGTATTCACAATCATTTTAAAATAGTCACATTAAGGGTTTAATCACAGTAGTTAATGGGTGTCTTTTACAGTATTATTTTTCATTTATATTTTATATAGGATTTATAACTTGTATCACTTTGCACAGTTTTTAAATATTATTCATAACAAAATATTCTTACAAATGATATCGTTTAATCTATTTCTACGAATGGAGGTTATCCATTTTTTTAATACTTTTTATAATACATCATGAATTTGTATGAAAATTAAATAACAATAAAAAATGCATTGGCCTTTTCATGGACCTAAGTAAGGCTTTCGACTTAGTTAATTATGATTAATTTAATGAAAAACTTTTCAAATATGGATTGAGAGGAAAGATTCATGCTTGGTAACTATCTTACCTGTCTGATCGCAAGTAAATAATTGTTGTGAGGTCGAATGGGAAGAATATAAATATAGGTGTACTAAAAGGATCTGTATTAGGACCTCTATTATCTTTAATATTTGTGAGAGATTTACCTTGCATTGATACTCACAACAATTTAACAGTGTTTGCTGAGATAACACTTATTTAATGTCAGGTCCTTCGATAGACTCTGTTACAAAGTTACTGCAAAATATGATTGATAGATTTGCAGAATGGTTTAAAAACTATATACTACAATTGAATACAACAAAAACAATTTTCAATAATTTTACTCCAAGATCAGCAGCAATAAACATCTGCTACCTATTAAGAATTGAAAATAAATCCATTGAACAGGTACCTAGTACCACGTTTCTGGGAATATGTTAGTCTATGTAAAGAAGGCAAAAATAGGGTAAATATTTCGTGCAAAGACGAGATTCCCCCCCCCCCCCTCTCCAGTTTTCGAGGGTGCTAAATACGATGCAAGTGGTGGGAGAAGTTTTTGACCGTCGCAACCCCCCGAAACGGCCTTTTGTGGATCCCTTTAGGTTTTCATATATAAACGTAGTGATTTATCGATGGGTTATACTTGAAATAATTTGGAATGGGGTTATAGAGTGAGTGCAATCCAGACAGTAGGCCTAGGGGGTTGATTAAAGCCTCCCGAGTAGGGTTTGCAATCCCGAAATCCCGAACCCGAAAATCCCGGGATCCCGGTAATACTTAGATACCGCATATCCCGGAATCATAGTCGCTTGGATCCCGGGATTTTCGGGATTGTAAAACAAGATGAAACCGTATTTTAATTCTACAACATTTTAGTTACCCCCGGAAATGCTTCCAAAAGGCAATGATCGGCTTAAAAATGTCACTTTGATACTGGATTCGGAATATATTATCAAATCACCGAAGTTTATAAACTCTGATGATTTGGTTAAATTATTGGAACCACTTAAAGTCACAGTGAAGGCACCGTGCTGATGTGTGCAAATTTATTTATCAGATATTTCTTTAAATTTCATGTTAAAGCAAATTATACAAGTTATATCTACTTGCACAATTTCAATGAGCAAGAATTAGACGCGCACTATTCCAGGTTCCTAAAAATGTCATTAGGGAAATATTAGAGAATCTTATAAAACGTTTCCAAAAAATTACAGAGGTAATTGATGATGAAGACTATGAAGAAAATAATATTCTCCTCTCAGCACAGAAAAATCATTGAAAAACATTTTTAACAATATGTTAGAAAACGCAATTAATCCAATTCGAATACGCCCTAAAAAAGATTTGATATCATTAAATTAAAAAAAACTGAACACTTTTCGAAAATAAAAGCAACACGGATATGTACCTTCAGCTGGCATATATGATTATCTGATAACGATACCGCCAACTAATGTAGAATCTGAAAAAAATTATATGTAAAAAAAACTTTTTAAAAACAAACTTTTATTATTATTTAGGTGTACTAAAACGAAAACAATTAAATTAATTGTCTTAAAAGCTTATCGCGCGAGAAGTTCATATAGGCATTAATTTTGTTTGACAGAGATTGTAAGTACCAAGTAAGTATTTTTTTTTTTTCAATTCACGCGGCCACCTTTTAAGACAATTAATTTAATTTTTTCGTTAATAATAATAAGAGCTTGTTTTTAAAAAATTTTTTGTTATATATAATTTTATTTTTAAATTTTTAATTACATCTTAATTCATTCGTTTTATATTCATTGCATCGCGTCGTCCTTACTTAAAAGTACCGAATCCTCCGGCATTTCTTTGAATGCAACGTCTGAATGTATACATTATCCAATCAAATTATAATTTAAAAAACTACAAAACACAATTTTTGGTACCATATCATTATATTGTCACCAAAGCTGCACGTGTATGCAAAATTTCAGCTCAATTGGACATCGTTAAGTGGTTCGAAATTGACTGCAAGATTTGATTGACCTAAACATATTAACATACAAAAGATAAATAAAATCTCGTAAATACGTTTTCCATAACTGGTACCATATGTACGAAAATTAGATCCAAATTTGGGGTTAATACCATTAACGAATTAAATTTTCTACGCTACGGGTTTAGTCAACACTGTCAGTAATAAACATTCGGAGAGTTTTTGTTCATATAATTATGTATTCACTATGCTATTATTTTTTTAATTCCTAATCCCGATTCCGAAATCCCGGGATTCCCGGGATCGTGTAAATTTGATCCCGAAATCCCGGGATTGTATTATGACTCCGGGATTGCACACCCTACTACCAAAATCCTTTTTTTTTTCCAAATGATTCGGTTCAAACGCGTATCCCCGTTTTCGTGGTCGCCAATCACAGGAAAAATATTCATTTTTAGCTCATCCCTCACACGGGCAGAAAGTTTGCCATCCAAGATTTACATGTTTTTCGACACATGATCGTTATTCTTGTGCATATCCCTTCATTTTTCACGGAAGAGAAGGTGGTAGTGACCTCGGGAGTTCCTTCCAAGGGGTGGTGTAAAATTCATTAATTACACTTTGGATCGTCAATTTTGTCGTCAATGGCAATGTTGCTTATTCAAAGAATTACATGAAAATATTTTTATGACCAAATAAATTATTTGCTTAAAATTAACAATTAATTAAAAAAACCTAGCTCCTTTACAAACAGCATAACAATCCTTATATTCCTCAAAATAATAATAATAGTAAGAATAATAATAATAATGACTATAACGATCATGTATCGAAAAACCTGTAAATCCTGGGTAGCATGCTTTCTGGTGAGTGAGGTGAGGTGGTGGTTTCTGCCCGTTTGAGGATGAGGAGGAGGGGTTGGAGCTAAAAATGAATATTTTTCCCGCGATCAGCCCCCTAGACCTGCTGTCTGGATTCACTTACTCCATAACCCCCTTCCATGTTATATCAAGTATATCTCGTCGATAAATCACTACCCAGATATGCTTATACAGTGTGTCCCAGGATAGATGTAACAAGAGGTGTAATGGACCAAAAATTTTGGAATTTTGGAATTTTGGAATGGCATTTGGGGATTGAGTCTTGCTTGTTGTAAAACTAAAGTATACCAAAAATGACTTGATTTGGTGTTCTACAGGGTGTTTTATAAGCAATGTTGTAAAAATCACCACTAATAAAGTACCTTTATTTTTCAAAATATGAAAAAATTCCACTAAGAAAAGTTATTTAGAATGCATTTTATACCTCTATACCATTTTTTTGAAACTTATTTTATTTATTACGTATTTTATTTGGAACCATTTAATTAAAACTGCATAAAAACTATTTTTTGTGAATTAATATTTAAAGTCATGTAGAAGCTAAAAGTAGGCTATGAGAAAAGCAGTGGATACACATTTATCATTTATTATTGACATATCTCTCAAACGTAGTCAATATTATCCTTAATTTCTGTTTCAAATTAGCGAACCAAGCATAAAAAATTAAGTGAAAATGGTACTCACAGTGCGTAAAAAAATTTATATTGTGCAATGCTACAGAATTGAAGGTGAAAACTCGCTAAGAGAAGTGGTAAGCCAATTTAATTTGAAATTTCCAAACACTGCTTTGTCACGTACTCAGGCTATGAGAATAATTAAAAAATTTCTGGCTACTGGTAGTGTTCTTAACATGAAAAGAAAAATAAAAGCATATGATGAAGACAATGTTGGGACTATTATAGCTCATGCTCATAGCTCTGTTATAGAAAATTCTCGGATGCCACTAAGAGAGAGATCAGCTCTTATTAATATTAGCAAGTCTGAACTCCAAAGAATTTACAAGGCAAAGAAAATTAGGGCATATAAAGCAAATTATAAACATTCGCTTGAAGAGGGAGATGACGGCCTTAGGTTGGCCATTGGAGAAAAAATCATGAGAGATTTTTTCATAATTTCATAATTTTCTCAAATGAATCCACATTCACAACCAATGGTGTTGTTTCATCTTAGAATTGTCGGTTTTGGGCTCCTCCAAATTTTAGAATTCATTGTAGAAGACAATATTATAAAAAAGTGAATGTGTGGTGTACCGTTTCTTAGCACGTTGGAGTTATTGGACCTTATTTTATTGAGGGAAGGTTAAACCAGCACACTTATTTACAGCTTCTTGAAAGATTTTCTGAAGAACATTTAAATATTTTAAGAGGTATGCCTTTAGTTCATTTTCAACATGATAGTTGCCCTGGCCACTCCACAGAAATGGTTAATCGGTGGTTGAATTTAAATTTTGGAGAAAATTGGATTGCCAGGAATGGACCGATCAAGTGGCCGGCGAGAACCCCAGACCTATCAATATTGGATTTCTTTTTATGGGGTCGCCTCAAGCAGTTGGTTTACGCTGAACCACTTCCTAACGATGTAGCAGTATTGAAGTAGAGAATTACAAATGCCGTAAACTTCATACCGTTAGATCATATTCGAAACAGTTTTAAGGACTTCAGGCGAAGGATCGAAATGTGTGTGGATGTGGGTGGTAGCTACGTCGAATAATAAAAAAATTGTAAACATTGTTTTGTATTGGTCAATAATTAATTTGTTTGTGAATCTGTTATGTTTTTGACATTTATTACTTGTTATAATTTTTAAACCTCATTAATCTTCTGTTAGTAATTGTTTCTTGTTTTACAATTAGTTCGATTAACATTATACCTTCTTACATCTCGTATATTCAATATTCTATTTACCAATAGCCTACTTTTTGAGATGATTAACATTTGCTCCTATACAACTTTAAATATGAATTCAACTCTTAATTCGCAAAAAATGTTTCAAAAAAATAATTTTATATTCCTGAACTTTGGTATAGAGGTATAAAATTATATTCTAAATAACTTTTCTTAGTGGAATTTTTTCATATTTTGAAAAATAAACGTACTTTATTAATGGTGATTTTTACAACTTTGCTTATAAAACACCCTGTAGAACACCAAATAAAGTCATTTTTGGTATACTTTAGTTTTACAACAAGCAGGACTCAATCCCCAAATACCATTCCAAAATTCCAAAATTTTTGTTCCATTACACCTCTTGTTACATCTATCCTGGGACACACTGTATATGAAAACATAAAGGGATCCATAAAAGGGTTGGGTTTTGGCCGTTTCAGGAGGTTGCGGCGGTTAAAACTTCTCCCACCACTTGCATCGTGTTCAGTACCCTCGAAAACCGGTCGTCTTTGCACGAAATATTTACAAAAAAGTCGTCTTATAATGCTTCATTACATAGACTATATATTGACATGCTTAGTTGGGATAAACATGCTGACACACTATGTAGCAAAATATCATCTTTGTAATTTGCATTACGCAGACTAAAACGAGTTACAAATAGGTCTATAGTTCTAAAGTTAGCTTTAGATTTCACATCCTGTCACGTTTACATTATGGTATTATATTTTAGGGAAATTCAAATCACTTTAAGGTGGGCGGTGCCGTGAACGTAACTCGACGATTTCTCCAACATTTCTGAACCGATTCAAACATTTTTTGATAGGTTTTTAGAGACAACTTTATAGAATGATACTATTGGAAACTAAGGAAAAGAAAAAAAATGTGCGAATATCAAAAAAAAATGTTTGTTGACTTTTCAGTAGTCTAGTACTATTTTGTAAAATCGTCTCTAACAGCCTATCAAAAAATGTTTTGAATCGGTTCAGGAATGCAGAAGAAATTGTCGAACTACAAAGCACGGCACCGCCACCCTTAATAGGGTATTCAAAATTCCAAAGAGGAACTAGCGTCTGGTGAACTGGAGGTATCGAAAATTATTGTATGTATAAAATAAAAGCCAAATTAAATTAATTCTTGATATTGCACAGTTATTGCAAATACCTTATTTTCATTGGGCTGGGCCCGCGCAAAAACAACTCTTATTCATTAACGCAAAGGTGTGATAGCTTTAAAAGTAGTTGTGCCAGGGTGTCAGATTCAAGCTAGTGCGCTGTTTTTGAGACTAAAAAGTAATTGCGGGGCGGCTGAGAAGTAGTTGTGATGGGTGTAATCATTGTGTGCTAGCAAAATATATTATTTTCAGTCAGTCCCAAAACCAAAGTGCATACATAAACTTCCGAGGAAGTTTCGTGAATCATTTTACCTAATCGATTGCTATAGCACGGTCTCATTAAATGGTAGTTGCGAAACCAAAGTCCTCACTCGTCCTTACCCTACTTGAAACGCCTCCCTTTCATTCAAATATATAGATTCATTTAGATAGGATATTGCATAATATTATTTATTTGTACTTACTACTAATCAATAAATGGTATTATTCGAAGTGTTGTATTACTGATTGAATGATTGACTTTCAATCTTATCCCTCAGGGGTTTCTGTGTTAGGCCGGAACTGTTGTAACCTAATAACCGAGGCTTCGAGAGGGATTTTTTATGGAGGAACATCAGATATCTCTAAGCCACAAGATACATTAAATTGTAAGATAGATAAGATAAAGTGTATCAAGAGAGAAACCAATTTTGGGGAAAGTTCTGCTAGCAATCTACGGTAAGTGCAGCTTTTACCTTTCCCGTCTGTCAAAGATCTCATAAAATATATATAGAACACACCTGGGAGTGGAAAACCTCATACGATCAAGGGAGAACGCGACTGGCGCCCTTTAATAAATAAATTGGTGTCACATCCTTCAGACGCAGCGTGTAGGGTTCTTCCACAATGTCAAAGTGGTGGGCGAAACGCGCGTCGAGTGATGTTATTCGAGTGTAGTGTTCAAATGATTTGGTATTTATAAAAATTACTTCAGAGACACTAGTAGATTAGGTATCTAATGAATCATTAATTTTAAAAAGTAGGTCTAACTTTAAAGGAATTCTCCGATTTATGAAATACGCTCACATAATGCGTCATGAATCTTCCTGGCCTCCCATCTATAAAATATTCATTTCCTATGTGTAAATACTTATCTTTATTTACGATAATGATGCGTGTTCGTGATATTAAACCTTTGGGAAAACGGTCCTCACTAGGACCTGCTGCTTATTTAAGTAAAAATCTAAACAAACAAACAAACAAATAAATAAATTTAACTTGCCTCACAAGAGTCCTTTTGTCCATTTGCATATCCTGCGCACAGAAACGAGTCTAAAATAACTTTTGAATGTCCTGCTGTCCTGAACATTTCCTGGCAAACTGGATTTTCCATAATAGGTACTTGAACTTCTTGAAGGACGGAGGGCACCCCTCCGCCATACTTTAATCTACCCCAACCCGTTACTGTCGCCATTCGACCTGTGAAATCCTCGCCGTCTCTTGGCAGGCAAATTGGAACTGGAAAAAAAAAAGAAATTATATGTCAGTCGCTTAAGGAAATCGTGATTTATGGCTGAGTACATATACAGATCATCTGGAAGGTAAATGCACATAAAGCAATTACGCTGGTATCCGATCAAAGTATAATGACGTATATTACAGTATTTTTGGAAAAATAGTGTAAGTCAATTTTTGTCTTTTAGACTGCTGCTCATAGTACGGGAGCCATCGACCAAAATTTCTCGCCATCGCGACAAGGACAAATCCATAAAAACTGTCTAGTTTAAGGGAAAATAGGAAACTTTCTTATGCAAAACAAAACTCTGACGCGTTGCGGATGTGGTAGAAAAACATTTTCCGCCGGTAAAAAAAAATCGCGTAATTTTTTTATAGCACCTCGTGTTTTTTTTTAATGGAAACCCATTCAAAATATAAAAACAAACACCAATTCGTGAAGAACGGAAATTTTTAGCATTGTAGAAACCTGATAAATGTAGTATTAGTTGTTAAAAAAATGGCTTGACAAAGTTACAGCGACAAGGCTAAAACCTTGTTTAGATGGTGAATCAGGATCTATACATCCTAAAAAAAGTCTAAACGGACATTTTCCGTGCTGCTCGGTTGTACAAAATGGAGTCGTCTCTTACTCGTGTACTCGTGTTTCGGCCATCATGCGCTATAGAGGAATGAAGATAACTGACCGCGAGAGAAAAATAAAAAAGATCCAAATGACGTCCGACATCTTCGAGATCCGTAAATTTGTCTTCTTTCTTTCTCACTCCCGTAGTCTAGCTGCGTGCGTGTCTTCCGTCCTCTTTACACCTCTATGTGTATGCCTCCACCTTTACAGCTATACAGCTATACTATTCTACCTCCAGCGGAGAGCTGTGAGTATTCATCATATAATTTCCTCTCCCCTGCTAGTTAGATTTGCCTCTGTGTTTTTTCTTTCTATCTACCCTTCTGCATGTGAGTGTGATTCTGTGTGTGTATATGAGCCTATTCACACACCCGAGTTACATTTGCAAGATACTGACAAATTACAGAACATGAAAACACGAAACACCAATATTGCGACTTTCTAGCGCTACGGAAAATGGATTTTCTGAGAACAACAACGCAGAAATCGTCCTTTCCAATGTTTTTACGTATGTCTAAATCTACCAATGATTTAATCAAGGAAACAGACGATACTTCGCGGGAACCGCAGAAAATTGCATTTTACAAATTCATTCACTCTCACGAGCAACGTTCAAATCGTCCGTTTTAATTATTTCATGATTGTTTTGAGCGGAAATTCTCAAATTACACCGAAAACGGACGGGTCGCGATGACAAAATTTTCTACTTTCAAATTTACTGGGAAATTTTCTCTTCATTAGCCGCTTGCACAAGGCGGAAAATGTACGTTCAAAATTTTATACAGTTCCAGGCATCGTACATCAACACAAAAACCAGGAAACCGACGTGTCGCGATAACAATTTTAGCCCATTTTTTTTACATGTTCATTATTGTTTTTCGATCGTTTAGCAACATTGAAGACTTCTGCCATAAAGGACTTTTTTCTTTATTTGAGATTTGCGATAGGTAAAAGCTCTACCATTACTAAACATATGAAGATAAAAACTTGGGCCTTTGACATTTTACTCTTATAAAAAGATTTGATGAGTGAAAAAATCTCAAAAATTTATTTTTGAAGATGTACGCATCTAAAATTTCAAAATTTTGAGAAGATGATAAAATTTCATATATATAACTAACATTAATCACCTGTTCCTCTGGTTTAAATCGCGTTATTAGATCTTTGTGGGTGCAATTTTTAAAACTTGAAATGTGTACTTTAAGATGCTTCAAGGGGATTTACCTTAAAAATTAAATTAACCCCTTTTTTTACCAAAATAAAAAAAATTTGAGGTAAAATTTCATGAAATTATGGGTAAAATAATAACTTTTATAAAAAAATTTATTTAGCCTACCTATGCAGCATATGTTTATAGTGGGACCTCAAAATAAGTAAATCTGATGATGAAAAAATTTTGGAATATATATAAACCCAAGTATTTTGGGCACTTCTTCACAGATCATCTTGTAATGCTATGTACAGTATCACGTTTTCTCAGCTTCTTTTTAAGTTTTTATGTGATAATTTAAATTGTGTTTGTAACTGAATAGTGTATTGAATTATTTTATTGCTTGATAGAAGTTGGCCATATTGGATCAACCAATTTGAATAAGGTTTTCTTCACATCATAATCTGTTTCAGCGACTTCGAAAACCCTTTTATATGTCAATTTGAATTAAATTGCTTTAAAATTTTTTAACTTATAATAATTTTGTTAAAAAAAAGTTTCTTTGGTTTAAATAATTAATAAACAATTTCCTCACGATTATATGTTTATAACTTTTTATTTTAAGTTATGTAAAAGTGATATCAACGGGTTTTAGGAAAATCGAAGCTTCCCGTAATTATTCCGAAATAACGCATATTTTCAGCCTACACTAATAGGTCCTGTTATGTTCAGTACTAAATTCTCTGTAAATTTTTTAACAGATTCATTTTCGTTGAACTAAACGTTTACGTGTCACAGCACATCAAAGTGTGTAAAAGTTAATTTTTGTAAATTATTTCGTAAACTGTTGATGGTGCAATAAAATATCAATAGCAAGCTAGTAGAAGACTAAATTTTATACAATTTATGAGTCATTTGTCATTTTGTAGAACTAATAGTCTACGGTCTATACAGCCCGTTGAAAGTTACAAAAAATAGTTTTTTCAAAATATTTCCTAAACATTCATCGTACATTCAACAATTTTATAGAATTCTCTACAATTTAATGCTTCACATGTTAGCAATTACATATTTTTATATTCCGTCAATAGTTAACGAGATATTTTGAGAAAAATATTTTTCACAACTTTTGCAAAAAAAGTTTGTAGAGAATTTAATGCTCCACAAGTTTGCAATCACATATTCTTATATCAGACAAATAATTACTGAGATATTTTGAAAAAAATTTGATGGTAAACTATTAGTTCTACAAAATGATGTCTGTGGCAGATATTGTAGAGAATTTAACACTCTAGATTTCTATTTGATATTTTAATATACAAGCAACAGTTTAAGAAGTAATCCGCAAAAAACTTACATAAAAGATTTGATCTACTTTATTGATACCATTGCTAAAAACGGCATGCAAGTAGACATAGTGACGGCATTTAAAACTGTCACTGGAAAAACGGCACAAATGGTCACAAATAACATTGTTCGTCATTCTGAGACCTGCACTGATTAAGAAGGGAGTCATTTAGATCAGCAGCCTTTATGTCTTGTTTATTTTGAAATTGTCTTAACACTAATATATTTTTTTTTTTCAGCTATATTAAAAACCGTACGCAAGTAGTCTATGTGAATGGAACAAAAAGCAATAAATATCTAATAAATGCCGGTGTACCACAAGCCTCCATATTGGGGCCGTTTATTTACCTTGTCTTTGCCAACGATCTTGCGTTATATATTCAAAGCAAATACAACGTTTATATTACTTGTTACGCTGATGATACTAACGTTTTAGTTGTTCAAGAAAGTCCTGACGCAGTAAAAAATATATCGAAAGATTTATGCAGAGACGTTACAATTGGGTCAGAGAAAAACCGGCTTACACTTAATAAAGAAAAAACAACTACTGTATCATTTAGGTACAACATCGAGCAAAACGATACCGATGAATTTTTAGTAACAGCTTTTGCTAAACTCTTGGGTGTCATGTTCGACCGAAATTTGACGTGGGCTGCTCACATAGATAGTTTGTGTGTGTGAAGCTCGGTAAAGGTTGTTACGGTATCACTGCGGTAAAGGTTCCTTATTGACATTTTATTACTCTAACATGCATTCCCATCTACGGTATTAAATTATGCTGTGGGGATTGAGTACTACCTATTCTGCAAAAGCATGTCATTAGGATTATGGAGAGTTTACATCCCCGAGAATCGTACAGAGAATCCTTTAAAACCTTAAAAATACTAGCTCTGCCTAGTATATATAATTATGACCTATGTTGTTATGTTTTTAAAACAATTAAACTTCTCTTACAAACCAAACACCAAAATAATCAAATAAGATTTAAAGATCAGCGAATTCCTTATCAGCATACAACAGCAATATATCAAAACAGTGTGTTTTACAACGGATGTAAAATGTATAATCATTTGCCCATTGATTTGAAAAATTGTAAAAGCCTGTTTACTTTTAAAAAGGGGATAAGAAATTCACTGACTGAAAAGTGCTTGTATGGTGTTAATGAATTTTACTCAGTCTGACTATTTATATATTTATATGTTTATTTATTTATTGTGTGTTTATATACTTTTGTAGTTTGTTATTATGTACGTGTTATCCCTTATACAATTTTACATGTATTTCATTCTAATTCTTGAATTGTATTATGCTTTTGCATATTAGCTCAGATTTTTTACGGACTCCTGAGTTACTTGTATGGATATTAATTAATTGTACTATACAGTATTATTCATGATTTTAACTTTTACAAAAATCTTATCACAGATAAGTACAAACATACATGCTTCTATTAAAAAAAAGACAATATGCACAGTATGTGCAGTACAACTGTCACAATAACGTTATTTTTTAATTTTTTTTATTTTGTTCAATAAAACCAAAAATAAATTAAACAAGATCATTTACCAAACTTTAAAACATTCACAATAGCGTGGTTCGACTTCTTTTAAAGCTTAAAATAAAATGAAAAATTTTCTAGCAAATATCCCTGCAATTATTATTATACTCTTCGCAAATACGATAACGAAGAGTATATGCATTTGATCGGCACATTTCTAAAACCATAAATAGCGCTCGCAGACAAAAAAATTTCATATCATTGTGTTAGTGAACGAATTCTGAACAACTTTAAAAATGTCCGTCTGTCCGTCTGTTCGTCTGTCCGTCCATCTGTCCGTCTTTCCGTCTGTCCGTCTTTCCGTCTGTCCGTCTGTCCGTCCGTCACGTTTCTTGTAAGCACGATAACTCCAGAAAGAAAAATCCGATTGTACTAAAATTTGGACAGTAAGTTAATGTTAGCTAGAGGAAGAACCCTATTGTTTTTGAACAAATTTTTTTTTGATTTTTATGTTTTTGTAATTGAATAGAAATCTGGTGAAATGATATTTCATTTTAATAGCTAAATATTTATATATTTTACAGATATACATTTCATAATATAATGTACAACCGTGGAAATATGATTTTAGCTCGTCTCTTATAATGTAAAAATTTACATTTTTTTACGTGTTAGGTGGTGGTGTAGTTCTTACGCTTTTGACTCGGAATCCAAGGGTCCCGGGTTTAAAACCCAAATGAGGTATGGTATAGTTTTCTTTTTATTTTTACTTTATTTTACACTGAGTCTTTTGCCAACTAAATTCGTACTATAAAATTAAAAATGTCTAAAATTAACATTATTTACTGCGAAGAGTATCCTATAGAATGTGTAACAATTATATAAAAAGTTCAGTGAATAGGCGAAGAGTACGTTTTTAGCTTGTTTATTAATGTTTTATCTGAACAGAATAATTAAAATTAGATTAGGAAGATTTCCCACAAAGGGATATTTATAATAATAATTAAATGAAAATGCAAATTCCTTACGTTGTAAAAGTTCTATAAAATCGAATAAGTAAATATATTATTAGAAAATACTAGTAAAATACTAGATGTACGTATGTACGTAATGATTATACTTACCTGTGATAAGAGAGATAAGATTTTGTAAAAGTTAAAGTAATTGCTAGTATTTTCTGGTAATATATTTACTCATTCTATTATATAGAACTTTTACAACTAAGGAATTTACATTTGCATTTGATTTTTAATACATTAAACTTTCTTGCCAAAATAGTGACTTTTATTATTATGGCTATTTCATTGTTCTAGTAGCTCCGTAGAAAGCATTTCTAGTTACATATTTACAGTTATCTTTGCACACAAGTTTGTTTCAAAGTATTTTCGATATAATCAGTAAAAAACTATATCCTCAAAGAACTTCTGTAGGAAGTATTTCCGGATACATGTTTATAAGAAAGTTTCTTACTTTATGGATATGTAGTATCAGCATCTAAAGGGGAATGGGAAAATTTCGGGAATTGTATAAATATTTAAATAAAGCAGTGGGGAAATTATTTTGAAAGATATCAAATATGTTCTATAACTCTTTTCTACATATATTTGAGATAACTGTTTGGACACATCAAATCAAACACACTGTATAAAGAGGTATACTCAGTATTATGATTAACCTATACACATGAACAAAAATAATATTTTCTCAACTGCCTTGGCGAAGTTCTCTCATCACAACAGTCTCGATCACGTTTCAAATACAATTATTACTCTGCGTTGTTTACTCTGGGGACCTACATAAATCGAAATTCCCAACTGGATATTGATAGCAGTTAATAACTTAAAAGTATTTGTTCACGGTCTAAAAGATGGATATAAGATCCGTGGACTTTTCATTTCAAATAATAAAAAAATGCGGTAACGACTATCGATTGTCGTTGCGTCTGAACTTCAATAATGCTAAGTGAAAGTATGAGACCCAGTTTTGCGAACGATCACTTTAAAATAATTAGTTCCCGTTAATAGGACTGTAGATAAAGCGAAATATATCTGCCGAGTCACGAGAACTTGCGTTGCTATTTAAATATTTGATTGATCAAAAAATTCTTGCAAATAAAAAATACAACACAACAAGCAAAATTGACGAGAATTGTTTATATTATTTGGACCAGTCGAAATTAAAGGCATGTAGACCGGGAGAAAGTGGAATTTTTTTTTACTTGATAAGCGTAAGGTTGAAGTTTTGCACACTGAGGATTATATATAGAGCAAAACTATCTTTGCTTGCCGGTCCGAAGTGTTAAAACATGGGCAGTGCGGTGGTTTGAAGTTGTCAAAAAATTCATTTTACTGATAACTTAGTTAAGACGAGACACAAAAAAATTGCCTAACAGTTATTGGTCGTTGCTAACACTTCAGCAGGCAAGCATGAATATGTTACGACCAGTAGGCAACAATTTGTTAATTGTTTATGATGAAGTAAACAACTAGTACACAAATTTTCAGCTTTGTGCACATCACGTAAAGATGTAGGTTAATTTTTGTAACATATTCATGTTTGCCTACCAACGTGTTGGCAGCGTCTAATGACTTGGAGCCAGTTCGTTCTGTTTTATATCAATCAAATTATTAGCAAAAAAAAATCAGCCTGGGCACATTACGTAAAGGTACTGTTTTTTTTTTTTGGCGACTTCCTACCTCTACCCACCTTTTGTCCAACCGCACCGGACTGGCAGAGCTAGTTCTGCTCTATATACAATCCTCTATCAGTATTTAAAATTTCAGCCTTGTGCTTTATCACAAAAAAATGCTGACTGCCTTCCGGTCTAATACAAGAACTATTATAGACTACGACTAGACGTAAAAGTACTTTATTTGGGAACGTGACCTCCAAGGATTCTTACGATATTTTTATGCAGCAGTACGCGAAGTAAGTGTTTCGCATGCTCAAAACAGTCAGCAAAATTCAATATCGCGGCCGCTACCCTTAGTAACAGCCGCCAAACTAAAAGTCAATTTGATAATTGACGTTTAAGTCACTTCAAAACTTGACATTTTAAAATATAACAACAAAAAGTGTTATCTTTTATTGAACAGAATTAGTAATAATATCCAAAATCACAAGAGATGCATAAATCCATTGGGATAAATATTAACAGTAATTATACAATCTGTATTATTATTGACATTGCTGAAGCAACTAAATCCGAATAATTATTATCGCTGTCAGACATTTTTACGATTTTTCAAGAACTGTTCAAAATGTTTTGCATACATACAGAATATACCATTTTCACAGACACGCTGTGATATTAAGGCCACCGCTAAATATTGTATAAACGGTGGTGCCATTTTCACCATCTAACTATAATTTACGATTGCACAAAAAATAGTGTTTATACCATGGCCGCGAAATTTTTAGCGTCCTCGAGATTATCTTGCCTCGGAGGCAAGCAAAGCGACGATTGCCAATAGAAACCTGTAAGAGGCAGCCTCCCTCCTAGAGGACTGGTGCAACAGATGGAAGATAGCCGTCAACGCAGAGAAAAGTAAAGCGACACTCTTCAGAAACGTAAGAAAAGAAATCCTCACAGGCCACGTCTCCATGTACGGCGAGGACATCCAATGGCACAATACCACCAACTATCTTGGCGTGATCATGGACAAAGGCCTAAGATGGAGACAAAATACAGAATCCATCGTCAGGAAGGCCAGGAGGACGAGAGCTCTAATCTAATCGATTGTGGGCAGACACAGCAGTTCAAACTGAGGAATAAGCTCACGCTTATCAGGCCCCAACTGACGAACGCTTCCGTAGCCTGGGCTACCAAGCGTATACCTACCTCCAGGAGATCCAAAGAGTGGAAAACGTCGCTTTCCGGACAGCGGTGGACGCACCATGGTTCATAAGGAACGCGGACATTTTCAAGGATTTGGAGTACACCCCAGTTACCGAAATCATCCAGGAGAAAGCCAAGAAGATATACACCCTTGTCGAGGAGCATGGGAACCCGTTGATCAGGGAGGCCAATGATTACGATCAAGCCAGCGCTCCGAGGCACAAGAAGCCGAAGATGCAAATCTGGGTGAGTATGAGAACCATAGCACCGCCGGTGAAGACAACCCACAGAAGAGACATGACGATCACCCAACCACCCACCCACTACCCTGCAGGTACCGGACAAAACACCGTCCAGTATCGATAGTCACCTAGCTCCGTGCAGACCAAAAATGCTACCAAAGCAGTTAGGTCTGCACTTCCTTGAGCTACATAGCTCATCCTCACCTAACCGATGATCCGGATGGCAGGATGTCAATTGACATTCTGTATACCGGCAGTCAATACTTGCCAAAAATACCCCAACGTTTCCGAACAGGCAAGCTGGCGAAGAAAGAACACCAAGACAAAAGAGCGCCAGAAGATAAAGGCCCTAGCCAGCAAGGTCCAACAAGCCAGGAACGGGGAGGTGGGCCGAAGTCATCCAAATCGCTGATATTTGTGAATGGAGTTGAAGTAAAGTAAGCTCGCCAGCACCGCGCGAGGCCAGTCCAGGTCTACAGCGATGTACTAGGGTAAAGAGCAATAGTTCTGCCCGATCCTAGACATCCGAGACAGTCAACAATGCCAAAGGATATTGGCGCGGCTTGGCGATAATTTTTCTTTCGGTACGCAAAAAGGAATTTCGCAGCTTAAGTATAAAAATAACTATTTCAGTTCGATAGTAAAATAATATCAATTTCCTAAATTGTGAGTTATAAATATTAAATTTTGATACTCTATGAGACACCTATCAGTGAACGTGCAAAGGTCATGCATTATTCCGATTTAAATTTTTGGTTAATTTTTAATTAGTAGAAAAGGTACAGGTTTTTATTATCGGCTGTCTAGAAAAGTAGCGGGAAGAAAAGCAAGGTAACGGATGTGTGGGTGCTTAAAATTAATATTTAGTAATTTACGGATAAAACACCCATAGTCCCATAGTGCCACTAAAAGGGAGTCTTATTAAGGTGTTGTTTAGTTGATCAGATATGCCCTTTTTAACATTTTATTTTTTCTTAGAACGGAAAAAACTTGCATAAGTGTGTGAACGTTTTCTGTTTGATGTTAAAGTTAATTAGCATGAGGCGACATCTTTTTGTCCCCATTTATGTTGGCTTTAAGAATAATATTTTGGTGGTAAAATTTTGGGGTTCTCAGCTTGCAGATCTTAGTAAAATCTTCGGTACGAAACCGTCTTGATAAATACACAATACACCGGGAGACAGCTCACCTAGATTTATCGCTAGTTTTTGTTAGATTAGTACCCCCTAAAATATAAGATAATTATACCATAAAGGCATTTGTTTACAAAGTTTATTACAAAAGCAACAATTCTAAAACTCTCATAATGGTTTCGGCATATATACTTATAATATTCAAAATTCAAAAGTGAGAATCTAATATGACCGACCAAAAGTAAAAAATAATACTAAATTTGTAAAAAGAACAGTAGAAACTTATAAAGAATATTGCAGTTATGGAGTTTTAAGTGCGTTATCTTGAATCTGGTCTTGCAATGAATATTATAAGTTTAGCAGCAATTGCAGTAGTAAAGTTAATTATTATAAATAATGTACAATTCGCAAACTGTAAAAAGTAAAATTAAAAAACTATACTTAGATGTAATTTTTATTTCAATCTTGAATATCATTCAAAATTTTTCTTAAAATATTGATTAATATACCATTTCATGGTTATTTAGTATCCGACTCAGTGGCTCAGTTAGGTATGAAACCATGAGCGCCAATATTCTTGGCTATAGATGTCGGTCTCGGATGTCTGGGGCCGGGCAGGACTATTGCCCTTTACCCCAGTACATCGCTGTAGACCGGGGACCAGCCTCGTGCAGGGCGGGCGAACTTACTTTACGTCGGCCCCACTCACAATTGTGAGCGGTGCAGACGATTTCGGTCCACCTCCCTGGGTCCTGGCTCGTTGGACCTTGCTGGCTAAGGCCTCTTCTGGCGTTCTTCTTTCTTCGTCTTCTGCTCTTCGCCAGCTTGTTTGCCCCCCGGGGGGTAGTCATCGGTCTGTTGGGTGTTTTGGGTTTGTGGCGGGAGTGACTGCCGGTACACAAGATGCCAAGAGGCATCCTGTCATCCGGATCATCGGTAGGGTAAGGATGAGCTGTGTAGCTCGAGGAAGGGCAGACCTAACTGCTTTGGTAGCATTTTTGGTCTGCCCGGAGCTAGGGGGACTACAGGTACTGGACGGTTGTTTGTCCGGTACCCGCAGGGTCTTGGGTGGGTGGTTGGGTGTCGTCATGTCTCCTCCGTGGGGGTGGATCGTCGGTTGGTGGTATGCTTCTCATACTCACCCGTTATCCAGGAGCTGCACCTTCGGCCGCTTGTGCCTCGGAGCGTCTGCTGGGTCATAGTCAGTTGCCTCCCTGACTAGTGGGTTCCCATGCTCCTCGGCAAGGGCGTACATCTTTCTGGCTCTCTGCTTGATGATCTCAGTGACCGGGGTGTATTCCAGGTCCCTGTAGATGTCCTCGTTGCGGATGAACCAGGGTGCATCGACTGCCGTTCTGAGGGCGACGTTCTCCACTCTCTGGATCTGATGGAGGTAGCTCTTTGCTTGGTAGCCCCAAGCTACCGAAGCATACGTCAGCTGAGGCCGGATGAGGGACCTGATAAGCGTGAGCTTGTTCCTCAGGTTGAGTCTGCTCTGTCTACCCGTCATCGGGTAGATTAGGGCTCTCGTCCTCCTGGCCTTCTTGACGATGGCCTCCGTGTTCAGTCTCCATGTTAGGCCTTTGTCCATGACCACGCCAAGGTAGTTGGCGGAGTCGTGCCATTGGATGTCCTCACCAAACATGGAAACGTGACCTGTGGGGTTTTGTTTTCTTACCTTCTTGAAGAGTACCGCCTTGCTCTTCTCGGCGTTGACGGCTACCTTGAATCTGTTGCACCAGTCCTCTAGGAGGGTGGCCGCCTCCTGGAGGTTTCTGGTGGCTAGCCTGGCACTCCAGGATCTGGCAGTCAGGGCTGTGTCATCGGCGTAGAGGGCCATGGAGGTCCTCTCCGTCCGGGGTAGATCGGATGTGAAGATGGAGAACAAGTGGGGGGACAGCACTGAGCCTTGGGGGACTCCTGCCTCCATTGTTCTGTACGTGGACACCCTGTCCACGATCTTCACCCTCATCTGTCTCCTGTGGAGGTACGATCTCACTAGCTTGATGAGTGCAATGGGGTAACCCATACTCATCATTTTGGCTAGGAGACCGTCGTGCCAGACCCTGTCGAAGGCTTTGGCAACGTCCAGGAACAGCGCTGCCGTGACCTGTCGTTGGTTGAACCCCTTCGTGACCTCCTCGGTGAGGCGGAGCACTTGGAGTTCGGTGGAGTGCCCTGTCCTGAAGGCGAACTGCTCGTCTGGGAGGACTTCCAGCTCTTCTGTCTTCTCGGCTATCCTCTTGAGTATGACTCGTTCGGCTACCTTACTCATCGCTGGGAGTAGACTGATTGGCCTGTAAGAGGAAGGAAACATTAGGTTCTTACCTGGCTTTGGGATGACTATGACGTCGGCCTTTTTCCACCTGGAAGGGAAGTGTCTCAACCTCAACATTGCGTTGATGATGTTGACCATCGCCGCTACTCCTTTCCGGGGCAGCTTCTTGAGGGCGATGTTCCCAATGCCATCACATCCTGGAGCTTTCCTGGGTTTTAGGCTCCTTAGGATCTCCTTGACCTCCTCGGGGGTGGTCGGGGGGATGTGGTCATCATCTGGCAGACGGTTCATCCTACGTACCCTGCGCCTCACGTCGTCCTCCCAGTCCTCGTCCTCATCATCGAGTTGGTTTTCCCTACACTGCAGTTCCAAGCTGTCGGCAAAAGCCTCGGCTTTTTCCTGGCGAGTGTAGACAACACCATTCTCTCCGTGGATCGGGGGCATGGGAGTCCGCCGGTTTCGCAGGGCCCGTTGGGTGGTCCAGATGCTCCTGTCCTGTGTGTCCAGGGATTCCAGGTGGCGTTGCCACCCTTCTTGTCTGTGTTCCTGAAGGGCGGCCTTGACTCTCCGGCTCAGGGTGTTGTAGTGTCTCCTGTCCTCCGGGAGTCGGGTTCTCTGGGCCCGTCTCTTTGCACTGCGTCTGTCCCGTATCAGCTGCCTGGTTTCCTCTGGGAGGTTTGCCAGGGGAGCTGGTGCTCGCCTTGCTTCCGTCTCGGTGGTACTTACCCTTAGTGCCGCCTGGATCTGGTCCTCCAGGGAGGTGATGGCCCTCTCCACGTCTGCCTCAGTTTCGAGTCTGGGAATGTGTGCGATGTTCCTCTGCAGTTCTGCACGGAACACTTCCCAGTCCGTCCTCCTTTTGATGAATGTTGTCGTGTTCTCACCGTCCTTTTCTCCTAGTTCTAGGAGAATGGGGCTGTGATCGGTGGAACCATCCATCATGGCGGTGATTTCGGCTTCGAGGGGGATCTCCTTCAGCATCGCAATGTCCAGAACGTCCGGCCTCCCAACACCATTGTCATGGGTCGGTCCCTCCGGGCCAAGGACCAGCAGGTTGCCATCGTGTCGTCCCAGGAATCGCAGTAGCTCTCGTCCTCGAGTGTTTGTGATCCTACTGTGCCATTCCGGGGACTTAGCGTTGAAGTCGCCGATGGCAACCGTCTGGGTCCCTGGGGGAAGAACCAAGTCCAGGTCTGCGTCTAGCAGCATGTTGTTGGGTGGCTGGTAGCAGGAGACCACTCTGATGTCGCCATTTCGTGCCGTGGACACTACTATGGCTGTGGCCTGCAGGTTCTCCGTCTCTGGGAGTAGGATCGGGTGGTGTGCGATGCTCGTCTTCACTAGCAGGGCTACTCCTCTCATTACTCGTCTGTATGGCCCCGTCCAGTCCTTCCTGTATACGTGGTAGCCTGGGAAGTTGATAGCCTGGTCTGGTCGCAGCTTCGTTTCCTGCAGTGCCATGATGTCTATGTCGCCCCTGGCGAGGAGTTCCTCTACCTCGAGTTTTCTCTCTCGCAGTCCGTTGACATTCCACGATGCGACCTGCAGGAACCCTGGTTTGACCTGAAACAACATTATACATTAGTAAATGCTGGCATTTGTGCAAAAAATGCGCTCATTGCTGAGCACATCTGTTGCATTTGTGCAAGCACCGCGGTGAGGTTTTGGGCCTCAGCGGGTGCCTGCTGCCTGGGGGCTGGGCCTGGGTTCTGTCCCTTCCCTGCCTTGCCCTGAGCTACCCTGGCGTAGCTCAGGCCTCCAGTTGTGGGTGTTGCCTTTTTAGGGGCAGCACCGGACTGGGTTGGCTTGGCTGCGGGGGCTGGTTTCGCCGCCGCCGTCTTCTTGGGGTACTTGGGGCACCCTCTGTAACTGGCTGGATGTGCCCCCTGGCAGTTGGCACACTTCGCCGGTACATTTCGGGGCTTCTCGCAGTCCCCGGAGTGGTGTGGTTCAGCGCACTTCACACACTTGGCCTGTGCGGTGCATCTCCCCTGGGCATGGCCGAATCGCTGACAGCGGTGACACTGTGCGATTGCCAGGGCGGCTTTCTGCCTCTCAGTGCGGACCACCAGTGAACAGCAGCGGTTCACCGATAGGATTTTCTCCTCACTGTGGGGGACCTGAACCAACATCAGGGGGATCTCTTGTTTTGTCCTCCTTGATGTCATCCTGTGGACGGAGACTGGTGCGAAGCCCTGGGTTTGGAGGTCCTCCTTGACCTCGTCAGAGGTTACTCCGCTTGGGATACCTCTGATGACTACCCTCAGTAGTCTGTCTTCGGGCAGGGCGTATGTGTGGTATTCGCGCTTTTCCTGCGCGAACATCCTCGTCATACGCCTGTAGTCCTCGGGCGTTTGGGGCTCGATGGCGATCCCCTCTCGCACGGTCCTGGCCTTGGTGAATTTGACGCCTGTCTCGTCCAGCCTCTGCCGGACAGCCGACCATGTCTCCGCCTTGCGGAGGATCACTGGTGGGATCTTGGGCGTCTTGTTTTCCCCGGTTTCTGGCCTGGGGGCCCTCTGGTTGGCCTGGCTGGTGGTTGGGGCCTCCTGGGTGCTGGTTTGCACCTGGGACTCCTGGTTGGCCGCCTTTTTCGCCCTTGTCCTGGTGACAAGGGTGAATTCGCCGTCACTGTCCTCAGTGTCGGCTTTCCTCTTTGGGGCCTCCTTTGGTGCGGGTTGCACTGCGGGGGCCAGAGGCTGGGCCTGGGCCTGGGGTTGGGCCTGGGTCTGGGCCTGGGCTTGGGCCTGGGCTTGGGGCTGGGGGGCCCCTTCGGCTCTCATGGCTGCGAGTACCTTCAGTAGCTCTGCGTGTTGGCTACGGTGCTCCTCGACTTGGGTACGTTGTACCTCCAACTGTTTTGCCATGTCGGCACGTAGTTGAGCCATCCTTTGGGTCATCTCTGCTAGTTGTGCTTTCAGCACATTGTTTTCATTGACGAGCTTGCGGATAAACTCATCTCTGCCGTCCTCCTGTTCCATGGGTTTGGGGGTCCCTCTTTGAGAGGTACCGTCTTCCCCTTGGTCGGGCATACTGTCCTCCACAGTATTGTCCTGTCTTCCTGAAATAAAATATATATTAGTAATGTTGGGAATGAACTGGGAAAAGGAAGGAAAAGGTAAAAATAAATGGTGTCTCCAGTGAGGGAGACTTTATTTATCTTTTACTATATTAGCGTCTTAAAAAAGACGTCTAATATTTCTCCTCTTCGACTTCAATGTGGGGCTGCCACTTCGTAGTTCACTTCGCTTGGATCGTAGACACAACACTACTGCACTACTGCACTGCACTGGTGGTCCGTACTCTCCGACTGCTGGTTGAACTATGAAACCATGAGGTCTCTGGTCCTGGCTAATATATGATTAGTGGCATTATTAATGTTTACCGATGTGGTAGTAGTGGGCTAGACCACGGGTGTGTGATAGAACACACCTAGTTGCTATTATCTCTCTTGAGCTTGCATCTGAACTGCGGCAGACGACAATTCGCAGGGAATGGTTGCTGTGTGTCTATCATGGTTGAGTGAAGTAGTAGTTATAGCTAAACTCCGTAGGGACGTTAATATAAACAAAAAATAAAATACAAAAATTACAAATACTAAATTAAAACTTTATAACATGAACTCTTTTGATTTTAGACATATAATGTTAACGTAGTAAAACTAAAATTTGTAGGAGATTGTCTTACTTTAGTAATTTTTTTCCTAGAACTTAGTAAAAGATGTGAAGAATACTTTTATTTCAACCAAAAGAACGATGATGTAGAAGAAATAGATAAAATTTTAATGTAAAATTTTCACGGTACTGTTAAAGTAAGTAGTTTAGCTTAAAACTTGCAGCAAAACTAAAATCTACAAGAAAGATCAATTGTTTAAAAAGAAAAAACATCGTGATACGTTCAAATTGAAAGATAATGGATGCGAGTTTTAATTACGCAGTGAAAACGCTTAAGTGGCCTACTGCAGGAGCAGGCCGTGCGTGACATTACCGTTTCGGCATGCTGGCGCTGTCGGGCAATTACAACTCGATAAATTTCCAGCAATTTATGTGATCAAAAAATTGGTAACATGTTCAGTGAAAAGTTTTAAACATTAGAAAATGTTTAATGCAAATTTTAAGCCATTATGTCATAAGTTGTTTATAAATGGGTGCCATGCAAAATCTGCGTACACAAATATTTTTGTGCTGCTGATACATACTAATAATAATTTTTATTTTTCGGTAAAATATTGATGAGTAAAAAAAAAGTGCAAAATTAGAAAAACGGTTTTAAATAATTTACAATTTTGAATATCACTGAAATGTATAATACAATTTTAAATAATTGCCGATTCAATTTTCAACTATAGCAAATTGTTTTTTAGGCGTTGTTAAGACCATTTTGCCTTGATAATATAGCTCCATTAAAGGCATAAATATTCTCCTAAAGTGATGTTAAAATATATGAATTTTGTTTAGATGATATCATCCAATGCTTAAAAATTGCCACTCTCAATTGTTTTTATTTTTTGCAACTTAACAAATTGACCAGAACAGCTTGGAAAAAGAACAATCTGTCTTTCTCTTCATTGCGATACGAGCTATACAACCAGAGACATTTAAGAAAAAAAATTTTTGAATATTCATTTGTTTAAGCAAATGATTCTCGGGACTCGATTTTACTCCAAAATATTTTACTAAACTTCTCGTAATATTTACGACAAGTTCTACCAAAAAATGATACAGTAAGGCAATTATGTGATTTTTATTCTTAGTTCTACTCCGGTACATAACTTTCCAAAATGTACAATTTTCACGAAAAAAGAAGTGTCCGTATATTTTATAGCAATTAGCTTTTATCTTAACTTAGGATTAAAAGAGCACATGATAGGTTTTCAAAAAGGCAACTTTTAATTATAAGATCCTGGTACCTATTCGAATAATTAAAGTAAATACAGAATTAATTAATTGCAGCTGTTCTTTTTGCGCATACTATTTTTAAATTCGTCTAAATTCGTAAAAACAATATAATATAATAGGTAAGTTGAAAAGTTTATATAAAACCTGATATAACTATTTCATAATTAAACATTTAAGCTTTCAAATCTTCACATATAAAATGCTAATATTTTAGTTATTAACAAAGTTCTCTCAGAAATGAGATGTTTAAAAAGCAAAAAAGAAATTTTTCAAAAACTGATTATGACATTTAAGGCCTGCCTGTATTTTGCTCTAATTTTTTTTTAAATTTTTTTACTTATACACTTGTTAAGTTAATACTTTGAAAGTACTATCCAAAAATATGATACTTGTGAAGGCCAATGTGATAAGACGATAACAGGAAGCTACAGTGAGTCAGTAGTTGACTGACGATCGAGTGGAGCAGTTCGTAGGAAATATGAAAGTTTTTAATATGGTTGTTATTTATATAGCGGAGTATTTATTATAGCTGATGTTTACATAGACATGTGGAAAATAGTTGTTGTTATTTGGTTAGCTAAGTGTTTAATACAATATAGTATTATTGGAAAATAAATAGTTTGGACGATAACAAAAACAGTGTATCTTATTGCTCTCGTAGCATACCACAATATAAATTTATAAAAAATTATTCAACTAAGAAAAAGAAATTAAAAAAATAGAACCGCTTTAAAAAAAGTGGTAGTTAATTGCTCTTTATTATCTAATATCGATATGAAGTCAGTTAAAAATACGTTTAAATTCATTATTTGTTTATTTTTACACCGACTTCGATATCGATAGTAATAAAATTCAATTAACTGGGCGACGTGAAATTTAACAATTTCACAAATTTTGCCAACTTTTTGGAGGACGGTACAATTTTTTTCAACCATTTTTTTACTCTTTTAGTGGCCTCCTTATTCTAAGCAGCGTCGTTTTCAATTTTTAAGTTTTAACATCAGGCTCGTTATCAGAGAATACCGAAAGTACCTTGTGTAAAATTTCATGTAAATCTGCAAAAGTATTGCAATTACCTCAGTCATATTGGATTTGTCATTTTGAATTCTTAACTTTTGACATCAGATCAGTTATATAGTTATCAGCTACTCTTAATCAGCTACCAATTTTAATGCAATTTCGATGAAATTTGAATTTCCTATCACAAAATAATTTTTATATAACGAATTCGCAAAATTTTCTCCAAAAAAATTTTAGAATTGAATAGAAAAAGTTCATATCCTGTAACTTACGGATTATTATATAGCAATTATTATCATATATATTGTGTAAAATTTCCTCCTCTATCGACTGGATAGGTTTACTTTAAAAGAAAGTAATAATTTAACAATATTATTTGTTCAATATTATTTGTTCCCTATAGTAACAATGCCGAAGCACCTGAATCTTTTGCTGATACGTTCTCCGAGGCATATAAAGTGACCCAACAAGTAACCCCACCACAACTTGATGCAATAATGCGCAGCTCGAGAATATTGACTTCAGGCCCTCAAACTATCCAAAAACATCTTAGAAATTTGCGTCATGACTCCTCATCAGAAACTGATGGGGTTCATCCCAAACTTTTGTCAAAATGTGCCGAAGCAATATGCGAGCCCTAGCTAAGATAATGTAAGAATCGACAAGTCAAGGCATCTTACATGAGGATTGAAAAATTGTCATGTCACTCCAATTTTTAAAAAAGACGACAAACTTCTTAGTCACAACTACCGCCACATTAGCTTAACCTCTGTGCCTTGTAGAGTTATTTAAAGAACCATATATCAAGAGCTAATTGCCTTCTTAGTAAATAACTCCTTAATACCGCACTGTCAGCAAGGGTTTTTACCAAGATGTTCTGTCACCTCCAATTTACTCCAAGTCTGCAGCAAGTGGAGTAAACAATTAGATAGCGGTCAACTCACTGGCATTTGGTACTTAGACTTTTCCCGCGCGTTTGATAAAGTGGGTATTCCGCTATTACTATATAAACTAGAACAAGTCGGAGTGGGTGGTAAACTGTTAATACGGATCGAGTGCTCTCTGTCAAATAGATAATTTAGTGTAAGAGTGGGAGATGCTTCATCCGCGGTACGTGATGTTTTGAGCGGAGTTCCCGAGGGATATATACTTGGCCCTGTGTTTATAGTTTACGTATATGATCTCACATTGAGCTGCTCCTCGAGCGTTACGTCTTATGCAGATGGGTTAAAAATATTTCAGTCACAATCCACCGACCTACAATCCGATTTGGACCAGACAGGAAAGGGATAGAAAAAATTCTCGGTACTACACATAGGGAAAAACAACCCGAAAATGCAGTATAAAATTGACAATCACAAAGTAACACAAGTATCTCAGCAAATTGACCTGGGTGTCACCATCACAGATAAGTTATCATGGAGCGCACATGTTACGAAAGTCGTCAGCAAAGTCAACCAAATTTTGTATATAATTAAAAGTCCGTTCAAGATTTGAGTATTAACTCATTCCTAAAAATTTATAAACCTTATATTCGTTCTCACCTTGAGTTTGCAGTCACTATATGGTCATCCCTACTTAAGCAGGATATAAATAGACTGGAAGGCGTGCAAAGAAAAGTTGCACGAGAAATTTTTTTTTCCCCAAGACTTATTTGAGCTTAACACCAACAATCGTCTGAGAGGACATAGTCTAAAACTACGCAAAGAAAACTTCCAAACTACTACGAGTATAAGAAAGCACTTCCTGTCCAACTAGTCCAGTCGAAATAGACATCATAAAAAATTTTGCGTACTGCGGACTTTTTTTGTCGAAGTTGTTTAAGGGGGCATAATAAGCAAGCACAGAAAACTACACCCTGCTACACCATGTGCGTCTCCTATTTTTAGGGGTTGAAACGTTGAAATTTTACTTATGTGTCTATATCTGTTTCCCTATTGCCCGTAGGGCTCTTTACCAAGTTACACTTTTTGAACATTCATACATATATATATACATATATATATATATATATATATATATATATATATATATATATATATTACACATTTCCGTAGGACAAACGGTTTTGGCTGTACGAGGCCGGAAAGGTCGCGCTGTCTGTCTGAATTTGGGGGTCTTCTGTACAGGACAAACGGCTATTATTTCCAATCTACAATACTATACATACTAATGCCTTTAAGGAGGGATGATGATTTGTGAAAAAACTTTCATCGAATACCGCGCGGTTTTCATGATACGGGATGTTGAAATTTTGAAAACCCTCTTTTTTAAAAAAAAAGTGAACCTACTTTTTTTCGCGCATTTTTTTTTCATGCATGTACGACCCTAATATAAAAAATGTACGTTGGTTTCATTTTAATACATTCGTTAGTTTAGGAGCTAGACAGCAAAATATGCCAAAAATGGCTGGTATTGTTGCATTAAAAAAACCAAAACCAGTATAATTCTGGTAAGTGTTTTTATTTATCCTGAAAGTCCAATTCATTGCGCATAGAAAATGTGTTTTTGTATTTAAGTAGGATCAACACTTATTGTATAATAACGATTTATGTCATGTGTTCTCCAGTCTCCTTTTTAACAATTTTTTTTTGCGGCCTTATGGTTCATAGTAGGGCAGAAAGCATTATACGCGTGGACAGGGCACATAATAGGGTGTTAAAATGGGTCTCTTGTTAAAATGCGATAGGACGTACCGTTCTCGAGTAAAACGCACTTGTTTGGTTATGTTTACTTTGAGTTTTCTTTGTGTTATGAATTGTGATCTGATAAATAAATTCTACATTTTGGTGTTATCTTTCTTAGGGGGTTTGTTTTTTAAGTCATTTTCCGATGAAATGGGCATATAGTAGCTGTTTCTCGAGGAAGGTAAAATTACTGAGGATTTTGTTATACACAAAATAAGTTGCAATGATGATTCGAGACAAGCGTGAACCTTCAAATAGGGGAGTGAGACCACCTATTCCGTCCGAGTCCCTTCATTTTTTCATTAGTAATGTCCCTCATAAACAGAAAAAGCAAGAAGCGACACATCGTTTTATTTTTTTCGCAGTCAGCGGTGAGTATTTACTGGTCAGTCGATGAAAAGTGTGATCTGAAATAATTTTTTGCAAACAAGTGCGTTTTACTCGAAAACAGTACGTCCTATCGCATTTTAACAAGAGATCCATTTTAACACCCTAATATGTGCCCTGTTCAGGTATATATTGCTTTCTACCCTACTATGAACCATAAGGCCGCAAAAAAAATGTGAGAAAGGAGACTTGAGAACGCATGACATAAATCTTTATTACACAATAAGTGTTGATCCTACTTAAATACAAAAACACATTTTCTATGTGCAATGAATTGGACTTTTAGGATAAACAAAAACACTTTGGTTTTTTTAATGCAACAATACCAAAATAGCCATTTTTGGTATATTTTGCTGTCTAGCTCCTAAACCAACGAATGTATTAAAATGAAACTTATATTAGGGTCGTACATGCATGAAAAAAAATGGGCGAAAAAAAGCAGGTTCACTTTTTTTTTTAAAAAAGGGGTTTTCAAAATTTCAACGGTATTCGATGAAAGTTTTTTCACAAATCATCATCCCTCCTTAAAATGTTTCAACTCCTAAAAATAGGGGACGCACATGGTGTAGCAGGGTGTAGTTTTCTGTGCTTGCTTATTATGCCCTCTTAAAGAACCTCCACAAAAAAAAGTCAGCAGTACGCAAAATTTTTTATTATGTCTAATTCGACTGGAGTAAACCGAGTTTTTGATCAATGGAATTCACTACCTGAAAGTGTAATCGCCGCACCATCACTGAACTCTTTTAAGAGATGTCTCGACCAATATTACAGGGGTATTTATATTTGAGTTACTGTGATGCTGATATTTCATTTAGATTGTTAATTTTTTATTCAATATGTATTGCTAATATGTTATGTCAGAATATTTTTTTGCAGTATATTTTATATTATCTTATAATATTTATAGGCACTTAATGTAATGTAATTTTTCTTTTCTTCAGAGTAGTACAAGCCGTTGACTTCTACTCTTATCAAATTTAAATAATGAATGATGAATAATAATAATTTAAAAAATAACTCGTTACTTGCATTTCGTTTGTTAAATAAATAAAAAAAAGCAAGAGGTTTAAAGCGCTAAACCATTTGAACAATAATTTCTGAAAGTTTTTTAGAAGGATATTCTTAAAAAAATTCAACTTTAGAGAACGTGTTCCGATGTAAAATTTAATTGCACCCAACCAAATAATTAGTTTTATAATTTCAGTATTGATGCTATCAGCACCTATTACTTACTTTTTATATATTAAAGAGTAAAAAGTAGAAGTAGAGAAATAATTAGTTAATATTATGTACGTCACATTAAACATTAAACACTAAGCTACTTTCTAATATAATTTTACTTAAAGAAATCAGTTTGCATGAAATATGTCACGGAATTTTCTATTCCAGATTTAGACATCGTGAGACATTCATGATTTATTCCAACACATTGTGTATGCATACTTTTCTTCTGTTCTATACTTGATAGGTTTACGACACGACAAGAATAGGAAGAACAAGCATTAACCTACAAGTATCGGAGAGAAAATAAAAGTAGCTTTTACTTTGTGAAATATTTCATATACTCGAGGCAGTTTTGATGAGCCGTAGCTAGCGACAGTTTTGGTTGACTAATTTTATATATTTTGTTTTGTGTTTCGTAGTGTACTTGTCCTGTTAAAGGAAGACTGGCAGGTTACGTTTTTTTTTTTGCATTCTATACCATAAACTATTACTACAAGAAGTTTCAACATTAATGATTTAAGTCTAACTACTTCGTTTTCTTGACATACTTGTTCAACTGGCAGACGCTTTTTGTCTTACGAGTATGATGGCGGGCAGGATTTTTTCAAGCATTTAATGATGTCCATAATTCATAAATAAAATTAGATCGACACTATTTTCTTTTTATATACTTGAAATACTCCTAACGAACCTTGCCCCTGGCAGACAACCATTTTCACTATTTATGGCACAGAAATAGTAGAATAATGCTGAAAAGAAAGTTAATAAAATAGGTCAAAAATTTCTGTCGCCGTCTCCCGGGGTATGAACTTTATCGAGAAATTTCAAACACATTTTTAACTCTAGTCGGAAATGGTGAACAATGCAAAATAATATTTTTCAAAATATAAAATATCCTAATTTTAGTTTCACTAGTCTCTCTAAGCAGTATTGTTTTTCTCTTATAGGTCTTCTCGTTTTCGTTTTTCCCCCATCGGCAAATGAACCTTTTTAATTGATTAATGCTTTCTACTTCCCTCGCTTACCGAATAGAAGTATTGTAATCGTAAAAAAATCACCCTCCGAGATTTCTCCTGATTTTCAGAGAATGTAGATTACAAAAATTAAAGCCATTTAATTCCGTCAGTCAGCCTGTCTGTCTTTCTGTTGGCACTATATCTACAAAACCACTTGACAGAGAAGAATAATATTTGATAGGTAATTGACACTACTGCCAACGATAATCAGGGATACACATTCGTTGAAAAATATACAGGGTGGATCCCATAAAAATATAATTAAAGTAAGAAATTTGTCGGAAGACAGTAATATATATGGCATGTAGTTAACACAACTGCCTAGGAAGAAAAATATTTAAAAAATATACAGGGTAGTCACCCTAAAGAAAATTGAAAAATATGACGACAATTATTGGCATGCAATTAACACTGTCAAAGAAAAATATAAAAAATATATAGGGTGGTCACCCTAAAGAAATTAAAAAAACGTAGCGGATGATGATAATATTTCGTATGCACAACACAACTGTCAAAGAAAAAACATATGAAAGAACATAGTCAGGGTGGTCGCCCAAAAAAAAGAAATCGAAAAAATGTGACAGAGGATGATAATATTTCGTACGCAGTTGACACAACTATAAAGAGGAAAATATGGAGAAAAAATACAGGATGGTCACCCTAAAAAAAAAAAAAATAAAAAAAAATGTGACGGAGGACGATAATTTTTCGCATGCAGTTAATATAACTGCCAAAGAAAAAAAAAGAAAAAAATACAAAGAATAAAAACATGTGACAGAGGATGACAATATTTCGTATATAAATAACATAATTGTCAAAGAAGAGAGACATAAAACTAAATATAGTGGTTACCCTAAAATGAATAAAAAATGTGACAAAGGACGATAATATCTCTCACACAGTTGACACAACTGTCAAAAAAAATATAAGAAACATGGTGGTCACCCTAACAAAATTATGAAATAATGTGACAGATCGCAATAATATTTCTCATGTAGTTTACACAACTGTCAAAGAAAAATACAAATAAATTATACAGACTGGTCACCTTAAAAAAATTATGACAAAGTGTTACTGATACTTAACTTAACTTACAGGGAAGAACAATATGATGAATATACAAAGTGGTAACTATGAAAAATAATTATGGTTGATATAATAGTAGTAGTCACAATTACCGAGGATAAAATCTGACATACTTTTAATGAAATGTGGGTGGTGGTCTCTCTAAAAAATAACTAATTAAGAAACGGCAGAGGAAAATAATATTTGGAAATATTGCCACGAAGAAAACCTGAAATACTTTTGTTTAAAAAAGTATACAGGGTAGTCATCCTACAGAAAAGATAATGATTAAATGAAAAATACTAAATAGAGAGGGTAGTTTTGCGTAAATACTCTTGCAGATTTTTTATTAGATTTTAAGCTTCATAATTTCCTATTGCTTTAGATATTGAAAATGATTGTTTCTACTACCGTGCGTAAAGTACATACAACAAGAGTTAAAAATTGCCTATAATAATCATATTTTATTTTTAAAAGTCAAAAACTAGTTTATATTGTTCATTTATTTACTATCACTGGGTACATTATTATTTCAGTGTTCTTTAACAATAACGCTTGAATATTTCTAATATTGACGTTTCATTTATGTTCTTAAGATTTTGATTTGTTTCCTTTATGTAAAAAACCGCTGCCCAAGGAATCACTACTTCCACATCCAGATTTTCTATCCAAGTCACTCACAACGAAAAAATTTCGTATGTGGAAATAAGTGTTTATAGAACTTTATAATAATATAATATTTGAAATTCTCTATCCCAAAAACTCATAAAACGATACCCCACATCGGTAGTGGGGTGGGGGTGGATGAAGTAAAAAAATATTTTGAGGTTTCTAGTTCTTGTACACGCACTAAATCACATTTTTTTCATCCCCTTTAATAATGGGGTGGGGGTGGTAATGGGGGTGGCTAATGTCAAATTTTTTTTGAGACCTTAGCTTCTCTTGTATATACTAAATACCAATTTTATAGGCTCTTACCTACTTGATCTATTTATTTACCCCAAATTTACCCCGATTTACCCCCCAACCCTTCAACGGAACAAGATGAAAATATAATCTAGTTCTAGATCTCGTTAAAGTACATATGTGTACCAAATTTCAAGTCAATGTCTCAAACGGTTCCAGAGTAAACGTGCGCACAAAAAAAGTTACAGACAGACAGACAGACAGGCAGACAGACAGACAGACCGACAGACAGACCGACAGACAGACAGAATTTTTTTTTTCGCTCAAACTTAAAATCTCGACGTTTCATGACATTCTAAGCCTATTTGAACAATACAAATTTTTTAAAATTTGTTTGTCGTTACTATACTTCCACTGGATGTGGAAGTAATTAGGTTGGGCATGGTGATATTACGATTTTTAAAAAACTACCTTGCTATTTTATTATATCACTTTACGCACTATGGCGTAAAGTAAATTGTTTATATTTTAATGTATACATCTAGGGTGCGAAATACTACTTTGGTGATCGAGATGACCAAAGAATTTCGCACACGAGATGCAAACAATATTTTTTCTGCAACGACTTTAATTTGATTAAACTAGAACCATAAAACGATATCTTGTATTATAATATTTATTGCAAATTAATTTAAAAAACATAGTGGCAGATCTGTCTCAGGTGTAACTATGGATACCAATATGTTTGACAACAAACATTTTTCACTTACGTTTTCGATATTGTGATTGTTGAATATTGTGAGTTTTTTAAAGTAAAATAATACATAAGATAATAATGGAGAGTCTCGAAAGTGAAGATGATTTATCTCCACCAGAAATATCAGATGCAGCGAACCTTGTTACACTGAATCTTCTACCGGAAAAATCCAGACGGCAGTATGAACAATTTAAAACATGGTGTTTGCAAAAAAAAACGTGAGAAAAGCATCCGAAAATGTTTTACTGGCATATCTTGCGGAAAGATCGAAAGTAGTTAAGTCGTCCAAATTATGGTCAATATATTCGATGTTGCAGTCAACTCTTAGTATCAAGGAAAACGTGGATATAAGGACGTGTTCAAAATTGGTTCCGTATTTAAAAAAACTTTCAGTTGGGCATCGAGCCAAGAAGTCTATGGTTTTAACTCGAGAACAAAACTGTTTTTAATAAAATAATTTAAAAAATTCTACTCTCAGTTATTTGATAAAACAATAAATATTTTTGAACTAGATGTTTGTTTAATTCTTGTGTATACATTAAAAATTATAAAATATAGGCAATGATAGGTATGTGAGGTGCAAAATATTTTGCACCCTAATGTGCAAAATATTTTGCTCACGGTGTCATGGAAACACAAAAAAAATAATGTCAATGAAAAAATGTCTCATTTTAGACACTGACGTTAATGCGCAAACATAGCCTTTTTTGACAGTCGTAGAATAAAATTTTTATGGCAACGATTTCGGCATTAGTAAAAATATTCAATGCAATTCGTGTGTAAAGGGCCTATTTTCAGTAATTTTTCACCCATTCGTGAAAATAGTATCACTTTACACACTTGTTGCATGATTAACTTATTTGAGAATATTCATAATTTCTTACTATTTACTAGATATTTTGCCAAAATATTTAAAAAATCAATGAAAAAACCTCTGTGTCAAATGATTCAGAGAGAAGTTGTCTTTTTTATATTTCTGATTTCTACAAAATGTCTCTCACCTAAATATACAGATTTAGTAGAGCGATGCCAACCCCGAGCAGAGAGATACTTTTAGAATCTACATGGCCAAACATACCTATATGAAAATTACTACGGTTTTTTTTATGATGCCGATTTTTACTTTTTCAAAAAAATATATACATTTTCACCATTTATGTAATTATTACTCACTTAGTTTAACTTGATGTTCTGAAATATATTTTGATCTTAATCTGAAATAAATAAACTTGCAAGAAAAATAATTTAAAGGCTTCTATAGGTTAGAAAAAAAAGTAATACATTTACATGTACAAAATATAAAAATCGTGCGCACGAAAAAAAGGTACAGGCAGACAGACAGACCAGACCGGCAGACAGAATTTTTTTTTCTCATTCTTAATTAATATAAGGCGTCGAATGTCAAAGTCTTATAAATGAAAAAAAAAATCGTCTAGATGTTACAATTATTTTGAAAACTTCCCTATTTTATACTCCTATCTGATTGATGTCATAATAGTCCAACGGGGGGGCAACCGCTGGCGAAATTTTGTACACCTAATACCTATTCTAGAAAAATACCCTTTATTTCCCCTTTAATTCCTTGTAATTCCCCTAATTCCTCAAATACCTTTATTTTCTCCTAATACCTTATTTTTTTCTAGATTATCTCGGGAACGGTGCACTTTTTGATAAAAACACCTATATACAAAATTGTTCCTTATAAAATTCTCTATCAAAAATGTATCTACACTTTTTTCCTAAAATTAATAGTACCGTGGGAAATAAGGCGCACACATAAGGGTTGGTTCCGGTCAACACAATAAATTGTAATCTTTACTATAATCTACTTTAAAGTTCAATACTTAAGGCTAAAGCAGTAGTTACTAAAGTCCGCCTAAAATTATAATAAATTCCTTTCACCCCTATAAAATAACGCGATTTTTGATGAAGCGAGAATATTGTATACCGGGTCGCTCAGCAGATAGGGACACTGTTGCAACTTTTGAATGGGCGAATGGATTTTTTTCAAATTTGGTGTAGTGATATGAGATATAATTTCCAATTATACAATGTAAAGAACCAAAATGGCCGACTTCCGGTTTCGATTTTACCCGAGAGTGGGTTTAAAATACCCGGTTTTTGCGTAAAATCCCGCACATTGGCAACCCTGAACAGTAACAGCGTTTACAGCAAGCTCTAAAATAATGCAGTGACCTTGGGTCGTCTTGTGGTGGTGTAGAGATATTTATACTTTTTTGCGTAAAGACAGTTTTGGAAATAACCATACGGATATTCAGCGAATTATATGACCTGCGCTGATTACATTTGCGTCTCATTTACCAAAGTACTATTAATTTTAGGAAAAAAGTTTAGAGAAGTTTTTTATAGAGAATTTTATAAGGAATAATTCTGTATATAGGTTTTTTTTATGGAAAAATGCACCGTTCCAGAAATAATCTATAAAACCTCAAAATGGGGGTAGAAAATGACGTCCCCTAGGGGATGAAGCACGCAATTTTTGAAGCTTTATGAATTTTGTCCAATATATTACAATTTTAACTGTTATATTGCTGAAGTATTACAAGACATCGTGCACAGTTTTAATAATGAAAAAGCTAGTCATGGAGAAATTGTAGACGTAGGAGACTGATTTGTTCTAACTTTATACAACTCTACCTCCGCAGAAAAAAGTCTAGATGTATACAGATTCGTGACTTTTAACAAACCCGTTGGTAAAGCGAACAATACTGTAATATTATCAAAACTACCAACAACTTCTACTGCTGCTTGGCAACACTCATATCACGTTTTTTACCAAATTCAAACATGGAAAAACGTTGCGCTAGAAGCTACTGATTGGGGATGGAAAAAAGTTGGCGGTATATTAACCCGAATTATGACAACCAAAAAACCGGCTCCCGAATCTGCTATACCACTAATTTCTTGTTCATGCAAATTAGGGTGCGAAAACAGGTGCAGTGCAGTTGCAGAAGAGCAGGCTTACGTTGCTCCACAATGTGTTACCATTACCACGGACAAGCCATGCATGAATGTCGAATCTATGGAAGACGATGAAGATTAATTAACGTAGGTAACCTTTTGATAATTAGTGGATTCGTCCTACAGAGGACACCACACGCCAAGTACTTTACCTCTAGGGTGGCGTGGAAACAAGTACAATATACAATATTCTCGCTTCTTTAAAAATCGCGTTATTTTATAGAGGTGAGAGGATGGAAGTGGTACATTTATTATAATTTTAGGTGGAGTTTAGTAGCTACTGCTTTAGCGTTAAGCATTGAACTTTAAAGTAGATTATAGTAAAGATTACAATTTATTGTGTTGACCGGAACCAACCCTTATGTGTGCGCCTTATTTCCCACGGTACTATTAATTTTAGGAAAAAAAGTGTAGAGACGTTTTTTATAGAGAATTTTATAAGCAATACTGGATCAAAAAGTGCACCGTTCCCGAGATAATCTAGAAAACCTCAAAATGGGCGTGGAAACGGCGTCCTAGGGGATGAAGCACACTATTTGGGGGTGGGAACTTTTCGGTTTAGTAATTCTTATGCTATCCTTAACATTTCTACCAATTTTCAAAACTTTATGAATTTTGTCCGATATAAATCTTTATATTACTGAACTAGAAGTCCTTAGTATCATCGGTAGTTTAATTAAATTAAATATTTTTTCTTTACTAGATATTTTTAGCGCTAATCTCGACGCTAATGTTTTTACAACACTGACGTCCTTTATATAAGAATTGGTATGTAATTCTTCAAGATAAATATTCCATTTCAATATTTTTACGCTCTAAGTCCCTTCTAATACCTCGTAATAATATTTATTTCCTCCAAATTCCCCTGTAATTCCCTTAATACCTAATAATTCCTTCCGAAATACCTTCAATTCCTTCCTAATTCCTTCCTAATTCCTCTGATTTGTACACTATTTCCCCTCAGCGGTTGCCCCCTCGTAGTCCAATAAACCAGGTATTTTAAAAAACATTTTTTCCCTTGCCAACCGAAACTGTAGGGTATAAAGGGGCAGATTAGAGATGCTTAAATTCAAAAATGTAATATTTTTTGTTTGTAATATTCCAGAAATAAATTGATTTGATTTGATTTGATTAAATTCAAAAATGCAGGGTCATGGGGGTTGGAGGTTCGCCGCCATCTTGATTTTTGTGGTTAATGTTTCATTTGCGGATATCTGCTTTGTTTATTTTCTTAAATGTGTGGAATATTATTCTCTTCAACTTTTACTCGATAATTTTATTAAAATGATTTTTCAAAGTAAAATTTTATTGCATTTTCGAAAAAGCTTTTTAAAGGAAAATTTCATTGCACCATCAAAACAAAATTATTAAGGAAAATTTTGCTATACTTCCAAAACCATTTTAAATTTAACAATACTTCGAATCAGCCCATTGACATTTTCTGGGGGGTCCAGGCGACTCTGTATCTGGGTGAAGTGGAATGTTCTCTTCCGAGTCGCGGTCATATTCCTCTTCCGTTGCATGTTCATTAATTGAGCGGTTAAATACCGACAGAAAGTCGTCGTCAAGATCATTTTCGAGGAAGTTCTTTTTATCGAGCATAATTGAGAGCTTTACCAAAAACTTTCGTTGAAATTTTTTCTATATAATTTCTTTAAGTTTTTTTTTTGACAATTAAAAAAAAAGAAAGGAATATCAAAAAAACTATCGATTTAAAACAGAACAATATAGAATAAATGTTGAAGAGAATAATATTCCACACATTTAAGAAAAATAAATAACTCAGGTCAAAAAGCAAGAGAGATATCCACAAATGGAACATTCCCTGCATTGTTGGATTTAAGCGTTGGATTTAAGCGTCTCTAATCTGCCCCTATCAAATCAAATTTCAATATTAAATTTTATCATTTACTAAAAGAAGACAAAATAATATCAATTTGCAATAATTTTTTAAATAATAATAATAATAAATGTCCTTTATTGGTTAAAAAACATCAATCATTCTTTATTTAATCGAAAATTAAATATATATATACAAAAACAAGGGCTATCTTTTCAAAAACTCTATTCAAAATTACCATTTTTTTAGTCCAAAATGATACCTATTATTTCCTTCTTATTTCAATCGCAGTCGTCCTAGTCTTATTTTTGTTCGTAATTGTAGGGCAGCTTGCTTCATTTTCAGTTGAGGAAAGCTTTAAATTTCCTCATTATAGACAAGTTGTTTCACTCTACCCCACACCAAGAAAGTCCAGTGGCGTTAAATCTGGGGAGCGTGTAGGCCACAAAATAGCCGATTCACCGATCGGATATGTTCGATCTAAGAATTTGCGAATTGTCACACGGTGGTGAGCTGGGAATTCGCCAGATTTAACGCCATTGATCTTTTACATGTTTACGAACAGAAATAAGGTTAAGGACAACTACGGTTGAAATAAGAAATCGAGCAAGGAAATGCATTAGAAATTAGAGATCCATTATTTTTTCAAAAATAACCATATCTTTTACAGCAATAGAGCAATGCAAATAATAATAATAATTGCTCTGTTCTTTGCTGCAGATTTCATATTATAGAAGTATGCATGCATCTGCAATAGTTTTTAAAATGTCTCGATGGTGAAATTTACACTGCGCTATTCTGGTATGCTTTGTTTAAACAATTTCTGTGGCATTTGTTAACAACAATTTCGAGAATAATTAGGCAGCACCTGAATGCAGAAAAAATAAGCTTCGGTTTGAAAATCATCAAGAAATGTTGAAAGAAACTTCTAAATGCATAAAATTAATCAATTTTTAGTAATATAAAAATGTCCGAAAAAAAATATTTACGCCTTTTGGCAATCACGGCTAGAATGGCACCCTTCACATTTAGATTACGTTAAAAATTTTTCAAAACTATATCTTTGAGTTTGCGTCCCATTATTAAATAATTTTCTTTATTTCTATTTTTTTCTTAAAATAAGATCTACTAATTTCAAAAATGCATCAATTTGACAAAGATTGCTCTTTATGTTCAAAATATTTTTGTATGACATTCTTTCAAGTAAAACCGCATTTTTTACAACCGTACGGTAAAATATTATTTAGCGCATAAATGAGGGATTATTTGTGCACATATTTTTTAAAGATGCGTGCTTATATGAAACACGACAGTAATTAATATGTAAATATATTTCTTGAATATATCAATTAACTCTCATTTACATATCATGGTTAATTAGTGCGATAGCTAACGTTATTTATCTTGTATATAATTAAATGACTAATTTAAAATATCGCAATTTTGTATATTTAACACGAAAATTACAAATATTAAATAAATAAAACAATTTATAATGAACATGTTATGATAATGTTCATTGATCATTCTAAATGCAAACTGTATGCAGTTATTTAAAATAGTAAATAATTTAATTTAAAAATAACAACCACAACTAAACTAGATGTAAATAGTAATATAGTCTTTATCGATTTTTTTTTTAACATTCCACAGGATATTCATCGCATGATCTATAAATAAGTTAATATTTTAGATGGAGCACTTCATATCTATTGAAACATTCTTACACTCAAAAATAATATCGTCGGAAAAAATGTTTCAGGGCACAAAGTTTTCATTAGGAATAGTAATTTCAAAAGTAATGTGACGATTTCGATAATTAAAAATAGCTTCCTCAATATGGGTTAGAATCAGGATGGTCACAAATAAATTAAAAGTAAACACCAATAATTACGAAGCGAATTTTTTAACAAAAAATTTGAATCTGGTCACAAAATTTGCTATAACATAAAGCCTTTTGAATACCATATTTGGTTTTAATACGATGGTTTCAATATGACGCCTAAAATGTTAATAAAAATTAATTCAGAAAGGTTGACATATTGTAATAGTAAATGCATTTAGATTACTCAGGGGCTTGCCGATTTATAGGAAGGTGTGACCTCAAAAAAAAAAAAAGCTTGGAATTGAAAAGGAATCAAATTTTAAGAGAAAAAGGTCTATACAGTTTCTTTTTCACAAAAATTGACAGTTTTTAAATTAAAACGACTTGAAAACTGAAATTTTAGCTTGAAACAACAGGTATCTCAAAACGGTTTTAGCCGAAAAACTGGAAAATTATCATATTACTTCCACATCCAGTGGAAGTACAGAAACGACAAAAAATTTTTTTAAAATTTTTATTGTTCAAATAGACTTAGAATGTCATGAAACGTCGAGATTTTAGATTTGAGCGAAAAAAAAATTCTGTTTGTTGGTCTGTCGGTCTGTAACTTTTTTTGTGCGCGCGTTTACTCTACCTTTGAGATATTAATTTGAAATTTGGTACACATATATACTTTAACGAGATCTAGAACCAGATTATATTTTCATCTTGTTCCGTCGAAGGGTTGGGGGGTAAATTTGGGGTAAATAGGTAAATCAAGCGGGTAAGAGTCCATAAAATTGGTATTTAGTATATACAAGAGAAGCCAAGGTCTCAAAAAAAATGTTGACATTAGCCACCCCCATCCCTTTATTAAAGGGGATGAAAAAAAATTGTGATTTAGTGTGTGCAAGAACCAGAAACCTCAAAATATTTTTTTACTTCATCAACCCCCACTACTACCCCCTATCACCACCCCCACCCCACTACCGATGTGGGGTATCGTTTTATGGATTTTTGGGGTAGAGGATTTCAAATATTATATTGTTAAAGTTCCATAAACAATTATTTCCACATACAATTTTTTGTCGTTGTGAGTGACTTAAATAGAAAATCTGGATGTGGAAGTAGTGATTCCTTGGGCAGCGGTTTGCCTCGTTCTAAATTGAAATCTCCAGTTACTATACAATTATCGTTTTAGATGCCGTAGTGAAACCGTCGAATTATATTCCTTGAACATAAATATGATATTCAAAAGGAATTATCTAAGAGCAAATTTTGGATCCAGTTTCAGATTTTTCGTTAATAAATTTGCTTTGTGTTGATGCCTATTTTTTTTGTAATTGTTCCAATTTTAGCCACCATATTGAGGGTGCCATATTGGATTCTCAAAATCGTCACATTGCTTTCGAAACTACTCTTTTTAATGAAAATTTTAGACTCCGAAACATTCTTTCCGACGATCTTATTTGTATATGTAAGAGTTTTCCAGTTGTCATGGAATGCACAAGTTATAATTTTTAAAATTTTAATTATCCCCTGATGATGTCAGTTTGATTATAGTAATATTCGTTAGTATACAATGCAGTACTTTTTTTGTTAAAGTTTATCAACGGTCACAGCCGTTTTCACGTACATTTTTAATTAAATATAATTTTTTAAGATACCGATCTTTTTAAATAAGATTCTTCCTCTGGCAAATACTAATTTTAATCTGACTAGACTATTCCTTCTTAAGTTATCATGCTTACAAGGAATGTGGCGGTTGGTCGAACGGACGAGCGGGTGGACGGACGGACAGGCGGAAGGACATTTTGAAAGCTATTCAGAATTCGATGACTAACCCAATGTTAAATTATGAACGTAGATACAAATAAGGACAATGAGTAATTATTATGTGGTGAGTAAAAAATACACTAAAAAAGCCGGTTTAAGCTACAACAAGACAGTCTAGACTATGGAGTATCTAGTATTACCTCTGCTAGCTAATTAGTAATTTAACGAATTGTTCCTTAGTCTGTATCTTTTAATATACTTAAACAAATATAAATTTGTAATTTGCCAGTTATTTTTTTATGTATTTATATTTTGACTTTCTTGACATTAAGAAATTAGAGTTTCAGCACTCGTAGGTACCATTTTGAATGCAAGAAAATTTTAGATCGAGATTTCGAGCCTCCGACAAGGATTTTCGTATTCAGTGAGTTCTAAATACAGGATGTTCCTTAATGAAGTGCTAATGTTCGTGCCAATATTTGAGGGTGTGATTCCTTAGGTCACTTTATGAAGAAAAGTTCACATGAATGTCCGCAACAAATTAATTTTTTTTTCTACAGGGTGTTGATTCTTTTTTTAATCGTTATTTTTTTAATATCTCGGGGGTGTTATTCTCGAGCTTAATCGAATAAATTCGTGCACGATAAATCGCACACGAATATTTTCCGTGTACGAATAAAACAACGAATTCATGCGATTTAAACTTTTCGTGCGATATTAATATTCGCATGAAAAGTAGGGCAACGTAGCACTTTAAACAGTGTATACATGTTAATGTAACTAAAAACCCTATTTATAAACAAATATATAAACAAATGTCATATTTGACATTAGTTTAGTTCAACTTTATGTAGATTGTGAAATTAAATGTCTACATAATGCAGAGCAATAAACGTATTGGTAATATAACTGTGGAGTAGAAGAGGATGCTGGTTGAGTTCATGGACGCACATCCAAGCTTAAAAAAATAAACAATTTTGATTGGCTCAAGGGTTTTATTGCTTTTTCCATTATACAGAATAGCATATTGTCTAAATACTTATTTGTAAATAATTCTAGTTACAGGAAAACGTGCTTTTTAATGTTTCAAAATAAGTATATTGATACTCAGTATTAATTATTAATTATTCATGCCCGCTCTTTTAACCTGTAATTTTCTGAATTTAGCACCTTTATAAATAGTAGATTTTCGTTCGACAGCTTTAATGATCTTTGTAGTTACTCTTGAGAAAGGCCTAATAAGCCGGAACATACGTAGAGTATCAATATACTTATTTTGAAACATTAAAATTTCTTCAATTCTGTGTTTCTATTTCAGCTTTTTCTAATGCTGCAAGTCCACCCAAATAAACCATCATATTTAGAGCCATCACTATATTTATTAAATCACCTCTTCGTACATAAAATATTGCCTAGTACTACTCTGGGTAGTTTGTGCGGTTGAATTAATGTCAACAGAAATATATCTCACAAGTCATTTCATTTCATATTCGATTACCCCCAGACCATCCGATGTAATCACACGGAAAAATTCGTGCGCGAATACGATCCGACCGTTCAAGAATCCACACATGTTAAAACTATGCGAAAGTCGCTTAGTTCCGTAAGCGAATAAATTCGAGAATAGCACCCCAGAAAGTACTGTGCGTCTGACGAGAAAAACGCGAGACCGTTTTCATGCACAACTGTCCAGACTAATCAGAAAAAATATCTACATGGAAAAATGCCAGTGGCATACTACTTTTTTGGTAAAAAATATCAGAGGACATGTTTGCAGGGACGCCAATGGTGGAACGATAAAATAACTTTTCTAACTAAAATATGTGGTTTTATATCCTATTAACGTACCAAAATTGAAAATAATATCTAAAGTACTATCTGGGATAGTAAAAACTAACGATTAAAAAATATATATACTGTAGCAAAAGATTTAAGCCATTGCGGACATATGTTCATATGAACTTTTCTTCGTAAAATGACCTAAGGAATCACACCCGGAAATTTCAGCAGATGATTAAGGAGCACCCCGTATATTAGTACTGGATTTCACTCTATGGGAAAAAGCCTCAAACTTTAAGGGTATCATATTATTTTTGACAAGATTTTAATTAGATATTACTTAATCTTCTTGTAAAGACATCAACATTTTAAAAGTACTTCAGGATTGTAAAGTGTCTCTAAAGGACTGCTAAATAAATGGAAAATAATTGGGATCCAATATATATCTAAACTTCTTTCACACTTTCACTTAGTTTATGCTAAGCTGATTTTATTTTTATTCACGTTTCTTATTATTATATTTATGTATTTTTATACTGGCGGATTAAACTGCTTGCTGTTGCTCGAGTTGTTTGTGCAAAGATTTTTTCAAAGGCACCTTGGGGCCATGCGAATGTCCTCTACTTTTTCTTTGAATTGCATTTTCTTATAATCGATTAAATATTTTTTGCACATTTGGCAGCTGAATATATTGCCGGGAGGCCAATTAACAAAATATTTCTGTGAGCTTAATAATTGCTTTTGAACATAACTTACCAAATATTGCTTTGTATATGAAACAAGTTGCGGTTGTCTTGCTAAGTGCCAATTAGTTCATTACTATTTGATATAAATCTCTCCGAATTCACTTACGTCAGGTGTATCTATTGCCATCTCGCATACCGAAAGGAAGTATTGTAAACATAAAAAAAATTACTATTCCAGATTACTTAGGATTTTCACATTTCAGACTTTGTAAATTGCGATAATAAAGATCTTTTAATTCCCACTGTCTGTTGGCCTGGTGTTTTTCCGTCTGTTGGAGCTATATCTACAGAACTATTCGATAAAAAATAATATTTGGCAGATAGTTGGCGCTATTTCCAACGAAGAAATCGGATATACTTTTAGTGAAAAATATACAGGGTGGACACTCTAAAAAAAATGATGAATGAAAAAATGTGACTCCCCCTACCCTGTCTATGTATCCATGAAGTCGTCAAAATGGACCCCTTGACTTGAAATGAGTGCCCCCGTTATATATCCCCATGATAGATAGGTGTATGTACTTGTGTTTGTGTGTGTGCGCATACACGTATGTGTATTGCATGCATACTTTACACTTTCATATATAGAGCTTTGGTTAGGTTAATAGTAGGCAATAACTGGGTTGAATATCATATATGCTGGAAGAGTTTTGTTTGCATGTGTCACGAGTGTGTTATAAATCAAGAGCTACTGGCTGACGGTTTCATCCAAAGCCAAGAGGAAAAAAAATGTGACAGTGGACAATAATATTTGTCAGGTACTAAACACAATTATCAAAAAAGAAACCTGCTTAGTTAAAAATATATGGTCTTAAAAAATATAAAGAAAAATATAACAGATGATAATGACATTTGGCATGTAGTCGAGGAAGAAATAAATGGCACCAAATAGAGACGAAAGTTTACACTTCTATTTTAAGTTGGAACTTAATACTTAATACTCGACGTTCCATATGGTTTTACAAATTTGTCTGAAGAGCGGGAAACATCGAAACATTTCACGATCGACGATTGTATTTGTTTGTTATGCATTATATAGTTACTTCATTTTTTTTAAATAAAAATGTCAAAAATGACATACAAACCAGAAGTTTTGATAGAATCAGAAGATTTATAACACATTTTGAGGAGCTTCTCATGCTACGTGCTGGGTTGGGATAATATTTAAAAAGTAAAGTTCCATTCTCTTATATTTGACAGACTCCATAATATTAAGAAAACGATATACGCTCTCGCGCAGAAATACCATTAACACAGTCTCCGACGTAAGGTAACCAGCTGGTACAACTAGTGGAGCGTAATTTTTTTTTAAGTATAATGTCATCTTTAACGCCCGAATTTTTCTTTTATTGTAAATTTTACGAAATCGCTCAATTTCGGGGTGTTTGCAGTCTTAACAATAAAGCAGTGTTAAATTTTTAACAAAAAAATTTATTTAAGTAAGAAAAAAATGCCGTTACATATATGTAACGCTAGGACAATATGGAACATTTGATAACAATCATTAACAAAAGTTACTTAGTTTTGTATGAAATATATAATTACAATCTAAACACAGACCGATGTCGCACTTCTTGCACATTGTTCTTGTACTTGTACTGCAACCTTCCCCTGCACACCTTCTTTTTTTTATCAGGAATATACATAAGAAGATGTTGTTTTTCGTCGTATCTCATACCATCCGACACTCTATTGAAAGAAATGCTAAATTTCGAAGTACTAGGTCGGCCTGCATCCTTTCCTATGGTTCCGTACCTTTGGAAATAAATTTGAGCTATGGTCTATTTGAATGTTAATTGCACCATATGCTGGTCCCGTCCTTTTCTATCCTTTTCTATACAAAATCCAAGTATTGCTAATGGCAGCACCACCACCATTTTTTCGACCTGATGTCAATACGTTAAGTGTTTACATTCTCATCCATCAGATCCGTCCCGCCCATGTTGCTGTTATATTTTCCGATAAGATCGGGTCGTGACACATGGACGTATTTTTTTCAGTCTTACGGGATTCGACGGCTTCACTCCATAGCAATTGGAACCAACTGTCAGCACGTTGTTGTCAACCCATTTGACAAAATTTATACCGTTATCTTTATCTAGGGCCTGTTGATCGTACCTCTTTTTTTTTATTTTTCAATTCCCTTTTTGAAGGTAATGGGCATTTACGTAATCGATCTTCTCTGAAGGTTCCGGTTGGTAGATGAAAAAGGTTGTCTAAATGAAACTTATACGGATATTGTTTTTTGGGTAGATCATCTATCATATTTATCAATGGGGCAGCAGCTTTTCCAAACAAATTCCCACGCTCTAGCACAGCGCTGAGCTGCTTTCCTTGGTATACATCAAAATTGATTATGTATCCATCTTTTGAATTCAGCGATCAAATTTTAAAACCAAAACGTATCCGCTTGCCGCTGATAAACTGCTTGCAGCCATGTCTACCGAAATACTAGACCATAAATTTTCGACAGGCACAACATTTTTAAGAAAGTTTGGTGTTATCAGTACAATGTATAAATTTAAGAATTTCCTTAAACTTATTCCGACTCATAGCTTCACTAACTGCATAATTTCTCATATCATTAGCAGAATCCAAGAACATTCTTTTTCCAGGCTTTTGATCATATCCTCTAACAATTAAAATTGCAATGAAACATTTAATTCCATCAGGAGTTACCTTGGGATCATTGCAGTTTTTTAAAAAGCATATCTTTTCGATTCTATAACAAACAGATCTATTACGTCATCAGTAATAAACGTTTCAAATATTTCTGTATATGGCAGAACTTCAAACTGTTTATAATATCTTGAATGATTTGAAAAAACACGTGCAGTTGATTCCCCTAAATATCCTTCTCTATCTCAGATTGTTTCTTTTGCTGTTTTTTTCTTTGCTTTCTTAGATATAGTTTTTTTTTTTGTACCTCCATTTTCATTATTTCTTTTTTCTGTATGTTTCTCAGGTATTTGGTCAACTTTTAATTTTCTTTTCTCTAAGCGAGCAATATCTTCTTGACAACTAATTCGAGTATTATTTTTCAAAACAAGTTCAACTGCGATTCGAAGTTGTCTTCCACTGAAGTTGTCCAGTGTACCCCCAATATCCTCATCATCTGAATCTCCATCGGTGAGACTACTTACTTCTGAAGGTTCAATATATATTTCTTCTATATCTTCGAAATATGCGATTTCTAAAGCTTCTTGCAAAGTAATCCCTCTATAATAAAATAAAAATTTTTCCTGAATGTTCCACAACATCCTAGCGTTATATATATATATATATATATATATATATATATATATATATATATATATATATATATATATATATATATATATATATATATATATATATATATATATATATATAACGCTCACAAAGTTAATTTTTTGAGGAAGTCAGTGGAGGGTCATTAAAGATTTGTAATAATTACATGAACGAACACATTGTTCCACGTTACTGAATTACGAGATACTGCGAATACACTATTTTACAAATGCAAAACATATTTTTGTATTAGATTTCTTAACAAAAATATTAAAGAATCCGGCCATTTAACTGTAGAGACAATTGTTAAAATGACAGAATAAATATTTTTCATCGTTGATTGTTCATCTATTTCCTTGATTCATTAAATACGTTTGATAAATGTAGTTTATTAATAATTATATACAATTGAACTAAATTGGTATAGTATTTACTACAGGTATTTATTGTATTGAACAGCTCATGACACTAATACTTCGATTCTCCAGACAGATTGTCAACGTATTTTCTAGAATCCTCTCATTTTTTTGGCCACATCAACCGAAGTCGCCCTCCAAATAGCCCGTCGGGCAGAGCGCGAAAAGCCTTCTCTTTCTTGACCCACTCAATACTGAAGTATAACCAGATGGGACCTTCACTACTTATTAAAGCATGTTATTTTACAGAGGAAATCAAAATTGACTCTCCATTGGTCGAGACCGAAGATATAAGAAAAAAACTAAAAAAAAAGAACTTTAGAAATTTAATTTTCAATCAAATAAAACTTTAAAACTAAAGCAGATAAAAATAAAATTGTTGTTTGGTTTTGACAAGTAAACCTTGCTTTTTAATTTGAAGTATAATTTATTGCAATAATAAAAAAATGAACATAAAAAAACTGGCAAAATTCAAAAGGATACACAAATCAGCAGCATTTTTCTAATTCTTAACTCGTCATAACTCGCTTATATAATGAGCTATTCAATTTTTTCTTTCACCAAAAACTGACAAATTTAATAGGCTCCATTTTGTCTCGTTTAATGCTAGATCTAATTTTTTAACTAAAAGCGCTACAGCCCTTTAAACACAACGAAGCACACTACGGCGACAAAGACGGGAGGCTTCCTCTCTCGCCCCCGCTGCTCTCTCGGCTCATCAAGAAACGTATCGGCTGCTCTCCTCATTATTGTCTGGATAAGTTTTAATAAGTGTATATATTATTTTATTTACATTTAGGCTATTACAGTTTATGTATAGGGTAGATTCATTTTTATCAGTGGAGAAAAACTACATGTTTGTTTTGCGAAACTGCTGAAAAGAGCGAAAAAAAATCTAATAATAAAAAACCAACTGGCATGAAGTCTATTATAAATTGTGCAAATGAAAGAAAATATGCTATTTCATTAAACATTTTTTTTTTATTTATTTTTATTTGCACACTCTTCGATACCGATTTCATTATTCTTGTAGGACATCTTTTTGTAATAATAATAATAATATTAGCAGAGGCAATATGTATTGTCTGTGATATTTGTAACGCGATAAAAAATGCAAGTGAGCCTTCATGTAGTTATTTATAATAAAGAAGAAAAAAATTAGTTTAAACTGAAATGTCATTGTCTGATTTGTGGAAAATCTAGAAAAATTAAGAACAAATTAAGAACATTTTTAAGTAGCAATTTGTACAGGAACGGGTGCGGAAACTAGAAAGTTGCAGTGTCGCATTGTGATACAGAAATACAAGGCAGGTTACACATTTATTCAGATTTATTTGGGCTGATGGAAATTATAATAAAATTTGTTTTGCAAAATATATTAGCAAAAAAAATTAAATGCATACAAACTAAACAACTGACAAAAAATGGATTTAAAGTAGTGTTAAACATCTTATTTAGGGAGGTTTATCTTGCTGTTTTGCAAAAAAATAATTCTTAACTTTAACATTTCTAAAAACACGCCTTAATGATATATTTGAAGAAATGACGGAAGAAAAATTAGATTATTATAGCAGCGGAAATATAAGAAAGAGATTAGAAAAACATCTAAGCAAACAAAGTGTTTTGAGAACACAAAGAAAATACAACAACAGTTCATTCAAGTGATAATAAAACTAAAAGGATTTTTGTTGTCAGTCACAGCTGAATCAGGCGGAGAAAACTTGGTTCATGAGAATGAATTGACAATTTTTGATAAAACTTCCGGCATCTTAAGTGCAGCTGGATATTTTAAACCTATAACAAGTAAAATTGAAAATTTTTAAAAACCCCCGATCAATGTGCAATGTACCTAATCGTACCAGTTTCATATGACCGAATCAAAATGAGGCCTAAATCATGTTCGGCTACCATAATTGTCTGCACATTTTCAATTTTACTTCAATCGGACAATTTCTAGAGAAATTCAACATGGCAAATTCAAGATGGCGACCAAACATCAAAATCTAATATGACCTAGAACCATCTCGACAAAATACTCTTTCAAATAAAAGAAACTACATAAAAATCGGATCACCCGTTGAAGAAATATGAAGCCACAGACAGACAGACAGACAAACAAACATACAAACATATGCGTCAAACTTATAACATCCCTCTTTTGAGGTCGGGGTTAAAAAAACGCGACTACTAATCTCAATGAACATACATGTAAATAAGAAGTTTCAGATTTGTTATAAACATTTATGTCGTGGATACTAAATATGTCAGGACAGACAAATTTGATTTAAACGTTATTCCTATAGTAATGCAATTTACATTAATAATTAGTATGAAAAAAAAAACAATCAGTTTAGGCCATTTTTTTAATCCTATACATATTACTATATTATGTGTATTGTGCCGTCAGAAGAAAAAAAACTTAATGATACGCTTTATTCTTTTGGCTATGGTTATTCCTACGATGAAATACGGACATTTTTAACGTCTTTAGCTAGTCACGTATTAGTAAAAACTAGTGACGACATTTTTATACCACCTGGAGTTCCTCCAGTTCTGAAGAAAACAGTTACATTCATAGCATCGATAATTTTGATCAAAACGAAGACATGCTAGATGGAAAAAATCCCACTTGGAATAGTATTATTTAAAAAAGAGAACAGCCTATTTACACAAGCATATTTAGATCGTCTATCCAATTTTAACCGATTTTAACCCTTCCAGTTTACATGAAAACAAAAATATAGTTATGTACAAAAATCCAACTAATCGTTCAAAGACTCTACGAGTTAGTGAAAGCATGGCAAATAATTGTTCTGACACTTAATGGAAAATATTAAAATATACGAGGCAAAGTAAAAACTTTACTATCTGGCATAAGCTTAACAATGACGTATCTGAAAATCAGTTAATCTCTGTCTGATACCTATTATTTTCCATTTATTAACGCACCACCCGCGTTGTACGACACCATATATAATGGATTATTACAACTAATATCATATTATTCGATTTGATTTGTTAATTTTATCATCTTACAATAAAGGAAAATTATTCTAAAGCTTTTGTTACGGCCACTGATGGAAGCATTGCGCGATTTATGGCGAACGCGGGATGTACCGGGAACGAGAGGGGAAGCCTCACGACTCCGCCGCCGTAATGCGCTTCGTTGCGTTTAAAAGGCTGTAGGTACCGCTTTTATTTACAGAGCTAGACCCAGCATTAATTGAGACAAAATGAAGTCTATGAAATTTGGCATTTTTTGGTGAAAAAAACATTCGAATAGCTCAATACATAAGTGAGTTACAACGAGCTAGAGCTTTCGAAAAAAATGACAATTTGTGTACCATCTAAATTAACGTCAATTTTCTAATGTTAAAGTTATTATTTTTGTAATAAATTATATATCAAATTAAAGACAATCGTTTGCACTATAAAACTAAAAAAAATATATAATTTTATCTTTTTTCGTTTGAAAGTTATTCGTGGTTGAATTTGAATTTTGTTATTTTCATTTTTTTTTGTGTTTTTCTTGTAACTTCAGTCTCGACCAATGGAGAGTGTCGTCAAACGTGATTTCCTATGTAAAAAAACCTGCGGAATAAAATGAAATAGGTTTTATTTGGTTATACCTCGGTATTGGGTTAGTGAATGCTAGAGCCAGCCATCCGACGTACTAAAAACGTTGGGCTGATATCACATAGAGCTGATTGAAAAGAGCTTTAACGAGGCTGTGCGCTTAAGGGGCAACCGCGACAACTGGCGTGATGCCGCTACACGTGTTATAGCGCAAGCGGACGCCAACTAGAATAATTTTCATGATCAACTAAACGTCTGACAAAACGTTGTGAACACGTTGAGTGCACATGTCGGTTCCGGCCGACATCTGTGGATGTCAGGTAGTGCGCGTGACGGCTCTGGCCGAATAGCGCCGTAACATTTCAATAAAATATAGATAAAATAGCGTTACTGTTTTGTATGTCGGCCATAGCCAACATTAGCACTGGAAACCGGATCTCAGTACTTAGTGCGTGTGACGGCTTTGGCCGACATGGCCCTCTTGTCCCTAATTTCTACACTTACAATTTCGTTGAATATATTAAGATTGAATTTCGCCGTGATTTTGCCAGGCTTATCAGAAAAGAATGTCAGCATTAGGTGACCAAATATAGAGCAGCAGTCAACGTGTGAATAAGATTTGTTGTAATCCATTAAATTAATTAAAATTTAATATTAAATAAAAAACAAATTAAATAACAACTAATATACCGATTGCCAGCTTAAAGCCTACAAAAAATCAACGCCCCAGCGTGTGCAGCTATCAATTTTCTTGAAGATGTGCTCACCGATATCCGCAGAGGTCTTATAAAACGAAATAATGCCGATAAATGCATTCCTTGAGTTCTGTGATTTCAGAAAGTACCTGCCGGGAAATTCTTAGCTTCCTAGGTCTTATGGTTCTTGAAAAAACACTGGCATTAACATTTCATAATAGGCAAAATATCCAGATAATGCATCATTATCAACAAGGACGTTCAATGTAAAATTCTTAGGTATAAATATTGACAGTTGCTTATAAACTGGAAAATTCATTGTGAGTTACTTATTATATTCAGTAGTTTACCAAGGAATTTATATTTTGCTGTGGTTGATTCTTAGTTAAGATACGGTATTTTTTGTTGGAGGTTTCCGCCCTGTCAACTAAAGTATTCTTATTCCAAAATCGTGTAATAAGATCTAGGGTAGGCTTATCGACAAGAGGCACTTGTAAAAATATATTTAAGGATTATAATACACTGACACTAAACTGTGTTTGCGTGCTTTTAAAAACAAGAGTAATATTACTTCTAACAATGATATACATAAGCTTAATACAAGGCAAAAACATTATCCTTATCTATCCTTAATAAATTGAATAGATCTCGTGATCTCTGTAAAATCGCCCAACTGTCTAGGACCTAGAGTTTTCCTTCCTGTAGAAATAAAAAAAAATGCAAAAAAAATCTCTATTAAGGAAGCAGCTTCATAATATCAAAAAAAAGAGAACTAATGAAGTTATAAATTTTTTTATCTTATTTTATTAATAATAAACCGAGTAATAAACTTTGTAAGTGAGTTCAGACAAAAACTTTTTGAACTATGATTTCTATACATCTAAAAGAATATACAAAAAATGCAGCTAGTACATGTTATTTTTAGTTGAAATTTAATTTGGCCCCACTCTACCATTGCTATAATATTATTTTGATGAACGGATGAAATGATATCTCTATCCTACCTAAGGAGAAATTTTCCGTGATAAATCTCGATTGTTGACAAGTGTGGAGTGAAGCTTAACGTAAGACGAATTGAGCATTCATATGAATAATGAATGTAGTCTTGTTATATGGCTGCGTTAATACGTATTCAAATTACTCGATTATACATTCTAATTTAGTTATCCAAGCATGAAGACAAATGTAAATCAAGCCTAAGTTTAAATGAACACCTGCAAAATTAGTGGTACTTACTTATGTGAGCATCAAACTGAACAGGCTGTTCCAGCTCCAGCAACGCCAAGTCATTCGCGAAAGTGGCAGCATCATATTGCCTGTGCACAATGACTCTCTTAACGTTTCTGCTAATGGACCTCTTGCTTTCCAAATCTCCCGAGATGTCGAATTCTCCGAACACGACTACCAGGGATGCTAGAAATCCGGGTTGACAATGCGCTGCTGTCATCACATATTTATGACTAATTAACACACCCCCGCACTTATTTTTTGTAAACAGTCCTAACCACGTGGATTCTCTCACAAGCACTTGCCATGGAAATTCGCCAAATGAGGCACCTTTTCCGCCGACGATCCTTCCTGTCTTCATCAACGGCCGGACGCCACATTCTGAAATGTATTTTAAAATATTAACGTTGCCTTTTTTGCTTTTGGAATTCTTTGGTAATAGTCAGAGAGCCAGGAGAGTCCCGTGTGCTCTTCTCACTACTGATTCTCTGAAGAAAAGAACTGACATGATAATAATATTAAAAATAAAAAAGGTTTTCGTTTAATAATAAATATGTAGTGCACAATACAACCAATTAACTAATAGGGCGAGAATTTAGCATAATTACCAATTCTAACATAAAACCAAAATTAAATGAAATATTTAATTATTGAATTGTCAAAAGAAAACAAGAATGAGAAAATAAATATGAAAAAATGAAAATGAAGAAGTAATACTTTTATGCAACTACGTCTACTGTCCTGTTTTGCCTTGATTTATAAAATGTACTAGTTAAGAAGAATAAAATATTTCAAACATGATTGAAGCTTGGTGTAAATATTGTACATTTTCTCGACGCGATATCTTGAAGTTTTTACTTCCTTGGCTTACCGAATACTCCAGGCATTAGAGACCATATAAGGCCCTTACCTGGAAAAATCCATGGAAGTCCTGGAGATAGGCTTACTTTACGTTTTTTTGAGCGCTGAATACGAATTTTTAACTTCCCACCAAAAATTCCTTCCGGAACCCCCTCAAATTTAGAAAATCTTTTTTTCTTCGAATTAAGAAAAATATACCTAGAAATTCGGAAAGTAGACAAAATTTGCAACAAAAAACATTTTAACGTTGAACGAACGGGGAAGTGCTAGCACGCCTCGAAACATGAGCCTCGGCGCAGCGGGACTGCATGCACTAAGTTCAGTCAAAGTTAAATATTGCAGGTTTTTTGGGGGTTTCTGAAATAATAATGCCATCACCATACTTAGCGACAAATTGAGCCTTGATTGTTTTAATGTGAGGTTTATAGTCACATTTAATTTGATCTACAAGTTGTTTAAACGAAAGTTGACACTCGAGCTCATTTTCTTCGAGAAAAGAAAATACGTACTTCATGGCAGCTTGTACTTCAAATCCAAAAGCCCCACGCTTCACAGGTTATTAAGATTTGGGTTTTAGAATTAGAGAAAGTTTTTTTATGCAGCACAAATGATACCGAGCTTGTTCCGCAACTAAATCGCCTTCCACAGGGTTCAAGCGACGCACAATTTTATCACCCCAATCTACTTTCCGATTTTTCGCAAAATCTATGGCTTTATTCCGTATATTTAGCTGACGTACATTATACACAGGGCCCCGTCGCTCTGGAGGCAAACGACTTTGCTATTCAAAATAATTAATCGCAATAAAATAAAAAACAATTCTGTTTGAAAGAAAAACTCTGTGTCACGGAGCGCCTTCGCGGAATCACGGGATATTCCGACAGTGGTCTGTTTTTTACATACGATGCGATTAGCTTCTCGTTAATGCATAACCTTTGACACCTCCAATGCACCACAATCGTACGCCCAGTTGAAAGATCATATTTACTGTCTTTCCGCTTTAATCTCGCGGTCTGGAAAGATTTTAAACCTTTTTCCGTCACGTTCACTGTTGTGTCATCCGATAACGGTTGCTCGCAAACGAAACAATTTAAAGTCACATCAGCCATGCTTAAAATATTATAAGAAAACATGCAAAAAAAGTTTTTTAAACCAATGAAAACAATAAATAATATAAACTGATGATAAAACGTCTAAAAAACTGCAATTGCGATCAACATGTTGCTATCAATTTTCGAGCAACTGGCAGGTGTTATGAGTCGGGGGGAAAAAGGAAGGGCCTCCTGACAACAGCATGCTAGCTCGAGAAGCGTGGCAGGGAAGCGGGGTACCCAAGAGGAGTTGCCGTATGATACCTAAATGCGCCGGGGCGCATGTTTCGGGACCCACTCGCTCCCCTCCCGTTCGTCGTACGTCAAAATGTCAAAGGACCATTTTGTTGTAAATTTTGTTTGCTTTCTGAATATCTGGGTATTTTTCCTCTAAAACGAAAAAAAAAGAGACGATAAAAAAAATAAAAAACCATTTTCTTTTTTCTAAATTTGAGGGGGTTCCGGAGGGAATTTTTGTTGGGAAGTTGAAAATATGGATTCAACGAGCCAAAAATTATAAAGTAAGCCTATTTCCAGAACTACCACGACTTTTTCTAGGTAAAATTCTCTAGTGTATGGAGTAGAAGGGAAATATTGTTATCGTGAAAAAATCACTTAATAATTTCTTCGGATATTTATATTTCAGACTATATGATCACGAAAATTAAAGTCTTCCATTCCATAAGTCTGTCCGTCTGTCGGTGTGGTGACTATCTATCTGTTGGTGGTACGTCTACAAAACTATTTTGTGACGAAGAACAATATTTAGTAGGCAGTTGACGCTCTTGCCAATGAAGAAATGGAACATACCTTTAATGAAAAATATAGAGGTGGATGCTCTAAAAAAATAATAATGAATGAAACAAATGTGACGGAGGACAATAATATTTGGCATGTAATTAACACAATTACCGATTAAGAAACTTATTACGTTCTTAGTGAAAGATGTTTACCCAAAAAATAATTAATTAAAAAATTTTGGCTAAAATAATATTTTTAATGTAGTTGACACAATTATCAAGAAAGTGCTAAACTTTTGATGAAAAATAAATAAGGTGGATGTTTAAAAACTAATTTACGAAGGAATGTGACAGTGGACAATATAATGCGGCATATGGTTAACACAAAAGTCATTGAAGGAATCTGCTATACCTTTAGCGAAAAATATACGCGAGAACAGCATTAAAAAAAAATCGGTAAAGGTAGGTATTTATCTAAAACTTCCTTATTTGTTTGCTATACTTCTTTCATTCTTGTTTTTTTTTTTAGGGTAACCACACGGTATATTTTTCATATTTTTCTTCAGTTGTATTAACTGCATATAAAATATTGCCATCCGTCACATTTTAAAAAAAAAATTGTTAAGGTGACCACCTTATGTATTTCTCATATTTTTCTTCTTTGACAGTTGTGTTAACTGCATGCGAAACATTATCATCCTCAGTCACATTTTCTTTAAAATATTATAAGGGTGACCACCTTGTATATTATGTTTCTTTGACAGTTGTATTAATTGCATGTGAAGTATTATCCTCCATCGATTTTTTTTTGAGCTGTATATTTTTTTCATATATTTCTTTGACAGTTGTGTTAACTGCATGCTAAATATTATCGTGCTCGGCCACATTTTTTTTATTTTTTTTCTTAGATGGCCACCGTGTATATATTTTTTATATTTTTCTTCTTTGACAGTTGTATTAACTGCATGGGAAATATTATCGACCTCCTGCGCTTTTTAAATTTTTATTTTTTTTAGGTGACCACACCCTGTGTATTTTCTTTTCATATTGTTCTTTTTTGATAGTTGTATTAACTACATACGAAATATTATCGACTTCCGGCACATTGAATATATATTTTTTCATATTTTTCTTCCTTCACAGTTGTGTTAACTACATTTCAAATATTACCGTATTCCGTCATTTTTCTTTCCTTAATTATAAGCTAATTGGTATATTTTTCAACATAATTGTACCCAGTTGGCAGTAGCTGCAACTACAGCTCACAGACAGTAGTAGCTTGGTGGGTGAAATGAGCAAAGAAAGAACAGAGATAGATATCTGTTAGAAAGAGATGATCGGATACTAAGTATCTCGAAGTACAGTCTGAGGCAGAAGCATGAGTTTCACAAATAGTGCTTATTCATAATTAAATCAAAACATATATTTTTCTGTAAATTAAACTAGTTGCTACTGCGCATCCAGTAATCAGCCATCAAGCTATTTTCTGTGAGCTGTACCTACCAAATATTATCCCTCTCCATCAAAGTATTTTGTAGATATAGCGCCAACAGACGCCAGACCGACAGACAGGCAGATTGGTGGAATTAAATGGCTTTAATTTTCGTAATCTACGTATTCTGAAACGTGAAAATCCGAAGAAATCTCGGAATTTCTTTTTAAATTTGAAGTATTTTTTTTTCCACATAACACTCCAAACTTCGTTCTACATATCTGTAGAAACATGATTATCTATGGAAGAAGATATTTATTACAACATAAAAAGTCATTATTTTCTTATAAAATCAGCCACTGGTGATTACTACCCTATAAATTTTACGTCACCAATGTCTACATTGAAACTACGAAGATATACATTTCCATGCTGTTCACTCATTGAGGCTTGTATTGATTTCATCAATTACTTGTAAAGGTCAGTTCATATAACAGAAAATATGCCTTGTTAATCAAAGGAAAAGTCATTAACATATCGCTATATATAGAATTTTACATAATATAAATTGCATAGGACTGATTTCGAAAGTTAAAGACATTTTTTATATGTATTTTTTATCTTAATCACTTATTCATATAATATTGTACTTATTCTGAATATTTATTTTTACGTAATTATATAAAACCGGATAGGCAGTATCATAGACTTCTCGAAAGGTGACACACGTGTTTGTGAGCTCTGCAAATAAGGTTTATGTTAATAATTTTTCAGAGATTTATATAAAATCAAAAATTTACAATGCAACTGAAACATATTGGTCTTACGAGCCGGACTGTGAGCTAGAAAAGCAGCAACTACTGAAAAAAAGTTAAATGCAAATTTATTCCTTGTGAACGAGACATATGAACATTTATCGTAATTACCATCAATAGTGAACAATTGTAAGATAAATAATCCTAAAGTGGTACATATTTTACTTACGAGTTCTATAGTCCTCATTGTCAATGGCGGTGTCCTCCGTTTGATGATCAATCAAGGACTGAGTCGTAGTGACAGGTTTCTTAGTCGTCCTTGTTCGCTTTGTCGTCGTTGTTTGTTTTCTAGTAGGCACCGTCGTAGTAGGCCTTCTGGTTGTTGGTTTCCTAGTTGTTACCGGCCTGGATGTAGGTCTTGTGCTTGTAGCAGGTCGAATGTTAGATGTCACCGGCCTAGACGTTGATCCCTTCACAGGCTTTTTTGTAGTGGTGCCCTGTTTCTTAACAGGTTTCTTGGTGGTACTACTCCCAGTAGAGCTACTCTGTAAAATCGACGTTTTATTTCTGTTATATACAACGTCCCTAAGTCCGTTGAAGGGTTCCTGCAATCCTTGTATAATTTTGTTAACAAACGATTCCACATTGGCCTCGAATTTTTGATCCTCAACGAATGCTGGCGTTGTTATATCATCCTCGTTTACGATAAGAGATGACATATTTAGATTTGGATTCCTTACAGGCGGAAAATTTATAAAATCATCAGGGGACGAAGACGGAGTCCCCACTTCGACAGTATCCGAGACATCCTGCGGCCTCAAAGAAGTTGAGATACTTGGTTTAGGAGTTATTAAAACCGTCGGCGACGGTCCTTCACTGGTACTGTATATATTTTGCGTAACATGATTGTTTATCGTCACCTGATTAATAGGTTTACGTTGGGGGATAGCAGTTGGGCGATGAATTGTAACTGGATGTTGCTCGTAGTTAGTTGGCGCAGGAGGCCTTTCTGATATAATTTCGTTATCAGTTACAGGACCCAAGACGATTACTGTGGGTGCTGGACTTGGGTAATTTGAATATTGTCCTTGAGGAGTAGACGTCAGACCTGGATTTGCGGTCACACTAAATCCAGGGCCTGCTATGTGGGTGCTGATAGTTGACGGTGGACGTCTTGTAGGCACGTTGCTAAAGACATACGAAGTTGATGGCGGCCTTTGACTTGTTATAAAGGCAGCTGGAGAGTTGGCTACGGTGGTTTTAGTAGGGGATGAATGGTAGGCAAACGAGGTAGAAGGTTTCTTAGTAATAATTATTGCCGGAGTAGGCCTCTTTGTTGTATTCTTCGTAGGCTTAGTTTTTTTAGTAGGTGGCTTTTTTTTTATTGTAGTTGGGGGTGATTCGGTCCTTCGTGGTGGAACTGTTGTACTAAAAACGTATGATGTTGAAGGCGGTTTTAAAGAACTTATTTTATCTGTTGCAGACCCCGGCCTCTTAGTTGACGTAGAGCTAAACACATATGAGGTAGATGGAGGTTTGCTAGTTGAACCATATATGTTTGTTTGCGGTTTTTTCGTAGAAGTGTTATTTAACATATGCAATATATTTACTATAGAATCATACTCTTGTGTTTTATTTGGTTTGGATGTATCGTGCATTATTGTAGGTACTAGTACATATTTGTCAGCATCAGATGGTTTTGAAGGTTTCGGTCTAAACATAGGCCTGTGAAAACCTGGAGCTGTTGTATATTCTAGAGGTGCATTAGATACAGAAATATGTACTATCGGTAAGTTCGAATATGGCACCGTTGTGTCTTCGTGTCTAATTGTGGTTTTTCTGTCTTCCATCACTGGTTGATTAGTAGGCATGAAATAACCTGGATCAATTTCATTGTCCTGTTGATTAAGTAGAATCGTTTCTGGAGCTTCGGGATGTGTGACTCCAGTCGTGGAGAAATATGGTTGGTCATCGCTTACCTGTATTACCGTGTTGTCTTGTGCAGTGGGCAATACGCCAGGATTTAGTAAGGCAGCTGTTATCTGCGATACACCGCTGGAGGTTATATCAATCGCTGGGGTCGTGGGTGGCCTCTTAGTAGCTGTTGATATAGGTGAATCAGGCCTTGTGGATAAGTTATTTTCCACCAATCCCACTGAAATAAGGTCGCTATCTAGGAAATCTCCGATTGATTCTCCAGTGGGAAGGAGACAACAGGCGCCGAATAGAAATCCATCCATGCATGCACCTACCACTTGACCATTCCTCTGGAGACATTCGTGGTTGAACATACATATATTTGGTCCACCTGAGGGCTCTGCTGGTTGTCGAGTCGGTTTGCAAAATCTAGGTGTTATTCTGTAGCCTCCAAATAATTTACGGGATTCTGTAAGAGAACAAAAGTTTAGATTAGTTTAATTTACACTAGAAAGTTAGAAATATTACAAAATTTAATAATATCCGCTACACAACAGACATCAGGCAGGTGTAAGGATCTGTTATATTCCTGCAGTGTATTAATGATCTATCGTTGTGGGGATAAATTATTAATTATTATCTTTGCAGACCACCAATGCATCTGTTGCAATATATGCAAACATCGATTGGTGAGAAAACACTTTAATGGTGATAGTATTGAATTAAATTAATATACTGGTGACGTGAAGTTCTGAAGATCCATGGACGTGAGGATTTATGGGTTTCGTAAATTGCATAATTTATTTTCCCAAAGTGTGAAATTGCGGTGATAAGAAAAAATAGCCCTACGTGTTTTAACGATTTAAGATCGATAAATCTTAGTGATATTTCCATACAAATTGAATTAGAAGATATAAAATGTAATGCATTAAAAAGAGTTGCAGCTGATTATTAGCGAAAATGCATAAATCATGTTAAAGAAGTTGAAGATTGAATGTGGGACATGCATATTCGGATTTACACAGTACTTAATTTAGCTACTAATTATAAATGTAGGAGCTAGCAGCTATATAGTGACAGTGATTGTGATAAGGTTAATTATTTATTTTGGAACAATAACATTTTTAGTAAGCTGGAAACTTGTTTTATTTTTACCAATTTAAGAAATATTATCAATTTACTTTACGAAAATGCTATTAATCAAGACGACGCGACCGGTAGGTCACCGTGTTAAGAGAAACGACGAACTGGACGTAAAATTACAACAAATGCTGCGAAATCGCCCGTCTGCTCCTTTTTACCCACTATATTTTCTACAGACTAACTAGAGTTTAATTTAAAAAATGACTTAATTTACAGTTGAAGTAATCGTATTAGTGAGAAGTGTGTGAGAGGCAAGGGGAATAAAAAAGGTGGCAACTTATCTCCCGTTTTAACTCCACTTTTACATTAAGGGAGAGAGAAGATATCGGCCATTCGATGTTGGCTATCTGACGTGGGCGTGTGGGCGTAAACTTATGAGTGTGTTGTTTAACCTGGGACCGCAGTTAGATACACCGCAGTTATACTGTTACGGTGAAGATATAATTCGATAATTACTTTTGGTAATGTGTTGTTGAAAATAACTTTAGTAAGTTTTGTTACCAATTCATAGCAGTGCTTTGGGGGATATTGTAAGTGTAATATTATAAATTATTGAAAAAGTAAACGAGTGAACAATATAGTTAAATCCGGCTATGCGTTCTGCACCCCTTGCCTCTCAATATCGCTCACAAATGCGATTGCTTCAAATATACCTTGAAACACGTGAATCTTTAATAATATCTGCACGTTGAGGTACTACATGAAAAATACTTCGAGGATTTTGTTGTTAAACAGCATTATGGGTAAATCAAATTGTTCTTATTACCTAGAGCGGCAACTCAGAGTGCCGCCGCTAGAAGGCGCACTATGGTCTACCATCTACGTCCATTTTAGTATTATTTACAGGCATCTGTATAAGCCGACTACTATTTTAAGCAGGTTTTTGTTCAACAATTTTCCTGCATGATTGGTGAACATTGATGCCCTCTCAAGCATTTTGTTATCTCATTATTTTCAGCTATTTGCATAGTTATAAAAGCGCATTTAATCTCACAGGAGAATGCAATAATTAAACATAACTTAGAGCACTGTCTGACATCTCGGTCTTCCAGCGGCTAATAAAAGCGTGTCGCGCTTACCGCGGTTGATACGATTTTGTCAATTTTATACAATATACACAAGTGAATTACATAAATACAATTATTCTTCTATTGTAAATACATAAAAATCAATAAAGAGATTTAAATGATATGGTAAAATGGTATGTATAAACCGGTTCTTTTCTCAGTATAGTTTTTAATTATTGTGGTTTAACGTGATCTAAAATAATATGCATTGTAAAATATTGTTAGTAAAAGATTTTTCAAATAATACTGTCAATTATCTTAGCATATGCAGTTGTGGAAACCAATATAAGTGAAAAAAACCTGCCCAAGGAATCACTACTTCCACATCCAGATTTTCTATCCAACTCTCTCAACATGAAAAAAAAAATCATAAAAACAAATATTTTAAGAATTTTATGAATATTAGAGTATTAGCCCGCAAGTCCAAGTCAATGTTGCTTTGCAAACATTACATGAAAACATGTTCCCCCTATCACAATATGACAGCAAATATTAATAAGTAGTAGATTGTCCCTATATATATCCATATTTTAATCTCGTTTTATCCCCCACCTCGTCCCACCTTGTCCCATTTTGTCCCACCTTCGCCTTTTTACCCTTAATTACCCATTAATTACCTTTTACTAAACCCCCAACAATTACCTGCTAATTATCCCCATTAATACCCTACTCCGGCTAATTTTCGAAAAAAATATCTCGTACTTTCGATAATTTGGGTACTTTCGAAAATATACTTGCACTCCATTATGTGGAAATTATTGTTTATAGAACTTTAATAACATTGTAATATATTCATTTACTTCATGCGCAATGTAGACGCGCAGTTTCTTTTTGTATACAAAAACGTATGTATTACTCCTACGCAGGAGAACAGTGCTGTAAAAGTTAGTAGCAAATTTGTATCTATAAAGTCGAGTGTTGTCATATACAGGGTGTCCCGAAACTCCCACCTTCCCGTTTAGGTGCTAATTCTCCATGCAAAAATAGTAAGAAAAGTTCCTATAAACATGTGTCCGGAAATGCTTCCTAAGGGAACTACGGCCTTCTAAGGATGGCGCAAAAATAGGCGTTTTTACTAATTATCTCGGAAATAATTTGGGACAACTTTATGAAATTTGATTAACTATTTTCTATTAGTAAAGGTTATTGTTTTACAGTATTAGCCAAAATTATCCAGGGGCGGAGAAACGGCTTGCCATATGGCTAATTGTAAAGGAGCCCTTTTTTATGCAGAATTAATCAGGGAATGATGATCGGGAATTAAAATACTAAAAATGTCAAATGGAAAAATTAATACGTAGAAACAAAGAACACCGACATCTCGTTTCTCCGCCCCTGGATAAAATTAATTTTGGCTAATACTGTAAAACAATAACCTTTAATAATCGAAAATAGTTAACCAAGTTTCATAAAGTTCTCCTAAATCATTTCAGAGATAATTTCTCCTAAATCATTTCAGAGATAATTAGTAAAAACACCTATTTTTGCGCCATACTTAGAGGGCCGTAGCTCCCTTAGGAAGCATTTCCGGACACATGTTTATAGGAACTTTTCTTACTATTTTTGCATGGAGAATTAGCACCTAAAGGGGAAGGCGGGAGTTTCGGGACACCTTGTATATATGTCTGGGAAATAGTTTCATTTAAACAAAAGACAAAAACATCACAAGTGGCGACGAGGATTTTTCCTACATGGAAAACTTCAAATTAAATTTTCAATAGTTAAAAGTTCCCACGTGACAAAAGTGCAAACATGGCGGCTCATACAGAATATGTTGGACATCTATGAGAATTTGACCCTGCAAATTCAGATTGGTCAATTTTTAAGAGACGTATTGATAATTATTTCATAGCAAACGAAATAACAGAGGAAAAACGGAAAGGTGCAATATTATTAAATGTATTAAGTGAAGAAGCATATAAATTGTTGTATAATTTGTGTTTACCAGCAGAACCTGAGAGCAAAAAGTATTCCGAACTAATTACATTACTTTCCGAACATTTTAAACCTAGTTTAACAGTATTTGCTGCAAGGTATCAATTTTACAACTCCAGAAAAACGTCAAGTGAAACTGCGAGAGAATGGTCGGCGCGGTTAAGGAATTTAGCAGTGCTGTGTCAGTTCGAGGACGGAGAGTTGGACATGGTACTAAGAGATCATTTTATTGTGGGCTATGATAAAGGTCCAGTTCAGGACAGGTTGTTTGAGGAAAAGAAAACTGTCACCTTGAAGAAAGCGGTGGAGATTGCTCTTTCTAAATCGTCAGCACAGCCATCTTCATTTTCCCCCAACTCTGATATTTTGGTGAAGAAGGAACCGGAAATTCACTATGTGCGCACAAGAACCAAACAGCAGGGCAGGGCGTTACCTCAACGGGAGCAGGGATGTCTACGTCACAGAATAATGCACGCAGGACCCAAGGAACCCCTACCAAATGCGCAGTATGCGGACGGAAGAATCACCAGACAGATAAGTGTTCTTTTCGTGAATGTTTTTGTCACATATGCAAAAAGAAGGGTCATTTGGCTCCAATGTGTTCACAAAAACACGTAAACAAAACGAATAAATTCCATTCAAATAAAGTCGGTCAACATTATTTTGAATCAGCTGGTTACTCTTTGTACAATATCAATGGAAATTATTAACCCTATTTTACTAGATTTGCTAATTGAAAATATTCCATTTACCTTTAATTTAGATACAGGCTCTAGTTTCAGTGTAATTTCGGAAGATCTGTATAAGGCTAGTTTTAAAAATAAGATTTTGCTTAGGTTATATTAATTGCAAGGTTATTTGTCAAAGCAAAGAATCTCAGTTAGATATTTATATCATAAGAAATGCAACTGGCCCGCCTTTGTTAGGGCGCGATTTTTTTAATCTCTTCAATTTAAATATTTCAAATTTTAATTACATAGATTTACCAGATGAATTACAATTTTTAATAAAGAAGTATAATTCTGTTTTCGAACCGAGGTTAGGTACTTTTACGAAAGGTTCTATATCAATTAATTTAAAATCAGAATCGGTTACACCTAAATTTTTTCGGGCCAGACCGTTGCCTTTTGCAATAAAGGAGAAGGTTGAAAAGGAGTTGAATAGATTGCAAACTTTAGGAGTTATCGAATCTGTAGATTGTAGCCCCTGGGGTACGCCTATCGTACCAGTCTTAAAAAAAGATGGTTCAGTTAGATTATGTGGGGATTTTAAAGTAACCCTAAACCCTTATATCGAAGTGGATCAGTACCCTCTTCCCCGGATAGACGAATTATTTGTTAAATTACAAGGCGGTGAACATTTTTCAAAACTCGATTTAACAAATGCTTATACGCAAGTTTGTCTAGATGAAAAATCACAACAATTGGTAACTATACGTACACATAAAGGATTATACCGTTATAATAGGGCACCTTTTGGCATATCCAGTATTCCCGCTAAGTTTCAAAAAATGATGAAATCACTTTTAGGGGGTGTAGCTGGTGTTGTCGTATTTTTAGATGATATACTAATTACTGGCAAGGATAAACAACAGCATTTATTTAGGTTGGATCAAGTTTTGAATAAATTAAATGACGCCGGATTTAAGATTTGTTTAGAAAAATGTAAGTTTTTTCAACCAGAAATTTCTTATTTGGGTTTTAACATAAACAAACATGATTGCATACATCAGAAAATAAAATTTCTGCAAAAAACAATGCACCTATACCAGAAAATGTTACTCAATTAAAATCTTTTTTAGGTTTAATTAATTATTACGGTAAATTTGTGCCAAATTTAGCTACAATATTACATCCTTTATACAATTTATTGAAACATAAAATTTCTTGGTATTCGTCAGAGGAATGTATGATAGCTTTTCAAAAAGTTAAACAGCTGTTAACATCAGCGACAGTTTTAGTTCACTATAATCCGGATTTGCCAATTAGATTAAGCGCTGATTCATCAGATTATGGAGTGGGGGCTGTTTTAACGCATATTATGCATGATGGTACCGAAAAACCTATCGCTTACGCTTCCCGTACCCTGTCAGCAGCTGAGAAAAAATATTCACAGATAGAAAAAGAGGCTTTGGGAATTATATTTGGATTAGGTAAATTTTACCAATACATTTGTATGCGCCCCTTTATTTTGTTACTGACCATAAACCACTGACTTCAATTTTTCATCCTAACAAAAGTATTCCCCAGTTTTCAGCAAATAGATTACGTCGTTGGGCGATTATTTTATCTAACTCTCAATATAACATCGAATTTGTTAGGTCGGAGAAAAATTATGCAGATAGTTTATCGCGATTACCTAACACAACAGAAGAAAACACCCGAGACGACTTTGACGTAAATTTTATTAATTATTTTTCTAATAATGATCATTTTCCTTTAAATTTTAATCATGTCAGGCTAGGAACACTGTCCGATGCATTATTATGTAAAGTGATAACATATTTACGTACATAGTGGCGCAAACAAATTGATAATGATTTAAAACCATATTATAAAATTAGAAATGATTTAAGTTTGGAAGAAGACTGTTTGTTATGGAACAATAGATTGATTATTCCATTTAGTTTAAGATAAAAAAGTAAAATGATTTACATGCATCGCACATGGGGATAGTAAAAATGAAAAGTCTAGCCAGATCTTATTTTTGGTGGCCAGGTCTCGATAAAAATATCGAAAAAGTTTGTAAAGCATGTGAAAATTGCTTGATACATAAAAAAGCTCCAAACAAGGCAAAATTAAATCAATGGCCTTGGCCTACAGAAGTTTGGTAGCGCTTACACTTAGATTTCATGGAACCATTATTAAACAAACAATTTTTAATAATATTGGACGCTCATTCCAAGTAGATTGATGTCTTCCATAACGTCGAATGCAACAATAGATATTTTAAGACCTACTTTTGCCAGATGCTTACCACGACAAATAGTGATGGATAACACCACTTCATTTTGTTCAAAAGAATTTCAGGAATTTTTGTTCCAAAATAATATTAAGCATGTTACTTCAGCACCTTTTCAACCCTCCTCAAACGGTGCTGCAGAAAATTCCGTAAAAACGGTTAAAAATGCATTAAAAAATGCTATGGGTAAAAATAAACATTTATGTATCAATAAGGCACTAAACAATTTTTTATTCGACTTCCGCAATACTGCAAATTGTACTACAGGGAGTAGCCCTGCGGAGCTTATGTTCGGAAGAAAACTACGCACTAGATTTGATTCTTTGTTGCCGGAAGCAAGTACAGTGGACAAGAATTTAAAAGAACTAGTCCTAAAAATTTTATTATAAGGGCCGTAGATTTGTAGAATTTGTAGAAGGTGAAATTGTAACTGTGAGAGATTATCGAAATGTGAGAAAACCAACTTGGGTTAAGGCAAATATTTATAAAAGAATAGGTAAAACGATGTATTTAGTGAAAGTACCCGAATTGTCTAATATAATATGGAAACGACATCTGAATCAAATTAAAAAATTTCATTTTCCTGATACATTTTTACCAGTCAATAAAATAAATAGTAATATTGATTCAGGTATCGTGGAAAATAATGTAGAAGTGATCGATTTGACCGTTTCCCCTAGTGTCAGTGATAACGTGCACCGTAGTGCCGATGAGAGAGATGAACATTTCGCGACGGACAGACCTAAACGTAACATTAAACCAGTCTCACGTTTAAATTACAATAAATTGTAATATATTGTACATATTAATTTGTTTTAGGAATAACTTAATTTAGTTTTTTTAAGGGGAGAGATATGTAATATATTCATTTACTTCATGCGCAATGTAGACGCACAGTTTCTTTTTGCATACAAAAACGTATGTATTACTCCTACGCAGGAGAACAGTGCTGTAAAAGTTAGTAACAAATTTGTATCTATAAAGTCAAGTGTTGTAATATATATATGTCTGGGAAATAGTGTTTCATTTAAACAAAAAACAAAAACATCACAAACATAATATTTGAAAACCTATAAAATGATATGTCACATCGGTTGTGGGAGACCCGCCGTATAAGGGGGCTATTGGGTACCGAGTTTAGGGGCCCGGGCTTCCGAGGGGCGCGCCAGAGATTTTGACAAAAAAATTTTTTCAAATTTCTCTCCACGCTCATCAATTATTAAGCTCGGAGGCCCGCCAGAGATTTTGCCAAATCAAATGTTTTCCCCGCACTCATCAATTATTAAGCGCGAGGGCCTACCAGAGATGTTGCCAAAAAACGAAATTTCTCCCCCTCGCTCATCAATTATTAAGCGCGGGAGCCTGTCAGAGATGTTGGCCCTCGAGGCGGGGGCCCGCCAGAGATTTTGACAAAAAAAATGTTGCCGCTCATCAATTATTAAGCGTGAATTTGGTACCGGGGCCCATGATTTGATGTGGGGGGCCAGGTGGTAGGGGGTGAAAGTGGGGGTGGATGAAGTAAAAAAAAATTGCAAGCCTTTGTTTCTTGTATATACACTAAATCCTAATTTTATATCTTTTCGCCCTCTTTAATAATGGGGATGGGGGTAGTAAGACCGAGAGACAGAAATTTCTTTTGAACAACTATTTGAATAATAAAAATTTTCAATTTTTTTGCGTTACTATACTTCGACTGGATGTGGAAGTAAAAACCAGGTAATTTATTATAAGTATGAAAGTTTCGCTTGCATAATACCTAAATAATGTACAGAGACTCATCTACTTAGCAATAAAATGAGAAAAATATAATGTGTAGAAAGAGGCACGCTTATAAATGGAACCAATGTTATGGGCAATATCAAACATTAAACAGTACATTGAATGGAAAGTGTCCATTTTTGTTTTCCATAAATAAATTAACCAATGTAATTCGTACTGCTCCCTAAAGATTTTCAAAGACAATGAAAACTATTGTCCAATGTTTTGGAGTTTCATTTTCGATTATTATATTATAGTATATTATTAATTCAGTTTCCAAGCGAGCATGAAAGTTGCTTTAGTAATTCTTTATTTAATTTCCCAAAATTAATACTTTAGCGTGTTCAGAAGTAGAACGCTAATATCAAAAAATAAGTAATTTTTTTCGGTATGAAAGTTTCGCTTAAGTAATACCTAAATAATATATAAGTATAAGGGTATATACCCTTACTAACGTAAAACAAGAAGAGGTAATATACCCAAAAAACATTAAAAATGTATAACTTGGATGCTGATGAGAGAAAGGGTACACTTACTGTCAAGAATTAGGATCCAACTGTATTTTACTTCTAATATTATCGTATTTATGCTTTATACTTTAATTATATCATACAGTAATAATTTTAATTTTTATAGAGATCAGGAAATATAAAGAGAAATAATCCTAATATGAGAATTGTTCTGGAAAGTTAATTAAAACTGACATCGAAAACTTTTGTGATCTGGTCATAATCCCAACAAACTCATATATTTTCGCTTTGACTGATTAAAAAATAATTTTTTGTCGTTAATTTCAGTAACAGTATATTGCATATTCAACCGGACTCTAAAATAACCTAACAACTATTCTTTTTATAATATAGTACAAATTATATTTCATAATATAGTAAAGGTAAAGGTAAAATACCAAATAATTCCAACAGAGATAAATCATAAAAATATTAATACATACTAATATTTGAAAAAGTTATAATACTTTCACTATAGTTAATAAACTGGCAGCAGTATTGCAATAAATAAACGTAGCCAGTAGACAGCACTATTCACAGACCAGTTTCTGATTATTGACTTGAAAGTAGAAGTGTGTGAAGAAATGTTAATTTCCACACAGCAATTTAGTTTAAGAAGTGGTCAAAATACCACCCTTTCCTTGTGCAAAGTTATTTAATACATCCTTAGAACAAATAACAAAAACAATGCACGGTAATGCTGCTCATTCCATTGATAAGGCGTGTATTATCGAGTGGCACAATGTGCTGATATACTAATTATTACACATACCTAAGCTCCCCAACTATTTAGTATCACCCTTCAAAAACGACATATCAGACAAATATATTGCGGTAAAAATAAATAATTCTCTCTCGATGCCGAAAAAACTTTCGGTAGGGTTTCCTCAGGAGACCACATTCTCGCCAATTGTATTTAATTTATTCACAGTGGACATACCGACCGCATCTCAATCAGCCTTCGTATATATCATTTATACACAAAATGGAAAATAAAATCAACGAACAACAACATCATTTAACAGAAAATTCATCAATATACGAACGATAGCAAAACAGAAATTAAATCTCAAGGGCATAACAGAAAACAACACAGTAAAATATTTAAGATAAACCTTGATAAACGGTTCTACCTGTTACGGGTCAAAATGAGTAAATCTTTATGACAGATATCACTGTAGTGAAGCAAGAGGATACTTATGCTTTCTTCAACGTCTCACAGAAAACCCAGACTCTAAGGGTGAAAACTGTTCGTGACACTGCAGCATCCTTATGTACATCTCAGTTCTAGTATCCCAGTAAACTCCTCGTAACTATAACCAAAACTGTAAATTCACATGAAATAGCGGCACGTGGGCCTTCATCAAACAACTTACAACTACCAAACTTGGATAAAAGTTATAGGACATTTACAACTTTAAAACTTGCCTACATAAAAGGAATAAAGCAATTTAGGATTCAGTATTCCAAGAAAGTGCAAAAAGGATTCCTACCCAACGAAATCGGTCTCGGCACACAATAAAAACAGGCATTAATTAACTTCGTTTTCCTTGCCTATTTAGAAGTTCCTCCACAACAATATTTGGCTTCAAACAGCTCACATACCAAATAGGCACTTCTAAACTTAAGACTTCTACAGCATAATCCCCGAAATTTAATGGGTTGCTTTTTCAAGCGATTATAAAAATCTCATCTAATCGGCTAAACGACGCGTTAAAGAATGAGTCTTTTCGAAACCAACCGTCTTTTCCTAACCACCTGTTCTCCAATCAACCAATCACCGCTTGACATTTCATTTCACATAATCATGTTGAGCGCACGAATTTACAAGTACTCAGAAAATAATTCCAACCATAGAAGGATTAAAGCAATCAAAATGAAACTAATAAGCGCAAAACCCATCATTGGACCATATTCACAGTAAAACAAATAAAATTAGAATTAACAATTTAAATGATGCATTAACATTCTTCTCCAAAACCAATTTTCCCCCAAACTGAAATAAGGCATTTGACAAAAAGGAATAAAACAGAAAGTCTACCAAACTTATTTATTTAAATAAATAAGAACATCATACCTAAAGATAAGAGTTGTTTTGTATTGTTAGTAACCAATAGAAGTGTAACCAAATCCAACCAATACACCCTGAAAGATGATTATTGCTTACAATCACCTACATTCCCAAAGGTGTTTTACACTCTTTAGAAACCGAATTTCTAATCGGAATAGACATTACACTCTTCACGAGACTTACTTCCATCTATCTGGGTACATTCATCACCATCATCACTATCGTCACTAACATTATTATTCTGTATTCAAATTTCCGCGATTAGCTTTTGAAGAGGTGGTTTTATGCATTTAGGGGTAGTTGGTGGGAGGCTAAATAATATCAGCATCGTGTTCCCCGCGCGCCCTTGAAAACGAGTAGAAAATAATTCTCAGCACGTTTGGATGTTTTTCGCATGTATCGGTATTGCAGGAGGTGGTGGTTTCAACCCCGGGGGTCGTTAGGATGTCCGGTTGCGAAATTTTTGGGTTTCCTCAAAAAAACCCGATCCAAAAAGTCCTCACATGCCTGACAACGGAAAATGGGAAAAGGGGTGGTTTTTTGCATATAGGGGTAATTCGAGGGAGATAGGGACCGCGCGACTATAGTGTTCGTCGCCTCTGAAACGGAGGAGTAGCCATATTTGGTCGCTACCCTTTCACTTTTGGGGTTTACCATTTTTCTGCAACTTTGGTACAACAATACATTTCTGCCAAGTAACTTCACACAAGGACGCACAGTGTTAATATTTTGACGTTTGCGCCAAAAGTGGCGTTCTCCCTAGCAATTTTGCTATTAACTTTATTGCAACCAGTTCAATAGAGTTAGCATGTCAATGATACATGCCTGACAACCGAAAATGGGAAAAAGGTGGTTTTTTGCATTTAGGGGTAATTCGAGGGAGATAGGGACCGCGCGACTAACGGTGGAGTAGCCATATTTGGTCGCCATATTTTTCTGCAACTTTGATATGGACTACAATACATTTCTGCCAAGTAACTTCACACAAGGACGCGCAGTGTTAATATTTCGACGTTTGCCAAAAGTGGCGTTCTCCCAAGCAATTTAGCTATTAACTTTATTGCAAACCAGTTCAATAGAATTAGCATGTCAATGATATGAATGCAAGCTAACAACTTTGATGCTATTTTTGACTATTACAGATTTATTTAGGGACATGTTATATCGCTGGTAATAGTTCGACTTTTACCTAGTGGGTGTCGAATATGATATTTTTGTTAACCAACCACTCCTGAATGCGATTCTTTTGCAATACAGTTGTTGGTAGCTGCTTCATCCTTTTTCTGTGAAGCGGCACATTGCCCATAAAGAATACAGATGCGGGATCAATTTTATTGAAAATATTTCTAAACTATCCATATTAGTTTAAATATATAATTTCTTGAGGATTCTAAAATCCTATTAATATTTACTGTTTTATTCAATATATTAAAAAATTACCACAGGAAAATATTACAATTACAATTTTTATAAAATATGACATCCGCATTCCATTACTTCCTTAAATTAATGAACCAATTGTAGTTGCTAGCAAACTGAATATTTTTAATCTAAATTTTTATAAAATTACCCATCAAGTGACTGATTAAAATCCGACAGTAGTACAGAAAGTAGATATCAAAATGCATGATTCTGTAGCAGGCAGTACTTTATGTGTAAAACAAAATGTTGGAGCACATGTTTTTTGTTATTCTGTTCTTATATTATTATAAATACAATCTTGGAGAGAGTGATAATAATACATTTAGTGAATTTATATTGGTATAGGATCTATGCTTAAATAGTAAAAAAAATATATAACATACATTAAATTTAAATCTATTAACAATTTAAAAATATTAGTCCATTTTATTTAAATAATCCTTTTGAGGTTACGGACAATGATAAAGCTAACCCAGTACACTAAATTTAAATGAGATTTTAACGTTATTCAGGCTTATACGATTTTATGAGAAAGTAGTTGAACATTCCTTGTGTTTATATTATTTACATTGTTATAGTTTTTTTAAGGTGATGACTCAGTAACATTCTTTGATTATGATCACTTATTGAAATTAATTCAACCCGGTGCTTCCACAAGTAGGCCAAGAGAAACAATACAGTATGTTTAAGATGCGTTAAAGGTACGCCTGATCAATTGTCTTTTCTAAAAATACAAGAGATACCAAATAATGTTAACAAGAATTTTTAAATTGTAAATTTTAAAATTGGTCAATAAAATAACGCACAGTAGCAATGACTCGAAACTGTCGTTTTTCACACGATATGTGCAAAAATCCAAAAAACACAGTACTATCATATTTCTCACACAGTTCTCTCCAGAATAGAACTGACGACACCTTTTTTTTATATTTTTTAAAGTAGGCTAGCCTATTCAAGATCATAGCAACCAACTTGCTTAACAACTAAATATTAGTTTTGAAGTTCTCAAACGACATCACTTTTAAAGAAGTTAATTAAAAATGGTTGATTCTGCTGAAATTTTTGAAAAAGCGTCCCAAATATTAACAGAAAAGTGGTGTTCCTGAAGTAGGTGTCCAGAACTTCATTCTACGAATGAATTTTAAGTGCCTAAATGTACCATTTGTCCAAACATATGTATTACATAAATTGAGAATATAATAAGAGAAAGCCATATAGAAATTTTATTTCGCAGATAATCATCTTTAGAATTGAAATTTTCATGTAAACAAAATCACGTTATTGAAAACGACACGATATTGATTTGACGTCACTAATCTGCTCAAAGCCCGATAATTTATGTTGTTATTTTTAATCTGATTATTATTTATTGGTTAAAAGGATCGCATATGCTTATTGGTTAGTCGATTAATCTATTAATCAAAGCATTCCTTTTTTTAATTTTCAACATTTCAAGATTAGTAACGTGCTATAACGTGATAATATCACTAATCAAGACTGACATTACGAAATTTTAATAATTTTTTTTTATCTATAATTCTCAGAAAAAATGCAATGGCACATATTTTCCAGTCGTCCATCCATCTTTAATATAAAAAAAATATATGAATCGTCATTATTATGGTATATTATATGTATAGCAGAGAAGTACTATTTATTGATTTTCTACATATTTTATCAGTTTTCAATAAATAAATATAGGTACATTTTCATCCTCGTTAATGTTAATGTTAAAATACTCGATTTTAACAATTACATTTGAAGTTAACTCTTATTCCAAGCTGATGAACCCTACCAGGAATGACAATTACGACATTAAAATTATTTAAGCCAAGTTGGGTATTAATAAGATTAATTTTAAGCGAATGACTGATTATCTGCCGATGGAAAAATAAGAGATAGAACATGCTTTTTCAAATAGTTCGAAATATATCTCTTAAAACGCCATTTTGTATTTAATGTTGTGTTTAATTAAGGACTTCGATTTGCCAAAAATTAATGCACAAGATTTACTAGAGTTTACATTTAGGTGATGATTTTCACATGTTGCAATACCTATAATTTTTTAATCTTTTTTTCTGTAGCATTAATTAAATAGTTAGGAAAAAAATCTAACAAAATGATGTATCAATTGCTTATAAACGTATAGAACAATTAATATTGCGCACATGTTGTTATGTTAGACGTGTGTTTATGAAATGATAATGGGGTTAAAAAATCGAACTCTGTGGAACTACTCGCACTGGAACCTACCTGTTAAATAATTCTTATTAGATTTATTGCACACAAAAAACTTTGATAAAATTTGGTGAATTATTGTGTCAAAAGCGTTGGAATAGTCAAATAAAACTAAAGCTACAGTTTCTTTGTTGCTTATTTATTGAAAGATTAGCTGATATTTTGTTCATCTAAGCTAGGTCTGGCAATAGCCGACCACCGCAACAGATGGCGCTGCACTTATCACTTGGCGGCGACTGATCGCTTCACACCATTAAAAGTACTAACAAATTAAAAACTATAAACAATCATGATGTAGTCAGTACGTATATTAACAGTTTAAACTTTAGCAAATCAAATAAGAATCATTTTTAGAGCGATTTTGATAAAATCTTAGAATTTGTTTGAATTAAATTTTTGATATCTTTTCAATTTTACCTTTATTATGTTAACTAACGCTATTACTATTATACTATGTATTGGATTTATGTCTATAATAATGTTTTTGAGTGTTTCATCTTATTTATTTATGGTGTATGTAATAGTCACGGAATATCCTGCGTATCTGAATGTTTTTCAGATAGAGAGTTGGTGTAAATTAGTAAATCCAATAACTTAATTTTAAAATTTCACAGCGTAGGAAGGTTGCAGATTAAACCGTTGAAAGTCAAAGGTCAAATTATAGATTTTCTAGCGTTATAAATTCAGGACGTGGTAAAGGATAATAAAGGTTGTCAAACGCAAATATAAGGTAATATAAACAGCGTAATATAAATTTATATTTTCAAAATTATACACATTCATATTAAAATTAGATTATAATTTAAAAAAATCTTTGTTGTGGGTTTCATTATTTATTTTGCATTATTTATAAAAATTACAAATGTTGAAAATTTTACCATGAAAAAATATTAGGTACACTGTTAGTTACAAGTTACCTGCTTCTAAATTAAAGTACTACGGTTTTGAAGTGGAATGTATTCACCTAATTAAATTCCATTTTATTGACGGAAAATATAAGATAAGTATAGACTACAAATTATTATTATCATCACTAATAAATAAAGGAATTGCACAGGGATCAATATTAGGGCCTTTATCATCATTTACACTGCCGATTTTGATAAAGTGCTAATAAAAGTAAATTTCACGCCTATGTTGACGATAAACGAGTTTATTGTTCCGAAATTATAAAAAACTTATTAATATACTAAATACTGAACTTCGACAATTAGTCGCTATCTCGGAGGATCACCAGTTGAAAATTAATCCAAGAAAAAGTTATTATATTTGGTCCTATAGAAACAAAAGAATGATTTAAATATCTGTTTTGGAAATAAATAATTGCCTGTAGTTGATACGTATTAAAACCTTGGATTAATTTTGGATAAAGACCTTCGGTATAGAGGAGATGTCAGTATCTTTAGTTTTAATTTAAAAAATTGTTTTCCGTGCTGAGATCATTATCAAGTACAAATCTTATGTGACAGTGTAGTACTATCTACTATCGATTTTTAATTACTGTGTGTGTGATGTATATTCCTGCATTGAATATAGGCCCAAAAAATCGCATAATAATAACACAGATCAACAAAAAAAAAGGGGCGGCTGCGATTTTGATTGGAACCATCTTATTATTATGTTTTTTGACATGCTGAAACCAATTCTGATATTGAATACAAATTTATCGCATCAGATTTTGGTTATCACCCATTTTATCCCCTAAAAAGGACAAAAAAAGGTCTTGTAAGGTTTTCATCTAACTTTTCTGAAGTATTCTGAGGTGCTGAACAACTTTGGGTAAAACTTTTTTCTAATGTGTCAGTTTTTATCTACCATTCCATAAAAAGGTTATAAAAGGTCTTGTTTGTCCTAAGGTTCTGATCTAACTTTTCTGAAGTATTTTGACGAGCTGAAGCCAAATTTGGACAAACATTTTTTTTATCGTGACGGTTTCTCTCTACCACCCATTTTATCCCCTAAAAGGGACAAAAAAGGCTCTGTTCTAAAGTTCTGATCTAACTTTACTTAAGTATTTTGATGCGCTGAAGCCGATTTTGGACAAAAAAAAATTCTATTTTATCAGATTCCCTCTGTCACCTTAGGAGATAAAAAGGTGGAGGGAAATTGACACGATAGAATTTTTTTTTTGCAAAACTGGATTCAGCGCGTCAAAATGCTTCAGAAAATTTAAATGAAAATCTTAGGACAAGACCTTTTTTTGCTATTTTTAGGGGATAAAAGATGTGGTAGCCAAAAATTGATGTGGTAGATTTTTTTTTAATATCAGAATCTGTTTCAGCACGTCAAAAAACATAGAATAAAATGGTTTAAAGTTTAAAATCTATAAATATTGTTTTATTCTTGATTAAAATTAAGTAACATCCGCATACATAATGGTGAGTTCTTTGCTGATGTAAGACGGTAAATCATTGATATAAATGAAAAATAGTAGAGCTCCCAGGAGAGACCCTGAGGTACTCCCGTGTAACGACTCGTGGATCATAGTAAACCTAATTGTATTTAACTGCAAGTAGTCCAGTCATCTCTGACTTGAGTGCTACTGAATGGATTTTGAAGAAACCTTGTGCAATGTATTTGTAATGACGTTAATAAAAAAGTTGAAAAAAGATTAGAGTAGGAAATGATCGGAATGAGTAGATAGAGGTAGTTTTTCATATTTTGGGCCAAAAAAGGTTAATACATTGTTTTCTTTTCATTTTTTACCTAATTCTATAAGTTACGAAACCCGAGATAAAAGGGGTGTTTTCTACCCCTTCCGATCATTTCCTACTCTAATCTTTTTTCAACTTTTTTATTAACGTCATTACAAACACATTGCACAAGGTTTGATCAAAATCTATTCAGTAGCACTGAAGTTAGAGATTTTGGTCATTTTAGCGCTCTGTTGACTGGAACAAAGGTTCTTATCCATAAACGAATTTACTAAATCAAGAATGTTATCTCTTCTACCTATATCTTTCAATTTGCTGAACAAGGTATGCCTTTCTTAATCATCTAATGGTGAGTTTTGATGTAGTAAGCCTTTTTACAAATGTTCCGGTAGATGAAACATTAATAATAACTAAAAACAAATTGCAACATGATGGAGATTTGGTGAATAGAACTAAATTAAGCATAGAAGCTATAATAGAATTATTTACCGTTTACATTAAAACGACAAACTTTCAATTAAATAATGACTTCTATCAATAAAACTTTGGTATGGCCATGGGTTCTTCCTTATATCCAATATTAAGTAATATTTCTATGGAAAATTTTGAGGAAAATAATATTAATAACTTAATTCATAAACCTATAGTGTGGTGGAGATAAGTAGATGATATTTTTGCGATATGGCCTTTTAGCAAAGAACATTTAAGTAATTTTTTGAATTAGGTTAACGAAAAGGAACCTTCAATTAACTTTACCATAGGAGTAGAGAATAATAATGAATTACCTTTCTTAGATGTTTATTAAAAAGTTAGATAATAAATATGAAATCAATGTTTGTCGAAAACAAACAGACACAAATAGATATTTGAATTTCAATTGAAATCAAAATATTAGCGTTAAGAAAGGTGTAAAATGTTTATATGATAGAGCTAAAGCAATTTTTTCAAATGACGAAAGTTTAAACAACGAAAGACAATTTATAAAAACTGATCTATTGAATAATCAATGCCCCGAGAGTTTTGTTGATTGCTAGCTAGCAAACATTGAAAGTAGAGTAACCATTGAGCATTTACAGCCCGAATTTGGATCTTTAGCAGCAGTAATTCCATATATACACAGTACCTATATCGGATAAATTACGAAGCATCGGAAATAGATTTTCTGTACGAACGGTTTTTCACATTAAGATCTGTTTTATCAAAAACTAAGCCGGTAAATATTGATGAAAATTCCAAAAATTGTATTTATAGTGTTCCGTGTGAGTGCGATAAACATTATGTAGGTGCGTCATCTAGACCTTTCAACGTAAGATTTGGTGAACACATAGATTATGCTAGAGAGGGAGAATTTCGGAAATCAAAAATTTGTGAACACGCGTGGGATAACAATAATAGGATCCAGTCTGACTCCGCGAAAATTTTGGAAAAAGAAAGCGACTCAACCAAAAGAAAACTTAAGGAATCCGCTATTATTTTGTTAAATGAGGATAAATGTGTTTCTAATTATTCCATAGATTAATGTACCAGGTGGTTGCCGATCCTCAGAGATGAAGTAAGTAAAAATAAAATAATTATAATTTAGTGTCTCGCGTAACTATGGAAATACATAGACAACAAACAGTCAAGTTTGATATGATTAAAAGTGAAAAATTTTGATAACGGAAAAAGAAATATTTTCCGAAACGTTAACTGCCTTCGATTTAATTTTTGTCATTATCATTTAAGATTTTTGTTTCAGTTTATGTATTTTTAGGTGTGAGGCATTTTGTAATAGTAACACTAAAAGTATTAAAAACCAGCCTCTTTGTAATCCTTTTGACGCAGAGGTTTATTTCATCAAATTTTTAAACATTTTCTAGTGGCAAAATACCCAACAAACGAAGAAAAAAATCATGAATATACCCCAAATAATGAATTGTAAACAATATCAAGGTATGCCTATTTACAGAATCAAAAACTTTAGAGAGATCAAGTAGGACTAATACAGCATATTTTTCTCTATCCACCTTACTGTAAATTAAGTCAAGTAATTTTTTCTACTCCCTTATGTAAAATTGCTGTTTTCTGTACAGTCTGTAGAATGGATAGGTAAACAATTCCAGTTAACTGAACGGATATATTGTATATACTATCTAGGATGGATATGATATGAAACCGACCAATCCTAGTTCGCATATTAAGTACATAGGCAACTATTCGTTTTAAATTCAAGTAGGTGCGTAAGCTGTCAAAGTAACTCTCAGTGTGTATTTGTGTAATAAATTTTGTAGTTTTTTTAAACTGGTCGTAGAAAAGTATACTGTACAACTCGAGTGGATTATCCATATCGCACTCGAAAGATTGAGCACTCCGTCTACGGCGTCGTGCTCAAACTTCTTTATCGTGTGATATGGATATCATATCCACTCTTGTTGCACAAACTACTATAGTAGATGCTCTTTCTATTCTATTCTACATACAAAATGTCCAAAATGCTCTAGATGCTTAGAGATTCTTCATAATGTCTCGTAATGGAGATTTCTTGTTGATTTCTTGGATTAACAGTATAATGAAAGAACGGGTGGTTTCTTTGAAAGTTATCTGCTGAATACCCAAAAATAATATTTCTCAATAATTGTGTAATCAGAAATAAAAGATATTATTTTTAAAATACTGTCAATAAGTTTAAGGAAACTTTTAGGGTCTCCCTTTTATTACCAAAAAATGAATGCATGATCATTCACCAAACTTGTGATTTGTAGCGTAAACAGACAGTTATAGCTCTTGAGAGCATATAAGACACAAAATATTAATCAAAAATAATTCGCACTAATTTATCTATTAGAATTGCTTTCTTATAGTTAGGCCTATGTTTTTAGAATTAGTTATTTTCTGATGATTTTAAGTTAACGAAAGGGACATCGGGTATAGTGAACATAGCTTTACTGTCTGAGGAAACAGAAAATAAATAAAATAGTTTACTTGTCTACAGTTAACTAATATATAGTGCTTATAGTGTTATATTGCACTTTTAGAAACATATATTTGACCAGAACTGCTCGCTGTTGAAGTTAAGTGAACCATATTTCAGGAGCGACCACCATTACAGAAATGAATTATATTGTCGACAGGCACTGTGGTTTAAAATAATAACGCACAAACTTTAAAGTAGAGCTTGTAACTTTATATAAAAGGGATTTTCCTTATCCGTTTAATGTATATATAATGGATCATTTGAGATGTCTACATTCACTCTAAAAATAGCGCCAGCAGGCAGCAGGATACCGGAACAGGGAGCCTTTATGTCCGAGGATGTTCTTTATAATCCGCAGCACAATGTACACGGTGTACACAATGAAATTCAGGTGTAAGGAAACATTAATTTTCTATTAGCTTTGTTAAGACAAATTCAATTATAATTCCTATACAACTTTTGATAATACGCTTTTACCTAAAAATTCACTTACCAAAATTGTATTTATTTGTAATGAGAAAGCTATAGCACCTGCACAAATTAAAGCACGTACTAACACAATTTTTAAATATTTCAATATTTGTTTGACGAGGTCGATATCCTTTCCCTCTCCATGCTTTTACTTCATTAGTTAGCAGTATCTATCTCTTGAGGTGTATATAATACAAGATTGGTGGCTTATTAGAGGTTTCAGAAAAACTACAAATAATTTGAAGCTCAAAATTTAAGAAGAGGGGCTTTCAGGGGTGTTCTATTTAATGAAAATCAGAGGAAGCATTGTACTTTTCGCCGATTTACTGAACTTTTTATAAAATTGTTACGCATTCTATAGGACACTCTTGACAGTTTTTTGTAAATTCAATACAATCGGACTTTTCTTTCTTAAGTAATAGTGCTTACAGGAAATGAGCCGGACGAATGAACGGACAGACAGACATTTTGAAAGTTGTTCAGAAATTGTTCACTGTTACAGTTATATGAAAATTGCCTGTCTACGAGCGATATTTTCGGTTTTAGAAATGCGTCAATCAAATGCGATATACTCTTCGTTTTTCTATTTGCGAAGAATATAATGTCACGTATGTGACACTTCCAGTTATACGCAAGTTGACATCAACTTCCTTATTTTAAATGGCATGTGCTATTTTTTATGCCGTATTAGCCCTGTCAATGAACGTTCAATAAGGGGGTCTAGACGGAAATGCCGAGATCACAATTTTTTACTTGAGAGCTGTGTTTGGACTATTTAGGAGGTAAACATACCAAAAGTCCCCGAACGTAGGAAGTGGGGGGATGCAGGGGGCACGAAGAAAGACCAGGTTTTTTGTTTTTCGTTCATATCTCGAAAACGGTTAGCTATAATCAAAAAGTGGCTATATGCAAAATTAGAGCTGACTAAATTTTCTACAATAATGTTATGATTCAGTAATGAATTGTATATCCTTTGACTGTATTCTAACTTTATTATACATTTATTATAAATTGAAAATAAATTTTAATAATCATCGTAGAAAAAAAATTTCTTATACAGATATCTGTTTCACAGCAGACTGAACTTAAATATCGAATAAAAAATGTCTTTGCGTCTGTAAGTGTGTGTGTGCGTGTATATGTATGTGTGCATGTATACCATTTCTTGTAAATACGATAACTTCTGTTAGACTTAAAGTATTTAATTACAATTTGGAACATATGTAAAACAGCATATTACAATAATCCCTATTGAAATTGGGCCATATCTGCAATACAGGCACAATCTTACAATAAGATAATACAAAATGTTAGTTTACTAATTCTACAAGTTAAAATGCTAATATTGTCAAAATATAGGATGCTAGATAAATATGAAATCAAGATTTATATTTAAATTTTTAATTCACATTTAGAATTTTTTACCGTACAAAATAACGCTACCATTAACTATTATAAGCTCATTTAGAAGTATGTTGTACATTTTTGATAGAGAGAGATACCGAGAATATTTTTGAGTTGTCATTTTACGCGAGACAGGAAGTATACATTTATGATTTTTTTCAGCCCTAGTGTTTAATTCATGTTCAAAAAGGTTTACGAAAATTTTATGCATAAACAATATTTTGATATATCAAATATACACAGCTCTCTTGAAATTCGAGTATAAATTCTAGTTGGATAACAATTTTTTTTTCTTAAGATGGTTTTAATAATTATTTTCTGAGAGATAAATACTTTAAATAAATTAGTTCACTAAGTTCCATCTCAGGACCAAATGCCACACGTTAACAACGGCTGTACAACAGCATAGTAACACTTTCTAATCAGCTTTGTACTACGAACACCGTTTAAACTATTAAATATTAGCATGCATTTTTTAAATTGTTTTGCTAAATAGCTAATATATTCATGCAATCTTAATGATTATACCGAGGTATTTGATTTTATCAGTTTTACTTCCACATCCAGTGGAAGTATAGTAACGACAAAATTTTTTTAAAAAATTTGTATTGTTCAAATAGGCTTAGAATGTCACGAAACGTCGAGATTTTAAGTTTGAGCGAAAAAAATTCTGTCTGTTGGTCTGTCTGTCGGTCTGTCTGTCTAACTTTTTTGTGCGCACGTTTACTCTGGAACCGTTTGAGATATTGACTTGAAATTTGGTACACATATGTACTTTAACGAGATCTAGAACTAGATTATATTTTCATCTTGTTCCGTTGAAGGGTTGGGGGATAAATTGGGGTAAATTTGGGGAAAATAGGTAAATCAAGCAGGAAAGAGTCCATAAAATTGGTATTTAGTATATACAAGAGAAGCTGCCATTACCACCCCCACCCCATTATTAAAGGAGATGAAAAAAAAATGTGATTTAGGGTGTGTACAAGAACCAGAAACCTCAAAATATTTTTTTACTTCATCCGCCCCCACCAGCAATCCTATCACCACCCCCACCCCGCTACCGATGTGGGGTATCGTTTTATGGGTTTTTGGGGTAGAAGATTTCAAATATTATATTATTAAAGTTCCATGAACAATTATTTCCACATACAAAATTTTTTCGTTGTGAGTGGCTTGGATAAAAAATCTGGATGTGGAAGTAGTGATTCCTTGGGCAGCGGTTTTTTCTATATACAAGGTATAATTACATATTAAATCCTGATGTAAAGTTATTAATTTAAATTAACTTTTTCACGAAGCGAAAAATATAAATTTTGAATGTATTTAGTTTTAGCAAACTAATACTCAACAATATTGTTATAAGTCGAAATACTTGCTTGGGTTTCTGATCGAATATCGTCCCAAAACTCACTGTTAATGAAAATAATCACTTCATTAGTATCAGTATTTATAAACAGATCATTTACATAAATTATAAAAAGTACCGGGTCAAGAACCCTACCTTGCGGTACGATTCTCTGCTCCTTTCATTATCTGTTAGAAAATATTGTTGTCTGTTACTGAGATAGCTTTTTATTAGGTTATAGGAACACCCATACATCCCTCATTTTTTCTATACGGCTGATAGTGTCAAATGCCTTTCGTAGATCTAGAAATATAGCAGCTGTCTATATTTATTTGGTCTGAACCCAAATTGATGATTTGAAAGGATGTCGAATTATCAGTTATAGGTGTTCACTTCCTCATTATTTTCGATAGTACTGAGCTGAACGTTCTCAAAAATTATAAATTATCAGGGATAGTAACGAAATTCAAGAAAAACTGTAACGAACTTTCTATTAACATTTGTGTTATTAAGGAAACTTCATAAAGGTTCTGAAACAAGTAAAATCAATTTTTTTAAAACAATTTTTAATTTTAGTTGTTGCAATGCATACCTATTTATATTGTCTGGACTATGAAACCCTCAACGCGCGAGCTTAATTCATATTTCATCGATTTATCATCATATAAACGATCCATACTCCGATTTCTACGTCAGTGTAATAAAAAATTGGCTCAAAGTGATCTGAACACACCTACTTCTTAGCTATGAAATATGTAATTTGTAAACTTACGAAACCCCGTGAATTTTTATAATAGAAAACACAATTTTACTTCCACATCCAGTGGAAGTATAGTAACGACAAAAAAAATTTTAAAAAATTTTATTGTTCAAATAGGCTTAGAATGTCATGAAACATCGAGATTTTAAGCTTGAGCGAAAAAAATTTCTGTCTGTTGGTCTGTCTGTCGGTCTGTCTGTTTGTCTGTAACTTTTTTTGTGTAAATACGTAAATCAAGCAGGTAAGAGTCCATAAAATTGGTATTTAGTATAAACAAGAGAAGCTAAGTCCTCAAAAAATTACCACCTCCATTCCATTATTAAAGGGGATGAAAAAAAATTGATTTAGTGTGTGTACCAAACCATAAACATCAAAATATTTTTTTACTTCATCCACCCCCACTACCACCCCTTATCACCACCCCACTACGGATGTGGGGTATCCTTTTATGGATTTTTGGAGTAGAGGATTTCAAATATTATATTATTAAAGTTCCATAAACAATTGTTTCCAAATACAATTTTTTTTCGTTGTGGGTGACTTGGATAGAAAATGTGAAAGTAGTGTTTCCTTGGGCAGCGGTTTTTGTACTACTTATTTAATTAAATAGTTGTATTAATTTATTCTCAATACTATTTACTTTTGTAAGTCTGGAATAGCAATAAATACTGTTCAATTTCGAAAATCCGACAACTATATGTTTACAAAATCTGAAGGACCGTTTGGTGATGACTAATGGTAGGCTTTTAACTAAGAGACATTATTCATACCGAAATGAACCGGGAAAAGTGTCGGAAAGTAAATAACAAGAACAGTGCACAGTTTTATTCCAGCAGAATAAACATTGTCCGTCTTTCGAACGATCCCGTAAGTGGCTAGACGTAGACGAGATGATTTGAATAATTAATCGACTCAAGGTCGTGACCGTGGCTACTTGCGGTATAGAAAGTTATTAAGGTGAATTAATAGATTCACAAAGAAGTTAGTTATGTTTTAATAATGTTTTCTCGAAATAATATCGGTTTTTATATCATCGTGCGATAAACTTTTTTTATTCATGTAATTTATTTAAATTAAAATATCTGTACATTATTGTTTTCAGTGATATGTTGTACAATCGCCCCAGAGTTGGAAAGCAATAAAATGTCGGGCACCGGGTGGATCAAGCCACAAAGATGAACAGACATAAGTACTAGTAACTGTCAAAATTTTAGAGTATTTCAGTTAGCTGGTTCTGAAAATAAAATATTAGTCTAGCAAACCAAAAGAAACAGTTGGATTCGAAATTTAATTAATTTTAATGTTCTGGCTTGTTTTCAGAAATTATAATACATATTAACAAACAGTTGAATCGATTATACAATATAAATATGAAGAAATTTATATGTGACCTTTTATTCATTTATTTTTCAAGTGATCAGTGAAATGTGTCTTAAAACCTGTGCTATGTCTTCATTAATTGTCGACTAAAATTATTATCTACACCCCCGAGCCCAATTCGAGCCCAATTCGCGTCCAATCGTTGATACGCCTATGATTCACAAAAATTATTGAAATTAGAAAAATTCGAATTTTTGAGGCCAATTTCTGGCGAAAATCGGCCTCGGAGTAAAAAACTGCAAAGACCAAAGAGCAAAAGTTTGATATTTTTTGTTATAAAAATTATAATAGAATTATATACAGTGTGTCCCACTTTTCACGGTTAACACCTTTGTAGCTCAGTTATTAGTCACCCAATTTTAACCAAGTTTGGATGGGTATCAAAGACCTTTATTTTACTTTTTTTAAGTAAAACAAAACTTATTTCAGTCATTGGCGTGCATTTTTATTAAGAAAAAAAGGGTCGATTTTTCGAGAAATTATATTAGGCATTTTTTTATTGAAAAATTAATGCAATATTATTGATGAGCATGCTGTAGTACCCCTGTATTCAGAATTTAACAACATTTTGATTTTTGGTTTTCGAATTACTGCCCACTTAAAATTGCCTATTTTAAACATTAAATAATCAATAAATTGGTAACGAATCTTTTTTCGCAAGAAAGTCATTCTTTATTTTCTCTTTAAATTCATTTTTTCTACCACCTCATATCATCGATACTTTCAAATTCGGTAATCCTTAATGCCCGAATAATTTACAGGTCTGATCCAAAATTTTTAAATTTTTTTCTTGGCTTTCGAAATTTGAAAGTTTTGATGATATGTGATAGTAGAAAAAGTGAATATAAAGAGAAAATGAAGAATGACTTTTTTTCGAAAAATGTTTCGTTACCAATTTATCGATTATTTAATGTTTAAAATAGGTAATTTTAAGGGGACCGTAATTCGAAAACCAAAAATCAAAATATTGTTAAATTCTGGATATTGTGGTTCTACAACATGCTGATCAATAATATTGCATTAGTTCTTCAACAAAAAAAATGCCTAATATGATTTCTCGAAAAATCGACCCTTTTTTCCTAATAAAAATGCACGCCAATGACTGAAATAAATTTTGTTTTACTCAAAAGAGATATAATAGATAACGGTCTAAACTTCATTGAAATTGGATGACTAATAACTGAGCTACGAAGGTGTTACCGTGAAATGTGGGACACACTGTATATGATTATATAAAAAAACATGTTACCACGTAAAACCCTCATTAAAAACAAAACCCCATAGTGCCATTGTGTAAATCGTAGATCCCACAAAACTGAAAAACTTTTGTCTCAAACTTTTTTTGATTGGACATCATGGGAAAACGTCACATCCAAAAATTATTTGAGTCATATCACAAAAATGGCTGCCCCTGCGCCGCTGCAACCCGGATTGCTATGATCGACTACACACGTTCAGAGAATGACTTGTAGCCCACCAATTTTTGACTCTCCAGCTTATGTGTTCCATTTTTGGCGGTGGGCTCTCGTACTATTATCATTCCTCAAATTTGACAATGATAAATTGACATGCTTGATTTTTGAATTTTATTGTTGATTTTCGAAATATGTAAAATTTTGGACCTCTTGCTTATTAAATGCAAATTTGGAATTTGGAAAATACTTTCTTATTCTTAAAGGGTCATTTTGATACCACTCTTGGATATATTAGAGGAGTTTTAAGATTTGTCAATAAATACTCTACCTTCTAACATTTTGGCCTTATTACTAATTACAACTAAATAGAACTCACCCAGAACGTGAAATAGACCCTATATATTATTTCTATATCATTATTTATATCATTTTACATGTTCATTCATTTTAAACACATTTTAATTCAAACAAATATTTTAGGTCTCACTCTTCAGAAAAGATATCCAGGGAGCCTTATCAACGAAATATTACTCCACAAAAGTTTATTAAAAATAACACTGGTACTATCTACTCACACCTGGATATGAAAACCAGGCTTGTTAATGTTTTTATGAGATTTCTCACATCAGTCTATACGGAGTGGTCCAGTATACGCAATATTCTATCAAAATGAACCCCCTGAAATGGTCAAACTTTGAAATTCTTAGATGTCCTTCTCACTAAGGTAACTATACTTTACTATTGTCAATTTAAGTTCATTACGATCTCTCTTTTCCTTATATTTAAAACTTTTTATTTTTCTCCGAGAGAGGAAATGTCACTTTGCTTTAATAATGTTTTTATGCTAATTTCCTTTTGAAATGCCTTAACTAAAAGTGTTTGAATACACAATTTGTCCCTATTCTTACCTTAGACTCACTTTTTATACGTTTATGCCATATTTTATCAATTTATTTTTTCTATTTTAGGTTGACGATATCCCTTCGAGGTGAAATTGTCCTCACTTTGTTTTTACAAAAACTAGGCATGACTTTACATTCCTGGAGCATCGATATGATCTTCTTATAGTTCTACAATAGTCTATTAACCTCCCCACAATAAAATTGTGGGAGGTTACTACAATTAGTCCAAAATCGAAAATTGAGATAACATCAAATCTTTACGTTTTGAGGTCCCAGGAACCCAAAAAAGTTGTTTTTGAAAAATGTCTGTGTGTGTGTATGTGTGTGTGTGTGTGTGTATGTATGTTAGCACGATAGCGGCGAAGCTACTAAACGGATTTGGATGAAACTTTGCATGAGGGTTTCTTTAGTGCTCCAGAAGATCTGAAAAGGTTTTGGTTGAGATCGGATTACGTTTAGTGCCGTTTTGGCACAACAAGTTGTTTATTTTATGATTACTTACACTTTGTAATTGAACCATTGAAAAGCAGTAAAAATTCCGATTTCAACGATATATCACACTTGCACTTTTTCGATTTGGTTTCCGTGAAAAAAATTAAAAAAGAAAAATTTCACTTGTTTTGTCCTCAAAGCAGTGCAATGTACAGGGTGATATTCTAATAATGACAGAGGTGTTCAGTGATTTCGGCTGATAACTCGGGAACGGTTGAAGATATCGAACTGAAATTTGAAACGTAGGTATAAATATTGTAGACGGACGGATTACGAGTGAATTAATAATACACCTACGTCACATGACGTCACAAATAAGAAAAATTCTTAGAAACTGGTGCAGATATTGACTTAACTATTGGAAACATCCAATTAAAGTTTGAAACGTAGGTGGAAATATTGTAGATGGATGGAATACGAGTGAATTAAAAATACACCTACGTTCTGACGACGTCGTAAAAGCATAAAATTCTTATAACAGGCGAACTGATGATATCAAAAAAATATTTCTACAAGACAGTTACGAAATTTTTTTTTTTAATTTCCAAGAAATATCAAATTTTCGGAGAAATGTCACTTTTCAGAAAAATGTCAAATTTTCGGAGAAATGTCACTTTTCAGAAAAATGTCAAATTTTCGAAAAAATGTTAAATTTTCAGGGAAATGTCACTTTTCAGAAATATGTCAAATTTTCAGAAAAATGCCAAATTTTCGAAAAAACGTCAAATTTTCGAAGAAATGTCACCTTTCAGAAAAATGCCAAATGTTTGAAAATTGTCAAATTTTCGGAGTAATGTCACTCCAGAAAAATGTCAAATTTTCAGAGAAATGTCACTTTTCAAAAAAATGTCAAAAATTCAGGAAAATGTCAAAAATTCAGGAAAATGTCAAAAATTCAGGAAAATGTCGAATTTTCGAAAAAACGTCACTTTTCAGAAAATGTCAAATTTTCGAAAAAATGTTAAATTTTCAGGCAAATGTCACTTCAGAAATATGACAAATTTTCAGAAAAATGTCACTTTTCAGAAAATTGTCAAATTTTCGAAAAAACGTCAAATGTCACTTCAGAAAAATGCCAAATTTTTAGAGAAATGTCACTTTTCAGAAAAATGTCAAAAATTCAGGAAAATGTCAAATTTTCGGAAAAATGCTCGGAAAAATGTCACTTTTCAGAAAAATGTCAAATTTTCGAAAAAACGTCAAATTTTCGAAGAAATGTCACCTTTGAGAAAAATGTCACCTTTCAGATAAATGTCAAATGTTTGAAAATTGTCAAATTTTCGGAGTAATGTCACTTCAGAGAAATGTCAAATTTTCGAAAAAATGTCAAAGTTTCGGAGAAATGTCACTTCAGAAAAATGTCAAATTTTCGGAAAAATATTACTTTTCAGAAAAATGTCAAATTTTCAGAAAAATGTCAAATTTTATTAAATGGACTCAAAGAAAAATTCCCAAAAAATACTACGGGTCCATTTGTGGTATAAGTTCTCTGCTAGTGTGTTAAAGCGTGCAGACTGTATGCTGAGTATTTTTGACGTGTCAAGTGCATCGAGAGATTACAAGTTTTTTCGACGTTTATAAAGCCCACGGATGGTGTGAGAGGCCATCCTGAACCGCTTACAAGCCCTACAAGTGTAAGCAACCCCACCGGAACGCTTTCGGTGAGTTTTTTCCAATAAAACTTTAAAAGTGACAGTGACATATTTTAAGAACTATTTCCGCTACTTCCGGCATCCCGCCGGAAATTCTTCCGGCAACATAACCTAAAAATAGTATTACATAACCTAAAAACAATTTAAGACATTGGTACCAACCTAAACATTTTTCAAAAACCAAAGTCCTCAGAGAAACATTGGAACCAAAAATTTGACAGCTATCACTTCCCCGACCGATTTAGTGAAAAATTGGTCGAGGCCAAAAGATAAAACAAACTATACCAACTCAAACTTAAACGATCCACCATGAACATTACCCTGGCTACATCTGGCAGGGAAGTTGTCCACCAAGAGTTATATGGTTTTTTCCAAAGATGGCCATCCCTGCCATCCATCCCATTACCAACGAACAGGTTTTTTCGTTTAGTTGTTTCCCGTATCAATAATCAAAATTGTTAAGGGCTCTTGCCTACGAACGTTTTTATAGAATTGTGTTTATCTTTATATTCATTTTAGGTCCATGTGGACATATTATAATTTTAACCTAGTCTTTAAGCCTGCCTACAGAAGACATGAGCTACTTTTCTATTTTTCTCCAAGCCAAACCGGACCTAACCCATCCAGCCTCACACTCGCCACGGCGGTGTTCACCGTGGTTGTCTGGCTGGCCCCGGGCTAGGATCCGATGAAGCATATATTTGTATTAAAAACATTGAATAAAATGTTAATGTTGTGCAGACTATAAATTTAACACTCAAGTTCTTAGGTCCAAATCCCACCGAACGAAAGACTTTTTTCCGTTTAATACGAAAAAAATATTTCAACTTAATAAATATAATTAAATGAGATCGTTCATATTGTTTAGTGCTCTTTTCGGCTTCAAAGATTCACCGGGTGGGGAGGTTCCAGCCGCTTCCAGTAGCTGCCGATTTTTTTAAGGTACTTTTACTTTTCACCATTTATTATACAGAGTGTGACCTTTCTACTTGAACTTGTACATAACGTCATAATAGTAAATAGTAACTTTCGAATTCAATTGTGTCATCTTATATGGCCCAAATAAGTTTAATATTTAATTTGAGGTCATTGAACCTAACCTATCCTAAAAAAGATTTGTGTGTGCCTTTTCTCATATTGGAGCTGACAATATCGTGCGTCTAATCTTCCATATGTTATCATGGTAGCTCAAAATATCTGGTTATTTCCAACATAAATGTGTCTATGCGGATGCCACGACAATATATCTACATCTAGGTACATGATCTAAATGATCTATTTCGTGAATTTCTTTAAATGGAATACGTTACCCGGTCTTCACCATAATTTATCCGTCTTTTTGAAATAGCCGCCATATTAAAACTATCATAATTGATAACATATTAGATTAGATTAGATTGTTAGTGGTCATTTATGCATATGTCTCTCTTCACCTCGACCTAAAATGATCTTTCGTGAATATCCCTTCAACATAGGTCCATTCCCACATCAGTGAATAGTAACAACCCCCAACCGCCAAGATTCAACTCCCAGCGATCCTGTAACATCACCGCAGGCAGACCCCCAACGACCAGTAGTTTCCGTCCAAGGCAGCAGGAGTAAACTTTATATGTACCTGTCTAATCCTTAGGTCTTAAAGAATCCCAGGATTTTCCTATTGGTCATCTTTCCTACTTTAGCAGGTGTCAAAACTACCTGTCCCAAATATAGCCTTCGGCGGACCAGGATCTTCCGCAAGCAAAGTATACGTTTCACAGTTTCAGTTGCTTCCATAAAATAGCGACACATTTCATCGTCAGCTTTGTCCATTAAGATGGCATCTCAGCTGGCTATGTCCTTTGAGAAAACCTGTTGTTGACCTTAATTCTGGGTTGTTGAGATCTAGTAGCTCTTTTCCTCCTCTCTCCGAACTAAAAGTTATTAGCTTGCTTTCGATCTGGAGTTAAACTCCAATAGGATAATTTTTTCATCCTCCCATTTTCTTACCTCTTCCATTTGGGATATTTTGCTACCGCACTGAATGGCTCTGATCTGATAAATGACGATTTAGCGCCTTATCTTGTAAGGTCATAATCAGTCTCATTCCCTTTTATTCATTCATATTCTGGTACAACATCAAGGTAACCTTGCTCGTTACCGGTTGCTTTACTGTTCGAAAATATTTCCAAATAATTCTGAACCTAAAAATAAATGAACTCAGAGCCTTAAGTGATATCTGGCTGCCTCAAATTCTTGCTCCTCATATGCATTCAAGGGTGCAAGGACCTATGGTGTAAAACTCCGCATGGAAGATAATGGAAGCGTAACCTAAGTCCTTTGATAGCCTACATATTATACACCGAAATCTACTCCCTAATTCATCTTAGATTCATTTGTTTGTCAGATGAGAACTCTCTTTTAAGTTGCCTCCAAACCTACATACCTAGGGCTTACAAATAACCACTTCAAAAACTTCGCTCGGTCAAACCTAGCTAGTGTGAAGCCTGTGAGTTTGGTCATTGATTCTAAATGCAGTTCATTTAAATCAGTTACATGACCAACCAGGCTTCCTGCTTGAGTTTCATATTAGAATGCAGTGTGTAAGCGCTGAGACCTGCATCCTTCTTTACGTGAATACGTAAAACAAGCAGGTTAAGCAGGGCTTCCATCGGTGCTGTTGGACATGTAGAGCTTGCACCTGTGATTCGAAGCCACGCTAACCTTTGTAATTTTCGAAACTTGTTCTGTGCCGTTTTCTCTTTTTTTTTTGTCCACTATACCAGCGATGTATAGGTGATACTCAGATACTCAACCTAACTGATGATCGCCAAATTCTATCTCACCGTGCCAAATTATCATATTGTTACATTTTGGAGGCTGACACACGGACTAATTGACTGAACCTACCCGGGGTATTTTAATTTCCATATGTTACTTATAGTAGATAAAAAGCGAGGCAGATATGACGTGAATCAATTTTAGGACAATTTGCAATTAGAGTTCCGGACATTATCTGGTATGCAAACTGATTTTTCACATGTACGTAGATAAACAAATATTATGTACAGCGGTTATTTATTGAAAAATGTTCCTTTTAAGATAAATTTAGATCGTATTTGATCTATTTATGTAAAATATGAGTGTATTGAAATAAATTGTTAGACAGTTTTACAATAACTTCATTTTCATATCTCATAACAATAAGAACAGAATAAGAGCAGAATTATTTGAAACACGAGTCAAGTCACGGTCAATTGAAATAGTTTACCATGACAATGAGAACGAAATGGAACTTGTTATTTGTAAAAAAAAAGAAACAGCCAGCGAGAAATTGTATGGTTGATTCACGTCATCCATCACAAAACAGCATCAGTGAAAGTAATCGATAAATAATAAATTATTCACGTCTCTACTTATATTCTTAAGCAGAATTCGAACGCACTTATACATTCTTATTCATGTCAAAATGATTCGTATCGTAATAATTATAACACAAGAATATATTATCTACCTACTATAAGTACTTACAAAAATATAAATTGTAAAATTTTAGTTGTGTGCAACTAAAATTTTAGTTGAGTACAACTCGTTCTCGTACAACTCGTACAACTCTGAGTACAACTCGTACAACCATGTACTGTTACCCATTAGGGTAACAGTACATTGCGCCTAATTAAATCAAATTTAAAAATGTAATGAAAATTTAGACACGACTGCTGCCTACTAGCTTGGTCTCAGCGCCATTAAATTTAAAAAAAAATCATGAATGCTATAAAACATTTCTTTTTTTATTTCACTTCTGAAAAGGCTTTTCACAAAATTGGAATCTATTAAAAATTTAATTTTTTGTAATTTTTGTAATATTTCTCTTAATGCAGTAAATAAACTTTATTATTATTATTATTTATTGTCTTATCATTAACTTCTCAGCACATTGTCATTATAATGCCATCGGTGTTTGAAAGGCATTTTATTAATTAATATTTCTGTAGTATAAGACTAACTTCCTTTACATCTTCGTAAGGATTTTTTAAGATGAAATTATTTGACATAAGTTCTACTAAAATATTGACATATTAAACGTTGTCTTTTTGCAACGGATGTCTAGTAAAATTAAGTGTATAGATATTTTAATAATATTAATCATAATAGTTTTTTTCTAAGAGAAATGTAAAACATATTCCGCTTTTATCAATGTTATTGATAGATAAAAATTGTCACATCTACTTCCTTATATACTGTAAAATATTCGCCCCTTCATGTTAATGTATTTTTAGCATTCCCATTCCAAAATTTCGACTATATCATCTTTCAGAATGGGTAACGTGATGTGAGTTTATGATTTGACAAAGCTGCATTATCATATGATATTATTGCATAATATACGGGATATTGTTAGATTACATTATATTATGGTAATGTATAGTAAGGTATAAGCTTAGAAGTTTATTTATTAAGTATGTAAATTTGCAGGCTTGCCTCTGATATATAATAATAATGATAATATGCATATATTGGTGAAATAAATATGCTAATGGAACTTTATGCAAGAACATAATATTTATGCAGCGGTTTTAATATGAAAAATGGCAAACATGAATTATAAATATGTAGAAAATATCAGATAAAATGCACTGTGTGTAATTTCAGTTTAATAAATTAATAAGTAACATCCGCACTTTTAAAATAAATAAGTTTGTTCCTACCTTATAATAATAATTATTAACATAATAACAATTATAATGCTCATAATAAAAAAAGAACAGTTTCATATAGCTATCTTCATCTTCATTTCTTCCCAATATGCTTTTGGTATCTATTTTTAAAGATAAAAATTTCCCGCTGCCTATACTTGCCTCTGCAAGTTCTTATATTTGATCGTCAGCCTTAAACATTAAAAACAGTCCTCAATGTTTATTAATTAATTATATTTTGAACAGCACCTTTTCTGAGAAACGAGAAACCTTTTAATGACCACTGTCATTGTAAGAACGTGAGCAATGCTAGAAATGATAATTGCAGATATTGTGATACATCAATTGAAACCGTGGAATATACAGTTTTTGAAGGCCAGATAATATCCACATTATGCTTGAGCACCTAGAAAATGCAGATTTAATATCAGAAGTTACATGGAAAATTAGTTTCTAGGAGAACTACAAGCTTTGTCAAAAGTCTGAGAACCCTGGGCCAACCAGTTGTAGAGTAAGACCTTTCAGGTCTAAGTGAAGTAAGGCTAAGGAGGTAATAATCTACAACATCAGTCTCTTTAGGATAATTTTAGCAGCGAACCAGAGGAGTGAATAGAAAGAAATAAGCCGTACTGTAGCTGATTTAAATATTTTCCGAATCGACTCGACTTGTTGAGTCTATTATGATTCACAACATACTGTATTCACCTATTAATTTTACAATGTTATTGAAGTTATTAAAAGATTTTTGCAGGGGTGGCCACGCAATTTTAGAATATTTTGCGTGTAACATGCAAGCAATATATGATATCAACAGTTTTGTGTAGTAAGAATGTTATACTAATAATACTAATAACATGCACATGTATTATTAACGTTTCTGATATAGATTTATAATTACTTCTCATAGTTTCTTATATCTTTAACGTAAAGAAAAATGAGGCCAATGTCGTACCGCTCAGACTATACAATATACACTTTTAATTTTTTTAGATTATGCCATAGAAATATACAGCATAAATGCAAAATATAAACAAACATACGGAACGATTCAAAACGACGCGACGTTACTAAAATGAAGCTGCAGACAAAGCATTGAAAACAAAGAAGACACTATTTTTTCCATGTTGAAATCTAATTTTGGGGAAGTCATATGGATTTTAAAGAGGCACGTAAAGAATGTTATTTCCAACTTTCTCAAAAAATACGGAACCGATTTGGATGAAATTTTATGTGCATCGTCAAAATAAAATAAGAGTTTTTTTTTATATTATCAGTTTTGACGTTTTGTACTGGGGCTCCACGTGCGGTCATAGTCAATTTGTTTTAACTTCCTTACCCCCATGAAAATGGAGAGGTTACTGCATTGGTTCAAAATCTAACATTGATATAAGATCAGCTTTTTACGTTCTGAGGTTCCAGAAACAAGAAGAAGTGGTTGTTTGAAAATGCCTGTAGGCATGTCTGCGTGTATGTATGTAGGTGGACACGGTAGCGCCGAATCTAGCGAACCGATTTTGATGTAATTTGACACAAAGATAATATTGGCTCCGTACATGAGCTGAAAAGCTGCAGATGATATGACATTTAGTGCCTTTTCGGCATATATGCTTTTTTATTTTTCAACATAGTATCCTCATTTATTGCATCATTCGAAAATAGGTGTTATTTTGAAGTCAACGATATATGTCATTTAACCCTGTTTCATTTATGTTCCTCAAAAAAGAATTCTTCGAATCCCGCGACGCACAGTGGCACGAATCGTGATTTTTCGTTCAAAATTATCTTTCCCAACCGATTGGGATAATTTTTTTTAAATACCCGTTATTTAATTTTCAAAAAACGGAAGAGAGCCGATTTTTGAATTATGCTAACCAAAATTATTGAGCTTAGCCAAATTTTTTTATTTAAATTTTAATAAATCACACTCATAAATAAAAACCTTTTTCTTATCCAATTTACATAAATCTTGTTACTCGGGGGGTTTTGGGGTCGCTGATTACGAATCTGATATCCAAACTGTCATAAACCAACCTGCAAGATGGCGGAATAAATGGCGGTTATAAAATGCTAATAATGAGGAAAAATGAAATATTTTTGTTAAAGTTTATGCCGAGAAGTTTTTAATATTCTTGATAAGTACTTTTAAGTTAAAATAAATTAAATTTTAAGTTCCAGGAAGAAATTGAAGATATCGGCGAATAGTAATTTCTTATCCAATTTACATAAATCTTGTTACTCGGGAATTTTGAGGTCGCTGATTACGAATCTGATATCCAAATTTTCATAAACCAACCTGCAAGATGGTGAAATCAATGGCGGATATAAAATGCTCAAAAATTATGAAGAATGAAATACTTTTGTTAAAGTTTATACCGGGAAATTTTGAATATTTCTGATAAGTACTTTTAAGTTAAAATAGACTAAATTTTAAGTTTCAGGAAGAAATTCAATATGGCGGATCCAATATGGCGGCAATAAGATGATAAAACTAACTTAAATATAAATTAAATGGATTAAACTAAATAGGCTGTTCCTAAGAATTATTGAAAAATTTAAAAATGAACAAATTTTCTGAAATTTTTCAAATATATCCAATATGGCTGCCATACATTAATTATCAATCATAAGCAATTCAGTCCTCCATTAATTTTGAACATAACCTAAGTATGTAAGTAGGTCATATTAATATTTCATAATTCGAACGTTGAACCGAGTGGACGTGTTAGTCCGTTAATCTGCAAAGTGTGTTTAATAGCTTTCAATTATCACAAATAACAAAGTTCAAATTTGTAAATTAATAATAATATTGCAACGTTGGTGCAAATTGATATGAAAACCGAATAAAAACGTGATAACGTGGTTTTTTCAGTGATAACGTGAATTTATCAAGATAGCGGCATAGTCTGTTTTCACCAAAGAGGTAGTAAATTAATTTCCAGTTAATCTATCTATATGACTCTCAATAATCATGGATGACCAAAATTGCTCCAAGTGCAAGAAAAAAAATAAAGAACATATTATTAAATGCTCCGGAAAATGCAATTTACAATTTCATTTAAAATGTATAGATATATCATATACCGATTTTCAAGTTACTCAGAATTGCAAAGGTATGAAATGGTTTTGTGACGTATGTTTAGAAGCCCTAGAAAGTATGTGGGGTGTTAAAAATGAGATATCTGACTTTCAAAAGCAGGTTTCATCTGAAATCAGTGAACTAAAAAATATAATAAATAAAATTCAGAATAATGATAAGAATAATAACTCCTATACATGTGAGAAAAAATCATATGCAAAAGTAGCCAGTGAAGTAGTTATTATTAAGCCAAAGAATACAGGCCAGGAAAGTAAGAAAACATTAGAGATGGTTCAAAAACATGTTAATCCTACTGCACTCGAGGTTGGTATCACCGAAGTTAGAGCCGTCAAAGAAGGTGGTGTGGTAATCAAATGCAACAGCAAAGAGGAAATCAACAAAATTAAAACTGCTGCTGAAAAGAAATTGGGAAAAAATTATAAAATAAATACACCTGACCAAAAAAATCCTAATATTAAAATTGTAGATATTCCAAGGGAAATGGAAAGTGAGGAACTCATTGAGGCCATAAAAAAGCAAAATGTGATGTTAAATAGTGACTCAGTTTTAAACGTTAAAGTAATAAAGAAGATGAAAACCAGGTGGATGGCTATACTTGAATGTGATTCCGAGTCATTTAAAAAAATTTTGCAAGAAAATGGTATATACATCGATTGGTCCAGATGTCGAGTTTACGAATACATAAATGTTTTCCGATGTTTTAAGTGTGGAGGTTATGGTCATAAATCGAGCAGCTGTAACAGTAGTTCATCTAGATGCCTACGATGTGCTAAGCCGGTGAGTGAACATGCAAGTGAAAAACAGTGTGATTGTGAAACCCCAAAATGTGTCAATTGTATTGATGCAAATGCGGCTTTGCAAACAAATTTTGACGTAAATCATTCTTCTTTTGATATTACTTGCCCTATTTTACTCAAGAAAATAGAAATTCAAAGGCAAAAAATTCGATATAACGTAGATAGTGATTAGCAATTAGACAATATAAATAGGGATAATATTAATGTAAGTAAATTTAGAATTTATCACCAAAACATACAATCTATAAAAAATAAAATTGAACAATTAGAAACTGAACTTACCCTACATAACATAGACATAGTATGTCTTACAGAATCCTGGCTCCAACCATGGGAATTGGATAGTATTCACATAGATGGTTACACACGTAAAACAGCATATTGTAGAAGTACACAAAAAAACGGAGGCGTTATAATTTTCCACAAATCCTCACTTAATTTGAGCATAGATGAAATTCATGGATTAAATCGAATATCAAAGGAAAAAGATTTAGAAGCTGCAGGTATCGAAATAAAAATAAATATGTCCATTAAAATAAAAATAGTTACCATATACAGATCACCGTCTGGAGATATAAAAATATTTTTTACCTTATTGAGAGAGTTACTAAATAATTTATTAAATGGCAACTCTATGCTTGTATTATGTGGTGATTTTAACATCGACTTATTAACTAAAAGTAGAGCATGTAATCAGCTGTGTGATATTCTTAAGTCTTATAATGTGGATTGTCTTATTAAAGAACCCACAAGAATAGGTGTAAATTCAGTTTCAAGTATAGACTATATGTGTAGTAATTTTTTGCAAAATTAAAGCAACTTTAGTTGTCAAATATGTCCAAATGGGCTGTCTGACCATACAGCGCAAGTTCTATGTTGTGACATTCCAATTATTCGTCAAAGATCAAACAAAAAAACTGTAAGATTATTAAATGATAATAATTATCAAACTTTTATTCAGCATGTTAGTAGAGAACACTGGTGTAATGTATACAGCGCGACAACTGTAAGTGATGGATTTAAAGAGTTTATTTCAAATCTTGATTATTATATCGAAGTAAGTTTTCCATATACTACTGTCACAGATAACTGTAACAAAAAATCATGGATTGCTAGAGGTATAAAAATTTCTTGTCATAAACTGAAATTGCTGTATGAAATAATGATCCAAACAAAAAGACCTGAAGACAGGAATTATTATAGATCTTATAAAAAAATATATGATAAAGTTATTAAAGCCGCAAAACGTTTATATAACGACAATTTGTATAATAATGCCTCTAATAAATCTAAAGCAGTTTGGTCTATAATACATAAAGATTTAGGAACACATAAAAATAGAACAAACGAAATAAATGAAATTAGAACAACTGAAGAAATAATAAATAATTTAGAAGAAATAGTACGAATATTTAATAATTATTATGTTGACCTACCTACATCATTAGCGAATAAATTTTCAGGTGTGAAATTGAATAATATTGGTACAAAGAAATTATATCCCACCATATTTGTTGAACCTGTAGAAGAAAATGAAATATTTAATATTATCATGCAAATGAAAAAATCAAATTCTTCTGGTATTGACAAAATAAGCACGAACATGTTAAAATCAGTTGTTAATTATATAGTAAAGCCCTTAACATTTTTGGTAAACTGGTCTCTGTCAGAAGGTGTATTTCCCGAAGAATTTAAAATCGCCAAAGTAGTTCCACTATTCAAAAAGGGACAAAAAGAATCTATCGAAAATTACAGGCCTATTTCTTTATTATCATGTGTTTCAAAAATTTTAGAAAGAGTGGTATTCAACAGAATAATTAAATTTTGTACTATTAATAAAATATTAAGTGATGAGCAGCACGGTTTTCGAAAAGGCAGGTCAACTCAGTCGGCAATACTGAGCTTTCTTAGTGAACTATATAATGGCTTAAATAACAACAAGAAATGTCTTAGTGTTTTTATGGATCTGAGTAAAGCATTCGATCTGGTAGATCACGCTTTACTTCTGCAAAAGTTAAATAAATATGGTTTACGTGGAAAGCTTGGTGATTGGTTGAGTTCATATCTGACAAATCGTAAACAACTTGTGGAAATAAATGGCATCAAATCAGACAAACTATGTATATCTAGTGGTGTGCCCCAGGGTTCTGTACTGGGGCCACTTCTGTTTATCCTTTTTGTAAATGATCTGCCTGATATTGTCAATGAATCTTCATTATTTATGTTCGCTGATGATAATTCACTTTTAAATTCAAATAACCACCTGCAAAACTTAATTCAAGATACACAATTCAAATTAGATCAATTTGTATCTAAATTTAAAAGTGAAAAATTGTTACTAAATGAAAATAAAACTGTCTTCATCCAGTTCACTCCAAGACATCAGAGTTATAAAGAATCTCATCTACTGAGAGTAAATGGAAAATCCTTGGAACAAGTTTCCACAACGAAATTTCTAGGTATTTACGTTGATAATGCTTTGAATTGGGAAACTCACATTAGCGAACTTTGTAAAAAGTTGTCTCCTATATGTTTTGCGCTGTATAGACTAAGAAATAGCACAAATAAGAGTGTTCTGTTGTCTTATTATTACGCAAAATTTTTTTCAAGAGTTCGGTATGGCATAATTTTTTGGGGATGTTCTCATCACACAGATAGAGTTTTTAAATTACAAAAGCACGCAATTAGGAATATAGTTGGAATTTCACGGCACACCTGTTGCAGACAGTATTTTAGAGAACTACATATATTACCTATAGCATGTATATATATCTATGAAATAATATTATTCGCTAGATTGAACTTAGATGCGTTTTTGCCGAATAACTTTAATCATAGTTATGACACTCGTACACAAAATAATTTATTAATTCCTATACATAATTTGTCGATTTATGAGAGGAGTCCGAAGTATATGGGAATAAAACTGTATAATAAATTACCGAATACTATGCGACAAATTAACAATTTTAATAGATTTAAAAGTTCTTTGCGTACATTTTTAATAGATAATATGTTTTACAGTATAGAGGAATTTTTAGAATATATATTTTAAACTGTTTATAGAACATTTGTCTTTTCTCTATTAATATTTTCTGTACTTAGTATTTTATTTATTTTGATTTTACACTCGTTTGGTTTTAACTTATTTATTTTATCCATATTCCACTTAGAATTAAATATAAGTACTGTATTTGTCTTATATCTATACTTCTAGTATTTTTTTAACATTTACTTTTATGTTTGTACAAAAGAGTTTTTGCTCCATACATGTTTCTATGTTTTATACTGTTACTTATTTACATTTCAGTTATTTTATATCTCGACACATGTAAACTTAAAATTACGAATAATTACTATTTTATATTTATGTAACTATTTGTATAAGGTTTACCATTTTGTCTGCTCTCTGACGAGTCCCATACCATTGTAATTTGGTCTAACGGACAATAAAGATATTATTATTATTATTATTATTATTATTTCTTTTTTTTATCTTCTAATAATATAATAAATACTTAACACCAAGGACTTTAAAACAAGAATATTAAACCTACCATAACCTAAGGCAAGAGTTTTACACCATGAACTTTAAACCTAACTTAGTGCAAAAATTTTTCGTCATTATTTAAATCTTAAATTTCTCTGTTTAATTTGTGTTGTTTAAAAAATATTAATACTTCCAATTGAGTTGATAATTTTTTAATTGTTGATTATCCTAAATATACATTTAAATAATGTTATTACCAGACAAAAAAAGAAATATTAATATGACCTACTTAAGGTTATGTTCAAAATTAATGGAGGACTGCATTGCATATTATGATTGATAATTAATTTATGGCAGCCATATTGGATATATTTGAAAATTTCAGAAAATTTGTCCTCTTTAAATTTTTTAATAATTTTTAGGAATAGCCTATTTAGTTTAATGCATTTAATTTATTTTTAAGTTAGTTTTATTATCTTATTGCCGTCATATTGGATCCACCATCTTGAATTTCTTCCCGGAACTTAAATTTAGTCTATTTTAACTTAAAGGTATTTATCAGAAATATTCAAAACTTCTCTGCGTAAACTTTAACAAACATATTTCATTATTCATCATTTTTTAGCATTTTATAGCTGCCATTGATTCCGCCATCTTGCAGGTTGGTTTATGACAATTTGGATATAAGATTCGTAATCAGCGACTTCAGAAACCCCCAAGTAACAAGATTTATGTTAACATGGATAAGAAAAAAGTTTTTATTTGTAAGTTTTATTAAGATTTAAATAAAAAATGGCCATTTTGGCTAAGCTCAATAATTTTGGATACCATAATTAAAAAATCGGCTCTCTTACGTTTTTTGGAAATTAAAGTAGCATTTAAAAAAAAAATTATTCAATCGGTTGCGAAACAAGTGCTCTAGATAATTTTGAACGAAAAAATCACGATTCCTGTCACTATGCGACGCGCAACGGTGTGCTGTTACGTATAAGTTCATCATCAGTCCATCATTAATGAAAATTGCATTAAAAATATTAGTTAGGTATTTCAAGGGTAGCTAATACCGAATCTGATCTCAAAAATTAAAAATTTAAAACGATGAATCTATTATGGCTGCCACAATTGCAATATTTTTGTAAATTCTCATTAAATTCGATATGTAGCGATTTTTGGATTCTGCGATAACGAGCCTGGCGTTAAAGCTTAAAAATTCAAAGCGATGGATATTTTCTTTGCTGTACAGAAACTAAATAAGAAGGTCACTAAAAAGAGAGAAAAAGAATTTTTGAGAAAAAAATAAAAATTAAAAAAAATATTTTATAATTTTTAGCGATTTTTTTTTGAGGGCGGTTCATTTTTTTTTTTTCAAAAATTGTTTGAAACAAATTATTTTTACGGATGAATTTTGTTTTATCAAATTGCACATTTAATTTAAAAACCAGTCTTTACTGGATAGATGAAAACCTTCACATGAACATAGACAAGCATTACCAGTTTAAAACTAAGATTAATTATTGAGACGAAATATTGGAAAAAAATAGTTTGGGACGATTTGACTCATCTGAGATTCCTAATAACTTAACTGGAGAAAACTTAGAATTTTGAACCAACGACCTGTATGAATGTCGACTTGCAGGGGCGGCTCAAGATAAATTTTCCACCCTGACGCCCCACAGTGGGGCAAATAGCTCATTTTTTGGACAAGCGATAATTCCCAAGCCTGGAATTAATGAAATTTAAATTTTTTTTTTTAAACTCTTCGTTATAAAATTGCCTTTAATTCTATCGAGCCCGAATTTGAAAATTTCAAAATTAGGACTTAAATTTTGAAAGTAAATTAAAATTTTATCAAAAGATTGTTTAAAATTATAAAAAATTGTTACTTGAGGGGTTTTTTTGGTTTCTAATCTCATTTCTGATCCCCAAATTTTGCGATTCAAAAAACCAAGATAGCGGATCCAATATGGCGGCCATAATATTTTTTAAAATAAAATGTATATGCACAAACTGTTAAAAATTGTTACTTAGGACTTTTAAGGGTTTCTGATCGAGAATCTGAAATCTAAATTACGTAATATGGTAATCCAAAATGGCGAATCCAATATGGCGGCCATAATATTTTTTTAATTGACATGTAAATGCGCAAATTGTTAGGGGTTTTAGAGATTGCTGATCATGAACCTGAAGTCCAAATTACGTAATATCGAAATCCAAGATGGCGGATCCAATGTGGTGTCCGTAAGTTAAAAAAGAATGACAAATCAAGAAGGAAACTGTTAAAATTTGTTTTTCGGGGGTTTCGCAGTTTGCTAATCTCGTTTCGTATATTAAAATTTCAATATTTTGCAAACCAGATAATTAAATTCAATATGGCTGCCATGAATTTTTAAAAAATTATGATGTAGATGTGAAAATAGTTAAAAATTGTTACTTGCAGGTTTTTGCGATTGCTGACTACGCATTCGTAATTTCGAATTCTAAGATGGCAGATTCGAATATGCCATCTTATAAAAAAATGAGATAACCAATCAAAAATGTTGACATCTTTAAACCTAATTTTTAATAATTTGCGTATGTACATTTCATTTAAAAAGATATTATGGCCGCCATATTGAACCGCCATATTGAATCCGCCATCTTGGATTACGATATTACATAATTTAGACTTCATATTCATGGTCAGAAACCCTTAAAAGCCCTAAGTAACAATTTTTATCAATTTGCGCATGTACATCTCATTTAAAAATATATTATGGCCGCCATATTGGATCCGCCATATTGAATCCGCCATCTTGGATTACGATATTACATAATTTAGACTTCATGTTCATGGTTAGAGACCCTTAAAAGCCCTGAGTAACAATTTTTATCAATTTGCGCATGTACATCTCATTTAAAAATATATTATGGCCGCCATATTGGATCCGACATTTTGGATTCCGATATTACGTAATTTGGACTTCAGATTCGTGATCAGCAATCTCTAAAACCCCCAAGTAACAATTTTTAACAATTTGCGCATTTACATGTCAGTTAAAAAAATATTATGGCCGCCATATTGGATTCGCCATTTTAGATTACGATATTACGTAATTTAGATTTCAGATTCTCGATCAGAAACCCTTAAAAGACCTAAGTAACAATTTTTAACAGTTTGTGCATGTACATTTCATTTAAAAAAATATTATGGCCGCCATATTGGATCCGCTATCTTGGTTTTTTGAATCGCAAAATTCGGGGATCAGAAATGAGATTAGAAACCAAAAAACCCCCCAAGTAACAATTTTTTATAATTTTAAACAATCTTTTGATAAAATTTTAATTTACTTTCAAAATTTAAGTCCTTTAATTTTGAAATTTCAAAATTCGGGCTCGATAGAATTAAAGACAATTTTATAACGAAGAGTTTTAAAAAAAAAATTTAAATTTCATTAATTCCAGACTTGGGAATTATCGCTTGTCCAAAAAATGAGCTATTTGCCCCACTATGCGCCCCCCTCCCCCCCTCTAGAGGTAACCACTGTAATTTCATAGACCCTAACTGTTCTTCATTATTACCGTTTTAACTGAGATTAATTAAATTCATAGTAAAACGTTAGAGGTTATGATACAGTCTGCTTTCTTTTATCACACTTAATAAATAAATATATCGTTTTGTAAGGGCGTGTACCTAAATTCACTAAAAAAATTCCAAATCTATACCTATCTTTAAACATAAAGGATATAGAAGTGAGAATATAAATTATAGAAACATGTGTTTGCAATCACAATTTGTAAAAGCCATGAACTATAGCTGCATCGTGAGGTACAAACAAACTTTTTGAAACAAAGCAGACAAAGTGATCAAAGAATTTTGCAATAATATTTGCATCTACCTTAATAAATAATAACAAACATATTCCTATTGTTCTCTATTTTGATCTGAGTAGAGCATTTGACACTGTCAGCCATGATTTACTTTTAGAAAACATTACCGTAAAGGTACTTAATAAATAACAAACATATTTCTATTGTTCTTTATTTTTATCTGAGTAGAGCATTTGACACTGTCAGCCATGATTTACTTTTCGAAAAATATTGTTGTAAAGGTAATAATTGGGCCTCTTCGTATTTAAAGGCTACATCTCAGATTATAGTTATAGATAACTTCAAGTCACTGACCGCAGTGGTTACAACAGGGGTGCCCCAGCGATCGGTTCTAGCTCCAATATATATTTTTAATATTTATGAGTGATATCCATAGGCCCATCTGCAAATACAATGATTTTTATGCTGACGACACAATTTAAATTATATCAAAAAAACACTTCGCTAATCACCTCATCCCTGCATGCAAATAAGCTATAGTACAAAAATATATAAGCTACAATTATAGTTCACTAATAAAAATAAATCATAAATCCACAGTACCAGTTAAAGAAACAAAAGTTTTAGCTGCTACCATCAATCAAAAACTAACTTGAGAAGAGAAGCATATGGACAATTTAATTTCGAAATTAAGCAGCATTCGCTTTGCTATTAGACAGCTATACCAAAGAGTCTCACTAGACATGCTAAAATTGGCCTATTATGGTCTAGTACAATCACCACTTACATACGGCTTAATATTTTGGGAAAATTCAGCCCACATGCATGAAGTATTTATATTGCAAAAAAAGATAATTAGATGTTGTGTATGAGCAAATTCTTGGGAATCTTACAAACAAATATTCCTAAATGTAGAAAAAGGTTGACATGGAATTGCCTCTACATATACTTGATTACTTTAGACATAAAGAAAAAATATGCATTGTATGTCAAAAATAATACACAACTATTATACCCGTACTGGTAATGCCTTACGAGTTACCTTTTTCACGTTTAACAATATGCCAGAACCGGCATATCAAGGGAATCACCTTTTTAATCACCCCTTAAAATCTTCGGTAATATTGAGAGCTTTAGAAGTTTTAAATCAGAGTTATTTCAATATCTGAGAAAAAATAATACATTTTCATTCTGTTGAGGAATTTTTAAATCTCATTTATTTTTACTATGTAGTGTTTTCAACTTAACTTTTGATTTTATTGGTTTATAGCATCACTAACAATATTTTAATTTATACGTGAATGAGAGACTGTGTGAATGTGTTTGTCTGTATTTGTATGCTTGATTATAATGTCTGGAACTTGATTAGGCTAATAAGTTCATATCCTGTACTGTGTTAAACCTAAATAAAGTCTATTCTGTTCTTTTCTGTTCTTAACTATCCCTAGTAGCACAAAATATTGGACCAACGTACGTATAATCCATGTAAGACCAATATATGATTATTGGTCCCATATGGATTATACATCGGTCCAATATTTGTGATACTAGAGATTGTTTAATTAACGATGGTACATTAGAAAAAACAATTTTTGCACTCAGTTTGGCGCCCCCCTAGTAGGCACCCCGGAACGCCACTCGTAGTAGGCACCCCGGGACGTCCCGGTTACCCGGCCCTTAAGCCGTCCCTGTCGACTTGAGGACACATGTCTTTCTTTCTGATATTGAAAATGTCAAATACAAGTTGAGTTGACTGCCATTATTCTTTTGGATACGATCGTATCAAGATTTGTTTCTTCAGATTTGCCTATAGTAAATTTTACCTAAACTTTTATAAAAAATAATAAGACACAATCTAACTATGCTAGCAAACAGAATAAGTATGCAGTTTATCTGATATTGAAAAGGTCAAATAAAAGTTGAGTTGACTGTCGTTATTCTTTTGGATACGATCGTATCAGGAATTGTTTTTTGAGATTTACCTAAATTTTACTTAAACTTTTATAAAAAATAATAAGACATAATCTAACTATGCTAGCAAGCAGAATAATTATACAATTTAAAAAATATATATGTTTTGTTAAACGATTCCAAATTTAAACTTATGAATCAAAATTACTCATGAGAATACGTCAACGAAATTTGAAACGCTTTTACTTCCATTGGTTTTTATATCTGGGTTGTTATATTTTAGCTGCGTCATCACCTATATCTCGAGTTACAAATTACTGCTTATAAAAACGCAAAGGAGAAAGTTTCAAAAGAAGCTAAACAGAAATTCCTTCCATCAGTCACTAATAAACCATGAATGGTATAGACATCAAAGCGTAGTGTGTTATATATAAAACACTGCCAATTCTGAAACGGAGGAATAAATATTAAACGCCCTGATTGCTGCTGATCAAGTGGCTATTCACCGTGAGTGGTTATACAAAAAAGTTAATTAAACGGAACTATTTGTAATTCGATAGGTATCTACAAGGACTGTCAAAATTTGAGATGTATTAACCTAAACGGATATTATTCTAGTAATATTAATCGATATGCAGCTATATATCAACTGGGAACCTGCACTACGAGGCATACATTAGACTTTGATAGAGATTAATGGTGTAAGTGCAGTTATAAATAAACATGGTACACAGCAAATTGAAAACAACAATTTGAAATTACGTCCGAGATTTGTTAAATTTGTATTTTACAGACTTCTTGAGAAGATGACAGGGGATGCTAGAACCAAAAATTTAAAAAGCACAAGGTCTATAAGCTATTATATATTTTTGCCCACTAATTTTATAAAAATAAAAATTTCTCCTTAAAATCATTAAACGATATTTATTTATAGTTGAACATATGATCTTTATGTTTCTATATGTTTTACATTTGAAAAACAATAGTAAGTCGTAATAATAACATTTCAAAGTAAGCATGTTTGCGATTTTTTAGTAATTTTTGACGTTTTTCCAAACTTTTAATATATATTTCAGTTAAATGCGCTCGATGAACCAAGAAAATCTATACCTCAATTCACTGGTGAGTATATAAGCTTTTAAATAGTGGTCAATTTATATTGGTTCATTAGCGCTTCAATGTATAAAAAACAAAATCGTTTCCGCGAGTCGTAATGGTGTCGGCGTTGCGTGCGAATTTAAATGTGTTCCAGCGCTCAAAACCACATATTGTCGTGAGTCTTGAATAAAAATATTTTTCTACGACTATTGAATAATTCATTTAATATACATACGTTTTTGAATAAGTAATGTGGCTCATTATTCACAGCCGTGGGCAGGCGCGCAGCCAGGGGGGGAGCCATGGGGCCCGGACACCTCCTCGACACCTCCTAAGCCGTCTTTCATGAACCAAAAAATAAAGAAGCATAATCGCTATCGGTAAAAAGCAGTATCCAAACTATCCCTTGAAATAAATATTTTGTAATTAATGCCAATATTATCTAGTAGAGGAATCTATATACATCTGTTTTCAACCATTTTCTGAAAAATTTTCCTCATCCTCCTCTACTGGCCCTCCCCAGATGAATTTTCTGGCTGCGCCACTGGCCGTGGGTAATAATTCATTTCTCAATGGGCTAGAATGGGTCACAAGAGTTCATCTTCATTATTCAACAGTTTTTGTGGAGCAACCACAAAAGACGATTTAAAATTCAAAAACATCGCGTGTACCATATCAATTTAATCTGTCATAATCAGTAGGTCATCGATTTTGCCGAGAGTAAAAAAATGTCGCTTTTCTTGGGCTCCTGTAGCCTCGAATTTTCGATTTCGCCGGTGCGATTCCCCTTTTCATAGTGACAGATAATAATATAATAGTATAGCCCTTCAACTCATAGATTAAAACAGATCTGAACGTTTAAAGATTTCGTGTTTCGCCTTTGTTGCAGATTGCTAAAATGGGCGCATCAACAGTAGCCCAGTCGACGTAGGCATTTACCCACAAAAAATTGCAATCTGTGTAAACTTTTTTTAATGAGTTCGTGAAAGTATGTAGAATAATATCCTGAAAAGTTTACATTTCACCCGGGTGCAAAACATAAAAAAAGTGAAAAAAAATTTCACCCATTTTTTCAAAAAATTAAATTAAATCAAGCTAGAAAAAAATAAAAAATGGAGATGGATAGATCACGTATTTATGAACAAAAAATGTCCTAACAAAATTTATCGTTAAAGCCACTGTTTTCCCGGAAAAAAATAGTCAAGTTATAACTCGGAGCGAGATCCATGCGTGCACGCGCTTGAATACGCATGACTGTGACACCGACGCACTGAATTACATGTCACTAAATCAGAATTTGTTCAATCTACATGAGTGTTGGTTCATTTAAAAGATAGAAATTGTAGCTTTCTGATGCTTTTTTGATTTAAACAATACAAGCAAAGGATGGATGGGAAAAATATACTTACATATATTATCACGCCCGAACTCAATCGTCGCAATAAACAATATAGAAAAAAATAAAAACCCTTCAAAAAAATTCTTTCTTCATTGAGAACTGTTGAAAAGTATGTACACTTCATGATTATTATGGTTTATTACGTTGTAGTAACGAGGATTAAAAAAAAATACATCTCAAATCATTTTAATTTCCTTGCTTGATGATTTTTTTGATAAATATATGTATTGGAGGCTGTAACTGATCGAGAAATTGACCCATTGGAAAAAATTAAATATCACTATTTCGGAAAAAATTATATTTTTCGAATGTTCAAACACAAAATCGCATGCATTTTTTCGAAAATATGATCAATCAGATCATGATAAGAAATCGCGATTTTCACGATCTTATCCTTATAACTATGAAAATATCTTTGATTGTTTTGAATACAAATTCTGGAACTTTTCCAATATATTAAAAAATGTATAAGGAATCCATCGGGTATAGTTGAAATGTGGATACGTGTCCCTGTAATAAATACAATACAGTAAAGTCACGTAAAAATTCATAAGAGCGATTCAGCGGGTATGTGTGGTGTCTGTGTATGCATTGATAATTATGTATTTTCCCTCCATACTATTTATCCTCCTATTCACTAAGAAAAATGTTTAAAACGTGTAATCAGAAAGAGAAAAAAGCTTTATTTTACTCGATAGAACAGCTAAGAATTTTTAGAGGGTTCCATAGTATGCATTTAACCGTGCGCTAGGCGCGCAGAGTGACAAGGTTATTTCACTTCCAGAAATACCGTGGCTTTAGCGAAAAATTTTATTAGGATATTTTTTGTTCAAAAACACGTGGTCTATCCACCTGTATTTTTTTATTTTTTCCTGTCCTGACTTAATTTAAAAATTTCGAAAAAATTGGTAAAAAAAAAATGTTTTTTCACTTTTTTTTATGTTCTGCATCCGAGCGGAATGTAAACTTTTCAGAATATTATTCTATACATTTCTACGAACTCATTAAAAAAAAAATTATTCAGTTTGCAACTTTTTGTGGTTTTCACTATAAAAATGTTCTCTGTCGTCTGGGCTACAGTTTTTGTCGAATAAATCGAAAAGTCTAGCTAACAAATAAAAATCTCCAAGAAAAAGTTCATAAACTGAGAAATAATTTGCTGTTTTTAAAGTATCCGGAACTTTTTATTTTTCGGAGATATGGAAGATTAAAAATGACGTCACACGTTTCTAAGTCAAAATGCCTCTTTTAAAGTTAATTATCTCAAAAACTCTGGCACTTGCACCAAAAATGTTAAGAAACCAAATTGAAGATGATCGACTAAGCTAAAAGTGCTTTTTTTTATTTTTTCTTCTGCTTAGAAAATAAAGAAGTTATGACCGATATAAAGTGCGTTTTTGCATTTTTCCCTAAAAATCTCACAATTTGTCACAATTATTATTTTCGGTAAATTTATCGTAAAACGCAACTTCCTGTTGACTAGCAATCGCGTGTAATAGCTATGATTACGCGTTCGCTGAATAACATACTATTTTTCAAAGAACTGTTTTTTATTACTTGTCAAGACATATACTATTCGGTTTTTATAATGACATAATATGATATGGCCGATGGACGAAAAAAGGCTCTTATCTACTCTTGTCCTTTAACGTTAACATTTTTCTAATCTGGCATTTATATCTTTATTTTATAATTTGAGGATAGTTGACAAAGCTATCATCAACATGCTCTTATAACAACCTAATAACGACTGACTTGTTACATCCATTTTTGAACTTACTTTCAAATTTGACGTAAATTTGATATTTTGTGCCTATTGGATTTGACATTTCTTTGACATTTTAAACTTTACATGCAAATAATAATATTATCATCTCGTAATAAAATTTTCAATTTAACATAATTGCTTAAAATTACCTAAATATAAAATTTCCTCTACATCATCAATTAACATGCTTACCTACTTAATTCCTAACCCTTACTTAAACATTATCTATGTTGCTATTACAAAGTTTTTATTTTAGGGAATGAACCTCCAGTTCACAGATACCTGGTGTTGCAAAGAAAGTTTTTGCTGTGCATCCCTTACCTTACAAAGTTCAAACAGGATGTTATGTTTCACCACAGCTTAGATTTGCAGACCCTATCTACTCATTCTGGTTTAGATGTCCACTGTAATTTTTATCAATTAAAAAACCTTTCCCGAAGCATTAAGGTACTATGTAGGAAATATTCTTAACTGTATAGCTTTATTTAGTACTTTGACATCTCTACCTATTATTTTACTTGTTACTCTCTTTTAATGTTTATTCTCAGTCTTTATGTATTTAAGTCTCGTTAACTTAATATTTACCCTGTTTTTCTTATTTAATATCATTTTATTTTGTCTTCTTCAGCTAACAGTATGACGTTTTATTCGAGTCCTAAGAATTCACCCTATTAAAATGGAGAATTTTGGTGTTCCGAATCTATCGTAAACCCATATGTTATGTTAATTTGATAATTATGTCCTATTCATTTTATTCTATTACTTATTTTTATTTTTTACCATTGCAAATTTATATCTAATGACAAATACTTATAAATAATAACAAATACATTTAAAATAGTTTAATTCCTTTCTACATTTCTTTACTTTTCAAACCACACATTGCGCATTGGTGTGAGCTACGTTAACTGCACACAATGCCCAATTTTTTCGTGCTACTAAGTTTACGTATGATATGAAATATTTTCTCTACGAGTGATATTCACGGACTTAGAAATGTGCCTACTAAATGCAAATGCTCTTAGTTTTCGTATTTGCGAAAGGAAGAAATTTTTTTTAATTGAACTGCCTTCAAAAGAAGATCACTAAAAATTACGAAATAAGAAATCACCATCGCTTGGTTAGTTGAACCTTATTACCTAATATCGATAATTGAGTCGGTTAAAATAGGTTTGAGCTCTTTATTTGTTCATTTTTACGCCGTTTCCATTTTTCTCATTTTCTCCTAATAAATAGTCGTAAAAATCTAAAAAATATATGTATTTTTTTTTTCTAATTATCTCTATAAATAAAAAAGTTAGAGCTCATCTGGAAGTTTAGTTCATTCAGTGTTATTCTTACCGGACACAGCATAAGATATTTTTGCAGTTGGGCTTGTTTAACGTTTTAATCGTTTAAAGAAGTAATTACGCCTAAAATAACAGCGAGTTGTGAACTTTGGCGTCACAGTCTAGCGCGAAGTATTCAAATAGGAAATTAAATAAGTTCCTGAGTTTTTCAGATTTCGAGATGATTTTTTTTTGTTTGACTAGTTAACTGAATGAGGTTGAATGTACATGGTATTTCTAAAATAGGAAACTTCCTATCCATTATTGACCCATTATTTCATAATTTTTAGCGGTCATTTAGAAGCAAAAAGCGACAAACAAAAAAAATTACAAAATGAACTTTCATGATTAATATTTCAGAAAATTCGAGAGGAACATTCCAGAACATTTGTGAGCTTTCTGAAATATTCCAATGGTGATTTTACCTCACACAAAGAAGCTTTTTAGTTAATTTCACAATCCCACGTAAACGTAATCGCGGACACAGCTAGTAGGTAGTTAATATTTTGGTAAAGGCTAGGTGGATACATCTATTGCCGAACGAACGATAGTATTACTATGGTTATAAAAATAATAATAACGAAAAATTAAAATTATATATTTTGAACTTTATTGAATATAAATCTTTGAGTCTTTGAATTTTGTAAGTATTTGATGGGTAATTTTGCTATAATTGGTGACCCCGACTTACGAAACGTATCCTTCGAAATGGAAGAATATTTGATCCGAAAAACTCAAATGGAAATTCAACTTTTGTCATTCATATTTGATAGAAGAAACTTACAAATGTCAGAATTTCAGAACCATAGATGTCCCTTAGATTCCTCACCACCACTAGAATCGTCGCTACATCCCCCACTGCAACCCGACAATCCGAAGGGCCAGTTAGATTCCCCGCTACCTGGACAACTTGCTAGATTCCCCACCAAAATCCGACAGCCTGCATTACCCCAGATTATGACCCGAAGACGGTGCATTTTTATTAATCTTGTACGTTTATATCTGCTTATACAACCCCTGCACTATTAGGAAATTTTATCAAGGTATCAATGTATCAATTGTTTGCTATTTTATGAATCAATTAACAATTACCGAAAGACGCTCAATCCCAACACTCGATTGTGAACTTTCATTTCACTTAGCATCAGTCAGATACATAGTATTTTATCACAATTTGCAAATGACATATATCATGCTCACGGTAAAGAAAGCATCATAGCAGATATTTTACCATGTGTAATATCACTAGTGCTTAAAATTTTATCTAAAAGCCTGGTAATATAAAGAGTGCAAATTGGCAGTTCATTATCTGATTAAATCCCGACCGCTGTAGCGGAAGGTATTTAATCTTTGATAATAATAAACTGCCAATTTGCACGAGTTATATTAACTTTTGGCAATTTAGCTGGAGAAACAATTTATAGATAAAATTTAAAAGCACTAGTGGTATTTGGGGAGAACATTTCACGTACAAATATTTCATTAAGTATATCTTCAATATTATGTTTTGTAACTAATTGCCTTCAGACGTTTTATTGTCACTTTTTAAAGTTTACTGACCTTTATTTTCAATTTCATCATTTACATCACATAAAAATGCATTTCCAAAACGACTCATCTAATAAAAAACAAAGTAGGTATAAATGATGTAATGGCATACGTTAGAAGGTATTGTAACTTATATACTGGTATTCCCAACAAAGAATCCTCTGGCACGCTTCGACCAATCACACTACGAGTAAAGCCAGACAATATTGCATTTTACCAATCTCTCGCTTTTACGTTCTAAGGTTGCCGGCATGAAATGGTACCGCTATCTAGTAACGCTAGATTAACTTAACTTGTAAACATTGAATTTTTCAAATATTATTATATTAAGTGTTTATTAATATATATTTATGTGTTTTATCCTTATTTTTAATTTAAGAAATTTAATTATTAAGTTAAGGTTTGCTTGTTTAAGGAGAATGAACTTTAAGTACAATGAATTATAATATATAGTACTACTTAGTCCAGAGTTTTGATTTTCCGATTAAGGTGTTAACATGTTTTGTGATAAATTACCATACGTAAGTATATTTGTGTATGTAACATGAAATAATTGATTTGTTTGCTTTGTAGGCATTTCTATTCAATTTTAGTTGTGCAAATTGTTTTGTAATTACGTTAGGTATTATAAGCCATTGAAAGCTGTGTATAACTTGTCTAGAATCTATAACAGGCTTCGCTTTGAAATTGGGAGTTGTCAACTTGTGTTTTTTTTTAAGTTATTTTTATATTATTATATTACTACGTATATAATGCAATACTACAATTTATGTTAACAATTAGTAATAAGCTAGAGAAGATATTTATGATAAAATTTAAAAGCACGGGTTGCTCTATTTGCCGAAAACATTTCACGAAACAAAACACAAAAAATTAGAGCGATAATTTTTGCTTGTTGATACTGTCAAAAGCCGATCTAGGTTGAATTACCACTAATAATAATGAGGTATGATTGGTGCAATGTTGTGAAAAAACGGGCTCTCATTGGCTATAGCGTTAATGAGTGAAATACTCGCAAATATGATATTTCCTTATTTGAACACCATGCTATTTTGTTATCTATCCGTCAAATCTGACTTTTATTTTTTAAAACTCATTTTTAATATTGATGCTTTTTGGTAGGTTGATTTCTCTTTTACAGGGGAGAGCATATGTAGCGTATTCAATTAAATTTTATATACTTTGAATTCAAATATAAATTTTTGAAAACCTTAATTTTATATTTATTTTATAGCATATATTGCTCTAATGCTTTGCTATTATTTACAACCGTAGTGATACTGATATGTAAGTGAATACGCTATAGGCAGCTTCTGGTATGATAATTTGTGTGTTATGTGATCTTACTTATGTTATGTTGCTTGTGAGTGAACTATCACCAAAGTTTATAGTGGTAAAATTTTTGAGACGAGTCTCTTTGGGAGATGTATCAGCTCGAGATGGAGATGACGCGGAAAAACTTGCCTCGTAGGACTGTGAGCCTTTTTATTATCATAGCCTCACTACGGCGCGGCTGTGTAGATAAACTTTTGTTGCTTCCGTATTATACGACTCTTCGTGCTTTGTATTCTATGAAAGTAAATAAAGAATATCATCCAGCCTAGCTTACGAGCATCGCAAATCAGATCTGTCACCTCCCTTGGATATAAAATATATATAAAACTCATTCTATTAAATTGTTAGTCCATACTACCATAACAATGCACTTGTATATTCCTCACTATCAGATAGTTCTAACCCTGGTAATTTCTACCACTACTGGAGTATCTTCTTCGAATTCAGATGGTTCTGGTCCAATAAATGACATATATTTTCCATGTATTTTGTTGTTAAAAATGGTCTTCAAGTCAAACTCTGACGAGTATTTTCCAAAAACTCACAAATTCGGCCATTTTATCGCCAAAACGATCACCAGGTGGCAGATAAAATGTAAACTAATGACAGTTGAATCCAGATTTATGTTTTTCCATGTATTTTGACCCGCCGAATCTGAATTTGATGTACTAGCAATCTAAAAAGTATATATAAAATATACTTTAATGTGCAGGAAAATATACTCAACAGTAGCCAAGCCACCCACTTCTGAAGAACCATTTTCATGTCTGATGAAAGCGCTGTGGAAACTCATCATTATATACCAGATTCGAAGTTTTACAAAAATTTTGAAAATCTACTTACGAAATTTAACTTTACAGCCATTGGTGATCGTTTTTGATAAAGAAGTGCTGATTTTACGAACTTTTGATGTTATAATTCGTATCTCAGAGCTCTTTCAACATCAAATTCAGATTGAGCGCGTAAAAATACTTGGAAAAACATATGCCTGAAAAATTGTATTAGTTTCCAGTTGAATTGCCTATAGTGGTCGTTTCTGGCGATAAAATGGCTGAATTTGTGAGTTTTTGGCAAATACTTATCAGAATTTGTCTTGTAGGGCTTTTTTAACGTTAAATTGAGGTGAGGTAAGGTACGGTACCGGTTTCAGTGCCGAGACCTCGATCGGCAAAGTTAAGGCACGTCGGGCGAGTCCGGCACTTAGATGGGTGACCATATCTCATCTCGCCGTCCTGGTTAAGTGGTGGATTAGCATTAGCCAAACTTCGCCAGGACGTTAAAAAAAAATCGGATTTAGCTCGTCAAAATACATGGAAAAACATATATCTGAATATAATCTATATTAGTTTTGAGTTTATCTGACAAAGATTCTTAGGTCTAGTTTCTGGGTCTGAACATTTTTTTTGTGTGGCTGCGTTATATTAATTTCTTTCTAGGTGAAACAAAACCTGAATCCAATGACCGTAAGTTGACTAAAATCTTTTTAAAAATAGCTTATTTATGGCAAAAAAAATAAAACCTTATTTTATCTGACTCACTAGGTATTTATTTACTTTGTAAAACTGAGCGTAAAAATAAAAACTGGAACAAATATGCAGTTATGTTGTAATTGCCATAAAATCATACATATAAAACCATTAAATTGTTTATTTACGTACAAATCAAAATAAAAATGCGTGTTTACCTGTTGGCATGTGCATGTATAAATAAGCTAACTAAAGCAAGCAACGTTAGTTTACTAGTTTTTGATGGTTTATTCTGTTTATTTGTTTACAGCAAAACGACTAGTTTGCAGTAAATCAGCATTACTAATTAACGGCAGTTAAAATTGCGCTCTGCTACAAACCTTCACCTGCATGTGCATATTTTAATTATAAAACAGATTTTAGATCACAGGAAAATTTGCTAAAATCTGAATCAATATGGAGGGCATTTAAAAATGTAGTAATGTGAGAAAATTAAAAAAAAATCTCTACCGACATGACAATGTTCATTTTAAATTTTTTGTAAGATAACATATACAGCGCGAAATGTCGTGTTCGCATATAGTTTGAGCAAAGAAATATTCTAAAGTAAATTCAACATTTTTTTTGCAATTCTGTATTGAAAGGTCATTTTCTTAGTTATTGTAATTAATGCCAAAAGAACATAGGATCTTTTTCACACTAATGAAAAAAGCACTATTCTTCACCCAATAATACTTCTTCGCTGTTCTCAGATAATATAAATAAACCAATTTTTAAGGAAACATTTTTTTTATTTATTAGAAACAGTTATGTCTCAATTCTCAAGTTAACTGAAAGTCTGAAAGGAATAACTTTTATTTATTATAAATATTAATAGTACAATTTTCAACTTTGTTGAATTATATGGAACATACTGGATTTCGAACACTAATAACAGAAATGTCATCAAATATATGTAAATATAATTGATATTTTCAAAATGTCAGAATTTAGTACATGTTTAATAAGTTAAATTTTTACAATAAATTATTTTTTATTTATTTGCTTTTATCATGATTAGAGAATTATATTTAGATGTTAAGCAAATTACAACATACACACTTTTTAATTTAAAAAGAAATTACCTAGGTACTTTCTGCATATTGGTGCTTTACTCTGGTTACGCTAATATACTAGTTAGGTAAGCACTTTAAAACACTCATTATTGAAGAACCAATCAAAACAACTACCCCTCTAGCTAATACTGATGAAGTATAGAATTACAAAAAAATATATTGAAAATATTTAAATCATTTATTGAAATTCAATCATTCACAACACTTATTGAACCCTGCACTCTATTTCAACTCTAGAAAAGTTGTATAACTTTTTTCGAACGCGTTAGTTCTTATCAGTAGAGTATAGAAACAATCATTCATTATTTACAAACCTATAAACTATTCTTGATTTTTTTACATTAATTATTTTTTATTTATTTGCTTTCATTACGATTAGAGAATATTATTTAGGTATTAAGCAAATCACAACTTACACACTTTTTTATTTAATATGAAATTACCAATAATGAGTGTTTTATATTGTTTAGCTAACTAGTGTATTAACTTGACCAGACTAAGGTACCAATATACGGAAAGTACCTAGGTAATTTGATATTAAATAAAGAAATGTGTAAATTGTGATTTGCTTAATACCTGAATAATATTTTCTAGTAAGCTAAATATTTGGGAAAAACTTCCCTGCTGGTAAAGAAATCCTGAAATTTTAAAAACAACTGGAAAATCGTCTAAAGAAATATATACTTTCTATTCCCCGTCAAAAAGTACATGATATTATTGAATGCAAATACAAAAGAAAACGTAAAATAAACTTTAAGGAATATACCTACCCTACATGGATCCATATATCATATATTTAATATATTTGCTTTAAATAAGTATGAATGTTAGGGCGTGGGTCCATAATGGCTTCTGTGTATGTGTGGCTTAGGTAGTAATATATTGTATATTGCATTTTATAAGGTATTTTTTTTTTTAGCATTTTCTACTCACTTCACTTTTGTGCACTTGGAGTACCCAAAATGGATGCACCGAGTGCATGGAGGTGTGGTCAGTGTAAAACGCCATTATTGTCATAGTCCTTACAAGGTTTACTTAAGGATTGCTTTCTTGTTTATTGTACACTGAGCTTTTTATGTATTTTGGATATTTGATTGCAATAAACATATATTATTATTATTATTATTAATTTTGTAGATATTCCGAAAACATATACATATGAGGAATGTTTCATAAACGCAATGCATTTCGAAATGATCGAAATGCTTCGAAATACTCTCAATGTTGTTGTATAGGTATAGGTATAGGTATAGGTGTTGTTGTGTTGATATAGGTATAGGTATAGGTGTTGTTGTGTTGGTATAGGGAGGAGTTTTATTGCGACACCAATTGCCAGGCGTAGCTCGTAGCTACATCGAAGGTTCAGGCAATCTTAAAGTATAATGTAACGTCATCTACACATAGAAGATTATTAACATTAATCTCATCAGTAATGTCATTAATAAATATTCTGAAGAAAGAGGTCTCAGGTTTGACCCTTGAGGAACATTTGAGGTTTGAAGATATGATATTGATTTAAATTCTTCACACAAACGAAAAACCCACTTATGGCGTAGGCATTTATTTTTAAGGTATTTGAAATAATTCTGATTATATTTTCGTCTGCATTAAAAAAATATAAATCGCTAGTAGAAATATTTAAAACCAATATGATCTCTTTATAATGCTCCAAAAATTCGAGCTGAATTTTTAAAATACTAAACTGCTTTATTAAAATGACATAATTAGTAACGAACGCCAAAGAGATTTATCTTGAATTTCATCTCATGTTTAATTCGCTTCCAAAGTTCAATCTTTGCCTAAATTAAATAATAAATCATACCGCTGCTAGACATAAATGAACTTTTAAAGGCAATTTTAGAGTTTAAAATCCTTATATTAGTTTGGAATGTATCACTTGAAAAAGTACTTGAGACCGCTTTTAAATGCTATAAAGTATTTTATATATCAAACTGTCCCAGGGAATCCGGCTGGCTTTATAAAAATTAAAAAAATATGAATAAGTAAACTGCTCGGGTGCGTATTTACAATATAAGCAGGCAAAGTTGGAAACTTTGATGAAAATTGTTTTCCATTATAAACTAATTTCTTTCCCAATTTAAGATCTCGGTCTTTAAAGGATTAATCTGTGTATAAAATATGCAAAACTGTGTAGCTTTTGATTTTGTTGCAGGGTTTTATAAACCAATTTGTGTTGTGAGGGTAACTAAGAGCGAAATAATTAAAAAAATACTTGTTACACGTGGATAATTCACGAATGAAATATCTTGTGTTCAATATGTAAATTAGCAAATAAACTGCTGGCCAATTGAAACGGACCAAGCGAATTTTTATATTGAATTTAAATCCACATTTTTTGAGAATGAGAATAGATATCAATGCGGTTGTTAGAATTTAAGAGATAATTTATTTTTGTTTTGTCTGATTCTTTTATTTTGAAGCACGTTACTGTATACAGTGTGTGAATCAAAGCTGTGTTTTTTTTTACCAAATTTTGTAACTTCCGATATACCACAAAAATTATTTTATAGTTTTTTGATGTGCATTTTTTTAATCACTGGCTTATGGGAAAAAAGCAATTTCTCAAATTACTGATATCTTTCTTATATAGTAGTAGCTTTTTAAAAATTACCCTAATAACATTTCAAAGTGAAAATTAATATATCACCTATTCTATGTAAAGCTTGTAACAACCTGAGAGATACATTGCATATTGCAGTTTCGATATCTTGCACATCTTATTTCTGTGTGCTTAATCAAAAACCTTAGAAACATCTTGTTTTAAAATTATAATAAAATATGGTATATATAAAATATTATAGTTTACACACCCTGGCGATCACCATGTATAATGGATATTTAAGTTCAATAGAAGTTACCGTGATAGACAGACACACAGACATTTTTTATGATTAGTAATAGTTTTGGTCTGGTTAAAATTTACCTACTTATTTAATTAAACCAAGTAACAGAAATGTAAGGCAGTTTTAACAAATATTTTAAATACATTTTTTCAATTCATCGATTGGAGAAACGAAATTTTTTGCTTACTTTATTAAAGTCGTAGTTTTTGGCGTTCTTAACTGTTGCCGAGAAACTACAATCAAAAACATGTCTGACATCGCTCTTAGAAGGTTGTAAAGAATTGTTGCATATTTTCACTTGGTGTAGGTAATTGTAATGCTTGGAGTAGTCAGCTGTCATTTTTGGTAATAAGTTTTAATTTTTGGTGTAGTTCATTGTAATTTTCGCATAATTTTAGCATCAAACAACGTAAGAAAATTTCATCAGAATTGTATACATAGCACAACATTAATAGTTTAAAATATTCATTGCTTTCCTCAAAAAAAAATGGATTGCTGTAGAAGTTTAGTAATGAATTGACAAAATTTCACCCGGCATATTAGTGATTAGAAAATGATACAAAGTAAAAGATAAAATATCGGATGAAAATAAAATGATTTAGGGTACGCAGTAACCTTAATAGGCTACAATGTACTGTACTCTGTACGCCTATTTTTTATACGAGAACATCAGAATTATGTTGAACGTTTTATTTTCTAAAATGACTGCACACGAATTACGCATTCATAACAGACGGATTTAATTTAGAAATATTACACATGCCCACAAAAACAAAAAAGTATCATGGGCTAATGACCAGACTCATATTTTTTCATGCATTTTCACTCGCTGAATGCGAATCTGGCATCAGAATAGAACCTTCCTGGACGAATTTATGAGTTATGATGGAAAAAAATGCTCGAAAATCATTAATTCGCCTTATTAACCTTATATATTTCAAGACCATTGGCAGTAGCGTTGGTGTAAATTGAGGATAGCTCCTATACATAGTTTCTAGGTGCACTCAAAGAAATAGTATGGGTAAATTCAACAAAAAAAAAATGGTTAACTAACAATATCGTTAATTTTGTTAAACCAAACTATATCAGCGGCGGCTGGTGAAATTTCAATATTTTTTTTCTCGTCTGTGGCGCATGGGACCCATACGAAATTTGGGAAATAACATCTAGAGAAGCACTTCTCTAATGACCCCTAAAAAATTTTGAAAAAGCAGTTTGCGAAAAAATTTTTGAAAATTTGCTAGCCTCCCCTGGGTCTAGGGACCCCTGTTTACTTTTATTTTTTTTTGTCATATGCATTTGACTTTTCATAAAAATGCATCGACAGATTTTAGAGTTTGTGAAAATATTTTCATTACTAACTGAAATACAATGAACTGAAATTTTGTAATTTACAATTTAACAAATTACAATATTTCAATTCGTTGTATCTCAGTTAGTAATGAAAATATTTTCACAAACTCCAAAATCTGTCGATGCATTTTTATGAAAAGTCAAATGCATATGACAAAAAAAAATAAAAGTAAACAGGGGTCCCTAGACCCAGGGGAGGCTAGCGAATTTTCAAAAATTTTTTCGCAAACTGCTTTTTCAAAATTTTTTAGGGGTCATTAGAGAAGTGCTTCTCTAGATGTTATTTCCCAAGTTTCGTATGGGTCCCATGCGCCACAGACGAGAAAAAAAATATTGAAATTTCACCAGCCGCCACTGAACTATATTGATGGTATTTTTAAACAAGAGGTGATTGTTATTTTAATTAATAAAAAGTTGTCGTACAACAAAACAAACATTAACTTAAAAAATAGATGAATAAGACTATTATTTTGTTCGTCTGACTATTATTTTGTTGAATTCTGTCAAATTAAACTAGATAATAGTATATTTTACTGTTAACTATTATCGAATTGTAATTCTAACCCAGTATTAGTTCGCTGTACTATTGTACTTGGTAGGCAAACCAATATTATTGTCGTCTCTAGAAGTTTTAAAAGAAATACCATAAAAAACCGCTGCCCAAGGAATCACTACTTCCACATCCAGATTCTCTATCCAAGTCACTCACAACGAAAAAACTTTGTATGTGAAAATAATTATTTATGGAACTTTAATAATATAATATTTGAAATCCTCTACCCCAAAAACCCATAAAACGATACCCCACATCGATAGTGGGGTGGGGGGTGGTGATAGGAGGGTGGTAGTGGGGGTGGATGAAGCAAAAAAATATTTTGAGGTTTCTGGTTCCTGTACATAGGTACACTAAATCACATTTTTTTTCATCCCCTTTAAAAAGGGGGTGGGGATGGTAATGGGGGTGGCTAATGCCAAAAAATTTTTTGTGACCTTAGCTTCTCTTGTATATACTAAATACCAATTTTATGGACTCTTACCTGCTTGATTGACCTATTTACCCCAAATTTACCCCAATTTACCTCCCAACCCTTCGACGGAACAAGATGAAAATATAATCCAGTTCTAGATCTCGTTAAAGTACATATGTGTACCAAATTTCAAGTCAATATCTTAAACGGTTCCAGAGTAAACGTGCGCACAAGAAAAAGTTACAGACACAGACAGACAGACCGACAGACAGACAGAAAATTTCATGACATTTTAAGCCTATTTGGACAATAAAAATTTTTAAAATTTTTTTTGTCGTTACTATACTTCCACTGGACGTGGAAGTAATTTACTTGCTTACCACGTAGTCTATTACAGAAATTATTCCCAGATGACGCCACATACAAATCACTGACAATAATCAATCATGCATTATCTTACACTCTTATGAATTTATAGAAAATTAATAACATGATTGCAGTGTTCAAATTCTCTCAGGGATCATTGATATATTTGGATGGATCTTATAAATGATCTCTAATCTTTGGTTTGGGTGGTCTGATAATACTGGGATTTTGGCTAACCAAAAAAAACTTCATCATACAATAACCTAAAAATTAGTTGGTGAACAAAAAACAAAGTCGTTGTACTATTTAATTGTAGACCAAATTGAAAGTGGTTAGTGAACATAAAAAAATGTCATTGTACTATTTAATTTGTTACAAGAAGATATGATTATTAAACACTATTTGTTTACGAAAACAAATAAAGTTGTATGACTATTCTTTACTGATTGATTTAACTATGAAACTAGATAGGCGCGATTTCATATGCTCTTTTTGGTTGAATCTACCTATTTTCTTTGAGTGTGGTAATGATATAGCAGATAACAATAAGACCCATAACCCAACGGCCCAATAACTCAATAACCCAATATATCAGCAAATCATATTACCAAAGTTCGTAAATTTAAAAGAAAAAATCCTTGTTCAGTGGTGCTTTCGTGCTCTTTTATCTTCAAAAATATGCATAATGACCCATAAACTAACAATAACATAACGGTCCAACAACTTAATGACCCAATAAATCAGAAAATCATATTATCAAGTTTAAGTAAAACAAAACAAAAAAAAAACAAAATTCTACCTTCATGTTATTTGAGCCGCAAAATCCGAATCTGGCATTGAAATTGGGCTTATACGTCATAATTTTTTTATAGTCGAAAAATGGACCAAATATGGACGAGCATCAATTTTTACTTTGAACTTTTCCAAAAATGTGTATTTAGGCGGATGAACTAAACCAAACAAACCTAATGAATGGAGATTGTTTTTGAACTCTTCCACGCGAAATTTAAAAGCTGTACTACCACACAATATTAATAAATTGGCACCGATACCTGTTGCTCATTCGATAGTCCTGAAGGAAGAGTATTTAAATATAGAATTGGTTTTGAAAAAGATCAAGTACGAAAAACATGAATGACAAATCTGTGGTGACTTGAAAATATTGTCAATGATTTTGAGCCAACAATTGGTCTTTGTGAAGTATCCATGTTTCTTATATGAATGAGATAGTCGAGATCGCGAGAATTATTACGTCAAAGAAAAATGGAAAGAAAGGATCTCTGGTTCAATGAACGTCATTAAAAAGATATTAGTCGAATGTTCCAAAATTATTTTGCCTCCTCTTCCAATTAAACTGGGTTTAATAAAACAATTTGTCAAAGCTCTTGACAAAGAAGGAAAATGTTATGAGTATTTAACATGTAAGTTCAGTCGTATATCAGAAGCTAAATTAAAGGAAGGAATATTTGATGGACCCCAAATTCGTACTTTGTTGAAGGATAAAAATTTCACTACTCAAATGACTGACATCAAAAAAAGCTACATGGGTTAGTTTCATAGAAGTTGTAGAACAATTTTTAGGTAAGAAAAAAAGTGGAACGTACAAAAATATAGTAGCCAACATGATACAGAATTACCACAAAATGGGCTGTCTAATAAATTTGAAATTGCATTTCCTTCATTCACACATTGACTACTTTCCTGAAAATTTAGGAGATTACAGTGAAAAGAACAAGGCGAACGATTTCATCAAGATATTAATGAAATGGAAAGATGGTATCAAAAGGGACATCAATATGGTGGCTGACTTTTGCTGGACAATGAAGAGGAAATCGTTATCGAAGAAAAAAAATAGGAAAAGAAACATTACGCAGGTCTTGTGAAGATACAAAACTACGACAGCATTGCCGAATGTAAGAAATTCTTGCTTTAAGTTTACGAACTTTGCTAATATGAATTGCTGATTTATTGGGTCATTGGTTTGTTGGGCAGTTAGGTTATTGTTGGTTCAGAGATCATTACGTATATCTTTTAAAGATAAAAGAGTACGAAAGCATCACTGAACGAGGAATTTGTCTTTTAAATTTACGAACTTTGGTAATATGAATTGCTCATTGATTGGGTCATTGAATTATTGGGCCGTTGGATTATGGGTCTTATTGTCTCATTAGCACCTCGAAAATATGTATCAGAGCTGTCTTCAATTTAAGCTGCAGCCAATCATCTTGAAATATGTAAGGTTGATACGACGAATTAATGAATTTCGAGCTTTTCTCCATCATAACTCATAAATTCGTCCAGGAAGGTCCTATTCTGATACCGGATTCGTGTTCAGCGAGTGAAAATACGTGGGAATATGTGGGTCTGGTGGCTAGCTCAGGATACTTTTTTGTTTTTGTGGGCCTGTGTTTTTTTCTTTTATAATTGTAGAATAACCCTAAAAGTCATATAACGAGAAAACGCTAGAAACTAATAAAAAAGCCTATACAGATTCGGCAAATATAGTTTTATTTCTCCTGAAATAAACGAGTGTAAGAAAGAGAACAGATAAATTAGGAAAATAGAGAAGGATGTATCGCTCCCAGCGTGTTCCACACTTCGTGAAATCTTATACTTTATCACCTTTTCGTGTATCAACGCAGGGTCACGGTACCTATCGCTTCTAACCATATGCGCATTGTATTGGAAATATATCCGTCTTTCTTTTACTAATTCTCTGTTTTCTTTCTTGTGCCAAATCTGTATATTGAGAGTTAATTTTATTCTGTTTCTGCAGAATTAATACCTCTTTCGTAGATGTGGAAGTTTAAAGATGGCTTCTTAACGCTTATAAAGACGAATTATTTAGTTTTTAAATGTTAAATATTTCAGAAACTATATGGCACATAAATAGAAATGCTGTCGGTCTGTCTGCCTGTCTGTAACTTTTTTGTGCGCACGTTTACTCTGGAACTGTTTAAGATATTCACTTGAAATTTGGTACACATATGTACTTTAACGAGATCTGGAACTAGATTATATCTTCATCTTGTTCCGTCGAAGGGTTGGGGGGTAAATTTGGGGTAAATAGGTAAATCAAGCAGGTAAGAGACCATAAAATTGGTATTTAGTATATACAAGAGAAGCGAAGGTCTCAAAAAAATTTCTTCATTATTAAAGGGGATGAAAAAAAAATGTGATTTAGTGTATGTACAAGAACCAGAAACCTCAAAATATTTTTTTACTGCATCCACCCTCACTAACACCCCCACCATACTACCGATGTGGGGTATCACTTTATGGGTTTTTGGGGTAGAAAATTTTAAATATTATATTATTAAAGTTCCATAAACAATTATTTCCACATATAAAATTTTTTCGTTGTGAGTGACTTGGTTAGAGAATTTGGATGTGGAAGTAGTGATTCCTTGGGCAGCGGTTTTTAGTCTGTTTCTGTAGCATAAAAATTAAAAAAGTTATGATAGAAACAATGGCATCTTCACATTTATAAAAACGTCGCTGTTTTGTTACGGTAATTATCCAGTAATTAAAAAAATCTCAGATACTGTTTTTCATTAACATACAATGACAGACATAAAAAGTGGCGCACTTGAAATTTTACTCAAGTTTAATGTGTCATAATTTCTAAACTACTTGATTGATTGCGACGAATCTTTTTTATTTTGAAGAATGATTCTTTAAGATGATCATACAGGCCCAAACATTTTTATTGATTAAACTTTTATAATTGATACAAGGAAAAATAAAAGTGACTGTTTTATTCAGGAATTTTAAAACACCCTGTAGATTTATTCCGCACTTGGAATAAGCTCAAAATACCTTTGGCGTTTTAAGCGGAATTTAGATTAAATTTTGTTTTTTGATTCACCTCTTTATCTTGCTTTGTTTGGAAAATACACGATTGTTGTTGAAACAGGTACAATTAGAAACATTTTATTAGAATAAGATTGACCAACACGAAATCGAACTTACATAAAATAAAGGTGGAACTTTCTCAATAGAGAAAAAAGATCAGTAGCCTGTGTTACCTCCTCGTGCCCTGACTAAAGTCTCTATTCTTCTTGGCATGCTTCTGATTAAATTTGAAACATTGATCTGTGGAATATTATTCCACTCCTCAATAAGCACTTCTCCTAAAGTATCCAGAGTGTCAGGAACCCTATTGCAAGACCTAATTCTTCCCCCATTTCTTCCCAAAGGTGTTTTATGGGGTTCATATCGGGACTTTTGCTGGCCAAATCATACGGTCTATACCAACTTCATCGAAATATTCATTTACAATGTGAGCAGTGAGGGCGCGCATTGTCAGGAACCAGTATAAAATCATTCCCTATAAAGGGCGGAAATGGAATTACATAGTCTTGTAAAATGTTCTCGATATACCTGTTGGCCGTGAGGGAATTCCTTGGGAGCACGTAAGGTTCTGTGCAAGCTTCTAATGTAGTGCCTCCCCAGACCATAACGGAACCTCAGTAAAAGCTTTCTTTTGTGCTAAATAGCCTCTGCTCATATATTTTGCCAACTCTTCTCCATACCCTTTGACGGTCATCGGATGAAAACAAATAAAATCGAGATTCATCAGCGAACAGGATCTAGGACCAGTTTTGCTCATTCCAATCTGAGAGTTCTCTAGCGAAGTTTCGGCGTGCTCTTCGATGTCTTGCAAGTAATCTTGGTGCAGTTGCTGGTCTTCTAGACTTTAAATGGACTTCCTTCAATCTCCGAATTACTGTACGATCACTTACAACTCTTCCTCTTACTTGCCTTAAATTAATATTTGTTTGCACTGCTGTATGAAAGCGATTTCGTACAGTTTGAAGCCGAATAAACTGATCATCAATAACGGTTGTACATCTATGACGACCTGATCCAGCTCTTCTATGATAATGACCTATCTCTTCGTATCTTGCAATTGCCTGACGTGCAGTCGATTCGGGAACACCAACAACCCGGGCAGCATATCTTTTACTTCTTCCGTCTCCTACTAAAGCCATAATTCGGGCTACTTACTCCGATGTTATTTGCTGAGGCATTACTTAAAAATCACAAACACGACTTTCGATCCGACCTGGAGAAAAACGTTTTCAATGTTTTGTACAAAACGAATTAAAAATCGTAATCATTAGCGAGTGAATGCCTATGATTTTTAAACCATTTTGACAACTGTCATCTTTTAGAGCAATGTTTAATCTGTTCATGGCCTTCTTAAAAAAACAAAATATCAATTTTGTTAATACCTTGCTTAAACATGTGTATTTTCTAAACAAAGCAAGATAAAGAGTGAATCAAAAAACAAAATTTAATCTAAATTCCGCTTAAAACGCCGAAGGTATTTTGAGCATATTCCAAGCGCCGAATAAATCTACAGGGAGTTTTAAAGTTCCTGAATAAAACAGTAACTTTTATTTTTCCCTGTATCAATTATACAAGTTTAATCAATAAAAATGTTTGGTCATGTATAATGATCTTAAAGAATCATTCTCCAAAATAAAAAAAGGTTCGTGGCAATCAATCAAGTAGTTTAGAAATTATGACATATTAAACATTAGTAAAATTTCGAGTACGCCACTTTTTATGTCTGTCAGTTTCTTGCACTGGCTTTAAAAATAATTTACACTTTATACTAAAAAATAATTTTTGAGAAAAGAAAATGATGAAGAGGAAAGCATACAGATTGAAATAGTGTCTGAAGATGAATATTAATTATTGAGATTAATAACTCCTGTTTTGAATAAAAAATTAGTTAATGAACAAATTAATATTTTTTTAAAAATAAACGTTACTCAAACAAAAACAAACTAAAAGCTAATTAATACACATTGAGACAGAACACAGATCTCATGGAAATGAGGTTTTTTTTATATTTTAATTTTTTTTTTTAATAAATATTAGTTATAGCAAGTAATGGTGGACACTAAAAATAAAGCTTGTAAACTGTGGGTGAATTTGTTTTTGTTAATTTAAATTGAATTATTAGTTTCGGAGGTATAGAACTTTAAAAATCGCATTTAAGACAATGTATTTAGTTTAAAAATATTGAATATCTCAGATATGTGAGTAAATAAAGATAAGTATTTAAGCTTTCAAGTGAGTTTTGTCTGTTTTTCAAGCATAAAAAAAAAATTACATTTTGTTACTATAATTCTCCCGTAATTAAAACAGTTATCGAATACTGTTTTTTGTTAATATATAGCATTACCTAAATACTCAAATTTTATTGACATCTTAAGGCGTACTTTAAGAAAAATCTATTTGCCATTTTGTAGTCATCATTTTGAATTTTTTAATTTTGACTTTAGCGAACCCAAAAACAAATATACTACGTTTCAAAAATAGATCAGCAACATTGTAGTATACAATAACTTGGTGATCCAACTTCGAACTAATTCTATAGCAGTCTTAAATTCAATTATCTTTATATGGTTCGATTCAAAATGGGTCAGATATGGAATATTAAAAAGCAATAAGCGTGCTTTCTCGTTGGAGGCGAGTTTCGAAAAAGAAAAAAAAAGGTGACTGTTGGAGCATGTAGATCGTCGAATTCTACAACAAAAAACCCTATAACGTAATTTTTGCTTTAATACCCTCAGAGTTACAGGGGGAGCGTTGATTTTTAAGCAAAAAATACTGATATTTCAAAAGATTTAAGCAAACTACTCAAGAGGATCACATTTTCGAAAAAGTTCGTCATAACAAAAAGTTAGTTTATGAAATAACAAAAATAATCCATTAAATAAAAATTTGTTTAGGCTCATCGTTGTTCAGATACAGTTAATATTAGGTGCAATTGAACGTAGCCCTGAAAAGATCACGCTCTTCAAACAGTCATAATTCTGGTTTAAAAAAACAAAAAAACCTTTCAACATGTGCCTTGAACCAAATTAAAGCTAATTACAGTAGCTTAAAATTTTCTTTTGGTAAATTTTGATGTCTGCAAAATCAAAATCTATACAAGGAAAATGCAGGCAAAATATTGATTCTTTACAGAAAAAACTGCCCGTTTTTCGGTTCCAGTAAATTCCAAAGTGAAAAATGAAATTCCAAATCGTGCTTTTTGTTAGTTCTAACTATTATATATACGCTCAAATTTTTTTGACCGTGATCTAAAAGATTTCACACTTAATGTATTTTGAGAATTTTCTTGGCTTCACGGTTAAATAACTTAGCAGGGAAGCATCTTCGCTGAATGTCACCAGAGGCAAAAAATTTCGGCAATAAACTGAGTATAATATTTAAGATGAATATAGAAAAACTGACAACCTCTGTACTATTTTGACCTACCTGACTTTAAAGAGGATTAAGAGATCTTCAAAATTATTTTTTTGGATGATTTTTAGCGTTAATTGCAAAGGAGATATAATAGAAAATAAGGAACGCGCCTCGTTTTAGCAATTTACGACATTACTCGTTTGGCGGCAAAATTTAACAATATTTTTAGTTATAAAGGAATAATAATTTTTATACTTTTTTGATATTCACGCACATTTCTTAAGTCGTTGGACATCGCATGCAGGTATGTATTTGTGTAAATATGTATAAATATGAAAATGACTCAAACATTGATGTAGATAAATAATTATGTTAAATTTAGGTTGAATCTCTATATAGTTAGTAAAGTTGGAAAATATGAATTAGGCATTGTTTTATTAATTTGCCACACCTTAACACAAAAACCTGATCCAAATTCGTAATGAACAACTCCAAAATAATAAATAATATTAGTTTCATTAACAGATTCCCAGTACTTCCTTTATGCTTATTTTTTAAATTTAGGGGTGGTTTCCACCCTCTTAGAGGAAATGTAATTATTTTTCTTATTAGGGGATGAGATTTATGCCTCAAAATGTAACAATCTGCTAAGAAAGTCCTAACTTCCCAAAATAAACAAGAGATTATTAATTCGTCCATTTTACCTTTTATATCGGCCATATTGAGGGTGCAACATAAAATTCTTAATTTCTGACTTCACATTCACATTCGTGATCAGTGACCACAAAAACATAAATAATATGAGTTTTCCTTTATTCTCAGTACTTGGTTAATTATTGATTTTTTGACTTTAGAGGTGGTTTTCACCCTCTTGGAGGGTGAAAACCCCATTGTCTAAAAATCCGGAAAAAAAATTCCAAGTCGCTATAGAATTAGTCCGAGGTTTTGGTACTTTTTGACACTAAGTGACTGTACTATTGTTTCAAATGTTAAATTTGTCGATTTAGTTGGTTTACACCCCTTTGGGGGGATAAGAACAAGTGTCGGGACCATATAGCTACTGATGAAGGTACGTATTTCTACAAAAAATTACCCACAGAAAATCATCATTACATATGTCTTTATTTTTAAATTTTGCAGATTTTCCTCCTCTAGGTACTGAAGTAGTAGCTCAGATTTTAACTTTACTTACTCCCTAGCATAATAGTTCGCACACAATCTCTAACCTGAATTATATAGAAATAAATTTATCTTAATTGGACAATCCAAGAACTAATTTTATAAATCTTTCAATCTCGACGAAACTGACTCGACAAAAGATAACAGAAATGCCTTCTGAAAAAAGCCGACTAACTAGATCATCTACGTGAATTCAAATGGATGATAGCAATCTGTCGTGTAGGTCAGTAAGCCGGTGATTTTAAGTAATAGTAAAAATCCTAACATGAATGCATGGGACTTCCCTTTCCTGTACGCCGGGTTAGGACGTGACAGCTCAATGGCCTACTACGTGACTACATCTGCTGGAGGAAAGCAGGAAAGTTATGGTAGGCGACCTGTGCACTTTTCTGTCACTTTACGATGCTGAACGACCTTACGTTTCCCCTCCATGCAAATTTACTTGTCTCCTTTAGGCGTTTGGAAAAGTTGACATAGATACTTAATTTCCAATGCTTTCTCAAATGTTGATCTGTCCCCTATGATAAACCTGACATTCGTGAATTTGCGACGCTAATAGATGTAGTTTAATAGATATGAGCTTTTCGTAGGTAGTTGGACATATAGAATAAAATAAACTTTATTGCTGTAGATCTTACAATTACAAAACGAATTACTATTATCAAAGTAACCAAATATTTAAAACTTATAATAAAATAAAATGTGAAATATATGAAAGTAGAGAAGCTAAAGGAAAATAAAACATACAACTAAAATTAGCATAAAATTAAAAACGTAAAAGAATATGTTATACTATTGCCTATTATCTAATTAACGAATAATACATTTTCCTTCTATTTGTACTGTATTGTATTTAAAAAATCACTAAAAGAATAAAATGCGTTTTCAAATAAATTAGTATTATTTATGGATTTTAATTTTCTTGGCAGGACATTGTAAGCCTTAATAACGTTATAATATGGATCTTGTTCATAAAAACTGTGGTGATGAACTGGTATTCTGAAATCGGCCCATGTCGAAATAGTAAAACGTATACATGTTTTGTCTTTACTCGATATATTATATTTCTAAACCCAGTTGTATTTTGTTTAATGAATAAGACTAATTTGTATGTATACAGGGAAGGGATGGTAAGTATTTTCAATTCTTTAAAGAAAGGAATCTCTGTAAGAGGCATTCATCATACACCTAGTTATGCCTTTTTGGGTAACAAATATTTTCTGCCAATATACGCAGGAACCCCAGAATATTATCGCATATTCTAAAATATTTTGCACATATCAAAAATGAAATATTCTTAGACTGTCTATTGAAAGCTTGGTTTCTCATAAAACGTATTAGATAACAGGGCGATTTTAATCTTGGTTATCAATGTATTAGTATAAAATTCGCAGTTTAACCTGCTAGCGTTATGCCAAAAAAGGCCATGGCAGGTTAAGATAAGTGTCCGTGCCTTTGCACCCTTTTTGTGTGTGGTTCCTTCCAGTGATGTATCTTTGCAAAAAGTTTTGACCTCAAAAACTCCGTAATATCTGGGTAAAAAAATTTTTTCGAAAATCTAAAAAATATTTTTTTTTCTTAATCAAGTGAACCAATTCGTTTGTATTTCACATATATTGTAAATCTACTCAAGACAATTTATTAATGATATTTTCAGGAAATCTCCCGAAGAAAACAAAAATTGATGCTTTTGAATTTTTGAAAAATTTAAATACGTACTTACACGTTAACGACCACCACCATTTTTTTACTAATTATACTCCGTGTAATAAGCTATAACATATATTTTTCACAAAACTCTATCGAAGGGTAACGTAGTCAAATTGGCAAAGATAATGTTACGTGCTTAGTAAACCCCCCTTAGTAAACACCCCATATCGTGGGTTTAGAAATTATAACACCAGGGTAAACTAAGTTAATTAGTTTTCTGTCACTTATAGATGGATTTAACATATGCAAGGTTTCTCGACGATGTTCCGAAACCATCAGTAAAAATGTCTGAATTATTCGCAGATATCAGTGTTACAATGAATGAGGACAGTGATGAAGGCGACTAATATTATCATATAGAAAAGATAACGAAATTTTGATAAGAATGAAAGTTTTCAACATTTCTGGAAAATTTCCTTTGGAAACTTTAGGGATATTCAAATATTTTATTGGAAACTTTTATTTTTATCACAGGTTTGTTCAGTATCTAGTATTTTTTTACTTTCAAAGTTTAATTTACAATTTTCTTCTACCACATGTGACGATTTTTTGTTTTGATATTTATGCTTTTTAATACTCGAAGTCAGCCATTATTTCTCGTCTGGCCAATGTTTTGTTTCCCACAAATGTAAAGAATTTGATAAATCATTTTAATTTTTAATTCAAGTGGAATTTTGTTGTTATTTTCATTAACTAAAAGTGTAGTTGGGGAACTACATTTTGGCGTTAGCAACACAATTAGATATTAAAGCAAACTACAGTGTTGCTCCTCAAAAAGTTTTTTTGGGTATCAACCTCTTCAACAATCGAAACGTCTTTTTTCCTTCGAAAGAGATTATTTATTAAATGTTAAAAAAAGCTACAGATGAATAACATGAAGTTAAACTTAAATAAAATTAAAAAAGAGAGAAAATTAAAATGCACCTTTGTTAAATCTTTACTGAAAAAAAAAAAATGCTACCTACTGGAAGCGGCTGGAACCTCCCCACCCAGTGAAGCCGAGCCAGTTTGAAGCCGAAAAGAACACTAAAAAATGAACGATCTCATTTAATTATATTTATATTTGTAAGTTGAAATATTTTTTTCATATTAAAATATAAAAAAAAAATCTTGCGATCGGTGGGATTTGAACCTACGAACACCACAACAATAACAATTTATTTTAAATTAAGCTTTACATGTATGCTCCTAGCATATAATTTAAAAAGTTTGGATTTCTCAAGAAGTTATTGACCGAGGGGCATTTTGAAAAGAAGACAAAAAAAGGACAAAAGAACAAAAATTAACAGAAAGAGAGACGAATAGAGGGAATGGAGAGAGGTTTGAAGGTAAATGGTAATGAAAAGGTAAAAGGTGGTGATAATGAAAATTATGGCCTAGTTAGTCTGCATGCTTTAACACACTAGTCTACCGAACGTTAAGTTAAACTATAAAATATATCTTACACAAGAAGCATGAATCTATAAATTGTTATTTTGCTTTTTAATTTTTTTCACGGATACCAAATCGAGAGGGTGCGACTGTGATATATCGTTCAAATCGGAACGTTTACTGCTTTTGATTACAAATTGTAAAAAATACTTGTGCGAAAACGGCACTAAACGTAATCCGACTTCAACCAAAACCTTTTCAGATCTTTCTGAGCACTAAAGAAACCCATATAAAGTTTCATCCAAATTCGTTTAGTAGTTTCGCCGCTATCATGCTAACGTACACACACACACACACACACACACACACACACACACACACACACACACACACACACACACACACAGACATTTTTCAAAAACCACTTTTTTGGGTTCCTGGGACCTCAAAACCTAAAGATTTGATGTTATCTCAATTTTCGATTTTGGATCAATTTTAGTAACCTCCCGCAATTTTGTGGGGAGGTTAATAATGTTGTTTCCACTATCAGGTTTACGTTACAATAAATAAAAGCATGAGGCATTCATGAGAAGTTGAAATCAATGGTATGTTAATTGTATTAAAGCAAATAATTGTCGATATTTCTTGAAAATTGTAAATCAATTTCAGACACAAATTTATCAGAGCATAATGTCAGAAAACAATTGTATAAAATATTTTGTGTTTTTCAAGAAAATCATTAAAAATGAATTTTTACGTTGGTGAAATTTTGCTTTTTCTTTGCAAAATTGGATTATATTCAAATTATTGTTTCTATATTTGTAATTGATATAAATTGGTACCGTAGGAATTGAATTGAATTTACTAAACTTTAGCACATAATGAAGAGAGTTGGAAGCGAAACCCGATCCGTTCCATGAAACAATGTTTTCAGTAGAAATATTACAGAATATTAACGTAGTGCACTGGTGGAAATCTCAAAAAGATATTCCACAAATTCCCAAAGTACTGAATCTGATAATTCCCTTTCTGTGTGCGGTTGCCTCTTTTGCAGATGTGGAAATAATATTTTCTTCATATGGACTTGTTCCTTTAGACGTTACGAATAGATTGGGCAATGAAAAAGCATCTAAATTAGTATTTCTGTTTAAACGTTATAATACCCAATATGTCTTGTTTTGTACTGTTTAGAAAAACACATGTTTTTATTTTTATATGTTTATGTGCGTGTTATTAAGTTAATGTTTTAATCCTTTACATTAGATTCTTTTTAAAGTTTTATTTTTGCAAATAAAGTTTTTACTAATAGAGTTTGCATTTTTCTTTAAACTTGAATCGAAAAAAATCACGGTTTTCTAAAATAAAAATCGCTTGATAAAATCATGATTTTAAACAAGTGATTTAAATCAGTTCAACCCGGTTTTGATTTTTTTTGTTTTATTTCCAGCTTAGCCGCATTGTGCATAAGAAAATAATTATACTGTTTGAGACAGTGTATAAGTGTATTTTTAACACATAACAAACGTTTCAACGTAAAAAATCACCAACCTGATGAGTTAGTTTATACATCACAAAAATCGAATGCACGACGTTTTGATTCATAAAACGGATAAGGTTTAAATACACCTACGGATAAATCATTCAACGCTTTTACTTCCTAAACTGCGACCTTGGAATAGTTTATTTACTACGGAAACCGCATTACACGCTTCTTTATCGAGCTAAAATTTGATTTATAGAGCAGAACAGTATCATTAGTATGCATTGTAATATCTTAAATCTGTGACATCGAAAGTTGTAGGCAATTTACCATAGTGATGTAGTACCTAGGTAAGGTTGAGAGCGTTTTCTTCTGTGATTTTTGGTATAGTTATCGTCTCGCTTGAGCTAATGAAGAGGACTGGTTGGTTCTTACCTGGAACAGAAAATAATGCTGTTAATAACATTAAAATATATGTCGAAATTATGAATTAATACAATTTGTATATAAAATAATTTCTCGTGATGATACCACACTTATCAATACTAATAACGATATAAAGCAAATCCTGCAATCTATGAATGATTCTTGTGTCCAAGGTACCGATTGGTTTTCAACAAACAGAGGCTTAAGATCACTTAATCGCACAAAAACAGTGAACATGGTTTTTACTCATAGACCGATACAAGATTTTATGAACCCTGATATGGTAAAGTTTTTAGGTGTCTACATGGATCCAAAATTGAATTGGTGCCACCATGTTCAACATGTAGCCAAAAAAAATTCCAAAAACGCGTTTTTTATTGGGAAGCTAGTTACGTTAGTGCCTGCTAATGTACTATTAGCGGCCTATCACATATGTCTTATGCTTTGATAAACTGGGGTCACCTAATGCAAAAAGGATTTTTGGTTTACAACGTAATAAGAATAATTACTAATTTGGGCTATAGAGATAATGTCAGACACAAGTTTATTGAACTCAACATATTAACTTTTCCGTCATTATACATATTTACCTGTTTAAAATATACACATGAAAATATTCATCTATTTAATACTCATGAAAGCTTACACTTGCATGACACAAGACACAATTATAATTTAAGAACCGATTTTATCAGACTAATCTCGAATAGAAATGGACTCAATTCTTTCGGACCAAAATTCTTCAATAAATTACCTGTATACGTCAGAAGTCTCCCAAAAAACACTTTCAATAATACAATAAGAACTTTCCTGTCAAAGAAAGCTTTTTACGATGCAGATGAATACTCGAATTGCAACCTTGACATTGAACTTTTTTAGCAACATTTTGGATGCATAAATGTTTTTAAAATATCTAATTGTAGACGCTTCGCAATGTGATATGTGATATTTCATGTTCTATGTTTCTTATTTTAATGTTTTATATTTTTGCATGTTATGATCTTGCTAAATTATTATGAACTATATGTTCTTATAAATTATAATTATCAAAGCCTTGTGTAATAACACCAATAAATAATTTGAATTTGAATTTGATAGAAGTAAATTCTGCTTGTGTTTTACCTTCTCTTATTATATCAAAATACTTTTGTGCAACTTGTAATAAAATAAGCTAGACAATAAATAACACAGGCACACACACAAAATAATTCAAACCGAAAGGTCAGGCCCTTATATTTGTATGTGTTTTTATGCGCTGAGTCCGAATTACATATCAGAATTTATATTTGACTTCGGAATTTCGATTAAATTACGATATCAGTCCTAAAATGGAGGTTATCTAAGACTAGTAGAAACATGAAATTAAAAAAATTGTCTTTTTTGTATAAAATGCACAGAGAATCATAACAAAACTGTAATTATTGAACTCACTTCAAGCCCTTTCATATCCTCTGACACTAAAACCACCTCTAAACCTGGGGCGATAAATGCTACTATGGGCAAAACTCGCACGAAATATGTTCATGGAGTGAAGGGAAAATTTTTTTGTATAAAATTGATAAAATTAGGAAATACTGCACTTCTGTTTTCTATTTCGATCCCTAATATATTTTACGCCCTGGAATCACCCTAATGTAGGCGTTTTAATGCTATTTTGGACAAAAGCGATAAAAAATGATTACGAAGTGAAAAAAAGAATTGTTTTGTCAACAATCGGTGGAAATTTCTGAAACTATACTACTGTTCTTGGTTTTCTCTCTTTTGTGCACGACAACATTTTCTTTGAAATAATAACATGTTATGCTAAATCAAGGCCATTCGGAAATTGAGGGTATTTTTTGTTATTTCGGATAAAACAAATGCAAAAAAAAATTCAGACCCAAGAGTGGTGATTTTTTATGTAATTCGATGTGCTTTGAACGATTAAAAAAGTTTAGAAATAGGCAACAGAATTGCCAATTTTATCGATTTTATCAATTTTATACAAAACAACCTTCCCTTGACTTCGAGAACATATTTCGTGCGAGATTTGCTCATAATAGCCCTACTCGCCCACGCGTTGGGGTTGGTTTTAGTGTTAGAGGATATAAAAGGGCTTGAAATGAGTTCAATATTTGCAATTTTGTTGTGATTCTATGGCTTTTTTACAAAAAAGACGATTCTTTAATTTCACGTCCCTACTAGCCTTAGCCCTTACTTTAGGACTAATATCGGAACTTAATCGAAATTTCGCCGTCAAACAAAAATTCTGATATAAAATTCGGATTCAGTGCATCAAAATCCATACAAATATTGGGTCTGACATTTGAGTTTGAATTTTTTTTGTGTACCTTTGTAATTAGTTAATAATACTTCGCATGTGAATAAAAAAGAACAAAAACTATTGACATATCTTATTTTGAGTATTCAGCAAAAAACGTTCAAATAAATGTACTACTGATGTAAGTCTAATCACGTTAGAATATTAAAAAGAAATCTCCCCTGCGGCACAACAACAAGAAAATAACCACTTTTCTATATACTGTTGATCTAGGTCTGATACTAGAATAGTAATAAGAAATCTCCCTTACGAGTTATCTTATCAAGTATCTCTAGTCCTACCTAGAGGATAATCCATCATAAATAAACAATTGTTATAAATATAAAACAATTTTAACATATTTCATTTCTTTGTATGACGCTAGTACACCTATATCTACAAAAAAATTGAGTTTGTAGATAATTTATGTATTAAAGTAGTATTACTATGAGAAGATGCCAGCAAAAAATATGCGCAGAAACGAGTTTGTGCGCTCCGTCATTCTAAGCCAATGAGAAAGAATTACGTGACATTCAGTGTCAACACCAGTGGCGGCGGTGCCCTGCAGTATAGCGGCGGCGACGGTAATAATAATAATAAAACAGCTTTATTAGGCAAAGTTTAGTAGAACTTACATTCTTACACTTCTCCTGAACAAAGGTTACTCGTAACAGTTGGCAAGTTTTAATCTACTCCATTTTCACAGTTCCTTGACCACGAAACTTTTATTAAAAATATTCGCGCATTTTGGCTCCGCCCTGGCATCTTCTCATAGTAATACTAGTCAGCAGCGTTAATAATTTCATGTATGTATTAACAGCGTTAATAATTTCAAAAGACGGATGCACATTTTTTTATCTAAAAATGACGATTTTCAATTTTGAAACAGAAAAAATATTTTTTTAATAACACAGCCACACACACACACACACACACACAAAAAGTTCTGTGGAGAGTTAATACTATCCCCCCCCCCCTCTCCCCATAGGTTTCAAAACGGGAAAACAAATTGAGGCTTTTGTAGTTTTAGACAGGGTGAACAAATATGGAGTGAATTTGTTCCAACCACCGACACATGACTAGAGTCTACCCTTGGTAAGAGCTACCCCGACGCTCAAATGATGCATATCGGTGCTATTGATATTCGGAAAAGGTCAAATACTTGTAGCTCATCGTGCCAAATATACAAATCTGGTACCACAACCACCCAATCTTAATAAGGTTTAAAATTACCACTATTTGGGATGGGGGTAAAAACTACCCCCACAGACGGACGGACTTCATTACTTCTAATATCCTGTGGTGGATTCATATTCTCTACTCCCGACTACAAAACATCTTCTATTTTTCACACTTCATTAACTGTGACTCGAATTTACATTCTCTACTCCAGACTACAAAACATCTACCATCTTCCACACTTCATTAAGAGTTATTACATTATTTCTATGATTTTAGACAATTTTAAGGGATGTTTTTGACTGAAAAACAAAACTGACGTGATAGATATTTTTTTAAACTACGGATTCGGATTCAGCGTGCAAAAATACACCAAATCCATATAATTTGGTCCGCTGCACAAAGCTTTTTTTTTGTGTGTGGCTGTGTAATTTGTCTACCTAAATGTTCTCTGCTCTCTGCTTGTGTGAGCTCGATTAGAGTCGTGGTTTATCACGCTAGAAAGTGGGCTTAGTATTTTTTATATTACTTAAATAATTTTGTGTCAAATGGAAAAAAATAACAACAAGGATTTTCAAGATAAATGTTGTATCTAAAACTTCTAGTGATTTTTATTGGTAGTTAAACTAGAAAGTATATACAATATTAATGGTTAAAAAGCTGTAATTTTATCTAGAAATATGCGACAGAGACGTACTAAGAAGCAGATTCAAGGTAATTTTGTCGGCTTCAGTTAAGGTTTAATGAGCTACATTCCCGAAATGAGCATTTTTCAAGATATTCGCAAAAAAATGAGAATATTACTAAATTACCCACATTTAAAAGAAGAGTTATTTTCAAATACGTGCGGCTAGAGAAGTAAACTGTAAGGAAAACCTCTCCATAATCGTTTTGCTGTAACGGGATATTTAAAGAAACTACATTCACTTTTTTTGGTACACCTTAAAAAATTTCTCTTTGACAACAATTATAATTTTTTTGCGTGAGTATTTCTTTTTGATTTCCATTTCTTTCCTCCAAATTCAGTCAATTCGTTCCAATCGTAACCTAAGTTGAAATCAGCTTATTATCTGAGTTGAATAATAAATTTACACAGAAATGTAACCGCTATTAGATAAATATTGAAAAGTCGATACATTCAACAAAAACATGTATTTTTATATTAATTCTCATAAAAAAAGTGTACCATTCATACTCACATCCACTTTTAATCTTATTAAAACATATATTGCTTTGATTTTACTCGAAATTTTCATTATCCAAAATTTTATGAAGTCGCATGCCGAAAAATATGCTGACTCCAGAAAAAGACAAAAACACGGTGTACCACTTAAAAAACATAGTTGATTATTGTCTTGGTGCTAAGTTTCCACGGAGCTGGTGATCTGGCTGCTAGCTTCCGGGTCTTTCTCCGCGTTCACATTGTTGAGTGTTAAAGGTTTCAACCATTTTGTCGTGGTTTTCTTTTGAAGAGAAGAAGAAAACCACAATAAGATGGTTGCAACGTCAAGCGTTCAACAAAGACAATGCGGAAGAAGACAAGGAAACCAGCAGCCACATTGATTGTATTATAGAAAGTAGCAAAATTGTTCACAAATAATAAAATAACAATTTTTCCAAATTACTCTAAAAATTGAGGTATCATTAACTTTAATTTTTGCTAAGAAATATCTAATTATGTAATGAGTCGGTTTTTAATATTGCATAAAGTAGTTTTCATCCGGTGAAGAGTATTTTGGGAAAAGATACCGGATGACGACGTAGCCGAGTTTTGTTCATGTCGAACTACTAATGTTTTACCAAAATTCTTACAAATTGAAAAAATCATCGTAAAATGCATATACTGTTAGTAAACCTGGATGGCCAAAAAAAACATGTGAAAGTGTTTAACCTGACGAATGACAGAATTACCCATAAAGACTCAAGCGAACCAATTTTTTTTATGAATATATTATTACCGTCAGTTCAAATTCTTTCAGCTCCCATAATCAAAATTGTAAAATACAGGGTGTTTCAGGTATGCAGTCATTAATTTTTAGGAGTGATTCTGTATCAAAAAATATTTAAAAAGTTTCCTATAAACATGTATCTGGAAAACCCTATCAGTCATTATATTTTACACAAATTGAACTTTTAATCAATATATATTAGTGTTATTGAATATCAGACTTATTACGGAACCAATTAACTTGAAGTCTTATATTTCTCACGACCCTGTATATTGGATTCTCAACTGATTTTAAGAGTTTTATATAGTTCCCCATGTCTGTTCAAAGCCCCGATTACAGCACAGAAACTAACGAGGTAATTCTATAAAAGTAAATAGAATTAGGAGACAAGTCAGATAAAGCACGTCATAACACCCAAGGTAGAAATATCGGAGGGAAGCAGGTAGGTAAGTAGGGAAATGTATATTTGCCGCCGATAACAGGATCCAGGCCCTAAGTTGTCTTTCAAGAGTTGTAATAAATCATCCTGAGAGTGGAGAGACCTCGCCAAACGTTGCACAAGGCACAAATGTTCTTCAGACGCGTGGTGGTAAGATTTTCTTCAATTACCACAGCAACGAGACCATGATATATTTAAAAAAATCAAAGTCACCATAATATGTAAAAAAAATTAACAAAACAATTTTTATTTGAAATATTTCTTCATTAAGCAAATATTCAACAGTAAGCAAGCATAACTCCATGCACGTACCGTACTCTGTATGTATAGACTACACATTTTTTAAATTCAAAAATATTTATTTATATTGATTCTTGGAAATGGTTAGAAAAATAAATTGTTATATAGGTGTCGTTGTATTCGTTATGTGAGTAAGCGCTAAAAATTTATACGTATGGATTTTGGAGGTAAAAGGGATGAAGCCTGTTTCGGAAGTAGAAGTGGGAACTATTTGCCTTTCAAGACTATCACCTAAATTAGTACAGTCCCAAAATTTCAAAATGATTTATTCCTTCTAAGTACATCATTTGGGCATATGTAAGTCAATGTTATTACAATGCTTACGTATTAAGATTATATATGACTACTTTCTTTGGAATCTGCAGAGAAAATTTAAAGAGCAGATCAAGATAATAACAAATAATGGACGAATATTTAAAAAACTGGCGTTGAATTCTTTGCAGTTATTGTATGTGCACATTTTAAACCAGAGATCTTATATCGATGCATACACATGTAGTCTAACAAAAGTAGCACACAGTTATTTTAATGCATTAAAGTTTTCAATATTGCTCCTTATGATAATACCCAGTTTTAAATTATTGAAGCATCGGAAACGGAATAAAACAGAAGAGCTTTGTGCCAAATCAAGTGTATGCATAATCATTATTTAGGTAAACTTTCCTTTTCAATGTTGTCGGCAGTTAATGTAAACCGTACGACTAGCTAAGAGAGCTGAGGTATAAGAATGAACGGGATATCATTTCGCCATCTTCGCCTCAATCAAGTTAATTTGAAACAGTTACTTTAGTTGCTAGTGCTAAACGGAAGACCAAATTGGAAAAACTCATGCACATGTTTACCGTTCTCCTCAGTATATTCTGTATGCTCAGTGATCAAGTATAACATTTAACATTATAGTTAGTGTAGAACTAGTATTTAGGATTTATGTCTATTATGTCATTGCTGAAATTAGAAGGATAATTCTCTAATTAAATAAAGATAAATGCAGCGTATATAGTAAATTAGTCATAATATTAGTTTTTTCTACAGCTATTGCTAAACAAAACTTAATTTTCCAAGGATATTTTCTAAACTCATTATAAATGAGTAATCCGTTAGTCTGTCAATTATTAGATGATAATTTTTCTGTAATTTTTATGTCTTCATTAGTTATTTACTAAGTATCAAAATTTTCTTTACTGCTGATTGTGTTTGTTTGGAATCTGTGGTGGGCGAAACAGTAGGCAAGATATTATCTTTGAAAGAATTTTCCTACATTCTTCGACAGCATTGCGTATAGAATGCAAATGCGATTATAAGAATTTTCAGTGATTCCTCCTAATTTTTTAAAAGTTATATTGAAAATATTGTATAACTTAAATATTCGAAACATATATCTTTAAAAATATTAAAAAGTATTAAAAATATATATTTTTCTACTCCCTTATGTAAATTTGTTGTTTTCTGTACAGTCTGTAGAATGGATAAGTGGGCAATTCCAGTTAACTGAACGGATATATTTCATATCAGTTCTAGGATGGATATGAAATGAAACCGACAAATCACAGTTCGTGTATTAAGTACATAGACAACTATTCGTTTTCAAATCAAATTAGTGCGTAAGCTGTCAAAATAACTGTCGCTGTGTACTGTCAGTGTGTATTTGTGTAATATATTAATGTTTAATAAATTTTGTAGTTTTTTTAAGCTGGTTGTAGAAAAAGTATACTGTACAATTCGAGTGGATTATCCATATCGCACTCAAAAGATTTGAAGCACTCCGCCTACGGCGTCGTGCTCAAACTTCTTTATCGTGCGACATGGATATCATATCCACTCTTGTTGCACAAACTACTATTCCCATACTTACTCTTATGTATTAAAAAGAAATTGTAAAACCATTGACAAAAAACTTCTCTTTCTACTTTTATTTAGAGTGCCTATCCTGTATGTATACGGTTCATTAAAAGCATATCATTTTTTGCAATCGGCAATAGTGTCACAGATAATATTTTCCACCGTCGTTTTTTATTAATTTTTATTTTTAGCATGGCTACTCTGTATATTATTTCCTAATGTTATATCAGGTTTACGGATTACGTTCATTTTTGGCAACTTAATAGTAAACGCATCAAGCAAAAGTTTCTATATTATGCGACGGCTTGCTAATTTATAGGGGGTGGCAACTAAAAAAAAAAAAAACGTTGGAGCTGAAAGAGAAATAAATTTTAAGAAGAAAAGGTTCTATGTAACTTTTGATATAAATTGATAGTCTTTAAGTTATAACGATTAAAACATTGGGATTTTATCTTGAAAAAGAGGTATTTCAAATAGGTTTTCGTTAAATAACGCTCACTGAGTGAAAACATGCTGGACAAAGCTACTAAATTCAGGATTAATTACGTTTTTTCCAATTTCAGTGGAGTTAATGGTTTCGGAGATCTGGAAGTATAAAACGTTTATAAAACAAAGTATTTAGTTTAAATATTAAATGTCTCAGGAACTATGGCACTTACGTCAAAAGCGCTAACAACCAAAATGAAAGGCTATTAATTAAGCTTTCAAATGTTTTGTATATTTGTATAGTATAAAAAACAAAGAAGTTATGACAGAAACAATGTACTTTTTCAGTTTCTTAATGAAAACATTGCCATTTCGCTAATGTAAGTAGTCAGTAATATGTAATAAAAAATATATTCCCATATACCGTTTTTCGTTAATATACAGGGTGATCCTTTTAAAGCGGCCATTAGAATATTTCCCACTTGTAGATGAGATAGACATTTGAGATTTGGTACCCTACCATAGTCGACCATTGCGATTCCGAAAATAATAATTTCAAAATGGTGGCACTTCCTAAAATACCGGAAGTCGATACCAACTTGCTTATTTTAAATGGAACACCGTATATATTTTCGATATTTCGAAATGATCATAAAATTCTGAGTCAAAATATGTAGCATACCCTATACCTAAACTGAACAGTTTCGGAGATATTTGACATTTTATGAAAAGCTTGACAGGTGCAACGGTTTGCAAGAACCTTATAACTTCCTTTCTTGTAGGAGATCCTTATTTGCTCTTTGGTACGTAGAAAGAACACAAGATGAGCTACTCTCTACAAAAAATATAGATTCCATAATAGTATAACAAGTGTTTTATTTTTCGCGTTACATTTTGTCAAATTCAAACTTACAAAACTTTTTTATTTGAAATGGAACATCCTGTATTTTTTTACATCAAATTATATTAAATTAAATTCCCTTTTTTCTAGTATAGGCATTGTAGGGGTTAAAGTTACAACTTTTCGAAATATTGGCGATTGGCTTAACTGTCCAAACATTTTTAATAAAAATTGCCATCAACTTACTCATGATTACAAACAATCATTAATGTCAGTCATTCTTTTATGTTAGCACGTTTAAATTACACTCGCGAAGACTTTTAGGTTTGTTTATTATTTATGGAGAATGTGATAAAGTAATACCAAGAACATGTAACACATTTGCTATTCGATACCCACAAGAACAAAAACCATCCACCATACACTGTAAAATGCATATTAGATAATTTTAGAATATTTGGTTCTATCAAATGGCACGTGCCAAATTTTATTATGGCAATCGATGTAGAATTAAATTTGAGGTGGACTTATATCAGCATGTCCTATATCTAACACATGTACTTTTTGTACTATTCGCAAGTTTTTGTTGAAAATTATAATTTATCCAAAAAAACGTAGAAGCCTATGAAACAACTGAAATAATAAAGTGGGTATCGAGTAGCAAATGTGTTACATGTTCTTGGTATTATTACTTCATCATATTCTCCATAAATAATAAACAAATCTAAAAGTCTTCGTGGGTGTAATTTAAACAATGTGCTGGCATTTTTTAACAAATGACTGACATTAATGACGGGTATAAGTTGATGGAAATTTTTATTAAATTTTTTTGTAGAGAGTAGCTTATCTTGTGTTCTTTCTATGTACCAAAGAGCAAATAAGGATCTCCTACACGAAGAAAGTTATAAAGGTTCTTGCAAACCGTTGCACCTGTCAAATTTTTTATAAAATGTCAAATATCTCCGAAACTGCTCGGTTTAGGTATAGGGTGTGCTACATATCTTGATTCAGAATTTTATGATAATTTCGGAAAGTCGAAAATATATGGGGTGTTCTATTTAAAATAAGCAAGTTGGTATCAACATCCGGTATTTCCGGAAGTGCAGCCATTTTGAAATTATTATTTCGAGACTCGCAATGATCGACTAGGGTGGGGCACCAAATCTCAAATGGCTATCTCATCTGCAAGTGGGAAATATTTTAATGGTCACCTTAAAAGAATCACTCTGTATAGTATGATCTGGATGCTCAAATTTTTTTGTCCGCTTATAACGCTTCCTTTAGAGAAAAAATTGCATTTTAAACTGTAAAAGGATTTTAGAAAAAACGTAACATTTTTGTTTCTCTGCAAATATCTCCATAAAAAATAGAGAAAATAAATATAGAGAAAATATGGTGGACATCAAAAATGAAGCTTCTAAACTGAGAATGAATTTGTTTTTTAAAAATATTTGTGTAGGGTTGATAGTTTCGGAGTTTCGGAATATTTAATTTTATAGATGGGATCCGACTGTTTTTAGGAGAAAGTATTTAGTATAAAATGTTGAATATTTATCTGAGAAACTGTGACACTTCCATCAACAACTCTAAGGAACAAAATCAAGGATAAATAATGAATCAGTTTTTAAAATATTTTTTGTTTGGCTCTACATCACAAAAAATAAAGAAGTTATGGCCGATAAAATGTGCATTTTCACATTTTTTCTAACAAAATGACGCCTTTTTGTTATTGTAATTGCTCAGTAATTAATTCTTTGTTTCAAAAATACTGCTTCTCTTCAATTTATAGCATCACCTAGATGCTCAATTTTCCTTGTCCGTTTGAAACACTTGTTTTAGAAAAAAAAAATCCATGCGCCATATTAGAGTCGCCATCTTGAATTCAGATTCGTAATCAGTGACCTAAAAACATACTGTCCTGTTTTATAAATAAATTAGTAATGGTTTTGCAAATACTGAATATATAAACTAAATTTAGTTACATTTAAACATTTGTAGAAAACAAAACACAAATTAAAATATCTCACACATTATTGAGTTTGGCATGACGATAATAATTATGGTTAAATCAATTGCAAATGAGCTCTATTGACACCCCTTGAAAGGAATACGAAAGAGTACATCCACTTACGAGTCACCCTCTATAGATGAACCTATTTATGTATTAAGTGGATTTAAAGAAATCGAGGACGTATGGATTTAATAATATAATAGAGACGGCTGGACGGGAAGATATAATTAAGGAAAGATTCAAATAAATCCAGACTTGGTTGAACGAAATTGAACTTGATGAAAATCCATCGTAACTTCTTTATTGTTACCCTGTGATTCTCCTCTAGAACTAGCTTAAATCTAACGCTAAACTTCTGTCTTCCCTTATACCAATTAGTGCGGGTAATAATAAAAAATATTCCTTAGAAAAGGAAAAAATTAGGGAGTGGAAAAAAGTGTGGTAAAAAGTGGAAAATTTGGGAGGCTTGTAGCTTTCACCCTTAATAATAGGGAACAGATGAGTCCTTAACTCCAAATGGCGCAGAAGGATATTTTTTAGGCAAGTAAAAGGGTGAAAAACATGTTTTTAAAAATTATCTCGAAAAATATTTCTTAAAAAAAATCTCTTATTTTGCTGAAAGATGACTCAAACACATTCAATTTGTTTTTGTACTGACCTCTGTACGATAAAAATTAACCGAGATGGGGATGGTTGAAGTTTTTTTTAGAAATTATGTTTTCTTAGCGAGTTGATGGTGCATTCGAGATTGCGTGTATGTGTGTAAGTGCGCACGTATGTGCAAGTCATCTCGTTTTCGAATGCTTCAAGACATGCCAAACAGTGTGAAAAGATATGTTCAATATAATAGACGAGCTGTTCCTTCTACAAACAAAAATTGTTCGTTTATTTATTCCATAAACAATGACCGAAAATCAATTGATTCATATTTTATTTGTGAATTTTAAGTGACAATGTTGTTTCTAGAGCAGATGCTATTGAAATAATAAAAGACTAGTAAAAAAATTATTTATAACAAACACCTACAGGCGGCTCTGTAACTTCTTCAAACCTTCAAATGTCCGAAAGGAGAATGCATAAGAGAATTAAATAATGCTGATTCCAGTGCCGATGAAATTCAAAATTTTTATTTTTATATAGATGAAAAGATGGAAAATGTTCGTTTGATCAATATAGATTTATTAAATTTCAATCTTTATTGAAAAAAAAAAAACTAAAATTGGAAATATTTCCTTCTATTTCCTGCTGCGCAAATTCTCACAGAACCTGTTGTCAAATACAACAATGGCTTGGCTATAAGATGTCGCCAGAACAGTGAGACAGGACTAGAATGAATTGGTTCTTGCAATGCATAAGGACAACTTTAAAAACCGCACCAGAATACATATAAAAAAGATATAAATGCATGGTAACTACTTTAAGATGCCGGACATGTTGCATCTACGTTCGTATTTAGGTCAACCAATCTGCGTATTATCTTTTCGCTAAGTTGTTATAAAATCAGTATTTGTTCTCTAATATTACGCTTTCAACAAAGCTGCTTGTTAAAGAAGTACTTACATCTATTATTCCCTTTCTATATAGTGATAAGAAGATTATTATTTTTCGGTCACTAGGCCAGATTCCTGACTTCCTGTTTTTTGTATAGGGATAAGAAATACTTGTTAAAATATTGGCAATGTATTTTGAATCGTTTATCAACTTTATATGTCATATCTGACATGTTACTATTGTTTTTATTTATGTTCTGAACACTTATGGTAATACCACAATCTTTTAGAATTGTTAGCATATATTTGGTCTCCCCCTTTCACTTAAAGAACACGAGTTCTATCTCGCATCAATAGAGTGCGTTAATAGAATTTTTTATACATTTTAGATTCTCTTAGAAATATCGCAAGCACGTTATTGACAAATTTTTATTAAACGTAAGTATTAACTGAACTGTTAAATGGTAACTTGAGTATATTGTTAGAATATGATACACAGTTGCTATGAAAATAGAGCATATTCGTAATTGAAAGAAATAACAAAGCGTTCAAAGTAGGTAAATCAAATTTTGAATGATAATAAATGTTATTAGAAAGCTAAGTAATGATATTGTCGTCGTACTTGGCTAGCTATTATACGAATACATTTGTTTACTGCTTCAACTGTCACAAACTAATGGGTTCAACAACTTGTATGACAAGGCTATAAAAAGATTAATAAAGAACCAAATAAAGTAAGCTTGTACCAAACAATTTCCACCCACTGCGCTAATCTATTTTAGAAATTCTATATAACTCTTAGGAATTCTTCAGTGATACCTTAATTTATCAAGAAATGCTATCTTTCATTTCTTGAATAGTTTGGAGTCAACTCTGATATCCTTTCCACTTGAGATATGCTGGTAAATTAGGTGATCTTAGTGATCAATTTATATCCTTATATTTCGAAATTAATTTGTTACGAAACATTTACCTCAGAACGTATTGCTACTTCTTGTTATATAGATCGCTGTACCATCCTATTGAACCCAAACTGCTTTGTCCCAGATTTTACAATTCCACCCTTAAAAAAATTTCAACATATTCGCATAACGATTTGAATTAACAATGACTGTTCGATTATTCTCAAAGAGTAAGGTCCAGGGATTCCAAGAGTCCACACATCACACCAGTCACTATTAAATCATGTAGTGATTTCTGATGATGACTGAGGATTTTGTTTATTGACCTCATCACTTAAAGGAAAGTGTCCTTCATCAAACATTAATAAGCAGTTTGGCGTATCTTTATATTTGTTCAGAGTTTGCAAGAAATCTCTGTAGTATACCATAAGAATCACCATTGAGCTTCTGTACAATCTGAATTTTATAGGGGTGAAAATTTAAGAATATTTCAGTGGATTGCAAGGCTGCCGAATATTTATTTTGCAGACAGCATCGAGCTCCTCTTAGTAGGAAAGCCAAAACAGAATAACTTGTTAAATAACGATTTTCGTCAGACTCAGCTCTGTTATGGCGACAGCAAGCAAAAACGACGTCTTCTGTATAGGAAAATGACCTCTGTCGCTCTTTTATTATGTGAATGACGTACTTATGACGTCATTGAGATGGCATCCGAATGCTTATAAGCTGACGAAGTATTTAGCTTAAATGTTAAATATGTCAGAAACTATTACACTTACGTAGAAAATGCTAAAAATTAAAATTAATTATGTTTTCAAGTGGATTTTTAATCGTTTCTGTAGCAGTTTCTGTAATAAAGATGTAGCCATTGTTACTGTAATTTGCCAGTAATTAAAAAAAAAATCATTCTCGAATTTCGTGTATCTTTACCTGTCGTCGTCAGAACCCAGCTCAGTTCGACGAAAATTCTATATAAGTCAATTGGCTTCCATACTAAAACAAAATAGTGACATTTTTATAAAACACCGTGAGGACTCACGTTGTTTCGATCATAACCTTGGTTTTTTGTACTACAGAAACAAAAAAAAACATTTAGTAATTTAATTAGTTTATAAAACATTTAATTTTAATTATTAATATTTTCGAAGTACGCGCCATAGGTTTTTCGGATATTTAACATTTAATCCAAATATTTCTATAAACATTCAGACGTAATTTTTAAACTTCCAAATTTCCGAAACTGTTAATCCTACGCAAATGAAAAATTAAAATAAATTCATCTTCACTTTATAAGCTTTCTTTTTTGATTTCCATAATTTTTTCGCTAAAACTAATTATTGATATATTTGTAAGAAAAAAAAATCGGCAGCTACTGGAAGCGGCTGGAACCTCCCCACACAGTGGATCTTTATAAGCTGTGCTTGGATATTACATCGAAAATCAGAGCACTGAGCAAACAGATAAATTACACGTGACTTTGGAGCCATTTATTTCATGAACAAATATCGAACGAACTGAAGTGGACTACAAGCAGTCTGTTAAAACAATACCTCTCATCTTTGTTTATGTTGCATGTTAATCAATTGCCGGATATTATAAGGGTATTAACAGATAACGTTTCGAAGAGTTTGCAGAACACTGAATAGCGAACGAGGATGCACGACCACCAACGAGAGGTCACGTGAAACGTGACGTTTCAGCGAGGCCACTGGCCGGGTTATCTCAGGTGCCCGCTACGCCTCCCACATACAGTCGAGGACCGATAACACGTAGCCAGTCGCGCATGCGCGCTCCAGGTCCAAGCATATATAAGGAACCGCACAGCGCGGATAACGTCAGTCCAGTTCGAGCAACGAGGAGCAGCAGTAGGCAGCTTTCAGCGAGAATCTGAAGATGGCAGATGGGATTCTGCCGAAACGTCGTTTAGACAACAATGGCTCCAGCAGGAGCTTATCAACTACGTGGGAAAACACCCGGAAGTACACCAACACTTCATTCAACACCCGCGGAAACCTAAGAAACAACAATATACATATATATATTTCTTAAAATTTAGAAATAGTTATTATTAAAATTTCTGCCTGGTTCCCATATTTTCAACCAAAATCTATTTCAATGTAATGTATTTGAAGTTTTAAATGTTGTCCCAATAAAATAAAACGCATTTTGTAGGTTAGAAATCTAACCTATAATTAGCAACCTATTTTTATTAATTAACAATATTAAAAATACATTTGCATAAATTTTTAAATATCCGCTTGGCCAGTATGGCTCAAAGCTTAAAATGCAGATACAACCATTAAGGCTAGGATTTTGCAGAGTGAGAGGGAAATATGCATTTATTTTCAGTTTATTATAAATATTTAAAAAATCATAAATGGTGTAATCTTTAAAATAATTTCAGATACTTCCCATTGCTCTAAGGAATACAACCATATATAGTTTGTATCATGAATTTTGTATATAAGCAAATGCCATACTTTAATAATGAAATTAGGCACTGTTTTCATTGACAAACTACGATATTTAAATATAACAGAAATTAATAATAAAAAAATATATATAGTTGTATTCGTTAGATCAATAGCAAGTATTTAAAGCAGTTTTAAGATTATACTATGTGTAGTTTTTTAAATATTTACAATAAATCGAAAGTAAATGCATATTTTCCTCTCACTCTGCAAAATTATAGCCTTAAACAAGATTATTAACTTAAAAATCTTAAACTTTTAGGTTGTGTTAGAAGCACATTTCCTATAAATGTACCATAACCTATAAATCAACATCCGCAAAGGTTACCAAACCAAATATTTTTGACAGATGGCAAAATATATTTTCCCTTAACAATAATAGCAATAATATTTTTTGGATGCTGTTATGAGTGCACATATAACGATTTCTTTTTAATTTTTTTCACGGAAACCAAATGTGATATATCGTTGACATCGGAATTTTTACTGCTCTTCAGTGGTTCGATTACAAATTGTAATTAATCATAAAATAAACAACTTGTTGTGCCAAAACGGCACTAAACGTATTACGATCTCAACCAAAACCTTTTCAGATCTTCTGGAGCACTAAAGAAACCCTCATGCAAAGTTTCATCCACATCCGTTTAGCAGTTTCGCCGCTATCTTGTTCACACACATACACACACACACACACACCCACATGCAGACATTTTTTAAAAACCACTTTTTTGGGACCTCAAAACGTAAAGATTTGATGTTATCTCAATTTTCGATTTTGGACTAATTGTAGTAACCTCTCACAATTTTATTGTGGGGAGGTTAAAAATTACGTTTACTCGAAAATAACTGTATAATTTAAACTATAATTTTTTCTAAAGCAGGTGCTTTATTAACCAGGCAATTAGCATCTAGGTAATGCTATATATTAACGAAAAGCACTATTTGAGAATTATTTTTGCTAATTACTGGCAAATTACAGTAACAATGGCGACATCTTATTTAAAAAATATGAAGACGCCCATTGTTTCGGTCATAACTTCTTTGTTTTTTATGCTACAAAAACAAATAAAAATCCATTTGAAAACATAATTAATAACTTTTAATTCAGGTCATTAGCATTTTTTTAATACAAATAGTTTCTGAGATATTTAACATTTAAACTAAATATTTTGCCAGTTTATAAACGTTCGGATACCATCCTGATGACGTCATAACTGCGTCCTTCACATAATTAGAGCGCTACAGCAGACATTTTCCTAGGCAGAAGACCTTATCGAATATGTTTTTACATGTGGTCGCCATAATCCAGTTGAGTCCGACGAATATTCTATAGAAGTCAATTGGCTTTTCTACTATCTGGAGCAATACGGACCATTTGAATATTCTCTGGGGTCTGAACGGTTTGAAACCCACCTTTAAACTTTGACTAGATGTTTTCTGTTCGATTAAGAACACTTACCTATCTTAAAATCGGTTTTCTTAACGTAATTCTTTGATACCTTTTAAGATTGAATTCTTGTCGAAAATTTCGTTGGGTTTCGAGGATTGACCCACTTCTAATAAACTTTTTTACTGTACGACTATGTTGATTAATTGGAAATATGTTCACTGTAAGCAAAACTGCATGCATCAATATGAATGACAAACTAACAAACGTCAGATAATTGGTTTCTTCATGGTAAATGTGGCATGGCAGTTGCTAAAGCCCGTATAACTATCGCGAACGGTACAACCATTACAAATCAAAAATTAAACTTTAAAACAATATACAACAATTACTTAATTATTTTAATAACATATGAGATTTGGTAGCATGTGAACGTAAAATTGAGGAATTACTCGACATATAAATTCATCGGATTTAATTAGAGCGTAAAAAATGTGCTAGAATACAATGATAGTGACAAATTTTAATTAAACCCGTAACATGGTTTTTGGGTGACTTTTATTAAATGCTTTCGTGTATTTAAGGTTGTGAATTACCATTGTACAACGTATATTTTAATGAAATCTCATGTACACGATAAATCATGTGAAATAAAAATTAATTAACCTAACCCCGTCGAGATTGGAAGTTATCATTTTTATGTAATTTGCAGCGAAAAAGTGTGAATCAGGATAACTTTTTTATTTTTCAAAATAACTGCATCCATTTGCTGAGAACGCTTCTGTATGTCATTCATTTACCAGAAATTCACCCATTTGGGTATTGCAGATAATCGTGTAGTGATTGAAAAAAAATTGGGTGATGGTCTGTGCGAGTGGCCATTTTGGAAAATGGACGCCATATTTGAAGCTTGTTGAAAATGCACTGCATAAGCAATCCCGTTATTTGGCGAAATTAATGAAAATGGCGTATATGTTATTGAAGATTGCTTAATAAAAGTATGTAGAGTTTTTCAAGTTATTATTAAACGGTCGTCCAGTACTGACGGAAAGTATGGACAATTTCGGAGATCATTTAATTCCAAATAATATATTTATATTTCCAAAATATATAATACGGAAATATCAGTTGTATATAATTGTCAATATGTGTATTCATTATCAAATGTCGCTTTTTAAATATGCATTACTATTAGTGACTTACCATCTACGGAAAGTGCATTTCGTTATCACACTCTGAAAGCATATTTACAATGCGCCACGCGCCGTTTACAAGATAGCACTCATTTTAACCGTCAACATATCAATAAAATATTGAAAAAATTATGTTTCTTATGTGTCTATTGCAAACCAACCACTGAAATTTGAATAACTTACGTTGACCAGTTTTGAAGATCTGCTAATTAGTCCATCCGTCAGGTAGTTTTAGGTGGAATTAACTCGGGAAGTTTTGACATTTGGTATAATTCTAGATTCACATTTTGCATAAAGCAAGTACTGCCGCTCGCGCCGCCATATTGGCAAGAGGGCGTCCAAGAACGTTTTTCTTCAAATATCTTCGTTGCCGTATGCTCTACAGTAAAAATCACTTTCACTGCTGCACAGTGGTATACTTTTACCCCCACGAGGGCGGAAAATGGTTAGGGGCAGAGTAATTGCTACACCTTTTTTTTGAGATGTAGTGCTCATCTGAATGGTTCCATAACTTTTTTGCCAGAAAGATACCGCCGCGCAGAGGTGAAAGCCACTTTCGTCCCCCGTAAGAGGTGGAAAAGCGTTAGGGGGTACTTCAAAGTGATTTTTGCATCGTCTTTTAAGGTTTTGTGTTGAACTGAGCAGTGTCATATTTTTTTTGGAACAAAGATACCGCTGTGCAGCCGTGAAAGCGATCATCACACCCCCCCCCCCCCAAGGGTGGAAGGGTACAAATGTAGGTCAGATCCTACGACTGAGGTTTTTGCCACGCTGAAAGATACAAATATATTTTTTTTAGAGAAATGTAGTTGTTAAATGTATACGAGTGCTTTTCACCCCAATAGAGGGCAAAAAAGGTAGAAGGGTGTGTTTTTAGGGCTCGTGCCCATTGAGACTTTTGATCTACTGGATTAGTAGAACAACATATCAAAATTTGGGCCAATTTCACCGTAAGCCAATTTCCCATAAGATTTGTGAGAGGTCCCTTATGTGTTTTAGAATGGCAGAGAGCTATTTATGTAACACCTCGTCGCCAAACGCATTTTCTTTTTTAAATATTTGAATAGAATTTTGCAAATCAGTATGTTTTTCTACAACTGTTAAAAACCTCATCTTTCCTTGATTAGGTAGGGCCGAAGTTGTATCGCAGCCACTAAATGCATGGAGGAAAAGTATATTGTTCTTAACTGTTTCGTCGTCTTGTAAACTATGAGACGAATAAATACGTTGCACTGTCTTTCCTTTTCCAAGCTTCAGTAGTAGTAGATATATAATTTTATACGAGTTGCCCAGTGCTGTCAAAAGAACGAGAAGATCGACGTATTTTTCATGAATAATGACATATTCGTATGAAGATGATATTTCGATGATTGTATTTACTATTAATGTATCTGCATCTTCTGTAGCCTGAATAACAGTGAACTGTGCGCGTCTTCGAATTTTTTTTTTCAAGATGGATATAAAGCGACCTTTTTTCGTGTCATTTGATAAGAAATTCGTCTGTGGAACGGTGGGGGTCATAAATTCGTCAAACAAAACATCTGCTGTAATATTTTTTCGTGATAGTCGAAGTCGTTCTGCACTTTTCGTGTTTTTTTCTGCTGCACTGATGGGATAGCCGTCGAAAACAATTATTGCATTTGATTGATAGTGTCTTTTTCCATACTCTATATAACTGGTGCAAATCGAACTAAATGTTTCATTTCGGTTCCAAACAACTCTAAGCAGCAGGTATTCACCGTCAATTATATAAACTTTATTGGTCCTAAAGTCATATTCTGCAACTGGCAAAAAAGCTTTATACAATATAGACTTAAGTTTTTCGCATTCCGTCTTCAGAAAACAAGGACAAGGGATACGGAACCAATTCATACTGCAGATGCTGTGCAATCTCCTCGTCTGTTTGTTTTGTAACGCAAAGTCTTCTTGCACCTAGAGGTAGTAATTTCTCTTTGCGTCTCAATATCACAGCCAGTTCATTAACATAGAGCAAAAAGTGAAAAGGTCCAAGAATCGAACTTTGTGGAACTCCACTTTCTATTTTATCTATTTTTGAGAGATAAGTGATATTGTCTCAAGATAATGGTCTTTGGCTCCTTCCTGATAAGCATGATGTAAAACGGTCTAACGCCAGCCCCTGCCTCCCCCTTATACCATAAAAATTAAATTTTGACAGTAGAATTTCAAAATTCACATTATCAAATTTTACTTACTAAAATCGCATGCAATACCACATACCTAGTAACCCTCATCGAATTTCTCTTACATTCTAAAACAGTCATTGCAGAACTAGTGGATTTGTTTTTCAAGAAACTATGTTGGTATTTACATAAAAAATGGGACTTGTTTGCAAAATCCAAAAGTCTCCTCCTTAGGATCCTAAGGAGGAGTTTTTCAAGTACCTTTGAAATGGTTGTAGTAGCCTTGCAGATCTATAATTATGCATCGGGTTTTTGTAACCGTTTTTAAAAAATGGTATTATATGCGACTTTTTCAGACAGTTCGACACAATACTTCGAACAAAAGATTCATTAAAAAGATTTGATTCACTTGCTAAAATTAAAATTAGTTGATATGTTGACATAACCACTGGTGGTTTTATTTGCTAAAGCATTGTGTTGATTATTTGTTCTGTACTTGTTTGAAGAAAAAAGTTTTTATCTTTTCTTTTCTTTTTTCTAAAATGACTCAATACTTCATTTTGTTCATTTATAGAAATAGATCTTTCTTTAATAATCTCTATAAAGAAACTATTAAATTTAATTGCATCTTCTTTAGTATCACTAATTAAAATCTCTTCCTGTAATAACTGAATATTTTCTTTTTTTGTCGTATTTCAAGTCTCTTGATTTATAATAATTGACCATAGTTTTGTAGCTTTATTTTTCGAAGTTAATAATTCTCTTCCAAGGTGTTGTCGCATTCCCGATAATACATTTTAATACTTTAATATCTTCTTAAGTAGTTATTTAAAATCCCACTGTTACATTCACGCGCAAGTTTTGTAATGCACCGTTTATTACTTTTTTTATTATTTGACATACGAATATCTTTAGTAATCCACGGCTTTCGTTCTCTGATTTGAATTGTTTTATAAGGAAAATACAATTCGTAATTGTCTTGAATTCATCCTATAATAACCATCATATTTAGAATTTAATGAGCTATAAAACATATCAATATTGTGTTGATTTGATAGTACTAGCCTCTAGGATTAATAGTTTAAAATAAACGACCAACGTAATTGAGTTCTACAAACTTATGAATGTGATTCCTCCAATATTGTTAGTAAATATTATCTACTATATATTTTATGAGTATTACTTTTTCTTAAAAGCAGTTCTCTCAATGATGTTATAAGAATATTATAAAGAAGAAAATAAACATTACAATTAATAAGACAAGAACGAAAATAACCGTTATGTAAAGTGCTTTAATGTAAAAGACAAGACATAAATTTAAAATAAACATCCGGTTTTGCTTTTGGTAAATGTCGGAAAAACATTTTTGAATTATATTCATGAGTAATAGAGTCCGCATTCTTACATTTATGGAACATCTTGTAGGCACGTCATATTTGCGAAAGTTCACTAGAAACTTTATGTTTCCTCTTCAATTTTTATATCTTATTTCTTATTGGTAAGTATTTAGAAATGCCTTCTAACATGTCTTTTTCATTTGCCTGTATTATTTTTAATATTTATTTACGTATCTATGAAGTAAAGTGGGCTACATAAAATAAGCAAGTAGCAACAGGTAGTTAGGTATATACAAACATGAAAATATGAGAGAAACATGCAAAATTTTAATTTACTGTTTAACTGTTTAACAAATATATAAAACTAATTTTCTTACTTTCAAGCAGGAATTTTAATTTTTTAAAAGGTATTGTTATACTATGCGTTAGCCATTCCTTTTTTCTGTCTTTCTTTTTATATATATAAAACAAGTGGAAAACTGACATCAATATAGTAAAGGAGGCTACGCAAAAAGTGCTTAAAACCATCAACTGGATTTGCAGCGGAATATAAGCCAAGCCAATTTTCTTTGCTTACATGTTGTTCAAAGGTATCAAAAGTAATTCTGGAAAACAATAACCCATTTACAACAACATTACATTGAATGTTGAAATTGCTACTGTCCATATTACTGCATATATCACAGGTCGACAAAAAATACATGGGCTGCGCTTTTGATCAGAACCATCTTATCCTATGTTTTTTGACATTCTGAAACCGATTATGATATAAAAAAAAATCTATTGCATCAGTCTTTGTCTACCACCCCTTTTATCCCCTAAAAAAGCAAAAAAAAAGTTCTTGTCCTAAGGTTCTAATGTAACTTTTCTGAAATATTTTGACGCGCTGAAGCCAATTTTGGATTAAAAAAAATTATACTAATACCACTCCTTTTATCCCCTAAAAAAGGCAAAAAAGGTCCTTCTCCTGAGGTCCTGATCTAACTTTTCTGAAATATTTTGATGTGTTGAAACTAATTTTGGGCAGAAAAAAATTGGCTACAGAGGTCAAAATATTTCAGAACAGTTAGATCGGAATCTTAGAACAGGACCTTTGTTTGCTCTTTTTAGGGGATGAAGGGGTTGTAGACAAAATCTAACGCGGTAGATTTTTTTCATCAGAATCGGTTTCAGCATGTCAAAAAATCTAGGATAAGACGGTTATGATAAAAAACGAAGCCTTCTTTTTTTTTGTCGGCCTATGATAATCGATGCCCATTCCAGAACCGATAGTATATCTAGTAGGCTCATTAATGTGACAGAAAATATTAGGAATAAAGCAGATCAAATAAACGATGATTGCTGAAAGTATTTGACAGAAAATCAATATTAAAATCTCCACGTGGTACTGTTAAAGATATATTAGTTTAATTATTCAAGGTTAGATCTAAGTCTTGTAAGAACTTCTTTAAATTAAGTTTCGGAGACCTGTACACGTTCATAATTTTCATAAAATATCATTATTCAATTTAAGCTTAAAGCTGTAAAAGTCTGACTGGACTGAGGCGGCTCGGCGAGAGAAAGACAGAGGCCGATAACCGTGCCTGGGGGCCCTTATCAACAGACTCGAAGTCTAGGAAGACCATGTTTGGATGGGGAGCCCTGAGGCACACAAAAAAGGAGTACTACAATAGACCTTATAGGTCGCAGTGGGGGAAGGCCAATCGCCCGCTCCTTCAGAGTAATCTAATCTAAGCTTAACACCAATTATTTCTCAATAACTTTCTTGTTTATGACATGTAATTCTGTGATACTCAGATTTAGTGAATGTTTATGAAATATTATGACTCCTCCATTTGTAAGTGTTCCTGCAAAAGGCAGTGGTGTGACCATTTAAATAATAATAATAATAATAATGTTTATATTAAAAGTACATTAATAATACAATAATACAATACAATAATACAACACAATAAACAAGACAAACTCCGTAAGGAAAAATTCCTTGAGCGGAGTATGACAAAAGTTTAACATTTTTGATAATAATAATCATCAATAATACATAAATCATAAAATAATCAATCTACAACTAACAAAATAAAGTGAAATGAATAAAATAAAATGCCGGTAGTTCCGTAAAGCAAATTCTTGAGTGGAATATGACATTAAAAGTAAAATGTTAAGAGAGAATATAGTATATACACAAACACACACACATACACACATATTCATATGGACGGACATACATACATAGGCTTATGATATAATGCTGATATACTGAAATATAATGCTAATTAACTGAAATTGTGTCAATAGGCATTGTTTTAGTTATAATCATCATATATTTTATGTTATTTGCATTCAATCAGGTTGTGTATTTGTTGGCGAGGTATTAAATATGTGAAGTTTTTTATCCGTTTTTTAAAAGAATATTTGGAATATATGTTTCTTATCTCACATGGCAAATTATTGTACAGTCGTGGTCGTAAGTAGCTAAAGCTTTTTTGTCCAACCGCTTTGCACATAAATGGTAGTAGGTATTCAAAGTTTCTTTTTCTTGTGCCATGTACATGCTCATTTTTTTTTTAGGATTGTCTTATTCAATTGCAGTTTAATGCTGGCATGAACAAAAAACTGTCGTGGTCCATTATATGCGTTTTTTTATATAAAGTGTCTGATGGGTAAAAGCGTTCTTTATTAAATATGACTTTTAAAAGTTCCCTACACCACCCCATCCTAGTATACCATAAATAATTTGAGATTCGACTAATGAATAGTATCGAGTTTTCAGTTGTTTTGTGTCCAGTATATCTTTTAGAACTTTAAACTTGTATATTAAAGACTGAATTTTCTTGATGACATAATTAATATGAATATCCCACTTGAGGTGAGGGTCAGTCATTATCCCCAAATGGATTTGTATTTAACTCATGTGGTTGGAGCCAATGGTCAGTAAAACAGGCAATGGCCATATCCCTTAAATTTAATTCGAATTCTATCTGATTAAATTTTTTGCCTATGCATTGGATGTTTTGATGCAACATTTTGAGTTTAATTAAATTACTACCAGAATTGATCGGTGATTTGCTTCTGAATCTATTTTTTTTTGCAATAATGCAATATTTCAGACCTCAATAACAAAACTTTTCACTTTACTAATATGTGAAGATTCAGTTTGGATGCTTGCACACAATATTTTATATTTAACAAGCACGATTCAATAGAAAGTCTACTCCGTTGAACGTCTATTACAGTAATATATTGTGATACGTGTACATATTATGGCAGTATTTCGAATATCATCTTCATGTCTTTCATATCTTTGTGCAAGTTTTCCCCAATTTACCCTAACACTAGTACCTGCTTGATGTTTAGCTGTCTGTCTCTGTCAGTGCCTGTCCACCGTTAGTAAGCTGTAAGACTTGGGCAATGTATGCCAGGGGGTCAATCCATAACAAGATATTGAAACGCGTGTCCTTCGCTAAGTTGCGCGATAAGGTGGGTCGTCGATCGACTACCTGTTTTTCAGACAACTCTACCTATTACCATCAATGTCAAAGTCAAGGAATGTTTGTTCGTAAGACAGAGGTATTCAGTTTTAATACATTAATGACACTTCTTGAGAAATGACAAATGTTAAGAAAACAACTAGTTATTATGACTGATTATGACTGATTTTTCTCATGGAGAAGACAATCGGGCGTCAACAAAAATAAAATACTAGTAGAGCTATTACTCTCTCACTTGTTGAGAATCTCATTTTTTCAACTTACAAATCAGCCTTGTTGAAGAGTATGTTGTTGTTGTTGTTGTTAAAGATTAATGCACGATTTGAGTTCATAATTTCTTAATGACGCTCGTTTGGTATTTATATAAAAATAATAGTCATGTAAATACATACCTACATGGTGACACGACGGTTTAAAACGTGTTGAATGACACGCATTTTCACACTGTCTACCGTATATCTGGTTCGATCTCCAGCGCCGACATTGACAATGTTAATGGGTACTGAATTAATGGGTGTTGTGTGCGATTTCACAAATGTGCAATTGCCTTCCGGACAACCTAGGCTTTAGATTTGGGGATGTCTAATATGTGTGGTGTTGTATTATGCTATATTATTAAGGTTGCTGTAAAGCTATTTTTAGTGAATATGTTATGAAATAATAAAACGTGATATGATCTAAACAACTAACTGATCATATCTTCTAGTTTAATGGTCAGACACCAGTGACAGGCAACAGTGATCAGTTGAGTGAGGCCCGATTGATGCACCGATTTTTTCAGAAATTTTTGTCATGTTCTTATTGTTGAAACATTGTTTAACTGCGACATTGCCGACAAATTTATTTACTTTCTTTTATTCTTACCGCTCCGAGGGGAAAATTATGGTACCGTGGCAAGGTTTCTCGACGATATTTTGAAAGCATCAGTAATATTGTCTGAATTATTCGCAGAAGATATCAGTGTTACAATAAATGAGGACAGTGATGAAGACGACTAATATTATCATATATCATTAACATGTTTTTTTATTATGTATTCTTATTATTAAACACATAATTTTTTATGTATTACAGTTTCGATGGAGCATTGTAGAAAATATATGTATTGTGAAAAATACATCACGTTATTTAAAAAAAAAAAAATACGTACTTAGGCTGCTCCAAAAAATTTTCAATACGTGTAATCCAAACAAGTGTTTGTTCATATATATATTTATTAATATATCGAGTTTTTTTCTTTATTTGTTGTAATTAGTACGTAACTAGATACATTATTGTTTAGTGTTATCCTGGTGTTATAATTTCTGAACCCACGATACAGAGTGTTTAATAAGGGAGGTGTAAGCACGTAACACTATCCTTACCAATTTGACTACGTTACCCCCTTCGATGGAGTTTTGTGAAAAATATATGTTATAGTTTATTGTCTGGTGTATAATTATTAAAGAAATGGTGGTGGTCGCTAACGTTTAAGTACGTACTTAAGTTTTTCAAAAAATTCAAAAGCATCAATTTTTGTTTTCTTCATGAAATCATTTCCTAAAAATATCATTAATAAATTGTAGATTTACAATATATATGAAATACAAGCAAATCGGTTCACTTAATTTTTTTCATAGATATTATGAAGTTTTTGAGGTTAAAACTTTTTGTGGTAGTATCTTACACTGGAAGGAACCACACGCAGAAAGCTTGCAAAGGCACAGACACTTATCTTAACCTGCCATGGCATTTAAATATGTGTACAACTAAATTCAATCCAATATATTTTTGTAAGCGTTTAGAGGGTTTTTACTCCAAATTATAATTTAACATAATTTATTACCACGCGTTACTTAATTGGCAAATTTCAAGTAGTATCGACTTACCGCCTATAACTTATGTGCAACCACTCTGGCGCCACTGGCTCGATCTTCTTCGGGAAGTGCAAACGTCCAGCAGCGGGCTAATGTTAATTGGGAGTACAAGAGGCTGTTGCGGGGCAGAGGGATGTAATGTTAATATTGGTGTTAACTGATGTTTACTTAACTAGATGTAATCAGTTTGTAGATCTAGGAGAGTAGATTAAATGTTCTAATCACACAAATGATATCGTGGCCTGTTGCTACAGAAATCCAGGATTTATAAATAGAAAAACCAAAGAATAAGTTGATAACAATATATTGTTTAACGGATTTGACAGGTCAAAATTAGAATACGATTCCACCATGTAGAATTTACAATATGCTAGGGTAATCAGATATTTGCAGTTTTAATGCTGTACACTTGGATTGTGAAGTGAGGTGGTGCCTTTTTTTGTAAGTCAATCGTTCTGTGGTGAAATGCGAAATATACATGTATGATGAGTTATTTATAGTGGCGGCATTGTGTGGAAGGAGGGGATGGTAGATGAAGGACCCGTAGACGATCCATCATGCTTATTTTGAAAACGATTCCAAGGCAGGAACCGCAACGTCGATGGTTCAATGATTTCAAACGAAGCTCAACCAGTGAATCTAGTAATTTTCATACTGACAAACGCGGAAATCTCTCATTTACCTCCATGGAAGGAAATTCATACTAAATCGCATTATACACTCCTTAAAACAAGATTTCTATGTGACCCTATATACATTCCTGAAAGCCTGTCGCGACCACCAAGTTATTTCCTCTATCTCCACAGCTCAATCATTTCTCCAAGTCTCCTTCTGTCGAAGAAGAGTTCGAGTCAGGGCAGGTTTGCCCTACTCAGAAAATTACACGACGCAAGGCGCAATCTCAACACTACCAATAACCCTATATTACCAATTAACGCACAGCTCCACACTTTCAGCATTCATTCGGTATTCTGAGACACCCTTAACTGACCGATTATCCAATGACAAAACTCAATACATCAGAAAACAAAATACCATTTTTCAGAAAAACAAAGTGATTCCAGGGCAAGCGTAATGCTGAACGTTTCCAATCATGCTGTACATGTCATACCGGAGAATACAGCGAAATTCCATAGTCAGTCTACAATATGCAGTGTATAAACAAATGCTGAAAATTCCTATAAATAACTTGGGGGTATAAGAATGAAGATATTTATCAACGTCATTTATCAAACATATAATATATAGCTGACTTGGAATTTCGCCATAGCTTTCGGTTGTTTTGTTATATACATTTTATAAAAAACAAGATTGATTGCTTTAATTTAAAAAGTTATGTTAAATAGCATGTTCCAGCCGTCCACACCCTTCAAAACTTTTTGTATCTAAATATGTCACAGGCCAATTTAGTTATATCTTTAACTTACATTTGATATATTCAGACTCTGGATTTATTTAGGATGATATTGATATATAGCACACCCCGATGGATGCACGCCCTATTCTCGATCAGTGCGTCAGCGCTCAGTTTCACTGATAAAAGTATTTTTATTTAGTTAATTCTTCAAGAAATCGATTTTAATTATAGCTTTTTGAAAATGGAAGATGCTATTCTAAAAAATGGTACAATCTTAGGTCGTTTTCAACTTTTGTTAAGTTCTAAATTGCTTTTGAAAATTTCCATATGCGACAGTTGGTCTGTACCAGTGACTTCTATTCTGAAGTCATCGATCTGTACGTATGAACAGAAACACTCTACAGGTCACAATTTTAACGAATTCACTTTTATTTTCATCGCTTTGTCTACTATCAAAATAGAAATGAATTTCGTAATGATTCGTCGAGGAGTTTATTTTTATAAATAATTATTTAACATCGTCACATGTTTTCGCGTTTTCTCTTGTCCTCGGCGTCTGCTGGATAAATAAAAAATTATTTTTTCGTTTAATTCGCTCTAACTTAAAAATGGGACATTACATTGGTCTCAAATTTGCATCATATTACCACCACATATTTGTTAACTAAATATGTTATTATGAAAGTCAATTTTAGGAGGGCTAGGGGAGGTTTAGGGAGTTTTTAGGTCAGTTATATTAAGTGTATAAAATATGATTTCCTGTTTAACGTTGTGTCGATAAAATGTGAAAATTTGCAGGGTAAGTATAGCAAAAGGGGAAATTTTTTATCTTTCCAAATAGCTACCAAGTGTATTAGAATTAAGAACAGAGATGAAGGTAACAGTTTAACGTTAATTTTTTTTAGACCTATTAGCAATTTTTGAAAGAAGTACATGTTAGTTTATGTTTGTTTATCCTGGCGATGTTTAGCCACAACTGTTCATCCACCCGACCAGGACACATGCACAACACACAAGTACACAACAATCATTCTGTGTGACATTTCGTCCTGTCACAGCTGAAATTTGAACTCAGGAGAATTAACAGAGACTAGCCGTGTTGCTTCACTTATTTGCGGTCTAACCCACTGCTGCCATATCAGCAACATACAAAAAACGTCATTAAACATCCATATCCTAGCTAGTATTCAAATACGGGACTCCGTGGTCTTGAAGACGTATGCTCTCGAGCAGTTGCGTACGTCCATTCGGAAATACGGCACCGATTACCTCACTTTCTGACACCTGTATATTGAATTTTGGGACTGGAACATTAGAAAATTTCCAGAGTCTAAACACTTTTGTTTAGTTTCAACATTTTCGGATTCACGTTGTCACAATACGTGTTAAGTATTGTGAATTAATAGAAGTTAATTGATTCAATAGAACGATTACAAGTATTTTGCCTAGTCACGCATGTTGAGTTGAGTTTTCTAACTTGAGTTACGAACTGAATAACTTATGAGTTGATGAGCTAATTGCCTGTGGCCGCGAAGTGCATTTGCTTATATAGGAAATTTTCAGAGTTCTCGATTTGATCTAGAAATTCTCCAAAATCGAACGTTCCAGGATTCTCGAATTTTCGAATTTACGTCCGTGCAGTCGATAGTCGTTCAGAAAGTATATTACCAGAAAAAAATAGTAAACTCTCAGAACATAACTAAAACAGCGTGGAATGTTGTTTCTGAACTATCCCACAAATCCATTAACAAAAATCATAATATTCAAATTAAAGTTAACGAAATATTAACTAATGATCCTAAAATCGTAAACAATGAATTTAATAATTTTTTTTTAAACACGCCTAAACAAATTGTACAACAAATTGTTCCCAAAAATGATATCGTAGAAATTACAGTAGATAAGCCAACTCTTCAAGAGAATAAGCTACTCCTTACTCCATTTACTGAAAACGAATTATTTGAGCTACTAAAAAGAAAATTAAAAAACAAAAGATCATCCGGTCATGATGATGTACCGGTTTTTATCATTAAGAAAATTATGTATACAATTGTACAACCTATAATATATATAGTTAATCTTACTTTTTGTACGGGTATATTTCCGGAGTATTTAAAAATGGGGAAAATTTTACCTGTTTATAAAAAATGTGATCCTCAAAATATCGAAAATTATAGGCCAATTACCGTACCAACTGCATTTTCTAAAATAATTGAATACTGTTTTTTGAATAGGTTAGAAATATATCTGGACGCTTACAATATACTTTCAATACACCAACATGGTTTTCGCTGTGGAAAGTTCACCATTACAGCATTGCATTCATTTTATAATAACATTACTAAATGTATCGATGCAGGAGAGTGTCCTGTTGGGATTTTCTGTGATCTCAGTAGGGCATTCGACTGCGTTGATCACGACAAGTTACTTCATAAACTCTCAGAATACGGTATATTTGGAGCTCCATTAAGTACATTCCTAAAAGGACGTAGTCAATACGTAAGTATCAGTAATGTTACAAACAACAATAAAACGGTAACTAGATCTGAATATAAAAAAGTGAACATGGGTGTCCCACAGGGTTCAATATTGGGTCCTGCATTGTTTTTACTTTACATAAATGAACTGGATAATCTAACATCTGACGCATATTTTACAATATATCCTGATGATACGTCAGCAATTGTTTCACATAAGTCAGATGATGTATTAGAAATAACTTGTAATAATTTATTGGAAAACCTGAATAACTGGTTTAATGATAACTCTCTGTATTTTAATGTGCAAAAAACACAATGTGTGTATGTTTTCACAATTGGCAAAAAAATTCCCAGATCTTAGGTTATCCGTCAATAACTCTAAAATACCTAACGAAACCAAAAACGGAAAATTTTTGGGAATATACGTAGACGATTGTTTAAATTGGAAATTACATTGTGAGCATCTGATTTCTAAATTTAATTCAATAGGATATATGTTTAAAAATTTACGAATAGTTCTTACTGAGGAACAGCTAATTATGGTATATTATTCACAAGTAGAGTCTCGTCTTAGGTATGGAGTCTGTTTTTGGGGATGGTCCACTCTATCATTCAATGTGTTTGTTGCTCAAAAGCAAATTTTAAAATGTATATTGAATGTACCTAGTACACACAGTTGTAAAAATATTTTTAAGGATTTTAAACTTTTGACACTCCCTTCTCTATATATTTTTGAGTTATATGTTTACGTATTTATTAATAAGGATAAGTTTAACCGCAATAAAAACGTGCATAATATATGCACTAGACAAAATAATGATTTTCACATTCCACATAGTAATTATTTGATTACATATAAATCTCCAAGTGTTTTGGGACTAAAAGCATTCAATCGCTTACCTATACATATAAAAGAGTGTACAACGCTTAATTTATTTAAGAAATCTCTTAATGAATTTTTAATAGACCAATGTTTTTATACTGTCACTGACTATCTGTGTTAAATGTTGAAATTTTATTAGTTTTAAGTTTTTATTTAATTGTTTTTTGACTATTCATTGTTTTTTGACTATTCCTACACAATTGTTAACTATTTGTCTTAAAGGAAAATAAAGCTATCTATCTATCTTAACAGTGAATATTAAAAGTGCTGAAATGTATTAATGTTTAGATATGAAAGATTTGCGATTATATTGTTTTTTCCGAAAGTATTCTGCACCTAGCGATCGGGATTCATTCACTAAATTTTGAAAATAATTTAAACCGATTGTAAGTTGGTACAAATAGGTACTTTGACAGTCTCAAGCTTAATGCATGAGCACTGAGCCACTGAGTCGTTAAGTGTTACTTTAATTTTGATTATGAACTTATCGTTGTAGCGTTTGTAATAGACCGATGGTACATGACCAGTCAGGTGCAACGTTTTTAAAATGCATGCCAATCATATATATGAATGTAATTACCATGAATATGCCAGATACGCGAATTTTAGTCAGTCATCGCGTGCAGAAAGGTGTGCATGTCGATTTTACGTTTGCATGGAAAATCGATGTCTGTGAACGATTTTAAAATGGATGCCAATAGTGCCAAACGAAAAGCCGTGAAAAAAAAAATCCAGCGGAAACTTATTGGCATGCAGTTTCCGCGCGCACAACAAATTTTAGTGCGAACGAAGTTAAAATGCATGCCAATATGTTTTATAATAAATTTGCACTGTCAAACGACGATTTACCGATTGGCATGTAGTTTTATAATGCAGAACGTCATTAAAAGTTATTCCTAAAAATGCAAAAAATTCAAGTATCTCCGAACGATTTTAAAATGCATGCCAATAAATTTTATGATAAATTTTCACTACCAGTCGACGATTTACCGATTGGCATGCAGTTTTCTAGTGCATAACGTTATTAAAAGTTATTCCTAAAAATGGAAAAAATTTCAGTTATCACTGAACGCTTTTAAAATGCATGCTAATGCATGCTAATACATTTTGCACTACCAATCGATGATTTACCGATTGGCATGCAGTTTTCTAGTGCAGAACGTTATTAAAAGTTATTCCTAAAAATGGAAAAATTTCAGTTATCCCTGAACGCTTTTAGAATGCATGCCAATATATTTTGTGATAAATTTACACTACCAAATGACGATTCACTGATTGGTATGCAGTTTTGTAGTGCAGAAGGTTATCAAAAGTTATTGCAAACCGTGCAAAAAAATTCAGGTATCTCTGAACGTTTTTAAAATGCATGCCATTGCAGTATGTTGTAGGCAATGAAAACAAAAGAAGAAGAAAGAAATATTAAAAATTGGCATGCAATTTCAACGTGTACTAAAGTGTTTTGGATCCTAAAAAAATATTGTGAATTTTGAAATACACCTTTTCAAGCGCGCCTTAATTTTCTATACCTATATATCATGGAAGAAAGAGGTGTAATATAAAAGTAAAAATGAAGTGACCTCTATAAAAACTTGTTGATGGAAGATTGCAGAAACAACAATAATAATAATAATAATAATAATAATAATAATGAACAAACTAGGACTTCCTAATGGTATTATAATACTCATGCAGAAAGCTGTCATTTTACAAACCTGCCACTTAGTAAGGAAGTTTCTGTCTACGTAACGACAGTTGCGGAAACAACAACAACAACAATAATAATAATAATAATAATAATAATAACGGAGTGACGGAGCACTACGAGTGCTTTATTATCACCTAAGGCACTCGTATGGAATAGACGAGACACCAGTGCTGCCTTACGCTCCGGGGGATATTGAGTCCGTTGTGGGAAATGAGAAGTGTTTAATTTATTGGAACTACTCTTTTCCCACCGTCAGGCAAATACAAGCCAACAAGCCTGACGTAGTCCTCCTCGACCATCAACTTAAGACAATGTTCGTCGTGGAGTTCTCGGCTCCCGCGGAGAACAACATTGTTTTGAAGGAGGAGGAAAAACGGACAAAATATCGAGATTTGCTCTTCGAACTCCGCAGACTCTATCCAGACCATACTGTTAAGATAGTGGTACTGATTATAGGAGCCCTCGGTAGAACGAGACACACACTGCTTTCGGAACTGAATATCATACCGGCATGCTGAAATTTGGCAGAGGTCTTAGCCGGCAGAATGCAGAAGGCCGTCATCCTCAGTTCATTACGTCTGCTCAGGGCACATGATTCTCGGACCCAGTAGTCACTCACTCCACGGGTGTGGGAAGTGGCTACCGGTACTACCAGCTCCCCTCTCTGAGGGTCGAAGCCACAGGGTTTGAAGGGTGACTGGCTTTTATTAAAAAAATAATAATAATAATAATAATAATAATAATAATAATAATGGATAAACTAGGACTTCCTAATGGTATTATAATACTCATGCAGAAAACTGTCATTTTACAAACCTGCCACTTAGTAAGGAAGTTTCTGTCTACGTAACGACAGTTGAATAGGGTGAATTCCCTCTCAACTGTAGTAATTAACCGGCAAACATGTCGAGAAAAATAATAATAATAATAATAATAACAGACTAAGGGAATTAATTGACTCAAACAATTAGTAGGTTTTAGTAAGTCATTTAAAAAAAAATATTTTTAAACCAAAATATAATAATTTATTTGTATTCAACGTCCAATTCCATAAGCCGATATCGGGTGAGGGAAGGTGCGGGCGAGGCGGAAGCAGTGACGTGTTCGGGCGACCCTTAGTTGAGTGCATATAGGCAAATTTTATACAGGGAGCCAGATTTTGGGTAAATTTTCCTTGCTTATTCGAAAGGGTCTTCGATAAGAACCTTAACTTTGAGTTTTTGCAGTTTCAGAGTCATCCAGTCCGCCTCCATTTTGGATCTTCTTATTTTTTAAATCGCTTATACCTCGCGTTCTAATTATCCCGCAGCAATAAAACCGACGCCGTTAGTAATTGACTTTATAGTGAAACTCTTCGATGCACTGAAAAAAAGTTATTAGCGACCAAAGTTGAAATAAGACCCTTCGCCCGCTTTCCCCACGAGTAGCTCTTTTATTTTAATAACGTTCTGCACTAGAAAACTGCATGCCAATCGGTAAATCGTCATTTGGTAGTGCAAAATCATAAAACGTAATTGGCATGCATTTTAAAATCGTTCAGAGATACATGAAATTTTTTCACGATTTTCAATAACTTTTGATAACGGTCTGCACTACAAAACTGCATGCCAATCAGTAAATCGTCGTTTGGTAGTACAAATTATTCACAAAATTAATTAACGTACGTTTTAAAGTCATTCGGAGATAACTGAAATTTTTTGCATTTTCTTGGAATAACTTTTAATAACGTTCTGCATTACAAAACTGCATGCCAATCGGTAAATCGTCGTTTGGCGGTGCAAATTTATAATAAAACGTAATTGGCATGCATTTTAACTTCGTTCGGAGATACCTGAAATTATTTGTTCTGTATTTGGATGACGGCAAATATTTTAAGCATCCCAAAACTGCATGCCAATTGTTAATATCATTTTTTTTTTTCATTACCAATAAGATACCTCAATGGCATGCATTTTAAAATCGTTCGGAGAGACCTGAATTTTTTGTATTTTTAGGAATAACTTTAAATAACGTTCTGCATTATAAAATTGCATGCGAATCGGTAAATCGTCGTTTGACAGTGCAAATTTATCATAAAACATATTGGCATGCATTTTAACTTCGTTCGGAGATACCAAAAAATTTTACGATTTAATGTGCGCACCAAAATTTGTTGTGCGCGAGGAAACTGCATGCCAATAAGTTTCCGCTGGATTTTTTTTTCACGGCTTTTCGTTTGGCACTATTGGCATCCATTTAAAATCGTTCACAGACATCCGATTTTCCATGCAAACGAAAAATCGACTGCACGCGACGACTGCCTAAAATTCGCGTTTCTGGCATATTCATGGTAATTACATTCATATATATGATTGGCATGCATTTTAAAAACGTTGCACCTGACTGGACATGTAGCTCCGGTCTATAATTTCCTACTCATGTCATAGTGGACGCAAATTAGACTATGAAAGAAGAATTTGGAGAAACAATTTATAAAGTGTTTATATTTCGGATATGAACTATCAATAGGAGCAAAAATGAATATCTGAAGAGTGGATGAAACATCCCTTATCTTACGAGAAACCACCTCCACGGTGACTTGAGGGTGATTTTTATCATTTTTTTTTACTAACCGACGCACAGTGAACCCAAAGTGACTTTTTTTTTCAAATCAGTCAGCAGGTCTTAATACTTAATCGGAAAGTTTTTTTTTAATTCGTCGTTTTTTAATTGCCTATCGATCTGTCAAGCCAGATTTTTCATTTTTTGTAGCTAATTTTGCAAAATTTTTGATAAAAATTCAAACTTCTCTGGAAAATTTTGAAAAATCAGGGACAAAAATCGAAAATTTGGCTTGAAAGATCGATAGGCAATTAAAACATAAAGATTGTAAAAGAAAAAACTTTCCGATTGCAGACTAATTTGAAAATAAAAGTCACTTTGGGTCCACTGTGCGATGCTCGGACGAAAAAAGAGTATAGTGAAGAAAGTATTTGCCATTAAATTCTACACAAAAACTTCAGCTAATCCCTAATAAAAGTGTTTTTTGATCTGGTCAAAACTCCGTGAATGTATATTTGCAGGCATGAAGCCCACAACTAATCGTTTCATTCGCGAAAAGATGTGTCCCCGTTTCCTCTTTACTTATTTTACGAAAGGGGCTTAATGAGAAAGACGAAGAAATCGTCTTTGTGTAACATATTCAGGTCAGTTCCAAAATTCGATTTTGGTGATGATGAATTTATTACTGACGGAGCAAACCTAATTCATCTTATGGTATGGTCAAAATAGCATACATTTAGTTACATACAAATCACTTTCGATGAGAATACGTCTGCATGAGAATGATCCTCAAAAAAAATATTAAGCAATTTAGCCAATAGGAGCATTTAATTTCAGAGCTGATGGAAAGATATCAATGCGAGAGGATGAAAACGATTATTGTTCGGATGATGCCAATATGCGTAATCGTTCAGATTGCCATTATCTAATCTCATCTGAATGAGGGTGGTCACCGGGGGAGACATCGATCTTCTCACGCTCGTTATTAATCTTGCTTCTGAACATCTGAAGATAGACATCCGGTTTTTAAGAGATGCTCAAAGAAATATAAAGGAAAGTGTGCATACATTAGCCGGTAGGGGAGGATAGCAATGAATTAAACTGTCAATAATGTCAAGCGGCACATGTCATTTAGCGACGTTGATTCGATAAGCACTTGTAAAAATTCTTTTGAATTGCACCCCCTCCAAATTGGATCTTGTAGCCCATACCGATTACGTGCTCATACCACTATCCTTCTTTCCCGGCTAATGTATAGTTTTTGTGATTCGCAGTCTTCAAGAATTGTGGAAAACTGTAATGAAACCGTACTGTTTACCTATACATTTAATGGTTGCAATACCACTTCTGTTTTTTCTTTCGACAAAGGAAAAGCACAAACGATAAATGTTTTAAATAGAAGGAAAAGTTTGAAAGACGACATTCGTACATACAAAGATTCCTTGTCAATGGGAGAAGAGAGTGCTGGAGAATGATTTACCGTTATATAAAGTGAAAAATCTTTACATTCCATAGGTTGGTTTATCGGCCAAATCAGTTATTCAGTGATTCTAACAAGACCGTTACCAACATCTGATGCTTTACAGCAACAATCCTATTGAGTACTTCACCAAATTCAATCTTGATGACGACAAAGTATCGAGCCCACGCAATGAGGTTGAAAAGAAAATCGGCAAAATTCTATCGCCTGTTTTCTCCACCGAGCCATCAGCTCCTATTTCCTTAATTCAACTTTCTTGCAATTACAAAAAGGGCCAAGGGTTGCGAAAAACGATGCGACTGTACCACATTAGGATTGCGCTGCTCATCTATGTGCTCCAACTGGGTAAGGGTGCTTAAATTCAGCAACAGAAGATGACCCTATCAATGAATAAAATCAGACAGGGTTTTAGTGAAGTAAATTCACAGAAAAAGACACCTAGAGAGATGCTCTAAGAGCTTTACCTCATGAGTGAGGTGGAAACAAATTCAAAGGTGAGGTACGGTACCAGTTTCAGTGACTGGATATCGATCGGCGAAGTTAAGCACTCATCTCGCCGTCCTGGTTAAGTGGTAGAGTAGCATTGGCTAAACTTCGCCAGAACGTTAATATAAAAACAAGACATTTAAAAAAAACGCGTGTTTGCAAATAAACAGGAAAAACTAATCAAAATCAATTGTAACAAATTTTGCGGTACACGCACGTTATACATAAGATTCCGCTCTAACCAGCCGTTATGGAGATATTCGCTGTGAAGAACTGCGCACTCCAAACTACCCTTAATTTTGAATGATATTTGCAAGAGTTCAGTTGAGATTAGCTAAAAGGTCAGCGGAAGGTTCTTTGTGAAGAATTTAACTACAAATACTTTATTTCCTATACCCTATTTTCGTCCGAGCGGTGGTTAGTAAGAAAAATAAGAATAATCAGCATGAAGTTACCATTCGGGGGTGGTTTTTCGCAAAATAAGAAATGTTTCGTCTACCACTCATATGGGAACTCTTCGGATCTTTATTCCTTCCCCTATTGAGAATCTGTATCCAAAATACAAAATGCTTTATGTTATTTCTCCTAAAATTTCTAATTCTTAGTATTTGGATTTCTTATCTGTCTGGGTATTGTTCCTTAAATTCGAGGGCAGGACCGCAGAAATCCTAAGAATGGTCTATCTGTTTATTATTAAAGGTATATTTAATAACGATAATAGTAATGATAATAATAATAGCTTCTTTATTTTTCCATATAAAAGAGTATACTCAGTTACAAAAATATTAAATAAGTAATATAAGTAAATGGAATAATAAGCGATGTTCAGCAATAATTTCACAAATATTAACAGCAGTAATAAAAGTATAAGATTTTCTAAAATTTAGCTGCTCTTCCACTTAACCCAATTCGCATTATATTCAATGAAAGTAAATTTAACATAATTATACCTAATATATCGAAAAAGAAACATTTAACGTAAACTAAGAGACTAATGACATTAAATATGTTGATTGTAAATCAGTATTTTTAATTTTTTCCTGAAACAGTTTATATTAATTCCTTTCAAGTTGTCGGGTAGAGAGTTACATACATTGCAAATCTGATACCCAAAAGGACGTTTGAATTGCTCTGTTCGGTGGACAGGTGTGGTTAATAAGCCTTTGAACCTTAAAGTTGTGTACATCGGTGTCAAATTTTATTTTATTATAAAAGTATTCAGGAGATTTCTTTACTAAAATTGTATGATATAAGCATGCTGAATGAAATAGTCTTCGACCTCCATGTTCAGCTAACCCGTATCTATTAACTTGTGCGATATTCTCTCACGCCTGCGTATACCATAAATTAACCTGAGGGGCAAGAATTTTGAACTTTTTGTATTTTATTTTCGCATACAGTACTTAAAATCGGGCCATACAGGCAATCAGCAAAATCTAACAAAGGCAAAACCAGACTATCACATAATATCACTTTTATTTTTTGAGATAAATAGTGTCTATTGCCGTAGATTAGTGTAATGGAGTTGAACGCTTTTTGTATAAGTTTGCTTACATGATTTTCAAAGCTGTCAATAATAACATCTAAGTTCTTGGCATGGTCAACTATTTCAGGATTCTCTTGATCTACATTTATTTGTATTTGATTTTTTTCTTTACTATTTAATGTGTCATGTCAGCATAGCGTATACTTTTGTAGTAAATCAGCGTTTTCTGAATTTCTGATGCAGGATGAACTCACGTAAATATTATCAGAAAACTCATGGACGATGCATTTTATAAAATAAAAAATCGTTAATTTACTCATCGTTGCTAAATTTTGTGACTATGATAGTAGGACACGAATCTTATACCGATTCTTTTATTAATATTTGTAGCAAATAAAATAATCATTCTATTTGTATATTTTCCATTAAACGAAAAAATAGCAAGCTATTTCTTAACGCGTAGAAAAGTGGGTTTTCAAGCTCGTTCAAATTTAATGCATTCGTTACGTTCGTGCGTAAAACTTGGCACTCGGTAAAAAACTATCACCTTGCTTTACTTGTTAAACAATCCACCATTCTTCCTAGAGTATATTTTTCAATTTTCCTTTAATAGCATTTTTTGAGCCTACCACAGGTTATTGTTGAGATATGGCATCAGCAATTTTTTTAAAAGTGAAAATGTTTTTTGATATTAATAGTTTCTTGTTAAAGGTGTATTATCCAGATTAACTAATATCCATCAAATTTCAGATTTGGAGAAACTCCGCCCATGAACTAAATAAACAAGTAAATCAATACATAACATAACAAAATTGGTAAAACCTTATAAATATACAAATTTCCGATTAAATTAATCGAATTGAACTTTGACCTATGGGTATTCACGGGCGGGCGATCTTTTTGCTTTTATACAGCCCTGTCTTGTAGGAAGTCATGCATACTTTTTATTAGCTGAATTAAATTGGTGAATTAAAGCACAGAATATTTCCAAAATGTTCTATCAGTTCGAACACAAAAATGTGCTCACCTCGTCGTTTGGTATTGGCGTCACGTATAACCCCTACGGGAAATGGCAGGAACAGAGACCTTCAAATAAATTTGGAGCGTACATCAATAAACGTGCTGCTGATGGAACATTTCTTGAAGATTATATTGAAGTTTATGTTCTCTCTTACTTAGGTATTATTGACTATCATATTCAATGTGTTTAGAGGACTGAAGTACATTTTTATTTTTATTAGATGTTACTATTAGCGAATAATCACAGAGCCGATAGGAAACAAGGAACAGTGTTAAAAATTGTATATTTCTTAGACATTGGAAAACAGTTTGATAAAGTCAACTAAAGTTTAACTTGGACGGTCCAAAGGTCGCTTCGCTGTCCGAATTAAGATTGCAACTAACGAACTAGAAAAGACAGAAGTTCTCAAACAAATTGAAATGCTTTCGTTGACGAACTTGAAAACAACTGTATAAACTAAAATGTTTATGTTTGTTTCCTACGGTAATGGTGGCTCAGCATAATAAATATAACAAAAGAAATACCTAAATAAAATTATTATTTGCTAATAAAATTAATTATGAATAAATACAGAAGTCGGACAATTCGACTATTTCAGAATCGCTGGGTTTGGCTAAAAGATACATTATTTATCTCTCTTCGTAAATTAACGTGTATTCTTTATTCTGTCTTATAAGAGCAGAGATGGAAGCTCGATAGGCCTTATACGGCTAGTTCTTCTGCATTATTGCAATAATTTCATACCCAACGCATATCCAATCATACGTATTAGTAGGTGTACGTGACCCCCCCCCCCCCCCGATCCTTGAAGACAATGTTTTTCATAAATATTAAAGCCTAAGGAACAATTTAAGACATATCCTAAAAACAACTGGCTGTACTTTCAAAATATCGGCCATATGTTAAATAGAAACTGTTTCCAATGGTGTTTCTGTCATTTAACACAAAAACTAAAAAAGATGGACAAAAACTTTTTTCACAAAAAACAACGTACATACAATTTCCTACAATTATGTTTCCATACAATATTTTGATAGGAGCTACCATTTTCCAGATAAATGAGTTCAAAATTAAGAAAACATGGAAATTCATATATCGGTAAATCACTTAGAGGAAGTAACTGTGACAATTATTATAAGGCGTATAATATAACTTTATATTATTAACATAACAAAAAGTAAAATAAACTGAACAAAATTAATAATAATAATAATATTATAATTTGCAGACATTTATCTCGAAAACGGTAAAAATGTGAACAGATTAGGGTTAAAAATGTTGATAGTGACATCTTTTGGATTCTGCTGACTCATTCCACTAAAATTAAATGTAAATTACTCTTTGATACCGAATTTGGCAATAAAAGAAGGCTTATTAACATATCCGCATTAGTAGAAGAGTAAGGACCTCAAAAATGTTCGGCATTACTGGGACTTCATTCATTTACTAATTGCCATTAGACAGAAATGTGGTGACAAAGATTTGTCTTTATCAATTGACACTAAATTTGATTTTTCTTCGATTCCACCACCAAGAGCTTGCTTTATCAAGCAGATTAAAATGAGTGTTTACCAAACGCGTATTTGGCGATTATCCGACGAAGTTATTCACAATATTCCAACTCCTATCCAAATATTGTATAGGAATAAAACTGTAAATTTTATGCACTTTGTTTTTTATGCAGAAAGTTTTTCTCCATCTTTTTAGGTTTTGTGTTAAATGACAAAACCAATATTTGCAATTTTTTTTAAAACAGACGCCATTTTGAAAGTACAGACAGTTTTTTTTAGGACATGTCTTAAATTGTTCCTTAGGTTTTAATCTTTATGAAAAACATTATCTCCAAGGATCGGGGGGGGGGGGGGGGGGGTGCACGGACAGTTAGGGTGGACTCCCGTAGTATATATTATCAACAGATCTCAAGTTTAATATCAGCCGATTCTATATACCGGGTGCCTCAGATTAGTGGCTCCCCCTTATACTTCCTTTATTTTTTAACTTATACATTTGAAATTTGAGGTGCATAAACTACCTGTAAAAATGAATTTTTGGACATAAAAACGGTATAAGACCATTTCGGGTTTACCCGGAAATGTCCCCAACTTTCGAGTTTTAAATGGAACACCCTGTATATTTTTACGTATTTGGATTCAAGACAACATTCTGAGTATACCAAGAGATTTTTGCGAATTTTTAAATCGATGTTCAGTTGTTTTAAGCATTTTAAGACACTCGTCTAAAGTGCTTTGGAATACCAAAATTTGTTCCACGGCAGGTAAAGTCCAAGGGAAAAATATAATTTTTCGTTTAATTTCATTAGTAAATATTTACGAAGCCTCCAAAATTGAGCAAATCACTTTTTTTATCGAAAACTTTTTTTTTCAAATTGAAAGGTGGTGGCTCCTAGTGTTCAATAAATTATAGATTTTTTTCTGAATTCATTTTTTCCTTGTACTTTACCTGCCGTGGAACAAATTTTCGTATTCCAAAGCACTCTAGACGAATGGTCTGGAAATGGTCTCATACCGTTTTTTGTGTCAAAAATCCATTTTTACAGGAAGTTTATGCACCCCCAAATTTCAAAGTTAAAAAATAAAGAAATATATTGGGGAGCCACTAGCCTGTGGCACCCGGTATACGAATTGAAGAAGCAGCTCGCTGGATAACTTAAGCTTAGGAATTTGTCATAGCAACGCAACAACGTTAATTTTACCAAAATGTAAGCGTTGATTTACATTTATGTAAGTAGCTGTTATATCAAGATTTATTCGGGAGGGATTACTGTTCGCTCTAATATGTAAAATTGCTTTCCATTTACAATGACATTTAATGTAATTCGTACCCTTATACTTATACACAATATACAGATTGTCTTCGCATAGACTGGATATAGTAAATGAAGAGTGCGAATAGTGACGTAATCAACCGTGAAATACTCTCGTCTGTTACCCACTCTAAGTCGGGTCTCTGACCATTACAAGTCAAGTTCAAACGTTAGTTTGTTTAGGAATAACAGCAGCAATCAAAATCACTCCAACAGTTGCATTGTAGACCATGCTTGAATTCACTTCCTTGCATATCGAAGTGAAACTGGAAGTTAGGAAAGTAGCAAATAGACTGTTTAAGGGACAAGGGTTGAGGCACACAAAGGCCTTGTCATCATGCCAATGAGTGTAATAATCCAATCAAAACTTCACCATCATCTCTCTGGGCAAATATCTTCTGGCCAGGCAAGTTTTGTTAAAAGATGCGAAACTAGAGGACGTATATTGGATTTATATGGTTAAAGAAATGACGTTAAGGAATATTACGTGAATATGTACCTTGGTTCCAAAAAAATATGTTGATAAAATAGTAATATGAGATAAATTTTCGAATTACGTGATATAAAGAGCGAAAATGGCCGACTGCCGGTTTCGATGCAATTTAAATGAAAACAAAATTTTTAAACAGGGCAACTTGTATATTTTTGCATATTTAGATACTCATGACGAAAATACAGGGAGCCCAGTGAGGTGAAAAAGTTCTATAACTTCTTTGTTACAGGATATACAAAAGAGATGTGGATAAAATGTAGGTCCACATTTTAAAATTCTTTTCAAATATATATCATTCAATGAATAACCGTTCTTAAAGGTTTTTTGTCTACCTAGCCTAATCAGCCGAAGGTATTTTAAACAGGTAACATGAGGTATTTAAAAAAAATATGTGTTTTAAAATGTGTTTTAACTATTAGGAATTGGGCTATGGAAAATAAAACTATAAGTTCTCTATGTTTAAATAAAGACTATTTTATTAATAGTGTTTTGACTCTATTATATACCGGAAAGTGCGTCTTGATTCTATACTAACATCTACACGACTAACTATAAGATTTTAAATATATTTCTCACATTATGCACTAGCAATGGTTCTCAACGCCCTATATGTCAAGTGATTTACTGCGTTATTCTAAACAACTTATAGACTAAACAGACTTGACCTGGACCCTTGGTCCCTTAGATAAAATAAAATTAGTTTTTGTAATATAATACATTTCTGTTATAACTAACACGCCCTCTCAAAAACTAATTCGGTAATTTATTATTATTATTAGAAACAACTTACAATAAAAAAATTGACACACCTTCCGTGTATTTTCTGGGAAGGAAAAGACATAATGGCCCAACATTTGTTGCACAGGGAATGGGGAAACCCAGTAAAACCCAAACAGACCATTCTTAAACTAAATAAAATGTTAAACAGATTACTCCAAACCCATTTCAAGTTTGAGTTCCTGGAATTTGGATGCCGGCAAGGGCTTGGTTAATGCATCTGCGAGCTGCTTACCTGAGGGAACATATTTCAATTTTATTATATTGTTTTCTATTTGTTCTCTAGAAAAATGATATTTTATATCAATATGCTTTGACCTTTTGTGGTTAGTTGGATTGTTTGCAATACTTATACAACCATTATTATCTTCATAGATAGTGATTGGTTCTGAAATATTTATTTTAATGCTGGTTGCTAATGATCTTAACCAGAGTGCCTCCCTAACGGCTTCAAAAAGTGCAATATATTCGCCTTCTGTAGTTGACGCCGCTACAGATATTTGCCTTTTTGTATTCCAGCATATTGTACAACGCTCAAATAATTTAAACAAATAGCCAGTTGTACTTTTCCTATCAATTTCGTTACTTCCCCAATCAGAATCTACATAACCACATAACAATTTGTTATAGTCTCCTCTAATATATGTTAATTTAATGTTTAATGTACCTTTAATGTACCTTAGTACCCTTTTAAGACACTGCCAAAGTTCTTTATTACTTTTATTCATATATCTACTCAAAATATTAACAGCTTGTACTTAAATCAGGTCTGGTACATAGCATTGCATACATTAAACATCCAATAAGATTTCGACAAGGAGCGTCATATTTCTCATCAGAATTAAGAGCTATATAATCTAATTTGTTTGGTAAAGGTGTACTGACAGGATTACAGTCATGCATTTTAAATTTATTTAAAACGGTTTTTAGGTATGCATTTTGGTCTAATGTAATTTTGTCATCACTTCTTTCTACCTTTATACCAACAAAAAGTTTAATCTCTCTTAAATCCACCATTTGAAATTTTTTCATTAAATAATTTTTGAAATTACTCATGGTATCATTGCAGGCAGTGGAAATAATAAGATCATCGACATAAAGTACTACATAAATGTTTTTAAACACATTTCCTTTATCTAAGATATAAATACAATGGTCAACTGAAGAATTTCGAAAACCTTGGTCTTTTAGGGCCAATTCAAACATCTCAAACCAACACCTTGCTGCTTGCTTTAATCCATATAAAGCTTTATGCAATTTACATACTTGATTGCTTTTACTTTTCACCCCTTCAGGAACTTTCATATAGATTTCCTCTTTCAATAAACCATTCAGAAAAGCAGTTTTCACGTCCATATGATGGACTAATAGATTGAACTGATTTGAAAACGCTAGAATAAATCTAAAACTCGCAATTCTTGCAACCGGTGCAAATGTTTCATTGTAATCTACTAAATATTCCTGACTGAAACCTCGAGCAACAAGTCGAGCTTTATATTTTGATGGGTTTCCATTTTCATCATTTTTAATTGTAAACACCCATTTATTGTCAATTATATTCTTATTTTTGGGTTTTTCAACTAAAGACCAGGTGTTGTTTATTAAAAGAGAATTAATTTCGTCTCTAATAGCTTGCTCCCACTGAATCCTATCATCCCTATTTTGAATTTCTTGATATGAGCTAGGAATTTTATTTACAAATATTTGTGCACTCAAAAGATAATCATCTGGTATGGTATCTTCATTATATGAAATAGGAGGTCGACTTCTCAGTTCATAATGACATTTGTTTTTGTCTAGAGATAAAAAATCTTTGTGCGCCTCTGCTTTTATTACAGAGTCATTAGGTTCATGACCTAATTTGGCATTTTTACTTGAACTCGGTTCTAAAATATCCGTAGACATATCTGATTTAGTACTACCAGATTTATTTGACTTTATTACTGATTTGGATTGTAATTCAGATGCATCAGTTTCAGTTCTGGAGTTTTCAGAATTAACCCCTTCAGGCTTAAGTACTGGCCTGGATTTCAAGAAATTTGTCTCATCGACAATAACATCTCGTACTGTTAGAAATTTTTCAGTTTCCACATTCCACACTTTATACCCATTCGGTTCATATCCAACCAATATAGCTTTAAAGGATTTTTCATCAAATTTTGATTTCATTGTTTTATTATGGATAAATACAGTAGACCCGAATACCTTTAAATATTTTAATTTGGGCCTTTTATTGTGCCATAGTTCGTATGGTGTTTTGCTTTGTTTCAGAGCTTTAGTAGGGGTTAAATTTATTAGAAAAGTGGCAGTCAGAACTGCTTCGCCCCAGAACACTTTTTCTAAACTAGCACCGTTTATCATTGCACGGGCTTTTTCAGTTAATGTCCTTATCATACGCTCTGATACACCATTTAATTGTGGGGTTCGTGGAACTGTCAAATGATAGCTAATGCCTTTTTGCACACAAAAATCTTTAATATCTTTTGACAAATATTCCCCTCCATTATCACAATACAAATTAACTAGTTTCAAATTAAATTGTGCCTCACTTTTAGCAATGTAATCTTGGAAGACAGCAAAAACATCTGATTTATATGTAATTAAATAGGTCACACAATAATGAGTGAATTCATCAACAAAAATTACGAAGTAATTTTTGTTATTAATTGTTGATGGAGTAATTGGACCACAAACATCAGAATGAACAATAAACAATGGCCTATTTATATGAGTCTTATTTTTGACTTTTGCAAATGGCAATCGTTGTTGTTTACCATTTATACACGCCTCACATAAATCATCAGTTGGTGTAACATGATCGATTTGATCTATATCTTCGATCATATGTTTATTTTTTAACTCTATAAATTTTGATTTCCCAATGTGACCTAAGCGTTGATGCCATAGTTTGTAATTCTGATGTATGCTATTATTTACTTGTGCAACATAATTATTCAGATTTTTATTGACCATAAAATTGACATAAAATAAATTGTTTAATGGCTTACCCTTCAATATTCTTTTACCATTTTTGGTTACCTCTACACCTTTTTGACTAAAAACTATGATTAGTCCAGCCTGCTGCATCCTTCGCACGGACAGCAAATTATGTGGTACATCTGGACAGTAAAGGACATCGTCTAGAACTCCTGATATTCCCACACTACTCGATACATTTATTGCACCCTTCTTTGTTGGGTTAATAAAGGTTCCATTTTTTGCAATTGAAATTTTTAACGGAGTCTTCAGTTCGATGAAACTAGAAAATAGGTCATCTCTGTTGACAATATGATCAGATGCCCCAGAGTCCAAAATAAAGCTGATTGTATTATCACTTTCACACTGATGATTTCCAACCATGAATGCAAAACCAGAATTTTCGTTTTTTGATGTTAATGGTTCGGTTAGTTGAACAGTTTGGACCATTCTTCTCCTTTCTGCATTTTTATATTGAAACCCCTTTTTGTAATGAAAACAATCCTTTTTCATGTGACCTTTTCGACCACAATGGTGACATTTGATATTAAGTTTCGATGACCTCCAGTTGGACTTGTAGGTACGGGTCTTATAATCTTCTTTCTTTGGCGGTTTCTTGACCCCAAAATTATTTTTGTTTGAGCTATCGTCTCGCCAGCCTGCTTGGAGCACTTTTGAACTTGTATCATGGCTTTCGGTTTTCAATTTGACTTCATGATCTAGAAGTCTAGTCTTGACAAAAGCCAAAGTCAAATTATCTTCTGACAAAGTTTCAATTGCGGTTATTACACCGTCATAAACTGTGGGAAGAGTTAATAGTAAATGAGATACTTTATCAGTTTCTTCTAATTTTGCACCTGCAGCTGATAACTCTGTGATAAGATCTTCAAAAAGAGTAAAATGCTTCACTAACGGTGTATCACCACGCAATTTTAAAAGCAGCAATTTCTTTCTTAATGCCAGTTGGGTGGCAAGACTTTTTCGTTCATAAATGACATCCAAACTATCCAGAATGTCCCTTGCAGTACGTTCTGTCGTTGCAAAACCAAGAAATGAATCAGATAAATATTCTACAATAACACTTTTGGCAATTCGTTCAGCTTTACTCCAGTCGTCTGTTAACTCAACTGGAATTTCATTGTCAATCACTTTAATCACATCAAGTTCTGTTAATAAAGCTCTAACTCTAAATTTCCATACACTGTACTTTTCACCATTAAAGGATTGAATGTTTCTTTTTAATTTTAAATTTTCCATAGTCTTGCTATTACCACTATTTTAATTACTACACGAGATATTTAATAAAGTACTTATTACTTATTATGGACACTACACTAATTAAATTATCCAATTAGGCACCTATTGTTTTTATAGCCACTAACACAGAATATCACGACGCGTAATCCGGGCCCATAACCTATTAGGAATTGGGCTATGGAAAATAAAACTATAAGTTCTCTATGTTTAAATAAAGACTATTTTATTAATAGTGTTTTGACTCTATTATATACCGGAAAGTGCGTCTTGATTCTATACTAACATCTACACGACTAACTATAAGATTTTAAATATATTTCTCACATTATGCACTAGCAATGGTTCTCAACGCCCTATATGTCAAGTGATTTACTGCGTTATTCTAAACAACTTATAGACTAAACAGACTTGACCTGGACCCTTGGTCCCTTAGATAAAATAAAATTAGTTTTTGTAATATAATACATTTCTGTTATAACTAACATTAACCACCTTGAAAGGCTTGTTTCAATCTCGAAAGTAATGCGAGTTTTCAAAAAACAAAATAACGAATATAGGTATAATTTTTTACCGTAGGGTTTTTCTATTAACTCGTTTCTATAATTGGTATGTTCATTTACTCGTTTTTTTTTTAAATGCCTAAATAAATATAAATTTTAAGTTCAGTTGTCGCTCGTCAAAATATTTATAAACCCAGTCTTTTATTACCAAAACAAAAAACAAGGAAACATACACAAACATCCAATTGCAGTCATGTTTTAAACAAATGGAACTCACAAATCTACTTTTAGAATTCAACGGTTATTACCGTTAGTTTTTAGTTGATAAATTATAGGCGTTATTTTAATTTTGTTAGTAAGCACAATGGGTTTCATAGATCTAGATTATACCCGAACGTAATAACATTCAGAATAATTACTCATGTAAACAATGCTCTTTAAAATCATTATTGTATGCGTAAATTTAGGTTGAGAGCCTTTTAGCTCCAGATTTATAACTATTACAGATAACACTAGTTATTGTTTTAGTATTGGTATTCTAATTTTCTGTTATCCTTGTTGCTTTATTTCCACAGATTTAAACATACTATATTTGTACAGGCAATTAACTGGAATGGAATGGTTATTTCGGATTATATTTAATAGCCATCGTGTGCAGTTAAATTCAGGCGTGAATATGAAACATAATGTTCTCGAGGGCGACTACAGTGTTGCAAAGCCTTACAATATACATGGTGTTCCATAATTAATTTCCTTCACCAGAGGGGCTGATGGAACACGAAAAATAAGTCGTATTTTCTTTGTAAATATTTGTCCTAAATTTGTTCATACATGAGTTATAGCCACTGGAAGGGGATAAGTGATACATTTGCTAAGATATTCGAAATATCTGAAGTAGACAAAATTAAATTTTGGAGCATTTATTAGTGTGATACGAGGTTCAACAACTCGTATGCTATTAGTTCACAGTACAGAGCCTTTTTTTTTAATAATTAGTAACAGGCAGCAGAAGTTTCGTGAGTAGATTCGTTTTGACGAAACGCCCAACTTTTCTCTCTGCAAAAATTCTCAGTAGTGGTAGCTAACAACTGCGCTTGGGTGTATATATATCGATTACAGTGTTGTTCAAATTTTATTAGTAACAGTTAGTTTTTTAGTTAAATCTTGAGATAATTTGATAAAAAACACGAAAAAACGTTTGTCCTACAAAATCGATGGTTTGACCGAAGCGTCTCCCAACCCCGACATGTCCAAATAACGAGGTCACAAAAATGATTAGTAACCAGCTGATTTTTTTACTAGTGCTTAATAAATGGTTTTAAAATTAAATCGCCACATTGTCCTACAAATTGAATGGTATATTTTTCCAGTCCTACGCTCGGAAATTGTCAGTTCCACGGTAACACTTTTCTCATTAGTAACAACCTAATTTTCATTTTTTTCCCTTGGGAATAAAGTGTGGAACACGATTTTACTAATGACCTACAAAAAAGTGTTATTGAAATATTGATAAAAAATTAAAAACACTTATTTTAAAATTTCATTCCATAGGTAAAGTTTTATATTATTTTTTAAATATTTTAATTGAGTTGATGAAAATAAGTTGTACAAAATTAATAATAGAGGTTCTCAAAAATCGAATATTTGAGTAACTTAATATATTTTAATAATTTATAGAGTCTGTTAAAAAATATTAAATTACACCTAGAAGTACGTAAATCCTAAAATTCTTGCTAATGGACAGCCCGTGTCATTTTTTAAATTATAATTTTTTTAAACACGTAAAAATATATACAAAAAGCAGCATCATTACAAATTTTCTCCAATAATTTTATATACAGTGTGACTTACTTAAGATAAATACACCTTTATAACTTTTTTTTTCCTATTTGAATCAAATTTTACTTAAATATAGAACAAATTAGGATCTAATTATGATCAGAAAACATTCGCCTCTTCCAAAAAAAGCCACCTGCGGTACCAAAATATGCGGAAATAATAAAAAAATCACATTAGGCATTCCTTTATCGGAGAATTGTGTTAATGAAACTTGTTCAGAATTGTCCAAAAACCTAAGTCCAAAATTAAATCAAAATAAAACGATATTGAAATTTTGATTAAAATAACGTCCAAGTCGAAAAATGTCATATTAATGGGTTTTTTGTTTAGAAAACTGTACTATGACAATTTTGTTTTGAAATTTATCCCAACCACCAGGTAGTTGTCAAGTAATTTGCAGTTTTTTTTTTAATAATTATTTTTAAAATTAAAATTCTAATTTTTCAATTTTTTATTTTGATTATATTTTGGACGTGAGGTTTTTTATAATTCTGAACAAGTTTCATTAACGAAACTTTCCGATAAAGAAATGCCTAATATGATTTTTTGATTTTTTCCGCATATTTTGGCACCGCAGACAGGTGGCTTTGCATTTATAAGAGGCGAATGTTTTTTTGGTTTTTGACTATTCAAAAAAAAAAAAGATTTTTCTTTTATATAATTTTTTTTTAGTAATTTCCCCAATTTTTCATAAACTTTTCATATAAATTATGTTATTTTCGAATTAAACAAACACTTAAACATTAAAAATAATATTACATTAGAATTATAAAGAAAATGTTTCTGTCTTGTACTCGAACATATATGAAAGTGCATGAAAAATTCAAATATTCGCAACGAATGTAAATATGCAAGTTGGGGTTTAAAATCAAGAGAAATGTTATTTTATCATAATTTGAATGTGTGCTAAATTTGATAGATATCAGATTTCCGCTTAAGTAATAAAAGTATATTAATTTACCAAAACCGCAATTATGAAATAATTCGTTATTTAAAATAATTTTTGTGGGACTAGCGATACATACCAATTTTTTTGCAGGACACTATTTTATTTGGGCAGAGAAGACACTCACTTATCATGTGTTATCTTTGTCCTACAGTTGCTAATGATGAAAGTGTTACCGTGGAACTGACAATTTCCGAACGTAGGACTGGAAAAACACAGCATTCAATTTGTAGGACAATGTGGCCATTTAATTTTAAAAACATTTATTAAGCAATAGTAAAAAAATCAGCTGGTTACTAATCATTTTTGTGACTTCGTTATTTGGATATGTTGAGGTTGGGGGACGCTTCGGTCAAACCATCGAGTTTGTAGGACAAATGTTTTTTGGTGTTTTATATCAAATTATCTCAAGATTTAACTAAAAAACTAACTGTTACTAATAAAATTTGAACAATCACCCAATCGACATATATACACCCAAGCGCAATTATTAGCTACCACTACCGAGAGTTTTCGCAGATAGAAAAGTTGGACGTCTCGTCGAAACGAAGCTACTCACTAAAATTCAGCCTGTTACTAATCATTAAAAAAAGATCGCTGTAATGTGGACTATATATTTATAATATATTGCCATGAAAAACTAATCATCCGACGTGTGCCAGTCATTGAGCATCATATTTATTCATGCGCAATGAACATATTTTCAATTAATCAAAGTGTTTATACACATAAAGAGTTTAATAAAAGTTGATCAATCGTGCAAACACAATGAAATTTCCGACGGGAAGGAAGGCGTGGAAGAATACTACAAAGAAAAACGATTTTAAAATGGGTATGTTTTTAATTGAACAGGAAATGTCCAATCAAAAGTTAAAGGCGGTGTTCGAACCATTCTAACACCAGAGGATATTGCAATGGTCCGTGTTGCCATTTAAAGAAGCCCGATGGGATCTCGAAGAAAACATTCGGCTGTCTTACAAGTTTCTGAAAGAAGTCTGTTATGATCGTGCAGAAACTGCAGATGGTGATAAACTGATTCATATGACATTTTGCAGAGAATTTTGCAAATTCTGAACTGAAACAGCTTTATGATGAAGCTCATTTTGATTTAAGTGGTTACGTGAAAAACAAAAAAAAACATTTCGATCTGGTCGTCGGAGAATCCTCAGCAACTGTATCAGAAACTACTACATGATTTAACAATTACTGTATGGAGTGGAGCTTCAGTTTTTGGAATCGTTGGATCCCACTCTATTGAAAATAATAATCAAATGGTAACTAATAACTCAAACCATTATTTTTTAAGGATGGAATTGTAAAATCTGGGACAAAACACAGTTTGGTTTCAACAGGTACGACGGCCCATGCAGCCATGCGTAGCCGTACTGATTTAAGGCGAATGTTTCCTGGAAAATTGATTTCGAGATATGGGAACATAAATTAGTCGACAAGAAGATCTCCTAACATTGGTTTGCGACTTCTTTTCGTGGGAATATCTCACGTGTTTTCCATTTGAGATGATCTGAACCTATTCAAGAAATAAAATACAGCATTTTTCAAGGAATTGAAGGCTTTCTTGTAGTTAGAAGTCGACGGATGTTATTTAAAAGATATTATTTTTAAAAACTATAAGTGCACAAACTATGGAGATATTGTATGACACAAGTTTGTTTTATTTCTTCATTAATCTTCACGGTGGCCTACAACCAAATTTAAATCAAAGTTGTTGCCACTCGGAATTTTTTTAAAACATTCTTAGATGTATATTATAACCAATTTCCACGATATTTAAAATCATTCATCGCAGAAATTTTTTTTTACAAGTATTTTACTTTTTTTGTTTAATGACACAGCCACACAAAAAAAATGGTCTATTCTGCGGACCAGGCTAGTGTATTCCTATGTATTTAGACCCGCTGAAACCGAATCTGAAGTCAGAATTGTCAGATTCGATCGTTTTTCACCCCTAACCCCAAAGAAAATGGTTTGACCGTCGGACCATACTAGTGTATCCTCATGTATTTGGACCCTCTGAAACAGAATTCGAAGACAGAATTGTCAGATTCGCTCATTTTTCACCCCAAAACAAAAAAAAAGTAGTCTGGACTTCGGACCAGACCAGTGTATCCTTCAGGGATCGAAAGCGAAACCGAAATCCGCATCGTACTTACGACTTTAAAGTTCAAAAAATATGGTAAGAGGTAAGTAAAAAGCCAGAAACCAAAATCAAAACCGAAAATTGCATCGTAATTACTAATTTTTTCTAACAGAAATCGAATTACCGCGGATCTGTAAACCGAAACCATAACCGAGAACCGAATTGTCGCTGCCTTGACAACCGAAACCGTAAATGAAAACCAAATTGTCGCTGCTATGAAAACTGAAAATGGTATACGCTATTTAACCCTAACCAGGCAAAAAAAAATGGTCTAGCCTGCGGACCAGGCTAGTATGTCCTTATGTATTTGGACCCGCTGAAACCGAATTACTATACGAAGGGAAATTACAATTGTCAGCGTTTCATATAATGGGTCGCGTGCGCCGACGTCACAGATTTTGAGACCTTAGGAAAAACAAACAGCTGTCATTGAATTATCCGCCTATTGAATGTTTTTCTTTAAAGTGAATTTTGCTGTGTTTGTGCCATTTAAAAGCTTAATGTTGGATTATTTAACATCTGCAACTATTCTTAATACTTTTATATTCTCAAATTTGTTCGTCAGGATGACGGTTAGTTCGTATTTTTCAGAATTGTCTCATGATGTAGAGGTTAGGTATACTACTGTCATCGAATTAAATTATATTTTGAGAAAAACATGCTTTAGTATAAATATTGATGTATTTTCAAGTATTACAGATAGGGATACTGCGAATTATTTGGTTTTTGAGAGAAGTGCATCGGATGAGTTCAATGCATTCAAAAGTCTTGATGCTGTTTATGGTTACGTGAAAGAAGTACTTTGCAAGAAATTTAAAGAATAAAACCTTGTTGCAAAGGTAAGAATTGTTATCAATGATTTACCATTCTTTTCATATACACTTGCCTAATTAAATGTTGCTTTATGATTGCTAACGTACAAATTCATTTTTTAGGTTAAGTCGTGGCGTCATGAACAAAAACCATCGACTCCTTAGCCTATTGCAAATTCAGATGGTTTCTTAGTACTTACTGTGAATGTGTTGCTAGTTTTGACAAAACATGTTCACTACTTAGAAAGTATTTCCTTTTAGTTTTTTAGCAGTAAACATGGCTATGGTCGAAGTATTAACCGCTGTAAATTTTGTAAAAAAGACACCATATAAATTAAGCAGTGAAGACTGATGTGCTATAAACTATTTTAAGTATGTAGTAAGACGTGCACAATTTCTTCCAGTGGTTAACCCTTCATCTATATGTATATATGTTATATAAAATTATACGCTTATTACCAAGACTTAGTCATAACAAACCCTCACAGGTATATCATATTACATGATAACGACTTCTCTTATTATTCGCTTATCTTAGAGATATTATGTTTCACCTTTGTTTCTCACATTTTATGCTGATTGTCGAATTGCATTTCCTTTGTTCTATATTTTGCTTACTCAGGTTCTGTATTTTATAAATATGACTAAACACACTTTGTAGAATCAGTTATTAAACTCAGTTAGAATGCAACACTTCTAATTTATTATTATATTCCTTCTCCAAGAGCCAACGTTGGCTCCATTTAATTAAATAAAAGTTTTTAAAAAGTCATTCATGTGAACCGTGATCTAACATATATAGATTGGACTATCCATTGTAATTTCTGTAAAAATTTTATTTCTCATATATTATGTAATGTCTTTCATAATTTTATGTAGGTTGTTTGTTCATTATCACCCCCTTTTTATTATGTTTTATTTATCACTCCTACTACTATATATTATTAGCAGTAAATTGAAATAGTCAGTTACGTCGAACTTGTACATAGGTAGTTGTATGTAACTGAAAGTAAAACAAAATATTTTTACGAAATAAGTTATTTATTGTCCAAGAAAGTTATGAGAGGTTAATATTGCAACAAAAAATAAATGATTTGTAATATAACATAACATAAATACTTTATAGTAATATCTATCTAAGCAATAAATAACTTTTAACTCGAAGGGTTTTTATAGCTACAATTCAACACTAACAAAGCCAATTCAGACTTCGTTTATGTGTTCACTGACCGTAGACCACTTCAGAGTTTTCATTTTCTACTTTTTCAGTGTTCAATAGTCCAACACTGAGTTTTTAAACACCACACGATGCACTTTAAAGGGGCACATTGCATCAGCTGTGGATGACCCAGGTACTTTGAATTTGCTTTCTTAATTTATGTACCTACTTTATCAAATATCTTTATGAAGCCTGCAAATTTTCCTCTCGGAGTGTACTTTATTTAAAACAATTTCTACCATTGCACTTTTCTCTCCTTTTGGCACAGCTCCACACCTTCGCTCAACTAATATTTAAACAAGAAATAATTATTAAACATACTGACAAACCAATATAAAATGTTAATTTTCTTTACCATGAATTGTTTATTGCTTGTTTGAGCAGCAGTTATTAATATCATAAGCATTTTCAGTTTCACATATGGGTTTTAAATTGTATCCCTTTTTAAGAAAGGATGCCCAATTGGATGTATTATACGGCTGTTTTTCCTACAACATAAACCCACGTTAAAAATAAAATTCTCACATTAAGATGCAACAACGTACCACTAATAAAATCCTTGGAAGACTCGTAAAATCATTCATTTTAATTGCTTGAAATCAGTTGAAGTCTTTTAACCTCTAACTTCTTCTTGTTGTAAAATGAGGTTATTTTATAAAAATTGGTATTGTTTCGGATTGTCACACTTCCACAATTAATAATAAACCAAAAACTTGTCATTTTGTATGTATAATATACATATAAACAATAATATTACGAAAAGTTCAATTAATTGTCATTTGACAGTTAAAGAATTTCAGTTTGTTTTTCATAAGATCTGAGACTGTGACGTCACGCGCACGCGATCCGTAGAATACTTGTCATTTTCGTAGACTATTTCAATAATTGTATTTCCCTTCATATAATAAATAGCTTAAATACGATTTTCAATGTTTAACAACTTGACAACGGTTAAAGATAGGAGTATCATGTCATATTTTTGAAATAAAAAAAAAGAGCAATTCAAAAATTTAACATTAAAAAAAAATATTATTGCTTCTCCTGAATTTATGCACGCCACTTTGCTTCCATTAACTTATTAAAGGGTTCAGTTACAGCCCTACAACTTTCGTGCAAAACTTTTTATTCTATCTCCAATAATAATAATAAAGGGTGGCCTAAATATAATGAATAACCCTGTACATTGAAGAATTGGAAATGAGGCACAGGCAGGGGCGGACTGGCTGGGGCCCCCCCATAAATAAAATTTTTCTAATGCTGTCTGTCCTTGCTTGCTTTTTTCCAAATTTCTCCTCACCGCTCATCAATATTCATTTTCAAAGAAAAGAAATGGGCCTTCATATGAAAAACTTTCTCGGGCCCTTTAAAGCCTCCCAGCACGCGCCTGCCGGGCCTTTGACCTCTGCCAGTTCGCTCCTGGGCGGTGGAACTTAGCCTCAAGAACTGTAAGTTTCTTTAATGTCATGGCGGATGTGCTGTACCACACCGGCGCAGTGTGTGTTAGACTAGGTGGTCCCATGATCCACACACATGATTTGCTCATTCCCCCGAAAACCCTCAAATGTCCCAACGTTGTAGATAGTCTCGCTTAGCGAGGAGATCTCAAGGATGTCACACTTATCACGCGAATCCGCCTATGTCCTTCAGTATATACAAACTCAAAGTACAGTGGCAATAGTGTGAATGGGGCTATGCTCTACGACCACATTCTACTGAAATCGGTTGCAATAGTGCGACACCATTGCGAGATGTACTTGCTCCTTGTAGTCTATGGCCGTCGGGAATAAAAACGCCATTTGATGATAAAAGCAAACTACTTGGCGCAGGTGTTAAGGACGATATTTTAATCGATTTGGCACGAGACTAGTAAAAATTTTTCCCTTAGGACTCGAGATTCCGCCAATTTTTCAAAATGACCGCCGAAAAATCACCAAAATTTATATCTGCAAAAGATAGACGTGATTATACTCACTTCCATATAATTCCGGTGTGTTGAATTAAAAAATATATATATTTTAAAGCTATATGACCTTGTTTGACCTTGAAATAATTGATTTAAAGGTAAAAAACATCATATTGCATCATTTTCTTTCAAAAACATTCTTAAATGGCAGTGTAAAGTTATAAGCTGAAATGCTACACAAAAAGAGATTTGAAATATGTGAAAAAAGACTATTTACTTTTTCTAAGTAAAAGAATCCGGTCAAAACTTGAAAAAATTTCAAAATTTTAACTAAATGGATGTATGCAATAAAGCACTACTATGCAAATTTTATTTCAAGCTAGGCGAGTTTTTGTATTTTTTTTATCGTGACCTTGACTGACCATGACTGGAATCGAAAAATACTAAAATAGTTATTTTTTTCAAAAATTAGTAGTAAAGAACACGATCACATTGTATTATATATATTTCTTAAGATTTACAAGTATTACGTAGCTGTTATTAAAATTTCTGTCTGGTTTCTGTACTTTCAGCCAAAATCTAGTTCAATGTAATGTTTATGAAGTTTTAAATAGTTTGTCACAATAAAATAAGACACTTTTTGCAGGTTATAAATCTAACCTATAATTAGCAGTCTATTTGTATCAATCAACAATATTGAAAAATTATTTGCGTGAATTTTTAAATATTTGCTTGGAGACAGTTTGGCTCCAAGCTAAAAATGAGTATACAAACATTAAAAATGAGAATAAACCCAAAAAACATAACAGTTGAGGTTATGTTAGTTATATGATGCTCATGCCCCAAGCCTGTGGCGGGTGTTGCTGTGTTTCTCTATGGAAACGGCGTTTGATTGTTAAATTACATCTGTTTTATCTTCTTGCTGGTTTGAAATAAGTAGTGTTTATGCAAAATGACGTCACGAGTCGGCGAAGCGCTTTATACTGGAACTCAATTTTTAACATTGAATATCTAATGATTGGATATACTTATGAAGCTGAAATTTTAACAGCTTATCTAGATGATCGAATTCTATTGAATGCCATAAAAAATAACGAAAAAATAGCTATCGGTAACAAGCCCATTTAAAGCAAATATATATCGACAATATTCGACCTATTTTTTACGTTCTATCCTCGAATAAAGGTGCTTACTTATGACACACCCTGTACAAAAAGTTAATTTTCCTTTGGCATAGTTTACGTTTCAGCACATTTCAAGGTAATTAATTAGTGATAGATAATTAAACGTAATGCCATAAAAATACGCAGTATAAATAGTCCATGTTCGGTGCAAAAAATTAACAGAAATTTCGCCCGGGGCTCAGCTATGGTTTTCTTTGGTTGCTGAATATAATTCGTTTACAGAAAATGGTAACAAGCAAAAATTAAATTGTGAAATTTAACAAAGAGGAGTTTCCTTCGAAAGCGCACTTAATCAGAATTTTAATTAGTCGACCATAGAATTAATTACTGGAGTTTTTTCAATTATTTCTTTAGCGTTTGGGTGTGTATATAAGCTTGGCTGTTATAAAGGTCTGGCTGTTGTTTTAAACCACATAATGTTGATTTAAATTTTTAATGACAGTTTTGTTGAATTTGTGCATGAATCTACCTTTAACGCAATTTTTTTTGGAAGAAAATTATTCTTCCGCAAATATTAACTTATTTGATGGAAAAATATCTAGTGTAAGTAGCATATCACATTTTATAGTGTACATTTAAGGTGGATTAAAAATTCATTAAGAGGAAGAGAATAAAGTAGTTAGGTTTATACAGATAATAGTTCTTGATAAATGCTCTTACAGAGAAACTTTATTAAGGTGTTTTAACGGAACCCAGCGAATGTATAAAAAACTTTTATATAGCCGAAAGTCCGCCGTTTCAGCATTTCTTCTGCCGTAGTTATTTTTATAAAACTGTCTCGAGAATAATTGGCATTCTTGCTTTAACATGGGAAATATATCAGTTGAGACATACTCTCTGATTCTGTCAGATGACATATTTAAAAAGCATCAGAATAATCAGGATGATACTAACATGGACGAAAATGAAGTGTAGTGGAAAATATTCTGGAACCACTTGACATAGCAATATTGAAATTCAGCTATATTTTGTCGTAATAAATAGAGAGCTGTAATACATATATAATTATCGCCAATCTAACTTAATAGATGTGTGACTTAACAATAGTTGCGTAATACAGTGAATTGTTCCAAATTACAACCTACTGTACTACTGTTTTATATCAAAATCTGTGGCGGTCTTTATATAACCAAAAATAACATGTAGTTGTATAATAACTGTGTAACGAGTTAAATTGTTTTATAGAACAAGTTGCAGTGATTTTACACCAACTACCGCCAATAGAACTGAATTATTCTTTAAATCACTTTGTAACAGTCTCTAAAGGAGTCTTGTAACAGCTGTTATAAAACAAATACTGCTATAAAAGCAAAATTTGAAAATTGTCAATAATTTCTTATAAAACCATCGTCCTTTAATACTACTAGAATTGCTCTATATAGCTACATCACCCTCATAAAGGTTGTATTGTTCCAGCCATCATGTTTTTCAAAGGTTTTAGATATGGCATCCATCTTGAGGAAAATTCACATAAGAAAGTTAATATTCTATTAGCACACATTAAGCTATTCCACATGTACTTTTAATTACGTATTATGTTTTGAATAATTAACAGTTTTGGTTATATAGGAGTAAATAGGAAGAAAAATGTTTTCATAAATTCTTTAGTTGCTTTTTTAGTGTAATTATACAATCAGACACGTCAGTATAATATACAATGTTTAAAATGATAATGAAATAAAAATTGGTAGATTGAGATATATATAAAACAGGTGCGTAATTATAAACTAAAAATATACTAAAAATATACGTATGAGGTTACATATACAAAGATACATTACCATAACAAATTAAAATGAATAATTTATGTCGGCATTTAAGAACTCATCAAAATTATAAAACGCATTTTCTAAAAATTTCTTTTATCTTTTGTTTGAATTGCTTAAAATCTAGATTAATAATTATTTTTGGTAGTTATTAAAAAATAATGGTCCGTAATAATTTTTGGCACCTCGAATGTGGTTTAGTCTTATATAATTTATTTAAATGTGACCATTATTTCTGGTATTACGAGAATGAATATAATTTACAAGACTATATTGATTTAAATTAATTTTAACAATTTTTTAAATCCTTAAATTTCTCTCTAACATCTTCTCTAAAATCTATAAAACACAGATCGAATGGCATGACATTGTATAGAAAATACTCGACCAATATGTGCCGAATGAAAGTGATGATTGCATAACTGATTACCAAATGAAAAAGACTGAAATAAGCTATTTTTATCACATGCATTGGTACGACATGCATAAGATTTCTTATTAAATATAACGTTTTATTAAGTTTCTTAACCATAAAATCTATTTGGTGCTCCTTGGTAAGGAGAGGACATTGTGAGAAATAAAATTGAAAGCTTTACTTAAGTCACAAAAAATGTATCATACGTAGTTTTTATTTTCGAAGCCTTCTATGATATCTATTAATTTTAAAATAGCTAGAGAAATTGAGCGACTCCTTCTAAAACCAAACTGATCATCAATTAACAGGGCGTTTTCTTCAAAGTATTCACAGGTTTGTTTTTTCAGAAGAATTTCGAATATTTTTGAAATTACTGATAGCAACAATATTGGTCGGTAGTTTACTGCTGAAAGTTATTTATATATTGGTATTATTTTAGCAATTTTAAAGCAGTCTGGATATGTACCCTCCCTAATGCATATGTTAAATAATTTTGTTATGAGAATAATTAGAATATCCTTCACGTATTTAATTATTTTATAGTTCATATCATAAACATCTTTGCTACCATTATTTTTCAGCTCATTTAAAGTTTCTCTTGACTCAATAAATTCTACTTCTCTGAATTTAAATGTGCACATTTGGTCACAAAAAAATCAATGACTGAATGTGTCTCCATACTTTATATGTCTGTTCATACAACTGTTATAAAAACTCTTTGAATTATTGTTCAACTAATGACAGTAATACATCAACAATAAATTTTTGAAGAAAAACTATTAACTCATTGTTATATAGAGGAGCTAGTTTCTATTCGACTCTTTGCGTCTCTATTAGAGCTTCTTAAGATACTTATAGATGCTGTGAGAATATTACTAAGGGGCGCTAAATAATTGTATGAGTACCGTTTTTTTGCGGCTTTTGAACGATAAAAGAGCTTTATAAACCTTCGTCTATTCTAGGTATATAGTGGTTGCATACATATTGAGAGAACGTTCTCAGGCCTTGATTATAAAGCTTTTACTCTTGTACAATGACGATATAGATGTTTTTATAGCTGCTATAAAATAATTAGTGTCAGATGGGCAGTTTCTCGCCATGTTCTATTCCCTTCTTCGTTTCTTCTTATGTCTCTTTATTATTTGTGTGGCACTAACTACAAATTGGTAAAACAACATTTAAAATAAAAAAATTGAACCACCTGGTTTGTCGTAGATAAGTACTATTGGCGTTTTTTACAGTTTCTTTATCCCCATCCCCATCACCATCATTAACCCTAGGCATCTCCAAACCTAGCAATAGGTTCCTAAGGCAAATTACCCATTTGAAAAGACGCTGACGCACCTCCATTACCAATCAACATTGCCAATGTTTTAGATGGAGATACAACCCAGTATACGATACCTGGTGTGCCCAAGCTCCTTGCATATGTAGCAACTGCAGTAAATAAATCGTTGGTAAAATCAATAGTGCACACACCGGAGATTGTTTTATTCAACTTACGCACACACGTACGTACAGATCAGCTGTAGAAGAAGTATATCAATTTTCAATAGCAATTTTAGAACTTAAGAAAAGTTCAAAACAATCTAAAAATTGTATTTGACTTAAACGTGATCCGAGGTTTTTGAGTTACTTTTTAAGAATTACTTCGAATGGGTTTTTTCGTTGGGTTTTGTTTCCTCGTGAGAGTAACCAAATTTCTTTGATGTTTCTTGTGCGTGCACAGTGCGATAATTTTTAGAACAAATATGAATTAGTTTTAGGCCCTTGTGGGCAGCATAATTTTAATTCTATTGTTGTTTTTAAATTCGCTCGGCGAATAGCAGTTACAACTCCCCACCTAAACTACCGTTCTTAACTGAACCGGACCTACCCCGCCCAATCTTATACCCACCACGGTGAATTGAATTGAATTGAATTAAGCTACCTAAGTTATTGAGAGTACAAAATATGAAATTACATGAGTTTTCTATGAGAACTTTTTATCTTATTTATTACCTGTTGAAATGCCTGAAAATATTTTTGTTGTGTCTTATAAGTGCAATATTATCAGCATCTTGTTGTGTCTTTTTTATGTTGAGATTCATATATTCTGCTTCTAAAGTACACTTTTAGGTATCATAACAGTAGATATTGTAAAGTAAGTAAAGGAAGAATAAAGAGACATGAATAACACATTCACAAAGTTATGTGAAAGATGTTCTTTTAGTTCATCTCGCAGAGTTAATTCATTCAAGTGGACTTTGAAAAGGAAAATTAAGCCACTTTCTGTGTTAACTGAAGTCAATAAATAAAAGTGTTGTTACTGGACATCGGAAAATCCTAAATCACTGAATTCCAATGATCGTGATATAATTAATAATTTATTCTGGTACCAATAAAACAGACCGCCATGATATTTTGCGTTCCTTATGAAGCCAATTATTTAAAAAATATTGCTAGTAAAATAAGAGTAATAACAAAGCCATAAAAAAATTAAATGATCAAATTATTTTACAGCTTGATAAGACGGAAAATATTCTTGTTGAAAGGATTTTAATAGATTTGTTCCAAACGTTACTGAATTCTATATAATAAAAATAGTTTTTTATTTTCATTTTAGTTCTTAGAAGACTATTTTATCAGAAGCCTATAAATATTATAATTCGATAAAATAAGAATATAATGAAAGCGAATTTCCTTGTGGGGAATAGAAACTATCTATTATCGATTAGGACCGTTAACTTTAAGACCCTCATATGATAGGATTAGATAAAAGACTTTATGATAATGATATTTAGGGACGCAAAAGTTTTCCCCTGTTATCTAAGTTTCAACGTTTTCTTTGCTAATTAGTAAACTTTACAAGATTTATTTATACTTTACATATATTGCTTGCTCCAAGAAATAAGAAATCTACGAAAAATAAACTTTACTCTTAAAAATTTCAGGATCTATGCCTTAATTGTGTATGTTCATATGTTTCTTTTAGATTTCCAAAACATCTTATTTAACCTCGCAGAGTGTGTAGAATAATAAAAACAAATTTTTTATTTTGTGTACTACTTTTAATACTCCCCTCCATATCTGAGTCATTAATCATCCGATTTCAACCAAATTTGGATTGGTATCGGAGGTCTTTATTATGTCCGTTTTGAGTGGAACAAAATTTGTTTCAGTCATTGAGGTTCAATTTTCATTAGGAAAAAAGTGGTCGATATTTCTACAAGTCATATTAGATATTATTTTCTACGGAAATACTAAAGAAATATTTTGATTCATAGTTTTTGAATTACGGCCTTAAAATTACATTTTTTAAACAATAAATATTCAATAATTTAGAAACAAATTGGTATTTCTCAAAGTTATTCCTCTTTTTCTCCTTAAATTCACTTTTTCTACCACTCCACGTCATCGATACTTTCAAATTCGGTACCTTAATGCCCGATTAACGGTTCAAAACTTTTGGTAACTTTTCAATGAAAAGTCTTGGCCTACGAAATTTGAAAGTATCAATGGCATTGAGAGATAGAAAAAGTGGATTTAAATAGAAAATGAGGAACTATTCGTCTTTGGAAGACAGTTCTTTTCCAAGGTTTTGATTATTATTATATAATGTTTAAAAAATGCAATTTTAAGGGGAACGTAATTCGAAATCCATAATTCAAAATATTGTTAAATTTTGGATATAGGAGTTCTAGAGCATGCTGATCAATAATACTGCGTTAGTTTTTCAATTAAAAAATGCCTAATAGGCTTCTTGCATTTTTTGGTAGACGTTGCCAAAATGGCAATACATAGTCAAATCATGACAATTATATTCTTCATTAATATTAACGAACAGACAGTTTTCTTATAGACGTTTATTTACTCCATTATGATCTATGGTTCGGTAACAAAATTTATTTTTCAATTTAAAAAAATATATTCAACATAATAAATAATAAATTCACTATCCTATCTAAATCTTATTGTAAGAAATGATTGTTTTTCATAACTTATTAAAAAAATTAATTCTTTAAAAGTTTATTATTATTTACCAATGTGACTGTCAATTAAATTTTTAATCGAATTTTGAGTAGTCGACTTCAAAATTAAATGATGTTTGTTTTACTAAGCTTGAAGGAGAGGGAATTCCAGCTAAGATACTTGTTTCTAGAATATTGTTTAATGTGAAGCATAAACACTGGAGGTTTCTGATATGAATGTTGAATAGGTTTGCCCCGATATGACAATAGCATTCTATATTATCCCACATGAATACACGGGAGCACATAGTGCTTTGGAGTGCAACCAAATCAAATTAAGCGATAATACGAACGTTTCCCATATTCTCTAGCCCCTTCTTAATAAGATTGATGAAATTAAAATAAGTTGATCAGCTATTGGTAAGTGGGAATCGAAGAAGTAGGAAATATTGCACTGCTGACAACTGATTCACAAATATTTAAGAAACAAAATACTAAATATTTGTGTATTAGGATGAATAACAAGAATAACAACGTTTTATAACTTAAATTTAAAGCAAAACACAACTAATAATAATAATAATAGAAATCTTGGGTTTGACATGTAATTTGTGTATATAAATCTTACATTTAATGTGATATACACATATTTATTTATAGTTTAGATATCTGTACAATAAGTGCGAATAAAACAGAAAGAAATTTGATCAATAATAAAGGAAAAGTGAATAAATTAATGAATCTGATGTACATAAAATGAAATTTAAGAACTATAAAGCCGTCAGTAATATAAATTTAATTCATGTAGAAAGTAAAAAGGTAAATGTTTAAACATTCTTAAAGAGTTAGAAATTAAAAATTCCTTAAATGCAATCCTTGTACCAGTAATTACCAACAGTTTGGGTCTTACAGCCTTGACCTTTCCATAATTTTAGGGTTTAGGTCATAAACTTTAGGTATAAATATTAGAACGACTGCCTATAACGTTATAGTATTCATCTTGTTAAGGATGAACGAGAAGTCGGAGGTCGTGTTTTCCTCCCAGAAATTCACCAAAGACAAAACTATTACTCCAATATCGATCGAAGGGATCAAAATTTGAATAAAAGAAACTGTGAAGTGTGTGTGGAAGTTCACTTGGATACTAGACTGACCTACAACAGGCACATACACGAGACGATACGTAAAGTTTACTCCCTGACTAGAAGTCTGTACTCTCTGATAGTAGACTAAACAGAAACAATAAAAAGTTGATCTACATGGCAGTCATGACGCGAGCCCTTACATACTCTGCTTCGGCGTGGTGCAGTGCGTCCTCCACGACTATAAAGAAACTGTCAGTTCTAGAACTCAAATTCCTTCGGCTCATTTCTAACTCGAGCAGATACATCTCCCTCAGAGACTTGTACGCTCGTTGTAACAACATCGTTCCACTAGCGAACGACGTTAAAATCATCTCTCAAAGATTTTAACAACACGAACTTGGCGATAATCCACTCACAAGCAACATCAGATAATAAAGAGATACAAGAGGTAATAATGCACCCTCGAATTAAACACAAATTACCTTACGAGGAGCTGCCCAGTTTTCGGCAGCACATGTAGCCCCCCCCCCCCCAACCTTTACCAAGATATCAACTATTCATTCTACCTTTTCCCACCTTTTGTGTCCACTTTCTTTTTTCTTTCATTTTGTCATTTTTTGTTTGTCACCTTTTTGTTTAAATTACTATCTCAAATACAAAACATTTATTGAAACAATTTAGAAAAACCACAACATTTAGAACCAAAATTATAAATTTTATGATAAATTCAGCGGCTTGGTATAGCGGCTCTCTTTTTGTATTTTATTGCCTGTAGCGGGTTTTCTCAATAAATTTTTCTGTCTCAGCAGTAAACAAACTGTGCCAATATTTTTATTATTAATTTTCGTCATGTTTTTTCAATTTTAAATTTTATCCCCTGTGCACATTTTATTATAACACGCCCTAATAAACTTGCTGCGCAGGTAGGAGTGGAACCCCATTTTGTTTTAATTATTTTTTTAACTCTACTCGGTCTCGGTGCCCCCCAACCCGTCAATTTTACTCCACATCCAGTGGAATTATAGTAACGACAAAGAAATTTTGAAAAACTTTTATTGTTCAAATAGGCTTAGAATGTCACGACACGTCGAGATTTTAAGTTTGAGCGAAAAAAAAAAATTCTGTCTGTCGGTCTGCCTGTAACTTTTTTGTGCGCACGTTTACTCTGGAATCGTTTGAGATATTGACTTGAAATTTGGTACACATATGTACTTTAACGAGATCTAGAACTAGATTATATTTTCATCTTATTCCGTCGAAGGGTTGGGGGGTAAATTTGGGGAAAATAGGTAAATCAAGCAGGTAAGAGTCCATAAAATTGGTATTTAGTATATACAAGAGAAGCTAAGGTCTCAAAAAAAATTTTGGCATTAGCCACTTCCCATTACCACCCTCACCCTATTATTAAAGGGGATGGAAAAAAAATGTGATTTAGTGTGTGTACAAGAACCAGACACCTCAAAACGTTTTCTTACTTCATCCACCCCCTATCACCACCCCCCGATGTGGGGTATCGTTTTATGGGTTTTTGGGGTAGAGGATTTCAAATATTATATTATTAAAGTTCAATAAACAATTATTTCCAGATACAAAATTTTTTCGAGTGACTTGGATAAAAAATGTGGATGTGGAAGTAGTGATTCCTTGGGCAGCGGTTTTTCACAGAGCCCTGGTACTAAAGATATTCGGCTAGATCAGGGTGCGAGTGTACGAATGGATCTTAATGTAGACGGCTAATAAATTTGATTTGATTTGACTGATCTTGCAATGTTTTTAATAAAGGCCTAACAGTGTATTCGAAATATATTGTTTTAAAATATCTAAAGCAGTGTTTTAAAATAAGAATAAATAAAAATATATTACAGCGAGTTAAACTTTTGAATGCCGTCATTCTTATTAATAAATTAATCTGAGGTCATTTTTCTATTCTAACAAACTTTTCTACTTATCGTAGCCCGACTGTTAGCCTGAGCCACACCTCGATCCATTTTTTTGCTTTTAATTCTCTTCTTATTTAAGCAAATTTTCCGCTTCCTTATTAAAATTTTGCTATACGATTTAAAAAATGATGCCTTCTCTTTCTGAGTATCACTCTTTAATATGGAAGGTAACAACATCATACCAACTCACAATCTTCATTTCGGCTGCCATTAGCCTAGTTCTCAGCGCAAAGTATAACAGTCTCGTTTTTTATATAGCTATATAGAATAATTGCTATTATACCTGGTGATGTGTCAGTGTATTTGTTTATTAACAAGTAAATTGTTGTGCCATAATTGCATACGGGTTATTTGATTATAGTTCAATACACCCATAAACATTTAGAAAGTAATTATCTCCGTTTCAGTTTGTAATGTGAGCTGGCGTGGTGTGTTCACTTAATTCAGTTCTTTACATGCAAGTAATGATTTCCATTTTTAAATAGGTAATTAGAATTGTGTCTCCGGAATATCCTGTATGCTGTGTCTGTAAAGTTTTATATTTTATATTGGCATGGCGCCTCATAGCGAGTATGGAAATCAACTGGGATTCGTCTAATTTTACTGCCACTGCGTATGCCAACGAAAACTATTCACCCCAAATACACAGTTCGTAATCTGAAGTAAGACGCTGAAAATATAGGGGAAGCATGGAGAGCCTTATCTTCTCAATTCATGGTGAATTTATTACTTTGTATCATTATTTTGCAAGCTCATTTGGCTTTAAACTGATGATTATATGTATTCTGGAGAGCATCTTTTATCTCTATGTATGTGCAAACGTGTGTCTTCGGCCTTAAGTGGGGAATAAAACTTGTTTGGCTTCCCTAAAATCCATGTATACCAAATTTTGTTAAAAAATATCTATTCCTTCTGCATAAAAAAGGGAGTTAGGGAAAAGATTGCCATTATAGTGTTATCGGATATTTTTGTCAAATTTGATAATATGTCTAATACTGTATTAATTAGGGCGACCATCATGATAATCGATCCTGATTTGTTTTTTGTAATTTGATAGAAAGACGTTTAGGCATGGCAAATAAGATGATATAAAAACAAATATTCTATCTCAATCACTAAATTAAATTCTTGATTTGTTTTTCTTTTGATCATAGCCGGTGTATTTATTTTCCGAACATATTCAATTTATTTAAAACAAGAGAAGTATACCAAATATTGAGACCGAATAATAAATAATTGGCCGAGATATTGGAGCGCAGTTGTAAAAAGTGAGACACACTGTACAAATTAAAATTATATCTGCTTGTTATGTTTGTATAAATGGTACATTACATTGATTAATAACAAATTAAATAGTGACCCGAGGCTCATTTTCATTTTTTTGTTCAAAGCCTTCCGCTCAGCGTGATTCTTTTAATATGTAATACCGACACTTGACCCAAATATTAGTAGACGTTAAAGGCATGAGAAGCCAACAGAATCAATTATAATATAACAAACTCACACCTAGAGCAAAGTTCCTGAAAGATATAGATATGTTGAACATCTAATGAAGTTAAACTAGGACAGACAATTGTATAGAAATATCTTGATAGCTAAAGGTATTTACCCAGTTTCGTCTTAAATACTAGGTGAGAAATATTAAATTTTTTATTGGTATTATTGCTATTGAATAAATGATACAAGTTGATTAAAATTTTCTTAATTGTGCGAAAGCAGTGCCCAAAGTGAACTCTAAGCCATTCTAGTAGATGTCGAAGAGACTGCAATTAGTTTTACATTGGAATTGCTACGAGCTAAGTCTAAAATAAGATATTAGATATGTGTAGACTTAGTGCGCTGCATTGAAAATGATGCATGGTAGAAAAATGGTGTACTCACGAAAGTTGAGCTGTTAACTCAGCAAAGACCATTGTGATTGCAGTTACAAGGAAGAAAAAACTTGAAGAAATTATGTCTTCTAAGAAAATAAGTGCAGGTAAGTAATGAAACGTTGAGGACTGATACTAGATACTAAACCGAATATTAAGATAAAGTGACTACTAAATGAAATGGGCAATAACTGGGGATTGAGATTAAAAATGGTACTAATAAACAGATATGAGACCATGCCAAGAAACAGATACCACATCCAAATATTTCAACAATTAGTGAAAAATCGACTACTTGACATGTAGTCAGATATAATTAGCACAACTCACAACCTCACAAACACCTTCAGGGTATAGACACCCGACAAGAGAGACGAGAGAATAAGGCAGTTGTGAGTTGCGTGTTATCAACCAGGGACACATATTGGCATGGATCTGGGCAGCATCGCAACAGTGTTTCAAACAGATATCACAGTTATGAAAGTCCTTGTACAAGAAGTTATACGAAGGTCATACGCTGAAGATGATTCGGATCATCACCGACATCTAAGTAGTTTCTAAAACTTTCGAAGCAGTACAAATACTTTTCAAAATGGTAAAAGACTGTCTTACGTCCCTCTATAAACCAGTTGAACAAGACCGTGAGGCAATATATAGTGATGAGAAGGTAGACAATATAATAAAACATGGCGCAACAACAGATCTGATCTGAGAACTTGAACAAGTTTGCGAGATACCATATTGCAATGTGAAAGCATAGGTTTAAGAACTATTAAGTCAGAAGCACCAGTTGCATACGTTTACTTTTGGGAAACCATCTGAATCAAAGACCAACGAACTGCTAAGGCTGAACAGATGAGATGTTCAATGAGAATTTTAAGGGCATTGTTTAATAAATGCCTAACCAACACAGGATGTGTGGTGAAGAGGAATAAATGCCTCACTAGATACATATTATGTGAATATCCAGCCTTAGTTCCAGCAATTACACTTCTCGGGATTGCTTGCACTACTGAAAGTGATACATTAAACATCCATCAACCGTACACTCACCTTTTTGGAAAGAAACTGAATATTGAATGAAACTGTGGGGTAAAGCTAGCTTAATCTTCAGTGTGGTAAATTACCAGCATCGTAACTCGTGAGGAAAAGAAAATAGATTAGATTAGATTAAAGAACACGGTGTAAGCAAAAATAAACATTTACTGAAGATGCTCTTTTCATTTATTTCTTGGCAATATCAAAGTAATTCAACTCAGTTCTTATCTGGGCTTACTATATATTGAAAAGCACATTGGCAGTATTTTTTTATCTATTTATTTAACGTCGACCTATTTTCGCTACCAAGGCGTATCACCGACGCCAGGAATTTTTTCCTAACCTCTACTCTGTCGAAGAGTAGGGATCTTTTACTTACCTAACGTTTAACAAACAAGGGACATACTGCTTTACGTCCCCCCCCAAGGATAGTATATCCACTACGGAATCCTCGCCTCAAATTACATAGCTAGATATTCTCAACCTTATAGAAGAACAGCACCTTGATATCTTTGTTGAGATCTTTAATTATGTCTACGACTCGAAAGTCATCCCAAAGAACTGGTTGAAATGAATGAATAATCTACTGGTACATTAAATCATAAGATTACAGTGCTGCTACCTATAAGTTGCCATCAAGATCGCTTTTTATCATAAAAGCGGGCTTGCGAGTGTTTTGTTTTTTCTCAATTCTGAACTTTCCCTTATTTTTGGCCAACCTATATCATTAGAAAGAAACTTTTTAATATTGAAAATAAACAATTTTTTTTATAAAAAATAGGTACTCATTGAACATTGGTGGATGTCCGTACTATATTCATAGGAAGATGAGTTCCTACTGAATTCTATTGGATAGGCTGTCCATTGGGCATCCACGTTTACATCCAATTATTTCTTCCATTAAAGGTTCATGAACGTTTGCAAACATGATGGCTATAAAATGGATGTCCAGTAAATGTCGTGTGTTATGTGGAGGCGAGTGCGGTAAACCCATGAGTGGAAAAAGACACACAATATCTTTTCTACCACTATCCATATTTAAGTAAATACATTTCAGAATTAACTTCTATGATTCGAAACGAAGATCGCGACACGACTTCAGTTGCTTTCAATGCAGTCTTACGATTCGGCTATACACCAGATTGAAACAATGTTACTTTTTTCACGTTTTTTACTTTTTTTTCACTATTACCATAACAGCGATTTATCAACATATTATAAGATTACCTTGCATATGTGATCAAATTAAACAGACGAACAGAACAGAATCGCTGTCAATTTATTTATTTTTTATTAATTTTTATAAAGTTCGTATTTTTCGTATAAATAAATTAGGTAATTAATTGTTACTCTTCAATCAACTTTCATTGTATTAAAAACAGTTTGGGGCATTATTATTTCATAAAAATACATTGTCAATGTTCCAACCAAGCTTGTTTAAGTGCAGATGCACTGAAGAATGAGTAAAAGTACTTTGTCGCACGTTGTTATGGGAGACGTGAGACGAAGTGACATTATTAACAGTTCTTCGGCAAACTTCAACTTTGCGCTCTGAAAATGTGAGTAAAAAAGCCTACTCTATGTCGATCGTAGATAAACACGTTTTACGCACAAAAAGTAATGAAAAAGTGTACAATTTTTTCAGCAATCATAGAAAAAATATTTTGCAAATGGCGATAATCCTGCGAACAACTAGTTATAAACAAGTGCAACAACCAGATATTTATAATTTGGACCTAACGCGGCAATGAGATAAATTCAACTTGAACTACAATTAAAACAGATCATATATCAAACCAATGCTCTGTAGTAGTGCTAACGTATATATTAGTTTTAGACACAGTTACTGTTTTTATTGGATATGCTGCACTACTAAGAAATTCCACCATAATTATAGTATTCAGCTCCTTGTGAGGTGTACAGGTATGTATTTAAGTCGGTGTTTTAGTACCGGTTGAAAGTCAACTGTGTTAACAAGCCGGGGCAATCCCACCTATGTATTTTAATTTAATGGACGATTTAATCTTCGATATGAATATATTAATTTTATTGTAGGAGAAACTACCAGTGAAAAAGAATTAATTGTTTTGTTTACAAATGTCTGTTGATTTTTATTGTACTTTCTGTTTTTTCATTTGCATAAACGAAAGAGTTTATAGATTTATTGAGTGATTAACACTGCTTTCGAAGTGTAAATGAAAATCTTAATACGACATGCTCAAAGTGATTAAGGTATAAAAAAGATATGATATAAAAAATGAAGAATTAAAGGTTAAGTGCAATTTTTTATTTTTAAGGTTCTGTAAGAGCTCATTACACTCGCTCGCGTATCCATCCCGTCCTTTTAAACTATGAATGCAGAAATTTGCACCAATTGTACAAAACTAGACTAAAAAATCCGGTACTTTCCGTGTAACAAACGTTTTTCAACATCTATATAACATAACCTCCTTGTTGAAATTTTATGAGTTTTATATTTTTTCCTACCTTTTGAAAGCATTATTTATGTATGTGTCAAATTTGGTCGTGGCCGTGAAAGAAATAGTTTTCAACCAATATGTCTTACTTCGAATAAAATTCCAAGGGTTCTGGTTTTTCCCTTATTTTGAAATAAAAGAGTCTTTCCGTATAAGCCATTGAAAAGTGCCCCAGCGTCTGATTTAATATATTTTACCTTTAGTTTATTGTTCTCTGTCTGAAATTTCTTCGAAACCACTTAAGATATCTCAACAAAATTTATACTGTTCAATAAGTAGTTAGTAATAAGCTTCATATTATATGTTTTTTTCAGGTCTTTTTGCTCGGTTACAAATATTGAAATACAAGAAGTATATTTTTTAGGAGTGAGTTTTTTTACTAACTCCTGTAGTGACACTTACTAAAAAATGTTATATAGGTAGTCTTCCATTAACTGGATATATATCAAAATTACAAGTCTTGAATTGGTGGAACATAGAAAAGAAACTATATTACTCATCATAATATATTTAATTATGTATCTTGTTAAGTCATCAAAAATACTTATATTTAAAAAGAACAAAATTAGTAATTTGTTATCAAATCTTAATCATCGTCACTATCTTCCTCAATAGTGGTATTTACGCCTATTTTATTAAATATGGTAATATTTCGACTGGTTTTATAATTTTTGATGACGCTCTCGGGATAAATAAAAAATAATTGCAGCTACGTGCGCACAGCAACCTACAGTTCTATAGCAATTTGCACAGTCACACATGTATCTTTCAATGCCCTTGTAGGTGTTCAGATTTGGTTTTTACTCAATATAGCACTGATAAATTTTGCTATTTCTAAGTCTTGATCGGATCTTCACCCTTTTCAGAATCCCTTAAATATTCAAGTTTTACACCTTCATCTGTCATTATTTCTGCAAGGTAGCATACTGCTTGCGACAATTGGTATGTACCTGTAAATGATACTATGAGGTTATTTTTTGTTAGTCCCGAAAAATCCAATTACCTTGTAGAAGATAATGTAGCAAAAAGTTTTTTGCGCCGATGTAATTTTTGAGTTTCAACTAATTCTTGCATTCTGTTTGGCTGAGCTTACTGTTCCTTCATATAAGAAATTATTGTCAGCTAAATCCGGATCAAAAAACTTTGTTAGACAAACCAAACACCTATAAGGGCATAAAAAGATGCATGTGCGACTGTGTAAATGGTAATAGAACTGTAGGTTGCTGTGCGCACGTAGCTGTAATTATTTTTTATTTGTCGTTATAAATCAAAAATTACGAAGCCATCCGAAATACTTACTACTATATTTGATAAAACACGTGTAACTACCACTATTGAGAAGGATAGTGACGATGATTAAGATTTGATTACAAATTACTAATTTTGTTTCTTAATGTTCGAGAGAAGTTTCCAATTATCTGATGTAAAGAACCAAAATGGCCGGTTTCGATGCAATTGACATGAAAATCAAATTTTTAAATGGGACAACCTGTATATTCTTACATATTTGAATGCTACTGGCCAAAATACATATGATCTGACCCTCAAATATTATTTTGATTTCCAAAAAATATAGGTTTTTAATCATGGCCGCGATTTTGCAAAAATTGTTAAAAATCAGTCTGAAAATACTTTTAAAATATTATCTCTTCAGATACCAACAATAAACACGATTTATTCATCATTAAGTTCAACAATATTGGTTTTTTAACGAAAACTATTTTTTTTAATGAAACCCCTATGGGAAAACCTGTTATTTAATTAGATCTTTAAATTACGAAGAAAATGATATGCATAATGTTTACTTTCTCTTTGTACTAAATTTATAATTAAATAAATAATAATAAAAATAATTTTTTTAAATATTTCTTTGAAAATCAAAATAATATCAAATATCAGATCATATGTATTTTGGCCAGCTGGATCCAAATATGCAAAAATATACAGGTTGTCCCATTTAAAAATTTGATTTTCATGTAAATTGCATCGAAACCGGAAGTCGGCCATTTTAGTTTACATCATAATATAATTGGAAGTTTCGTCCCATATTACTACACTAAATTTGAAAAAAATCCATTCACCCATCCAAAAGTTACAAAAGTGTCCCTGTCGGCTGAGCCACTCTGTATACAATATTAACATGTAAACATAAATTTTCCTCTTTTAATACGGGCAATAAATTCTCTCAATTTTAACTGAGTATGATCCTAACATGAAAAAAAAGATGCCTTGGAGCAACTATATTTTGTACAATTTTAATTCTTTCTGTGAAATGGTTAAACATGGTTGGTGATATCAAGAAGACCAGGTTATGTCCTTAAGCTGATACGAGCTAATTTTCTTTATTTGCTACGTCTGAGAGTTTTTAAGTCGGTTGAAGAATTATAGACTAAGTATTCCCTAAAATTGAAATGGACTTTATATTAAATTATATTCACCCATTGATGCACTTAAACTTTGAATATACGGATTTTCAATCATCTACGTATACATAAACGCGCTCTTAAATTGTATAATAATATATAATTTTCTCGCTTGTCTCAGATAAGTGAAAGTATATATCAGAAAACGAAATTAGTAATAAAATGTTATAAAACTAGAAGTCCGAAGTTCGTTTCAACTTTGTTTTTGAAACTGTAATACTGGATTATGATCTGTTGCAAAATCAGAAAATTTAAAACAGAATGTCGGTGAAGGATTTTACATATAGTTATAGAAATCCTGCCTCTACAGGTACGTTCCGTCACGCGCAGACCAGTTTCAAGCTTGTTAGCTATCATCAGCGCGGAGTAGACTGAATGCACCTGCCGAGTTGGACCCTCGACTTTGTGTATGGTGAATATAATAAGTCAAAAAACCTTTTATTAAAAAACGACATCGAAATTATATCCCAACTTTCTCATATTAAGTACTATCCACATTTTCTTAACTGTTGAGTTACGTTCATGGTTTAGCAGTATATAAGCTTGTCTCTGCCAGACATTACCGAGTTTATCTAGGTCTATGGTTTCGATACTCTGGAGACAAGTGAATTGAAGTGCTTTTTCTTGTTTAGCTTATTTATCTTACGGTCATAATCTAAAGAAAGCCCGAGAAATCGGCTCCTAAATGACCAGAGATGACGAGGTAGTTATTCTTTCATGGTTTTTAATGTAATAAACCCTTGTAACAGCAGTAAGGCAGTAAACACAAAACTAGAGGTGGGTAGTAACTCGTATGATCTATATCATTGGTACAAATCCTTGCAGTAATTTTGCAGTGATTCGAATGGTACAAATCCCACAAAAGCAAAAAATTCGTATATTTCGTATCGACGTTGTAACCGTATCCGTTTGTACAATCGAGACAGTTCGGATTCTTGAAAGTATCTTTCAGTACGAATTTTTTCTTGATACGGATTCGTTTGGTACGAGTCATTAAAAGGAGTCGAATCGCCCATCTCTACACAAAACCAAGATCACAAGGAAGCAGCAATATTACGTCTTTATTGGAAACTGAGTACATATATGAGCAAAATATCTTCTGAACGATTGAAGATATCGAAGTAATTGTTCCTTCATAGTTTTTAACAACTTAATGTACGCTAAAGAGTAATATTTTTTTTGTTGAAATGAATTGCTACTTCTATTTTCATCCTTTCGGTTTACAAAAAGTCTTTTTAAAGGCCTAGCAATGTATATATGAAATGTCAGGGACGATGTGTCTTAAAATGAACAGGAAAGCGTGCAAAGGTGACGTTAAATTAAAATAGAAGACGGATCCAAAATTAAGATAGAAATTGTGCGAAATTTGATAAGTAGATACAAATATTTAATTAATACAATTATAATATTATAATATGAAGATTTATTAATAAATTCGAAAGTGTAATTTAAATATAAAAACTTTTAATATTAGAAAATTACAATTTGTAGAAAAAGGCTAAAAAAACTAAACAAATGAAACTCTGCAATTATTTCCATTTCAATCTTCGTTTTCCTCTTCTTCAGAGACGTCCTCCTCTATACACAACTCTCCATTTTCATGTTAATCGAGTCTGCTGAGCGGTCATGTGAGTTTAACCAGAGTCGCGGTTTACCGTGCTTGTAAGTACTCTCATCATTTTCAAATTTTTCGAGTAATTTTGAGTCAAATAAAGAAAAACTAGGGGATGCTTTCAGCAAAAATGTTGTGCCTAACACCTGCAGTGGTCATTATTTTAATATCTAGACTAAACAGTCTATGTATTGATGGTTAAATATAGGCTATTTTTGTGGCAATCAACGTTATTTTTTGTCCAATTTCAAATAATTGTAATTTTGTTCCAAGACATCCTCCGATCGAGACGTACCAATAACTAAATTCAAAATAATTCTGTCAGCAATAAAGGTTCCTTTCCTAAAATACGTATTTTTCAAAATATTTGCAAGAAAATAAGAATTTTGCAATATCAGCCAAATGATTTCACAAAAAGTGATTGTGAAACACCTGTATCAAAAAAATTAATGATGAATAGAAGCTATATCCGTGATCGTCTAGCTGTAACAGTACACTTAAAGATAGTACATTAATTTCTGTGTACGCCTTAAAAATGTATTATTTTAAACAGTTATAAAATGTTTTTTTTCCCATAATTTTTACCAGATTCAAGTGGTCATAGAAGACGCTGTAATTAAGACATATGAAAACGTTTGGTCCTATTTGAAAGATAACTGAATACATCTTATTTCAGAATAGAGAATTGTAATATTTTATCTGTTTAAATTTGTTTATAAAAAATTCGGATGAAAACACAATTTTTCCAAAAATTTTGATTTCTTAAGATTATGATTTTTTTAAGAAAAATAATATATGCCACTTGATTTATTATTTTAAAATCTACAAAAAATGTATATAAAATTACAGCGTAATTTAAAGAAATAAATTTGTAATTTGGGTTTTCATAAAAACATAATTAACAACAAATAGCCAGAACTTTGCTAATTTTTATTGTAGAGGGTTTTGCTAAGAACCAAATAATAGCAATAGCAATTAAATTGCCTTTTTGTAAAGCTTTGGAATTTGACTTTCAGGGAAGGTGGAAAATTACTAAGCTTTGGTCGACATTTATTTACATGTCGAAAAGATCATAAACAAGTCATTTAATATTTTTATTTAAAATTATATAGTGGTATGAAGGAATGTCTTCTTATGTGTTAATTTAATTTTATTTATCTAAATCCTTTGTTATTTTTCACGGAAATGTGCCATCATGTCTGTTTAGTTAGCTTTGGAGATAAGACGAAAATTAGACTTTTTTAAATATAAGTCAGAAGATCTTCAGAACCGTTTGCAGCAAGCCATTTAAATTTCAGCAAGTACTTTACACCAGACACGTATTGAACGCATAATTTTTTTCAACTTTTTATCTCCTCAGTTTTTGAGATATTCGCGGTTGATGTGAGGGCTCGATACATTTGAATCGTATATCATTTGTCAACTTTACCGAGTACGTAAACACTTCAAAGACACTGATTTAATTTTATATGGTGTCCTACTTTTGAAATCATTCATACCGTGCGTGGTACCTCGCACTAATTATTAGCATAAATATTTTAGCTCCAATTAGTCTTCAGGTGCAGACTGGCTTGTATAATAATTGTTCTCGCAGGTAAAAACTTTGATTTATTTACTCACCTCTTTTATGACTGCCGGCGTTATGTTCGTCCGAAGCGAAAACTGTGTTAAATAAACACAAACTCACTAAAATCTTGAACTTCATTTTATAATTAATTTAAACTAACAATTCAGAACAGCGATTTCACAAAATTATCAATATTTCGATGTTTTGCAACTAATTATCATTTTGTGTGTGTACCGAATCGCCACTTGGTTGAAGCCGTTACAGCGAAAAATCGGCGGTGGTACCGATCGAGTATATCCACGAGAGCGTATGACAGTTCCTGAAGACACGCAATCACGAGGTGGTAAATACCTATCGATGAGGAGCCGGTACAGACTGAAGACTTGTGTGTATTTTGTCTGTCGGCCAGCAGAACAACCCAAGTAGGTCACTGGGACACTGTAGCGGTCTTCCTATACTACCTCAAGCCCCTCCTGATGGTACCACGCATACACCTGTTATGCCTTGGTGTCGAGCAATGAAAATTATTGGTGTATATTTAGGCTAGTAAGATTGCCATGCTTTCGCTAAAACCACATTTTTCACATATGCATATATGGTGAAATTAATGTAATTTTGATATCATGACTCGTTGCGGTTATATTGCTGTAGTCTGATGAGCAGTTTTTACAGCTTGATTTCTTCAGCCGGGAGCTTGTATTACCTGTAGTTTTTCTAGGTTTTAACATTTTTATGTGTTCAACAATTCTCATAACTATGCTAAGATGCATAACAGCTGTTATTTACACTTGCAAATTTTATTGCCGTTTTCAAAATTTCTAAACATTTAAAGTTATTTTTTTAAATTTTTTGTTTTTGTGTGAAATGTGTACATTTGGCAAATCTTGGTACGGGTTATTCTAATTAAAAGATTACCATATATACCTGCGTGAAACACACAGGTATAAACTAAACACGTTTTATAAGGATTAAAAACCATCAAGCTTGTTTCTGATAAACCGCGATAAAAGTTTCCAATAACTCTTCGTTTTTTCTAAATAAATTACTTTAAATTGCTAATAGTCCTTGACGTCAGAATATCATTTATTTTTTTTTAAGCAAAAAGCGACGGAATTCAATCGTTACATGCTACATCCTAAAAATCAGAATTGAGCTGATTTAAATTATATATATATGATTACCACCTATTCTAGATCAAATTAAAACAGGCTTAAAATACTAATTCAAAAAAATGTAACATTTTACAAAAAAATCATAAATATCCTAAGTAAGGTTCGACTGTTCTTGCACCAATTGTAACGTTAACATTGGGGCGAATGCGATCGGACGACGACGTAAACACATAATTGATTATCCAGGCACACAGCCACACAGACACACACACAAAAAAAATCTCAATTTTCTGAGGTTTCACATAATATGCTCCCATATATTTTTGACCGCTGGACACAATCTCGATGTCAGTTTTACAAAATTAGGTCAGGATTTTTTGTTAACCACCAAAAACAGGTTAAAGCAGGTCAGAATAAGGTTATTATGTGAAACCTCAGAAAATTAACTTTTTTTGTGTGCCTGTTATTGATCATATTTGGTATGATTACAGTACGTTGGTTAAACCTCGGTAATAAACCAAATACGGTAAAGCCATTATTCCTCAATTGCTCGACATTTTAGCTGATGTTATTTACTAAATTGGTGAACATAAGGTTGGAATATCGTTGTGACGTTAAATACCGACATCGGGTTACCGATACCAACGTTGGTAAGACGTAGAATTATCACTGGGGATATTAAATGTAAATAATTTACATATTATAATGTTATACCGATACACTAATATAGATGCCCTGTCAGTATCCAATATATTTCTAATTACCAGACCAACAGACAGATATAGATAGATTGACAAAAGAATTAAAAGATCTTAATAATTTCCGTAAACTACATAATCAAAAACGTGAAGATCTGAAGAAATCTCCGAGAACGTTTTTTTTACCAACTTTTCCCCTTCGGCAAGCTAAAAGAAGTAAAAGCATAATTTTCAAATATTTCAGCATATGATTATTTAATGAATTCGGAATAAAATCCAGTTTTTTAATGAAAATGAGAATATTCATAAAGTATATAGATAACTGTAATGATTAGTATACTTCTATTACTAAACAATTAACACCTCAGGTGGGTGGTTTCGTGAACGTAATTCAAAAATTTCTCCTGCATCCTTGAACCGATTGAAAAAAATTTTTGATAGGCTTTTATAGACAGCTTTATAGAACGGTACTAGTCTATTGAAAACTAAAGAAAGAACATTTTTTTTACTTGTGCAAATATCAAAAAATATGTTTTTTTGACTTTTCAATAGTCTACTACCATTCTATAATGTTGTCTCTAAAGGCCTATCAAAAAATTTTTTGAATCGGTTCAGGGATGTAGGAGAAATTCTCGAATTACGAAATCATTTTCTTAAGCATGGCACTGCCACCCTTATACGCACAATGTAATTATTCTAGCTGTGCATAAAATTTGAGGTTCATAAAAAATTGCAGTCATGATTTATTATGAATTGCATCAAAGTTACTACTTCTCTCTGCTGACCTTCACTGGACATCTCATTAGTCGTTGTTGAAGTGACAGGTTCTAATTGGCTGATGGCTGGGCTTATACCTCATTTAGTTGATAAATGATGTTTGGTGTCCATTTGGAGATAAGATAGAATTTATTTTGTTATGGTCACTTATTCGATTTTTTGTTCTCCAGCCTCACTTATTGTCGACAAGCCTTAGATCTATTCGATTGATTCGTTATTATACTCTTCGTAGAGTATATACTTTTCTAATACTGAAAATATCGCCCGTAGAAAAAATGTTCCCCTCGTGGTGTTACATATTAATTTCTAAATAACTTTTAAAATATCTGGTGCTAATATTTAATTAATACGAGTGATTAAATCTTTCAGTGCAGCATAAAAAAGTGCAAACAGTCGACAAATATCGAGTAGGTACCCGACCCGAAGGAAGGAAAGACTATAAATCAATCAAGATAAGTCCACTTTACCCTTAAAATATTTATGTCTTAAGTAGTCGTAGACAACTTAAAGAATTTCATAAACAGACCCGAAATGCAATAAATTAGAAATAAGTTAATAAACAATTATCTTCCAGCAAATACTACCAGGGGCGTACCATTAGAGTTACTGTACACCGCGCCAAATTAAATCAATTCAAAAATAATAAAAACTTGGATAAAATTGTTGCCTATTATTAGCTTGGTTTCAGTGCCATTAAAATTTAAAAAATCTCATGCATGCTATAAGAACATACTGACTGTCTACACTTCACATCTGGTACGGCTCTGGTAAGGTTAAGGAATTTTATTAAAAACGTTTAGGTCCGTAAGAATACGCAAAAAGTAAGCAAGAAATAATAACTCTGCAGATAACACAAAAATAATGTATCCACTACAAAACGTAACAAGAAGACACATCAGCTACTGGTACAAAAATCGAGCACTAAGCCATCAGTTAGAAAGAGAAAACATAACAACCCCGGCACACGCCAACACTATGAAAAGACCAGTAGAGGAGTTGCATAGGTAACCAAACGAGAGAGCTCCATCGAAATAAGGACGGAAAATATAAACGAAAACATAGCCACGGCAATCATACAAAATGATCAAGATCATTGATCATTGATCAATCAGACAAGACAGCAGGGAGGGTATTCATGCAACTGACCCAAGAAACCAGAAGAAACGAAAAAAGAAAAAATGGGGAAACCGGGTTACATGTGGAAAACAACAACTAAGAGGATCATGAACAAACTGAGAAGCGACTAAACATACTGAAAAAGAAAGCGAGTGGAAAAAATGAACTCCACAAAGAAATCGCAGCGATATACCCTACCAGAACCAGAAACCGAGCCATCAGAAATCTCAGAAGGAGAAGAAGAAAATTTGTAGAAACAGAAACACAAAAAGAGGAGCATAAACATTAAATAACGAACACAATGCGACAACACATTGGACTTGTCATCTTGCTGTCGAGGCGACCAGACTGCTTTATAATGCTCTGTCACCAATGGATGCCCATAAAAGTTTATAAAAGTTAAATAGTGACAACGTGTAAAAAATATAGTTAAAAAAAGTATAAGTGGATGTGTTTGTAAAATAATACATATCTCGGAACATTTTCAGTAATTGATAAGAAATATTAGTTAGTGTTTAATTAGGTATACAAACCAAAACTTTACACAGTGCTTCCCCTCTAACGCAGTAAATAATGGTATATATAGTGCAGTGAAATCGTGCCAGGCGGCAAAGAGGAGAAAGAAATCAGTAATAACCGAAGAGAGGACTGTCTATATGGAGCACTAAGCCATTAATTAGAAAAAGAAAACCGGCACACACTAACGCTATGAAAAATCAAGAAAAACGTCCATTATACTATTAGGAGACTTCAATGCACATACACTTTACACATGGTCTAACGAAAATGGAAACGCGCACCTAGCACACCTAGCACACATGTTTGACTTAACAATAAGAAATACATGGAGCAAAAGTCAAACCTGCATTGACACCTGGAGTAATGGAAGCTCAATCACAGAAATAGACCATACCCTGGTAAGCAGAGAGATAAGGGCAAGGATCAAGACGGTTAAAGCAAAAAGGACAATAGAAGAAAGCGCTAACACTAAACAGCAGCAAACTAAAAATAGGGAGACCATGTTACACGTGGAAAACAACAATCGAGAGGAAAAAAAAAACTAGGAAAGAAAAGCGAGGAAAAAACATGCGTCATGTGGCTCTCGCTGCTGACAACAAGCATGACCCAAATCCAATGCAGCATCGGAAACCGAGGAATCAGAAGACTGAGCAAAAGAAGATTCGAAGAAGCAGAAACACAAAAAGAGGAGCATAAACACTCCATATCAAGACACAGCACATATTTCACACGAAGATTCAGAAGAGGCAGATGCCCAGAACCAAAAACACAAAAAAGGGAGCTTAAACGCTCCCTCACGACACAATGCGGTAACGCATCTCATAAATACCTACACCTCCCATCCCATGTTCCCTTACCATGCGCCATGTGGCTCTCGCTGCTGGCAACAAGCATGACCTTAGTCCAACCCAGCGTGGACGTAGCAGGCCCAGCTGTATAACCCTGGGAGTGGCAGCAATGCCTACCGCACGCTGGTAAATCAATCAATCAATCAATCAACTTTTAAAAATATCTGTCCGTCTGTCTACCTATCTGTTTGTCAGTCCGCCCATCACGTGTCTTGTAAGCATAGCAACTGAAGAAGAAAGAGCCCGATCATATTGGAATTTGAACAGTAAGTTTTTTTTTTTTTTAAATTTTTAACTATTTAACGTCGGCCTATTTCCGCTACCAGGGCCTATCACCGACGCCAGGAGACGAGCTACCCCCAACCTGGAAATTTTGCCGAACCTCTTCCCTTAAGAAGAGTAGGGATCTTTTACTTTCCTAACATTTAATAGACAAGGGACGGCCTGCTTTACATCCCCTCCGAAGGATGGTATATCCACTACGTAATCCTCGTCTGAAATTACGTAACTTCCGAGTATACACTGATATACAAGCCTCTAGAAGGTGGGGCGAGAACGCTGTATTTCCCAAGATAGGTGGGTCACCCATCCAAGTACTAACCGCGCTCGACGTTGCTTCAACGGAATATCGACTGATATTCACATTGAAGTCGCCTCTACGCTCGCCCCGAACAGTAAGTTAGTATTAGGTAGATGAAGAACATTGCTCTGTCTGTCTGCCAGATGGGGCCATGTCTACAAAGCTATTTGATGGAGAAAATAAGGATTTCGCAGATAGTTGACGCCATTGTCAGCAAAGAAATTACACTTACTTTTAGTGAGAACTATACAGGGTGGCCACCCAAAAAAATAGAACAATGTAAATAAATATTTATCAAAGAAAAACCTGCTACTTTTAATGAAATAATGTGTTTTGTGTTGTGTTTTTAACCGCCTTCCATGTCACCTCAATGACCCTCTTAAGTCTAGTAGATCTAGATTTGTCTTAGTAAAAGAGACAGGGCCCTACAGTTTATAGTGGAATCGGAACCACTTCTTGGGGAAAATTTCCAATGGAAATTTTTTTCGCTATGTGGGGCTCGAACCCACTTCGCTAGGTACGCTCAGAGTGCAAGCTAGACGCGCCAACCCACCGAGCTACCGACCCCCTAATAATATATAAATATATATAATATAAATTTAATGAATATATAGAATATATAGACACCTTAAAAAAATAATTAATTGAAAAAAATGTGACGGGAGACAATAATATTTGGAATGACGATTAAAAAAGAAACCTGCTGTACTTTTAATGAAGAACATATAGAGCGGTCACCGTAAAAAATAATAATTAATTAAGAAATGATGGTGAAAAATAATATTTGAAATATAGATGACGCTATATCCGAGGAGGAAACCTGACATAGTATTAGTGAAGAATATGGTCACTCTAAAGAAATTATTAGGAAATAATCGACCAAAATTATATTTGGAATATAGTTGTCAGCATTACCAAGAAAAAATCTAATATACATTTATTTTAAAAAAATATGCACAAAATATAATAAATAAATAAGGTCCAATAGAGGGGAAGTTTTGTATAAATACCTTATCTTTCATCCAGGCAAGTGGGGTATCGTTTAAAAGATTTCAAAAATATTTCTTTCAAATTTTTTCATCATATTCATTAAAAATGTTCATTTTTACTGTTAGTACAGTACCTAGAGGTAAATGATATATAAAACTTCGGAATAATTTCATATACAATGATAATTTTTCTTTATAAGTTATTATTGTAGTAGAAGGTATCGTCTTCAGTTTCTATATGGTCCAGAAACCTTCAAGGGGCGAAAACCACTCCTAAATTTGAATATTGAATATTTGAGAAAGTGTTACTAATTTATTTCTGAAACGTAAGATAGTTATGTTTTTGGGATCACTGATTCCGAATCTGAAATCAAAATAAAAAATTCAATATGGCGGCTCTAATATGGCGGATGAATTTCTTTTTTTCTGAAACAAGTGTTTTAAAGGGACAAGATAAATTAAGAGTCTAGGTGATGCTATATATTAATGGAAAACAGTATTTTTAAAAGAAAAACTCCATTACTGAGCAGTTACAATAATAAAATGGCGATTTTGTTAAAAGAAATGTGAAAACGCAAATTGAATCGGCCATAATTTCTATTTTTTGTGACGTAGAAACAACCAAAAAGTCATTCTAAAGATTGATTAATTATCTTTAATTTTGTTACATAGAATTTTTTTATGGAAGTGTCACAGTTTCTAAGATATTCAACATTTTAAACTAAATACTTCATCCTAAAAACGGTTCGATGCCATCTATACAATTAAATATCTCCCTACACAAGTATATATAAAAAAAAATAAATTCATTTTCAGTTTATAAGCTTACTTTTTGATGTTCACTATATTTTCTCTAAAACTAGTATTTATTGACATATTTGCAGGGAAACAAAAATGTTACCTTTATTTTTTTAAATTTCTTTACAGTTTTAGCGTCTAGGTCATACTATATATTAAGGAAAAACAGTATATGGGAATATATTTCTTTAATTGCTGACTACTTATATTAATAAAATGGCGACGTTTTTATTAAAAAAAATTTGAAGAAGTACATTGTCTCCGTCATAACTTCTTTATTTTTTATGCTATAAAAATAGAAGAAAAATCATTTGAAAGCCTAATCAATTAATTTCACGTAAGTTGCACAGTTTCTGAGATATTTAACATTTAAATACTTCATCTTATAGATGTGCGGATGCTACCTTTATACTTCCTGATCTCCGAAACCATTATCTCTACAGAAATTAGAAGAAAACGAAATTTATCCTCAAATTAGTAGGTTTCGTATGTATCTCTAGCATGTTTTCGCTCAATGTAACGCTTAACGCTTTTCGATTTATTTGACGAATTTGTTTTGAAATACCTTTTTTCAAGCTAAAATCCCAATTTTCAAGTCGTTATATCTTAAAGACTATCAATTTTTTATGAAAAATTGCATAGAGCCTTTTCTACTTAAAATTTTCTTTCCTTTTAGCTCCAATGTTTTTATTTTTTTCTGACATCCACCCTCTATAAATTAGCAAGCCGCCGCATAATATAGAAACTTTTCTTTGATACATTTACTATTAAGTTGCCAAAAATGAACGAAATCCATTTCATATGACATTATTCCGAAGTTAAAACCTCTGGGTACTGTACTATATGTCCTTCCTTTATTGTCGAAAATATTGGGCCGATATTTATGACAGAATCAAAACGACATGATAGAATTTAAAGATAACTAAAGCGATCTTTCTATTGTTATTAATATTTAAGTTATTAAAACAAAAGATCATATATTCCATATAAAGGTTCTGAAAAGCTTTTAACTTATCTTTAAAGTATCATTATCATCACCCGTTTTTCCACCCCAAAATATTGGTGTAAACAATTTTCGTTCAGGAATTCCAATTTTACGCTACTATGACTATTCTACTGATATATCGTCGGTCGACTATATGCAGGGGAAACAATTTTTTGGCAATATAAAATCTAATCGAATACAAATATATTTCCAATAAATTTATAGGTCGATAACCTTGTAAACATTTCACCGATTTGGATTAAAATATGGCGATTAAACGAGTGTTTTATATTCCTCATTCGCTTCTTCTGACTCCGAGAAAGCATAAATTTGCCATTGAACGTACTTGTTCAACTTTCACAAGCGACATTTAATTGAACTGAAATGGAGAAATTCAAAACAAAGCTGAATTCTTAAGCTCCCATATTTCTTAAAATTTAGAATGAATTGAACCGGAACTGGTACGTTACATTTAATCACTTGCTAAATTTGACATGCCAGAAATAATACAATTATCTTCAAAAACACTATTTTTCTACTAGTGTTTGGAAAAGTTCTATGTTTCTAATAAATTTGAGTTAGGAATGTTTGTTTTAGGAATTTGGTACACCTTTGTATTATAATGAGATCGAGAACTAGATTGTATTTTAATCTTATTATTATATAAATGGGGTTAAATAGGTAAAGCAAGGAAGTAAGAGTCCATAAAATTGGGATTGAGTGTATACAGTGTGTCCCGCTTTTCACTGTAAAACCTTCGTAGCTCAGTTATTAGTCATTTAGTTTCAACCAACTTTTGATCCGTATCAAAGATCTTTACGTATACTTTTTTGAGTAAAATAAAACTTATTTCGGCCATTCCCATGAATTTTTGTTAAGAAGAAAGGGCCAATTTTTGGAGAAGTCATATTAGGTATTCAAAAAAGAAAAATTGTCTGCGCCGGGGTATTGACCATACCTATCCCTTGTATTTTGACCCGCTGAACACGAATCTAAGTGGCTTTTTCGGACACTCATCGTTACAAGCATTTTCTATGCGCTCATTAATTCTATCGAACTTAAATAACGACAAAATAAACTTCTGGCATATGTCAGCCCGTCGAGTTGACCATGGTTCAAAATATAAAAATCAGTGAACTTATATCATCGTTACAAAGCCATTTTTTTTTGTGGGTACACATTTTATATTTAGAATGAATAAAATAAGATCGTCAGAAAGTGTGGGCCATCAGGGGCGCAACCAGAAAGGTCAAAGAGGTAAAAAAACGGAGATATATAACATGATCGTTACAAACTTGTTTATTTAAATGTTTTGAACACAGAAAAAAATTCCCAGAAAGAAACTCCCGTCAATAAGACTAGTTTAGGATTTTTGAAGAAAATTGGATTTTTTTTGCATATTTCATCTTAGAACACTAAACTCATCGTTACAAATTCTGGCTCCTTTTTAAAACGTAAATATAAGCTCCTTCAACAATAAAATAGCCTCCCCGTAAAGTTCTTAGTGTCAACAAAAGTACCATAGGCTCTTAAATACAGTATCGGAAGATTTTGGATTTGGGTGGCAGGCATAGTTTCAACGGCTTGACAGACCGCCTACAATAAAGGCATGTACCAGTGCTCTAGTAGAGGGGCAAATAATGACGCGCTATCAGGGAAACACGTACATCATTGCTATTAAAATTTCAGTACCATTTATTCAAAGGAAGGATGTAGTTGGCTCTGTTCAGTATAGGTAATATTATTACGTGTTTTAATAACTAAAATTATTCAACTCGTTATACTTTCAAAACGAGTCAAATAATTCTTTACATTTCCCGCAGACAGAGCTGCCCACGTACATGTGGTGGCGAAAGCAGGTGGCACGGGTAGGATGTGTTATACGATAAAAAAGAATAGCCTAGTTGCTTCGCTCTCGCTTGCTCTCATTGCCGACCCAAATGAAACATTTTCTGACACTGTATACAGGAATTTAACGCTTTCGGCTAACTTGACTCCATACCGTGCCTCAGATGTATTGTATCATTATTACCTTTCTGGCTGCGCCTCCTGACGGCCCACACTTTCTGGCGATCTTATTTTATTCATTCTAAATATAAAATGAGCCTTGTAACGATGACATGATTTCACTGATTTTTAAACAGTGTTCGTGACTCTCCTGACAGGAGGTGCCCCGCCAGAAGTCGATTTTATGAATCGTTATCATTCATTAAACCATAAAAATATCTCAAAGTTCACAAAACGATGAGCTGCCGAAAAAGCCACCTAGCTCCCGCTCTATTAATATTTTTCTCCGATACGTCAGGTTTTTTTTAAAAGCAAAAAAAAGTCTAATATTTATATATTTATTTGCTGTTAAAAGAAAAACCTGACGTGCTGGGAACAAATTAAGATCAGATTCGTGTTCAGCGGCTCAAAATACAAGGGATAGGTGTGGTCAGATCACTTTTTTTGTGTGAGTTTGTGCCACACTGAGTGTGGCACAGTGGCAAAAGAAAGTGGTCTGCGCGGGGGTACTGACCACACCCTTGTATTTTGAGCCATTGAATACGAATCTGACCTTAGTTTTTCCCAACACGTCCGGTTTTTTTTAACAGCAAGAAAAGTCTGTTGAATAGTAATATTTATATATTTATTTGCTGTTAAAAAAAAATCTGACGTCCTGGGGAAAAACTAGTCAGATTCGTGTTCAGCGGCTTAAAATACAAGGGATTGGTATGGTCAGTACCCCGGCGCAGACAACTTTTTTTTGTGGGCCTGTGTTATTATCAGCATGCCTCATAATTTCTATATCCAAAATTTAACGACATTCTGATTTATGGTTTTCGAATTACGGTCACCTTAAAATTACATTTTTCAAATATTAAATAAATAATAACTTTGAAACGAATTATTTTTATAAAAAATCTTTCCTCATTTAAATAGAAACTAAGGAAGAAATCACTTTTTCCACCATCCACTGCCATCGATCTAATAAATCTTACGGTATTCAAAAGTAATCTTTACTCTACTCTAGATATAGTCACACTAACTCTTATTTTAACTGGTATATGAATAATACACAACATATATATAATGTAAGTTTTCCACACATTGACTTATTTCACTTATTTCTTACACAGGTAAATAACATGGCTTTTCGGGTTTTTCCCCTTGACATACGTTTTGTGATCCACGTAATGTTCTAATTGATCTCCCTTTGCAGTATTCCACTTCCTACAGCATCACGCCATCTCTCGTAGTTGCCTGTTAAGCACATGGCCTTATTATAGAAAGAACTCTGGAAAATGAGTCTAATCGATACAGGGCAAAAAATTAACTTTTTCAAGAGGCGTCTTATAGTAAGTCGAGGTAGATGATTTGAAAATTACGCCGAAAACCGACTTAAGAATTACGTATGATAATGAAGGCGAAAAGTCAAAAGTACGCTAAAATTTTAGAATTCGAAGGTACGCCGAAATTGGCACTTAATTCGGAACTACGCTGAAGTTTTGCTTGCATTTTATGTCCCTTCACAACTTAATTCAAATTCGAATTATTTATTGGTGTTATTAACATAGTATATGTTTTACACAAGTCAATATATAGCACAGAGCTTTATATTACACTGTGTGCTATTAAATACCGCAACACCGCATTATTTTGGAACGCGTTGGCCGATTTAATTTTTTTGTTCTTTGAGATATATTGCTCGATGAGCTTTATTTGACTGTTTTGAGAAATTTGTATTTTTCATATTTTCAAGGCCTACTAAGCTCCTCGAAATGGGTTGAAATTTCAAGATCGACTATTAGCCAATTTTTTATCAGCAAATTGGATAGTGTATCCGATCCGCAGTTGTTATTCAATAGCCAAATTTAAAATTTCTCACTTTTCGACTGGCCTTGTATAAAAGTCGGTTAGGTTTACTATAAGAGTAAAGTAGTCATTCGACTTAAGGAATATCAAACACTAAGTGAGGATGAAAAAAGAAGAGTTATTCTTTAAAAAAACAGTGCTTCTATACATCTTGAAGAAAATAATTTATTATTTGTATTTCTAGAACAGTTTCCAGCAATTTAGAAATAACTGGTATTAAAGAAATTGGTATGAAGTTGCTTAAGTCCCTCAGCTATCCACCTTTATGAATGGGGACACCTTTGGAAATTTTTAGTACATCAGGATATATTCCACTGGTTGTTGCGTGGTTTATTAATTTAACAAGAGGTATTAAAATAATATTTTTCATCTTTTTTATAATTTTTACCCCAATATCATAAGGATCCGGACTATTTTTATTTTCTAAATTATTTATGACCGATCGGAGATCATTAAAACTGATGGAACTGAAATGAAAAGTTGGATTTGATTGCAATGAATTTTTTATGACTACGTCATTTGTTATGGGGAGAGTTTGAGTTATTCTATCAGCAATGTTTATAAAAAAGTCATTCATCATGTCAGGATTAATTTCTATATCAACATTTACTTTTTTGTTAGGTCTAAGATTATTATTTATGATATTCCAATATGTTTTTGGGTAATTCCCTTTATTATTAATATATTCAGAATAATAGTTGTCTTTTGATATCATATAAACCTTTCTAAAAGTTTTCAATTGTTGGTTGACTTGTGATTCAGTTCAGACAATATGCATAAACGGTTACGCGTTACATGTAATTCCTGGGCAAACCATTTATTTATAGGTTTGCCAATCATTTTACTAACCTTTTTTTTTAATTTTCAGAAAAACTTCCTCAATATTTGAGGTTAGTATGTTTAAAAATTTTAAATGTTACATTAACGTCTATCTTCTGATCGTTAACAAACTCCCAGTCACTACTTTACAAGTTATGGTACAAGATACACATACCCTCCTCAGTATATTTTCTATATTTGATAGTGTCTTTATTTTGGACTTGCCTCAATGACTTAACTCATATTTACTAACGAACATTTAACGAGGGCTTAGAAAATTATACGAGTTATAAAACTGACAGGCAGAATACAAAGTACTAAATCGAGGAAAGTACAAAAGGCGCGTAACATCCTTAACGAATTTGACACATTATCAATTTCAGAGAAATGCTAGAAAAAGCTCCTCAGCCCGTGAAAATCCTTATTACGGATATTTACATAGGAGTAGCTCGAAAGCGAATCTTTATTGGGTTATATGCCATTAGTACGTTTTAGCAAGACAGCAGGTAAGCCTGATATAACTCATATATAGCAGTAAGAAGCAGTTGTCAAATGCCTAGTTGTTGTGAATGATAAAATTACTATTAGAAAATTTTAACCAAAATTTAAGGGAATGTATTGTTACCGCCAGTTCCAAATTATATAGCCAAACATGAACTGCTGAGAAATTGTCAATCTTTTTGTGCCAGTCAATTGATATTGTTATTCTCCATTGCATGTAGTTTTGGGAGGTGTTCGCCCTTGCCATGTTTGTTAGGTAGATTCTCGTGAAATAAATTTTTATCATAGGCCCTTTATCACGTTTATTTGTATAAATTTTGAACATTCTACAATAAATGGTGTTATTGAACTCTTGAATTTTATTGATTTAATGCTTAACTTTAAGTCTAACCTCTCTGGCGTTTTCGTGTCATAGGCCGACAACTGAATATAAAGGATTCCCGTTAGATTCTAAAGTCTGTTATTCAAACCATCGCAGAGTACGAACATTAATCGGAGAAATTCTATAAAAGTAATTAAGAAATTAACAAGAGTGGAGTAGAGTAATATGCAGTGTCTAGTGATAAGACAAGTGTATCGTAAGAAGGCAGATTGGAGAGAGCTGTAAGCAATCTACGGTAGGTATAACTTTAACTTTTTCTCGTTTAATACAGGACTCCGATCTTATAAAAAAATTAACGGAATCCAACTGAGAGTAGATAAAGTTATCCTACGTTGAAGTAGAAGCGACTTGGCGCCTTTTGTAAAAATAAATGTAGTCATGTCTTTCAGACGAGCGGTGGTGTGTTCATCTACAGCCTCACCAAAGCTACTTCCCATCAGCTGATTAGTAATATCAGTGCAACGTTTTGGGGCTCCACCACTTCGTCTCTTGCCGTCTGATTTTTCATGGACTATCAACCGCTCTATATTGCTCCCTTTCCTGTTGATATGACCAAAAAATAAGAACCGCAATTACAGCCGCATGCTTTTCAGATATGTGGTTTTAATTAATTTTGTTGGAAACATTTTTATATAAAATTTGCACAAAAGTTCATTTTGCAAAATATTTTGTATACTCCCTTACTTTAATTCGTCTATTAGGCATTCCCTACCTGTACTTTAATGAGATTTATTAAGATACAAATTTTACATTAAGATTACAAGTTTATAACCAATAAGAAACGCGACACGCAACAATATTCTGTCAACATCAGCTTTTGCCTTGAACATCTGACAGTTCCAAAATCAATCATATCAATCATATCAATCATATCAATAATTTTGACAAGTTATACTTACTGTTTACCTAGCAAATTTTTAAACTTTGTGCTTCTTGCAATTAAAATCAGTGAACGTGTGTGATAGTGAAAGTGAAATTGAAATAATAATTCATAATATTTCCTAAATTGTAATTTATAATTAATAAATTTCAGAAATAAAGTGTTAATTTTCTATTTTATTACGAGTGGTTGAAGAAAAAATAGTATATGCAACTCACATTTAATGGCTAAAAAGACATCATTAAATGAGTTATTCGAAGTAACGCGTGGCAATATACCATGTAAACATAGTTGCAGCTCAATACCAACTTAAATATTCCGTGTGTGCATACGGAATTTCCACGCTGATATAATCTTGACTTGGCACTTGATGACGTCAAAATATTACTACACATGACATGCACCGCTTGATGTATTGACATTATTTGACTTGCGATTTTCCTTATGGCAACAAAACTGTGGGCTGCTGTTCCCATGTGGTAGCCGTGAAATTATTATTTATCTCATAATAATCCCCAATTATAAGTAAAGTAGAAATTGGTATAAAAAGAAATTCTATTTAGCAGACGTCTCAAATAATTCAACTGCAATAAAATAAAGAATTCAGTAAAAACTGAAACAATTAAGGCAGCAAAAATGTTGTCAAAAATATTCGAAAAAGACAGTGTGTCCATTGTAATAAATCATGGTAGTAATAATGATTAACAAAAAATATAAAAAGGCTAGTATTTATTATTTGAATCGAACAATAATTATAACCTGTAGAATGAATGGAACTGCGGACCAATTGGCCATTTTTATTTATTTTTCACTATGTTGCTGCAGTCTGATTTTGATGAAACTTTTAGCAGTTTGTCTACATATGTATGGCTATATTTGTCTAAGGTGGTAACTCTCATGAAACTCTGTAAAAATCACCTTTGAAAAAATTTTTGTTAAATAAAAACATTAGTAGTTAAGCGAGATAATTGGAAAAATGTTTTTAATTTTCTTCATAATACTCCTGACTATAACGTTTTTAGTTCATCATTCTATCTCTATCAGATTCAGAGAAAGAAAAGTTTAAAAAACACTTCTCAAAATGCATACTTTTCAACGTTACTCAGTGATGCTAAGAGATACGTGAGTAAAAACTATATAAATAACAGTATAAATGAACAAAATAGCACTATTCGGTTCTGGGTTTCATATGCTAAACCATTTATAAATTTTTGAGTAAAACAATTAAAACTGTTCTTAAGTTATATATTTTCGTTTTTCTCTGAAATTACTGAGCTGCAATCTCATACTCGAATTGTCATTTAGCGAAACAGTTTTTGTTAAAAATTGTCTGGAAGAAGGGAAAAGAATTAGTAATAAATGCTCCTGATTAGTGTGTGCAACAGATATCATGGTCTTTTAAATTTGGAGGAGGTTTCATTCAAAATAATTTTAACAAAGAGTTACCAAATCAACGTACACGGTGTGCTACAACCAAATTTAAATCAAAGTTGCTGCCACTCGGAATTTTTTTTTACACATTCTTGGATGTATATAGAACCAATTTCCATGATATTTAAAAACATTCATCGCAGAAATTTTTTTTTACAAGTATTTTACTTTTTTTGTTTAAGGACACAGTCACACAAAATAAAGTGGTAAGAATTGTCAGATTGACTCATTTTTCACCTCCAAAAGCTCCAAAAATACCACTGTATCCTTATGTATTTGGTAAGGATACACTGGGCTGAAAAACTCAAAAACGAGCCAATCTGACAATTCTAACTTCGGATTCGGTTTCGGCGGGTCCAAATATATAAGGATACACTGGCCTGGTCCGTAGGCCAGACCACTTTTTTTGTTCTGGGGGTGTGTTTTGGAGTCAGAGGTGAAAACCTAGCGAATCTGATAGTTTTGACTTCGGATACTGTTTCAGAGGGTCCAAATACATAAGGATATACTGGTATGGCCAGCCGGACAGACAATTTTTTGGGGTTAGGGAAAAATGGGCCAATCTGACAATTCTGACTTCGGATTCGGGTCCAAATACGTAAGGATACACTGGTCTGGTCCGCCGGTCAGACCATTTTTTTTGTGTGGGTGTGTCATTTAACAAAAAAAGTAAAATACTTGTGGAAACAAATTTCTGCGATGAATGATTTTAAATATCGTGGAAAATGGTACTATATACATCCAAGAATGTGGAAAAGAAAAATTCCGGGCGGCAGCAACTTTGATTTCAATTTCGTTGTAGCACACCGTGCGTAGCTCAGTGACATATGACGCTTGTTACTATTGACAGTTCAATTCATCACTATCCTCCTTTCTCGACTAAGGTAGAGTGGCTTATCACCTCGACTTGGAGAGTCATTAATCAATATGTTAAGATACATTCAGAAAGAAGGACACCTACAAAATATTTTCCTTTTAATAAAACTATCACCAGAATTATATACAGTTCTCTGTTGAGTTCCTAATAAAATAGAAACTCTTCAAACTGTGTGTTCTATAGATATTATGGCTGTCACTTCATTACATGCTTTAATATTATTATATTATAAGAATAAAATCAATATTAAGTGTTATTTGGTATGAAAAAAATACTTTCAATTTTTGGTGCCAGCAACAGGAAGAAGAATTTAATATACTGTTGTAAAATACAGTACAAAACAATATTTACCATGAATGCACTTTCTGTCGTTTTCTTATAATAATCCTCAATTATAGTAAGTAAAGTAGAAATTGGTATAAAAAGAAATTGTATTTAGAACACGTCTCAAATAATTCAACCACAAGAAAATAAAGAATTCGGTAAAAACTGACTTTCCTACTTGTATCCTAGATATCGGTTTATTTAAAATCCAGGTCACATTTTTTATAAATATTGAATTAAAATTTTAATCATTAGTGCAAATATCTCATGAAGTATATTAATAGCTTAAGGTAGATAAATATAATTTTCGATGCGGTGCAGACCGCTCTCTATGAAATATACTCTCCTCATTACAAATGCATATTTGTAATTAATTTTTAACAGTTTGAATTACGAACGAATTTTTTTACTACTTCCACTATTAATTATGGGAGGAGATATGGCATGTAGATAGAAGTCCAATTATGATTGTATTATTTGACAAATGAGGGACATATTAGATTAGATCCCTCAAGTGAATTACGATTATTTAAAATATAACATATGTCAAGTTATATAAAATTATAGCCTATTTGATTAAAATACATCATAGAAATGATAAAGAAAAAATATAATTATAATCTCCAATTCTAAGTCTTAAGCTCGCGCCACCATGTTGAAAGAATGGCCGACCGACGCGGCGCGGTTTTATTGCAAATATATCAAAATACGTGGCTTTGACGTCTGTGGGACTTTCATTAAAAATGCAAAACATTATATTCTCTAAAGAATTGGTATGTAATGGCTAAATATAACGTATCAATGAATCAACTTAAGCATCTCACTTATACAATAAGAAATCTACTGGAGCGGATCTGGCGAGAAAAATAGGAAACCAACTTTTTTAAAATTTTTTTTTCGGCATTTCGGTTACACGCGTTCTCTTTTATCATGTTATCAACTTAGTTCAGCTTAATCACACGGGGTGGCGGAGGAATTCGCATTTAAAATTTGTAAAAACACGTTTTTCCACGATAATTTTGTTATTATCGACCTGACGAAAAAAAAGTAAAATTAAAAATTGATCTCGCGGAAGCGTATAATCTGGTATTTATTCCCGCAAACGCATTATGTTCCCTCCCTCCCTTCCTATTGCTTGGGTTACGATAATTTTTTTTAGATAAAAAAAATATCACTTACCTGTAAAAAAATTTCTCTTCTGAGCACTTTCCTTCGTACTCAAAAACGCATTTAAAAAAAAATGCGAAAGGTTTTCCCCTCCCACAAGTTTGTCTATTTGAAAAAAGTAAAAAAAAAATATTCAGTCAAATATTAGACGTAATAACGAACAATTCCATTTTGGTTTTTGAAAATCGCACGACAGGGAAAAAAGTTCGAGGGGGTTAAATAATTTTCCTTTCCCTACCTCCCTCCCCTCCCCTAACTGGCTCACCACCTCAATCCTCCGGCTCCATCAATTCTTATCTATTTCACCTACCTCTAAAAAAATCTCATCCCCCTAACTTCTCTTTTTCGTAAAAAAATTAAGGAATTACTTTTTTGTGTATTAGTGTTAGGGCAAAAAACGAGTATTTTCAAGAAAATTTTTCACGAAAAGTTACCGTTTACCAGATTATGCGCTTCCGCGAGATCTTCAATTTTTAATTTTACTTTTTTTTCGTCAGGTCAATAATAACAAAGTTATCGTGGAAAAACGTGTTTTTGCGAATTTTAAATTCGAATTCCTCCGCCACCCCGTGTGATTAAGCTGAACTAAGTTGATAACATGATAAAAGAGAACGCGTGTAACCGAATTGCCAAAAAAAAAATTTTTAAAAAGTTGGTTTCATTTCAAAAACAGATCCGCTCCGCTAATCCCCCATAATCATCTTCATAGGGGAATCCCTTAATATTACAATTTAACTATAAAGAAAGCACATTTTTTATCGTTCTTATCGTAAGTTTTTCCACGGGAGAATTTTTGGTTTCTATACATCTCGGAATCGGTAGTTGTTGAACATTCGAAAAGAAAATCGATTATTGCTACTTAGGAGGATGTTACCAACTTTAGAATTAATAACTTCTACTATCAGCCTTTACCGTAATATACATGTCTGCTTTTCTTCTACAGGCTTTTAAGCAATTGTTCATGAAGAACGTAATTTAGTTTTCTGGATTTTGTTGAAAAAAAATTAGATTAAATAAAAATATTGAGATCCAATAAATGAAAATTAAAATATTATTTCTCATTTAACTCATTACATTCATAGTCCACCCGTCAGGTCATATAAAAAGGCTTTACCAGGAATTAAGTGGGGAAGTTGAGAAATTTGGCAGGGTTGTAGATTTAGGTATCTATAGCTAAATTTAACATTTTGCACAAAGCAATATCTGCCACGGGCGTAGCCATATTGCCAAGATGGCCGCCAAAAACAGTTTTTTGAAATATTTCCTTTATCTTGGGTTTTAGAGTTGAAAGACTTATTACAAAAATGAAAAAATTACGTTATATATATATATATATATATATATATATATATATATATATATATATATATATGTATATATATATATATATGTATATATATATATATGCTTCAGAGAGAAATTACGTTTAGTAAATACTCTGCCTTCTAGAAGCATATTTTTGAACATATATATATATATATATATATATATATATATATATATATATATATATATATATATATATATATGTGTTCCTTGTAAAATCAATAGTTTAGATACAATAGTGGATTAAAGGTAAACATATTCATTTTACTTTCCCTAACGATATGCTTAAATTTATGAGTTTTAAATGAACATAGAATTGAATTCAATTTTGATTATTATTTGCAAACCTTTTTAACTGAAATTCTACCTACTTCTTACCTGCGCCGCGTCTACCTGTGATTAAAGCAAACCTCCGCCGGCCGGACGTCGTCGTTTTTATAACGTTCATAGTCTCTGCCTTCATCGCTTTTCAGTATTGCTTTGACGATAGTGCAAGTATAACGTTTCGTATCTGTTATTTTTGTTATCATTGCTCTGGGACATATTATTTTGCAGACTGTGGAATTTACAGAAGAACAACGCCTTTCCATGAAAAACATTTTTTGTAATTTGAGCAGATCTACGATCTTCTCAACGGATCACCAAGGTTTGTTTAAAACGATTACTAGCAAAACTGAAAAGTAATGGACCTACCGCAGAACTGTGGGTGCAATATTTTCGCATGGTAACTTTGGTGAAGCAGTTTATAGAAGAAGAAAGAATGGGTAATTGGTAGCTTCACCTAGAAACTGACCAGAAAATGCTGCCCTGCAAGCGGCCATCATAATTATCCAAAATCATGTCATTTATATTTGCAAGATATGATATCCTTAAAAGACAAAATGACTCCTGATGAGTAAAATAAATTTACAACAGACAGATTTTTCACAATCAGGCGCACCAATAAGTTTTGGCCTGTTGGTCAGCTTTGACCATTGAACAAATGCTAATAAGGACGATGAAGGCTATTGGAGGACTTACTCATGGACGGGGAATCACGGATAGCGTGTTAATAATGTGGACATTGGGAATGGTGAATTTGCACAACGTATGCGATGAGATTGAAAGATTTTGTAACGTTTCTTTGCATTTACAGAACAACATGTGGATATGAGAAATTCACGTATTATTCGAGACAATGATGATGTGAAAAAGCTGTTGGCTTGGCTTACGCAACACCCTCCTTTCCCAGACGTAAACGAAATAATGTGTATTTCCTCAGGAGTTATTAAAGATGAAAAACGCCTTTAGACGAAATTAAACAAACATTTTCAACTTCACTCAACTGGTGTACCTAAACCGTTGATTTTAGAGAAAACATACATTGAACATGTTTTATAGAAAATTTGACTATAGAGCGTACGGTAATGGAGATATTAGAATAAAACCGTTTTTGGAGGCCATCTTGCCAATATGGCGGCTCGAGCGGCAGTGCTTGCTTTATACAAAATGTTAATCTTAGTACTGGACACCCATCCCTAGAATTATACCAAATATCAAAACTTCCCGAGTTAATTCTACCTAAAACTACCTGACGGATGGACTATCAGGGACACAACAAAAATTAGCATCACAAGGAACGAAACAATAATTTATATAAAGCAAGTAAAAAACAAGTCTAATAAAATTTATAAGTCAAATAAATCATAAAAAAAGTTCAAATTCATATAACATGGTTCTCAAACTTAAATTACACAGATCAACAAAAAAAAAGGTGGTGCTGCACATTTGATCAGAACCAGCTTATGCAATGTTCTTTGACGTGCTAAAACCGATTCTAATATATAAAAAAAATGATCACATCGGTTTTTGTCTACCACCCCTTTTATCCCCTAAAAAGAGCAAGAGAATGGTCTTGCCCCAAGTTCTGATCTAAGTTTTTTGAAGTGTTATGACGCGCTGAATAGAATTTTGGAGAGAAAAATTAAATTGTTTCTATTGTGTCAGTTTCCCTCTACCACCCTTTAAAAAGGAGTGGTAGAGGGAAACTGACACAAAAAGAGCAAAAAGGGCAAAAAAAGGGTCTTGCTTGTCATAAGGTTCTGATTTAACTTTCCTGAAACATTTTGACCCGCTGAAGCCAAAGGACTCCGCACACTTCTTATGTAAAAGTGGTGTCCGTTAAATTGGCTGAATTAGAAAATCTTTTTTCTCCAAAATTGACTTCAGCGCGTCAAAATACTTCAGAAAAGTTAGGTCAAAACCTTAGGGCAAGATCTTTCTTTTGCCTTTTTTAGGGGATAAAAGAGGTAGTAGACAAAACTGATGCGATTGATTATTTTATGTCAGAAACGGTTTTAGCATGTCAAAAAACATAGAATAAGATGGTTCTGATCAAGAGCGCAGACCCACTTGCTCTTCTACATCTACCCGATTGGCCATGTTTTGGAGATTTTCATTACTGTCCTTGCATTTACACATTTCTGTGGAATACAAACTATTTGTGGTATATTTACAAGAAAACTGACATTTTTTGTGTGTGTGTAAACCATGAATAAATTCTAAATATTGGCGAAACGGATTACGGTTATGCACCTCGACTCCTTTCTATATATACACCGGAAATAGGCCCTAAGCAAAGTTTATTTATGAGATTCTAGCAGGAAGAATGTATCTTTCATGCAACTGATTATTTTTTAGGGCAATCGTCTTATTCTTCGCTTTTATCATTTGTCATGATGTTAGGAATGCAAACTGTACAACTGACAAACAAATTGTTATACTTGCTATGTCATTATTCAATCCTTCAGCTTTCCTAATTTTTGAAATAAGTAACGTGTTGTTATCAGTTTTGTCAAAAATATTCCTTCAGGAAGTTTAACCGTTTTTTGAGAAACTAGCTATTATACCTATCTATGGCAGTAAGGTAGTGAACTAAATGCACTAAAAGCACTAGCCTCTAATAAGTTGCCTTCCAGATTGGTATGGAACTGCCACGAAGAGCTCAAAATTCTGGGTAAGCGGAATAGAGGCGAACTACCCTGGATGCCGAACCCGAGCTGGGCATCACTATAGACTCAGCCAGAAAGGTGATCAAGGTCTGGGTCAAGAATAAAAATAACCATCACTTGTCAGGCATTCCAGGAAATCGACATGAGAAAACACTTATTAAAGGATCATGCCCAAGAACTGCTCACAAAGAACATTTTGCAGTTGAGAATTATAACAGGTCTTCTGACAGGACATTTTCCTGTTGAGAAACACCTGTACACAATAGGGAAGTTTGCTGGCGGCCTAACTGCAGACTATGCGGTAAGGTACCAAAAACTATGGAGCATATTATTTACGACTGCGAGGCGCTGGACCGCAGAAGATATAATATCTACGGACAAACAAACTTGCCCGTTCTCAGACATGCATCACCTTGTCAGCAGCACAGGAGTACTTAAATGGGCAGGGTAAATTAAGACAGGGAGCGCATAATACGCCCAGGAGGCTGCGGTGCCCTCGGAGTACTTTACAGACGAGCTCTGGGAGGAGGGATTTTAGTCAGTAAGAGTCTGGCACTTTCTATATCAGCGATGGGATCCCCTCCTCCATAATAATAAAGAATATGTAGTGAAATCCATGAACTCCCTTAGATTTCAATGAATAAAGTTGCTCAAATGTGTATGAAATAGAAAAATGTCTACTAACGTGCACAAGTTTTACGGAAGTATCTTCAGCAAATTGTGGAATTAGTCTAATAGTTAACACTAGTACAACTTTTAGCACAAATTAATCTTAACGAACCCAAGTTAAATAAATGATAGGCCGCACTGCAGCATAAAGATATTCTAAAGAGCTTACAAAATAATCTCGGTAAAATATTCTTCCTTAATGCCTCTGGTGGGACAGGAAAAACTTTCCTACACAATTTAATACTCGCAAAAGTTAGATCTTCTGATCAAATTGTTATGGCTGTTGCATCTTCAGGTTTAGCTGGAACACTTCCAAATGGAAGACGAATGGAACATTAAACTTTCGAATTGACATTAATTTAGCAAACTTCTGCCTGTAGCACTAAAAAGGAACCACGTTGGAAAGAATTCTGCAAGAGTGCAAATTAGTTGCATGGCATGAATGTATAATGGCTAATACTTTTCAGGATCTGTGAAATAACAACATTATGGATGGACTAAGTTTATTGCATTCTGTAGATTTTAGGCAGATTCTTCCAGTGATTCAGACGGACTAGAGCCGATGAAGTAAAAGATTCACTTAATGTTCTCCCATTTGGAATCATGTTGACACATTACTTTTACTAATAAATATGAGAGTTCAGTTAAAAGGCGATGCACCAGGGGGTGCTTTTGCCAACAATCGGAGATGGAATTATACCGGAAGTAGGTGGTGAAATTAAGATAAGTAATGGCATGAGAAAATCCTGTTGAAACAATAAGGAGTTAATTTTAAATGTATATCCAAGCAGATAATTTTAATAAAGGGCATACGTTTGATTCTGTAAACGTGCTATTCTTTCATAAGAAAATAATACTGTGTCCCATATAAACTACATTTTTTTGTCGAGCCTCTGCTCTGTCGAGGAACTTGCTTAACATTTAATAGACAAGGAACCGACTGTTTTACATCATCTCTGAAGAATGGTACAGATAATGGCAGGCAAGAACGTACAGGTACGAGTTTATGGGTAACTAGAAATTACATATTCACGGTGCGAAACGGATTGAATGCACAACGATACAAAGTAATTTAAATGATGGGGGCTCGACGAGCGGTCGATGCCCATTCATGTAAATCAGGCCCAATGCCTTGCAATGCCTTGCCTGCCGTTATCTGTAATCCTTTCCTTGAAATTACACAGCTTCTGCGTATACGCTGATATACACGTAGTGGAGGTCAGGAAGCCAAATTTTGTCGTTTTTGGTGGACTAGTGATGTATCAAAAAAAAACAGTGGGAGAAGTTTTTAACCATACCCACTCCTTTGAACGGACACGATCTCTCCACGCAGCTTCCAAGGCGCATATACCGAGAATCGAAGGAAGAAGCGAAGGCGCGTGCAAGTCCACGCGGAAAATTTCTGTTTATACTTTGATCGTTGTCGGCTTCACTACACTAAAATAGCTTCCTAATGTCAGAAAATTTGTTGCCTTCTATCAAAGCATTTGAATACAACATAATATATTCATATACAGTGTGTCCCAGGATAGATGTAACAAGAGATATAATGGACCAAAAATTTTGGAATTTTGGAATGGTATTTGGGGATTGAGTCCTGCTTGTTGTAAAACTAAAGTATACCAAAAATGACTTGATTTGGTGTTCTACAGGGTGTTTTAGCAAAGTTGTAAAAATCACCACTAATAAAGTACCTTTATTTTTCAAAATATGAAAAAATTCCACTAAGAAAAGTTATTTAGAATGCAATTTTATACTTCTATACCAAAGTTCAGGAATATAAAATTATTTTTTTGAAACTTCCCATTTTTTCAATAAATTAGTATTTTATTTTGAACCATTCAATTAAAACGGCATAGAAATATTTTTTGTGAATTAATATTTAAAGTTATCTAGAAGCTAAAATTAGGCTATGAAAAAGGCAGTGGATACACATTTATCATTTATTATTGACATATCTGTGAAACGTAGTCAATATTATCCTTAATTTCTGTTTCAAATTAACGAACCAAGCATAAAAAATTAAGTGAAAATGGTACTCCCAGTGCGTGAAAAAATTTATATTGTGCAATGCTACGGAATTGGCGGTGAAAACTCGCTAAGAGAAGTGGTAAGCCAATTTAATTTGAAATTTCCAAACACTGCTTTGTCACGTACTCAGGCTATGAGAATAATTAAAAAGTTTCTGGCTACTGGTAGTGTTCTTAACATGAAAAGAAAAATAAAAGCATATGATGAAGACAATAGCTATTATAGCTCATGCCTCTGTTATAGAAAATCCTAGGATGCCACTAAGAGAGAGATCAGCTCTTATTAATATTAGCAAGTTTGAACTCCAAAGAATTTACAAGGCAAAGAAAATTAGGGCATATAAAGCAAATTATAAACACACGCTTGAAGAGGGAGATGACGGCCGTAGGTTGGATTTTTATTTGACCATTAGAGAAAAAATCATGGAAGAGAGATTTTTTCATCATTTCATAATTTTCTCAGATGAATCCACATTCACAACCAATGGTGTTGTTTCATCTCAGAATTGTCGGTTTTGGGCTTCTGAAAATCCAAATTTTAGAATTCATTGTAGAAGACATTATAAAAAAGTGAATGTGTGGTGTGCCGTTTCTTATCACGTTGGAGTTATTTCATTGAGGGAAGGTTAAACCAGCACAATTATTTACAGCTTCTTGAAAGATTTTCTGAAGAACATTTAAATATTTTAAGAGATATTAGTTCATTTTCAACATGATGGTTGCCCTGGTCACTTCACAGAAATGGTTAATCGGTGGTTGAATTTAAATTTTGGAGAAAATTGGATTGCCAGGAATGGACCGATCAAGTGGTCGGCGAGATCCCCAGACCTATCAATATTGGATTTCTTTTTATGGGGTCGTCTCAAGCAATTGGTTTACGCTGAACCACTTCCTAACGATGTAGCAGTATTGAAGCAGAGAATTACAAATGTCGTAAACTCCATACCGTTAGATCATATTTGAAACAGTTTTAAGGACTTCAGGGGAAGAATCGAAATGTGTGGATGTGTGTGATAGCTACATCGAATAATAAAAAAAATGTAAGCATTGTTTTGTATTGGTCAATAATGAATTTGTTTGTGAATCTCTTATGTTTTTGACATTTATTACTTGTTATAATTTTTAAACCTCATTAATCTTCTGTTAGTAATTGTTTCTTGTTTTACAATTAGTTCGATTAACATTATACCTTCTTACATGTCGTATATTCAATTTTTTATTTACCAATAGCCGCTTTTTAAGTTGATTAACATTTGCTCTTACACAACTTTAAATATGAATTCAACTCTTAATTCGCAAAAAATGGGAAGTTTCAGAAAAATAATTTATATTCCTGAACTTTGGTATAGAGATATAAAATTGCATTTTAAATAACTTTTATTAGTGGAATTTTTTCATATTTTGAAAAATAAAGGTACTTTATTAGTGGTGATTTTTACAACTTTGCTTATAAAACACCCTGTAGAACACCAAATCAAGTCGTTTTGGTATACTTTAGTTTTACAATAAGCAGGACTCAATCTCCAAATACCATTCCAAAATTCCAAAATTTTTGGTCCATTACACCTCTTGTTACATCTATCCTGGGTTAGGTTAGGTTAGGTTAGGTTAGGTTGATATGTGAGTGGGCTAGTAACAGACCCTCCACCGCGACCATCTGGTCTATTGTGGCTCACTCCTAATTATATTTCACCCAATAGGTTCAGCTTTTTGATAAAGTCGACTACCTTATTGGGTGAGAGGTTGTCCAGATCCTCTGGCAGCAGTTGCCCTTTGCCAAAAAGTGAGAATCTGGTTCTCTCTGCAGCAGGACAGGTACATAAAATGTGCGCTGTATATTATTATATCAAGCATTAACTGGCCCACGAATACAGGAAATGTGAGTACTAAAAAAAATTTTAATGTAATGTCACAAAAATATTCCATTTACGTTATTTATTAAAAGAATATATCCCGATTACCGCCCTCCCATGACATAGCCTTTCCCTTGTCACCAAACCCTAGTATAAAACTAAATCATCAACGCTACTACGGTAAAAACTAAGAAAATGGTGCTTTTGCTAGTTTGAGGAAGGATTGAAGACGTAATTGACTATTTTTGAGTGCAGCGCCCTCCAGAACGGGGAAGAGGGGTAAGTAATAAAACTAAAAGAGAAAAAAGTAAATTTTCCACCTTTTGGAATGGTTGTAACAACCCCATCGAAATACGTGCTCAGTCAAGATGCATTTGCGCTCCCCCTAATTAAATTCTTTTAAATTAAATAAAAGATGAAGAAAGAAAACGAGTTCATCGATATACCTGTAAATGACGACCACTCTGTAAATTATCCAACAGAAATTCTACAGTTCTTTCCACGTTCTGGATTCCTAACACATAAATTAAAGCTTAAGTTGGAGCACCCGTCATGTTGCTTACAAACTTAAATTCCCCTCATTTGTGTAAAGAAAATAGGCTTAAACACGTGCTTTAAAATCTTACTCATTGAAGTCAGCTCGCTAGGAGTAATGTTTTTATTCCTGGCATACAATTAATTTCGTCAGAGTACCCTTTCCTATTTAAAAGGCTTCAATTTCCTATAAGAATATGTTTTGCTATTACTGTAAATAAAGTTCAAGTGCAAATTTTATATATAGCAGGAATTAAAAATAACAAAAACAATATTTTTATTATTATTTCAAAAGGAAAAGGTAAAAATGTTGTACATAAAGAAGCCCCGAATTAATCTAGTGACAACTTATCTTCGTTATGCTGAAAATATCTAGTTTAGCTATTTAATATAATGTAGGTGATGTTGCATTGGTTTTGGGTATATGGAAGGATGCCGGCCGTGGTGAAATTTCTGATTCAAGATTTAGTATCTACTATAATAATTGTGAATATATTGAACTGAAAGAAAACAAAATTTATTGGTAGTATATATAGCGACACGCACACTTTTGCTAGCCTCCATTTCCGTCCTGAATTTTTAATTTTCGATCACTATCAATTTCACCAACAGTTGGACTGATCCGCATTAGTCTGCAGGTAATAATTTTAATTAGCACAGTAATAAATATTTATTGAACCAAGTATTAAAATATAATTAGGTTCGTTAACTATCTAAGTAAAAGTTTTTGTTCAAATAACCATATGTTGGCACGATTATTTGCCAGGAGGCCTACTCTATGCTATGCTTGAATTTATGATTTGATGACATACATATTTTAATAATGTGCTCATATACTTTTTCGGTGCACTCATTTTGTCGGACTATTCTTGAATATTAATGTCATTATGAAAACTTTTATATCAGATGTACAATAAACAGACTTTTTTGTCATACAGGGTGTTCCGTATAAGTAATGGGCTATATAGAAGCAGTGAATTCCTGATATTAAAATATTACGATTTAGCTTATCTTATTCTAAAGGTCGCGCGTCGATATTAACAGAAGTACACGGTGTAAATATCTTGTTCCATTTTTAAAGTTTTCATATAGCTTTTAACATATCTGAAACATTGGTGAGAATTGGTGGATAAAGGGTTTTTGGGGTGGGGAATTCAAATCCGGTCGAAATTTTAGTGCCTTTAGATAATTTCAGATTATTATTATTATACTATTTTTGGTGTATTTTCTAGATGGCATCACACTCTAGGATAAACATAACTGAATAATTTGAAATTAGTAATACCTATACATCTTCTTCTCCTTAAGGGAGCGATAAAACAAACGTCACTGCACTCAGGTCCTGTGGCCCATTTGCTTCCACTACAAAATCAGGAAATTTCCCATTCCATGCCGGACTCTCACCCACAGGTTAGGGTTTCTAATACTGGAGGAATTTCTTATTTCCTCCAGCACACAAAAACTAATACCGAAGTGTTTGTGCCTCAGGGTCTTAAGACCGGCAGAAGGTTGTAACGGGTTCTTGCTTAGGTAGCTGGTTTTTAGATTAATACAGGGTCCAGTTTAATTAATAAAACAGCCCAATAAAAATTAACGATTTATTTTCTTCAAGGTAAAATACGGCGTGTTACATAACATACATTTCAGTACATTTTATCATTTCTACAGATCCGTATCTTTTACGAGTATCAAGATGACATTTCCTTCATAAGGATAAATGCGAGAGAGAGAGAGAGAGAGAGGAGACGAGAGTGTAATGTGACTAAGCTGCTACTGGACGATGTCGAAAACAAATAACCATCGACGCAAGGAGCTCTCAGCTCAACACGCTGCAAGAGGCCACTAGGTCAAGTTGCATTCGTCCTGGTTCTGATGGCGGAACGGCATCGGGCAAATAACCATTGACGCAAGGAATTCTCAGCTCAACACGCTGTAAGAAACCTCTATGCCAAGTCGCATTCGGCCGGCTTAGTTACGACGTGAGGAGGCGTACATACTGAAATATGTCCAGCTCAGCACGCTGAAGACAGATGTCAGGAAGTGTACACTGCAATTCTGTTGATCGTAGCCGGGCTTTTATAGCCGAGATCTCGCCTTGCCGGGGATGTTCGTGCCGTGTGCAAATTTGGTGCCGTATGTAAAATACGTGTCTCTAGACGGAAACTTAGTAATGAAACATGAATTTAAGAATGCTTCATTACAAGGTTAGGATGTGGCTAGAAATTTACTCTACTTCCCCACAACATTTACAGTTGAGATTATCAACTACCTAGATTGTGTGCAGGTGTCTTGAAAAGCCAAGCCCAGTCAAACACCTACCATGATTCTGAGGTGCTTTCTGTTTAAGCAAAGTTATGAAATAAGGAGTTTTCGCTTGCCGAAGTCCTGGATGGGAGGCCCAGTAGTCAGAAAACTGGAAACGAGTTGAGATGTCAACTGATTTCTTGACATTTCAATTCAATTTGTTCACCTTTAAATGCCACAATGGTACAATTACAATTGTTGTACAATGAATAAGGTATGTCAATTTGAACAAAAATTCATAAGAAACAAAACAAAAAATATATATAAATATAAAAAAATATTATATAAATTAATTATATATAACAGTTCCATATACCATTATAAACAAATGTATATAAACATAAAAGGTATGTAACAAACTAGAAATATGCTACAGATATTACGATTAACTATGACTAGGCATTATAATAGCATTGAAAGTGTGTTAAAGCTGTAAGAAATCAAAAAATCTCATTTTCCTGCAATTTAATATGTTATTCAAATTCATTTATATTGTAAAAAATGCTACTTGTTAACATGTTTTTAATTTTGTTATTAAATTGGTTTGGTGACTTAAAATTTTTTGTTTCGTGAGGTAACATATTATAAGAGTAGCAACCTGCATAATATGGTGATTTCTTATATGCTTCACTGCTGCATTTTTTATGTATGTAAAAATTATTATTTCTTGTGCTGTATTTATGAATGTCAGTGCCTGTTTGGAATTTATCTTTGTTGCTATGATTGTGCTGTAATAATTTTAATAAACATATTGAAACTACGGTTAATATTTTTTTTTCTGCTTAAAAATGTCTCTACAGGAGTCCACACGCTTTAAACCAAATAGGAGGCGTATTCTCTTTCGTAGAATAAATATATTACATTTGAAGTTGCTTGTCCCCAGCCAATAATATTATAGCAGATCGCTGAGTAGGCTAATGCATAATATACTTTAATTTGAGCTTTCTCATCAAGTGTACTTTTTAGGGAGAATATGGCATAGTAGGCCTTGTTAAGTTTACCACAGACATGTTCAATTTGCTCATTCCACGATAAGTTGGAGTCGATGTATGATCCCTGGAATTTTACTGTACTTTGATTTTCCACCGCCTGATTTCTCTCTTTTCAAATTAAAACTAGATGGTGTCATTTTTTATTTAAAAATTCTATGGCCACAGTTTTTCCTGCATTGACAACAAGGTGGTTGCTTTGACACCACTTATAAAATTCTTTTATGGCATGCTGGGCATTTTTTATCGCCGCACCGCCATTAGCATCTGAGACTCTCCCAGCGATGATGTAATTTGGCAAGTCGTTAATATACAACAGAAACAGCAATGGTCCCAGAATTCCCTCTTGAGGAGTTCCAAGCTCAACATCATAAATATCAGAGGTACTCTGTTCCATTTTAACTGTTATTTTTCTACTGGTCATGTATGAAATGATCCAATAGGGAACTTGCCCAAAAAATAAAATTGAATTAAAATACTCAAAATCGTAAACTAACATCATTAAAAACCCCATAGACAATAAAAAATAACAAAAAATAAATTCTTCCAGAAATATAAGCCATTAAAATCTGCCGGATTTTACCCACTCCTAAAACGTTTCGTCAGAGGGTGAAAGTCGGATGACGGCGTCAAGCGACACCAATTCTGCTTTCGCATGCTCATTTGTCAAAAACAACTAGCAGTGGACACAACCTAACCTAAAATTCGCTGGAAAAACATCTTCAATATTCTGAAATGTCACAAAATGCTACTTTTGATTCGTTCGTGCCGAGTCGATTTTCGAATTTCGCCGTGCAATTTACGATCAGGTTTATCTGGAAGACCTCCTCTTTACGTCGCGACATCGTATGGCCGTCCCAATGGTGTTTTTCGAAAAATATGAACGTGTCAAGATTGCATGTTTTTGCAATTTTTTCGGCTCCGAAATGTAAACTGTTTTTTGCTATTTTTCGCAGATATCTCCAAAACGGTAGGAGTTAGCTCGAAGTAAAAAATAAGGTCAAACAAGCATTTTCCACTACGAATATTTTGCTATCACCAGACTTTTGATTTTTTTTTTTTCGTTTCGGAAATAACTACAGAAATGTCGGTCCCTACGGTAAAAAATCGCAAATTTTGAGCTTCTACAGTTGGCAACTATTTAATCTTTGCTCCTACGCCAAAACACTACTCTAGCTAATTTAAATATAATTAAATTTGCTAAAACTGCTTTTTTTATTTTTTGAATTCCGACAAAAATTAAGGAATTAGAGGGGGCGGGATTTGGGATTTTTTTTTTCGGTAAAATTTCTCCATTTTGTCGGTAATTAACTGAAATCGATCTCATTTACGATGTTCACTTAACATCATGTACTATTTTGACGCTCCGTTAATCTCGACCCTTCGAAACAAAGGTTTCTGAGAAAAATTATTTTTTTAAGATTTACATACACTCTATAGGAAAACGTGTAATTTCCTACATTTCCTCGAATATCTCGATAATTATTGTCTTTTTCGAAAAATTTGTAGACAGCTTATGTAAAGAGAATTAATTTTTGCTTTCCGACACTTTTTTTATTTCTTCTCTAACATAAAAAACAAAAGACTTACGACCGAATGTGCGGACGTCTCAAAGCTAACCGCCGCCCAGTCTATTAATTAGGGTGAATGGCTAAAGTACGCCATCTGTTGGACACCACGCGATACCAGTTTTCACCCGGTGACGTCACAGTGCTTTTCGTGAGGAGTGGCGAGGATTTCAACTTTAATTATTTATTGCAAAGTAAGTACTGCGATTTAAGAGCTGATATTCGGTGTAGTGTGTTTTTATATATAAATACACACTTTAATGAAATTAAAAAAAAAATGGGCAAGTTCCCCATTATTAATGGAGCCTCTTATATCTAGTGCATTTAATTTCTGAGCTAAATATGTAGGGTTAAGAGTATCAAAGGCTCGTGACAAATCGAAAAATACGCATTCCTTTATGTTTAGTTTGTCATGAGCATACTGTTCCAATTCAACTGCAGCAGTTTCAGTTGAAAGCCCTTTTCGAAACCCGTGTTATTGTAAGTAAGTAATTTATGTTTATTAATAATGTTAACTGATAACATTTGATCTATGGCAACTAAAGGCCGGCTTCGGACGGAGTGCGGGTTGCTGAGAGCCCTCCCTGCCCAGATCATCTACCTGCTCGTTATCCTTAATACCTGTATATACTAAAATAACGAGTCGAAGTTGTAGTCGAGCGTGGCCGACTGCGAATACCTAATTGATATTGCCCGAATACTGGACAATTTACATTTACGTGGTGCCACTGAGAGTCAAATACCTCTTTAACTTTTATTGTTCAAATAAGCATTCATTCGTTTGGTAATATTTTTATTAAATATAGACGTTTTAAAGTAAAATTGGCAGATCACTTAATCCATATAAAGTTCGTTCGAACCTCAAAGGCATAATATATATTGCAGTTTCCACATTCTGTACGTCTTCGTATTTCTGTATGAAAAAATTATAATAAACCATAGTTTAATACGATAACAGTTCACGTGCCTCTGGTCATCATCATGTACACCATGAACTTAATAACATACGTTCTCTTTTCCATTGTATCCTGCACTTGCTGTTCTCGAAAACTACTTCGACATCTTGGTGCACTTACGGTATGATAAGATCTTGTTTCATGCCATAAACATGCTCTATGAGCTACGCTGTACCTGCTGATATATGATGACACTGCATGAACGGGACATGTCGAGAGTATGTGTATTTGTGTATTAAGGTCTCAGGATGAGGATTACAGGACCTGCGTGTAATTTGGATATTTTATTTTAGAATTCATTTTTTCATTACTATACTCCATCCTGAGACGACAACACAAAACCCTAAGCCTGCCGACTTAATCAAAGCAAATTTCAAGTCATTAGACATTTTCTGATCTTGCAGATGTTTACAAAAAACAGAGTGAATCTGCTTGTGCATGTACCATCTCGGCAGGTTTTCATGCTCTGCATTTGCGATTTTAGCCCTATGCATTCAATCTTACTCAGACCTTAGAGGATACTTACTAGCATAGGATCAAGTGCGAGCTCTGGTAATCTGATTTTAAATGAGCGGCTTTAAATAAAAACGCTCCTTTGTTACAGGAAGGGTAGCTCAGGTTAAGGCGTATTGAGTGGAGAATATGCTGACCCACTGTCTATCGCGCTCTGGGTTCAAACCCCAGCTCAGGTACTGACAACACCGGTGGGTTTGGATGTAGATTAGATTAGATTAGATTTGAAAAAGGAAGTTAGCTTATTGGCCTTGGCCAGCGCGACCCCTGTGGATCTATTGTGGCAATCCTTAGAGCTCCTTATCCAGCTTTGTCTTTTGTATCAGACACCATAGCCTTGATAAGGGCTCCTTGGTATAGCTATCTGCCCTTGGTTTCTCTTCGCCAAGTAGTTGGAACCTCAGTCTGGCTAAGCCTTCGCAATGGCACAGCACAGATACTGAGGTGTCCTCTTCCTCTTGACAGAATCTGCATATTGCCAGGCCCATTAGATTCACATGTATATTAAGCCTACAATGTCTAGTTAGAAGACCTACCATTATTCGAATGGCCTTTCTATCTTGGCGTAGTAGGTCTTCCGTGAATTTGGCCGATCGTTCTTTAATAAACTTTTTGGCTTGTCTCTGTTGTGGGAAATTCTTCTACCACTCTAAAGATTTATTTTGTACCCATTCATTAACGGACGTTCGTATGCGTGGCATAGCCACACCGCAAAAGGATTCGTATCCTACTAGGGCCTTAGATGCGCCTTTCCGGGCCAGTTCATCAGCATTCTCATTTCCCTTGTGTCCCTCGTGGCCTGGTACCCATGCCACGGTCACTTTGTTCTGACTTCCTAGGTCTGTAAGGGCATTCATACAATCCTATACTAGTCTTAAATTGACCTGCATGGAATCGAGTGCCTTTAGCGCTGCTTTGCTATCGGAAAAAATGGAAATTGACTGGTTTACAGTTCCTTGCCTCATTATTTTCTTTGCACACCACTGTATAACGGCCACTTCAGACTGAAATATTGTGGTGTGTATTCCTAGACTTATCGGGATTTTCGTTTTCGACCTTATCCCGTAAATCCCAGCTCCGACTCCCTGTTCTGTCTTGGAGCCGTCCGTATACCAGATCGTTTGCGCCTCTCTGTCCGGTATTTTGGGGTTTGGATGTATGACTGCGTTTTTCCAAATGTGTAACCCCCTTCCGGACAACTTTGGCTTTGGATTTGGGGTTATCTACTATATGTGGTGTGTTTATGTTTGTTTTTATGTTCTCCTTTTCATGCGTGGTAATCATTTATGTAAGTGAATGTTTACTACGAAGTGATCGAATAGCTGTATCCACTGTTATTCTGTCATATGGACACAACATATTACTATAAGTAATCTTCAGAGTGATATGAACAGTTTGCCATGCATTAAAATAAAACAAATTTTTTTAGTTTCCAAGCAAGCGGGAATATTTTTCATCAAAGCTCTCTTTTCAGTCACAATGAAATAGCATTGAATCGATAGAAGGGAATAGTATCTTCATTAGTCACATACACAAATAGTGTTTTGGTAAGCCAGGAGTATATACATAAACGTAAACAACATTGTTACTAGTTGAAAATATACAACACGCATAAGAACATGCAATTAAGTACATAAAATAACAGTAGATCTCACCTCTTTGCGAAATCAATCTCCAAAAGCGCTTGGAATGCCAGATCCTTGCCACATGAAGAAGCCATATATGTGCGTACAATCTAAATTAAGAAATTTAAGAATTAACCCATTTACATTTTTAAGCCTTAGCTTGAGAAAATTTACACCTAGCTAGTTAACGATCTGTGGATCATGTAAATTAACAGCTTAATACAACGTATTATATGGGCTTCGTAATGTCATAATGTGGAGATTATATTGACTAAGATATGATATGTCGATCATTAACCTACAATATTGCTGTAGTTGTTAACATTTAATTATATTCATCGTTGTGACAGTCTTTTGTTTTCAAAGTATGTTAATTTATTTAATGAGGGGATAAGGGTTTCATCATATTAAAAAAAAATTAAGTGATTATGTTTCACATGGTGAAATTCATAAACACAGTACTAGACAGAAACATAAGTCAAAATGCGACAAATTATTATGGCCCAAACATTTTTAATAAGTTGCCTTTCAATATCAGGACGTTGCCGAAAAACAAATTCCATTATAAAATTAAACAAACGCTGGTGAATGGAGCATATTATTTATTTGACGAGTATTTATGTGATGTTACTCTATGTTAAAGTATTCCCAATATTTTGAGCCCTTGTATGTTGTAGTATACAACATTTGTACTTCTGTCTTATGTAATATTATGTGTAATTTTGCCTATGTAAAACCACCGGTTCTCAACATGAATAAATTATTTATTGATTGATTAAATATGTCATAAAGAACCCCGCACTAATCTTAAGGAAAAGTGGTCCCGGTCAAATTTGCTGAATTTTTAATATGCTGTAGATTTCAACTTTTTGGTCAAACTATCTCATAGAATAATGTGCAATTTAAAAAATTTCTAATTCAAGATTTTTTTCATATATTTTATATTGTGATACGTTCTAATAGCCCTTTATAATATTTTGTACTAAAAAGATTTGTTGTTTTAATAAAAATAGCGTAGAAGAAAATATTAACGTATGAAAAATGTTGGCGAACGCGCCGGGAATCCTATAGAAAAATAACAAGTGAAGAAAATATTCGGTTAAATTGGCTAAAGCGTGTATAAAGTATGTGTCTTGTTGATTGAAAAACTTTCGGAAATTGTTCCTTTGACCTAATACTCCATCAATAAATTAAAAGTACAGAATTTTACAAGAATTTACAGCTGTATCTCGAAAACTAGACATAATATCAAGTTGGGCATATGAGAAATTTTGATTAGAAAGAAGAAATCTACAACATATTGAAAATTCAGCTAATTTGACCGAGACCACTTTTCCATAATATTAGCGCGGGGTCCTTTTCCAATATTGTCTGTAACTTCCAATATGCGTTCAGTCCTATAGGCCTTCTCGTTAAGGGTTGTTCTGATCTATGGCAAACACCACCGAAAAGGGCTCCAGGATTCTAGCTTGTCCATTTCCTTTGCTTTCTCGTTCCCTGGACACATAATATGTCTCAAAAGTTACACAATGTGTGTTTTCTATGTTTCGAAAGAGTTTCACTTAGAGTATTCTTGCACCGAGTATTCAGCTTTGAGAGTCACATGATTTGACTTCGAAAATACTTTTTACTGAGATGACATGGAAAATATTCAGGTCATTTCAGTAACTATCTGAAGTCTAAAATATCTATACTTTATTTATAATGGAATTTCAATCACTGCAAGGAAAGTCGAGTAAGAATGTATTGTTTCCTTGGTACTGACCAGATAAGTATTTCTTTCATTTCTACTACTACCAGAATGGTTAAAACCTCTGCCTGGAAGACTGTTAGTTACAAAACTCTGCAGTATTTTTCGATTATCCAGAAATATCATGATAATAATGACTGTGTATTAATTAGTTGTAATGTTACAGATGTGAAAATGCACAAAGGTTTTAAAAGCGCGAAATTTTATCTCCTTCCATTGAATGGATTGTAGTGTTTGATACGAAAGGTGCAGAGGCATTTGATAACTACTGCTGTATTTAATGTATTTCTAATATTTTTGAGTTATCTTCTTCAAAGTTTTTTTGACACAACTGTGACAGCTGATGATGCCTTTCGCTACAAAATTGTGTTCCACTTGTTAAACGCTCAAAAACGTGTGGTTATGGAAAGACTTGTTTCATTGACAAAGTCGAATTTAAACGTGTGGTTAAACTTGGATATTCTTAATCGCTATTAAAAACTCGTTGGTATGGTACTTAACCCGAATTTAACTTCTCGCTTTGTTTTTACCTAATGGGACTGGCTGTAACTGACATCCTTACTTATCTAAGGTATGTTGAATAGTAAGTAATATAACCATAAATTTAAATTAGTTCTATATGCTAGCGTAAAAACTCGAGTAAAAACTTAGTCAAACGTTACTGATGAAGAAAAATAAAATGAGAAAATACAGTTTAGTACAGTTTATCTCTCCAATGTTATTATAAGTATACTATGCATTATTGTAATCCGTAAAATTATGATATAATCATCGATCTACCTCAGTATTTAAATACTAGGTAATATCTAAAACGGTCAATAGCCACAAAACTCCAAAAATTCAAGACTTCATGCATAATTTTGTTTTCAACTACTCTCGCAAGCACATTATAATTTCTCCTCCGTTTCTTGAATACGACTTTAGATTCACACACCTATATTATGCATATATGTTCTGTGCTTACACATTTTTCAAGAAAATTACGTGGCATTACTATGGGGTGTATGTATGTATGAAATGTAATAAAATAGAGAGTATTGTATTTAATAACCTAAAAGTTCTAGTTAACAGATGTTCTAAACTTATGAACAAAAAATTACAGGAGGAAATTTACATAGATAAGAAAATGAAAAAAATCAAAACGGCTGGTTTTTTATAAAATCTTATATATAATCAAAATTATTTATAGTTTATTCCTTAATCATATGAATTATTTTTTAAGGTTCAGCGCCATCTCTGTGCACTGTAGACGAAAAATTGAAAATTGAAATTTTTGGGGTCAATGAATATTTTCAGAATTTTCGAGAGAATGATCCGGAGATATTTAACTGAAACATATTGCATAATTCACCGTATCCTTCTCGGACCCCAGGTATCATATATGATACCTCGGTTCTAAATTTTTTTCTCAGCTCATAGTTGGGAATCATGAATTGCCTGTGAGTATCATATATATGATATGCACCCAGAATTGCGCACAAAATTTTGCATGCGAATCAGACGCGTTTTAACCTTTGTGCCACGTGAGTGGACATTTGGGTTATGGCAACCATTAAGGAAATAAATCGTTTGAAACGTAAGTAATCTATATTTATTGATTTTAGTTATCACATTGACTGAAATAATGTTACTTCTGATAGTAATATGTTGCATTTGACTGAATTAGCTGAAATATACTTTTTCTTTACCCTTGAACTTAAGGTATCAATACTGATATTTTGGGTCTCTCTCAATACAAAAATATAAAAATTGCAAACTACTAGGATCGCTCTCCCTGGAAGAACTGCAGCTGTCAGTCGATAATATAGACTTGGATAAATTGGAGGTGGATGATAATCTTCTTTGTGATAAGGAGAAAGGAGAGGATGAGTTTGCTTGGACCACAGCCAGCCAAGATCAAGAGGAAATAGTATTAGAAAGTGAAAATGAAGGTAATGACGACACCAAGTAAAGTGAAGATGAGTACAATGACGACGAACCTTGATAAAATTACTTCCAAAAGGAAAAAAAATCAGATACTAGCGAGGATGAAGAAACTGTCCAGCCAAGTGCTAACCAACGAAGAGTTGTGCCCATTCCTGTTAAAAGTCACCGTAACCAGGAAGGAAATCATCTTCCTGAATTTATAAATGACAAGCAAAAATCGTGGCCAAAGTGCAGATATGCAGGCTGCAAAAACCTGACATTTTCAAAATGTACAGTTTGTAATGTATTTTTATACTGTAGTGTTCAGCGAAACCGTTTTTCTAATTTCCATAAATAAATTTGAGACCTAAAATTTTTTCATTCTTATCGTATTGAAGACCCAACGTATCATATATGATACCCAATTTTTCAAAAAACCCAAAAACTTTTTCGAAAATGTGGGCACATTACAGTGTTATTTAGACCCCATTGAACAACTTTATGTTACATGGCATTAATATTTTAAGACAAATTAGTTGTGGGTCCAAGGAGGGTATTATATTTAAAAAATCATAAAATTATTTTTTTTAATATTTGCAACTGCATTTCCGTAGTTGGACTACATTTTCAAGTGCAATGAATATACAAATAAAATTCTCGGACGTTAATACATTGCAAGGGATTATGTTATGTAACTATGATTGAACAAATAGTGAGAGTAGGCCTACTGTTACATACTGATTGAATTATTTTTACCAGTAAATAATTTTCACAAGAGAGCCTATAAACCCCAGGTTTATTATGTTTATATGTTTCCTGTTTTGCATTGTAAAATATATTCAACATTTCTTAGCTAGGTTTAATTGCTATTTGAAGATTATGACTTGATGTTATGACAAGGAGCAAAAATGTATTAGATGTTCAGAAGTTTTTCCCGGATTCCTGTTTAATTGTAGGTTTTGAAAATTGTAATCTGCTATATTTACTGAAAACTGTTGTTATTTGCTATTTTTGTTATGATTCCTATTTTGTTATTTATGTTTCCGTTTGATACAGCGAAGGCTCTATTAACTATAGATTGGTATGAACTTATTTTATGTGGAAAAGGATGGCTTGAATCTGCTGGTATACGAACGTTTGAAAATATTTGTTTTATGTAGAAAAAAAAACGATAACATATTTGTATTTTATTTATATGGAGTAAGTTTAAAAAGATAATTCGTCGATTTTATTCTACTTCTGTGGTGAATGAAATGTTTGGGTGTATACTGTTGATAAAATGTTTTTTGTATTTTTTGAGTGTTTATTAAATAAGAAATCAAAATATCATCTGCATATCTATACCAAAAAATTATTTTTTGGAATATGGGAGGCTTAAAAATAGTTTTTTCTATAAAATTTCTGCCATAAGATGACTCACTGAGAACCCAAACCTAGTTTTTGTTGTAAAATGTATTGACAACCTGTAAATAGGCATAATTCAAATAATGTAATGATTTCGTCTTTCATGTTTATATTAGTATGGCAGCCCGTTATCAAAAACCTCTATCAAAACAAAGAGCTTTATCCCAAGGAAACTCTATAGATTATGAAATTCTAACACACTTTCCATACGACAAAAGTTTGAAAAACGATACGGGAGGCTGACAAATGACTTTCCGTCTGTCGAAAAATATGTGTCGTCATTTTTATACGGCGGCGAGGCAGTTCTCGATTAATTCTCATTAAAAATGATGAACAAGACATGAACTAATCGAGAACTGCAATTTTTCATTGATCTAAGTACGTGCTGGCGCGGCGGCGCGCGGTGAACATAGAGAGCTGGAAGACTTCGTTGTCTATGGCAATGACATGGAGTGTATCCAAAGCCATTTACCATCTCCAGCAGAAGGTATAGAAACCGTGTGTACGTAAATAAAAGATGACAGCTGCTGGGATAGAGGATGCTGCGTTGCCGTTATAATCCACCGCATTTAGGATTTTTCTTCAGACCAATTCATACAAAAGCAAATGTTGGTTTTCCAGGTAGGTTTGGGTGTCCTTAATAAGGTCTCAAAAGTCCCCGAAGTGGGAGTGTAAGGATAAAATTTGGCAACGCTGTAAAGGGCTAAAATCGTGCTTGGAAACGAATTTCTCTAGATATCTCGGTTTTCATTGCCTCTACGACAAAAATACGTTAGGCCAAAAAGAAAGCTATGGAAATTCTGTATAAAAAAAGATAGAGGGTCTTTTTTTCGTATACGCTATAATTTTCTTGAAAATCTTGCATTGAATTTGAACTTATGGGATATTATGGATAATTTAAATACTCTATTCCACACTACCCTTGAGGTTGAGTACTAGGCGCGTTTTTTTTATGTGGTTTCCCCGGTAGGTCTAATCCATGACTGTCATAGTTATTGAAATGTTGTCAAACTAATAATTTCCTTCTTGTTCGTTTTCTCCTTCTATAAATTCATCGACTCGTTCGAGGAAATCCGAGTCAATCTGAGAACTTTCAGTCTCTGCTTCAGTGACGGCTTCTATTTCTGACGAGTTTTCAATCGGTTCAGCATTCAAACAAGATTTTCCATGGCAGTTGCCGCAAACTGGTGAGCAATTAAGTCCCAACCTCCGACAGCCACACAATGGTCCACAAGAGAGTGCAGATGTAGTGTCACACCCAGAGAATGCGTGCAGAAACAATATGTGATCTCGAATATCTTTATGGTGATCAAAGCTTCGTGAAGAATAAATTTTTCGTTGGACCTTCCCTCTGCCTGGTTTGAGGAGAAAAATTTCTTTATTAATAGGTGTACGAGCAGTTAAAATTATAAGAAGATCCACTTCTTCCCCAACCACAACCGTAGTATTTTTACATGATTCCCCAAGCGCTGTTTCGCCTATCAAAATGTCAGCATCATCTTCAGCATGACTAACAATATAATTATTTGCCTCAAACTTGTCTGTCAACATCGAAATCAATCTGATTTTATTTTTATTATTGAAAAGGAGCTTCTCTTGGCTTACAGTTGCAACCATCTGCTCATCAAAGTAAATGTCAACAGATGAAGCTTTTTAGGACCGACGAAGCTGCTCCACAGCCTGCACACTGTTGCTAATATTTTCATAACCATCAAAAACAATAATAGAGTTCGAGCCAAAATTATTTTGCACATAATTAACTTATGTTTGGCAAATAGCACCGTAGGTTTCATGTTGATGCCATATAACTCGGTGCAAGAAAAATCCCTCATCAACGATATAAGTGGCATTTTGGAGATCTGGTTCAGGTTCAGATGGCTGGAAATTGTCACAGAAAGCTCACTTGTTCGTCTTGCGCATACCAACTTCGTCAAAGAGTGACACCGGATACGAAGCTAATTCATACTCCAAGTAGGTGCGAAGCTTTCATTTGTTCTCTTCATGACAGTAATCCTTTGAAACAACAATAATGGATCAATGGGCATTGTTGTATCATGAACTTTAACATTGCTATTGACAGTTAAGAGTGGAAGCACTCTATCTGCACGTAAGAATTTAATATCACAGAAATTGTTGATAATTTTTTTCTCCATTGCAGCAGTTCCAATCCTATGAGCATCATGACATGTTATTTTTCCATCACCAGTAACCCCTGTTGCAATCGACATCATTTTTGGCACAATTGGGAAGGGATTATGAGAATTGAACCAATCTGACACTTTATAAACATCCTCGGTATCTCTCTTTATGCAAAATTCCCTTGCATCAACATGCTGTCCCCCCTAGTGAAATAGTTGCCGAGTCCTTCGCTGATGTTACTTGCAGTCAATAGTCCAAAAACCCATTTATTCACGATACTTTCATCTGTAACTCTTCCACGAGTAAAACCTTCTTTTGATTTCGACGATTTCATAAGAGATTATTCAATTATCATATCAGTAGATGTTCCACAGAAATATGTATCTGAACGTTTAACAGAGAAAAAGTCGTTTCGGATTTTTTTTTTATGTTTTAACCCTCCGTGCAATAAAAATTGCCACAAATAATTTTTTTGATTTTAGGTATGACTTACTGGAATTTTTCAAGAAAACTATTGCGTATACGAAAAAAAGACCTTCTATGTTTTTTATAGAGAATTTCCATAGCTTTCTTTTTGGCCTGATGTATTTTTGTCGTAGATTCAATGAAAACCGAGATATCTCAAAAAAATTCGTTTCCGAGCACGATTTTAGCCCTTTACAGCGTTGCCAAATTTTATCCTTACACTCCCACTTCGGGGACTTTTGAGACCTTATTAATGACACCAGAACCTACCTGGAGAATCAACATTTGCTCTTGTATGAATTGGTCTGAAGATGCGGCTCATTTTTTACTAAATGCAATGGATCATTATAGAGACTTTATACTCTGTATAGTGCCAACGCAGCATCATCGGGCACCTTGTATCAGAGTCTCCTAGTATGTATATGTGTGCTCTAGAATGATGCGGCGGCGCGCGCAATACGAGAAGAACAATAAGAAGACGTGGACTACGGAAACGAATCAGAAAATGAGATATGTATTAGTGAAAGCTCCTCAGATGATGATGAATTAAATGTTTGAAACTATAATAATAAACCTGACAATTCAACCCTTCTTCTATCATTACTGTATGTCCGGAACCTCGAAATTCAATTCCAATTCCATTTAAACAAATTCTCTGAGAGCTTGTGCTTACAGACAGCCTTAATTTGCTTTTTTCATCATCATATTCTTCAAATGTGAACTGGAAAAAAGTTCAGTTCATATTTTTCTCATCTTCTTAATATTTGGAATAGCCTGAAGTGGAGAACTGCCTCACCGTGATGACTTGATCAGCCCTCAAGATTAAGCAACATGCAAATGTAATCACTCATAACTGAACTAGCGAAAAGTTCCGTTCGAACTTTCTTGAGGTCAAGAGACATCGAAACTATTCGATAATGAGCAGAACTGCCTCGCCGCGATGACCAGAATTTTGACCGGTGGCTATTTATCATTATTGCGGTCTTTGTAACTCAGTGTATCAGTCAAAAGGGCAGTTCCCAATTTTTCCTCATCATATTTACTTCCCTCGACAATAAGACAAAAGAAACTGCCTCGCTGCGAAGATGGAGATAACTGGTTTTTCTATACATGTTCAAAGCCCGATTTGAACCTTTAAGGATAGATGAAACGTTTCGTCACCCTAAACTTTTCTTCTCAGCTCTCTCCCAGAACCGATGAGAAACGCTGGAATTATCTTCGCTAAAGTAACTCGAAAATCTTGGTAACGGGCTGCCTTACTATATTAGTGTTCTCTGCGTCTAAATATTTTTTGTATTATTTTGATGTACCTATTTGAAAACATGTTACTAACGTCAAAGGATGTTCGGATTGAATTTTCTGGAAGTGCAATGTGTTTTAATTTGTACTGAATGAGTTGGTGTGAATTACCTACACATGTATCAAGAATTCAGTACAGCTTAGAATAAATGGAAATATATTACACTAAGAAGTAAAATCGCGCCATATACCTTAAAAAAGAAACACCAAACAGCTACGGACACGTGTTTCGGAATTATTGTTTCTCATCAGTATAGCAAGAAAAAAGGATCTGAAAAATAGGAACAACAACTGAAAGGTCGAAAATACAGTACACAGGACTTCAGACTTCAATTTATGCATTCATATCTAGATCGGACTAATTTTAACCCTGACAATCGGCACGTAGAGCCCTATGTGGACTGCCATTTCAACCTGGCTAGTTAAATGAAATTCAAAAGGAATTAGTAGGATCAAAAAAACAACAAGGAAAATCGCGCCATATACCCTAAAGAAGAAACACCAAGCAGCTACGGATGCGTGTGTTTTTTGACTCTACTAATTCCTTTTTTATTTCAATTAACTCGCCAGGTTGAAATGGGCAGTCCACATAGGGACATAATATACAGGAATTTTTCAGTTAAAAACGTCTTTTCTTAACATACCTACTTGCAGATTTTCTTGGTCATTGAACTTCTAAACCTATTTTTTATGATTTTTAATTTTCAGTTTCAGACGAAATGAGTTGATCAAAAAGTTAAAACTAACTTAGAGGCTGCGAATAGATTTGAATATGCTGAACAATACAGATTGTATTTAAAGAGTAAACTGTAACAGCGGTATAAAGACTTTTTACACATCTCAGATTTATTTTTGCCGCCCTTATATTATTGCTCATTCTGTCTTTATCGTTATCCGTCTGCATTTCTGCTTCTAACGAGACTATTCCCCATACAGACTTTTCGCAAGTGTGTGCCATTTAGTTTCAAAGTCCATCATCAAAAATGTAGTAATTAATTAAGAATGTGGTGCAAAGCATAGTTAAAAATAAAATCACGTAAAAAGTATAATCTTACCTGATCTCTATCAAATATGAGAGTGTCGTAGCGGCGTCGACTATACAGCAGCATGATACAAAAGATTTTCAGTTTATATTACCGAGTATATACTACTTTACTACTTTAATTTCTTTCTTCTTCCCGGCGGGCCCTCCTCGGAGGGCCCGCCGGGAATTTGCCCGATTTCCCGTCTGTCCTTTCCGGGACTGCACAGAGAACCTTTCTATAAATATCTTGTATATCGGCGTCGCGTCACTTAAAGATATTCAGAAATCAAATTAATTTCTACAAACGTCAGGTTTTTTTGAGCAAGGACAAAGAAATTCTTTGCTGTCATGTTCAGCAGGATATTTTGAGTGAAAATAATGATTGCATTGTCAAGCTGCGTCAATAGAATCAATTTTAAATTCACAAAAACGTATTCCATTAGTCACATCGATGATTTAATTAAAAACAACACCATTAGAAAATATGAAAACGCCTCCATAATAAATACATTTTATTTATACAAAGTATAAAACAAATACACGCACCTTTTTATATACATAAATATAAATAACAATATCATTCGTACAAACACTACCTCTAAGACTATCGACAGAAAAAGTTGAATTATTTTTTAAATATTTTAACTCTGCCTGTCAATACACAAATTAATAAATTATCTACCAACTTTAAGTGTACAATATTTTAAATATATATTTTAGTTTATACAAAGTCAATTTTTAAAATAAATTGTTCTATCACTTTGATCTTAATTTCAACTTGTTTTCTAAATGTCGTTCTAAGCGGGAACTTGTGACATTTCTGATAACTACAATAGTAGTAACCAATATACATATTAAGAGAAATATAAATCAATCTATTATATGGATTTCTAGTGGGCAGTATAGATTTTTTTTTTAAGAACTCGACCGTCAACTCGATAAAATTTAAGAATACATAATAATAATAATTATAAATGCTCTTGTTAAAAGTTCTTGTAATTTTTACCCATAAAATAGGAAATGAAGAATCTTTTATGAAATCTCACATTTAGTTAATCAATCACGAGTCTTGTGTCTATATAAGTAACAATTGCTTTCATTTTAATAATTGCAAAATGTACAGTTTTGTCAAGCCCATAATAGTTACTTTCTTTTTTGGCTAATAAGTACATTAATTAATGTTTTGTTCTGAATCCTTAATTGCTCATGCCCAGAGTTACCATAAATAGAGGCTATCTAATAATATGCCAACAAAATTATACTTCAAAATCTATAGGGCAATTTTGACCATATTTAAAGAAACGTATTTCTGTTCTAAGAAATCAAAAATATTGAACTGTCTGAAAAGGGGTCTATAGTCACTTGGTATACGTATATGTACCTTATTAGCTAATATTCATATTGAAATCATTTAAAAATACCTTTGATTTTATTTGCTCATAATTACCGTTGCGTTGAGTTCGATGTAAAGTAAATATTTTTGTAACATATCGTTAGTTTGTCGATTTTTTACAAAAAAAATAAGAGACTACCGAAAAACCAAAAAATAGCGATTTCTGGACCTCATATGTCCGGTCTAGCTGACTTTATGTCTTCTATAACGGGGGTTAATTATTTCTGGAATAAGATATGGCTTTAGGGACACTTGGATTTTTTTTCTTAATTTCCCTAAGTTTGCAGAGCCAGTATGTAAGAAGTAAGTTTTCTTTTGTCATTTTCTACATTTCCTTACCCTAACTGCAACATTTCAGCTTGTATTAGTCCCACAAAGTTCGGGTTCTCATTTTTTTCGTTATAAAATAAAAGAAAGTGTACTACACTTTTTTCGAAGGCCGCCCACTGAAAGTGTCAATAAATATATTTTATTATACCATTCACTCTGGGAGTTGACTTAGGTGCCATACTTTTGCAGTGGATGAAGGTCCGCCGAACAGAGACAAATATATATTTTTCTACTGAAATATTGAATAACACTTTTCGTGTAAGATGTCAAATCTATTTCGCTAGCCGTCAAGAAATGTCATTTCCGTACGCTCCGGCTGGCTTGAATTTTCGACAACATACGGTCGTCCCCTCTTATATTAACGACGATTTCGTTTCAAAATTTCTTGTTTTGCATCTTTTGCCATATATTTCATTGAATCCTTAAAAAGAGTATTCCAATTTTAATTAATGAGAATAAACGTGATCGTAGGAAAAATATAACACACAATCCGAATTGGAGTTGTATTGCAATTACGCACTCGCCGCAATACAAATTTTGTCCAACTGTGCGTAATATGTTTCTTACTTTTACGTTTTGCTATCATGCAATTATATTGAAAACTATGCGTCAGGTCACTATTGGGCCAAGCGATGCTAAACGGGATTTCCATTCAGTCTTCTATATAACATGGCAAGGTTTTTCATCCAAGTTTGTATGGCGTTTGTATATTGCAATTAAATGCGGCATAATTTATAGTTTAAAATTTGCAACACCGTTTGATGTTATGCATTGACGCCTCGACTTCTGACACCTTAATGTTGATGTGTCCTTTTCCTCCATTCTGCTTAACTGTATAGCAGTTAAACATTTGTATGTTTTAGGGAAAAAACAAGAATTCAAAAAAAATCAGTCTGAATGCTGTGATGTATTTTGGAGCTCTGAAAATTACGTGTTTGGTTCTGTATGGCAGCCATTAGCATCCACTGCAATAGTACGGTACCTAGTTTCCAGCGCATTTTCTTTTCAGCTCTTAAACCAACTCCCACACTGAATACTATAATAAAATGCACCAGCATTTTTTAACACTGGTCGTTCCTGCCCCATCTACTAGACAGGTGTGGCAGTTGAACTTTCTTATCCTCCGACATTTAAATAGCAAACTTTTCTTCTTCTAGATAAATATGATTTTATGTTATGAGCTCCTGTTCTATTACATTCTTCTCGAATTATAACACAGGAAGTGATAAAAAGATGACGTATTTTGCCATTTTGAATTACTTTCCAACTCAAATTGGTTTCTACATATCTAGGTACATTTTACTTATATGGAAATACAACTGAAAATACAGAGTGACCCCAGTTACCAAACATTTCATATTTTATTCGATTTCAAAACCTCCCTGGTCTAACTAAAAGTGTTCAGTATTCCTATTTATATATAAACGTTTACGCATCAGCCTGAAATATTAGGTAATAAAGTCCAGTTCTTCGTTACCTTTCTCTAATATACAGATAGAATTGAGTGAAATTTTATTTAATAATTTTTAGTGACCCTTATTTTGTGGAACATGTTCAAATTAAAAAAAAATCAATAACTATCTTCCTCAGATAAAAGTGATGTAATATGTTTGTTTGTTTCACGTTGATAATTTAGTTATAATTTTAATCGAAACTAATCAACACCATGAGTTCATAATCAAAAGCAAGGTGATGATATTAATTTGATATCGCTAGACTTCCAAGACTCATCCAGCCTAAGTTAAATTATTTCACAAAATTGCCCAAAACTTAGTTACCATTATATTTGTAGCATATTTGTTAGATTTATTCAGATCTCTATCTGTGTTTACCGTCGATGGATCTAGTTTTTGGTACAATAACGTTACATTTTTAAAATGTCCTTAATTCTTATGCAAATCACAATGAGAGTTGTCTTATTTCTTATCCTATACTAAAACTGTAAAATCTGGTTAATCCAATCTCTAAACTCGCTAATTCTTGTGTACACTCCGGGCTGGTTAGGTTCAGCACATCCAATACCCCAGGAGATTACTCCCGCTAGAAGGAATCTCCTGTCTTCCCTTTGAATAACCATAGGACCTCCCGAGTCTCCCTCACATGAATCGAAGCCTCCCCGTCTCCATCCGGCGCAAATAAATATATGAGGGATGTGTTCAATGTAACCAGCTGATCTGTACATTGTTTCGCATACTGTGTTGTTTATCACGGGGACTGATACTTCTTGTAGGATGCTGGGTAAAGGTCCGTCTGAAAAAATTATATAATAAAGAAATAATAAATAATTTAGTTATCAAAATACATCGTATCATAAAGGGGAGGGGGAGGGGTTTACAGTGTAAACTTGAGTACAACTTAGAGAGGCAGAAATTATTTTTCTTTTGTACTTCTGAAAGTACTTACAAAGATCATCCAAATGCACAAATGCATAAATGAAACATAACTCAAAGGTCTGCGCAAAATGCTCCAATATATTCCTTATACTAAATTAAGATGATTTAACCAAGCTCCGTGCTCCGTTAAGGCTCTGTCGAACGATAAATATCTGACAAAAGACAAAAGATTGCTTCTAGCGATGGGTATGTAATGGAAAAAGGCGTTTTTTGACACTTTTTCTTGCTTTTGGTGTTATGTAGGTAGTTAATAGTTGATCATGCACATGCACATGCGAAGAAGCTCAAAGACAACGGTTTGGTCAATAAGTTAAAAAAAAAATTACTGGCGGACATTCTTATTTCAAACATTTCTTGTCTCTTGTTCCATTTCTCCATCTGCCATATAGTCCACGCGTCAGGTCGTATAATGAGGCCTTACCAGGAATTAAGTCGGGAAGTTTTGAAGTTGAATTGAATTTTGAAATCCACATTTTGCACAAAGCAATATCTGCCGCCGGCTGCGGCGTAGCCATATTGACAAGATGGCCGCCAAAAACGGTTTTCTTGAAATATCTCCTTTACCTTGGGTTTTAGAGTTAAAAGACTTATTACAAAAATGAAAGACGAGCCAATTTCCTACAAATTACGTTATATATATATATATATGTTCTTTGTAAAATCATTAGTTTAGACACAACAGTCGATTAAAGGTAAACATATTCATTTTACTCTCCCTAACGATATGCTTAAATTTATGAGTTTTAAATGAATTCAATTTGGATTATTATTTGCAAACCCTTTCAACTGAAATTCTACTTACTTCTTACCTGCGCCGCGTCCACCTGTGATTAAAGCAAACCTTCACTGGCCGAGCGCTGTTGTTTTTACAACGTGCATAGTCTCTGGCTTTATCGCTTTTCAGTATTGCTTTGACCATAGTGCAATTCTAACAACGTTTCGTATCTGTTATTTTTGTTATCATTGCTCTGGGACATATTTTTTTGCAGACTGTGAAATTTACAGAAGAACAACACTTAGCCGTGAAAAACATTCTTTGTAATTTAAACAGATCTACGATCTTCTCAACGGATCACCAAGGTTTGTTTAAAACGATTACTAAAAAATTTGAAGAAGGACTAGCAAAACTGAAAACTAATGGACCTACCGTTATACTGTGGGTGCAATATTTTTGCATGGTAACTTTGGTGAAGTAGTTTATAGAAGCAGAAAGAATGGGTAATCGGCAGCTTCATCTAGAAACTGCCCAGATAACGCTCCCTTATTTCCACGCAAGTGGCCATCATAATTATGCAAAATCGTGTCATTTATATTTGCAAGATATGATATCCTTAAAAGACAAAATGACTCCTGATGAGTACAATAAATTTACAACAGACGGCTTTTTCACAATCAGGCGCACCAATAAGTCTGTTGGTCAGATATGACCATTGAACAAACGCTAATGAGGACGATGAAAGCTATTGAAGGGCTTACTCATGGACGAGGAATCACGGATAGCGTGTTGATAATGTGGACATTGGGAATAGTGTATTTGCACAACGTATGCGAGGAGATTGAAAGATTTTGCAACGTTTCTTTTGCATCTACAGAACATCATATGGATATGAGAAGTTCACGTATTATTCGAGACAATAATGGTATGCAAAATCTGTTGGCTTGGCTTAAGCAACACTTCTTTCCCAGACGTAAACGAAATAATGTCTATTTCCTCAGAAGTTATTGGAGATGAAACCGCCTTTAGACGAAACTAAACGAACATTTTCAACTTCACTCGACTGCTGTACCTAAACCTTTGATTTTAGAGAAAACATACGTATAGTATATTTTATAAAAAACTTCCTACTCTATAATTTTGATTATAGATATTTTGACTGTAGAGCTTACGGTAACGGAGATATTTGAAAAAAAAAGTTTTTAGAGGCCATTTTGCCAATATGGCGGCTCGAGCGGCAGTGCTTGATTTATGCAAAATGTGAATCTTAGTACTAGACACCTATTTCTAGAATTATACCAAATATCAAAACTTCCCGAGTTAATTCCACCTAAAACTACCTGACGGATGGACTAATAGTTACGCAGAAACTAAATAAAGTACAGAGAAACGCAATTGCTGCACAAAATTGGCTTTGCTTTTTGAGCTATCAATACTTGTCTATTGATGACAATAAAAACTGTTTAAAATAAAATTTTGCTACACAACCATGAACTTTTTGCAGCTATTGGGAGACGTCTTCGCGAAATGGATCGCTTTTCTCCTGCAGCTGCTTATTATGGACGTAAACATACGGTAACTCCTGAAGAAGAAATTTTGAAACATGTTTATTAAGTATTGAAAATAAATACAGATGCTTATGATTTCGCATAGGAGTATCTTCCATAGAGTTTTAAAAGAACAAATGGTACATCCATACCATATCCAATCAGTACCTCAGTTACCTCTTGATCCTGATCTACGCAATGGGGCCTCGACCCATCGCTTCTGCTGATTCATCATTCAGCAATGAAGTTTACTTTATGGGGAAGGGCGTAACAAATTTCCACAATGCACATATTTACATGAAATTGAGATTAACGTGTGGGCATGAACCTTTGAAAAATGTATTATTTTTCTCGTTATTTTACTGCACCGAATAGCGACAATTATTAGATTGATTATTTAGAACATCTTTAAAATACGGTAGATTTACTTGATGGTCTACCTTTGGGACTTCGTCGAGAATTGTCTCATGTATGATGAGGCACACCTGCATTTCACGAAACCAATTAAGTTAGCAATACCCAAATAAATGAATCTGTAAAGGAAATGATGCTGCAGTAAACTGGCCACCATGGTCTATTTATATAGCGACGTTGAATTATATTTTATGGGGAACTGTATAAGCCATAAATACAGAAGAAGAATAATGGGGATGAATTAAAACTCAGTACACTCTAAAAATGATGCAAAGAGGTTTTTTAGCTTGCTCTTATCTTTGTATGCATGTAAGCGGTACTCAATTTGAACAATTACTCTAAGTATTTCTGTTACCTTAAATTTGCCTACTAAGATAATGGCACCCACAAGCAAACATTGGGTAAAAAAAACTCCTTTTTCCATTACAGATTCACGTCGCAAATTTAATCCTCATCGCTAAAAGCAATCATTTGTTATTAAAACATTTTTTTAAAGATATTTGTTGTCCGCAGCTCCTTCACGAAGCATTTTTAGATAGAAATAGGCTTGGTTAAATCGTTCTATTTTGGTCTGGGGAATATGTGGTGGTGGTGCTATGTATAGAGACTGAGAGGCGCTCTGTATTATATAATATTATTTTGTCTGTACAACATATACATAAGATAGTAGCACCAGGTAGTTGCTCATGTTAACAAGAAATGTTAAATCGAAATATTTGGGAATGCTAACAAAGTTTTTCAATGTATTTTTTACCTTATTGCATTTTGCTTGTTTTGCAAATATAGTTTTTACGTAAATAGGCAGCTTGTAAGATTTATTTAGAGATTTTCATAACAAACGAAAATGAATTTCATTATCTCTCCTACTTGCTCAATTAAGATATAATCTTAATAGTTTACAATTTTTATTTTGTGTTGAAAGTAAGGACACGACAAAATATTACTGTCTTAACGTCAAAATGTTTTTTAATTTAACAAAAAGTTAATATAATGTATTCCCACTCACAATCCTTCCAATGGAATTTTGCCTTATATTGATTAAGTATGGATTTGTTCCCAGATTGTATTATCAATTTATTATCAAAGATGACAGTATCATTTGACCTAAAATAGAGCATTATGAACAAACTATGAAGAAAAAATTGAGACGCATACTTCATTTTTGCTTGAATGTAAAGAGTTTGTTTATGTTCATTTTAAGTCTTTTTCCACGTCAAGCACTTGTCGAAAGCGACCCTCAAGTACTTTATATTTTTGGCTTACTGTAACTCCAGGCGTGCACAGTCAACTGTTTTCTGGAAAATTTAACTATGATATTTATGGGCTTTTCATACGACTTTTCGTTTTTCGATGAACAGTAAGTGCAGCGTACTTGATTTTACTGACATTAATAAGCTTTCAGTTATACATTTTTAAGAACTATCATTTGTAATAATATAAACACAAACACACCACATATAGTAGACAACTCCCTAATCCAAACCCAAGGCTGTCTGGAAGGAGGTTACATATTTGGAAAAACACAGAAACACACTCCCTATTCACCGACATTGTCAATGCCGGGACTGGGCCTCGATCCAGCAGACGATAGATTGTTTGATCAGAATTTTTGCCATTCTATACCCCTTGGCGATTGAGCTACAGTGCCGTAATATTCAATATATTCATTTGTTTAAGCATGCAGCAACACAGTGTCATCAGCAATAATAATTATCTGGTTCTTAATTCCATATTACATGAATTATACGTAGTTTCATAAATAAAATTAGACCTAGACCCGATCTTTGAGGCTGGTATTACTTGAGTTTCAACATCACTCAACGGGTTCTTCTATTAAGAACCAGTTAAGCTATCTGTCACCCATTCTACACCTGCCATATCAAACTCACTCATCAATATGTCATATAATACTGTATTAAAGGCTTTATTTATGTAAATAAAAAAACCTCCTTTATATTTATATCTTGATTTATATTGTTTGGGAAATTTTGAAAAGCTATGTCTACACCCTTATTCTTAACAAGGCCTTATTGATTTTAATTAAACATTTTTCTCTAAAAAAAATTCATTAAAGGTCGTCAATTTCTCAAACATTCTTAATAAAATAGATAAATATAACTAACCTGTATAGCATTTGCACACCCCCTATATGCGTGCTCTACTCCCGCTGATAAAAATCATTCTTAATTTGTTAATTTTGCAAGGAATCGATTTTTGAAACGTGAAGATTCTACTCAAATAAATTGTACCATTTTTAATTTGATTTGAATTTTTATTAAATTTTCTAAAATTGCTGTTGAAAATTGCCTCTATGGTAATAACAATAATCCATAGAGCAGTTTAATTATTATAAATAATTATTTATACCGTCACGTGTTTCGGCGGACCATATCTCTGGTTAACAATAATGTTTTTCAAGATATTGTAATATTCAGAAGAGAACTATTGTTATGTGTCACAACATATTTCAAGTCGTATAATGTATAGAAACATGTCTGAAATTTTACGACAAAACAACATCCATTCCTTTCGGAATTTCGTAAGCTGAATGAAAATTTTATCAAAAACTCTGGAAATCTGACAGAATAATTCTAGAAAATGGCAAAAAAAATCACATACCCTCAAAAGTAACTATAACTGCAGAATTGTCAAGCATCAACTTCACACAAAAATTTTGGATGGTTCAATAATTTTGATATTTCATGAATAAATTAAAGTTTTTTAATTACACGATCATTTTGTGGGAAGCTTAGATATTTTAACAATTTGATAAATAATACAGTCAGTAAATATTATTATCTCTGAATTCTCACTCTGCATGCATTTTCATTATTGATTATGATGAAGAAGATTCATAATTATATTATTAATTTATTATTGTTACATGTTCCATATTATCACTTCATTTCTTCCTCTTGTATTATTAATATTATTATTACTTTATCTTATATTGCGTATATCTTTTTCTCTCTGTTTATTTTTTTTTTTTTGTAGAAATTAAAACTTTACGTAGGACTAAGTGGAATAACCACTGTGGCTATACTTCTCCCTTAAGATAAGACGTTTGTACAGCATTTGTTTTAAAACAATTTATTGTTATTATTAATACATTTACTAGATAAAAATTCCCATACAAAAATAAATGATCTGTGATCTGAATGAATGAATCATCTTGATAAAAATTACTCGCTAAATATGCATAATAAAGGCATTACCCACGATACTGAACCGTAAAAATGTTTCCAGGAAATTAAATTTCATACATAACTGAACAGTAACGGTGAAAAGTTCACCAACAATCAACAATTACTTCAGACAGTCTCTACCATTCAATTAAGGGAATAGCAAATTCCAAGCGCTTGTTGCCAAGTTTATGGGCTTTATTAAAGACGTCTGATTATTTATTTCTTAGTTTCGCTGTTAGTAAGCTCAACAGCAGTAAACATGTCGTGAACGATTCATTATCTCAGATGGCAGAGTTTAAAACAAGATCTATGTTGACTTCCGTGGCTCATTGAAAGGTAAAAATATACTGATTACGCTATGACTTAGTAGTTGACGTGTATGATATATACACTCCCTAAATCCGTCTGCAATATCAACGTCTAAACAACCCAGGGATAAGAAATCCAATAACTTATGATTCTGGTGGTACAACAACAGCTGACTATTATGTAAAATAAATGTATTTCTGGAATCTCGCTCAGCTCTCTTATTATGCAAATATTTATTTTGTTATTTTCGCAAATTTATACCACTGGCGATAGCAGACGAAGGAAAATTTCAAAAATTTGATTACAGTAACCCCCCCAAGTTCTATAACCTGTTTAATACAGCGGGAGAGCATAAAACATGGGGTTTAGTCCGAATAAGTGCGGGAGTTTTGAAACTGGGAAATTGTAGATTTCGATGCCCGGAATGAAATGTGAAAAAATGTAAAATGTGATCTCAGCTGCCGGCGCCACCATATTGAAAAAATGGCGTACACTCGAATTTTGAAAAAAATTTTTCGCAAACTGCTTTTTCAAAACTTTTTAGGGGTCGTTGTTAGTCTAGATGTTATTTCCCATATTTCGTATGGGTCCCATGCGCCACAGACGAGAAAAAAATTATTGAAATTTCTAGATCCGCCCTTGTTTCCACACCACCTTGAGAGGGAATATATGGCGCGTTTCTTTACGTGATTGTCCCCTATAGTCCTAATCCACGACTAGCGGACTAGCCTGCTTCTTGAGGTGTTTTAGGTGCTTGATGTCGAAGGTCCAGCTTAGTTGTAGTCTTCAACAATACGTTCTTTAGAAATTTAATTTAATCAGGGCAAATTAAAGTTCCTGAGCGTCAGAGCTGGGCAAATACTTTGAAAAAGTATTTAAATATTAAATACTAAATACTTTCAGAAAATTGAAAGTATTTAAATATTAAGTATTTTCAAAAGATAAAAGTATTTTAATAATAAATAACAAAAGTAATTAAATAGTTTAAACTTAGTATTTAAATGCTTTCTGAATATTTAAATACTTTGATAACACTGAAATATTTTGAAGCATAGTTAAGTGTATAAAAATAGCCTTTAATGGCTAAACTTCACCAAATTGTATTTTTCTATTTTTGTAGAATTTAATGAAGACTTAATATTATCATTATCATTATTATTATTATAATAAATACTATTTGACTATTTGAGGTGTCAAAATTTTAGGTTTCATGACTTTCATGAACTTCTACAACACTATTTTAATACCTCTCTACTTAATCAGTCCTAGTTGGGTATTGGACTTTTACTTATCTGTAGAACTAGTCCTTTGTGTCTTTTGCAAATACCCAAATAAAGCACAGAGACGATGGCACTAGTTCAACTGTTCTCTGTGACAATCACAAAACATATACATGCAGAGTGAGAGGGAAACATGCGAAAATAAATTTCGGTTTATTATAAATATTTAAAAAATCACAAATGGTATAATCCTTAAAATAGTTTCAAATACTCCCCATTGCTCTAAGGAATACAACCATATACAGTTTTTTTCATAAACTTTGTATATAGTTAAATGCCATACTTTAATAATGAAATTAGGAACTATTTTCATTGACAAACTACGATATTCAAGCACAACAGAAATTTACAATAAAAAAAATATATAGTTGTATTCGTTAGAATAATAGCAATTATTTAAAACAGTTTTAAAGATTATAGTATATTTGGTTAATTAATTATTTATAATAAACCAAAAATAAACGCATATTTGCCTCTCACTCTGCAAAAGCCTAACTTTAACAGTTAACACTTACTGTCTATGTCTGCTCTTAACCAACTTTCTGGGAATTAAGACGTGAATGACTGAAGACTGAATGATGCAATGTGTTTATTAACTACATAGTATGGTACATGTCTTGATTCTTGACGAGTATCTGCCTGTCTCCCTGGTGTATTTCATTATATTTGTTATATTTATTTGAATACTTTTGAGATTCAAATACTTTTGAAAGTATTTAAATACTGTCAGAAAAGGATTTAAATACTTTTTTAGAAGTATTTAAATACTTCTCAGTTATTTAAATAATTTAAGTATTTATAAATACTTTAGGATCATTTTCACAAATACTAAGTAGTAAATATTTCAGATAAAGTATTTGCAAGTACAAATACAAATACTTGCTGCAAGAAGTATTTAAATACTCGGTATTTAAATACTTTCTAGTATTTAAATACTTATGAAGTATTTGTAAGTACATATTTGCCCAGCTCTGCTGAGCGTCCTACAAAAGGACAGCATTCAACTTTTTCAAGATAGTAATGCTGAATCGGACGCTATCGCTGATCCTGGAGAACGCTTTATTCTGGCACTGGATGGAGCCAAACTAGGGTTTGCAATTTACCGGACATTTTAATAACCGGTAAATCGGTAAATAAAAATGTAAATAACCGGTTAACCGGTATTTACCGATAATTTTTAAAATGAATGATTAGGGTGGAGAAAATAGAAATTGTTTTTTTTCCATGTACAAAGTTATCTAAATGTGACAAAAAACATTTTTATATACATATAATTAATATAATGAACAAACAAAAAGTTTTTTATCAAAAGGAAAAAATATAAATGAAATATATTAAATAAATAAATAATTCTGTAACTAACAAAAATATCAACATAAATAACAAAAATCATAAACATAAACTCAAATAGGGCATTTACTGAATACCCTATCTAAAAATTAAATATAATAATTTCTAAAATAATAGCCGGTTAAAAGGGTTAGTTTTTCAAAGCTGTATCTGTTAGTCGTCTGATATTTGAGCATAGAATACCACCAGCTGAACATGCCTTTCCTCAATCGATAAGTTAATAATAATTGGTAATAACATACTTCTAAATGTTTTCCACGGATATTTGCGGCAGTGAAATATTTAATTTAATGTCGTAAGTTATTTAGTCCTATAAATAAGCCGGAAAATGTGGAAAAGCGGTGGAACAGCACCAATTGGAAAAATTCCTTTTTCCACGTGTTCCCTAGACCCCCAGGAACATTCATCACCATTGGCCCCATCCAAAAATGAAAAAGTAAGGGAAGGGGGGGTTATAAAATTAATATTTCGCCTCAGAAATGGGCTTTAGGAGGTTTTTTGGGTCGCTGATGACGAATCCGAGGTCCAAGTTGAGGAATTCCATATTCCAGTATGGAATTCGTGCCAGTTTTTGACGAAAATTCCACTTTTTCGCACGGAAAAATAAATATGAATATTGTACTGCGGAAGTGTGCTCTAGGGGGCTTTTTGGGTCGCTGATCATGAATTTGTGCCATTTTTGGTGTCGAATTTCACTTTGAAGAAAAAAGTTATGTATGAATATTACGAGCATTTCAAATTAATATACATTGCAATTTTATAAACACTGCAGGAATGCATGGAAATTTTTTCTTCTTTCAAGTGAGGTAAGTGATTAAAAGACAACAATTTTTATAAAAATATAGCATTTATTGGGTTTGTACAAAATGTGGTATTCTGTGTGATAAAATAGTTATTAATTTATCATTATTTTTTTACATAATTTATACCATTTGCATCAATCATAATCTGAATCATATTCGAGAACTGGTAATTCAGGATTTGTTGCTTCTTCTTCAGTGTCACTTTCATCTTCCTGTACATCCGATTTTTCAGCCGGACAAATCCATTCATTATCGTGGAAAAACGTTAATATTTAAAGTTTTTCTGAAAAAATGGAATTTTCCATGGCATGTATTTCAGTCTGGAATATGGAATGGAATTGCTCAATTTGGACCTCAGAATCGTGATCAGAGGCCCAAAAGACATCCTAGAGCACATTTCCGCGGCACAACATCCATATTTAAATTTCCGCCCGAAAAAGTGTAATTTTCATAAAAGAATGGCACAAATTCCATACTGGAATATGTAATTTCTCAATTTAGACCTCGGATTCATGATCAATGACCCAAAAAACTCCATAGAGCCCATTTCCGAGGCGAAATATTAATTTTTAATTTTTATGACAGCTACTTTTTGGGGCACTTCAACTTTCTCATTTTTGGAGGAAATGCTGATGAATGTTCATGAGGGTCTAGGGAACACGTGAAAAAAGGAATTTTTCAAATTCCTCATTTCACACTTTTTTTCCGGCTTATTTATTGGATTAAGTGTCAATGTCTCTCTTACTTGCATTTCTTAGGTTTGGGTTTTACTTTTTATAACATTATTTATTGTTAAAAGTGCTCAGAGTTCGGAGAGTCACTCTGTATTTGGTAAATACTAGTTACTGACATAAATAGAAACGTTGAATACGCGACATATCGTAAGTTCAGACTTTACCGAAATAACCGGCAAAAAATTTTAATAACCGGTAATTATCATCATTTGCTTTTTATCCGGTTAACCGGTTAACCGGCTAACCGGTATTGCAAACCCCAAGCCAAATATGGAGACAATATCTCTCTGCTTACGTTGCCAATGTTTCGTAAGATCGCTCACAAAAAGCAAGTTTAACATCGCGTCTTTACCACCTACAACTGCAGCGGCACGGCAGCATTCATTCAGCACAGGTTTTGTAAAAATATTGAAGAATGGGGCTGGAAACAGAGCAAAGCTGGGCTTACACCAGTAACAATACAGAAAGATCCTGCTTCTGAAAAGCTACTTAAATATCTTTTCGGTAAATGCAAGAAAGGGTGCAGTGCAGCATGTGGTTGTAGAAAGTCAGGGTTAAAATGTTCTGTAATTTGCAAATTTAATGCACCAGCAACAATCGACGAGCTTCATGATGACGAGGAAGTCGACTCTCCGGTCGAAATATTTCTGGCAAGCATGGAGAACAATCAATACGTAGAATCAATGGACAGCGCAACGCAAGCAATTTTCGAATAAAGTATCATTGAAGACTACAACGAATCTGGACCTTCAACATCAAGCACCTAAAACGCCTCAAGAAGCAGGCTAACAGGCTGTGTATTAGGCATAGGGGACAACCACGTAAAAAAACGCGCCATATACTCTACCTCAAGGTGGTGTGGAAATGAGTATTGAACATTGAGCTATGCGTAGCAGACAAGTAAAATCAACTATATTTCAGGATGTTCAGGTATGAAAACACAAAAATACTCACTTCATAAAAGTCGCACTAAATTGAGAAATTGCAAAATATCATAATTTTGTCAAGAATGCTTGACTTCGATCGGCTGCTGCACCGAAACTATTCAGTTTAACGAAAAAATATATAATAATAAATCGCCTTTATCGATATTTAAGTCCTGGCGGAGTTTAGCATAGCTATAGGACATATTTTGTAGAAAATTTAATGCTCATTTATTTCCATAAGATTTTTTGCCGCATGAGGCACCCGAAGCGAGATATTTCAAAGAAACTGTTATTGTTCGCCATTTTTTCAATATGGCGGCGCCGGCTGCTGAGATCACATTTTGTATTTTTTCTTATTTCATTCAGGGCATCGAAATCTACAAATTCCCAAAGTTTCAAAACTCTCGCACTTGTTCGGATAAGAATCTACCTTTCGACTGTACTAATTGCCTTATTAAATAAAAACAAATTAAAAACATTAAAAAATTCACAATAAGTGATATGTAGATTTAGCTATTGCTGGGGTGTCAAAATTTATAAATTCTCTGCACATTGCTTATTATCTTTAAGTTTAATTTATGGTGAAGAAATTGGTCAAATCACCTTCTTTTGCACATACAGGTGTCAAGCATGATACTAAAACATTCTATGTTTTACTATCATGGATTCCAGATACAAAATATCCTGCACTGTAATGTATAATACAGTATCAGAATGTCGAGCCTCTGGCATTGCGCTATTAACCGACCGCCCACAATAAAGACGTCTACGAGTACTTTAGCAGAAGCAAAGTGTAACACGCCCCTTCGCTTTCGCTTGCTCTTATTGCCCGTACCAAAGCGAACACTTTCCGATAGTGTATATGTTACTATGTGTTTTAAGTTTACAAAGTGACATATGTATTTGTATTATTGTTATGTATTGCATATAGGGAAGATGTGGGAGAGTTGGTACCATCGGAGAATTGGGAGAGTAGTTTGATATTGTGTGTCATACAGATTATATATATATTTGTGAGAGAAGTAAATAAACTGCCGTATTTCACCGTGAGTTATGCACTTCAAACATCAGGTAGTTTAATTGTGTTATGTCCTGAAAAGTGACTTTTTTTTGTATAAATTATCCAATTCATTGCTTTGTAGGTGCAAGTGTTGCTGGAGAGTTATTTTACGTGTAACAACTGACGGTTTGGCTACTAAATGTTGGGGTCATGATTCACTACTACCTGAAAATAAATCTGATCACTTTTAATGATACCGACCAGTAAGTAAGTTGGGAGAGAGTTGGCCCATCCTATGTTTCCCCATTTCATGTATGAATTAATTTTCTTATATTATTTGGATCGTTTTTAGGTATGCTGTTACGCTGCAAGGAAAAAAAAAGAACAATACTGTCGTTACAATCCATATAATTCAAGAAGCCATTGCAGAATGCAAAAATAATGGCGGCTTGAGAAAGATATCATCCGCACTCAAAATATGATCGGATTTCCACGTAAATATTTTTGCAATATTAGAGATTTGCATTAGCAAAAATATTTATCGTTTGTTGCAATATATTTTTGCTTTTCTTCTGAACATTTGTCAGGTTTTTTAATAAATTTTATTATTTCTCGTTGTTTGTTATTTTTTACAATAATTAAATATTTTTCCATATCTTTGTGAAGATTTAATTACCTGTCCCATATCAATTTTATGTCTTAAATTGTCCCAACTCTCCCACATCTCCCGCACTGGTTTTGAAAAAAATTATTTTATTTCTATTATCTTCGAAACCACCCGAACTTTAAAAAAGTATATTTCGAAGCAATTTTATCGTACAGAGAAACACGCGTAATTTCAGCAACTACAACTTTTATTTGAAACATTCTTTCATAAGCGTTAAAGACTTAATATTTACGAATAACCTTCTCACCCCATAAAAACTTCCTTGCGCGGAGTTGGATGGTAAACTTTTTTACGTGTTCTTTGTTACTAATGCCCACATGCCAAGTTTCAAAGTGGGTTAATTTTTCTCCCTATTCATGTTATTTTTGGGCTTACTTTTACTGTATTATAAGAATATAACTTCTACTTGCCTTCATATAACCGTCCCCATCCGGTTACATACGCCGTTCTTCCCACAAAATTCTCATCCGTTTGAGGGACGCAGACCGGTAAAATGTTAGGCTGGAATGTGACAGGCTCGTAGAATCTCAATAGAGCTAGATCGTACTCGAAAGTCCTGGGATCGAACTGGGGATGCGACGCAACGATCTGCACTCTCCGTTCCTGGTGCAGGTATGGCTCGGATTCTGTAGATAGGTCGTGTTCTCCTAAACGCAGAAGTAGGTCACTAGGTGGAACACTGAAATCGATAAAATAATTAGGACAGTCGTATTTTGATATCATGAGTGGTGCATTAGAGTTGAAATATAGGTCAGCGAAATGAGCATTGGAGCTTCCGAATAAGTAAACCAAAACTTTCTCTACGGGAAAATTTAACTTCTGTTGTGTTGAATTGAACGCTCGATAGCTTGTAACTTCAAGTTGCCAATTAAAAGAAATGGCAGCAAAAATAAAATTTTCGTGAATATCTTAAAAACTATACAGGTTGTTATATAGATCGATACAAACCTTTTTGGGAACTAATAGAATACGTCATTGAGAATTTATTTAGCCATATTTATCTTAGCACAAAGTCTTACTAGTACAGGAACAGATTGAAAAAAATGACCGTAACTTGAAAAAAATTTGTGCAGACTTTAAACTTTGGTTATAAGTTAAAAATAGGCCAAAGTTCACGAAACAACAAAGTTTAGGAGTTTTACGGATCCGCAAGAACCTATAGGGGGTAATAAAAGAAAATCAATTTTTCTCTATTTTCTCGGAAAATTTACGAAAAAAATAGTTCAAATAGAAGTTGTTTCTGGCAAAACTATCTCTAATTTGACGTTTTAAATTAATTTTATAGCAATAATTAACCGAAATACGGCCATTTTTCTATCAGGGGATGGCGGATGGAATTTTTTTATAAAACAAGTGTTTTAAAGGGTCAAAATAAATTGAACACCAAAGTGATGCTATATATTAATGAAAAACAGCATTTTTTAAAGAAAAACTAATTACTGTACAATTACAATAACGAAATGCCGACATTTTGTTAATAAAAATGTGGAAACGCACATTGAATCAGCCATAGCTTCTTTATTTTCTGTGATGTAGAAACAAACAAAAAATAATTTTTGATGTCCACCATATTTTCCCTTAAACTAATATTTATTGAGATATTTGCAGAGAAACAAGAATGTTACGTTTTTTCTAAAATTCCTTTACCGTTTAAAATGCAATTTCTTTTCTAAATTACTGATTACTTACATTAACAAAATTACTACGTTTTTATTTAAAAAAATGTGAAAAAACACATTGTTTCTGTCATAACTCTTTGTTTTTTATGCTATAAAAATAGGGAAAAAACCATTTTAAAACCTAATTAATGGTTCTTCATTTTGGTTATTAGCGTTTCTGGCCTAAGTGCCACAGTTGCTGAGACATTTAACATTTAAACTAAATACTTCGTCTTATAAACGTTCGGACGCTACCTTTGGACTTCCAGATCTCCGAAACTATTAACTCTACAAAAATTAGAAAAAAAATAACGAAATTCATCCTTAATTTAGTAGATTTCTTATTTGTCTCTAGTATGTTTTTGCTCAATGTAATACCTTTCGAGTTAATTGACGAAAACGTATTTGAAATACCACTTTTTTAAGCTAAAATCCTAAATTTTCTCGTAGTTATAACATAAATCTATCGGTTTATATGAAAAGTTACATAGAACGTTTTCTTCTTAAAATTTAATTCTCTCTCAGCTCCAATGCTTTGTTTTTTTTTTGGTGCCCCCCTATAAATTAGCAAGCCCTCGCGTAATATAGAAACTTCTTTTTTATGCATTTACTATTAAGCTGTCAAAAATGAACGAGATCTAATTCATATCACATTATTCCGAAGTTAGTCTCTAGTATTTCGGTTAATTATTGCTATAAAATTAAATTCAAAAACACCAAATTGAAGATAATTTTGACAGAAACAACTTTTATTTGAACTATTTTTTCGTAAATACACTATTTCCCGAGAAAATAGAGAAAAATCAATTTTTTTAATTATAAATGCCCCTTTTCACCCCCTTACAGGTTGCCGCGGATGCGTAATACTAATAAACTTTTTTGTTTCATGAACTTTAGCCTATTTTGAACCTATAACCGAAGATTATGGTCTGCACAATTTTTAAGTAAAGTTTTCCTGTACTATACAGTTTTCGAGTTATTCGCCAATTTGTTTTTTCTAAGAATCCCGTGGGTCCATAGTTATACGCCAATTACGCAATAATTTGCTCTTTTGTTTTAATGTGTATTTTTTCTGTCCAATACGTTGACGATTATCTAAAGATGAATTACGGATTAATAGTACTATTTTAATTTTATGTCATGGAAAGTTATGGTTCCTCGGGAAAGTTTATGGAAAAATAGAGCAATTTAAGGTGTTCAAATACTTTAAAAACTTTTGTAATTGGTATTCTTTTGAACGATGAAAATTACATCAATAAAAACGGTATGTGAGACAAAATAGCATAGCAATTAATTTAAGAAGTCAGTATAACTCACCTAATTTATAATTCTGAAACACACATAAAGCAAGGTTTACATTACTAATAATTTTATTATCATTCATGTTCAAAATAAGAACTCTGATTTCTTATTATATCTATTTGATTTAATCAAACATGTATATATTAACCGGGACAAGAATTTGCAATAATCGTAGAAAAAAACTGTGCAGTAATCCGTTTCCTAACAGACTGAACTCAAATTTCGAATAAAGAATGTCTGGCTGCCTGTATGTCTGTATATATGTGTGTACACCGTTTCTTGTAAGCACGATAACTTATGTTAGACTTAAAATTTTGTATTCATCTGGCACAGTGTATAGCAGCATATTAAAATATTCCGTCACACAGGTTGATCACTAGGGGCCTATAGACTCTCATTTTTATGTAAAACAGGTTTTATTTTAATTTTAGAGCAAAATGTCATTAAGGTTTTTTGGTTAAACACACAAAAATATGAAGACGTATAAGATTTCTAAACAGCAATATACAGGTGTCTCACAGATTCGAATTTTACCTTAAATTACGGAACATTGTATTTTTAATAAAACTATTATGAAATGAATAAAGTTGCAGTCGGGCGTTGACGACTGCGTATATCTGTAGAATACGATAAACCCCGTTGAACTTTTGGAAACATTTTTTTCTTTCAATTATAAATTTAGTACAAAGAGAAGGTAGACATTATGCATATTATTAAAAAAAAAATTTAGTTGAAAAACCAATATCGTTGAACTTAATGAAGAATAAATCGTGTTTAATGTTGATATCTGAAGAGATAACATTTTAAAGGTGCTTGCAGACCGATTTTTAACAATTTTGACAAAATCGCGGCCTTCTATTATTAAAACTAAAAATTAAAAAATCCATATTTTTTGAAAATCAAAAAATATTATTTGAGGGTCAGATCATACATATTTTGGCCAGCAGGATTCAAATACGCAAAAATATATAAATTGTCCCATTTAAAAATTTGATTTTCATGACAATTACATCGAAACCGGAAGTCAGCCATTTTGGTTCTTTGCATCTTATAATTGAAAATTTCATCCCATATCACTACATCAAATTTGAAAAAAAATCCATTCAAAAGATATTGTGTCCCTATCGGCTGAGGTACCAGGTATATAAAATAGCATGGTAGAATACTTGAAATTGGCTCATATCCGTCATACAGGGTGATCGTCAGAAGCAAAATGAGAATCGTGCATGTCATGTTTATATCAGCTATATTTTATTTTAATTTTAGAGCAAAAAAATTTAGAAATATAAAAAATACAAAAATATACAAGATATATGACCTCCAATATACAATACGTCTAGTTCGTACGTTTAGTTTCAAGCGAACTGTACGCAGGCTAGACGATATATCAGTTTTGTCTTAAAATGTAATTGAGGTATTTTCAATAGACTATCATGAAAAAAATAAAAGTTGGAGTCGGGCGTTGCCGACTGTGAATGTCTATTAAACATAATTTCGGTTGAATTTAAAATCTTTGATGCATATGCAAAACATAAAACATACACAAAATAGAACACATGGTAGAACACTTCCTAGTGAAAGTGGGTCATCTCCGTTATATAGGGTGATTATCAGATCATTTTATATAAACTATGAGTTATTATGACTTTAGAGAAAAATGTTCCAAAGACATTTGATTAAGACCATAAAAATGCGAAGATGTACAAAGTATCTAAACTGCAATATACAGTGCATCTTTCAGGTTCGAGCGAACTTTATGTAGGTCAGATGATATAACAGTTTTACCTTAAAATGTTATTACGGTATTTTTAATAAGACTATTACCAATACAAATGAAATTCGCAGTCGGAATGAATACCTAAATACTGAATACCTAATAAAGGCTTATGACTTCTCACAAAAAAATTTCGAAAATCTGTTTCAAAAATGAAAATAAAATGTATATAGATAAACTGTGTACTTAATCTTAGTGGCACCCTTTAAAAGTGAATTGTGCTATTTTGGTGCAAAATATGAATCAAATCCGGCTGCAACTTCCACTCGTTTCTGCTGTAGTCACTTTTAACACCATTTTTTATTTCATCTGATCGAAGGTTTCATTAATTTCTCTGATCAAATGGTCTCATGCTTGTACTTTTCACTGTGGACAAGATCTTTAGCACGTCCCTAAATGTCGTAGTCCAATGGTGTAATATCTGAGGATCTTGTAGTCCATGGTATTGATTCATCTATACCGATTCAGCTATCAGGGAAGTGTCGTTTAAATAATCCCTAACAATAAAACGGAAATGCGCTGGACAACTTGTCATGTTGGAAAATCTCCACTACGTGGTGGATGTGGAAGTAAAAATAATGCCAGACGATTTTTTCGGAAATTAAGTGGTACCAGACGTGCCTAAAGTTGTATTAAGAAAAAAGATAACTTACGTTGGAAATGGCCGATTTTCAGTGTAGTGATTGTTTACATACCAACAAATAACAAAGAACTATTACTAGATAATTTATTCGGAACTTAAGTTGCATTTTTACGAAGATCATATATGTTACAGTTAAATAGTTGTTTTTTTAAGTTTAAGCTAGAACTATAACATTAATTTACAGACTAAAATCGCGAAACTAGCACCTTGGCACACGTGAGCAAATGTTTGGCTGTGCACATCCAGAGATTGATTCTAGACCCATTTATCATCATTTATGACATTTAACTCATAGTAAAACGATTATTTGTTTTTAATATTTAATTCAGTACTTCTTCAACAATTATATTCATTTGTCGGACATATATATATAGGAACTAACGCTTTCACAGTCGAGAGTAAAATAAAATATACACTGTGTTTCACTTGAAATGGCAACACGCCAATAACTTTTTTATTTTTTTTCAGATCTGAATTAAATTTTATTTAAATATAGAACAAATTAAGATCTACTTATGACCACAAAAACATTCGCCTCCTATAAATGCAAAGCCTCCTGTGGTACCAAAATATGCGGAGAAAATAAAAAAATCATACTAGGCATTTTTTATCACAAAATTTTGTTAATGAAACTTGTTGATAATTGCCCAAAAACCTTGTGCTTAAAATTTAATCAAAATTAAAAAAATGAAAAATTAAAATTTTAAAAACTTTAAAAATAATCATTTAAAAAAAACTGTAAATTGCTTGACAACTACCTAGCAGCAGATTTAATTTAAAACAAAATTGTCATGGTACAGTTTTCTAAACAAGGAAAAAAAACATTAGAAAGCTATTTTTGGTCTTGGACATTATTTTTTATTTTGATTAATTTTTGGACTGAAGGTTTTTTTACAATTCTGAACAAGTTTCATTATCAAAATTTTCCGAATAAAAATATGCCTAGTTTGATTCTTTGATTTTCTCCGCATGTTTTGGTACCGCAGGTGGCTTTGTATTTGTAGGAGGCGAATGTTTTTCTGGTCATAAGTAGATCCTAATTTGTTCCATATTTAAGTAAAATTTGATTCAAATCGGAAAAGAAAATAAAAAAGTTATTGGGGTGGTGTACAATTTCAAGTGAAACATACTATGTATAACCTCTTATGATTTCGAAAAAAAAAAAAAAATTATTTCCATTTGAAAATTACGCAAAGAAAATGTTCTGGCCCATTTGGACTATAACTACTCAAACAAATTGAAGTAAATGTCTTTGTATGTAGCATTATTTGATATAATAAAATTCAATAAATAGAAGGCGACAACACCTTTCTTTGAATTAAAGAATAACAAAATGTATTATTCTTTAATTATCTTTTACTGTTCCGTAGTTTAAATAGGTAGCAATAAAAGTAAAATCAACATTGTCCAGCGTTCTCGCTGATTATTTCAACTTTTTCATAGTTTCAGCATTCGCGAAACTTAAATACGCTGACTTAGCTGTTATTTCTTTGTCCAAGTAAACTCGCTGTTATTTTTAATAATAAATCGACTTTATTAATAGCATAGTTAATTTATTCTAATGAAGTAAACATAATTTGAAAGGAATTTAATACCGCAATAAAGAACGCTGTTAAATAAATACTGGCAATTCGAACATTTTCAATGACCATATTTTATTTATTTCATATTTCTTAAAGTCGAGAGTGGGTATACTTACCAGAAGTGAAAATTTTTTAGAAAATCGCGGGAGTTATTCTTTTAATTTTTTTTCCAACTAGTATAATAATAATAAAAATAATGTTTATTTTTCCCAATAATATCACAATAGTGGAAAGTAAGATATACTTACAAAATAGTACACAACATAAATAAAATAATACATAGTATAAATATAAATAAACATTTCTTGATTACTCACCGAAGTATTTAACAAATACTTGTTGGTGAGATAAAGATCTCATTTCATAAGTGTGAAAACTTAGTAGTGGTATTCAGTAACAAATAATAAATATATAATATACCCAATATTCCTAATATGTATCCATATTCATGCACAAACATAGTTACATAATATAGTGATATCTGCACGTACAGCATTCACAATATTATTTGTTTATTATATTATGGAGGTCTCCCCATCATAGATTAATAGCCATTGTTTTAATTTTCTTTTAAATATATGCAATTTGTTAATATTTTTTATTTCGGTCGGTACAATATCATATAGTGAAGGACCCAGGTAAAGTATAGCATCTCTATCCTATTCTTTTTCATATTTAATTTTCTTAGTAATTACATTTTTTTGCCGAGTGTGATAACTATGAGTATTATAACTTATTATACGTTTATTTTTTTGAATATGTACTACAGTTGATAAACCGTAAAGCTGCCTGACATCCAATAATATGCTTTCCAGAAACAATAAGTTTGACGAGTAGTACTGTTTTTGTTATATATAATTTTTATAAACCTCTTTTGTATCGTTTCCAAATTTTTAAATGACTTTTATTCATTCCTCCCCATCCTACTATACCATATGAAAGTTGTGATTCGATTAGAGAGTGATACATAATTTTCAGCTGGTGTATATTTAAAAATTGCTTGAGATATTTAAATCTGGCTAAAAGATATCTTGTTTTATTTATGACATTCTTAACTTGCAGATCCCATTTTAAATGCTTGTCTATAACTATTCCAAGATACTTGCATGAATCAGCTTCTTCTATATAGGTGCCGTTGTTAATATTTAGGTTTCCTATTGCAGGTAGCTTATTAGAATATGAGGTAAATGGGAGATATTTTGTTTTATTACAATTTAATGTCAGTGTGTTAAAATCAAACCAGTTTTTTATGTTTTTAAAATCTGTTTCAGCCTTTGTTTTTAGTTCCTCATCATCAGAATAAAAAATAATTGTATCGTTAACGAAACTTAGTATATTTCCAGCACTTTATATTGTCAGTAAATTATTAAGATATAAAATAAATAGGATAGGACCCAAAAATGTACCCTGTGGGACGCCATAGTTTATTTTCCTTGAATGACTAATGTTTTCAGCTATTCTAACATATTGAATTCTATTGAACAAGTAACTTTCTAGTAAACTAAAGGCATTTCCTCTAAAACCATAATTTTCAATTTTACTTAATAATCTTTTGTGACAGACAGTATCGAATGCTTTTGCTAAGTTTATAAATATAAATAATGCATGTTTACTTTCATCTAGTTTTTCATATATTAATTTTGTAAGATAAGCTATGGCGTCCTGGGTTGATTTTCCTGTTCTGAAACCGAACTGCTTGTCGGATAGTATATTAAACTTACTTAGAAAATTCAAAATACGTTCTTTGATGATTTTTTCAAACAGTTTTGCAACATTTGATATCAATGTTACTGGTCTATTAATTTTCTATCTTAGATTTATCCCCATTTTGGTATAGTGGCTTAATAACTCCAATTTTTAAGACATCGGGAAAAATACCATGATTTATTTATTAGATATTTTAGTGGTGCCAGTATTTGATCTGCTATCTCTTTTAATGTTTCAGACTTGATGTTATCGATACCTGGTGCTTTTTTAGTTTTTAATTCCAATATGTATTTTTGTATTTCCTGTTCATCTGTTAATCTTAGGAATATTGGAAGTTCTGTTATTGTGTTTTTAAAGTTTAGTCTCTTATCACATTTTACTTTTTTAGCATGTACTTCCCCAACATCACTATAATGATCATTAAATTTGTTAACAATAGTTTGTTTGTCATACAGTATATTGGTTTTTATACAAATCTTTTCAATATTTATTTCTGACCGATTTTTGTTACATAAAGTATTTACTGTTTGCCAAAGTAGTTCATTTGAATTTTTATTTTTATTTATTAGATTTCTGTAATAATTTACTTTCGTTTTTTAATTAATTTCACTAGCTTGTTTTTATACTTCTTATACTGTGTTACTATAGTTTCGTTGGCTGGATTTTGTAAAACTTTTTTATACATTTCCATTTTTTGTATTTATTGAATTTAATAAACCTACCCAGTCTTTTATTTGTTTTTCATTACTTTTTATTCCTATTGTTTTTGTGTTGTTTTCAACGTATAACTTTAATTTAGTTATAAAAATTTCTGTAGCAGCGTTTAAACAATTTTTTTCATACCCATCATCCCAGCTTTCACTTTGTAGATCAATTTTTAATTTGCGGTAGTCAATAATTTTTTTTTAAATTAGTTTTATCAGCTATAGCTGTATTTTGTGTTGGAATATCAAAATGCAAGATTATTGGATAATGATCGGATATTAGTGTTCTATATATAATTGGCAAAATATTTTTTTCTTCCTTAGTATTCACAAAAAAATGATCTATAATTGACTTCTGCCCATTAAAAAAATCCATGTATAATGATTTATATAAGAAGAGAAACCATACTCACCCAGTATATTCAGATATTCTTCAACATAGTCCTCATCACTAGCAATGTTTATATTTAAATCACCAACAATTACATGTGCATAAAACTCCTGTTTATTTTCTAATAAATACTTTTCAAGTTCGGTATTGAATGAATATGGACATGAATTAGGAGACCTATATATTGCAGTAATTAATAAATTTATATTATCGAGTAAAATGTTTAATTTTAGTATTTTAATTTTTGTATAAGAATTTTTATATTTTATATTATTAAATTCACAAACCTTGTGTTCACACTTTAAACCAGACTTTACGTATTTTACAATTCCGTCATTTTGATTTATCTCTCCTTTATTATATAATATATCATATCCTGGTACTTCATACAAATTTAAGTCTGTAACTTGTTAGGTTTCAGTTAAAACAATTATGTCAAAGTCTGTTTCAAACTCTCTCAAAAATAACACAAATTCATCAATATTCTTGCACATACTCCTAATGTTGTTATGAATTATTTTAAAGTTACTACCATTTCTAATATTCCGTATAATATTCATTTATTTTATGTACAAGTTTAGTGACTTTTTTCCACCTTGAAGTTTCTGATATAACTATCCGTTTTTATTAAATTATTATTTAGGATTTATCTAACAAACAAACAATAAAATATGCAGACATGAATTCAAAAATGTAATATGTTACAAACATGAGTTAAACGATTGTTATTCTTTGGTTGATAATTTTATTTTATCTGGTTGAATTCAACATTTTTTCAAAAATAATGTTGCACTCTAAAATAATCCGATTCTTTTGTAACGAGCAGTCTTTTGAAGCGACTATTAATTATATTCATCTAATTGAAGTTATTGTTCGTAATATTTTTTATTGGGCTAAGGTGCTTTTAAAATACTTTTGAAGAGCAGATAGAAAATATCTTAGCTGAATGTTCTGAAAACATATGACTTACTCATGTTTTTTAGAACATCGAAAGTTTTCCTGTGTCCAGTTCTCTACAACATTGAGTTCGTTCAGCCTGCAAACGATAAATAGGCATTCACGTAGATGCTTCAATTTATGCCCTTTGAAATTTTGCAGCGCGATAATATCTAAATAAATTTTAAAGAACTAAATGAATTTTTTTTTAAAAGGACATTTTTTAAACAAAATGTTTCATGTTATAATCGCCATATAAAACGTAAATAAATTAAACATAAAAGTACTACGGTATATTGAAAGAAATCATAGTGAATAATAAATACAATAGCCTACGAATTAACAATATACAACGTATTTTTTATACCATTTTCATGAAAATTCTCGATTTTTCAAGTGACTATAAAAAATGATGTACTAATGATAAATAATAAGTTTTGGAAGCGTTTTGAAGCTAATGGAATGTGTTTTCATGCCCAATTAACAAATATTGATATTTCAGCATTTAAACAATATTATGGCTAAAAAATGGTCGAAGTGGCTCCAATAGCAGTTGTAGTTAGAAAGTACCATTTTGAAATGCGATGAAATTTTATTAACCTTTTACAATGGCTTTTAATGAAAAGAAAAGTCACATACATTATTTTGTTAACAAAGGTTATTAGAATTATTAAATGTTTATCAATTTTCATGTACACGACTTTTTTATAAACTATTTGCCATAACTTTGTTATTTTTTAAAGATAATGAAATTTTAACGAAAGACAATTAAATGTACTCTATAAAGTTATATGATATTTTTTTACTAAAATGTAACAGTTTTTAAAATATAGTCGAAAAATGAGCGGGATTTGCAACGTCCCAAAAGTACCGAAATTTTTATACTTAAACTAAACAACCATAATTCGGTCAAATTTTAAGAAACAACCAGCCGAGACTCAAATTAAAGGTCTTCTTATAAGCTACAAAAAAGTCCCTTGAGGTTTTCTTGTATCTGCTATAGTTTCCGAGTCATACAATTGTTAATTTATCAATTTTTTAATTGTGTATTAAATCAATTAAAAAATAAAAGGCGCTTTTAACTTTCATATTTTAAGAATAACAAATACGATCAGATCCATTCATTATAACTGAATTCATACCTGAAAACCATTTACAGACTGGATCAACTAGGAAAGGATCGCGTTGATAGCTTGAACACATATGTATTGCTTCGTTATTATAGAGACACGGTGGCCTACAACCAAATTTAAATCAAAGTTGTTGCCACTCGTTTTTTTTTAGCACATTCTTAGATGTATATAGAACCAATTTCCACGATATTTAAAATCATTCATCGCAGAAATTTTTTTTTACAAGTATTTTACTTTTTTTGTTTAATGACACATCCACAGCCAAAAAAAAGTGGTCTAGCCCGCGGACCAGGCTAGTGTTTTCTTATGTATTTGGACCCGCTGAAACCGAATCCGAAGTCAGAATTGTCAAATTGGCTCGTTTTTCACACTTAACCCCAAAGAAACACCCCCCCAAAAAATGGTCTAGTCTGCGGACCAGGCTAGTGTATCCTTATGTATTTGGACCCTCTGAAACAGAATCCCAAGTCAGAATTGTCAGGTTTCGCTCGTTTTTCATCCCTTACTCTAAAAAACACCCCCAAAACAAAAAGAAAGTGGTCTGGACTTAGGACCAGACCAGTATATCCTTACCAAATACATAAAGGATACACTGGTATGGTCCGCTGGATAGGCCATTTTTTTGGGGTTGGGGGGTGAAAAATTAGCCAATCTGACAATTTTGACTTCGGATTCGGTTTCAGCGCGTGTAAATACCAGGATACACTGGTCTGATCCGAAGTCCCAGACCACTTTTTTGTTTGTTTGTTTTGGGGGTGTTTCTTTGGAGGTGAAAAACGAGGCAATCTGACAATTCTGACTTCGGATTCGGTTTCAGCGGGTCCAAATACATAAGGACACGCAGGCTTGACCACTTTTTTTGTGTATCATTAAACAGAAAAGTAAAATACTTGTAAAAAAAAATTTCTGCGATGAATGATTTTCAATATCGTGGAAATTGGTTCTATATGTACAGTGTGTTTCACTTCTCGTGAAGACACCCCTGTATCTTTTTTATTTGTAGCCGAATTAATTTCAAATTTTTATCAGCCATGCAAGTCCATAAGACGACTTTATTCAATACATAAATGCCGTCTAAATCTAAAACGCCGGCCTACTGCGATAAAAAGAAAATGTCAATTTTCGAGAAATCATAGTAGGCTTAGAGATAGACACAAATTTTGTTAATGAAAGTTGTTCAGGATCACTTTATATGCCCCTCTGTAAAATTTTGTGAAAATCGGAATATTTTCAAAAAAAAATTTTTTGTTTCACTTCTCGTGAAGACACTCCTGTATCTTTTTATTTGTGGCCGAATTAATTTCAAATTTTTATCAGCCATAAAACTCCATAAGACGACTTTATTCAACACATAAATGCCGTCTGAATCTAAAACGCCGGCCTACTGCGATAAAAAGAAAATGTCAATTTTCGAGAAATCATAGTAGGCTTAGCGATAGACAAAAATTTTGTCAATGAAAGTTGTTCAGGATCACTTCATATGCCCCTCTGTAAAATTTTGTGAAAATCGGAATATTTTCAAAAAAAAATTTTTTGTTTCACTTCTCTGTATCTTTTTTATTTGTGGCCGAATTAATTTCAAATTTTCATCAGCCATACAACTCCATAAAGTGACTTTATTCAACACATAAATGCCGTCTAAATCTAAAACGCCGGCCTACTGCGATAAAAAGAAAATGCCAATTTTCGAGAAATCATAGTAGGCTTAGAGATAGACAAAAATTTTGTTAATGAAAGTTGTTCAGGATCACTTCATATGCCCCATGTCGTCTAAATCTAAAACGCCGGCCTTAGAATAATTAAAATTAAAATCTAATTACTTTAATGAGTTTTAACATCTGTCAAGAATATGTAGGTTGGTAGGATGCTGTCATATAACGAATTCATTTTGAATTAAATTGGTGGCCCTGAAAGGGGCCGTTGTTTTTACAGAGAAGACTACTAATAATGAATGATAATATTGTCGGAAAAAAAAATACAGATAAAGCAAGAAAAGTTCAAAAATAAAGAAGTTAATGGTTTTTTTTACTTATTTAATATATTGGGCCCCTTTCCACTAACCCACCCTCAAATGTAATACACTTCTCAATCCGTTTTCTGTTATTTATTACAACTCTTCGCAGTTCTTGAGCTGTAACTTCTAAACACGCTTGCCTTATCCTCTCACAAAGCTGCTCTACATTTTAAGGTCTGGTCATATATACTTTGTTTTTAATGTGACCCCAAAAATAAAAATCCATTGGAGTGAGATCAAGTGATATGGGTGGCCAATGTATTAGAGGGCTATTTCGTCCTATCCATCTTTGGGGAAAATGTTCATTCATCTATGCTCTCACTACTACGGAATTGTGGATAGATGATCTGTCGAGTTGAAAATACAATTGTTCCAAAGAAAAATCAACTATTGCATTCCAAAGATCATTATTTAAAAATTCTAGCAAATTTAACGCATTTATATTTTAAAAAAAGAAAAACGGCCCTATTATTGTTTCGTTAAAAATTCCGCACCGCACATTTACCTTCTGGGAATATTGCCTTTTACAATTCATTATCCATTCAGGATTTTCTACTGCCCAGAACCTAGAGTTTTGTGCACCGTTGGTGGAGAAAGTTGCCTTATCCGTCCAAATTACTTTCTTCAAGAAGTCTCTATTGTTTAAATAATTACCTTGGATCCATAAACAATATTCTAGTCTTCTCTCTTCATCACCTTCCTCCAAGGTATGTAAAAATTTTGGTTTAAACGGTTGTAGCTTATGGCGTTTTAAACTTTCCAAATTTTTGATGCCGACAAATAAAGGTCACGAGCCATATTTCGAAGACTAGTAGTGGGATTGGCGTTAAACGCCGCTAATATAACATTATCATCTCCGTGATTTCGATTAAGATGTACTCTCGGTTTAAGCACATTGCCAGTTGTATTGAACAAGTGACATATTCTTGCTACGGTACCATGGTGTATTGGTTGTCTTAGAGGATGTCTTAAATTAAATTCTTCTGCTGCTTCTCTTGAAGACCGTATATTTTCACCGACTATCTTTATTATTTCAATTTTTTCATCAGTAGTTAAAAGTATTCTAACCATTATGAGCAAAGGTATGAAATAAGGAAACTTTAGTATGAATTAAATTATTAAAACAAGAAAAACTAACAAACTCCACAGAAAATAACAACAATCACTTCTGTCATGAAAGCAATGATGAAATAAATAAAACAATACATATTGACAGTTAATTTCACCGCACTCTTAACATTTAAAACAATAAAACCGTCCATGTTCCTAAATTTCTGAGCCGATAAGGAGGAAGGATATGATGGAGAGTTACTCCTCCAGAACAGAGATAACAAAAAGAAAAAAAGAAAAGACATTACATTCAACTTGATATGTAAAAATGAAAAGCCCTTTTAGTGTTTTATTGAATGCTGATTTTTGTTCACAACTTTCATTTGTTCGAAAAAGTTCTCTTTATGTGTTCTCTTTTTTTGAAAATATTCCGATTTTCACAAAATTTTACAGAGGGGCATATGAAGTGATCCTGAACAACAAAATTTTTGTCTATCTCTAAGCCTACTATGATTTCTCGAAAATTGACATTTTCTTTTTATCGCAGTAGGCCGGCGTTTTAGATTTAGACGACATTTATGTGTTGAATAAAGTCACCTTATGGAGTTGTATGGCTGATAAAAATTTGAAATTAATTCGGCCACACATAAAAAATATACAGGGGTGTCTTCATGAGAAATGAAACAAAAAATTTTTTTTTGAAAATATTCCGATTTTCACAAAATTTTACAGAGGGGCATATGAAGTGATCCTGAACAACTTTCATTAACAAAATTTTTGTCTATCTCTATACTATGATTTCTCGAAAATTGACATTTTCTTTTTATCGCAGTAGGCCGGCGTTTTAGATTTAGACGGCATTTATGTGTTGGATGAAGTCACCTTATGGAGTTGTGTGGCTGATAAAAATTTGAAATTAATTCGGCCACAAATAAAAAAGATACAGGGGTGTCTTCACGAGAAGTGAAACAGAAAATTTTTTTTTGAAAATATTTCGATTTTCACAAAATTTCACAGAGGGGCATATGAAGTGATCCTGAACAACTTTCATTGACAAAATTTTTGTCTATCTCTAAGCCTACTATGATTTCTCGAAAATTGACATTTTCTTTTTATCGCGGTAGGCCGGCGTTTTAGATTTAGACGGCATTTATGTATTGAATAAAGTCGTCTTATGGACTTGTATGGCTGATAAAAATTTGAAACTAATTCGGCCACAAATAAAAAAGATACAAGGGTGTCTTCACGGGAAGTGAAACACACTGTACATCTAAGCATGTGTTAAAAAAAAATCCGAGTGGCAACAACTTTGATTTAAATTTGGTTGTAGGCCACCGTGGAGAACACAATAAAAATTTAAAAATGAAAGTTACTGCACTTTAACCGCTTAATGACATGCGGTAGGTAGCTTAAAAAAAATAATTTCCGAACAAATAAATATTACGGAAATAATTTTTTTGTATAAAAATGTTACTCTGAAAGTATATACAATTCTCGTTAAAATGACATACCAATACGGAATATTCATTTATTTACAATATTATCCTGGTTTGAACCTGAACATTTTCCACATTTACATTTTATTTGCCTATAGGCTTAAATTCATTTTTACATACCTAGATTGTTCCATTAGTAAACTATTGATAATGTAATTATCAATAGCAGCGTTTAAAAATAATAAATAAAGAGTAACATTTGTGTCGAGGGCAAAATGCTAGGGTTTATAATTGTTAATCAATACTCCCTTGCATTGCTAGCGCAATTATTATTTTGTAAAATGAGGAATGAAATAGCAAATTGCATACGCACGTTTCTTTCCGCAATTACCGCGAGTTGTGGAAATTGGAAAAGTCAGTGAGTAACCATTCAGGCTATACGTTACTTGAACAACGGTCAAAAAAGTTATATATTTTATACAGCGCAACCAGACCTGTATACAGAAATTTAGTGAAATTTGCAAATTAATAAATTGAAAGTTACATTCTCCGATGATATAAAAACTGCATTCATAAATTTGTGGAACTTTAAAATGTTTCGACCAAGATAAAATTCAAAGAAATGTATTCTTTTGCTTTGATTTGTTTGAGAACAGAATGCATTTGTGCATGTCTATTATTGCAAAAGAAAAACTTTTGGCAAGGTTATTTTTAGATAATTACCGAAAGCTGACTTTTAAGCACATCAAATCGTCAAGAAATAAATTTGTTTCAATTATTTACCCACAACAGTTTATGCACTACTGATTTATGGAATTCTCAGCAATGAGTAATTTTACCTGCAAAATTCTCGTAATTAAAGAACTTAAAAATGGTTTAAATTTTATATATTTTACTACTTCTAACATACTGGAAAAGTAAAAATACTCTTCACGAATTTAATATATTATGTTTATACCCTTTTCATAGATAGCGTAAAGGTTATCTACCTGCTATTAGCACTGACCACAAATCTAATGTCAGGTTCAAATAGTCTCTTGTTCAATAAATATAATTTCAAAGAAACAATCGTTTAAATATTTAGGGTTAGAATGAACTATACAAAATAAAACATGTGTTTTAATTTTATTTTATTTACATTTTAAAACAAAATTGTAATTCAGTTAAGTCAGTTTCACTATAGCCGTCATTTCTTAAATTAGCATTAAATCTTTTTGTAATCAATATGAATCTTCACTTTCTGAACCTGAAAAACAATTATTTCAGATTTTTATAGGAAGTTTCTTCTTACTATCAGTTAGTTTTAATATGCTGGCATTTAGACGTAGTATTCAAAAAAAAAGAAAAGAGTTAGAAGAAAGAAAGACTTGAGTTCGATATTTTAGTTGATGCCATATGTGCTTTCTATATGATTAAATATATAATAACATTGCGAATGTTTTAAAACTGAGCATGTTATATGTTCTACTATATTGTTGTAAAAGTATTCTTTTATATAGCAAAACTTTTAGTACATTTTTCAAATTTCCTTTTTGTAATATTCGTGAAACTAAGTATCATGATTGTCCCGTATTGGTGCTTTTATATTGTTTGTGCAAGAAACTTTATTAAATTGTCTACTCAGATAATTGAATTATCTATAAAAATCACACTATTTGGAGGAATGCTAGGAACTAATTTATTTTTGAACCGTTCTTCAAATAACTCAGCCGTGTATTTTCAGCTATAATATCCCTAGGACATTGATAATGTACGAGATCATTTTATGACAATCGAAAGCACGTTGCTTGGTAATATTATTACCAAGCAACGTGCTTGAGGTTGTCATAAAATTATAAGGCATTTGTCAATGTCCGAGGGATATTCGGTCAGAACATTTTTTGAAAAAATAAAATCAAAAAGTCGTAACACAACAAAACATTTTTCTTTGATTAGCGCGTTTATAGATTGGGAATTGTCATTGCCAAAACGTGACATTTTGAAATTTATTTGGAAGTTATTATGAAGTTGTCAAAGTTAAATTATTTTATTGTCATAGTGATTGAAAATTTCCTTGGATGGTGTTATCAGTGTAAAATGTTAAAATGATTGGATGATTTGTGTCACATGACAAGAAATAACTAAATTTAATTGGTTGTTAGAACTATCAAAAAATTTTCACATAGAGCATTGATAATACCGAGATAATTTTGTCATAGAGGCTGCTGAAAGCATGTTGCTTGGCTATTACCTTTAACCAACACGCTTGAAGCATTCTCTACGACAAAATTTTGAGTATTTATCAATGTTCGAGGTGTACTAGGTAAGATAATGTTTTACTACTTTTTGGATGTATTTTCTAATACAATTTGATTAATTGAATCGTTTGAAACATTACCAAACCTTTGTGACATTTTTCTAAATTGATTCTCAATTTGACATTTGAACACATTTGTTGAATTTCAATCTGACATTTGAACACATCATTTGTGCCTTGGCTAATAACACCACATGTATGCGTGTTATCGCTGTAATCGTATCTTTTACTGATTGGATGAATTTTGACACAAAATTTTTATTGGTTAATTAATACATTTAGTAAAAAATTATCATGATAACCTACATAAGATTATTTTATGTTTGCTAATAACGACAGCATATTTGACACTCATCGATCCAGTATGTAATATTGTCAAATCTAAGGTCTCATTTACTTCGTTAATACATTATCGTAAAAATGGAAGCAAGTCATAATTAAACTTCATATCCATATTTTCAGTATTTCATTATTAGAAATGATTATTTTTAATCAATATTATTTGAATCCATTTTTATATTTATAAACACATATGTTCAGTAAACGTAAACAAGGTCAGTGTCATTAAACACTATAAGAATTAAGCTCGCGCACACTTACAAAATGCTGACGAACCATTTATCTAAACTATTTAAACAAGGAGGTAAATAAGCTTGGGCAGTGTCTATCAGGACACCAGAAGTAGTCCCAAGATCCTGTTGGAAGCGTCCCAGAGAGCTATGCTGCGCCGTGGGTTTGTATAGTGGTCCCAATATATCAAACGTGCACGTCACTTCTAAATTGACGGTACAGATTTACTACTTCTATATGAAGTCAAAGTTATTACATAAAATCTCCAATTAAATTATTGCAATAATATTAATATTGAAAGACACACTCACTACAATTCACTTAATTATAAAATTATGACTAATTAAACCAACAAACTAAAACAAAATCAATTAAACATTCAATAGCATGACAGCACGATGAAGACTAAGCCGAGTTATTCGAAGCAACTCGTAGCAATATATCTCCATAAAGTTGTAGAAGCAATGCCTTAATATGTTGCTGGTAGTTTATGACGTTAGCATATTTTGATTGGTAATTTGGAAGCACTACATTTCTGTTGTTTTTAATATTGTTATTGTTGGATAAATCTTCAATTTAATTCGCAACTTTCTTTCAGGTATCCTAATGTTACATTTTCAATAAGTTTTGTAGTATATGAAGTAGGCACCGCGCCGCGCAGACAATGCTCACGCTCAATTACTTGTTCAAATAGCTGAGATATATGGTACGTCAGTATTTTGGAAGTTCATGCGGGGTCAATGTTTATATTTAGTAACACTGATCTTGTTTACATTTAATGAACATATATTTTTTTCCCTTTTCCTCAGTTTGATGGTGCATTTGTCTTACATTGGACGACAGAATCGACTCAATTTTTTGATAGGGTATCACGCGGATCAAGCTAGGTTTCATCCAAGTAAATAACACAGATCTACAAAAAAAAAAATCTGCTCCACGGACTAAACCTATCATGCCTTAAGTATTTTTGTGTGTTGAATCCGAATTTTTAAATTGAAAATTCGGATTCAACACACAAAAATACATAAGGAATGATAGATTTAGTCCTTGGAACAGAATTTTTTTTTGTAGACCTGTGCACAAAGGACTAGGTGCCAGCGTACATAAATGCAATTTATACATATCCTCGTGTAACTTCTTGTACGGCATAATTGCGCCTAATCTATCACTTTTTTCCTCTGCGAAAATTTTCGTAAGCGCGGCGTTCCTCCTCGGCATGAAAAAGACGATTTCCACACGTCGGACTGAAAAATCGTCAAATATATTTTGTCGGACAATTTGAGAATTGGATTCTACATATATATTCTATATATTTCTACAAACTGTCCGACAAAAATTTTGGAACGTTAATGGTGTCTACCACCCTAAACACAACATAAGATAACTTTAAAACATTTATTGATAACCAGCTGATTTTTCAAGATTGCTTAATAAAAATATGTAGAATCCAATTTTTGAATTGTCCGACAAAATATATTTGCCGATTTTCCGGTCCGACGTATGGAAATCGTCTTTTTCATGCCGAGGAGGAACGCAGCGTTTACGAAAATTTTCGCAGAGGAAAAATAGGCTCATTTAACATTTTTTCATTATTACATATTCTGAAAGAGCTTGGTGAGTATAGTAAGTATGCCAAACATTAGAATTTACTGACGCCGACTTCATGTATAAAAAAATTATTAAAGTCGGCGCGCTTAAAAACGCTCGGGATAACCATGTAGTCGAGTTGTGACGTCAGATGGCTGAACCGCCCAGTGAACACGGCTGTGAATGCATGTTAGTAGAGTAAAATCTGGAAGTAAAGTCGCTTAGTTTTTGAGAAAAAAACCGGCGTAGAACCAAACCAGACTTTAGTAAGATAATCGTGTACACGAAATCATTCTTTTGTGGTCGAGCACTTTTTTATTTCGGAAAAACTCAAAAATAGATTTTTAATGAAATATGTTTTTTAACGTCTCCACCGCTATATCTCTGAAAATATTTGTGCTATCAAGCTATTTTTAGATAGCGCTTCGAACAACGTCCCACGTGAACCCGATTTATTTTTTTTTTAAGTTGGAAAAATAATAGGAAACTCAAACTTGTTATTTTCAGTAGCGTAATTTTAGACAATCGAGAAAAAAATTTGTTTATGAAAATTTGTATATACATGCTGCCTACAAATTGAAGCCAATAATTGAAAAAGTTTTTAGGATAAAAATTTTCATTTCCCGTTCATAGTATTGAGTCAGCGATTTTTTTTTAACGGGCCAAAGTCATATTCTTGCGCGCTCGGCAGGCAAAGCATCTAGGGGATCAATATTATTGTTCAATATTTCATATATTGTACAGTAGTATTGATCATATGTTGTTAATATTAAGAAATTGTACAATAAATATAAAATAGTCTCCTTTTAATAATAAAAAGACAGGTAGGTAGATATAAATACCTAATCTATAAATATCAATCAGGGTTACTAACTACCCGCATAATTAGTAAGTTTATTAGACATTTTTAAATGAATGAAAGTAAAAACGTAAGCATTGTTGAAATCAATTTTCTATTTGGATAGATAAATATGTAGTATGTAGTTTATGTAGGCCCTACATTAATAGCATTCTAATTCGTTCATATCTGCCTCGAAATCTTTAATAATTTTGTTACAGGAACGACATTTGCACTCGTTGCAACATTTTAGGCCTTCCTTAAAACAAGCACATTTTCAATTGTCACAATTTTTATCCGAACAATGAATACTTAATGATTTTCGACAACCGCCACTTCTACGCGACTAATCTGACCAATCCTGCATGCGAGGTGTATTAATTGCGTCCCAATGTCGCATTTAGCGCTGATAAAAAAAATCGCTGTTGCCACACGGTATATTTTAGGAAAAAATATATTGTTTCAAAAACTTTTGTGATTATTAGGCTTTATTTTCTTCGCTGGATGCACGTAAATATTTTCAGAAATAAAAAAGTTTATCGATTGATGAAGATTTCAATACATATAATATATATTTTTAGTTCATCTGATTTTTAGAGAAATGAAAGTGCGAATTGTGCCCAAACCGTTTATATTGGTAAAAGCGCTACAGTGCGTGCTTTAATTTGACATAAAACAAATTTCGGTACCTTTAATAGTTTTAAAGATATGGCGGCGGAAACAAAAAAAACAATTTTATTTAAAAATACATTTTTTTCACTTTTTATTGATTTAAAAAGTTCGAGACCACAAAAAAATGTCGTAAAATATGATTTTATATGCCCGGTGACATACCTAACCGGAACCTAACATGTTTGACCTGGTTCTACGCCAAAAAAAAAACGACACGATAGACTTACGAAATCGCTGTTCTAATATAGGTATTGGCGCACGCCAAATGACGTAACTCTACGGACTGTTGGCCGGCCGAGCGTGTTTCTATTCAAATGCGAATATCTCTGTGGCTATTGATTCAATTGAGCTGAAATTTTTTTCTGAGGCTATTGGTTTGTTATACTTTAAAATAAGGAAGAAAACGTAGGAAACTGCCATATCACTAAATGACCCTATTGATAGACTAGGCGCAATTATGCCGTACAAGAAGTTATACGAGGTTATGTATAAATTGCATTTATGTACGCGGACACCTAGACTATATCATTCCGTATGTATTTTTGTGTGCTGAATCCGAATTTTCAATTTAAAAAAATTTTTACCGCGTAGATTTCAACTAAATCCCGTTTTTTATCGTCAAAATACGGTTTTTGAACAATTTTTGACGTTTACTCGAAATCTACGAGGTAGAAATTTTTTTTAATTGAAAATTCGGATTCAGCACACAAAAATACATAAGAACTAATAGGTTTAGTCCTTGGAGCAGATTTTTTTTTTTGTAGACCTGTGTAATTGACCTATCTTCTCTTCTTAAATACTTCATGCCATTCTTGAAGTCGTCATAATGACTGGTATCTTATTAATCTTTTTAAATATAATACCAGTCCTACCAGATTTAAATATAGTTTTGACTATTGCAAGTCATTTGAGGAAATTATCCAAAGTTGGTACAATTTGTTTTTAATATATTTTATATACTTTACGTCGAATTATATCGTCGTCACTTCAATCTAACTTTACCGAAGTACAGGCAATATCTCTTTTTTCTTTCTAAAGTGGAATTGTTCATAACTTTCCATGCAGTTGATACGAGAATTTTTGTTGTAATAACTGTTTCTTTTGCTGCTTTTTGTTTGCCAATATTTCACGCTGAATAAGGATTGAATAAATATTTATAATTTCAAGCCATTTGTAGATATATGTTTTCATGATTGCTTTGAATTTTGCACAATACTTGATTCCACAACCTTAACATTTTTTCGACAACTAAAAGATCTTTCCCGTTCGTAAACGAAAACAAAATCACTAATGTTTGTTAGAAAAGACCGCTATTTATTCTGAATTATTTCCGCATTTACCCAAATACATGGATCTTTGGCCTTAAAATTGTAAATATAGTTCCTATCTGCTCAGTATTCCTATTTAACCGATAATCTCCTAACAATAAAATTTTATTTCAACTGTTTCACTATCCGCTAAATTTATTGCTAGTGCTAAATACAGGCAAATAGCTACTTTCCTATATCCATGAATACACTCTACAATATTCACGAGATACAAAATTATCAAATTTTTCCAGAAACATGTCTTTCTCTCCACTTGTTGCCTTAGATGTTTAACCCTGCCCTGAATTGTAAATAAAAAATATTAGTAACAAAAAAAAGGTGTCCCAAGAGTTCATGTGACTAATTCAGGAGCGTGTGGATGTGTTCAAAACAGTACTGGTGCGTCATATATTTTTTTTTCTACAACTCTCCGTTATTTAATTACATACCCTTAAAGTTATGCACTAAAAATGGTTTTGTATTAATATTAGTTTATTGTACACAGAAACATCATCCATAACGGATTTGAAAAACAATTGAAAAAATGAACAGCTTTCAAAAAAGGATGCTAAGAATTATTAAATAAAATTATCATTACCTTCGCGCGTCGTCTGGGTAATTGAACCTTTCTACCCAATATCGATATTGATATTGATATTGAGGTCGGTGTACAAATAAGTCAATTACGAAATTGCCCGATTTCAATATCAATATTAGGTAAGGCGGGAGGCGGTGAAATTTTATTTCATAATTTTTGGTGGCCCCTTTCTGGAAGAGCTTCAATTTTTTTAAAATTTTTTACTAGGAGTTTCGACACTGCTAGCGTATTACTCTCAGTCACAAAAAGAAGAAACGCTGAAAATATTATCTGATTTGTTTTTCCGAATGAAAGACCAAAAACCGTTAATTTTAGCGATAACAAACAACAGTACTTTTTTGGAAAAATTACACAGCCCCACAAAAAAAAATTCAGACCAGTGAATCAGATCCATGTATCCTTATGTATTTTCGGTCGCTGTATCTGAAGCTGAGGTCAAAAAAAAAAGTCGTACACCCCCAAAATCATTAGCTAGAGCTAAAAAACACCTCTGGAATTGGGTAAAAAGAGGATTAAACTACGAGAATGATTGTTACATCTTAATCAATCGAATTATACAAATTGCAGGTTAAACATCAGCGTGCATGCAATAGATATGAAACACACCCCCAGGGAGGGGCGAAAACTACCCCCACATATATAAAAAAATCGAGCCAAAAGAGCAATGACTGCTGAAAAAGCTCGAAATGTCTAAGATTTGTTAAAGTGATAAGAAACTGCATCCGGTCCGACGTAATCTTCATAAACTGCCCCTATAGGGTTGAGAACAACCACCTCTAAGTTTAAAGGACACGAGAAAAACAAAAAACGTAAAATCCAACAAGATTTCTAATTTCATGAATGCTGATTGGCTGAAATTGCGTAGTACTCTAAAATAGAACTAGAAATTTACGTATCATCAACGTGCTACAGTGTCAACCCTCAGAGGGTGTAAAAACTACCCCTCATGTAAGATTTAACTATAAAAAGTTACAATAACTTCTATAAAAATTCGAAATACCTACGTTGTGTGGAAGTGAGAAGTAACTAGACTATGTTCGACGCTGGGCTTGAAAATCACCCCCCACGGGGTTGCGAGATACCAGCCCTATATCCGTAGAATACTGCTAAAACAGAGAGAAACTAACCGGATTTACATTTTTATGGATGCTGTGATTGGCAAAAATCGTGTTCTACACTTAGAGTTTGAAACTCATGTCTTATCATTGTTATTAAGTAACAGCCCTAGAAAGGTGGTTTTCACCCCCTAGGGGAGTGGAATTGAATAACAACGTGGTACGTGACTTTCTAAGGAGTACTACGCAATTTTAACCAATCATAGCATCCATAAAAATGGAAATACTTATAGATCAATGTTTTTCTTGTCTTTTCTGTATCATTTAAGATGAGTGGTGATTTTTGACAGCGCTGTTGGGGTAGTTTTCAATATTTGAGCCAAAACTACTGCAGACTCTTCTCACCTTTACATACCTCCGGAGTTTTGAACTTTTTCGAGGGTCACTGTAGCTTTTTTCAAGTTGAATCTTGAATGGGGGGTAGTTTTCACACCCTCTGAGAGTTAACACTGTAGAACGTTGATGGTACGTAAGTTTCTAGTTCAATTTTAGAGTACTACGCAATTTCAGCCAATCATAGCCATCCATGAAAATAGAAGTCCTGTAGGATTTTAGGTTTTTTCTTGTTTTTCTCGTGCCCTTTCAACTTATAGGGGCAGTTTATGAAGATTACGTCGGACCTGATGCAGTTTCTTATGACTTTAACAAAACTTAGACATTTCGAGCTTTTTCAGCAGTCATTGCTGTTTTGGATCGATTTTTTTATATATGGGGGTAGTTTTCGCCCCTTCCTAAGGGTGTCCTTCATATCTATTGTATGTATGCTGCTGTTTAACCTTAATTTGTATAATTCGATTGATTAAGATGTAACAACTATTCTCGTAGCTTAATCTTCTTTTTACCCAATTCCAGGGGTGTTTTTCGGCTCTAGCTAATAATTTTAGGGGCGTACGATTTTTTTTGACGGATTCAGCGACCGAAAATACGCGGAGATACATGGGTCTGGTTGTGGGGCTGTGTTATCAGTAAGTTTAGTCTGTTAAAGTTCGAAAATGAGACATTTCTCAAAATTTGGGATGTCACCGCCTAGGGATGGTTCGTTTCCGACTTCCAACTGAATTAAAGATATTCATTTGCTATGTAAACTACCAAAATTTGGTTAAACACTCCGTAGGATAAAAGTTGATAATAAAATATAATTTGCAGTAGAGAGCTTTAAGAGTGTAAGTCAATTACGAAGGGCCTAGGAAAATAAATAATGAATTTGTGTTCTTTTGATCCCAGCGGTATTATTGACATGAAATCCTGGGTCACCTTGTATATAGCGTACTTACTTGTCAACGCAATGAGCAGCAGTTATCGCCCAGTTCTCATTCAGTAAGGCAGCTCCACATTTATGCAAGTACGTGGAAGTCCTCCACTGCCGCAATGATATCTGCCAAGGCCATCTCCCAAATGCTGATTTTTCGCCTCCAACTATCCTGGCTTCAGGGTACATCCTCCTCCCGCAAACTGTCGCCAACAAAAGAGCGCAACTTACATTCACCATTATTATAACAAACAAAAAAGATTTGTTAAATATATAAATAGTATTATATACATTCAATAACTACACCAGTTAATAGTTATTTATGCAACAAATGCATAAAGTAGTACTTTTTTCACAAATGGGAAGTTTGACGCACGAGGTGACTAGAACAATTCCATGTGTGAAAAAAGGACACTTTATGCATGAGTTTCATACAATATTTTTTCTGCGACTGTCGTCAATTTCCGTACTAAATAAGTACATTTTAGAGTCAAAACACAAATCTATAATTTGACGTTTCTAAAGCGAAAATTGTGAAAGTACTTCAACTATTTTCAATGCACTCTTTTGATTCGGCTATAAGGCAGAGTGAAATAATACTACTTTTTCACTTATCTTACTTTTTTCACTGTTATTATAAACATTCGTTTTATTCACAGAAAATAATGAAAAATACAGTTTTTAACAGTCGTAGAAAAACGAATTGATTTCATATTTTTATAAAATTTTGCACATACGAATTTTACACAATTAATATGTTGTCAGATTATGCTTTTGTGTTTACTTGGTATACAGAGTATTGAAGAAGTAACCCTTGCCCTTTTACAGAATAAGTCAAGTTAAATAAATTTAAAAATAGTGTCTTCAAAAATGCTCACTAAAAATTATGAATTTGACTGCGTTCTGATTCTAACAAATGGCGAAGGTGCCGGGTGGTATTTAAATGCCATTTTTATACATTTGTATTCTTCTTTCCTTCTTACTCCTCTATTTTGTGGTCGTGGTGGTATAGTCTATAGCGTATTTCTTGGCTTGTACCTTTCATATTAGTGAAAACTGCATTCGAATCAGAAAATTAGTTTTGGAATTATGAACATTACTAGGGTGGTCCTTATTTTGCGATATTGGATTTTTTTCGGTCTCACCTCCCGAAAGTGGTTCCGATTACTTAAAAAATGAAGTATACAACATTTCAACTCGATTGGATAACGTTAACCCGCGCCAAGGCCATTAAAAGTCACTAAAATACGCAATTTTCAAATATTTCCAAAAGTATTTCGGGTTAATCATATCGAAATTTTCTGCATTTTTAATCGAATGAAAATTTCATTTTCTAAAACTTCGTTTATTTGTGTTTTTCTCGTATAATTAATAATTTTGAAATAATGGAGTATTGATTGGCGTAAACAGGCACTAGAACATTCATATTCTCGCTATTGACGCCTTAGAAGATATTTTAGATTCCATGTCTATATAAAATGGGCCTCTCACATTTTCATAGTGTAATTTTGTCTTTAAACATTATTTGCTTATTTTCTACGTCGTATCCAAACGACCTCAAACGGATCATCTCTTTGTATTGCTTAAATTTTGAAAAAAAATCTGTTTTCAGTTATCTACTTCAAATCTAACTCTGAAGTAACACGCATAAACACGAACACCAGATATAACTAGACAACCCCCAAATCCAAAACCAAGGCTGTCCGCACAGATATATACATCCAAAGTCACCTGCATTGTCAGTACCACACAATTTTTCCAGCTTTTCCCACCAGCTCCTTGCTGATATCAGCCCAACGTTCAGCGGATGGGCCTCTTCGATGTTTGCTATCTAGTTTTCCTGAAATATAAAATGTTTTATATTGTCCACTCTTCGGTTGATGTGACCAAAAAATGAGAGTTTATCTAATTTTCCTCAAAAGTTCTCTTCCATTTTAGCTGAACTTTCAACCCTCTCCTTAAATGATTTTTATAGACATCTCTATCTCGAATATAAGGTTCTACCTCTGACAATGTTGTTTATTACACGTTAATATCCAGATTTTTTGCCAAAATAATAATGTTTCGCAAATAATATGCAAGACGCTTTTACAAATTATCATTTTAACTTCTATGAAATTGAAACAAACTCACTTAAAACTTGTCTGCTAAATGGCAATTTACTGCCGATAATTGGATTAGTAAAATCTTTAAATAGAAAGATTTTAGCAGCGTCGTAAAGACTCGTGACCGGTGAATTCAGTAATATGTCACCATAACTGCGAACAATTGAAGCCGATCGGAGGTCCGCTATATCTTCCTACTGACGAAAACTATCCATCCTATGATGGTCTTGGCCACATCAACCGAAGAGGAAAACATAAAACGGTGAATGGTTCATGGAAAATCAGATGGCAAATGGTGAAAGAAACTTAATCTACTCAGTGGTTTAGTGCTTACGTGTTAGCATTGGGACCATGGGTTTCCTGGCTAGAATATGGATGTTTAGTGCCGTTTTTAGCAAGTTAATGAAACTGTACCAATGGCCTAAACCGCGATTGAGTGAAGCAACATAGTTAGTCGTTGTTATCTCTACCGAGTTCGAGTCTCAGCTGCAGCAGATGGCAATATCGCAGGGAATCGTTGTTGTTAAAAAACGACCAATGAAAAAGAGTTTGTTAGGGTCGTGCGCCTAGCAGACAATCGCGTCACATACCTTATTGCTATAAGACATCCCTTACAACAAAAGGAAGTTAATTCGATTAATTCTGGGATACAAAACGTGTCTCCTGACATTTCGACGAGAACATGAATGTTCTGGTGGTTGTTTATGCCAACCAAAGCTTCATTATTCCTATTCAACTATTAAATGTGTGAGAAAAATGCAAAGAAATGACGTTTTATAAAAATAAATTTTCTTCCAATTATGTATGTAACATTTCGATGTAATCAACAATTCACGAGATACCATTGAAAATAGATGAAAATTGCGTCTGGTGCCTTGGGGCACGAGTTAGTGTTATCCGATTGAGTTAAAATTTTTTATACTTCATCTTTTAAATACACTTTAGAGGGTAAAGCCGAAAAAATTGTAAAAAAAAAAATGTCGTCAAGTATAGCCAAGAACCACCCTAATACATACATACATAGACGCGGACAATCATATGTCCGATTCTATTTGAAGTCTGTTGAAGATAAAGCGAAGTTGTAACAAAACATGCAATTCGAGATTAAATCAAGTTTTAAAAATATAATTTTGTTTAGTGTGTTTGGTGCAGGAAAAGAAAACGTTACGTAAAATTGTTATTTCAGTTTTAAGTTTACATTTTCATTAATGACATCATTAAGCGCAAACTAGGCAAATCACCAAAAATTTGTTGCTTGCATTAGTAAACAATATATATTTATTACGCATTTAAATTTGGGCTTAATGTGATTGCGCATTTTTCACTTAAGTAACTTTCCCAGTTTAAAAGAAAAGAAAATAAGAAGAGCAAAAGGCAGGTTTCTTGTTTAGATCTCTAATTTTCGACACAACAAAAAAAAATAAAATCCCACATTGGCCTTCGTTATCACGATCTGATCAAACATTTAATAAACTTCTATTAAAATGAAAATATCAATGTTATTTATTAGCGACTTAATTACATCTGCGCCTACAGACGTTTGCGCGGTGTGTAGTTTACATCGAATTCACTGCAAATGTTTCTATTTATCATAAACACGTTCTTTAAAATGTCCTTAGAAAACAGTCCAGAGTGGAGATCACGTGATCGGGGAAAATGAATTTGGCTCATCTAGAGGGATTGTTGTTTACAAAATTTCTAATTTCCATGCAAAAATATGCTCATGCCTTGCTCTGTAAACATCTAAGTGAGAAAATTTGAAAAACTGAACAAATTCAGATTCCTTAAGAATAATAATACCTTGAGTCCTAAACAGGACCTTGTACTGGATACATTTGCACACAGCAGTTATTCAGCTTCATACTTTATATCTAATATTTTCAACTTATAGAAGCAATTAAAATTTTAATCTGACAAAAGTATAAAAAATGTTAACTAGAATTAATTGTGTTTAAAAATATGCTATATTTTCGATAAGCAAAGGCAAGAAGATACTCATTTACTGATCATATAACACGTTGCCTACTTTTATATATACAATGCAATCATTAAAACAATATTTAGTTTACCTGTTCAGAACGAGTAAATTGTTTAAGAAACAGTAGGCGTTGTAATCAAAGCTTTATTCTGAATTCAGTAAACGGTTTACAGTTCTTTGAAGTTTTTTCCTTTGCGAGAGAATTGGTATTAAATTTCCTAGTGATTACAAAAGGTAACTTTGAACCGAAAGGGTTGTGCCGGCGTAACAGATTAAATTTAGCTCAACGTAGCAAAATTTGAGGAAGAAGAAGCTTACTATGAGAAACGCCGTGTTCTAAAACAATTAATTTTCAATTTAAACGAAATTTTATATGCGTTTGTTAAAATATATTATGCTGTGCTTTATTTCTTCCGTTATTGCCCGTGAAACCAAGTTTCACAAAAGTTGGTTATGTTATTTTAATAATCTACACCTACAAGACAAAACTAATATATTTTTCGATTTAGAATGAAATAACTAAAATATTTTATCATACAACACTAGTAATTATTTCAATTTTTTACGGGCGTTAATGTTAGCCTTAACTTTTATAACACTTTATATAGAATATTGGAAGAATATATACCCGTAACTTAAAATCCCAAACTAACTACAGTCTACTACTACTAGTCTAACTTATTATTGCAGAAAATTTAAAACTAATAACTACCTATACAAATTTAAGTCTTAGATTATTAATTATGTCACAAATTGAGATAGCTTATAAAGATCATCAAGAAGGTCAAATCTAGAATTCTGGGAACTGTACATTATTACATCACTTATGCAAGCCCCCCGAATGTGTACATGAATTCAAGTTGTGCTCATACTGATGATAATACGTCACTTAATAATGAGAAAGATGTCAGAGTTGGCCATGACCCTAACTTTTAATAAAAGACTGCTCTGCAATATTTATTCCACATTTACTTACTTTGTTAAATCTTGCATTAACTACTTTTAAATATTCAGATATCTGGAAAGTTGCCAGAATATGTCCTATTTTCAAATCTGGTGAGCCTCCTTGTCTGAATAATAACTGTAGATTCATTGCTATTATACTTGGTAACTTTGACAAATTGTTACAAATTATTCTGTATGACTATATTCACTGCACAGTAAAATATATGATATCACCATTTCAGCGTGGATTTATGGAGAAAAGATCGACAATTCCAACTTGGCTTGTATCTTGCAAAATATATGTAGCAGTGAGTTTATATTCACAAGGTCAGGTTGATGTTATTTGCACATATATACAGAAACAATTTGATCAAGAGACCATTTCTTATTACTGTCGCAATGCACAGGATCACTGACTTTTCAAATAATTTGCTATTATTATTTGAATCTAATTTTACTTGGTATGCATCAGTTTGTTGATGATATTGATCGCAAATTATTGTTACAAGCTCTAGAGTTCCACAGGGATCAAACCTGGGCCCTCAATTGTTTTTAACTATCATTAATGATGTAAGAACTGTTATTGGGTCACATCACTTATTCACAGATGACGTACAAATTTTCATAGAAATAAACTCCGCGGAGGATTGTGATTTGACAAAATTTTTAACTGGTGTTCAGATAACTTTTTATAAAATTAAATATTGCCAAATGCAGTGTTATGTCATATACCAGACAATACGTTACCATAGTTTCCAAATACAAAATAGATCATAACATTCTGGAACGTCGTACAGATGATAAAAATCTGGGAATTAATTTTATTAACAATAATAGTAATAGTTTAATAGTAAACTTTTATTCACATATTATATTAACGATATGGTGCAATCGTCACTGGGTTCTGTATTAGAAAGTGGAGGGTTTTTCAAAATATTGATGTTATTAAATTATTACTTGCCAAGTAAATTGGATACCTTATTTGGTCTCCTATATAAGAAACCTCAACAATAAAAATTTTATCGATACAACGTGTTTGTGTAAAATATATTTTCCTCAAAAATTGGTTTTATCACAAGGATGGAATAGATAATAATGTACTACTCAGTATGTTAAAATTAAAATTTTAAGTAGTATAAAAAAATAGTATAGGAGTAGACGGAACTCTTGTAAATATTAATGCCCCTATAGTTATTTAATCAGCTTATGTGGGTATACTAGGTGTCCCAGAATCACAGTGCTTAGAATGACGGGAGAATACGATTTCAAACTTTAGCCATACACCCATTCGATAAAGAAGCTGGATGTGGTTTCTTGAAGGTTCCAGGGATGTTATCAGACGAAGTTTTTCATGCCTTTTTCGGGTTTTTATGCATATTTTTATCTTTTCAAATAACGGAGATATGGTCTGTTAACGTCTGGTATATGGTAAACTTTCATTCAACTCTAGGGCCGCTTGAAGCTTGTTGCTTTCCATGTGATGTGCCCTTTGTATATATATAAAAAATAAAATCTTGTCATGACAGCGTAGAGTTTGTTGTAGAAAATAACTAGCTGTTTATAAGCATTTCAGTATAAATTATTGTGGTATGGAGTTTAATAGGACATTAGCTTTAGGCGATTTACTTGTATCTTGCAAATTTTGTTGCAAGTTGAAGATTTGCATAGTCGGCCTCTGGTGTTGAATTTAAAATTGAACACCTCACTGAATCTTTCCATGATACTAACCTTAAATCGTTTAAATTTTACAATGAATGTAAGAACTAAAGGAGACTGAGTTACATGACAAATGATTGATAAATTACTGACCTTAAAATGTCATGAATCTTTTAGCATTCTTGTAACAACAGTAAAAATAAACCAATACAAAATTACATAAGCTAACTGAGACTTGGTCTTGAATTTTATGCACGCGATGCAATTATGTAACTTCCATGGCGCAATCAAAATATTGTAAAAAAGTACAAATATTTTAATGCAAAAATACAAATGTATTTGAATAATTCTTTATTAATTTAAATATAATAAATGATAAAACTTCTAAATATGTTAAAGGAGTATATTCTAATCGCCCCAGGAAAAATTATAACAGACAAAATAAATGACATGAGTACTACTTGAATGTATAATGCATTTTGCTGTAAGAGAGTCGCTAACTTTCTGAGGTGCATATTTAAGTAGTTGACGTGATATTTATGTCGAAGCATTTTATTCTCAAAATCACATTGTACCATGTACACAACACAGAAGTAATGCCGGGAAATAACGCATCACTTATATTCTAATATAAGTCAAGTATATCTTGATTAGAAATTTATTACGAATAAAAAGTTATAATTGAGGCAAATGGAAGAAGTACATATAATCAGATATTTGTAATGCATGGGATAAATGTAAGTATTTATGATGTATCTTAAAATTGAATCAGAGTAAAACATTATACCTTTTGGCCGATTTATTAAACTTTTCATATAATTCGTACAGATTATCTAGATTACTCTTCGCATATCCTTTGTACTTAATAGTAGTTTTAGATATTCTTAATTTTATGATATCAACTTAATTGGTAAAACACTCATCAGTTTAAAATAATGTAAAAAAGAACTAACTATATCGACCTAGAGTCAAATAATTGAATTAAAATTAATTTATTGAATAGAATAGAATAAATTTATTCACCATAAATCTTGTTAAAGGAACAATATCAACATTGAACATTTATTACAATTTTTACCCTCTCCAAGTACTCATCCCGGAGTTAACCGAACATTCATGGTGATGGTCGCTGTGACAGTTGAAAGGCTGAAGAATAACAATTACCTATTTAGGATTTGTAAAACTAATTAAATTAGTCTGCTTTATTAAAGTTTATCGAAATATTGTCTATAATTATTTATTTGAGGTATACTCATGATTTCTTACTGTTTATTGGTAAAATACCCAATAAACATTAAGAAAGTTTATCGACGTTTAATGTTTTTTTGCCACTACTGAGGCTGTAACCTTTAATATGATTTGTAGAAAAATATACTTGTGCATGTAATATATATGTATCTAGGCAGTACGGACCAACTGGAACGTACGCGAAATAGCAAATAAGTGAGACCAATTTCATAATTATGCAACCCGCCGAACTATGGAATCTCCGTCTCTTTTTATCCCAGTATTAGCTAGAAGAGTAGTTGTTCTGATTGGTTCACTAATGATGAGTGTTTTAAAGTGTTATATTAACGTGGCAAGATTAAGTTACCAATTTACAGAAAGTAAATAATTTCATATAATAATAAAAAAGTGTGAATGACTAAATTTAAATAAATGATTTAAGTATTTTTAATATATTTTTTTAGTTTAAAATGTTCATGTAATTCAATACTTGGTCAGTATTAGCTAGAAGAGTAGTTGTTTTGATTGATTTTCCAATAATGAGTGTTTTAAAGTATTTACCTAACTAGTATATTAGCGTGTCCAGATTAGGGGAACAATATACAGAAAGTAGGTAATTTCATAATAAATAAAAAGTGTGTAAGTTGTGATTTGCTTAATACCTAAATAATATTTTCTAATCATGATGAAAGCAAGTAAATAAAAAATAATGAATTGTAAAAATAATAATCACTCTATACAATTAGTTCCTTGATTTTACTCTAACCTGACTTGACCAGAGAAAATTTCGCAAGAAGGTGCTTGAGGAACTAAGACCGGCCCTGAATCTAGGCTGCTTCTAAAACATTTAACTTTTTAACATGTATATTCATATTGGAAGATCCTCCTTTATTCTCTGGATAGTCTAAGATCTAAATAGCAAATTCTCAGAAATTCTATTTGATGGTTTATCCATCATATGGTTAAACAATACAAATTCTTCACATCAATTGTATTGAAAACCAGTTAGAGGATCCACAATTCGTCACAATTGGTTGAAAATCCTTATGAATTGGTGTATCTAGAAAAGCAGAGTTAAAATGCTTTAATAGTAATGGGTTACTATTATATATTATTGATTGTAAATATGTAATTATCTAATAATTAAATATAAAGCCATGTTGGACTTACAAAACAAATTTAAGGATACATAAGTGAAGACAATCCACGAAATGAGGGAGATCCTCTAAAATGAAACCTCATGCAAGCAGCAATGAGAACAATAATAGTAAGGACCTTTTAGTTCCAGTTACTAGAAGAAGAAACTTGAGGGAACTGGGTCCTCTAATTCTTTAAGACACATAGCTGCAGATGTCGGAATAGGTAAAATACTTTGGAGTTATCATAGACTCCAAATTTACCTGGAACCAACATCTAGACAGAATTATACATAGATCGGTGGTAATCATACTGGTAAAATGCAGACGATGTGGCAATATACGGCGGCTTCTATCTGGTATGCTGTACTAGTTCTGTCAGCATAATAAGACTTACCATCACATACGCTGCGTTAGTTTGACCATCTAACGCAACTCAAAGAACAATAACCAACAAGTTGAACCAGGTACAGAGACTTGTTTGGGAATCATTGGTGCCATAAAAAGCATGCCCACGACAGTCATAAAGAGTCTACTAAACTTCACCCTATTTATCGTAGTGATCTATGAGGAGACCAAAACGGGGTCATGCAGGCTACAGAACTCAAATAGCAGATTCTCTACTGAACATGAGAAATGTCAAGGGCGAGCATAAGCATTTCTCTTGAACACTAATCCATGGTATTCAGATAGAAATTCTGGCTATATCTTAATATATACACGATACGTTAATTGGCAAGTCTCCAATAAATCAGACAGTCAGGTAAAGCATCTAATAATACGCCATCCAGTCTGATATAGGACTGATATGGGACAACATAAAATTCTGAGAGAAAAAAGCTGATGGATTTGCTAGACGAGGAATTGCAGACGTTGTACGATCAAAAACTCATGTTGGGAATCACCAAAAACTCAGCTAGAGGGATTATCAAAGACTGGGCCAAGAACAAACACAGAAGTCACTGAAGGAATATTCCAGGTCTACATGGGAAAACACTCATCGAAGGACCATGTCCACAACAAACTGAAGAACTGCTTACAAAGAACAGGATGTAGTTGAGAAAGAGAACTTCTAGCAGGACACTTTCATGTTAAGCAGCATCTGCACAGAATGTGTACGGGCAAAGAGATCACGGATAGGTACTAAAATGTATATAGTGAACCTAGGTAGAAAGGGTATAATACGCTCAGGAGGCTGTAGTGATTTTGAAGTTTTTTTACACACCAGCTCTGAGCAAAAAACAGGACCTTTTCCAATCCGGAAGTTTTAAACTTAAAGAGTGACCACTTAAGTATACTGTTCTCTAAGAGTACTACCGCTGGTAAGGTGGATTATTGAGCTTTGTCACCAAGGCTGCGGAAGAGGCTTTCAGATGTGACCGTAGTGAGAAGACCACTGGCAGCAGGATTATGAATGTGAATCCACATTACTGAAATTAATGGAAGCATGCATCCACTAATTAATTGGCAAAACTGCCGTTGTCTATAATATCATGGCAGAGGCACACTTAAATTGGTTGAAGAGAGAGAAAATCCTTCACAAAATATTATAAAAATAGGGGACAAAGGAATCTTTTGCATCGACTAGAGAACTTTCACTTTCATCATTTAATCCAGATTATAGCGCCATCTATTTTCGCAAATACGACCTGAGCAAGTAGGCTTTGGTAAAGGATACGATACTGGAGAATAAATACTGTATTTATGATAACACATTTAGAAGGCAAGAAAATACCCAGACCACGAACTGAAATTTTGTGTATCTTATTATTTAAAGAATTGGAATCACTTTAGGAGAATGTGAAGAGAACCCACGATAGCAAAAGAAGAACCACTGTATAATACTTTATTGCATTTTTGACTCTGATAAGTAATTGAACTCAAAAATATGTTTCGAGTGAAATAATCCAGTTTATTTTTCATTTAATTACATTTTTCTTTATGCAACTTGTAAATTAGATGTGGTAAATAAAAAATGAGCGAGAATGGAAGCTCTAAGTAGTTAAATATGAATTTCTTAGTAACTGCCTTTAAATTCTTTACTTTACGCGTTGTGAAATTATCTCTCTTCGCTACTTGAACCATAAATTTAAGGATTTATAAAAAAAATTCCGCGAAGCGTTTATTATGTGAAAGGGAAGTAGGCAATTTAAAATCGGCGAACGTTAAAGAGGCCTCACTGTACAATTCCTTAATGGTTTTTGCGTCTTGCACTTAAAATTTTTCACTTGTCATAACTGAACATCGGTAATTTGAACTAAATTATCTTTTAACTAGACACTGAGTTTAAACACCACGTGTATATCGTTCATGCCGAAGACTAAATGCAAACTTGTTCTGCATTGTTTTATTTTCAAGTGTCGAGGTTGGTCAGCAATTTACCTTGAAAGTTCAAGAACGATTCTCACCAGAGACGTATTTCTTATTTTATGGAACAATTTATTACTTTTAGAATCATCATTTTCTCGGTCAGTCTGCGGATAAATGTCTCCTAGAGAATACTAATGGATATAATTTGATTTCTTTCAGGTTCTTTCTCGAACAGTAAAAGTACGAGGAGATTTACTGGATTATGCTTACTTGTTTAAGTATCAAAGTGAATGCCAATTGTTTACACGTTCAGGATTTTAAATCACGTATTTAGACTTTATTTGAGAAATGGTTACTCATACTCAGTTTACACGTTCAAGATTTTTCCTTTTATCTCAGCTATTGGATTGCCAACATTCAAGAAAGGAACTGTTAATTTTCTTCTCAATTTCACTATGAACAACGTATTTTTTTTCAATTACGAGACGGGCTGTACCAACAGATATACTTAAGAAACCACATTGTTTTGAAAATACCTTTTTCCCAACAAAGGACTAAGATTTATTCTAAATGTTTACAATTTAAAGCACAAATATTGCAGTATTAAGAAAATTTCTTTTTAGGTGACAGCCGCTTAGCTTTTTCCACTATAAGAATTATTAGAAGTACAATAGAATTATCGATACATGTTACTCATTTTCATTTTTTGGCGAAATATTGATTAGTAAAATGCATTTGATTTTGAAACAAAATTTGAAAATGGTTTTAAATTTTTCTTATTTTTTTTTGTTAATGTCACTAAACATTACATGAAAAAACGAAAATCTGAAATAAAATGTTGTTTTATGACTTGATTCATCAAAAGAATACGGACAAATCTAGTTTTCTTGGAAAGAACTCCGCACAAAATACATTGACTTTTGCTTTCGGTAAATTTTTTTTGAAACTCTGGATTTTGGTAGTTGATTTGATGTTGATCGATTGTTCAGACGGCGACATTCCTCGAAAACCCTTTGTTTTGAAGCAGCGACCCTTTTAAGGGCTAAAAACGAGTATTTTTCTTAATGTGATGCCAATATAATAAAATCTTTTTTACTTCTTAAAAAAACATGAATGTACGTGTGTAGACTTGAAAATACGTATGATAAATATATTTCTTTCTTAGTTGTATTAACAGCTACAAAATGCCTCTTCATAAATAAATAAATTCGCACACAAAATATTTTTGATTGACTTTTAGTGTCCGTCGATTATTACTTTCTTAAAAGTAATAATCTGAATCTTTATGCATTCTTAGCCCCGGCTATTTAATGTCTCTTTTTAATATATTCCATATCACATATGAGAAATACACGTTTTTAGACCTCAAAAGGGCCATAGTTCCAAAAGAAAGGGTTTTTTGTCGCCATTTGAGCATTTAATCAGCATCAAATCAACTACCAAATTCTAAACTCTCAAAAAAATTTAACCGAAAGCAAAAATTAAAATATATGAACAATCTGTTTTCCTTTTCACTGCGATACGATCTATAGAGCCAGAGATATTTAAAAAAAAACACAATTTTAAACATTTTTTCTTTAAACAAACGGCTCCCGGAAATCGGATTTAATTCAAAAGTTTTTGCTAGACTCTTGCAATGCTTATGATAAGTTCCAACAAATCGTTGCTATAATTCCCTATAAACATTAGTTTTACTCGACTGTTATTGAAGGAACGTATTGTATTGGCGAAAAAAATCATTTTCCGATAATTTTTCGGATTTTCATGTTTCAAACTATGTAGATTACGAAAATTAAAATCTTTCAATTGCTTAAGTTTTTCTGTCTCTCCGGTGTCTGTTAGCTCTAAATCTACAAAACTATTTGAGGAATAAAAATAATATTTGGTAGGTAGTTGATGTTATTGTCAAGGGAGAAATAGGGCATACTTATACTTAGTGACATATTTACAGGGTGGAAACTTAAAAAGAATTATTAATAAAAAAATGTGACGGAGGAGAATAATATTTGGCATGCAGTTAATTGTTGAGGAAGACACAAGCTATACTTTTAGTAAAAAATATAGAGAGTGGTCATTCTAAAAAAAAATCCACAAAGAAACGACGGAGAAAAATAATATTACCAGGAAGAAAGCCTGACGTAGGTACTAGGAACTAGGTCATTTTTTTTCCTTATGGGTTGCGGTGCCAAAGCCCCGCTGTACTGAAGCTTAAGCTTATTGTACCCCATAGTCTCGTTATCACATTAATCCCGTTCCTCTCCAAAAAGAGAGTATACCGTCAATGGGAGCTCTGGCTATTTCTTCCGGGGTTACGGTTAGTCCCCCGAAGTGTGAGAACCTACCAGCCACTAAGGCTGGGCATTCATATAGTATGTGGTGAGGAGTTTCTTCATCCTCACCACACATCCTGCATTCTGGATTATCTTTCACACCTATGTTAGTTAGGTGTCTATTTAGTGTGCAGTGTCCTGTTAGGATTCCCACTGCACATCTCAGCTATTTTCTGCTCAGCTTTAGCAGTTCGTTGGTCTTTGTCATGGATGGCTCGCCGGTGATGAACATAACGTGACTGCCTCATCCCCGGCGCGCCGATCCAATACAAGATATGTTTCTGACTCAATAGTTTCTTTACCATTCCTCTTTCGGTACTGTATGATGACTCAGGTCCCATCAAGGCTGTTTTTGCGCCTTCTTTGGCCAGCTTGTCTGCTTTTTCGTTTCCTTCATTGCCCTGGTGTCCTCGCGTCCACTCCAGTTGTATACTGTTGTGTTCCGCCAGTTTCGCTAGGGATTCAAGGCAGTCTTTTACTGTTTTGGAACATATCTCTACTGCATTCAGAGCTTTGATAGCTGCTTGACTGCTGCGAATTCTTTTGTCAGTATATAACCTCCGTATCATTTCTTGTGCACAGATTTCCATGGCTGTGACTTCTGCTTGGAACACCGTTGCGGTACTGCCCAGGTTCAGACTGATGTCTGTCCCTGGTTGGTCCCCCGTAACACCTGCTCCAGTACTACTTGACATTTTCGATCCGTCAGTATACCATATGGTATCATTTGGATGTCTTCGCAGTTGCCTTGTCCCTTCCTCTTCCCTATCAGGTATGTATACCCTGAAGGTCTTTGTGAAGCTGTGGCTTATGCTGATTCTATCTGACTGCATATCTAGTAGTCGATTTTTTCCTATTTATTGGAATATTTCGGTGTGGTATCCTATTTTTGAAATGGTCCCCTGTCCGTTTATTTTCAGCCTGTACGCCGCCAACAGTGCCTCACTCTCCACCACTAACTGCAGTGGGGGCAGGAAAAGTAGCGCTTCCATGGCTGCGGTAGGCGTTGTTGACATTGCTCCTGTTATGGCCAGACATGCCAGTCTTTGTACTTTCCGTAGTTTTCTCATTGCCTCCCCTTTTCCGGCTTTATTCCACCAGATCAGGGAGGCATAGGTTATTATTTGTACTACAACCCTTTGGTGCAGCCAGTGCACCATTCTTGGTTGTAGTAGGCTGGCCCATAAGGCCCGCGTAGCTTTGGTAGTCACTCTGTCTAGATGTGTTTTGAAGTTTAATTTGGTATCTAGAATCAGTCCCAAATATTTCACTTCATTGCTCACCTGCAATTCGTTTCCCCGGAGATATAATCTTCCCAGGTTGAGTTTCCTCTTTCCTGCGAAGGCGACCTTCCTGGGTACACCATCTGTCTACCATAACGAGAGCTCGCTGCATCTTTTTTGATGCAGCATCCTCGTGTTTTCCTGTTACCAGGATGGCGATATCATCTGCGTAGCCTTGCGCATATAGTCCCCGCTGTTCCAGTCGAAATAGGAGCTCTTCGGCGACCAGGCACCACAGGAGAGGAGATAATACCCCCCTGCAGACACCCTCTGGTCACGGACACCTCCTCTATCGTGGATCCTAGCGTGGACTGAATTTTCCTAGTTCTGAGTGCTGAGTCGATCCATCTTGTTATTGACTTTTCGACTCCACGCCTCTTCACTGCATCACTAAGTGAGTCGAATGAGGTATTGTCAAAAGCACCCTCTATGTCTAAGAAGGTTCCTATGGCAGTTTCTTTGCTGTCTAGGGCCCTTTCTATTTTTTGAGTGAGCTCGTGTATTGCTAGCTCACAAGATTTTCCTGTTTGATAGGCATACTGGTTTCGATGTATAGGTTTTGTACTCAGTTTATCGTCCCTGATATGCCTATCAACCAGCTTCTCCAGGGTTTTCAGGAGAAATGATGTTAGACTAATAGGTCGGAAGGATTTGGCCTGGGCGTAGGTATCACGCCCTGGTTTTGGTATGAATGCCACCTTTATCTTCCACCAGCCGGTTGGCACATAACCTAGGGCCCAGGGCCAACGTGACCATCACGTCAAAAATAAATCCCGTCGAGGAGACATTCTTCGATAGGGATTTTTTTATGCGAAAATTTAACTTTTCAAAAGGTATCAAAACCCTAAATCAGGGAAATCACTTCTTCTACAATACCACTGAACATTTAGAGAATAGAACTGCTACAGTCATTAAGCAATTTGAGACTGGTGTTTTAAAAATTCTCTAATTATTAACATGAAGAAAAGGTATTTTGTATGTTACAAATATTATATCTAATAAGTAATTAGTCCTAAAATAAAATTTGTTGAGACCAACACGAAAACAACATTTTCAGGCTCATTTAATTTTACCCCTCTAATAGATACTTTGTGCACTACGTTAGCAAAAACAACATTTGTAGTTTTAAATTTTAAAAAATTGAATAATGATGCATTAATGACATGTTACTACTCTTTAGCTTATTCAGCCATTAGCTACAATATTAGTATATGGGGTCAATCAGCTTAGGCGAGTAGAGCTTTTGTAATGCAAAAGAGAATTATTCGGATTCTGTTTGGTTTGAAAGATAGAGAATCATGCAGAGATACATTTAAAATAAAAAGAATTATGACTGTTATGGTGCGGGACCTAAGTGGCTTTTTCGGACACTCATCGTTACAAGCATTTTCTATGCGCTGATTAATTCTATCGAACTTAAATAACGACAAAATAGACTTCTGGCATATGTCAGCCCGTCGAGTTGGCCATGGTTCAAGATATAAAAATGAGTGAAATTATATCATCGTTACAAAGCCATTTTTTTCTGTGTCTACACATTTTATGTTTAGAATGAATAAAATAAGATCGCCAGAAAGTGTGGGCCATCAGGGGCGCAACCAAAAAGGGCAAAGAGGTAAAAAAACGTTATACATATAACATGATCGTTACAAACTTTTTTAAGATTGAGCATGTTTATTTAAATGTTTTGAACACAGGAAAAAATTCCCAGAAAGTCCTGTCAGTAAGGCTAGCCAGAAAGAAAATGTTTAGGATTTTTGAAGAAAATTGGATTTTTTTTCGCATATTTCATCTCAGAACTCTAAACTCATCGTTACAAGTTCTGGCTCCTTTTTAAAACGTAAATATACGCTCCTTGAACAATAAAATAGCCTCCTCGTAAAGTCCTTAGTGTCAACAAAAGTACCATAAGCTCTTAAATATACAGGAATTTAACACTTTCGGCTAACTTGACTCCGTACCGTGTCTCAGATGTATGGTATTATTATTACCTTTCTGGCTGCGCCTCCTGACGGCCCACACTTTCTGACGATCTTATTTTATTCATTCTAAACATAAAGTGTGTACATACGAAAAAAAATTAGCCTTGTAACGATGACATGATTTCATTGATTTTTAACCCTTTCGCTCATGGTGTCCACTACAGTGGACATAACCTTTGTGATTTTTTTTTTAATTTACGCGCCATAATTTCAGCAAACTGTCAAGTTCCCTATTCAATTGATACAATTGTTAAAAGAAAGTGACAACTTCTACCATCTAGATGTGATTAGTAAAAGTTCACTTTTCTGCAGGAGGTTCTTACTCACGTGAATTATAAGTAGGCACTGTAGTCTCCTAGATGATTTTATTTCAAGCAAGTATATAGTTGGTGAAACTCTTCTTGATTTTTCTGCTTATTTATAAGTGTTTATTTTTTGATATCCTGGAATCTTCGTTGCGTTTTGAATCAACTGGGCTGTGTTTTTTGTCATTTGATGTATGTGCACCACAGTGGACACTGTGAGTCAACGACATAAATTCCATGGGCGAATCTAGCCTTACTTTTTTAAAAATTTTTGCTATATTCTAACTATTTTGTAAAAGATTTATGTCAAAATGGCTCATAGGAGATGGCTGACGGAGCTTTTTGAATTCCTTCAAGACGATACGTCGGACCTAGAGCTCCTTAGTGAGGAGGAAGGGGAGGGTTGGGAGAGTGACCACTTTCTCCCTCCAAAAGGTACCCTTATTCAATTTTTTTGCTTAAATCATCAGCTAATACATTGCTCTTTAGATCTTGATGATGAGAAAGCTACGACTGCATCAGAGCCCGAGGAAGACCTGGAGTTATACCATATCATACCATGTTATACCATACCAAATAAATTTGTCTTTTTTTTTTATTAATTAATCATAATTTTTATAGTTTCGATAATAAATAAACGTTATAATAATTTACTTTCTGTGTATTTAATAATTTATTAAATTATAACTACTTATTTATGAAAGTGTGACATTTGTAGAACTACCGTTGAGTCACAGCGTCCACTATAAGTGGACGTCAATTTTTTTTACAAACCGTAACAGATAGACTCTTACAACTAACGTCAAAAATGTCAAAATAAATCGAATAATATGCATGCTATATTTCAGAATTTACTCATGAAAAATAAAAAATCGTGAGCGAAAGGGTTAAACAGTGTTTGTGACGCTCCTGACAGGAGGTGCCCCGCCAGAAGTCGATTTTATGAATCGTTGTCATCCATTAAACCATAAAAATATCTCAATGTTCATAAAACGATGAGCTGCCGAAAAAGCCACCTAGCTCCCGCTCTATTACATGAATTTATATTTAAAATTTCTTGTTTCGTGCACAAAAACCTAAATAAATTTAAAACAAATAGTGACATACACCACGAGAAGTGACGGAAAAATACACATAAATATTTTCAACTTTAGTAAATATAAAAAATTACTCCACTGCACAGCGGGCCACAAAATCGAAAAACCTGATCAAAAAGCCAAAATTCTAAAGAGGTTTAATTGTATTCAAAGTAATATTTCCGTAGTTATAAATATTCAGTTCTTTACATACCGGAAATTCCAACCTTATCGTTGCCCATTTTCACCTGATACACCCTGAGGAACAGCGTTATGTTAGCGTACAGTTATTAAAATTATTTTAAACGTGGTTCTACAGAAGGAATAAAAATTAATGGGTACTTTTTGTTCGAACTACAAAAAAGCGCAGAAAGTTCCCAAGCATGGTTCTTTTACTGGTCGATTTCTTATAGTTTGTTCAAATTATGGTACAAAATTTACAACCCGGTTCATTCCGGTTTGGAAGTAATGAGTAATAATTTGGTCAAGTGCGAGGTGTTAAATATACGTACGACGTGACGACAGTAACTGCTTCGAATGATTATTTTCATTTTTTCCACGGAAATTTCTACAAATAAATTTGGTAGTTATCTTCCGATGATTAATACCTTTCACAAATACGGATTTACTTAATAGACTATTGGTGTGTTCTGACCCAGTCATTTCTTCTATGTGAAATCTACCTAAAAAGAAAATGGTAACCTTTCCTAAGGAAGTTTTCCAGTTATTGAAAGAGCCAGAGTATCATGTACCCGTGGTTAAATCGGCTGATAATACTCAATCGGCTGCCGATACTCAATAGACTGAAAATAGTGAGACAGAAGTGTCTTCTGGCAGCAGTACTGATACCGAAAATGAACAAATATGAATTTGATTATGAAACTTTTTATGTTGTAGAATAATAAAGACATTTAACTATATTGCAATCTAATCCAATATGTGTTTTACATGTTCAATATACTATCTTCTAAGCGACTTATCCATTTTTATTTTTTTTAACACTTATTTTACTTTTTACATTCCCGTAAACCCCCCATTGACTATTTTTATTTAAATAATGTTTTCATGCTAAATATACTCATTTTTGGAAGACTGGCCCATTCTTAAATTATTTTGCCATGTATTTCGCATTTTCCACCTCCCAATATTTTTTTTTTAATATTTTTTCCATGCACTCTTTTTAGCCAATTTGCCCATTTTCATTTTTTTATCACGTTATTTCAAGTTTTGCACCCCCGCAAACAACACCCCCATCACTTTTATTTTTTTTAATTTTTTCTATGATTGATGTACTCATTTTTAGGCGATTTAACCATGTTTAGAATTTTGGCCAGGCTTTTCGCTTTCTGGGCCCACTGTGCACTGTGCCGGTAGTTATATATACAGTGTGTCCCACATTTCACGGTAACACCTTCGTAGCTCAGTTATTAGTCAACCAATTTCAATCAATTTTAGCCCGGTATCAAAGACCTTTATTATATCTTTTTTGAGTAAAACAAAATTTATTTCAGTCATTGGCGTGCATTTTATTAAGAAAAAAAGAGTTGATTTTTCGAGAAGTCATATTAGGCATTTTTTTGTTGAAAAACTAATGCAATATTATTGATCAGCGTGCTGTAGAACCCAGAATTTAACATTTTGATTTTTGGTTTTCGAATTACTGTCCCCTTAAAATTACCTATTTTAAACATTAAATAATCAATAAATCAGTAACGAATTATTTTTCGAAAAAAAGTCACTCTTCATTTTCTCTTTAAATTAACTTTTTCTACTATGCCATTGCATCGAAACTCTCAAGAATTTTCATTGAAAATTTTTGGGTCATCAGACCTGTAAATTATTCTGGCATTAAGGATTGCCGAATTTGAAAGTATCGATGATATGGGGTGGTAGAAAAAATGAGTTTAAAGAGAAAATAAAGAATGACTTTCTTTCGTAAAAAGATTCGTTACCAATTTATTGATTATTTAATGTTTAAAATAGCCAATTTTAAATGGGCCGTAATTTAAAAACCAAAAATCAAAATGTTGTTAAAATCTGAATATCGAGATTCTACTGCATGCTGATCAATAATATTGCATTAGTTTTTCAACAAAAAAATGCCTAATATGATTTCTCGAAAAATCGACCCTTTTTTTCTTAATAAAAATGCACGCCACTGACTGAAATAAGTTTTCTTTCACTTAAAAAATCTGTCCAAACTTGGTTAAAATTGGATGACCAATAACTAAGCTACGAAGGTGTTACCGTGAAAAGTGGGACACACTGTATAATGAACTTTCTATAGAAATAAGGTCACAAAATTTTTTTAGATTTTTCAGAAGCAAACTGAAAATGTTTTTGAATGAACATTGTTTTTATAACATGATCGAGTTTTTTGATCGGTAATGGGGAAGACTTTTATATGTGCATATATTTTTTAATTTGTTTTTTGTTTTCTTTTTCATTATATATTTTTGTAGTCTTGTTTTAGACCTGGAGCCCGTCGACCACTAATTGCGTGTCATAGGTTTACTCCCAAAATGTGTGAATTGTTGTTAATTTGGGGCAGTAGAACACAGAAATTACCATGGGACAGGGGCGTACGGCAGACCCCCAAAGGTGTAAGAAATATCACTTGTAAAAGTCAAAAAAAAGTCACAAATGGTTTACGCTTGGAGGTTGGAGGGATTTTTCTTAAGTTACCCCCAAAAATCATGAATCCAGACTCCCATTCATTTTGGGCGGTACAAGAAAGCGCTACGCTTGCCCAAAATTCAAAAAAAAGTCAGATTAAAAAAATGATAGGTTTATGAATGACAGTCAGGAACCTGGTAAGTATGAACTTCCTGAGTGCGAAAAGACATTCGCCATCTTTGAAAAGTGGTGCGAACGTCTTGCCTTTCACGATAATTGACGGCGTATCGGCTGTTCCTACCGCATGTACTAGTTACCCTTGTGATTCGATGAGTATCACAAATTTACGATTGGCAATCATAAACTTGGTTAATTATGAACCTCCTGAGCGCGAAAATATATTCGCCATCTTTGAAAAGTGGTGCGAAGGTCTTGTCTTTCACGATAATTGACGGCGTATCGTAGCTTCCTACCACATGTACTGGCTATCCGTGTAATTGAATCAGAAACTTGTGTGTGCCCGTACGTGTTTGTGTGTGTGTGTCACATGTACGAGAGGGTAATTAAAGAGAGAATAATTAAAACTAGAAAAGAAATTAATCAGAAAAGAACAAACTTTATTAGAATGAAAATAAATAATTATAGTAGAACCAGGCGCTTAGACGTTTCAACCCTGGCCCTTGTCAAAAATGGCGCACGTATTATCGACTGATTGCCAGTCGTAAAGGGCATAGCAGGATAAGCATGTAAAATCTGCACCCAAATAAAATTTTGTTTGATTTCAACTACTTGAAGGGGCTTACCATAAGTATGATTTTCGCAAAATTTCAATCCTGCAGCCGCGATATTGGAGGAGTGGTGGGGGGTTTTTGATTTTCGTTTTTTAAAATTTCCTCCGACACCGTTATGTTTTCAGGTATAAACGGGTCTGGGAGTGATTTATCAACGGGTTATACTTGAAATATCATGGAAGGGGGTTATAGAGTAAGTGGAATTCAGACAGCAGGCCTAGGGTTGATTAAACTCTCCCGAGAGGTGGAAAATCATTTTTTTTTCAAATGATTCGGTTCAAACCCCCGTTTTCGGGGTCGCTGATCACGGGAAAAATATTCATTTCCCTCAAACGGTGAGTGAGTGTCGTTTCTACCCGGGGATTAATACCTATACTACTATCGTCATACAATTAGAGTTTTCTATCCATCATTACAGAAGTTATTAATATTAACATGCCCTGATTTTTATAAACGTTATTTCTTGGAAACTGTTGATAACTGGTACTTACTAAACTTGTACGACTATCGGATAGTTAAATTGTAATGAATAAACCTTGTGATTTTCCATCGGACATTAATAGAAGAATAATTACTTCTACATCCAGTGGAAGTATAGTAACGACAAAAAAATTTCGAAAATTTTTATCGATGTCTGTCGGTCTCTGTAACTTTTTTGTGTGCACGATTACTCTGGAACCGTTTAAGATATTGACTTGAAACTACGTGTATACTTTAACGGGATCTGGAACTAGATTATATTTACATCTTATTCCGTTGAAGGGTTGGGGGGTAAATTGGGGTAAATAGATAAATCAAGCATGTAGGAGTCCATAAATTTGGAATTTAATATATATAAGAGAAGTTAAGGTCTCAAATTTTTTGGCATTAGCTACCCCCATTATCACCCCCACCCCATTGTTTAAAGGGATGAAAAAAAATTGTAATTTAATGTGTTTACAAAAACCAAAAACGTCAAATTATTTTTTTACTTCGGCCACCCCCACTACCGCCCCCATCCCAGTACCGATGTGGGATATCGTTTTATGGGTTTTTCAAATATTATATTATTGAAGTTCCATAAGCAATTATTTCCACATACAAAATGTTTTCGTTGTGATAGACTTGGTTAGAAAATCTAGTTGTGGAAGTAGTGATTCCTTGGGCAGCGGTTTTTACACATAAACGGTAGATATTCTGAACAAACCTGGTCTTTCCGACGGTCCTGTGGAGGCCCCGCTCGAGCGCACGTTGTTCTTTTCATTACTGGGCATACTCGAACGTAGGTAATAAAAACGTTATAAATAGCAGGTAAAAACTGTTTAAGTGATCTATAACGACGGCAGATTGTTAAAAATACCCTTATAAGCGATGGAAAAACTGTATATATTTGTTAACAAGACATGCGTCCAAATGACAGTGAGGCGCGTATAATAAGAGAATGGTCGGTAAAGCAGTTTTTCGTTTTTTTAACTATCTTCCACATCTTTCAAAAATATGAAAAAATTTGGGAATAGGCCTTGACAAATGAGTAATTTGCGATGAAAAATTCAGAGTGCCAAAAAATTGTGTTAAAAAATTTGCAAAATATTTTTGCATATGAAATTTGGATTTAAAAATTATGAAAAAAATTGGGTAAATAGTACAACATGTAAGTAACAACTGTGAATTATTCCGGATTTTTTTGTACAACGGTGTCCGAGGAAATTTTAAAAAACGAAAATAAAATAATCCCCCACCACTCCTTCAATATGGCGGCTGCAGGCTTGAAATTTTGGGAAAATCATATTCAAATAGTTGATAACAAACAAAATTTTGTTTGGGGGCAGATTTTACATGCTCATCCTGCTATGCTATGCCCTTTATAATATTCATCAAATTACACGAGTAACCAATATATGCGCTAGGAAGCTCCGATAATACTCCATCAATTATCGTGAAAGAGGGACCTTCGCGCCACGGCGCCATGGCGAATATATTTTTCGCTCTCAGGAGGTTCATAACTACCAAGTTTCTGATTGCCAATCGTAAATTTATGATACTCATCGAATTACAAGGGTAACTAATACATGCGGTAGAAGGGGCCGATACGCCGTCAACTATCGTGAAAGGCAAGACCCTCGTACCACTTTTCAAAGATGGCGAATATATTTTCGCACTCAGGGGGCTCATACTTACCAAGTTTATGATTGCCGACCCCCATGCGTAAACCTATGACTTATTTGTGACTTTTTTTTTACTTTTACAAGTCATATTTCTTACACCTTTGGGGGCCTGTCGCACGCCCCTGTTCCAAAAAAAAGGGCTGGCATGGTCATTTCTGTGCTCTACTGCCCCAAATTAACAACAATTCACAGATTTAGGGAGTAAACCTATGATACTCAATTGGTGGTCGGCGGGCTCCTGGTCCATTTGTTTTATACAATTTTTGTAACATAATAAATGTGACACATATATTTTATTAATCGGTTTTTATATTTTATATCTTATATTTTATGTGGGTTTTCATGACAAAACCGATACTGTTTCTGGGACAAGATTTATGGCGAATAAATTTATTCTATTCCATTCTATTCTATTCTATTCTATTCTATTCTATTCTATTCTATTCTATTCTATTCTATTCTATTCTATTCTATTCTATTCTATTCTATTCTATTCTATTCTATTCTATTCTATTCTATTCTATTCTATTCTATTCTATTCTATTCTATTCTACTTTCAATAAAAGGAATATGCAGGATGGTCATCAATCGGAAAAAATAAAGGGTTCCAAATAGAGTGGGAAGTTTTATGTAAATATTTTTACAGATTTCTTCGAATAACTTTTATAGGCTTTAGAGCATTTTCGTACGTTTCACTCCATACAATTATGCCATATTTTATAATTGTGTTATATAAGTGTTTTTCTTGTTTGGTTATTAAATTTGTGTATTAATTTTCTTATTTTTTCTGTAACATATGTTCTGTAGTATATGTCACTTAAATATTGCTACAAATTATCAATTCTAAATTAGATAGAGCTTGGTGGAGACACATCAAACTGGATCATCCAGTATAAAATCCGTTGAACACATTATTTGCGCATATCCTTCGCAGTATCTCCCGTAAACAAAAACTGTAATTACCTGGGACTCAGTTCTTAAAACATATTATTCTTATACGCTCATTAGCTCTCTTAATTGTATCGTATACCTACTAGCACGTTGATGTAAGTCAAATCTTTCGAGATCCACCAGACTAGTCCGGTTGACTAGCAAAAAAACGCTTAAAGGTTGTCGAGCATAAGCAAGTTTTCTTGTGGGTAATTACAGGTAATACATTTATAGGCTGAAGTTAAATTATTCTTTTGTCGAGCTTAAATGCTGCTTATATTGCAGATCTTAAATGATTGGACGGAAATACAAAAGACTCGATGCGAACAAGAGCCGTTAACGATATTATGTACATAGTTAGGAATTAAATTTTACCGGCTTTATCTACCAGTTAAAACTTATAATTGTGTTAGAATATGATGGAATATAATTTCAATAATAACAGGAATATAATTCTTGTTTAAAGTCCTTCAGCTTCGTTGTTTCGGAGAAAGGAATTGTAGGAGCAACAATAGAAGCAGTATTTTCGAACGGTTGTTTGAATCAATATTATTATACCTGATGAACTATCAAAGACCCAAATTATTCAATTGCCGTCACGTCTTTACTTTTTAATCCACTTTAATTATTTATTGTTAACTTAAACTGTGATAACAAATAGTCCAGTTCCAGAAGGTAGAACATAGTCCGACTTTCCTGTTTGTTTGATAATGATGTTTTCTTCATAATTCTTTTTGCACTGTGTTAGGTGTGGCTTATGTAACATAATGCATCCAGCCCGAGAAAATGTTTTTTAATTATTAATAATCAATAAATTAACAATTTTTATCGATAGTTATATAACGAACTGAATATTTCGGGTTGTTTTTCATGAAATTTTATGAAATTTAGTAGTTTAAGTGCCACCCTCCTCCCAGGGGGTGGCACTTAAAAAATATATATATATATACTTATTGGAGCTGAAATAGAATCGGATTTTAAGAAGAAAAGGTTCTATGCAATTTTTCACACAAATTGATAGTTTTTAAGTTATAACGACTTCAAAATTGCGATTTTAGCTTAAAAAAAAAGGTATGTCCAAATGGCTTTCTCCAAGTATCTCGAAAAGTATTACTTTATCGAAAAAATGTTACAGACCAATTACAGAAAGTACAAACTGGGAATTAATTATATTTTTTGTTTATTGATGTAGGATTAATAATTTCGGAGGTATTTAAATTTATATTTGGTATCCAAGTGTTTTTTAAAGTTTAAAATGCATTTTTTTCTAAAGCAAGTGCTTTAAATGAGCAAAAAAATTTGAGAATCTAGGTAGTGCTACATTTTAGCGAAAAACTGTATTTGAGATAATTTTTTTAAATTACTGGGTAATTAGAGTAACAAAATGGCGACCTTTTTATATAAAAAAATATAAATATGCATATTTTTCCGTCATAACTTCTTTATTTCTTATGCTACAGGAATGAGTAAAAATAATTTGAAAACGCAATTAATTGTCTTTAATTTCATCTCTTAGCATGCGTGACGTAGGTATCACAATTTCTGAGATATTTAACATTTAAACAGCATTTTTCTTCTTATAAAAGTTCGGACGCCATTTGTAAACTTTCATATCTCCGAAACTATTAAATCTATGTAAATAAATAAACAAGCGAAATTCATTATCAGTTTATAAGCCTTTATTTTTGATCTCTACCCATTTTTCAATAAAACTAATATTTATTGAGATATTTGGAGAAGGAAAAAAAATACGTTTTATCGAAAATACCTTTATAGTTTAAACTATATTTTTTTTCTAAAGCAAGTTCTGTACACAAACCAAAAAATTTGAGCATCTACGTCTATATATTAAAGGAAACAGTGTTTGAAATTCCTTTTTTTTTAATTACCGGCTAATTACAGTAACAAAATGGTGACGTTGTTATTAAAAAAATGTGTAGACGCACATTTCTTCCGTCATAACTTCTTTGTTTTTTATGCTACAGAAACAAATAAAAAAACAGTTGAAAGCCTAATTAATAACCTATTATTCTACCTATTAGCATCCTTGACGTAGACGTCACTGTTTCTGAGATATTTAACTCTCACTCTAAATAATTATCTTATGAACACTTAGATGCCAAATGCAAATTTAAATATCTCCGAAATTATTAATCCTACGTCAATAAACAAAAAATATAATTAATTCCCAGTTTGTACTTTCTGTAATTGGTCTGTAACATTTTTTCGATAAACTAATACTTTCCAAGATACTTGACGAAAGCCGTTTGGAAGTACCTTTTTTTTAAGCTAAAATCGCAATTTTGAAATCGTTGTAACTTAAAAACTATCAATTTATGAGAAAAATTGCATAGAACCATTTCTTCTTAAAATTTGATTTTACTCCAATAAATATATATATTTTGAAGTGCCACCCCCTGAGAGGGGGTAGCTTCCACCCCCAATAAATTAGCAAGCCCCCGCACAATATAGAAACTTTTCTGTGAATCATTTACTATTATACTGCCAAAAATTAACGAAATCCGTTCAATATGACATTATTCTGAAGTTTTGCATATTTTTTACCTCCAGATACTGTACTAATAATCCAGTATCGTAATTTACTGGTACACTCACTATGCTCAGGCTTTAAGGATTTTTCAACATCCGCGATAGTTTTTCTAATTTCAAAAAACAGCTAAGAAGGATATGATATTTTCTACTTTTAGCATTTTCCAAAATTTTTCGAAAAGTGTTTCTTAAAATTTTTCTCAAATGTTTTGATCTCAAATTCGTCATCGGCGATCACAAAAACGTATATTTTGACACTTTGGACGTATGGTGATAAGAAATCATAAAAATTTATTAGGGTTTTCCGAGCATTGTCACAGTTTTCCTTTTATGAGTTCAAATTCTTAATCAGCATCCATAAAAACCTTTTAAACGCTATATCACTTGCATTTACAGACCGAAACTGTCATTCAATGATACACTTTGGCTAAATTTTTCGAATTTTCTGGTGAAAATGAAGGTTTTATGTATTTGGGATTCGTGTTCAGCGGCCCCGTATGCTAAATTTAATAAAACTTTATGAAGAACAACTGGAGATATTCAATTCTTTATAAAAATATCAATAAAAATTGTTTATTTATTGATTATTATCAATAATTAAAAAACATTTCCTACCCCTCGGATCGGGTGCATTATGTTACATAAGCCAATGCAAAAAGAATTTCATAATTCTTTTTGCATTGGCTTATGTAACATAATGCACCCGACCCGATTTTTCATAAAAAGTACTATTGATTTCCTTCTTGGACTGGACTAAAATATACTAACTAGTACAGTAACTAGAGATTTTAATTTAGGAAGATTTTCATGTGGATTAAACTTCATTTTTTTATAACTTAATAGTAAATACATAAAAGAAACATTTCTATATTACGCAGGAATTGTCATTTTATAGGAGTGGGTGACCCTCTCTTTTCATGGGCCAAAACTCAAAAAAAAGGGACTTCTAATGTTGAATGATAATACAATTTAAAGAAAAAATTGGTCTGTACAACTTCTCATATGTGTTATTGCTAATGCTTAGGTAGGTAATTTTTTTTCGAAAGCGTTGTTGCCAGGTAATATAATAGTAGTTCAGCGAGCGTATAACGATGGCTATTACTCGCGAAGGTGATGTTTACAACACGAACCAAAGGTGAGTGTCGTAAATCATCACCGAGCGCGTAATAGCCATTATACGCGAGCAGAATACTATACTTTATCCAAGTCAATTTTATGTGTTTTAATCGTTTAAAATTGAAAAAATAAAATTAGTTCACAGTAAAACTTTGACGTTTTAAAGGTCAAACGAAAACATGGATTGTCCCTTGGAAAAAATGGACTCGTCCGTTAATTATGAAAATTGAGAGTTCTTGATTGGTCAAAAGTGTGTTATTAACGAGTTCATGTTCATTATTCATTATACGTAAGGTTGGAATTATGACTACCATTATTCGTCAGTTGATAAATGTAAAATGCAATGATTATACGATAGTCGTGGATTATAGTAAATTATTCAGCGAGCGTATAATGATAGCTATTATTCGCGAGGGTGATATTTACGGCACGAGCCGAAGGCGAGTGTGTAGCGGCACGCCTGCGTAATAACCGCGCGCAGTGCAATACGCATTCTAAAGCACGTACCGCCCCACCTTTAAGGTCCCGAACTCGCATTCCCCCACTGTCTACTCTTTTTGAGCGTAGTATAAGTTGAACTAGTAATAATAAAGTAAGTGTAAAAATTTAACAAATGCAGCTTCAAAAACGGAAAGTCCACGAATTTCGCCATATTTTAAATGTAATGACAAACAAGTAACAAAATAGCAGCAACCATCACGGACTGGTTATTCGCAATACGATTGGTTGAAAACAGTTCGTGATTGATCAGCTGACTACGTTACATAAAGCTCATTGGCAGTGACTAGTTTGTAATTTCTTGCTGGAACAAACCTAATATGTTGAACTATAGTTATTGTAGTATATAGAATGGTACAAAACTGTTAAGAATTCTTCACTGTTACAGTTCTCGGTCATGCTTCGACCAATAACATGGCGAGTAAAGACAGAGGGGGTACTACTGCAGTTAACAATGTTATGCCCTTATGTGCTAAATTAATGCAATATAAATGAAACATGATTGTAGTGCCGTCGCGGTCGGCGTCGTCTAGTAACGCTACATCGAACCAAACACCAGATAGTGTATGCGCTGTAGTGAAATATACAATTATAGTATATAGTATAGTATACATATTTACCTATTTAATTCTTTTCAATTTAAGAAGTTTAAAAATAAAGTTACGTTTGATTAGTTAAACAGAGGGTATTTATACTCTGAGAGTTGGAAAAAGTGCTATAAATTGTTGTAATGTATTACTTATTAAGGTATTATTACTTTATGGTGAATTACTACGGTGAGTACATTTTCGCCTTCTCAGGGCGAATGTTTAGGTAGCTTTGTCGTTTGTGCCGACACATGTATTGTTTTCCCTGCTTGGCAGGCGTTTCTATTTAATTTTAGTTTTAGCGACTCTAAAAGACACTATGTTTAAAAAATAAATCAACAATATACAGTATGTCCCAGGATAGATGTAACAAGAGGTGTAATGGACCAAAAATTTTGGAATTTTCGAATGGTATTTGGGAATTGAGTCCTGCTTGTTATAAAACTAAAGTATACCAAAAATGATTTGATTTGGTGTTCTACAGGGTATTTTATAAGCAAAGTTGTAAAAATCACCACTAATAAAGTACCTTTATTTTTGAAAATATGAAAAAAATTCCACTAAGGAAAGTTATTTAGAATGCAATTTTATACCTCTATACCAAATTTCAGGAATATAAAATTATTTTTTTGAAACTTCCCATTTTTTTGCGAATTAAGAGTTGAATTCATATTTAAAGTTGTGTAGGAGCAACTGTTAATCATCTCAAAAAGTGGCTATTGGTAAATAAAAAATTGAATACACGAGATGTAAGAAGGTATAATGTTAATCGAACTAATTGTAAGACAAGAAACAATTACTAACAGAAGATTAACGAGGTTTTAAATTATAACAAGTAATAAATGTCAAAAACATAACAGATTCACAAACAAATTAATTACACAGGCCCACAAAAAAAAAGTTGTCTGCTCCGCGGTATTGACCATACCTATCCCTTGTCCCGCTGAACACGAATCTTACCTTAGTTTTTGCCCTATACGTCAGGTTTTTTTTAAAGCAAAAAAGTCTAATATTTATATATTTATTTGCTATTAAAAGAAAAACCTGACGTGCTGGTGAAAAACTAAGATCAGATTAGTGTTCAGCGGCTTAAAATACAAGAGATGGATGTGGTCAGTGCCCCCGTGCCGATGACTTTTTTTTGTGGGATTGCGCCACACTAAGTGTGGCACAGTGGCAACCAAAAAAAGTGGTCTGCGCGGGGGTACTGACCACACCTATCCCTTGTATTTTGAGCTGCTGAACACGAATCTGACCTTAGTTTTTTCCCATACGCGTCCGGTTTTTTTTTAACAGCAAAAAAAGTCGTGTTGAATCGTAATATTTATATATATGTATTTGCTGTTAAAAAAAACCTGACGTATAGGGGAAAAACTAAGGTCAGATTCGTGTTCAGCGGCACAAAATACAAGGGATAGGTATGGTCAGTACCCCGGCGCAGACAATTTTTTTTTGTGGGCCTGTGTTATTGACCAATACAAAACAATGTTTACAATTTTTTTTATTATTCGAAGTAGCTACCTCCCACATCCACACACGTTTCGATCCTTCGCCTGAAGTCCTTAAAACTGTTTCGAATATGATCTAACGGTATGGAGTTTACGGCATTTGTAATTCTCTGCTTCAGTACTCCGTTAGGAAGTGGTTCAGCGTAAACCAACTGCTTGAGGCGACCCCATAAAAAGAAATCCAATATTGATAGGTCTGGGAATCTCGCCGGCCACTTGATCGGTCCATTCCTGGCAATCCAATTTTCTCTAAAATTTAAATTCAACCACCGATTAACCATTTCTGTGGAGTGGCCAGGGCAACCATCATGTTGAATATGAACTAAAGGCATATCTCTTAAAATATTTAAATGTTCTTCAGAAAATCTTTCAAGAAGCTGTAAATAAGTGTGCTGGTTTAACCTTCCCTCAATCAAATAAGGTCCAATAAGTCCAACGTGATAAGAAATGGCACACCACACATTCACTTTTTTTTATAATATTGTCTTCTACAATGAATTCTAAAATTTGGATTTTCAGAAGCCCAAAACCGACAATTCTGAGATGGAACAACACCATTGGTTGTGAATGTGGATTTATCTGAGAAAATTATGAAATGATGAAAAAATCTCTCTTCCATGATTTTTTCTCCAATGGTCAAACAAAAATCCAACCTACGGCCGTCATCTCCCTCTTGAAGCGTATGTTTATAATTTGCTTTATACGCCCTAATTTTCTTTGCTTTGTAAATTCTTTGGAGTTCAGACTTGCTAATATTAATAAGAGCTGATTTCTCTCTTAGTGGCATCCTAGGATTTTCTATAACAGAGGCATGAGCTATAATAGCCCCAACATTGTCTTCATCATATGCTTTTATTTGACTTTTCATGTTAAGAACACTACCAGCAGCCAGGAACTTTTTAATTATTCTCATAGTCTGAGTACGTGACAAAGCACAGTTCAACCAGCAGCCGAAGAGAGAACATCAATAGTGCAGTGCAGTACAGTAGTGCAGTAGTGTAGTGTTGTGTCGACGCTTCGGAGCCAGGCGAACAGCGAAGTGGCAGCCCCACAGTGAGAGTAGAGAGAGGAGACAAGAAGTTTGAGAAGAGGAGAACTATTAGATGTCCTTTTTAGGACGCTAATAGAGAAAAGATAAATAAAGTCCCCCGCCTGGGGACACTTTGTTTTACCTTTTTTCCCCTTCCCAACCATTTCAACTAACAAAACTTTTTCTTCCAGGACTAATAATAATTTATTTTCAGGAATTAATACACTTTCTTTTAGCCAGACGCATACTGTGGAGGGCAGTATGGACCAAATGGACATGGACGAAAATTCGTCCGCCTCATCCGCAGAGGCATCGTCCAGAGAGGCCTCCCCTGAGAGGGCACCCACTAGGAAGGAGCGGTTCCTAATGGAAGAAAACAACAGGCTAAGACGGGAGCTTTTAGAGGTAAAAGCTGAGCTGGTCCTAGTGAGGGAACAGAGCCAAGCCTAACACTTGGAACTGATGAAAGCCCTACAGGCCCTCCAAACCACCCAGGTCCCCCAGGCGCAGCCCCTGGCCCAAAACCAGGCCCAGCCCCCGGCCCAAGCCCAACCCACGCAGAAAGAGGCCCCAAAAAGGAAGGCCGAAACGGAAATAGAGGACGGAGACTTCACCCTGGTAGCAAAAACCAGGGCGAAAAAGGCGTCCCAGACCCCCCCGACCCAGGCCTCCGAAGGGCCCAGCAACCAGGCGGCCCCGTCCACCAGCCATGCCAACCCCGAAAAGGAAGCCGAGGCCTCAGAGAAGCCCCCCAAAATCCCCCCGGTGATACTGAGGAAGCAGGACTCCTGGACAGAGGTGAGCCGCAGGCTCAAGGACGCCAGGATCCAATATACCAAGGCCAAAGTGGTAGGCGAAGGGATCGCCATCACCCCCCAGACGGCGGACGACTACCGCCATATGACCAGGATGTTCGCGCAGGAAAAGCGCGAATATCATACCTACGCGCTGCCGGAAGAGAGGCTTCTGAGAGTGGTCATCAGAGGCATCCCCAGCGGCGTAAGCTGTGAGGACGTAAAGGAGGACCTTCAGGAGCAAGGCTACTCCCCCACCTCTGTCCACCGGATGACATCCCGGAGGACGAAAAAGGAGATCCCCCTGGTCCTGGTCCAGGTTCCCCTCAACGAGGAGAAGATCCTCAGCGTGAACAGGTGCTGTTCCCTGGTTGTCCGAACGGAGAGACAGAGAGCAGCCCTAGCAATCACGCAGTGTCACCGCTGCCAGAGGTTTGGTCACGCACAAGGCAGGTGCACAGCCCAGGCCAAATGTGTGAAATGCGGCGACCCACACCACTCGGGAGAGTGTAAAAAATCAAGAGATGTCCCAGCCAAGTGTGCCAACTGCCAGGGGGCACATCCAGCGAGTTACAGGGGGTGCCCAAAGTACCCCAAGAAGACAGCTGGACCCTCCCAGAAGCAGACACCCAGGGCACCACAGAGGCCAGTAGCCAAGACGCGAGCCACCAGTGGCGTCAGCTACGCAAGGATTACACAGGGCACGACGGGGCAGACCACTACCCCCGTCAAGAAACAGCGGGCACCCACCGAAGTCCAGAACTTCGCAGCGGTGCTCGCACAGATGCAACAAATGTGCTCAGCAATGAGCACATTTTTTGCACAAATGCCAGCCTTCGCTAACGCTTAATGATGTTTCAGGTGAAACCAGGCTTCCTGCAGATCGCCTCATGGAATGTCAATGGACTGCTAGGACGCAAGCTCGAGGTGGAGGAGCTCCTAGCCAGGGGCGACATAGACATCATGGCACTGCAGGAAACGAAGCTGCGACCAGACCAGGCTGTCAACTTCCCAGGCTACCACGTATACAGGAAGGACTGGACGAGGCCCCACAGAAGGGTAATGAGAGGAGTAGCCCTTCTAGTTAAGACGAGCATCGCACACCACCCGATCCTGCTCCCGGAGATGGAGAACCTGGAGGCCACAGCCGTAGTAGTGCCCACGGCACGAAATGGCGACATCAGAGTGGTCTCCTGCTACCAGCCACCCCACAACATGCTGCGAGACGCAGACCTGGACTCGGTCCTCCCCCCAGGGACCCAGACGGTTGCTATCGGCGACTTCAACGCCAAGTCCCCGGAATGGCACAGTAGGATCACAAACACTCGAGGACGAGAGCTACTGCGATTTCTGGGACGACAGGATGGCAACCTGCTGGTCCTTGGGCCGGAGGCACCGACCCATGACAACGGTGTAACCAGGCCGGATGTGCTGGACATTGCGATGCTGAAGGAGATGACCCTCGAAGCCGAAATCACCGCCATGATGGAAGGTTCCACCGAGCACAACCCTATTCTCCTAGAACTAGGAGAAAAGGACGGTGAGAACACGACAACTTTCGTCAAAAGGAGGACGGACTGGGAAGTGTTCCGTGCAGAACTGCAGAGGAACATCGCACACATTCCCAGACTCGAGACCGAGGCAGACGTGGAGAGGGCCATCGCCTCCCTGGAGGACCAGATCCAGGCGGCACTAAGGGTAAGTACCACCGAGACGGAAACGAGGCGAGCACCAGCTCCCCTGGCAAACCTCCCAGAGGAAACCAGGCAGCTGATAAGGGATAGACGAAGTGCCAAGAGACGAGCCCAAAGAACCCGACTCTCGGAGGACAGGAGACATTACAACACCCTGAGCCGGAGAGTCAAGGCCGCCCTTCAGGAACACCGACAAGAAGGGTGGCAACGCCACCTGGAATCCCTGGACACACAGGACAGGAGCATCTGGACCACCCAACGGGCCCTGCGGAACCGCCGGACTCCCATGCCCCCGATCCACGGAGAGAATGGTGTTGTCTACACTCGCCAGGAAAAAGCCGAGGCATTTGCCGACAGCTTGGAACTGCAGTGTAGGGAAAACCAACTCGATGATGAGGACGAGGACTGGGAGGACGACGTGAGACGCAGGGTACGTAGGATGAACCGTCTGCCAGATGAGGACCACATCCCCCCGACCACCCCCGAGGAGGTCAAGGAGATCCTAAGGAGTCTAAAACCCAGGAAAGCTCCAGGATGTGATGGCATTGGGAACATCGCCCTCAAGAAGCTGCCCCGGAAAGGAGTAGCGGCGATGGTCAACATCATCAACGCAATGTTGAGGTTGAGACACTTCCCATCCAGGTGGAAAAAGGCCGACGTCATAGTCATCCCAAAGCCAGGTAAGAACCTAACGTTTCCTTCCTCTTACAGGCCCATCAGTCTACTCCCAGCGATGAGTAAGGTAGCCGAACGAGTCATACTCAAGAGGATAGCCGAGAAGACAGAAGAGCTGGAAGTCCTCCCAGACGAGCAGTTCGCCTTCAGGACAGGGCACTCCACCGAACTCCAAGTGCTCCGCCTCACCGAGGAGGTCACGAAGGGGTTCAACCAACGACAGGTCACGGCAGCGCTGTTCCTGGACGTTGCCAAAGCCTTCGACAGGGTCTGGCACGATGGTCTCCTAGCCAAAATGATGAGTATGGGTTACCCCATTGCACTCGTCAAGCTAGTGAGATCATACCTCCACAGGAGACAGATGAGGGTGAAGATCGTGGACAAGGTGTCCACGTACAGAACAATGGAGGCAGGAGTCCCCCAAGGCTCAGTGCTGTCCCCCCACTTGTTCTCCATCTTCACATCCGATCTACCCCGGACGGAGAGGACCTCCATGGCCCTCTACGCCGATGACACAGCCCTGACTGCCAGATCCTGGAGTGCCAGACTAGCCACCAGAAACCTCCAAGAGGCGGCCACCCTCCTAGAGGACTGGTGCAACAGATGGAAGGTAGCCGTCAACGCCGAGAAGAGCAAGGCGGTACTCTTCAAGAAGGTAAGAAAACAAAACCCCACAGGTCACGTTTCCATGTTTGGAGAGGACATCCAATGGCACGACTCCGCCAACTACCTTGGCGTGGTCATGGACAAAGGCCTAACATGGAGACTAAACACGGAGGCCATCGTCAAGAAGGCCAGGAGGACGAGAGCCCTAATCTACCCGATGACGGGTAGACAGAGCAGACTCAACCTGAGGAATAAGCTCACGCTTATCAGGTCCCTCATCCGGCCTCAGCTGACGTACGCTTCGGTAGCTTGGGGCTACCAAGCAAAGAGCTACCTCCATCAGATCCAGAGAGTGGAGAACGTCGCCCTCAGATCGGCTGTCGACGCACCCTGGTTCATCCGCAACGAGGACATCTACAGGGACCTGGACTACACCCCGGTCACTGAGATCATCAAGCAGAGAGCCAGAAAGATGTACGCCCTTGCCGAGGAGCATGGGAACCCACTAGTCAGGGAGGCAACTGACTATGACCCAGCAGATGCTCCGAGGCACAAGCGGCCGAAGGTGCAGCTCCTGGATAACGGGTGAGTATGAGAAGTACCACCAACCGATGATCCACCCCCACGGAAGAGACATGACGATCACCCAACCACCCACCCAAGACCCTGCGGGTACCGGACAAACAACCGTCCAGTACCTGTAGTCCCCCTAGCTCCGGGCAGACCAAAAATGCTACCAAAGCAGTTAGGTCTGCCCTTCCTCGAGCTACACAGCTCATCCTTACCCTACCGATGATCCGGATGACAGGATGCCTCTTGGCATCTTGTGTACCGGCAGTCACTCCCGCCACAAACCCAAAAACACCCAACAGACCGATGACTACCCCCCGGGGGGCAAACAAGCTGGCGAAGAAAAGAAGACGAAGACAGAAGAACGCCAGAAGAGGCCTTAGCCAGCAAGGTCCAACGAGCCAGGACCCAGGGAGGTGGGCCGAAATCGTCTGCACCGCTCACATTTGTGAGTGGGGCCGACGTAAAGTAAGCTCGCCCGCCCTGCACGAGGCTGGTCCCCGGTCTACAGCGATGTATTGGGGTAAAGGGCAATAGTCCTGCCCGGCCCCAGTCATCCGAGACCGACATCTTTAGCCAAGAATATTGGCGTGACAAAGCAGTGTTTGGAAATTTCAAATTAAATTGGCTTACCATTTCTCTTAGCGAGTTTTTTTTTTTTTATATTAATGTCCTGGCGGAGTTTAGCCATAGGCTATTCTGCCACTCAACCAGGACGGACGGACACACATAGACAGCATCACAACACCCATTCCCTGCGACATTGCCATCTGCCGCAGCTGAGACTCGAACTCAGGAGAGGAGAGCGACTAGACCGTATTGTCTCTCACACAACCGCAGTCTAGCCCACTGCTACCATCTCGGCAACACGAGAAAAACGCCACTACACATCCATACCCTAGCCAGGATTCGAACCCGGGACCCCGTGGTCGCAAGCCTAACATCTTAAGCTCTGCGCCACCGAGCCGGTTTTCACCGCCAATTCCGTAGCATTGCTCAATATAAATTTTTTCACGCACTGTGAGTACCATTTTCACTTAATTTTTTATGCTTGGTTCGTTAATTTGAAACAGAAATTAAGGATAATATTGACTACGTTTGACAGATATGTCAATAATAAATGATGAATGCGTATCCGCTGCTTTTCTCATAACCTACTTTTAGCTTCTACATAACTTTAAATATAAATTCACAAAAAATAATTTCTATGCAGTTTTAATTGAATGGTTCAAAATAAAATACTAATTTATTGAAAAAATGGGAAGTTTCAAAAAAATGGTATAGAGGTATAAAATTGCATTCTAAATAACTTTTCTTAGTGGAATTTTTTCATATTTTGAAAAATAAAGGTACTTTATTAGTGGTGATTTTTACAACTTTGCTTATAAAACACCCTGTAGAACACCAAATCAAGTCATTTTTGGTATACTGTAGTTTTACAACAAGCAGGACTCAATTTCCAAATACCATTCCAAAATTCCAAAATGTTTGGTTCATTACACCTCTTGTTACATCTATCCTGGTACACACTGTATTTTCAAACATTTAATTTTTCTATTTAGGAGTGGTTTCTACCCTTTTGAGGGGTAAGAGGGGATCTTATGTTTTCGCTTGTATAAATATTTCTAAAAACATGTAGGTACTTTATCAATTTTGTGTTATAACAATTTCTTGTATTTGACATTAAATATTGCTACATCTCAAAAATTATTTACTTAAATGAAATTGTAAGTAACAGAAAAAAAAATCTTATAATTTAGTTTTCAATAAAAGTTTAGCAATATAATTGGTACCTCGCGCATCTAATTTTAGATCAATTTTTATAAAAATGTGGAAGATAAATAGGATACCCAAAATAAATATAAATTTTTCAGTACCCCGTATCTCTAAAATTAAAACGTTTAGGACAAAAGTTCAGGGTGATCGCGCGAATATTAGAACCCCATTAGAACAATTGAAAGTCGCACTTCGGAAATATGACTTTACTTTGTTTTGTTTTTTTCATCACAGTATTTACCTTTAACAGATTTTGTCTAATTTACTACAAATTTACAATTTATCACCTTGATCGTGGAAAACACAAAAGTTTGTCATTTAAAGTACAATACGTAAGTTCTGTCAAGATATTTGTTGGTAACTAATTTGACTTTGTTTTAAATAAAATGGAAAATTACAATGTTCGATATCTATTTTTCAGACTTAATGGAAACAAAATATAAAATATAATATCTAGAACAGTTGTTAAGATAAAAATAAATAAAATTAAATATCATTAAAAAGCTTTTTTTCTTTTGGCCATTCAGATGGTGTAAAAATATATGAGGTATTCCAGTTAAAATACCAAAGTAGTGTTCATATCTCCAAAATGCGATTTTCAATTGTTCTTCTGAAATGATTTTTGGAAAATACATGTGATTTTATTCACCATTTTAGAAATTATTTACATAACTGTAAGAAAACCGCTGCCCAAGGAATCAATATTTCCACAACCAGATTTTCCATCCAAATCTCACAACGAGAAATATCTGTTTATGGAATTTTAATAATATAATATTTTAAATCGTCTACGTCAAAAACCCATAAAATATTATCCAGTTTCAGATTTCATTAAAATACACACGTGTACCAAATTTCAAGTCAATATCTTAAACGGTTCCAGAGTAATCGTGCGCACAATAAAATGTTACAGACAGATAGACCGACAGACAAAATTTTTTTTAAGCTCAAACTTCAAATCTCGACATTTCATGAAGATAAATAAGGTTCTAACGTTAGCGCGACCACCCTGTTCATAAAAATTTTCTCACAAGAAATTGCTTGAGGGATCATCTCGTCAAGTATTTTACTTAGGTAACACCCAATACTCTGTATAAAATATATACTTATAATATAACTTTACTATAATTATAACATAAAATCAGAATTTCCTTACCATCTGTAAAGTCACTCATATTAACTGGTCGGTCGATTGGCGATACTGTACTTTCTATTGTTGATTCCACCGATGAAGCTGTAGCTGTTGAGGTCGTTTCATTCACTGGTCTTTCAGACGATATATTTGTTAAAGAAGGTGTAGGCGGTGTAGTCGATTCGAGAGGTATATATGTTATAGATGGTTTTCCTTCAGTTATTACGGACGGCAACGAGGGCATTATTGTTGTTGTTGTTGTTGTTGTTGACGTAGTAGATGATGAAGATGATACCGTTGAGGTTAATATTGAAGTTTCATTGGATGGCGATGTGGTTTCTTGAATTTGGGAAGTGGTGGTATTTGAAGGAACGCTTGGGAGAAGAACCCATCCGTCTGGTGTTGTCATCGGTACCCAATCTAAAATTTCGAAAAATTTATATTTAAGTAAAAATATATTTTTCTATGTCTATACAGAGACGTAAGGCTAGATATGTCAATTTCCTGAAAAATAACATGCAACATTAAGATAGAATCTTAATAGAGTCAAAAACTTAGGTAAAATATACATAGATGGATGTACTCCTGTATATCAAACCATATATCATAGCACTGTGGAATAGTGCATGATATGCAACAAGTGCAGTCCGCACTGTTTTTAGTCTGTTTAATTACATATATTTTCTTAGACAATTTTGTAGGTAAATGTGAACGTCAACTTACCATCCAAGGTCAGGCGCAGAAATTTCACTGTCTCCAAGGTAATATTATTCGTAAAGAGTTACTTTATTCGTATTTAAGCATAACTTGTTAGCATTAAACTAGTTAGAGTCTCTAATTATAATATTATATGTAATGTCAACAACATTGATATCAGTATCTTTTAACTGTCTCGCAAAAATATAATCGCCCACAAGAAGAACCGTAAAAATTGACATAACGTCAGATAAGTCATTTATATAAATTAAAATTAGTAACGGCCCCAATATATTACCTTGCGGAACACCGTGTTGTTTTGCCAGCATCTTGCTAATTTTATTGTTACAAAACACACCAATTCTATTTTGATAAGTAAGAATTCAGAAGGTTAAGTGCTACACCTCTAAATCCATTCTAAAATATTAAGTTAAATCTCTTTGGAAACACATTCAAACGCTATACTTAAATCTAGAAAAAGTGCCAGCGCATAATTCCCGTTTTCAAGGCCCTCACTAATAAAATCGACTAGTTTCAGCATCGCCATTAACGTACCCTGAACCTAAATTGCCTGTTTGTAAAAATATTACTAGATTCAAAGTAACTGAATATTCTTATAACTATAATTTTTTCAAATATTTTAGCTAAAATAGGAAGTAGTGCTGTGCTGTTGGCCTATGATAAATATTCAACATCTTCCGATTTTAACAAGAGAATAACTTCTGCTATATTTAAGTTGTTTGGGAATATCCTGTCTCAAGTTAATAATGTGGGTTAGTGGGCAGATAAAGATAATAAGTTGTCTTTGCACATGTCAATTGAGTGATTGCTCATGTCGATGGCTTCAGTATTTTTTAGAGATCTTAAAAAATTTTTTACTTCTTATTCCCCAGCGGGATAAAGAGAAATTGACAAATCACTTGTTTTGCCATGATTATGTAAATATTCTATGTATTTTGAATTTGGCTTAGGGATTAGACTTATTAAATTGTCTGATATTTTGGTAAAAGAGGCATTTCATTCATCAGGAAGCATTAAAATTACTTCTCTGGACTGGTAAGAATATAAATTTTCAATTGTTTCGCTTATTAATGGAAAATAAAAAAGGTACAGAAGATATTGTCCCACAAAGTAATTTCTTTAGTTGTACCCAAGACTATTTTCTAAGCTCCCATGCTGTTGACCGCTCAGGATTTTAAAATATGGATTTTGTCCTGTAACTAATCTTTATACAAAAAACGTTTGTGAAAAAAAATGACTCACTTATATGATTTTAATTTTATAAATTCTTGGATAATATTTTCTAGAAATTTCATTATTGACAAGCCATAGAAAACATTTCTGTTTGAATTCTACTTGCCTCAGGATATTAAATAATCTGTAATTGCTGAAACCTAACAATTAAAAACAATTTTATGCGAAACAGATCATATATCAATTTCCAATATTCTGATAAGTGTATGTATGTATTGTTGTACTGTAATTCCATCACTGGGAGAAATTGAAACTCTGGTTTGCATTTGTGATTTTGCGTTTGGCATTAATATCAATACACGTATTATTTAAGTCATAAATCGAATAATATGTTTGCTTCTCTTTGTGAACATTGATTAATAAAACTTTTCGGTATACATTTACTTTTGTTTAAATTCCTGGCACATATTTTTATTGGTTTGTTTGTTTATTTTCGTGATACGCTCTTCACTTATCGGGCTATTACTTTTTCCATTTTCCAGTTAGATAAATCCGTTTTATTTCTCTGTTTTTCAGCTACGTAATATCTTGAGTAAATATCCATGCATATAAATGATCTCAATATGAGAAGATCTCTTGCATTCAAAATATAATATAATTTTTAATATTCAGGATAGCTTAAAAAAATATTTTTTATTATGATAACGAATAAAATTGAACGTGGGGATTATGAGAAACAGTAATTTATCTCCTGTCAAAAATTATTTTGATTTATAATACTTAAAGTGTCCTGTAACATAAAATACCTATTAATTAGGCCATTCATATTTACAAGAAACAAATCCACGAGAAAAGAGTTTATACTGCAACAGACCCACACACAAACTTTTTCTACCAACATGGCTATCTGCCCAAACTAGAAGTCGCATTTACTACATAATTTAGTCTTACTCACAGTATATTCTTTATTATTTAAACCATAAATTACTAGATTTATGTAAGCTTGATGTTTGATTGATCGTGTTTTTGTATGTATTTATATGTAACCAAAAGATCGATGTACAGATATTCTATGTAAATCATACAGGTTAACAGGTGCGCCTTTTACCTAGGAGATTAACCGTGAAGTGTAAAACATGTACTTGTGACTAATCTAGATAGTTGAACCGAAAATACATATTACTCATTAGTAGTGAAACATTACTTAATATTCCTGTCCCCGGGATCAAAAAGGCGTGTAACAGAATATGATAGCAGTAGTCCTTCCCCTAACAAGGATTTCATTGACCCATGGAATGTACGGACTTTGACTTCAGAATCTTAATTTGGGACATATTTAGGTCAGGAATCCATGAGGTGGACATCCCGGAAAGTGGAAGGAAGTCCGCCATGTTGGTTTTTATGCCAAACCGGATGTGCACTCTATCTCCGCAATCGCTAATCCGATTTTAATTTTTAGTTCAACTACAAATTTTACGCTGAAAGATAAAAGCTCTTATGAATGTTTTCGTATCCTTTAAGATAACGGAGTTAAAACTAATATAAAAAGAAGTAAAAATTCACAATTAAAATTTTTTTAATCACAACCGTCCACCTTTTCTCATTCTATATTTTTAAAAATATTTCTTTAATATAAGTTGTAGTCCCACATTTGCCTACAAAATCTCGTTGTCCACCCGATCCGATTACCTCTAAAAATAAGAGAGATACAGCTATTTTCGTCCAATGGCGTGTGCTACTAATATACAATTTAAGTGTATTGAGCCTTCACTTGAACCGTGAATATTTCATAAATGGAGTAGCGGATTTTTTTAAAAATTACGTTTCCATTGTGTGCCTATTGCAAACCAGTCTTTGAAATTTGAATAACTTGCGTTGATGAAGTTATATTGAAAAATGTCTCATTTTCGCCTATTATAACTGAAGACATGATGACACACAACGAAGGATTTGGACAAAAAAAATTACCACATGTAAAAAGGATATTCCTTCATATAAAAGTTTCTCAAAAATTTCGGTTTAGGTCCTATAGAGTCTTGCACGGCACATGCAGGAGAATTTCTTGTGTTAACGATAAAGCCTGGGTCATCTTGCAAAATGTTTGATGAACTGAGGGCTTGGTTTTATTATAACTCCAAAAATTTTTGTTCCAGAGAATTTACCACCTACCTCATTCACTTGTGCCGATCATATTAAAAGAGCATACTATTTTGTTGATTTTTATTTTAATTGTGATAGAGGAATTAACTATGATCCATTAGATGTCACTAAATACGATTTTTAAAACCAATTTGTAATTTACGTTGCATTTCGGAGAATTTTCTTTTGATGTGCTCTTGCAAAACAAAATGCGAGAAAAAATGTTGCACTTGTAAGAAAAACGGAGTGCTTTGTTCAAAATTCTGCAAATGCAATAATTTTAATGTGTGTAAAAACAAATAATTAAATTTCAATTTACAATTACTGCAAGGGTCTTATTTTGTTTTATAACATAAAAACCAAAATTTAATGTATAAAATTATCTCTCCTAGATATTTACTACAACTAATGCAACTAATATACTTTAATCGCGAATATTTCAAAAATAAAGTGGCAGAAAAAACTGAAAATAAGATGTGTTCGTCTTATGTCTTTTGTAAACTACTCACTGAATTTGAATAACTTCAGTTTAAACATTATAAAGATTATTTAATTTTTACCACTAAATGTACCCATTTTTAACACGGAACTTTCGTAAAATTAAATTTTAGATGGTCATTTTTCGAAATTCACTAATTATTTTGATGTAAAATTTTGTCGTGGTAAGAAGGAATATCGTTTTTATATGTGGTAATTTTATTTTATTTTTGTCCAAATCCTTCGTTGTTATTTACAAAAATGTGTCATCATACTCCAGTCGACTTAGACATAATAAAAAATTTTGCGTACTGCGGACTTTTTTGTGTGGAAGTTGTTTAAGAGGGCATAATAAGCAAGCACAGAAAACTACACCCTGCTACACCATGTGCGTCCCCTATTTTTAGGGGTTGAAACTTTGAAATTTTACTTATGTGTCCATATCTTTTTCCATATTACCCGTAGGGCTCTTTACCAAGTTACACTTTTTGAAGATTCATCCCTCCTCTACATAATATATATATATATATATATATATATATATATATATATATATATATATATATATATATATATATATATATATATATATATATATATATATATATATATATATATATATATATATTACACATTTGCCGTAGGACAAACGGTTTTGGCTGTACGAGACCGGAAAGGTCGCGCTGTCCGAATTTGGGGGTCTTCTATACAGGACAAACGGCTATTATTTCCAATCTACAATACTACACATACTAATGCCCTTAAGGAGGGATGGTGATTTGTGAAAAAACTTTCATCGAATACCGCGCGGTTTTCATGATACGGGATGTTGAAATTTTGAAAACCCCCAAGTGCGTTTTACTCGAAAACGGTACGTCCTATAACATTTTAACACCCTATTATGTGCCCTATCCACGTGTATAATGCTTTCTGCCATACTATGAACCATAAGGCCGCAAAAAAAAATTGTGAAAAAGGAGACTGGAGAACACATGACATAAATCGTTATTACACAATAGGTGTTGATCCTACTTAAATACAAAAACACATTTTCTATGCGCAATGAATTGGACTTTTAGGATAAACAAAAACACTTACCAGAATTATACTGGTTTTGGTTTTTTTAATGCAACAATACTAAAATAGCCATTTTTGGCATATTTTGCTGTCTAGCTCCTAAACCAACGAATGTATTAAAATGAAACCAACGTAAATTTTCTTGTATTAGGATCGCACATACATGAAAAAAAAATTGGCGAAAAAAAGTAGGTTCACTTTTTTTCTAAAAAGGGGGTTTTCAAAATTTCAACATCCCGTATCATGAAAACCGCGCGGTATTCGATGAAAGTTTTTTCACAAATCATCATCCCTCCTTAAGGACATTAGTATGTGTAGTATTGTAGATTGGAAATAATAGCCGTTTGTCCCGTACAGAAGACCCCCAAATTCGGACAGCGCGACCTTTCCGGCCTCGTACAGCCAAAACCGTTTGTCCTACGGCAAATGTGTAATATATATATATTATGTAGAGGAGGGATGACTCTTCAAAAAGTGTAACTTGCTAAAGAGCCCTACGGGCAATAGGGAAACAGATATGGACACATAAGTAAAATTTCAAAGTTTCAACCCCTAAAAATAGGGGACGCACATGGTGTAGCATGGTGTAGTTTTCTGTGCTTGCTTATTATGCCCTCTTAAACAACTTCCACAAAAAAAAGTCCGCAGTATGCAAAATTTTTTATGATGTCTAATTCGACTGGACCATCATGTCTTCAGGTATAATAGACGAAAATGGGACATTTTTCAATACAACTTCATCAACGTAAATTATTCAAATTTCAAAGACTGGTAATAGGCACACAATGGAAACGTAATTTTAAAAAAATCCGCTACTCCATTTACGAAATATTCACGGTGAAAGTGAAGGCTCAATACATTTAAATTGTATATTAGTAGCACTCGCCATTGGACGAAAATAGCTGTATCTCTCTTATTTTTAGAGGTAATCAGGTGGACAAAACGAGATTTTGTAGGTAAATGTGGGACTACAACTTATTTTAAACAAAACGGTTGCAATAAAAAAAAAATTTAATTGTGAATTTTTACTTCTTTTTATATTAGTATTAAATCCGTTATCTTAAAAGATACGAAAAAATTCATAAGAACTTTTATCTCTCAGAGTAAAATTTGTAGTTGAACTAAAAAAAGAAAATTAAAATCAGATCAGCGGTTGCGGAGATAGAGTGCACATTCGGCTTGGCATTAAAATCAATATGGCGGACTTCCTCCCACTTTCCGGGATGTCTACCTCATGAATTCCTGACCTACATATGTCCCAAATTAATATTCTGAAGTCAAAGTCCGTACATTCCATGGTTCAATGAAATTCTCAGGGGAAGGGGAAGAACTAAAGTAGCCACAGAGAAATAAAGAACACGCGGGTAGGCGTCCCCACGATTGTAGGAGTTTGGTGCAAAAACCGCGAAGTGGTTATAAGAAAACCGTACTCGCTGTACAAGATCTTATTATGTTGCCGTCAGAATGAGGCGAAAGCGATAAATCAGATCAGCAAAAATCGAATATGTTCCCTAACATAGAACATAAGAAAAAGTTTGATTTATATTCTCCGCAATCGTGGTTGCAATGGAAAAAGCGATTTTTAAGGTACATGAGTGTATCCGGGCTCCACACAAGGATGAAGATGAAAAGATAAATCTCTTCATTTACATAATGTAAGTAGAAGCAGAGGAGGTATTACTCCAGACAAGAAATCCTCCAATAACCTTGGATGCTGTCAAACATTTCGATCAACATTTTATACCTAGGAAAACATCATATTTGAAAGATTTATCAGAAAGTATCCATCTCAGCAATATCCACGGAACTTTTATATTTAGCTATCACCTGGAGGTAGATTTAGGAATGAAATGAACTATCTTGTGACAGAAAATTGCTGGATATATTTAATAAAGCTCTGTAAAACTATATCTGGTGCTGACTGCTGTACAGGTAGTTGCTAATGTGCACCTTATCGTCTTAGCTGAAAATGTATCGAAGACAAATACAAAAGCGTTTGTATATCATAACTCATAGGCCAGATTTTCACATTAAATTATTAGTATATGTTATAAGTGAAGTCAACCCATTTAATGCGAAAAATACAAATGCCCTATGGGATTTTCTAAAAGGGAATATCACAGTATTAATAAAAACACCTAGCAAGATCAGAAGGAATATGAAACAAACTTGGATAACCAGAAACTCTAACTAACGTACAAGCCAGAAAAAAATATGGAGGCTCAATATATCAACACTGCCGCCGAAAAGTATAACAGTCCAACGAGGAGAATTCAGGACCTTTGTTAAAAAAATTCGAATTCTTATGTACAAAACGACTGTAAAGAATTATAGTTAAGTGCTGACCACAATAATAGCAAGGGTATTTTTTGAACAGTGATTACACGTTTTAAAAATAAAACATGGTCAATTAAGGTACTGACAGGAATCAGATTATTCAGGTTTTGTAGTAATACTCTGAAAAGCTTTTCGAAAGTTACCTTCCTGAGGTAGAATGTGATCGATAGTAGAACTACAAACACGAACCGTTAATACTAATATCAGAAGTGTAGGCATCAATACAAAAATTAAAAACTGTCAAAGCAGCTGGGATCGACAGCATCATTCCTGAGGCGCTTAAGTTGGTTGCTCCGATTAAAAAACTTATATCTAGATACATAATTGTACTGATTTATATGTTGCTGAGATAGTTACAATCTAAGGCACTTCTTCCCATAAGTTCTCGATTGGCTAGTCGATCTATTCGCGACCGATTCGGGCACGATCGTTCGGTTCGATTATCTCTCAGTTTGACACTTTTGACAATATCCGCCATTAATGTTAATAAGTGTTTTTCGATCAAAATGTGGCGAAGAAGTCTTTTTATCTTAAGTTGTGATTTGCTTAATACCTAAATAATATTCTCTATTCATATTTACACAGTTTAGTGACAGTATATTTAGTTGAAAGTGCTGTGTCGTTTGCAGAAAGCAGTTTAGAAAAGAAGAAGATCAATCGTTCCATAGTCGTAACATGATGAAGTTCAGTTTACAGTTATAAAGTGAATACCAATTAAATTTTAATATCCTTTCAATACATATTTATCTTACTCTATTATCTTACTGCAATATCGTATGCCTACATCACGTTGTATAAAGAGCCGGTAATGCAGGAATTGCAATAATTCATTTTAATGAAAATATTTACCATTCTACACATTTTCTACACACACAACGCCACTGTTGCTTATGGGATGTGATGTTCATCTATCCATTTTAATGGACATATAATGTGACTATGTTAGGAGCAAACAAGGTATATAGTGAAAAGATTGCCTGTTATGTATCTAGATATAAGTTCTTTAATCGGAGGTTGGTTGATGAAGATGAAATGACAATCCTTCAAAGAATACGCCAAAAAAAATGGAGACAGGAATCTGTCCAGGTGATTGGAGAACGTCAATCTCCGCACCATTACTTCCTTATCCCTTCTTATGAAGGTAGCGACAGATGCCTGTGGTGACAACAGATTGCTGGCATTAATGTCACACATCAATAAAATAATGCTGTACGTTGCTCAATCCAGACTTTAGCATTATAGACCAAGATCCCGTGAACGCCAGACCTACGTTATTTTATAAAATCTGAAAATTTTTCTACGGAAGTACACTACTACAGGTAAGAAGAATTGGCTACTATGAACAGTCGGTCGCGGTGGCTTTGACAGGTAACCGGTAGCAAAGGTGTATAGAATTGCTGCTCAAAATAGTCATACTGTAAAGCGTAATTTTTTGATATTGTTTACGAGATGGTATAATAATTCATGTCCTCCACTGCCAGACACTTTCTATGGTGGCAACCCCTCCCCTTTAAAGTATAAAAAAATGTAATTGTACTTACGTTATTTTATAAAATCTGAATTTTATATTATGTTACTTCGGCAACTATTTTAAGGTGTTTCCCAAGCAGCCAGACAGTTTCGAAGGTTCCAACCCCCTACCAGACATAGTTGAAAGTCAGCTGTATAGTCCACGCAAATTAGACTTTTTAGGAGAAAAAATTCATATACAAATTATATTTGGGCTATGTATAGTTCATAGGAATAGAATTAAGGATCCGAAGAGTTCCCACCTTATTCGTTGATGGAAACACCTTTTTGGGGCGAAGAACCACCTCCAGACGGGACTTCCCACGAAAAACAGGTATAGGAACAAAAATATTCTTAATTAAATTCTACATAAAAAAAGTTCTATGGTCGATTTGCATACTCCCCACAGTTTTTTCGTTATCGACTTCAGAGTGGGTAGTTTGGAGCGCTCGGTGAAAAATCGGTGGTACGCGATTTTTCACAGCGAATATCTCCGAAATGGCTACTTTGGCGTCAAAAATGGTTGTAATGGTTATAACTATATGGGCTCTGATTATAAATAAACAATTTGTCCATCAGACATTTTATTATCAAATTATTTTTTATTATTAGGTTCATAGTAAACAATAAAATTTTAATAAAATTCTGAAATTTGGTTCATAATTACTTTTAAATATATTTTAAAAAACCACGTTTATAAACGGAAATTAATTTGCTATTGATTTATTAAATTTATTTTTTAACAATTTATTAACTGTAAAATTATGGTAATAACCAAAGGAGGAGGGTCAATTTGGGCGGTTTCTGCCCCAAATTATTTTTGGACGAAAAAAAATCAGAAAACATTTTTTTTAATGTCTGCTAACAATAATAAGTTGATTTTACCCTAAGCGGACGACCCCCCCCCCCTCCCCCCTCAATCCTGAATATGCCATCACTTGCTAACAGCGTTCTTGGGGAGATATATCGCTTTCAAACTTATATTTGCTTGATAAAATACCACACTACCATATTAATTTCCTTTTAACTGTATCCGCTTTCATTTATCATTTTTTCCCTTTTTACAAAAGGGGGGTGGAGAAGGTGGTTTTACTATTTATTCGTTTTCGGGAAATATAACAAAATATCTAAGCTTGCTCACCAGACTTGACCAGGGTATCCTGGGATTTTTGGGGTCGCTGATTTCCAACCCGAAGTTCGTTAACCTGTATCACATCAAGTCTATAAGGTCATTTGAAGGTAAAATTGAAAAAAGGTGACAAAAAAATCCAGAAATATAGATAAATACGTTTTTGGCGTCTCTGAAGTGATGGCGTATTCAGGATTGAGGGGGGGGCTAGAGGAATGGGGGGCCGTCCGTTTAGGGTAAAATCGACTTATTATTGTTGGTAGACATTAAAAAAATGTTTTCTGATTTTTTCATCTAAAAATAATTTGGGGCAAAAACCGCTCAAATCGACCATCTTCCTTTATTTTTAATTTATAAATAATTTCTACATAATTGAATTATCCGATGAACCTAACTTACTGTCTCATTCGTACTCGCTTTTATATACATTTGCCTTCCTTTGCGCTCATACCTACAGCTGACCTTCAATTTTGTCTGGTAGGGGGTTGGAACCTTCGAAACTGTCTGGCTGCTTGGGAAACACCTTAAAATAGTTGCCGAAGTTACATATATAAAATTCAGATTTTATAAAATAACGTAAGTACAATTACATATTTTTATACTTTAAAGGGGTCTGGCGGCGGGTTGCCACCATAGAAAGTGTCTGGCAGTGGAGGACGTGAATTATTATAGCATCTCGTAAACAATATCAAAAAATTACGCTTTATAGTATGACGATTTTGAGCAGCAATTCTATACACCTTTGCTACCTGTTACCTGTCAAAGCCACCGCGACCGACTGTTCATAGTAGCCAATTCTTCTTACCTGTAGTAGTGTACTTCTGTAGAAAAATTTTCAGATTTTATAAAATAACGTAGGTCTGGCGTTCACGGGATCTTGCTCTATTATCTGTCTTCGCAAATGCCTCCTAAGGAAGCAGGCTTTGTTAAAGGATGCGGTATTGGAGAGCAGTTACTGACATTTGCGACGTTTTATCGAGAACTTGAGAAAATGTTACGTACCTAGTCTTAGACTCTCATAGGGCTTGTGACAATGTGAAATGGGACAAACTGTGGGCTGTATTATTGGCGATGGAGACACCAAAAAATCTGGGATTTATTGTTCGCCGATTATGTGAAGAAAACTCTGGAAAAGGGCTTTTGTGAGGCAGTGTGTCTAACAGGCAACAGCGACAAGACGAGAATAATATAAAACGTCTGACAAGATAGTGCGAATGAGAGAAAGAGGAAGATACTTATAGATATTCACGAAAAAACGGCATTTTACGTCATTTTCTAAGATGGTGTTTTCTCTATATTTTCTAAAAGAAAAGTAATACTATTCTAACCAGATTCAACCATAATATATTTGCATTACAATTATCACTATTTAAAGATTATTTTATCTCATCTAACTAAACTATAATGCTTAATATCAATTTACCTTTTTCGACATCAAATGTTTCAGTTACAAACAAATCACGCATACAATGAAATTTCGTATTCTTACCTTCTGTTGTAGAATTTTGAGCAACTTCTGTTGGTGGTGTGGTGTAATTTTTGTTATCCGCTACTGTCCAAGTTACTATAGTCGGACTACTAGTTGGTTTTCCTGGCACTAAGGGAACAATGGGCTTGATTGCTTCAATTTCATTAGTAGCCGGATTACCATTCACAGTTTCCAAGATTTGAGATATATTTATTTTACTCACAGATACCTCGTTTGAAACAGTGGTGGTTAAAATAGATGGTAGTCTCGTAGTAACTTCTTCTGGCTTTCGAGTTGTTGTTGTAGTTGTGGTTGCTTCGGTAGTTGTGGTGATACGGACAGGACTCAATGTACTATTAGTAACGGCGATGGATGTTGTAGTTTTAGTTGTGGTTGTCGTTTTCTTTGTAGGGTTGGGAGTTGTACTGGAAGGCTTTTTCGTTGGTTTTGTAGTTGTGGATGATCTGGTAGTAACAACTGTGGGTTTTCTAGTAGTTACTGTCGCCCTCACTGGCTTAGTAGTTGCTTTCGTAGGCTTCAGTGTTGGTTTTTGCGGTGGTTTCTGCGTTGGTCTTTGAGTAGGCTTTACAGTTGGTTTTTGGGATGGTTTTTGCGTCAATTTTTGTGTCGGTCGGGTTGATTTTGTTGGCTTAACAGTTGTAGACGTTTTTGTTGGTTTAGGTTTTGTAGTTGTAGGTTTACTAGTAGGTCGCGTTGTGAGAGGTTTGGGTGAGGTTGGTTTTGTTTGTGTTGGCTTTTGTGTTGGTGGTCTAGTTGTCGTCAACGTTGTAGAGGCTTTAGTGGATTGAGTCGTTGTAAGAATAGGATTCGTTATGTCTTCTAGTGTACTGCCATCTACCGATTGAAAGGTTTGCAGCCTTTGTGGTGTCGTTGTAGATTCTACGAGAGTAGTTGGCATGCTTGTAGCTATTTTCTCTCCAAAAGGTCTGGAAGTTGTTATGTTCTCATTTATCTGAATCTCAATTGTTGGCACCTTCGTATTCTCTTCAACTAAATCTACCTTTGTTGTCGTAGTAGATATTTGATTAGTTGTACTGCTGATTGACAAGGTACTACTTTGTGATTCTAATTTATTAATAATACTACTAACTAAACTCTCATCGTCATCTGGTTTAGTACTACTGATCGTCGTAGTAGTACTTGATATACGATGAGGTGGTTCCCTTGCAGGTATTATGTCAGATTCTATCGTGTTTTCGATAATGTCGTGTACTGGTTCTATGTGACAACATGAACCAAAATAAAACCTGTCTATGCAAGTTCCTAAGTGAGTACCGTTTGCTTTTAGACAGTCTATCGCAAACATGCAGACACCGTGTTGGTTGTTGTTTTTCCTAGATATGCAGGGCAAGTTTCTTATATTTCTGCCAGTGGTGGCACCTGAAACAAAGAAATTATGTATGAAAAAAATTGGTACAACAATTTATTTAGCAAAAATGCAAAAGAGATGAGAAAAATCAAAATCAGAATTAACTAATAGGTTTTAATTTAGAAATATTGTCATGTGAAATAAATTTCGTTTTTTTTTTATCATTTAATATTAATGTGTCAAAGAAATGTTTCTGTATTATGCGGAGGCTTGCTAATTTATAAGGGGCAGTTGCCACTTTTCAGGGGATGGTATCCGAAAAAAGAAAATCATTGGAACTGAAAAGAATTAACTTTTGAAAGAAAAACGATTCTGTAATTTTTCACAGAAATTGACAATCTTTAAGTCATAACGACTTGAAAATTGCAATTTTAGCTTGAGAGAATATGTATTTCAAAACAGTTTTCATCGCGTCCCTTAAAAGGTATAGCATTCAGTGAAGAAATAAGATCATAGAGAAAAAATTATAAAATGATGATGTCTTTTTTCTAATTTCTGAAGAATTATTGAATTCAGTGAAGAAATAAGATCATAGAGAAAAAATTATAAAATGATGATGTCTTTTTTCTAATTTCTGAAGAATTATTGGTTTCAGGATATGGAAGTTTTAATATGTCGTTCGAATAATCCAGAAACTATGACAATTTTTCATCAAAAATGCAGCGAAACGAAAGGTAAATGAAAATGAAGGTTTCAAATGATTTTTCTCCTGTTCCTATAGCATAAAACCAAGTAAGTTACGAATAAAACAATGTGTGTCTTTACATTTTTTTAATAAAAATTTTATTATTTAAACTATAGATTTATCCAGTAATTAAAGAAAATTCTCAAAGACTGTTTTTGGTTAATATAAGCATTACCCAGAAGCTCAAATTTGTTGCTCATTTAAAACACATATTTTAGAAAAAAATCCTTGGAGCCGCCATTTTGAATTTTTTATTTTGGCTTGGACGTCCTCTAAAACATAGATATATTACGTTTCAAAAATAAATTAGCAATACTTTTTGAAATATTAAATCTTTTGGGGTAAGACCAAAACCATATAGAAACTGAAGATAATACCTTTCGCTACAAAAGTCATCCATAAAAATTACCATTACATATGCTATTGTCTCTAAATTGTGCATATGTTTCACTTCTGGGAAGTTTAAGGAATTGGAATTTCCTTGCAGTACGTTGCCTAAGATATTAATTTGTTCGATAATTATGTGGAAAAGTTAAGTCATGACGTACTTATTCAGCTGACACACATTGTTTATCAACAAATTCATCATAAACATCTCGAACTACGAATTTACTACGCAACTTTAAATCACAAACCGAATCGAGGTTGGCGTGTCCAACGTCTTTGCACTTTACGGTCCTTTTACGTTTCAAAAAAATCAAGAGTACTACTGCCACTTTCTGTGTGATTATTTCAACAAATGAAATTGCAGGGTGCAAAAAACAGATATAAATGAAATGTAATATTGGCCTTAAATAAAATCATCAATCAGATTATAAAATAGAAAGGCCATGGCAGGTTAAGCCTTTGCAACCTTTTTGCGTATGGTTCCTTCCACAAAAAGTTTTTCCCTAAAAGACTTCATAATATCTGGGAAATTTTTTTTTTTTCGAAAATCCGAAAACAATTTTTTTTTCTTAATCAAGTGAACCAATTTGTTTGTATTTCACATATATTGTGAATATACTCAAGACAATTTATTATTGATATTTTCATGAAATCTTTTCATGAAGAAAACAAAAATTGATGCTTTTGAATTTTTTGAAAAATTTATGTACGTACTTACACATTAGCGACCACCTCTATTTTTTTACTAATTATACGCCATACAATAAGCTATAACATATATTTTTTATAAAACTCTATCGAAGGGATAACGTAGTCAAATTGGCAAAGGTAATGTTACGTGCTTACACTCCCTTTAGTAAACACCCTGTATCGTGGGTTCGATAATTTTAACACCAATAATGTATTTACTTACGTACTAATTACAACAAATAAAGAAAAAGAGTATAAATTGGTTAGAAACTCGATATATTAATAAATATACAAATGAACAACAACTGCTTGGATTAGGTACACGTATTGAAAATTTTTTGGAGCAGCCTACGTATTTTTTTGAAATAACGAGATGTATTTTTCACAATATATTAATTCATTCATATTTCATAATACATAATAAAAAAACATGTTATGCTAATGATATATGATAATATTAGTCGTCTTCATCACTGTCCTCATTTATTGTAACACTGATATCTTCTGCGAATAATTCAAACAGTTTTACTGGTGGTTTCGGAATATCGTCGAGAAATCTTGCATATGATAAATTCATGTTTAAGTTAAAAAAAATAAATTAGTTTTATGTTACTTATAGATGCATTTATTATATGCGAAGTTTTTCGACGATATTCCGAAATCATCAGTAAAACTGTCTGAATTATTCGCAGAATAATTGAGGACAGTGATGAAGATGACTGATATTATCATATATCATTAGCATAACATGTTTTTTTATTATGTATTCTTATTATTAAACACATAATTTTTTTATGTATTACCGTTTCGATGGAGCTTTGTAGAAAATGTATATATTGTGAAAAATACATCTTGTTATTTCAAAAAAATACGTAGGCTGCTACAAAAAATTTTAAATACGTGTAATCCAAGCAGTTGTTGTTCATTTATATATTTATTAATATATCGAGTTTCTAACCAATTCATACTCTTTTTCTTTATTTGTTGTAATTAGTACGTAAGTAAATATATTATTGTTTAGTGTTACCCTGGTGTTATAATTTCCGAACCCACGATACAGGGTGTTTATTAAAAGGGTGTGAGCACGTAACATTATCTTTGCCAATTTGACTACGTTACCCCTTCGATAGTGTTTTGTAAAAAATATACGTTATAGCTTATTGTATGTCGAATAATTGTTAAGAAAATAGAAGTGGTAGCTAACGTGTAAGTACGTATATAAATTTTTCAAAAAATTCAAAAGCATCAATTTTTGTTTTCTTCATGAAAAGATTTCATGAAAATATCAATAATGAAATGTCTTGAGTACATTCACAATATGTGTGAAATACAAACAAATTGGTTCACTTGATTAGGAAATTTTTTTTTTTTTCGGATTTTCGAAAAAAATTTTTTTCCCTGATATTATGAAGTCTTTGAGGGAAAACTTTTTGTGGTAGTATCTTACACAAAGATACATCACTGGAAGGAACTACACGCAAAAAGGTTGCAAAGACACGGTCACTTATCTTAACCTGCCATGGCCTTTATGTAACAAGGGCATAAAGTTGACTGGCAATTCCATGAGTGAAACGAAGACACTTTAATGAGTTTCTTACAGCATTCTCTATGACTGCCTTCAATTTCAAGATTGACTTAAACGTCAAATCACAAATCCTTAATTTGACGTTTTTAAAGCGAAGATCGGGGGAAAATTTCAATTGTTTTCAATGAACAAGTGTGAAATAATGTTACTTTTTTGACACTTTTCCTTTTTTCAATATTACCATAAAAATACACGAAAAGTAATAAAAAAAGTACATTTTTTAAACAGTCGTAGAAAAATAAATGTTTCTAATAGTTATTATTATTATTATTAGTCTAATATTCCTTAATATCTTAGTGTTTTTTAATAATAATTTTTTAAATGTTATTTTGATGAATTGCCAATCAGTTGAGGATTAGATATGTCATCATCGATATATTTTATAATTTTTGGCTAATTGGAAACAATATTTTAAAATACTTCTGTGCAATATTTAATTCTAAATGTTTACTGTATTTTTTTTACGAATTCTTTATATCGATTTTTATTTACGTCTTGAGTCTTTAATTTCTAGAAAACTTCGTTACTTTCTGGTCCATATGGGTCCTTGAATTTTTTAAATTTATTTATTTATTTATGTTTCAGCCATAGTTAATTCACGACTCAACCAGAACACATACACACAGTCAACTATTATCTGCAACATTGCCATCTGCTGCGGCTGAGTTCGAATTTACGAAAAATACAGCCGCTATCTTGTGTCACTTAACCACGATATTTTTTAATAATAACTAACTAAGAAGGATAGCTATTTTCAGGTTTTATGAGTGCCTAAATGCATATTGTAGGTTCCAATGTTCCATAAAATTTCTCACGTGCTAAGATATATTAGAAATATTCAGATAATAAGTTCCAATCAACTTTAGAATTTCGATCAAATTCATATATCATAGAAAAATTGGCTTTTTAAAATTTATACGGGTAAGATATATATTAATTTTCACTATTTTCATTACTACCAACTTTATAATAAATTAGCACACTAGAATGATGGGAGGGTTCAAGAAGGGTGTCAGGAGTTTTACTACCCTATATATACTACCCAGCTTATGTTCTGATAAAAAATAAGTTTCTTGTTTTAATGTTTATGAAAAATATTTTAGCTGCACATGAAGCTCTCGATATTTTTAACAATGTTTTTTTCTTCTGATCTGCTTCATCTTTGATGAACTGTGGGAATATAAGGTGACTGGTTTAAGTAATATTTTAAAATTTTAGCATTATATGCAATAATATTTACATTAGTACTTTACAACCTGTTCTTAGTGAAACAATACTTAAATGACCATTATTTGACTCTACCAGTTAACAATCACGCTGAACACTATGGCTCTTTATTATAATTTTAATAACAATAGCGCATACTTAAGTGTAAATTAGAAATTTCATTAAGTATTTATTCCCTGCCTGAAAACATGTTATCCACTTCATACGGAGTGTTGAGAAGATATTAGTGCCTTAATTTCATGCTGATTGCTTGGATCAAAATAGACAAGAAAGCCTTATGCGACGTCGGCCCTAAACGGAATACTTTTTGAGACAAAAATTGCTAAATCCTTATGCTGGAAATACCTAAGCAACACATCAGTTTTTGTGAGGTTTCTGAGTAACATCTTTTCAAGGTGAGTGGGGTCGAAACAAAACCGACCTACAAAGAGCAGACATAAGTGGGTTTACAGATGGCTGCAAAACCCCTGAAGGAGTTGAGGCTGGAGCATACAATCGCTTACCCAAAGGTAAGAATTACTTCGAGTCTGGGTAATAATGCGACTGTCTTTCAGGCAGAAATTCATACCATTGAACTGTGTACAAGGAGGCTTGAACAGATGTATCTTAGACACAGATCAATAAGAATTTTCTCAGACAGCCAAGCAGCTGTCAAAGCTCTTGGCTCACATCACTGCAATTCAAAATTGGTCTGGAACTGCCAAAAGGCTCTAACCCAATTGGGTAGATATAACAAATTCACTCTGGTTTGCATACCGAGGAGGGCAAAGAAATAGCCGATTCCTTAGCCAGGAAAGGTATCAAAATTTATCGGACCAGAACCAGTACTTGACATATCGGCAAGCGCTGCAAAAACAACCATCTTAGCCTGGACCGAAAGGAAAATCCTCCAGTATTGGCAAGAACTACCAGGATTAGTTCATTCAAAGGAGTTTATTATATACCCTCTGGCATCAAGAACTAAAGAATTATTAGAGTTAAATAAGTTACACCTATAACTCTAGTTGGCCTATATACTAGGCACTGCAGACTAAATCACCACCTAAACAGACTCGGAATAGCAGACAATGCTGAATGGCGAATGTGTTTGGAGGAGAATGAAATGGCAGTGCACGTTCTATGTACCTATCCTGCTGCACAAAGAACCAGGTTCTCACTTTTTGGCAAAGGGCAACTGCTGCCAGAGGACCTGGACAACCTTTCATCAAATAAGGTAGTAGGCTTTATTAAGAAACTGAACCTGTTAGGTGAAATATAATTAGGAGTGAGTCATAATAGACCAGATCAGATGGTCGCAGTTGAGGATCTATTATAGCCCGCTCACATATCAACCTCACCTAACCTAAATCTTTTCAATATCGTAATCCTTATTTTATCATTAAGTTTTAAAAAATCTTTCGTTTAATTGATCGTGATGCTTGTGAGGTTTTTTACGCCATTATAGTCCACTGCATTTAGGATTTTTCTTCAGACCAATTCATACAAAAGCAAATGTTGGTTTTCCAGGTAGGTTCGGGTGTTCTTAATAAGGTCTCAAAAGTCCTCGAAGTTGGAGTGAAAGGATAATATTTGGCAACGCTGTAAAGGGCTAAAATCGTGCTCGGAAACGAATTTTTCGAGATATCTCGGTTTTCATTGCCTCTACGACAAAAATACATTAGGCCAAAAAGAAAGCTATGGAAATTCTCTATAAAAAATACAAGGTCTTTTTTCGTATACGCAATAGTTTTCTTGAAAAATTCCAGTAAGCCATACCTAAAATCAAAAAATTTATTTGTGGCAGTTTTTATTCCTGGTTGGCTGTATCCTTGATACAGCGGTAAGTTTTACGTGGATACGTCTATGCATAAGAGGATATTCGGGCATTTGGAAGAACAATACAAATTAATGTCATTCTCATAATCCCTTCCCAATTGTGCCAAAAATTATGTCGATTGCAACAGGGGTTACTGGTGATGGAAAAATAACATGTCATGATGCTCATAGGATTGGTACTGCTGCAATGGAGAAACAAATTGGCAACTATTTCTGTGATATTAAATTCTCACGTGCAGATAGAGTGCTTCCACTATTAACTGTCAATAGCAATGTTAAAGTCCATGATACCACAATGCCCATTGATCCATTATTGTTGTTTCAAAGGATTACTGTCATGAAGAGAACAAATGAAGAGCTTCGCACCTACTTGTAGTATGAATTAGCTCCGTATCCGGTGCCACTCCTTGATGAAGTTGGTATGCGCAAGACGAACAAGTCAGCTTTCTATGACAATTTCCAGCCATCTGAATCTGAACCAAATCTCCAAAATGCCACTTATATCGTTGTTGGGGGTTCTCTTGCACCGAGTTATATGGCATCAACATGAAACCTACGGTGCTATTTGCCAAGCATATGTTAATTATGTGCAAAATCATTTTGGCTCAGACTCTATTATCGTTTTTGATGGTTATGAAAATATTAGCAACAGTGTGAAGGCTATGGAGCAGCTTCGCCGGTCCTCAAAAGCTTCATCTGTTGACATTTACTTTGATGAGCAGATGGTTGCAACTGTAACCCAAGAGAAGCTCCTTTCCAATAATAAAAATAAAACCAGATTGATTTCGACAGAAAAGTTTGAGGCAAATAATTATATCGTTAGACACGCTGAAGATGATGCTAACATTTTGATAGTCGAAACAGCGCTTGAGGAATCATGTAAAAATACTACGGTTGTGCTTGGGGAAGATGTGAATCTTCTTATAATTTTAACTGCTCGTACACCTATTAATAAAGAAATTTTTCTCCTTAAACCAGGCAGAGGGAAGGTCCAACGAAAAATGCATTCCTCACGAAGCTTTGATCACCATAAAGATATTCGAGATCAAATATTGTTTCTGCACGCATTCTCTGGGTGCGACACTACATCTGCTCTGTTTAATAAAGGCAAGACTGCAGTTTTGAAAGTGATGAATAAACGGCAGGACTTGAAACTTGTAGCTGAAGTTTTCAGCAAGACTGATGGGATAAAATTTTTCCTCGTAATCTATAACGCACCAGTTAAAGAAGTTTCCATCGATAACTATCGGTATTCTTGCTTTATTAAAGCTGTGAGCAAAAGCAAACCAATGAAATTGAATTCATTACCACCCACTCATGACGCAGCTCAACAGCATCTATTTCGTGTTTATTTTCAAGTACAGAAATGGTTGGGTAAAGTATTGAATTCTAAAGGGTGGGGATGGATGTTGAGAGATACCATATTGTGGCCAAAAACAACATCCCAACTTCCTGCACCTGATTGCCTTCTGAAGATGATTTTCTGCAACTGTACGAAAGGTTGTGGACCATTGTGTGGCTGTCGGAGGTTGGGACTTAATTGCTCACCAGTTTGCGTCAACTGCCATGGAAAATCTTGCTTGAATGCTGAACCGATTGAAAATTCGTCAGAAATAGAAGCCGTCACTGAAGCAGAGACTGAAAGTTCTCAGATTGACTCGGATTTCCTCGAACGAATCGATGAATTTATAGAAGGAGAAAACGGACAAGAAGGAAATTATTATTTTGACAATATTTTAATAAGTATAACAGTCGTGGATTAGGCCTACCGGGGAAACTCAACCTTAAGGCTGGTGTGGAATAGAGTACTTAAATTATCCATAATATCCCATAAGTTCAAATTCAATGCAAGATTTTCAAGAAAACTATTGCGTGTACGAAAAAAAGACCCTCCATCTTTTTTTATAGAGAATTTCCATAGCTTTCTTTTTGGCCTAATGAATTTTTGTCGTAGAGGCAATTAAAACCGAGATATCTCGAAAGATTCGTTTCCGAGCACGATTTTTGCCCTTTACAGCGTTGCCAAATTTTATCCTTACACTCCCACTTCGGGGACTTATTAAGGGCACCAGAACCTACCTGGAAAACCATCATTTGCTGTTGTATGAATTGGTCTGAAGATGCGGCTTATTTTTCACTAAATGCAGTGGATTATTAACCAATTAAATAACTTTTATTTCAAATTTGCCACATTTGCAAAATACCATGGTAGAGTAATCTCCATATCCGGCATAGATCAGTATCATAGATCAGTATCATGTGTCAGTGTCATGTTTCACAGGAATTATGTTTTATTATAAATTTAGAGCAAAATGTTCCGAAGGTCTTTGATTAAACAAACAAAAATACGAAGACGTGCAAGACATCGAAACTGCAATGAAAAAAGTGTCCCTCAGATTAGGAGGAACTTTACGTAGATTAGGAGATGTCAGTTTTTGAAAGGTTATTAAAGTAATTTTAATAAGACTATCAGAAAACGATTGAAAGTTGGAGTCGGGTGCTGACTCTGTGAAAACCTATTAAAAACGATAAAATTCTGTTAGACCTAAAAGTCTCTCAAATTTGGAATATAGAGTATGTCCACAGTTAGAGTGGATAAGAGGGTAAAATTTTTTATTTCTCATTTTACGCGAAAAATTTATTCTTCGTAAAAGGTTTTGATTTTGTTAAAAATACGATTGCCATGGAGTAAGTTAACATGTCATGTACAGGGTGTTCAGACAATCTGCAAATAGTGGTAAGAGTAAACTACGTTCAATATTAACGATATGAAAAACTGTCACTAAGAAAAGTTGTTTAGAATTATAGCAGAATTTCAATTTGTGAATAAATCTACCTAATTCGTTTTTTATTTAAATTGTTCATTAGTATGAAGTGTATATCTACGGGTTTGGAGTTTGGCGAATAGGTATGGAACGCAGATATCGAATAATTAGAGTAGGAAAGCTGATCGAGTAGGTGTGATAGAACAAGGTTGACAGGTAGGGAAATGAATTGCGCGAGGTATTATTCTGACTTTAGACCGTGGGAAGTTGACGGAACTATTTGCTCTGCACCAAAAAGTTAAAGTGGTTAATTTCTTAATCATCCTTCGTGGGATTCAAACTTTTGGTGGCAGGAATTCAGGATTCCATTGGTGGTTACTTTTTGAAGTGTATATTTAATGAAATCTAACCTCGTGGAAGGATACAAGTCTTGTAACTGAAACTTAACCTCTCTCATTACTCGTGCCAGCTGTGTGCCCTTCTAGGAAGGTATGTCAATTTATAAATGTTTGGTATCAGGATATCAGCCTTTATTTCATTCAATTAAGGGTCCTTGTGTTGGGCGAATCGAAAGTTAAACCACTTCACGTGTGGGAGGGTTGTTAGTTGTATTTGGTTGTGGAGACCCTCTCCATAGCAAACCGAAGCCGCGCTTGGGGTATTCTCCGGTGCTCAGGCTGAGTAGACTGTGTGCTGTAGCTACTGCCGTAATCAATCTACAGTGTCATAAGCCACTATCAAGGAGCACTGGTGTCCCCATGCTGCACGGTCTCCTATCCTCAAGGCCTCGCTCAGGAAAACATCTGTCACACAAGTTATTTTTAACAGCATTGAAAAAATTTATTAGGAAAATTTATTAGAAAAATGTATTTCAGAATTCCAATTTGTTTATAAATCGGCATAATTTGACTATTTTGAAAATTAAAATAAAAACTGATAACTACCTATCATCGCAGCACAGGCTCCCTTATGATTAAATATGGAAAAATAAAAATTCATCTTTGTTTAGGCACATCAAGTCAATCGCCCAGTATAACTAGGTAGATAATATTTTATAATCTCGGAGCAATTAGTTAAGGGATAAATATCTACTAACTTTAACAAATGGAATAAATTTTGCTTTCCTTTACTACCTGCTCATAATTATTCTTTATCTCCTAAATTGTTACTGATAGTTGTTTACTACTTCCATTATCTCTGCTAACTATGAAAAGTGTTTGTAACCTATTTACGCTCATTTTTGTTTTCGTTAGTCATTCTTCTAAAAGAGAATTTATTTTATGGTCCACGAGTAACGGCGCAGCTTGACCTACTTGCCACTTAAAAGCGTTTCATAGATTTCAGTTGCTTTAGTCCAGTCTGAAAACGCACTAAAAGGGTTCACGTAGAAATCCTTTGAATGGATTTGAACGGAACCTTTTGAATCCTGCTTGTTTTTGCTCAAATATTAAGGTTAAAAAAGTTAAAGTGTGTATTTTCAATTTTTTACTTGTTTTAATAAACATTTAAAAATTTGATGAATTGATGGTGCGGTAAGGACCAAAAACGCCGACATTTTTTATATGCAGAATAAGTCTTCCCAATGAGAACACAAACGTTTAAAAGACGTTAAAATTAACGATAACCGAACGTTTAGTAACCATTGTACTACGGCGTTGAATCAACGGACGAATGTCCCGCGGTTCAACGTGTATTTCAAAGTATTTTATAACATTTTTGTAACGTAATATTTAACGTTAATTAACGTTATATGATGACGTTTTTGTAAGGTTACATCTATAATATTACTACACGTTGAAGTTGACCGCTAGTGAACGTTATAGGATGACGTTTTTGTAACGTTAGGTATATAATATTACTTAACGTTGAATTTGACAGCTATTTAACGTTTCAACAACGTTAACTAACGATCAAATTCAACGTTAAGTAATATTATAGACATAACGTTACAAAAACGTCATCCTATAACGTTCACTAGCGGTAAAATTCAACGTTAAGTAATATTATAGATGTAACGTTACAAAAACGTCATCATATAACGTTAATTAACGTTAAATATAACGTTACAAAAAAATGTTATAAAACACTTTGAAATACACGTTGAACCGCGGGACATTCGTCCGTTGACTCAACGCCGTAATACAATGGTTACTAAACGTTCGGTTATCGTTAATTTTAACGTCTTTTAAACGTTTGTGTTCTCATTGGGATCAGTATTAACATTATTATTGATATGATTGGAAAACAACTGAAATAACCACGTTGTATCCCGAGCCACAAAATAATGATCTTTAATCTGATCCCTATAAAATCCGTCCATATAAATCGTTGTTCCCTGAAAGAATTATGTTTTTTAATTTCTATAAATTCATAAGGGTATAAGCTAAAGCATGACAAATTATTGCCAGTGGTTTGAATGTATCGCCATCTACAAATAACTTCTGCAACAAACTATGTGGTAAGCAGGCAAATTTAATGCATTAAGATAGATGTGTAGAAAAACGTTAAAAAAACGTCAACATCTACCATTTATTTTACTTGTAGATTTAGAACGTCAGTGTATTTTAATAAGTGGAAAGCATCAGTTATTTTAACGTTGTATACGGTTAGTGGCTCCCCTATATTTCCTTTATATTTTAACTTATCCACTTGAAATTTGGGGTGCATAAACTACCTGTAAAAATGGATTTTTCGGCATAAAGAATGGTATAAAACCATTTCCGGTTTACCCGGAAATGACCGCAACTTTCGATTTTTAAATGGAACACCCTGTGTATTTTTACATATTTGGATTCAAGACAACATTCTAAGTATACCCTGAAATTTTCGCGAATTTTTGAGTCGATGTTCAGTTTTTTTATGCATTTTAAGACATTCGTCTCGAGTGCTTTGGAATACCAAAATTTGTTCTAAGGCAGGTAAAGTCCAAGGGAAAAATATAATTTTTCCTTTAATTTCATTAATAACTATTTACGAAGCCTCCAAAATTGAACAAATCACTTTTTTATCGAAAACTTTTTTTTTTCAAATGGGAAGATGGTGGCTCCTAGTGTTCATTAAATTATAGATTTTTTTCTGATTTCATTGATATACCCATTTCAAATCTATGCTATTTGTTTTTCTATTTTATTAAATTTATTTAAAAATAAAAAATCACTCAATATAATTCTTCTTGAACTTTAACATTGTTGTCTTTGCAAAAATCATATGTCTAATAGTGAAATGTGAATAACTATCTTTTTTGTGAATAATAGCCTTTTGGTTCTCTCTTTTGTTTCTTAATAGGTATAAGTACTAGTGAAAAGTATAAGAATCAATAAAAATTATTTTGCAAGTGATTTTTTATTTTTAAATAAATTTAATAAATGAATTCAGAAAAAAAATCTATAATTTATTGAACACTAGGAGCCACCACCTTCCCATTTGAAAAAAAAAGTTTTCGATAAAAAAGTGATTTGTTCAATTTTGGAGGCTTCGTAAATAGTTATTAATGAAATTAAAGGGAAAATTATATTTTTCCCTTGGACTTTACCTGCCGTAGAACAAATTTTGGTATTCCAAAGCACTCTAGACGAATGTCTTAAAATGCTTAAAAAAACTGAATATCGACTCAAAAATTCGCGAAAATTTCAGGGTATACTTAGAATGTTGTTTTGAAACCAAATATGTAAAAATACACAGGGTGTTCCATTTAAAAATCGAAAGTTGCGGTCATTTCTGGGTAAACCGGAAATGGTCTCAAACCGTTTTTTATGTCGGAAAATCCATTTTTACAGGTAGTTTATGCTCCCTAAATTTCAAATGGATAAGTTAAAAAATAAAGGAAATATAGGGGGGAGCCACTAACCTGTGGCACCCGGTATAATGTAACTTCAATATATAATAGTTATTAATGATACTAGTTTGATATGAACATTATATAATGAAACGCATATGAAGTTAACCAGGAGGCGGAGCCGAGTGATTTTATCACACTAGTTTCATTAATTGTCATACACTTCTATCATTCAAAATTTAATACATTCATCTTTAAACTTTAATATAACATTTAGCTTTAAGATATGGTATATTTGTCATTAATTTCTTACGTCAAAAACACGTAAAAATTTAATCATCAAATAATTAATATGTTAACGTAAAAATTGCTTTTGATTTTCACACAAATTTATTTTTGATATAATTTTACAGTTAGTAAAAATGCTTGTAATAAGAGTTATTTAATAATTTAAGTACTGAATATGTAAAAATAAAATTATATTTTATTCATTAATATCTTACGTTTAAAACTCGTCTAAACAAAACGTGTTTTCATATGTTATTTTTAACGTTATAGTCAGTGAAATTTTACGTAATTAGAACGTTCCTAACAAACTTCGGTAAATAATTAGCTTTGAACGTTAAAGTAACGTCCAGTGTTAACACATGGTATATTTATCATTAATTTCTTGCATTAAAAATACGTACAAAATTAAATTGTTAAACAGTAATATGTTAACGTGAAAATCACATTTGACTTTCACGGGAAATATATTTTTACTGGATTTTTGTCGTTTCCAGAATATCTTAAGTTTAAATCTCGTCTAACCAAAACGTTTTAAATTTGTAACGTTATAGTCACCAATACATTTTTACCCAATTAGAACGTTCATAACAAACGTTGATAAACGTTTAACTTTCAACGTTAAAGTAACGTCCATTTTTAATACATGGTATATTTATCATTAATTTCTTACATTAAAAACACGTAAAAAATTAAATTGTTAAACAATAATAGGTTAATGAGAAAATCACGTTTGAATTTCACGGGAAATTTATTTCTAGTGGATTCTTGTCGTTTTTAGAACGTTAAAAATTTACGTTATTTGATAATTTACTGAATAAGTTAAAATAACTTTATGTCTTAAGGAACGATTTATTTTTCGTTAATATCTTACGTTTAAAACTCGTCTTAACAAAACATTTTTCCATACATTATGTATAACCTTATATTCAGTAAAATTTTACGCAACTAAAACGTTCAAAACAAACGTTGATAAATATTTAACTTTGAACGTTATGTAACGTTAATTTTTAACACATGTACTATCACTCATTTCGACCATTAAAGACACGTAAAAGATTAAATTGTTAAACATTAATATGTACACGTGAAAATCAAGCTTGAATTTCACAGATAATTTATTTTTAGCAAATTTTTGTCGTTTTTAGGACTTTTTACAGTCCTAAAAACGACAAAAATTTACACGTTATTTGATAATTAACTGAATACGTTAAAAAACGTTAATACTTGAGGTATGATTAATTTCTCGTTAATATCTTACGTTTAAAGCTCATCTAAATAAAACATTTTTCCATATGGTATTTATAACCATATATTCAGTAAAATTTTACGTAATTAAAATGTTTAAAAACAAAGTTTGAAAAGCATGTAATTTTGAACTTTCCGGTAACGTTTAACACAACGTTTTTAACGTTTTAATACAAGACGTATTCATCATTCATTTCTAACGTTGAAAACGCATAAAAAATTAAATTGTTAAACAGTAATACGTGAAAATCACGCTGGAATTTCACAGACAATTTATTTTTGGTGAATTTTTGTCGTTTTTAGGACGTTAAAAATATACGTTATTTAATAATTCACCGAATACATTAAAATAACGTTATGTCTTAAGGCATGATTCATTTTTCGTCAATATCTTACGTTTAAAACTCGTATAAAGAAAACGTTTTTTTATATGTCGTATATAACCAAATATTCAGTAAAATTTTACGCATTTAAAACGTTTAAAACAAACGTTGGTAAACACTTAACTCTGAACGTTACAGTAACGTTTATTTTTAACACATAATGTATTTATCATTCATGTCTGACATTAAAAACACGTAAAAAATTAAATTGTTAAATAGTAATATGTTAACGTGAAAATCACGATGGAATTTCACAGACAATTTATTTTTGGAGAATTTTTGTCGTTTTTAGGACGTTAAAAATATATGTTATTTAATAGTTCACTCAATACGTTAAAATAACGTTATGTCTTAAGGCATGATTCATTTTTCGTTAATATCTTACATTTAAAACTCGTATAAAGAAAACGTTTTTTATATGTTGTTTATAACCATATATTCAGTAAAATTTTACGCAATTAAAACGTTTAAAACAAACGTTGATAAACACTTAACTTTGAACGTTACAGTAACGTTTGTTTTTAACTCATGGTGTATTTATCATTCATGTATAACATTAAAAACACGTAAAAAATTTAATTGTTAAATAGTAATATGTTAACGTGAAAATCACGCTGGAATTTCACAGACAATTTATTTTTGGTGAATTTTTGTCGTTTATAGGACGTTAAAGATAAACGTTAACCCAACATATTAGTTTAACGTTTCTTAATAGTCATTTTAACACTTTAGGTTATTTTGTGCTGTTACATTAACGTTTAAAAAACGTTCAGTTGAAAAGGCGTTTAAAAAAAACGTTGTTTTTTTAACCATTAACGTTATTTCAACCAAGGCAACGTTATTTTAACGTTTTTTTAACTATTGTGTTCTCATTGGGTTAAGTCAACTGTAACAGTTGTATAATTCGGAAACTAATATAGATGATAAAAATCGTGGACAACTTTTTTGTTAGCTGATAAAAAGACCTTTAGTTGCTCTACACTCAAAATTGATCAAGTTATTATTGTTAAAAGTTTAAGCAAAGGACCCCGCTCATTTCTTATGGGAAGTGGCCCCCGGTCAAATTGACTGAATTTTTGATATATTGTATATTTCAACTTTCTGGGCTCAACTCGATCCTATGTCTAGTTTCAGAGATACAGCTCAAGAAATTTACAATTTAAAAAAATTCGAATTCATGATTTTTTTCATACACTTTATATTGTGGTACGTTCTAGTAGCCCTTTATAATATTTTTTTCACTAAGAACATTTGTTGTTGATTTAAGAAAAATAGGGTAGAAAAAAAATTAAAGTTTGAAAATATTGGCGGAGGCGCCGGGAAATCTATAAAAAAAATAACAAGTGAAAAAATTTTCGGTCAAATAGCCTAAAACTATTTTTACATAAAGTATGTTTCTTACTGATCAATAATTAAAAAACTTTCGGAAGTGGCTACTTTGACCTCAAAGATCGAGAAGATACAGAACTTTACAAGAATTTATATCTGTGTCTCGGAAACTAGACATAGGATCGAGTTGGGCCCATGAGAGCTTTTAATCAGAAAGTCGAAATTTACAATATATTAAAATTTCAGCCAATTTCACCGGGGGCCACATCCCATAAGAAATAAGCGGGGTCCTTTCGGCACTTTTTTGACGCGCACAAGTCGCGCTAATTTTTTGCTTTTTCTTACAAACTATAACATTTGAACAAAAAATATACAACTTCTTACATTTAATCAATTATATTTCGTTTGAGATGTCAACTTT